>OZ024800.1:4231245-5557910 GCA_964017045.1 Omphiscola glabra
TTAAGTACGTGTACAACTGACGGGACAATATTTAAGTACGTGTACAACTGAGGGACAATATTTAAGTACGTGTACAACTGAGGGACAATATTAAGTACGTGTACAACTGAGGGACAATATTAAGTACGTGTACAACTGAGGGACAATATTAAGTACGTGTACAACTGAGGGACAATATTAAGTACGTGTACAACTGAGGGACAATATTAAGTACGTGTACAACTGAGGGACAATATTAAGTACGTGTACAACTGAGGGACAATATTAAGTACGTGTACAACTGAGGGACAATATTAAGTACGTGTACAACTGAGGGACAATATTAAGTACGTGTACAACTGAGGGACAATATTAAGTACGTGTACAACTGAGGGACAATATTAAGTACGTGTACAACTGAGGGACAATATTAAGTACGTGTACAACTGAGGGACAATATTAAGTACGTGTACAACTGAGGGACAATATTAAGTACGTGTACAACTGAGGGACAATATTAAGTACGTGTACAACTGAGGGACAATATTAAGTACGTGTACAACTGAGGGACAATATTAAGTACGTGTACAACTGAGGGACAATATTAAGTACGTGTACAACTGAGGGACAATATTAAGTACGTGTACAACTGAGGGACAATATTAAGTACGTGTACAACTGAGGGACAATATTAAGTACGTGTACAACTGAGGGACAATATTAAGTACGTGTACAACTGAGGGACAATATTAAGTACGTGTACAACTGAGGGACAATATTAAGTACGTGTACAACTGAGGGACAATATTAAGTACGTGTACAACTGAGGGACAATATTAAGTACGTGTACAACTGAGGGACAATATTAAGTACGTGTACAACTGAGGGACAATATTAAGTACGTGTACAACTGAGGGACAATATTAAGTACGTGTACAACTGAGGGACAATATTAAGTACGTGTACAACTGAGGGACAATATTAAGTACGTGTACAACTGAGGGACAATATTAAGTACGTGTACAACTGAGGGACAATATTAAGTACGTGTACAACTGAGGGACAATATTAAGTACGTGTACAACTGAGGGGCAATATTAAGTACGTGTACAACTGAGGGGCAATATTAAGTACGTGTACAACTGAGGGACAATATTAAGTACGTGTACAACTGAGGGACAATATTAAGTACGTGTACAACTGAGGGGCAATATTAAGTACGTGTACAACTGAGGGACAATATTAAGTACGTGTACAACTGAGGGGCAATATTAAGTACGTGTACAACTGAGGGGCAATATTAAGTACGTGTACAACTGAGGGACAATATTAAGTACGTGTACAACTGAGGGACAATATTAAGTACGTGTACAACTGAGGGACAATATTAAGTACGTGTACAACTGAGGGGCAATATTAAGTACGTGTACAACTGAGGGACAATATTAAGTACGTGTACAACTGAGGGACAATATTAAGTACGTGTACAACTGAGGGACAATATTAAGTACGTGTACAACTGAGGGGCAATATTAAGTACGTGTACAACTGAGGGACAATATTAAGTACGTGTACAACTGAGGGACAATATTAAGTACGTGTACAACTGAGGGGCAATATTAAGTACGTGTACAACTGAGGGACAATATTAAGTACGTGTACAACTGAGGGACAATATTAAGTACGTGTACAACTGAGGGACAATATTAAGTACGTGTACAACTGAGGGACAATATTAAGTACGTGTACAACTGAGGGGCAATATTAAGTACGTGTACAACTGAGGGACAATATTAAGTACGTGTACAACTGAGGGACAATATTAAGTACGTGTACAACTGAGGGACAATATTAAGTACGTGTACAACTGAGGGGCAATATTAAGTACGTGTACAACTGAGGGACAATATTAAGTACGTGTACAACTGAGGGACAATATTAAGTACGTGTACAACTGAGGGGCAATATTAAGTACGTGTACAACTGAGGGACAATATTAAGTACGTGTACAACTGAGGGGCAATATTAAGTACGTGTACAACTGAGGGGCAATATTAAGTACGTGTACAACTGAGGGACAATATTAAGTACGTGTACAACTGAGGGACAATATTAAGTACGTGTACAACTGAGGGACAATATTAAGTACGTGTACAACTGAGGGGCAATATTAAGTACGTGTACAACTGAGGGACAATATTAAGTACGTGTACAACTGAGGGACAATATTAAGTACGTGTACAACTGAGGGACAATATTAAGTACGTGTACAACTGAGGGGCAATATTAAGTACGTGTACAACTGAGGGACAATATTAAGTACGTGTACAACTGAGGGGCAATATTAAGTACGTGTACAACTGAGGGACAATATTAAGTACGTGTACAACTGAGGGACAATATTAAGTACGTGTACAACTGAGGGACAATATTAAGTACGTGTACAACTGAGGGACAATATTAAGTACGTGTACAACTGAGGGACAATATTAAGTACGTGTACAACTGAGGGACAATATTAAGTACGTGTACAACTGAGGGACAATATTAAGTACGTGTACAACTGAGGGACAATATTAAGTACGTGTACAACTGAGGGACAATATTAAGTACGTGTACAACTGAGGGACAATATTAAGTACGTGTACAACTGAGGGACAATATTAAGTACGTGTACAACTGAGGGACAATATTAAGTACGTGTACAACTGAGGGACAATATTAAGTACGTGTACAACTGAGGGACAATATTAAGTACGTGTACAACTGAGGGACAATATTAAGTACGTGTACAACTGAGGGACAATATTAAGTACGTGTACAACTGAGGGACAATATTAAGTACGTGTACAACTGAGGGACAATATTAAGTACGTGTACAACTGAGGGACAATATTAAGTACGTGTACAACTGAGGGACAATATTAAGTACGTGTACAACTGAGGGACAATATTAAGTACGTGTACAACTGAGGGGCAATATTAAGTACGTGTACAACTGAGGGGCAATATTAAGTACGTGTACAACTGAGGGACAATATTAAGTACGTGTACAACTGAGGGACAATATTAAGTACGTGTACAACTGAGGGACAATATTAAGTACGTGTACAACTGAGGGACAATATTAAGTACGTGTACAACTGAGGGACAATATTAAGTACGTGTACAACTGAGGGGCAATATTAAGTACGTGTACAACTGAGGGGCAATATTAAGTACGTGTACAACTGAGGGACAATATTAAGTACGTGTACAACTGAGGGACAATATTAAGTACGTGTACAACTGAGGGACAATATTAAGTACGTGTACAACTGAGGGGCAATATTAAGTACGTGTACAACTGAGGGACAATATTAAGTACGTGTACAACTGAGGGACAATATTAAGTACGTGTACAACTGAGGGACAATATTAAGTACGTGTACAACTGAGGGGCAATATTAAGTACGTGTACAACTGAGGGACAATATTAAGTACGTGTACAACTGAGGGACAATATTAAGTACGTGTACAACTGAGGGGCAATATTAAGTACGTGTACAACTGAGGGACAATATTAAGTACGTGTACAACTGAGGGGCAATATTAAGTACGTGTACAACTGAGGGGCAATATTAAGTGCGTGTACAACTGAGGGACAATATTAAGTACGTGTACAACTGAGGGACAATATTAAGTACGTGTACAACTGAGGGACAATATTAAGTACGTGTACAACTGAGGGGCAATATTAAGTACGTGTACAACTGAGGGACAATATTAAGTACGTGTACAACTGAGGGACAATATTAAGTACGTGTACAACTGAGGGACAATATTAAGTACGTGTACAACTGAGGGGCAATATTAAGTACGTGTACAACTGAGGGACAATATTAAGTACGTGTACAACTGAGGGACAATATTAAGTACGTGTACAACTGAGGGGCAATATTAAGTACGTGTACAACTGAGGGACAATATTAAGTACGTG
This sequence comes from Omphiscola glabra, assembly GCA_964017045.1. Taxonomy (NCBI): domain Eukaryota; kingdom Metazoa; phylum Mollusca; class Gastropoda; family Lymnaeidae; genus Omphiscola; species Omphiscola glabra. The sequence continues at coordinate 4,235,204 of OZ024800.1, forward strand.
TACAACTGAGGGACAATATTAAGTACGTGTACAACTGAGGGACAATATTAAGTACGTGTACAACTGAGGGACAATATTAAGTACGTGTACAACTGAGGGGCAATATTAAGTACGTGTACAACTGAGGGACAATATTAAGTACGTGTACAACTGAGGGACAATATTAAGTACGTGTACAACTGAGGGGCAATATTAAGTACGTGTACAACTGAGGGGCAATATTAAGTACGTGTACAACTGAGGGACAATATTAAGTACGTGTACAACTGAGGGACAATATTAAGTACGTGTACAACTGAGGGGCAATATATAGTACGTACGCACTGAGCGTGGGTGGGAGGTTGTAGATTTTTTAGACTTTGCGTGCATGTGCATGGATGGGGTGGGGGCCTCGGCAGAAAGCGTGTACATTTTTAAATAATTCTATAAAAATTATCCTGAAACTCTGAAAGTCTAAAAATATCATTTATATTTCTAATTCTGTAAAATATCACGCAATGTTTTGTAGGAATTATCGTCATAATGTTGACTTGTATTTACACAAATGAACTCGCCAGATGTGTAGTAGTATTGCAGTAATATATAGTCCACCCTTGTTCAACGTGCATGTGACTTATTTTTCCCCCGCTAGGGCAGTGGTTCCTACGCTTTTTCGATTCCCGGCACCCTTGTCAAAATTAGTTTGGGACTTCAGTCTGGGACCCATTTACACAGAAGAGCATCGACAGGAGGCGGTCCAGCGACGTGCAGCACGCTTTGTCCTGAACCGCTACAGGAACACCTCTAGTGTTGGCAGCATGATGGGAACGACGACGACTATCCAGGCTCTCCATGATGTACAAGATAAAAATTTGGGCTGGTCCACTGCTCCAGCAAATAACAGAAACTCGCCCCCCACCCCAACAGCTACGAGGCCACGACAGGTAGTTACGCTCATAACAGCAAGTACAAGAACTGCTCATTCCTGCCAAAGACAATTAGGGACTGGAACAAGCGTCCAAAAGCAACAGTTGAGGCGATAACACTTGACTATTTGCGTCTATTTCCTCCTGTCTTCCAGCCCCCAGTTCCTAATACCATCGCTGAGTAGCCCTTGCAAACAATGAAGTATTTCTTGAGAACCATGCACAGTTACATCGTGAACCCCTTTAAAAACACATGAGCCAAAATTAAATGATCAATACATTGATCGTGGGCCCTCAACATATAGAAGAAGAAGAAGAAGGTTTTCACCTACACTGTTAATAATTCAATGTTATTTAACAGGTATAAAATGTAATAAAACTCTATATTGCTGTAAATGATAATTTCTTACTGTTAATTTTAAAAAAACAGTAAGTTAAAGTATTAAATTTTTTTTTACAATAAAAATATGTAAGAAGCCAAGCGTTTAAAAAGTTGAACAACATCACAATTACTTGCATCAATAAGTTTGTCGTAGTTAAGCACACTATTTTTACTTATTTGTTTTAATTAATTTTATAATCGATAAAATATTTACTAGAAAATAAATAACGTTTGCAGAGCTATGCAATTAATAATTAGAAAAAACTTTATTTCGCCCCTTTCAAAATTCGAATTTTTACATTAAACCGGGGATTCTTCTCGATGGAGGTTGGCGTTACTTTTACTGATTTGAAATTGAAATTTTCGGCTAACGTTTCGCTTCCAGTAGAAGATTGAAACAGGTAATAGTATCATTGCTTGAAACATGTAATAGTATCATTGCATTAAATGTAATTTATTTTTAACTAAGTATTATTTCAATTAATTTAAAATTGAAATCGAGTTGATCGGTAATAGTTCTATCGAGATTATGTTTTGAATATGAAGAAATGATGGCATGATGGACTATGCTATGGCGACTATGGCCATGAGTAGTAAGAGTATGGGTGGCTGGTGGATGAATATCGGTAATTTAATAACATATTACTAATCTAACAAGATTAGACCAAACTATAGTCTAATATGGTTAGTTGGTTAGGCTTATAGTTTTAATGGATTAGACAGAATGCCACATGGCGAAACATTTAATTTGTAAATATAATAATAAAAATTGTTATAAAAGTAAAGGAGGCCTAAGCCAATTATTATATTATTATAAAAATAGGTAGATCTATGCCAAATCATTCACAGGCTTTAAGATTGAATATGTTAAAGTTAGGACATAGAATATTTAACAACTCTTTTTTAAACTTTAAAAATATCGTCAGACTTAGAGCCTGTTTTAAAAAACTAGTTTACTTTATACAATAGTAATTTAAAAGTAGAAATGCCCTAGTTTTGTTAGGTCTATGCCTAGCCCATATGACATGTTTTAAAACAATTTTCATTTATTTTCAAACTTAGGTAAAGAGGAGAGACACTGTCACTGACCGGCCGGAGGCAAAAACGTTAACCCTTCCAGCAAAAATACAAGTCTGAACAAAGTGTTTTCTGTATTACATCACACAGTGGGAATCTTTTAGGTCTTATTGAGCTTCTAATCTTGGAAAGTTCAATTCAACAATGAATGAACATCTACGTGTAAGCATTAGAATATTTTAAATAAAACACTTAACACTAGACACTAGTTAACAATATTTTTTTGTCGCAATAATGAAAGAGGCATTTACAATTTTAGTTAGGCTTAACACAGACTTTACAACTACAACTGATATTGACTGTGCAAGTTTATATGTTCTTTATAAAAATTAAACTTTACTAAGTTTTTATTTTGGTTAGAGTTAAAGAGCAAGTTGACTGTTAGTATAGTGGGTCTAATGTTTATATCTACAAAAAATTTGGCCAGTATTAATTCATGTAGGAGAATAATACAAGCCTATTAGTAATTGGGCATTGGATTTTCTAAATCTATTTTTCTTTTAAAAATCTAAACTCATTCAGGACTCATCTAACATTCATATTGAAAAAATACTAATTATTTAGGCTTGTTTTTACCATTTATGAAATGATTCACTATTCAAATTTCAGTTTCTGTAAGTTCTGTTGACTAATCCATAATATATGGAGATTTTTGATGGCACATAGGATATTATGATGAGATTTAAACTTGCTTCAAGACCTATGAAGGTAAAACTTTTAATTTGAGTTTGTTTTATTTAAATGGTAAGGTTATTTGATTTGATAAATAAAAATGTAATAAATTTAAAAAAAAATATTTTTGTGTTTAGTCTGGTTGAAGTAGTCTTTACATTTAAATTCCACAATTGAGGATTTTTTTGTATTACATATCAAGAAAATACTGTTTTAGCTCCGCTTGGAATCAATGAAGTGTGTATGTATACATATATATTGTTTTGTATCGCATATACCGGTACACTGTACTTAAGCAATGGAGAAATACTGGTTATTTCGGTAACTCTTGTTGTTAGGGTGATACAGTTATTATGTTACTTTCATGCAAATGACTAATGTTTGTGACGTACATATCATATATTAGATATAAAAGTGAGCAAATTAAATTTTTAAGTACTATGGTATAGTCAAAGCATCCCATCTTATAGCATTGTGAATGCATCTGCATGCTTTTAATTTATACCTTCAGTTTGTATTATTTGTATAGAATCATTTGTCCAATATATTTACAAGATTTGAATCAAATCTATCACTAAAAATCTAAAAACATTGTTATTTTCATCCTGATTTCATCTGTACAATTCAACAGCAGTCCAGTTTAATAGACAGCTTGTTAAATACCCTTGAGTCTCATGGGACACCCTACCACCTAGTATCAAGAAATGAAGAGATATCTCCATCTTTTCAAGAATTTCTCAAGATTCTTTATAATGCAACAGTGGACTTTTTAATGGGGTAAGTCCCAGTATATAGTACAACATGGAAATAACAGACTTTAAATAGCACTGATGCTAACATTTGCAACACTTCACGCAAATGCAACCACATTCTGATCTACCCACATTCCCACATCAAATGCAACCACATCCCCACGTCAAATGCAACCACATCCTGATCTTCCCACATCCTTACGTCAAATATATATATATTGTTTTGTATCACATATACCGGTACACTGTACTTAAGCAATGGAGAATTACTGGTTATTCCAGTAACTCATGTTGTCAGGGGGATGCAATAATTATGTTACTTTCATGCAGATGACAGTAATGTTTATAATGTACATATCATACATTAGATATAAAAGCGAGCAAATTAAATTTTTTAGTATAGTCAAAGAATCCCATCTTATAGGATTGTTAATGCATCTGCATGCTTTTAAATTTAATTTATACTTTCATTTTGTATTACTTTTATAGACTCATTTGTCCCATATCATTACAAGATTTGAATTTTGAATCAAAACTATCACTAAAAATCTAAATACATTCTGTTATTTTCATCATGATTTCATCTGTACAATTCAACAGCAGACTAGTTTAATAGACAGCATGGTGAATGCCCTTGAGTCTCATGGGACACTCTACCACCTGGTATCAAGAAATGAAGAGATATCTCCACTTTGTGGACAAGAATTAATCAAGATTGTTTATAATGCAACAGTGGTTTTTTAATGGGGTAAGTCCTAGTATACAGTACAACATGGAAATAACAGACTTTAAATAGCACTGATCCTAACATTTGCAACACTTAACGCAATACTTTTAAACCTGCAATAGAAACAAATGTTACTCCAGTTTCAACAGCATGTGTTTTAAATATGTTAAATTGCGAATTTTAGATGTATATATCATTCTTATTTGTAAATTTAACTTTGGAAAAGATTGTGTCCATTCTTAGGGCCACTGATCTATATTTTCATTAAAATTGACATCATTTAGCCTCTGATTGTTTCATAGCCTTTTAATATGTCATATTTTATTAACTGGTACCTGATATAGACAAATTTTAGGGTTGCTTTACTTAGGTTATTTTACATGTCAATTTTAAAAAAAAATTTCAGTTCCTATTCTGATGACAAAGTGAAATGGATTATATATCAAGATTGTTTATAATGCTTTAGTGGAGTCTTATTCTAAATGGTAAGTCCCATGAAATTTTTTTTGAAAATAACTTATCTTGGGCATTTTACAGACTCATTATTTATTCTTACTAAAATCTTACTCTAATATAGGGGAATTTCTTTAACTTTCAGGTCACCTTTTATTTTAACTTCAGTATTTCTCCATAGCATTTTGCCTTGTTCCCCTACCCCCCTCTCTCAAAACCAACCTTTTTCAAACTAAGAATAAAAAAACTCCTTTTTAGAACACAAATCAAATGCTTTCTTATATAAAATGAGTACTGGTAGTGGAAGAAAGTTTAGACATCTTTTATGTGACATCAACCTTTTATGGTGATAAGGCTGGGCATGGACCAAAGAATTTAGGTAAAAGTACATAGTCTTACTTGATGTATGCAGTGAAGCCTGGATATCATGGACCTTTTAAATAGCACTTATCCTGGCATATGCAATAACTCACAAATGTAATTATAGTTTCACCTACAAAAAGCACAATTTTTACGTGAGTTTTAACAGTATGTGTCATTAATTGGTTTTAATAAGTTTTATTGTAATTTGTGTAGATGTAGATATCATTCTATTTGCTAATTTTTTAGCTCTTGGAAAGATTTTGTCTACCGGGTATATGTTGTTAAAATTGACATGATTTAGGCTGCTTAGATTGTTTTATGTCTTATTATGTGCCATATTTTATGAACTGGTACCTGATAATGATGTATAGTATTCTAGAGTTGCTTTACTTAGATTGTTTCAATGTCATTTTTTTTTTCAGTTCCTGTCCTGATGACAAAGTGAAATGGATTATTCATCAAGATTGTTTATAATGCAATGGTGGAATATTATTCTAAAGGGTAAGTCCCATGGATTATTTTTGAAAGGTGGCTTATCTTGAGGCTATTACCTATGTGCTTCCCTACATGTGATGGCAATTAGAATATTTGAGAGGGGGGTTGTGACATTCTTGCTGTAATGGAGAGGAATGTATTAAAATCTTTTGGATCACCTTCTAACTATGGTATTTCTCCATAGTGATTTTACCTGTACCCTATGCTACATACTACAGTATTTGTTTTCTAGGGATGTTTTTAACCCTTTTTGGTTCATTGATTTTTTAAATTCAATATTTCCTTATATAATATGGGTATTGCTAGCAAGATAATTCACCTTTCAGGTGACATAGACTTTGAACGTTACCGGGTGGGGCTTCGACCACAAGTTTGGGAAACACTGCAGTATACATTATGTATAGAATCCAACCTGGATATGACAAACCTTGACCAGTTTTTTTGCCCATGACTTATGCTCTAACTGATCGAGACATGGAAATATTTTAAAACTCTTTGCTTAACCTATGAATAACACCAACTTTGCTTTGTTCCTTGTGTAATATTATATTTACAGGTTCATTGTAATAATTTTGTAGAGGTCGATACCATAGCTCTTTGCAAAACTTTAGTTAGCTGGTATTGATCAGATTTTAAGATTAGAAGAGCTGCTATACTTGTGTTTTAGAAATTCATTCATACTCTATTTTTGTGAATTGATACTAGTATTGTATATAGCCTATTTTAAGTTTGTCTTTACTTATTTAGTTTTAATTTTCAACTAAAATTTATAATGATTTTTTAATTTTCAGTTCCTCTTGTGATGACAAAGACTAATCAATTGATATGGATCTTCCAAAGTAGTGCTGGAGTGTTTTGCCATTTTAACAAAGGTTAGTCCAAGAACTTTTTTACTTTTGCTGTTGAAAAACTGGTTAACCCATTCATCAATCCCATAGCGGTTAAATCCGGCCAGTACTGATTCAATCCCACTGCAACCAAATCCAGCCACTCAACCCTTTGTTTACACGTTTCTAAATAGAAGGGAGAAGTCTCGCTATTTAACCGGAAACCTCGCTAGAAACGAGACCAAAGGAGATAACTCTTTTTTAAATATTTTTATTTATTGTCCGAGGAGTGTTCATTATTTTAAAAGCAGATTTTTTATTTTAGTGTTATGATCATTTGTATTCAAATACATCGTTGAATGTTGACTTTTATATGAACTTACACAAGAGAAGCACTAGGAAATAATGTTACACAACACATATAGCAACTATTTTTGAATGTAAATCAATTCATATACCGGGTAATTATGCTGTTAAATAGATTTGTTTTAAAAAAATGTTCAAAACCTTTCTACGGTAAGGGTGGAGTTGCTCCCCTTTGGTTGGGGGATAATGATAAAATTTCTGATCGCCATGGATTGAGTGGGTAAAGGTCACCTTGTAACTCCCATTTATCATGTTAGCCCGAGTTTGTAAAATAGGTTTTTTTTACTTTAAAAAAAATTAGAGTTATAAAATGTTTAATTGTGGGATATTCTCTTGGCTAATTCTGTAGTGCAGTGGTTCCCAAACATTTTGTCTCCCAGGGTCATTTCTATTATCACTTTCTAAGGGGTACCGTACTCAATGTTTTATGAGTTATTGATGTTTAGTAATGTTATGGGGTAGGGATTGACAGCAACCCCTGCAAAATGCATGCAGAGCCTGCAAGCCTTAGGAGGTTACTACTCTACTGCAGTTTTAATGTATAGCTTATTTATTTAAAGGTAAATGAAAGTAAATGTGTTAGTTGAGCAGCATTGTTGTCTATTAAATTGTGTTACCCATTCAATCCCGTGGCGACCAAATCCGGCCAGTACCGATTCAATCCCATTACGGCCAAATCTGGCCACTCAATCCTTTGTTTACACGTTGCTAAAAAGGAAGTGGAAATCTCACTATTTAAACGTAAATCTCGCTAGAAACGAGACCAAGGGAGATTACTATCTTTTTAAAAATATTTTTTTTTAATGGGTGAGGAGTATTCATTATTTTAAAAGCAGTTTTTTTATTTTAGTTTTATGATCATTTGTATTCAAATACTTCGTTGAAAATTGACTTTTAGGAATTTACACAAGAAAAACATTAGGAAATAATGTTACATAACACATATAGCAACCATTAATGGATGCAAATCAATTTATTTCATATGATTATACTGTTCAATAGATTAGTTTTGAATTTATTTCAAAACCTACCCACGTTAAGGGTGGAGTTGCTCCCCTTTGGTTGGGGTCTCCAATTAAAAATTTCTGAGCGCCCTGGATTGAATGGGTTAAATATAAACAATAGTAAATGTGTTAGTTGAGCAGCATTGTTGTCTATTAAATTGTGTTAAAATCTGTTTTTGTTTCATTCTCTCTTTAGTGAACGGTACATTTTCTAAGCATGGTGATGCCACTTTTTGAAAGACCAGTTAAGATGGCAGTATTGTACAGACACGTTGAGATGGCATTATTGTACAGAAACTTTGAGATTGCGGTGGCCTTTATTGGACAATCAAGTTGAGAAGGCAGTATTGGAGAGACTAATTCCCCAGACAAGCTGCAAGTCGGGGAGTCATGTCACTGACGAAGACTTAGGCTGAATTTAATTTTTCAATCCGAAAATGGGAATAAATTTTGTAACTTGCTTGAGAACATTTCTTATTTTATTGTATACTTCTTATTTTATTTGTTGTTTAATTAAAATCACCTAATATTAAAGGATGGGGGTCGGCACTATATAAAGAATATACCTGGGGATTTTTGGGTTTTTAAAAAAAAAAACGGTAACTTATTGTAGGTTACCGTTAACGGTAAACTGAAAAGTAACAGCATATTATCGCTAAATTACTGTAGGCTGATAACGATATGCTATCGCTTTCTCAAAGTAAAAACAGTAAGTTACTGGCAGCTTGTACACAGTAAGTTACTGTTTTTGAGGGGTACTTTTACGATAGATTATTAAGAGTGTAGCGCACTGTGTTAGATCCTCGAAATAGCGAATACATAAACAAAATAACATAAAGAGTGTGTAAAAGTAAATAAAATACGTATGTAGGTCACTAAGCGCCATCTTGTAACAGCACACAGTAGTCACTCAAGTGTTCGCACCAAGACCACTAGATGCCACATTGGATTAAAAGTGGAAATAAACTTATGACAATTTTGTAATATTTCGCGGCACCCCTGAGAGAAAGCCGAAGCAAACCAGGACAGAGCCATGCCGAGAAAAGGGGGCGCCTGGGGTGAAGCCAGAAATGGTGTCTGGAGTGAAGCCAGAAATGGTACCTGAGGTGAGGCCGGAATATATAGTAAAAGTGCCACGGGGCGGACCAATAAAAAGACGATTTTTGGCAACCCTTGCCTTTCTGAAGTATATGAGATTTCACAGTTTAATTATCTGCCAAAGTCCTATCTAAAGACTATTTTGGCGCCCCTGAATGTTGGTGCCCCTAATGTTTGCCCCCTTCGCCCCATTCTCATGGCTCTGTCCGAGGGCAATGTGACACTCAGAAAGAGGCGACTATCTCCTGGGACCATTGGGTTTGCCAAACAGTACGCATGCAAAAGGGGGTGGGGGTCGAAAAAAAGAAAAAAAAGAGGGGGGGGGGGGGGCGAAATTATGACTTTTCTTGGGTACGTAATATATGGAAGGCCCCTGACTCGATTCAAAATACAAATAAAATCGATTTTGCCCAAAATTTCGGTATCAGAAGACTTGGCCTGTGTTTTATGGAGAATCAACTGTTTTTTCATCCGCAATTTCCCATCTCTGCGAATCTACTGAACCCAGTGAGAGAAGTGTCATGTTGTTTGTGAAACTACAACTCCTGATTTTTGGTCGGGGGTGTCAACTGCAAGGCAGCGGGGGTTTGTAGACGATGTCAGTGGCTAAAGACTTTTGTCTCCACGTTGAGTCATATTCAGAGTTTTTTCATGGAATGGGTTAACCCTAACCCTAGCTAATGGCAGAAGCCACTGCCAATGGCCAGTGTTCAACGTGGCTGGTTAGTGTTATATGGGTAGTATTCTAATTGTTAGTGTTTTATGGTTAGTATTCTAAATGGTTAGTGTTAAATGGTTAGTATTCTAATGGTTAGTGTTAAATGGTTAGTGTTAAATGGTTAGTATTCTAAATGGTTAGCGTTTAAAAAGTCCATGCAATCTAGATTAAAATCTTTGCCTGAGATGGACACTCTGCAGTGGTATCTTTGTGTTGACATTCTACTTAAGAGTTATAGCGGACCTTTGACCCTCCAGGATGAACACTGTGAGCAGTAGAGCTGAACTTTTTGTGAGCAGTAGAGCTGAACTTTGTGAGCAGTAGAACTGAACTTTTTGAGCAGTACAACTGAACTTTTTGAGCATTAGATCTGAACTTTGTGAGCAGTAGACCTAAACTTTGTGAGCACTACAGCTGAACACTGTGAGCAGTAGAGATTAACCATGTGAGCAGTAGAGCTGAACTTTGTGAGCAGTAGAGCTGAACTTTGTGAGCAGTAGAGCTGGACTTTGTGAGCAGTAGAGCTGGAACTAACTTAACCAAGTAAACTATTCTAGTACGTGTGTCGTCAATTTTCAAGCCCTGGAGTTTTTGTGTGTGTGTGTGTTGGTTGTTTTTTTTTTGCAGTTAAGTATTGTTGTGAAGTCTCTGGTACCGTGAGCCAAGACTTTGATTAAGTCGTGAGCCAAGACTTTGATTAAGTCGTGAGCCAAGACTTTGATTAAGTCGTGAACCAAAACTTTGATTAAGTCGTGAGCCAAGACTTTGATTAAGTCGTGAGCCAAGACTTTGATTAAGTCGTGAGCCAAGACTTTGATTAAGTCGTGAACCAAGACTTTGAATAAGTCGTGAGCCAAGACTTTGATTAAGTCGTGAACCAAGACTTTGATTAAGTCGTGAGCCAAGACTTTGAATAAGTCGTGAGCCAAGACTTTGATTAAGTCGTGAACCAAGACTTTGAATAAGTCGTGAGCAGATGCGGTCAGACTAGGATTAAAGGAAGAAGAGTAGTCGGACCTGGATGTTACGAAACTGGTTTATAGAATCTAGATGGACTAGAAGGCACGTTTAGCGTAGAGGAAAGAACCACAGAGTTTAGAGGCGGTAAAGAGGTTAGAAGAAAATAAGGGGGGAAAGGGAGCTAAAGTTAGAGCGGTGGCGTGGTGAAAGAAGCAGACAATTTGGGTTTAGAAGGGTTGGGGCAGTCACGATACATCGAGGAAAACTATTTTAAGTGGATGGAAAATGAAGTAGAAACAGGGAAGTCTGGAGAAAATATTGTATTCGACGAGCAATAACTGAAAATATGACAGGGTATCTGTGATATTGAAGTAGAGAAATTTAGGATAGAAATAGTGATGGCGATCAGAGAGGTAGATATAGAGGCATAAGAAATTCAGGGGAGGCAAAAATATTATGACAGTGTCAGTGACATTCTTAAAAAAAAGGGGGGGGGGGGGTGATTAGTTGTAGTATAGACGGGGTAATTAGCATTTAACTGTTATAAGGGCATTAGCTATAGAGCGTGTTCAGGGGAGGAGATGGACATTTGTTTAATTACACGGAAGAAGTTGAACCTAAGGTTAATCAGTTCAGATATAGTAGTAAAAATAATGTTTGGGGAAAACTTACAGAAGTTAATGAGGTATAATCTGGAAAAAGGGTTAAGGAGACTGGGAGGCCAGTAGATGACGTTGTAGGCAGGGACGTCATTTTGGTAGACATCCCCCCCCCCCCGAATTTGCATATTTTATTTAAATTGCTATGTACTGTGGCCCCTCCAGTAATAAACAACTTAACAACCCAACCAAGTTTTCACCCCCCCCCCCCCAACCACGTTTTTTTGAAAGAAAAAACAAACAACTGAAATGAGTCCCTTGGTTATAACTTATAGGGAGTAACGCTACTCTTATGTTAGCCTGCGAAAATAAGTTAATTGGGAGTATATCAGAGTTCGTGGAGGAGCTTAGGTACCCGGATAATTGGATGTTAAGGTAATTGAGTGTAGTAGGGAAAATGATTTCTTTAAAGCGTCTATTGACATGGTGAAGATGATTGAGAGTATTTTTGAAGTTAAGGAGAAGTAGACGGTGGCCAGGAACTTTTTTTTTTTAAAGTAGCTGAGGTTGTTTCACTGACTTAACTGAAAGCGCATTTAGGATATTTACAAATAAAAGTTTCATGATTTACATACATTGAAACACAATAAATAAAAAGTTTTGAAGGTATTTTCTTTTGATTGATATCTTAGTCGAACTTTCATGAATCTGTACGTTTTACCATTTAATTTGGTGCACTAACTCTCAGTTTTAGTTTACTCAGTGCGGGTGTTTTAATTTTGTAAATTATTAAAATGTAAACAATTCCAAATATTATATAATATAAAGGGTTGTACTGCTTTTAATTACTGGTGATGGCATCGAAACGTTTGTATTTGTATTTTGTCGTATGATAATGAAAGCTAATAGGCTATATACATTTTCTTTTAAGTAAATTGTTTGTGTCTCATTAATATAAAAATATTTACACAGACAAGCTTCATGTATCAAGGAAAATAATGTTAAACAAAGATGCAAAGCTTTAGTGAAAGACAACTTAACAGATAATGGTGAAAAGGAATAATTTTAAAAATATGTCTGCCCTGATATTTGCGCTTGGGGCCTGTGCCCCTCAGCCGCTTTGCAAATCCTTGCACAGACTTTTATGTTATTAAAAAAAACTGGGGAAATCTGGGGACACTTGTTGACTAAATCTGGGGACTTTTGAAAAATCTGAGTGGCAGTACTGCTACATGTTACATTATATCCATTTTACCATGTCCACGGGGTTTTGCATCATCTTGTTTGTTGGATAATACGAAGACGAATGGAATGGTAGGCTACACTAACCAGCTTGCATTTATTAATTTTAGATCACTCCCTGACAAGAAGTAAACCACGATTTAAACTGATGATAGTATGTGCAATTTTTGTTCCGATGGTTCCATGGGTTTAATATTATATTAGTATTATTAGACTTAAAAGACAAGTCTATAGTACTTAGTCTAACTTAGTAGTAGTTTTAGTTAGTAGTAGTAGGCCTATATGTAGATTACTCAATCAATTCTGCTGATCTCGATGCAGTTTGGACACACTATTATGATTCATTCAGAATCATTGACATTGTTATTATTGTAATTTGATTGTAATAATTTTTGAAAATTTAATTAATTTTTTATTGCTTCTACGGCTACTATTACTAGTGACTAGTCAAGGGACTAATCTAATAGTAATATTAATATATTTATACTTATATATAACAATAACAACTTACACTAATAATTTAATTATCATAGTTTAATTTAAGGATTTTAAATTTCTATTAGTCATTAGTTACACTTTACTGGCTTCACGTGATAATTTCTCCAAAACTAAAACCATTTTAATTTTACTTAACTAAAAACTTGTCTTTGTACTTTGTTGCTCATTTAATTTTCTATTCTTTCATTTAAGTTTGTCTTGTTCTTTGTTATTGTTAAGATTTCAGGGAGGAAAATTACTTATTAAAAAATGGAAGCCAGTAAGATGGATAACAGTGTGAGTAGCAGCTGCAGAGGTACTGACACATTCAAGTATTTTTCTTATGGCAGCAATTTATTAAGGGAGAGAATTTTAGTAAACAATCCCTCAGCAAAATTTTTTGGGATAGGCAAGTTGATGGTAAGTAGATAAACCCTAAAAAGCACTTTTAATTTTTAAAATGTTCTATTAACCCCTTCATTACCGCTGGTTTTGGGGGGCATAGATTTTTGCTGACTCAGCAATGTATTTTTCATTCTCTATCTGATTCGCTTTTTAACTTCTCTATGTCTATAGGTTAACGAATAAAGAAATATATAGCATTGAAATATGACGTCGACGGGACGTCCTTTGTATTTTAGAAAAGTTCTTTGCCTCTTTGTTATGATGACAATGTGATGTCCTTGGTAATTGCAAGTGGGTGATCATGACACTGCGTCGACATCATCAGTAACGAAAGGGTTAAAAAAAACATAAAAAAGAATCATCCCATTCAACCAGTTAGGCTAGTATAAGCCATTGCTTTAAGCCTACTCTATAGTATAGGCCAGTAAATAGCCTCTCTTATCACTGGACTAATAACTAATTAACTGAAATTTTAAAAAATTCATAGCCTAAAAACTACTATCATTAATTTTCTCACTTTTTTTTGTGTGTTAAATTTAATGTTTGCTCTATACTGTAATACAGTAGAAATTATAGGCCTACTGTCCAACTGTATAAATTATAGGTCTACTGTTCAACTGCATAAATTATAGGCCTACTTTAAAAAAAAATTAATTATTTTTTCCTTAAGCAGCTCAGGCTATGTTCACAAACATCCCCCATCCTCCCATTCAGCTTAGGCCTTTGTTAGGAAGGATGCATTGTGCTCTACTCATAGCCTATTATATTTAAGGCGGTTCTCGTCCTACCCAACACTGCTCAAATAAATTTGTTAAATGAAATCAGTCTATGCTATAAAAGATAAATTAATGCACATATAAAAATCAGTTCCATGATTTTATTATTTAAAATAGAATAAAAATTATGGCGTAACCACATCAACATTAATTAAAATTATATAAAATTATATTTAAGTTGCTTTGTCATAATCACACTATAAAAAAGTAATTACATACTCTTAAACATTGACTTCAAATTTTATTTCTTTTGAAAAAAATTACCCTTAAAGGAACTTCTCGTAAATGAAACAATAACATTAGAACTAACTAAATCACCTTCCTTCTCAAAGAAAATCCCTAAAACAATAAATTAGCTTTTGACCTTTAATGCTTGGCAACTTTATTTAAGGGTTATAGGTTGACATTTGACACCCCTAAAGACCTGGAGGATAATCCATGGTTTGGCGCAGCTGCCACCATAAGAGAAGGAGGTCCCACTGATTATTTATGGGGTGTTGTATGGGAACTTAAAATGGAACATCTGCAGACATTAGATGAGTAAGTTTAGCTTAATTCCATTGACTTGACCTAATTTTAATAAAAAAATAATTACTTTTCTGTGTTACTCGGTGTCTCTTAAATTTAAATTAGAGGTCAGCCAACATAAGCTATGGACTATGATCACTACAAGGAATTTTTAAAAAACTCAAGTTTCTTCATGAGTCAAAGTAAAATCATATTCAATTTTTATTTGTTTTACTATTTTACAAAATAGCTTTCTTAATTATTTGCCAGGAGCTCCTGCAGTAATTTACCTCATGAAATTGGTGGTCAGAAAAAATAATTACAACATTAAAATTCTGGTTGAATCTTAAGACTAGAGATGTACTGAATTTTTGTATGTATGGCAAATAGTATATTTTAAATTGGGTGAAAGGAAGGCTATATCAAGCATAATAAATGGACCTTCAGGTCCACGCACAGCTAAAGTAATGCACCTAGAATGTGTACAGAATCTAAGAAATATGCAGTTTATGTATCAAAATATTTTTACTTTTTTGCAGTGCTTTGGCTTTTTAAAGTGTTGCGTTGTTGTTGATAATTTTCTATTGGTTGCAAACATCAGTGTACATCATGAGCAGGGCATATTATGGCATGTCTAACTCACTACTCTAAATAATATGTATAGCTCTTTTTAAATCACTGATTCTTATTATCAAAAGTTTTCTTTTTACGCAAAACATTTCATATGCATTCAAAGGTAAATCATTAGAAATAGGCTTAATGTCTTCAGGTATAAGATACTTATAATTTTTAAAATTCATCTCTGCTGTTTTCATTATTTCAATTTATCTTTATTACTACAGGCAAGAAATGGGCTACAAAGCGTATCAGGTGATAGTGGAGGTGGGTAAAGAAAAGATTCCGTGTCGAACTTATGAGATGTACTTGGAACCCAATGGAGACAAGCGTCCCAGTCCATACTACCTTAAAGTCATGCTGGATGGGGCCAACCAAAATAGAATTCCAGAAGATTATATCAAATTTCTTGAGTCTGTACCTCACAATGGCAACCAGGATCCCCCACCTCGTTACCTTAAGGTCATGGAACTAGTAGAGAAATTTCGGCAGGAACATGATGGCGGTATATAGACAAGTCAAGATCAAATATTTCTATTTAGGTAAAAATGTCAAAGATAGGTACTTTTGAATATGCATCTGAGTAAAAGAAAATTGTTCAGATTAGATAAGGCAACTGAAATTAATAAGAAAAGGGTATAACATTTTGATAACAATTAGGTGTCTCAGACAAGAGGTATAAAACTTTGATGACAATTATGTGTCTCAGATATTGTCCAAGTTTTTCTTTATAGCTTCACGATTGATCATTTAAATTTGCAACTTTTTAAAAGTTGTTAGGTGTTTTGATATTGAATGTTACAAATAGAATATGTTATTTGTTAACATTTTATACTTTATAACATATCAAATAAGGTATTGCACTAATGTTATTTTAATTTTTACTGTATATAAATGTATTTATTTATTTAGAAAAAGTCTCCATTGAGATCTTTATAAGGTTACTGAAAGAAATTATTTTGTAAAATCTGTATTTGAGGTTACTCCTGCAACCATACTGTTTTTTTTATTATTCACGTTTTCCTTGGTATACATTTCAATCATCAGAAACATTACCATTTTAACAATTCTTTGTCTTTGATATGTCATTTCATTTTGTAATGTACTAAACAATTATTAACATTCACCTGCAGGTACATTTTTAAAGCTTTATTTATAAGAACAGGAACATTTGTTAATGTAGTTTGATGGTGTTTGGTTTATTTCTACGGCAGAACTAATAAAATCTTCCTCAAAAGATTACATTCTGATGTTGTGGACCATTTCTGTGTTTGAGAATCACATAGGGAACAAAAACCAATGAAGACATGAAAATTAATAATTAATCTCAGGGCATTTGTTGTATGTTCAATAACTGTAATTTGTAATGGAAACATAGATATATATCCCATGTTCAGTGGACAATGTAATGGAAGCATACATATGTCTCATGTTCAGTGAACAATGTAATGGAAGCATACATATATGTCCCATGTTCAGTGGACTATCATAATACGGCATCTGTTAAACAAAAAATTTTGGAATGTGCTAACTCATATTGTTTTTATAAATATTACTGTTACAATAGTCAGGTAGGATGAAAGGCAGGCCCGACTAATACGTCATATTGCGATTCTGGCGTAACAATAAATATTAACTCAAAAAAAGCTCCATGGTGACCCAAGGAATTTCTTTATACCACTGAGTCCCTCTATTGCTGTAGTCCCTCTATTGCTGTAGTCCCTCTATTGCTGTAGTCCCTCTATTGCTGTAGTCCCTCTATTGCTGTAAGTCCAGGATTGGGCAGACTGAAGACAAAAGTTTTTCAACCCACCGCTGTCATTTAGCAGAGATTATTAAAGACTTTTAGATTGCAGAATAAGATTTGAGAAATAAACTTTCTGTACACTCAGGACTTAATCAATTCATTCTAGCAACATATTGATCTCTGGCTGTGTGAGAGAATTTCAGATTATTCATTCCGTTGCGAGGGCTAAAGAGATAGGGACCTCTCATAGTGAGATACACATTTCACTATTTATTTAGTTTATATTCAATTTATATTTAATTCTGTTCTGATCACTGTCTCAGGTAATTTACTGGAGCTAATCTGCATACTCAGTTTTATCATTAAGTAAATTATTAAATAACAAAAATATAAATTTAGACAAATTAAAATTGATTGGTGAAAATTTCCAAATGGTTTTGAAAAACATTTATTAGAAAATGAATGAAATAAAATTGTGTTAAAAATACATGAAACAATAAGATAATATAAGGGGAAGCCAAACATTTTCTTAGAAAGTGAGGGATTAAAATTGCTTTAAAAAACATAAGTTGGTGTATCACAGTCACAGCTTGATGTAGAATTAGATACAGCAATGTAAGTCACTTTGAACTTGTTTGACACACTGACCTGACAGTTGTTAATGTGTCTACACACATGATTTACGTAAACATTTCAAGGATTTTATCAAGTCATATTTACATATCTATGGACGGCTTCTGAACAGAAGTAAAAAAAATTCTGTAAACACTACTAACCAATGGTTACAATATATCAAATACAGAAGCAATATCAATAATTTACTTTCTATAAATACAAAAATCTTAATTATCTCCCTTACAAGGATGTGTCTCAAAGTCAAAGTAAAACTGGATGAAACATTAATCGGCAGAATTCCAGAAAGATTTCAAACTGATGATGTTAGACAAAATCTTCTTTACTGTGGCCCAATGTGTAACTAGCCATATGGACCAGTCTTACATTGTTACATAGCTACATAACTTTCTGTTTAGGTTCTTAAACTAGACATTTTGTATTCTTTATTCAATTTAATTTAAGTTGTTACTGGGAAATTAATCGGATCATTATTTCACTTCTTTAAAAAAAAATTCCATGACTTTAGACAGATTAGACACAAATAGTTTTTCTTAGTCAACTCACATATCAATTTATTTAGAGTCTAAAATGTGCACAATCCTATGAACAGTATAGAACTATGCAGAAAAATACTTTTCAATTTGGTGAAAAGTCTCATCTGAGGAACAGCCTAGCTGGCCAATGCTGGCACCTTTCCTTCTTTACGTCTGCCTGTTTGGTCCTCCATTTCCTCAACAATATCATCATCATCATCTTCTGGTAGATGGGTGGGGGGTGTTGGGGCCATGTCAATGCTCGGAAGTTTCCCAGGTCGAATGGCTGGCAATGAAGACTTGGGTGAGGAATGAACTTGTCTGCCTGAAATTAAGTGATCAATTTAATTTAACCGAGGATTTTCAAAATGTGAGCAATAATTAAGAGAGATTTAAAAATATGAAATTTAAAAGGTGCATCCCACAGACAATACTAAAAATAATGCAATGACAATAAAAACAGGAATTAAAAGGGTGACGAAGTTGAGTGTAAGTGAAACATCATAATAAGTGAAGGGCAGTAAGATGCTGGGTAGACAGGCGAATGACAAACGGGTAGGGTGTTGAACAGTGTGATAGACAGGCGAATGACAAATGGGTAGGGTGTTGAACAGTGTGATAGACAGGCATGTGACAAATGGGTAGGGTGTAGAACAGTGTGATAGACAGGCATGTGACAAATGGGTAGGGTGTTGAACAGTGTGATAGGCAGGCATGTGACAAATGGGTAGGGTGTAGAACAGTGTGATAGACAGGCATGTGACAAATGGGTAGGGTGTTGAACAGTGTGATAGGCAAGAGTGTAACAAATGGGTAGGGTGTTGAACAGTATGATAGGCAAGAGTGTAACAAATGGGTAGGGCGTTGAACAGTATGATAGGCAGGTTTACACTTTTGGATTGTGGAAGTAACAGAGTTGACTTAACTTTAAGAACACAGTTATATAATATCTATATATATCTACTCAATAATACAACAAATTAATGCTATAGCAAACTGTACAAAGATTTATCTGTCTCTGCTAGAGAAAATAACAAAGAGCACAAATGTGACACAAGAGAAACAACTCACTCAAGGGAGATAACTGAGAGCCATTAGCAAACTCAGTTGGTGGCGCCAACACATCAGAGTTCCTTGTCTGTTCATGAGTGATGAGTCCGGTGGTCAGTGGTGAGTCACTCATAATGTCTGGCTCTTCTTCGTAGGGCAGTGGTTGTTGCAGTTTCTGCTGAAGTCCAGGAGACCTTTGGTTAGTTCTCTCGGGCTTAACGCCTTGGGCTGAGAATAGAATCCAAAAAACAAATCAAATATTTTATGATGAAAATCAGTCTGTACTCTATATCAAACGAAAATTCTTGCTGATTCGTCAAATGTAAACCCTTACTGAAACTCGTAAATGTTCGCTCCTTATTGTAAAATGCAACATTATATGCATATTTAAATTTGATACTTTAAATTTTGCAACACATAAATAAGTAAAACAATAAAGTGCATCGATTTTCCAATGAAAATAAAAAAAGGATCTCACTAGTATCTAGGTAGAGCTTCGGTTTGTTGACGGTACTGTAAACATCCTCATTTCCAGGGGGTTCGGCAGATTTTGCAGCTGAAGGAACAAATGCCTCCACATGAGGATGGCCAAACTGTATAGCAGGTCCTAACTTTGCAGCCAGTTCTACAAGCTGAGGAGGAATTATTTCAGGGGAGTTTGTTAGCCATTCCAACAAAGCAAACATTCTGCTCATTTGAGTCTTTAGCAACTCAAGTATACCAACATTATGCGTACATTTTCACAAACTCTCCCTGGTATGTTGGTACAGGAAATCAGTTCAGTGATGGATACATCTAATGTCCCTCCATGATTATTTCCATTGAAATGAAATGAGACCGGGGGAAGTTCACTTCAATATTGCTTCGCCTTTAAGACGCACTTTTTTCTTCAAAAAATTGCCTCCAAAATTCAGGTGCGTCTTATTTATACTCGAAATAAATATAAAAATTGTAAAATAAAAATGTCATTTTTTTAAAAGATTGCTAAAACATTACGGTCCATCTTATAGTCCATATCGTCTTATAGTCCGTAAAATATGGCATACCTTTTTCATATTTAACCATTTGCCTGCGCACAGGAAACATACAATTTAATTCCCACCTTAACCACACAAAACACCAATGAGCCCCCTCTGCAAAATCCAAATGAGACAGTAACAAATCACCTCTTCTAAGTAACAAATCACCTCTTCTAAGTAACAAATCACCTCTTCTAAGTAACAAAACACCTCTTCTAAGTAACAAATCACCTCTTCTAAGTAACAAATCACCTCTTCTAAGTAACAAATCACCTCTTCTAAGTAACAAATCACCTCTTCTAAGTAACAAATCACCTCTTCTAAGTAACAAATCACCTCTTCTACTCATTATGTATTATCAGGTGGGTTTTTGTGTGGATTATATTTTAAAAAATTTTCATCTGGACTTCATGCTTTGTGTTCGCTATGTTTGAAACTCTTTCTCTTCCCATCAATAAACTACTTCTCACCTCTTGATCCATTTCCTTCCCTGAATTCTTGTAGAATGCAGCCATCGATTCAAACTGTGACAGGGAGTGACTTGCCTTGCGACGATCCCCAGTGTTCAGTAGAAAAACAGTGTAATTCAACAAGATGGCTGGATCTTTACTACAGACGTAAAAAAAAAAAATGCAATTAATTTTTTATTGTTTCAATTATTTTTGTCAGTTATAATCACCTATACCAGGGGTCACCCATCATTTTTCACGTTGGGCCGAATAACGGGAAAAAATAATAATCATTCTGTACAATACTTGCAAACCAGAACTAAAGCTCTGGTAACAAAAGATGAACAACTAAGTTTAGTATTCCATTCACGGGTGAGTGGCGTGCAATGTACAAAAACAAAGACAACCAACATATTTACTTAAAAACTTATCAAAGAAGGTGACGTTAGCAAAAAAATAGTTACATCAGACCTAGTGTGCACAGTTACACCAGACCTAGTGTGCACAGTTACATCAGACCTAGTGTGCACAGTTACATCAGACCTAGTGCGCACAGTTACATCAGACCTAGTGCGCACAGTTACATCAGACCTAGTGCGCACAGTTACATCAGACCTAGTGCGCACAGTTACATCAGACCTAGTGCGCACAGTTACATCAGACCTAGTGCGCACAGTAACATCAGACCTAGTGCGCACAGTTACATCAGACCTAGTGCGCACAGTTACATCAGACCTAGTGTGCACAGTTACATCAGACCTAGTGTGCACAGCTACATCAGACCTAGTGCGCAGTTACATCAGACCTAGTGCGCAGTTACATCAGACCAAGTCCGCACAGTTACATCAGACCTAGTGTGCACAGTTACATCAGACCTAGTGTGCACAGTTACATCAGACCTAGTGTGCACAGTTACATCAGACCTAGTGCGCACAGTTACATCAGACCTAGTGCGCACAGTTACATCAGACCTAGTGCGCACAGTTACATCAGACCTAGTGCGCACAGTTACATCAGACCTAGTGCGCACAGTTACATCAGACCTAGTGCGCACAGTTACATCAGACCAAGTGCGCACAGTTACATCAGACCAAGTGCGCACAGTTACATCAGACCAAGTGCGCACAGTTACATCAGACCAAGTGCGCACAGTTACATCAGACCAAGTGCGCACAGTTACATCAGACCTAGTGCGCACAGTTACATCAGACCCTAGTGCGCACAGTTACATCAGACCTAGTGCGCACATATTCGAATCTCACAAACTAAGCAGCAAAAACAGGTTAGTGAGATTTGTGAAACTGACGTTTGGCTTTCAAGATATCATCAATGTTTGGTTTGGAATAGCTGCATCCAATCAAAAGAATTGTTTTCAAATGTTCATCAATCCCTCTCGTTCGATGTGTTGGCGTCAAATACTTTATTTTTTTAAATGTTTGCTCTTCAATACATGCTGCAAACAGATGCCAACTCTTCTGTTATCCGAAAGTCCAAATTGACACCACAAATAAACACGAGAAGTTGTGAGAGATCAGTAGACTCATCCAGTGCCAGAGAATACCACATCAAGTTCCTAGCTTTCTCACGTATCTGTAGCACTATGTTCTCTCCAAATTCTTCTGAACTTGCCGAAGGGCTGTTAGTTCCAACCGCAACGACTTTGATTTTTAATGTCCCTGTTTGTTTCCAACACTCCTCATTCTTTCCCACATTTACTACCAAGTTTGTGCTTGTTATAAGACTATAATATATTACCGGTAATTTGCTTAATGGAAATTTATTCTTACTTTACAATAATTTTTAACCAGCTTTTCCTAAAAAAAAAACTCAGGTTACTTGGTAGTTTCTTTAAATGATGTCATCATTTGTTAATTAATTCTTATTTAAATACATCTTGTTTTATGATGATCTGACTTTGAGATTGAACTCCACTAAATTTCCCCAGTAACTTTATTTTTACCAGTGGCAGACTGTGATAATGTAATCTGTATGTCCACTCAATATAAATTAACCTTAATAGCAAATAAACGCTTGCAAAACAAAGTGACGGCAGATTTAATATAAACGTCGGTCATCTACTTTTAGAAGTTAACTTTTTGGCGCCAGCTTAACTCGATCCCACCAGGCACTGCGATGCAAGTAGTGATTGTATTCAATTTACATACTGTATGATTTTTTTATTTACTATTAAGATACCGTATTGTTCAATTTTGAGACAATATTGTACAATTTTAGGAGTTTGAGGGTAAACAGGTCTGTAATAAACAAGTAAATCTAGATACAATAATTGAAAATGGTTAATTAAGGTGCATAGCAGCCAGGAGGTATCCACACGTGTGAAGATCTATTATTCTAAACTTAATATTGAAATTTTAATTGTATTACAACGTCTCGTGTTCCATACGTTTTATCAAGCAAGTTGAACTGGCCTCACGGGCCGGATCTGTCCCACGGGCCATAGTTCGGTGACCCCTGACCTATACCAATGAAATGCAACCTTGGTGGTGATGACCCTTTTTGACATCATGGGTGTTTAACCTCTTGTTGTATGAACATGGGGAGAAGTTGTCTTTATGAATAAATAATTCTAACAAGTAGTCACATAACCTCTTGTTGTATGAACATGGGCAGAAGTGGTCTTTATGAATAAATAATTCTACCAAGTAGTCACATAACCTCTTGTTGTATGAACATGGGCAGAAGTGGTCTTTATGATTAAATAATTCTACCAAGTAGTCACATAACCAAAAGGGTTGCACACCACTGATGCATACTACAGACTTATGATAATCTTGTTTGCTGTGCCATAGATGTTGACTGATGCTGGTATTATAATTACTATTGACTGACATTTGAATTATTTTTTTTTTAAATGTTTAAAATGAATGAAAGAAATAAGAAAAAACTTCTCCAGGCCAAAACTCACTCGTCCAGTTTCAAGGCGTGCTCATAGGATTGTGCAGCATCTTCAGGGTCATCCAAGTGTGTAAGGGAAACTGACAAGAATAATTGAGCATGTGTTTACATCCTTTCAACAAATACTACAAAAAACTGAATTATTTTGGTGAGCTGTATGATGTTTCTAAGGAGGGGAACATAGATTTTTATTGTTTTAGATGTTGCTGAAATTTCAAAATTATAATTTAATTGAGCACTAATTTACCTAATTTTCATCCTTGAAATGCATAACGTACAAATATAACATATTTTAAAATATTTTAAAACAATAAATATTTGAGAATCATTTGTCCTCTTTTAATAAACATTAATAATTTTATTCATGGCTATATTAGAGTGCTTGCAAAGAAAATGTTCATAATTGATTTTTTTTTTCTATGGTGAAATCTGGACATTGTGTTAGAATTGTGACTTACTTGCCAAGAGCATGTAAAGTTGAGCCATGTCAGATTTCAGGTTGATTGCAGCTGATATGAAGTTGAATGATGATGCATATTGCTGCATAGTCAGATGAACCAGTCCAAGGTTGTACAGAATTTTCCATTCAAATGGTGCCAGATAATTGGCTCTCTTTAAACAGCTGATTGCCTGAGGAGGATGAAGCAGATATTTCACTTTCTGGGTGTCAAATAGGTGCACAATCAAATAGGTGAATCAACTTCATTTTTTATAAGCAAAATAGATGAACAATTAGGAAATATTTCTTTTTAGTTTACTTTCTATTATTGTTCATCAGATGTTAACAAAAATGCATATTCTCACAATTCCCTAATGTGGAATATTTCAATTATTTATTCACCATTGTGAAATATATTTGAACAAAATATTTTAAATTCGGGTATAACAATTTAATTTATTAACTTTTTAAAAACATATCAAGAATAATAATAAGTTAAAAAAAAAATATTTTCCTAAACATTTTTTTCACAGCAATTTTCAAATGACATCGTTTGATTGTTTGAGAGCAATTCTACAAATTAAAATGAGAAATTGACCAGGTACTTACAGCCACATATTTTTTCTTGCCAAAAAAGCACATGCCAATATTATTCCAGAGTGGGGGAGATTCTGGGATGTTTGCGGCAGCTATGCGATACTTGGTGATGGCCACATCATAATCTGCATGGCTCTGCATCATGCTGCCGGCAGCTATGATAGCTTTAGTGTGGCTTGGGTCAAAGGTCATGGCATTGCCAAGATTCTCAAATGCCTTCTGAAACTGATTGACCTTTTGAAAAAAAAATCTGTTTATTTACAAAAGGATGAATATGCAAGACTGTACATTTTTAGCATCCTTCTTTTTTTTCTCCTTTCAGTTTCAAAGACAGTAGCTAATAATACTAAACAATTCTCTTACAAACATTGTACAAACAAATGGCTCCATAAGATCAAGTAGACTGCCAAGTCTAGAAGTTAGACAAATATTTGTAACACTTAAAAACCAGACTTTTTATCAAAGAAAGACTGTACAGAAGTGGAGTTGAGCACTCTGTGTAGCCAAAGGATTGGAGTTGAATGTAGACAAAACTTAAAAATGTTTTATTTTTAGTGGTTTTAACTTGTTTTTGATAGAAAGTCTTTAAAAAAAGTTTTTCTTAAATTTTTGATTGTCTACCTTTTCAGTATTAACATTTTAATCTGTATATTATTGACAAAATAAAGTATTATTTACTTTTTTAATTTTTTAAACCCCCAACATCTTACAGCTTTCAGTAAATGAAGCAAACGCGCTATTGACACAACTCATTTGCAACTGAATGATAGAGTCACAACAATATTACAATTTGACAAACAAGATGGAAATACTAATAGAAATAGAAAGTCTTAAAAAAATTTGCCTTAAAAAAGATGGCTAGCAACAGAATATAAAGATACTAAAAGTAAAAGCAAATTTATTAGAATCTGGTAATTTTAAAGAGACATAGTGAATGCAGTTGAATGTTAAAAAAGTTTACTAGGAGGTAAAGAAAGCGTAAAAAATATTTAGGTATTAAAACTAAAACTTCACAACAAATAAAAACTCTTTCCTTTCACGAACTTGTCTTCATCTGGAATCAATGTTAAATTTGAATGTGTTGTTTCACAGCTTGCGTGGCCAGAATTAGCCACTTGTTTTATAAGTTGATAAATTGGCCAGTTTTCCTGGCGTACTCTTTTTGTTACTGTACTTTTTTTAATGAATAAAAAAAAAGGTGTGTTGACTGAGAAGATGTCCCATTTAAAATGACATAAAAAGTGCTGCAGAAATTTCTTAAAATATCTGGCTATGTACCTCATTAGCAATAGGCTACCTACCTGCATATAAAGCAGGCCAAGGGTAGTAAGTAGATCAGGATTTTCTGGTGAATACCTGAAGATAAAAAATGAATTTGGGCACTGGCATATATAAACAAGTGATTAGAAAATAAAAATGCCAGTCACAAAATTTCTTAAGCTCTGACGAGCATATAAAATCATTCCATGGGTTGGACAGCAAGGCTCTATAGCAAAGCTAAAACTGAATGATACTCACTCGACAGCACTTCTGTAAGTGTCTATGGCAGCATTGATGTCTCTCTCCAAGAGATAAATTTTACCCAGCATAATGAAGGACACCTCATGGCGACGGAGGCTCAATGCTTGCTTTAGACAATCTTTAGCCTGCAACAACAATCACGGCATCAATGCCTGCTTTAGACAATCTTTACCTGCAACAACAATCATGGCATCAATGCCTGCTTTAGACAATCTTTACCTGTAACAACAATCAGGGCATCAATGCCTGCTTTAGACAATCTTTACCTGCAACAACAGTCATGGCATCAATGCCTGCTTTAGACAGTATTAAGCCTGCAACAATAATTTTTTAGCACCATGCCATAATTAGCTCTATTTATAGATATAGCATCCTTCTCGTACATTATGACACTTTTTAGCAAGTTATAACAAAGAACCACCTCCTTAATTATCATCATCTCTTTGTATTGCCATACACTCACACATGTATGGATATCTAGCTGTTCTTTATATTGCCGTACACTCACACATGTATAATATTTTTCCCTGCATTTGATCTAGCTATTAAATCAGTTGAATCAGAGTTTGTCAAGACGGCTATTCAAACATGTTGAACCAACCAGGAATTGTATAATCTATATCAGGATTCCACGCTAGTAGTAGCAGAAACAGAAAGGGCAGTCTTGGCTGGGCAGGACACTTACAGAGAATGCCAAATGACAGAGGAGTGAAGAGGGTGCATCATCAAAACCCCAAAAGAAAATGTCTCAAAGACAGTCCTTGGCTTAAATGGATAGAAGAATGTTGAAAAAGATCTACAGCAGCTGGGAATCCAAGCATGGAAAAGACAAGCCTTACATGGGCTGTAGCGCCACAGGAATGTATGGAAAGTTGAGAGATGCTAATGGTTTTGGGGAGGGGGCCAACTGGGTCAGAGTTTATTCATCAGCGAATTTATGGAGTTTTCCTTCAGGAATCACTTTTAATAAGTACCAAAATAATAAATCCTTGTCCACTGGATAAACTTTTTTGATAAAACATAAAGGATCAGGTAGGAAGCAAACAGAAATATCTCATTTGTCTGGTTAGAAAGTTTTATTAACCTCATGTAAAACTCCTCTTTCTTTGCCAAGCAACATGTGGCAGTAACAGCAAGAAAAACTTACCAAACAATAAGCAGCAAGGAAATTTTTCTTCTAACAATAGAACTAACCTTAGTGTACTCTCTGAGGTACATGTAGCAGACTCCTAGATTGTGAAAAATCTCCTAAAAAATTTAAACGTTTTTAGTTTTTAAAAGATTACATGAAAAAAACAAAAACTTTTAAATCAACTAAATTACCGTACTTAACCCTTTACAGTCCAAGCCTATTCAGCCTTTTCTAATCCTAGTGACCAAGCAAAGGGTCATAACTCCATTCTAAATGAAGGTTCTTTATCTAATTAATTTACAGAAAATAAACTATAAGCAAGAAAATAAAATAAAAAATACCTAAATACAAAGAAATGATTAAAGCAAAAGTTGCACCAAAAAACAGTTTCAGGGACACTAGATTTATGAAATAGTGAAGCTTCATTAGTCCTAAGTTCTTTCAAAATTGTATCCAAGGCTTTGATAGCCATTTTTTACAGCGAAAAAATCTCAACTTTTAAAAAAATCATAGAAAATCAGCCCCTAAAGACACCGCGGTCAAACTAGTATCAAAATAAATGCCGACAACGAGGCTTTCTTCCGGTAGAACTATAAATAGTAATGCGCAATGAATTTCCGCTGTGCTAAGAACGAAAGTAAACAACCTCGCAGCGGGGCGAAGCGGGCGGGTTTGGCCGCAACGGACTGTAAGCTTAAGGAAAAAATCGGCGCATTTCGGGCGCATCGGACTGTAAAGGGTTAAAAAATGCAACAAGTAAAAAAATAATTTTTTTCTATCATTATATTCTTTTAAATTTCTAATATATGTCACATGTATAATCTATACATTTTCCTCTTATTTGAAATTTCAACAATTTCTTTGTTAAAATTAAATCATGACTTTCTTAAGGTGGTAGACAAACCCAGTCTTTTTCACTGATAGTGGCAGCTTGATTGTAAACATCAATGGCAGCCTTGTGTCTGGCCAGTAGGAATCTTGGGATAAAGAAAAGAGCTAGATAGGATACAGAGCACAGCTTGATAGGATACAGAACATACTAGATAGGACACAGAGCAGAGCTAGATAGGATACAGACCAGAGCTAGATAGGATACAGAACATACTAGATAGGATACAGACCAGAGCTAGATAGGATACAGAACATACTAGATAGGATACAGAACACAGCTAGATAGGATACAGAACATACTAGATAGGATACAGACCAGAGCTAGATAGGATACAGAACATACTAGATAGGATACAGACCAGAGCTAGATAGGATACAGAACATACTAGATAGGACACAGAGCACAGCTTGATAGGATACAGAGCACAGCTTGATAGGATACAGACCAGAGCTAGATAGGATACAGAGCACAGCTAGATAGGATACAGACCAGAGCTAGATAGGATACAGACCAGAGCTAGATAGGATACAGACCAGAGCTAGATAGGATACAGACCAGAGCTAGATAGGATACAGAGCACAGCTTGCTTGATGATAAAATTTAAACAATGTTAAAATCTTGGGGCAGATAAGGTGAAGCATGGTTTTTTAAATTCAATTGTGGCAATTAGAATGCTGTAGTTTAATTGATCTTAATTTTAAAGAAAGCTGAACTTGATGGTCTAAAATGGAAAAAATAATATTAAAAAAAAACAACAAACATTAAAAATTAATGCACTAAAAATCTAAAATTTAACAGAAAACAAAATACATGGGAGCAGATTTTTAACAGTTATCAACTACAGTTTCATATTATATTTAAGAAAACATTTAGTCCTCAAAACTGACTAAGTAGGCATGAAATGAAAAAGCTAACATTTGTCTAAGAACTAACAGTTCATGGGTATAGATTTTAAAGATCACAGAAAACTAAATATAAAATTAAAAATCTTGACTTACAATGAGCGAGCCATTTGCTTGAGATTTTCTGGGTTCTGCAAGTTAAGAACAGTGCAAGTCTGGAACATTTCAAATGATTCCTGTATCTTGCCTTCTTGCCTCAGAATCAAACCTTTTGGAGTTTAGAAACCGATACTACTATCATTCCAGTTCTGTGATATCCTGGCATTTAACTTTTTTTTGAAAATTTAAACGTTTTATTATTTTCAAAATGGTATGTTACATGTCTAAAGAAAATTGTAAAAGAAAATAACAACCACAAAATTAACCTTGAACATAAAGAGCATATTCACACATGCCACCAGACTCAGCAAGCTGTTCTCGAATCAGACCTTTGCATGTTTCAAATTCTTTTCTCACATAATGAAGGTGGATTAACCAATTGCGTCTTTCAAATACTGGAATTTCAGGTGCTTTGAAAGAAAAGTTACAGTAATAAATTTAAATCAAACTTTTTAAGCAAAGATTTGAACATGCACTATTTCAAATTGCTTATTATCTAATATGAATATGCAGGAGAATAATATAATTTACCAAAACTAAAAAAGTATGTTTCATACAAATTATATTTAGAATGACCTCATGAAAATAGGTTGAAGCGTTGGTGATCATTTACAGTATATAATTTTATTTATAACTTTAAAATTAGTTCACCTTTCTTTGGGCGACCATTTATTGGAGCAGAATTTGGAATTACAACTTTTTTCTCAGTCTCATCACTACTTTTTTGATCCTATAAATACAAAGCATTAGATAAATTTACATGGTCAGCGTAATTTAAAATATTGTATGAAATAAGGAAATATAATAATTTCATAACATCAAATATAAATATTTCCACTTGTGGATTCATTCCCTGCCTTTTCAAATGGGCAAGTCTAAAATTGTTCACTGTTTAAGCTTAAATTTAAATAATTTGTGTGCCGAAAAATAACAAATAGATGAACATCACACCATTTAAATAATGATTTTGACGGATATCCAATATCTCACAATATTAGCAAAGAGGTATTTCAGAGACCTGGTTAAGGGTGTGCTGCATTAAGGGTTAGCTGATGCCTTTATTATCTTTCCTTTACTTAAGGAGCCTCAAAAAATCCTCATGAATGGAATAGCACAAGTGAAAAAAGTAAATAAATTTTAAGACAAACAGAACTACAATATATTTTGCTTGGAGCAAGGGAGAGCAATGAGTGAATCAGTGTTTGTCAAGATGCAAGGAGAAGGCAGTGATTTAAAAATGAAGTTCCTTTCCCTCTCATCTGCCTTATAGGTCTACAAATATATATATTATATTAGTACATTTAATTAAATAAAATACTATCTATATGTAATTTTAAATTTAACTTTCTGAATGTAAAACATCAAATATGATTTTTAAGTTATGTCTACTTGAAAAATTCATGAACTTATTTTAGGACAAAATTAAGTGGAATTTCAAACAATATGGGGAAAATGGGAGGAAAGAGGGAGTTTAGAAAGAATAGGAAGTTATGCATGACTGATACAGATGCTCATGAGGAGGTGCGGGAATGGCTCTTAACAATTTACATAGAGTTATGATAATCATAGAGATAAACCTATGGCGGCCATAACTGGGTAAAGGGAAATTCAACTTGTGGTATAAGACAAAAAAAATTATGAGATAATATAACATTTATATTATTTATATATTATATATATATTAAATATTTAATTAATACAAACAAATTAAATCACAGTATAATAATTATAGAACAGAGATCTGGTTTTTCTCCATGACCACTTCCATCAGAGATACATTATGATACAAGAAAAATATTTTATAAAATGGAAAAATGCCCGTTAGTACAGACTATGGTCAAGCTAAAGTTACATCATCCACCACTCTTAAAATGAAAATATGGTCACTACGAGACTACAGTACATTTTAAAGTACTCATGTCCATGTCACACACTGAAAGAGTGATGAAGAGTGTAAACCTAGTTACTAGTTAGCATAGTAGTCTTAGTCTAGTAGGCTTATTAATTTAAAAAATAGTCTCATACTCAATTCAACTTAATACTGTCATTATCCTACAACTACTAATACTACTATTACTGTCATACTTAATGTATGATTTATAATATGACATGACAATTGATCCATAATCCATGTTGGTCATTTCATGATAATAACAAAAATTTAGTCCTTACACTTACTTTTGTTCTTAATTATTACTTACATACCACTATCATATTTGTAAAATAGATACATTTTAAGCATCTTTAAATTTAAAAATATTATGAGAATTTTATAATAATGTATAAATATCTTGATGTTTCCTTAACAATAACGTCTACAGTACCTGCGCTTTCACATCATCTTGATCCGCCATTGTGAAACTATTTCGTTAATATGGTAAATAATGGATAGGAATTTTATAAAAATTTGAAAATTTTACTCACAATAAATTTATTTCAAGAAAATAATTAAAATTATGGCATTAAATAGATTCAAAAAATATTTTAAATTTTCTAAAACATAATTAAATTCATTAAAAATATCTAAATTTATACCATTGTAAAATAGGTAATAATTAGTAATGAATTCCCCCCTGGCATCGACCAGACTCCGAAACTCAATAGATGGCGCTGATCCAAGTTTTTATCTGAGAGAGAGAGAGAGAGATGCAGACGAACTGCTCAGAAATCATTCGCTGGTTATCTAGAACGTCGGCCTTTTAGCGGTGTGGAATGCTTTGCTTTTGATAGCGAATAAAAAGGATTGTGCGGAATTTTTGTAAACATATTTGCCTTGGAATTTATTGAACCAGGAATATGGAGGTAATGTACATATTTCGTTTCGTTTCTTCACCCAATACTTCAGTATGTAATAAAATAGGCGTGTCATTTTCATTTACAATTAAACGTGCAGACGTGCAACAAGTTTATGACAAATGATTAATAAAAAAAATATTTTAAAAAAAAATAACGGTTTCTGATTTTTTTTTAAAGATAAACTTTTAAGAAATATGAAATGAAATACCGGTATATATTTTTTCAAAATTTTCTTTTTTAGGCATAATATTTACAACTTTACTTATTATTTGAAAAGCTAAAGAAAGAAATGTTTTGGCCTAAACATAATATACTAAATAGGCCTATACTATACTTAGTCATTAAGATTTCCACACATGTTACTTACAGTTACAGGGTTAACAGTTTTAGTTGTTCCTAATTTATGAAATATTCAAAGCAATTTGTGCTTTGAATTCAATTGGAGCAGGATAACTTTGAGTCCTTACCAGATGCCTTTGTTTATAATTGCTGATTAAATTAGTTTAGTCTCCGAATGAAAGTAAGAGACTCCTATCAATGTTATGTTATATATTTTAAAAAATAAAATTATTATAAATGTCTTATCCTTCTCTGATATTTACACCCTTTTTCCATCCATACATCACATTTCTCTCTCTTAATTATATATATATATATATAAAGAGTGTAAACCTATTATATATATATAATATGTGACAATATGTGTATATGCAGGGCTCTCCCATGGGGCTCAAACTTGGTGGGTTGGAAAAGCTTTTTTTAAAAATCAACTTTGAATACAGGAGGCACAAAACCAAAAAATTGGCGGGTGGGGGGGGGGGGGGACCTCCAAAAGCCAAGTGCAGAATTTCACTGTCACAAACAAGCATATTTTTCAAAAAAAGTTCGAAAAAGGATTTTCTTACATGAATAGTACCTGTTGAAGAATCTATTGCAATAGCAGCCAGTGGTCGGAAAACTCATTAGTTGAAAGAGCCAAAAATCAGCAACAGGACGGTTAAAAAGAAATTGAGAGCCAAATTTCTTTTTAAGAACCTGTCGAGAACCATATTTTTCGGAGTTCAAAACCGATTTGTGGCCGACTGGCCGAGCCGCACTCAGGTCGCACTCACGAGCCGCGATTTGCCGACCACTGCATTAGCAGAATGCAAAATGAAATATTTGTACGTAGAACATGAATAATCACAGAATTCTCTTCCCTAACTAATGTCGGTTTACAATTACAAAAATGGCTTTTCATGCGATTAGATTTTCCTTTTCCCACGATGTGACTTTGATCGCGACGCACTACTTTTTGTAGGGTGTGTGTGTGTGCGCGCGTGTGTGTGTGTGTGTGTATATGTGTGTTTATTGTTAAAAATCAATTGACGAATTTTTTGAATTGGCCACTTGATATGAACCAAGAATATGTACAATGTGCAATTAAATATATATGGTATTTCAGTCCTAGATGGCATCTTAAGAAGGGCTTTAGGGAACGCTGATACTTTCTTTACTTTTATAGTTAACATTTAACAACGACTCCCTCAAGAAAAGCAATCATAGCCCGTACTCACTCTATGCCATTTGCGCTATTGTGGGTGGGTGGGGGCACCAGGCATTTCGTTTGATTACCTCGGCTTGCCCTGTGCCATTAATGGAAGAAATCAAATCACTCCTGTTTGAAAGCACCGCATAGGGAGGTCTCGTTGTTATGACTGCAAAAAGTCTGTCGTTTCAGATGCAAATATGTTCTCATAGTTGACGATACCAGGGATTTTTTTTCTTTCGAATACTGGCCTAAAAATATTTAAAGTTTCAATGTGTGTTGGTTAATTTTTCACGCATGATGCACTAGTTCACAGAAACCCAAACTGTCAGATTGTGGACTCCGGTGTGTGTGATAAACCAATAGAATGAGTATAAAGTGCATACCCAGTTGGGGCTTACTTTGACACAACGCCACCCTGGGCGTACCCTAAATTAGCGCCCCGCGACTCTTACGCCCATCATTTATACAATGTTATATGAAAAACCGCCCAGAGCGGTCGCCCCTTCACACCTACAGGTTTGCCACTGAGAACCCTCCCACCCCCCAACCAACCTCCTGGCACCATGCTATAATATGACAAATTCTAAGAAACGTATGATTTAATCGCTGAGCCCCCCTCCCCTCAACACCACACACACTGACATATCCCTTGCCCCTGGTCCTCAACTCAGTCCTTACTGAAAATTCCCAGTGTGGATGAACACAGAAAAAAGTCGTACGGAGTGTGCTCTTTTGAAGCGATAGCGCCAAAGTTATGGAATAGTTTACCTCAATCTTTGAGGAGTATTGAAAAGGACAGAAAATCAATTAAAGAAAAATTTAAAGACTTTTTTGTTTAAATAGATATGAGCGCAGTGAGCATGCTAAAGTAGCAATCATATACGACAGATATAACTGTTTACTCCAGTAGTTCTCAAATCTTAAATTTTTTTCATTGCTATTTCCCGTTTTGTGAAATACCAAAGTTAGGATCAAGGAAAGAAAAGTTTATTAGGAAAGACGCGGAAAAAGTGGGTTGGGTGTCTCTATTTAGTGTTTTAGGGGAGTTCTTAAATGACACGAAAATGACAATCAACGGCCTACTCTTGCAATTGATGGAGCGCCACCAACGACTGGCTGAAACTGTAGTTGGGTAGGTATTTTCAGATGTCTTTGTTATTATTTGTGCCATTCATTGCCAACTCAGTGAACGTCATTAGTTGCAGTGAACTAAATTATGTAAGCACATACGCTCAATGACTGACTATTAATGACGCTCCGTTTTGAGAAGAATGCAAACTTTGCTGACTCCATTCTGACGCTCATTGGAACGAATTCTTCTCATGGAGCTGACTCCAAAGACATCAAACGCGACATTGCTTAAATATGACATATTTGCAGAATGTTAATGAATTTAATAAAAATGAATCAGCAGTTGCAGATGAATGAGATCAATCTTGTAAAAACTAAATGCCTTAATTTTAAATAAAATAGAATTCCATTCATCGCAGCAGTGACGTAGCGAGCTTAACTCGCGCCCGGGGCACAATACCTTTTTAGCGCCCCCCTATTCGAAAACCATACAATATTATATGTAAAATTTACCATTTGGCGCCCCTTTGGGAGTAGCGCCCGGGGCATGATGTCCCCCTTGCCCCCCCTCGCTACGCCACTGCATCGCAGTATTGGCCGTTTAGAGTAATACTAATTTCATAGCCCCTGCCCGCGCGACAGAAGGGAGGGGTGAGACGATGAGATGCTTATCAGGCAGTACTCGGCGACCGTTTGAATTTGTTATATAAGAAAAACTGAAAGTTTTAGATTTTTTCATTGAGTTTTGGCTATGTAATGTTTAATAATAAACAACGTGGAGTAAGGTTATGTGGCTCTTTATTGCATTCCAACATTGTATCTGGAAGGTGGTCTAGAAGCTCCTTGTTGCATTCCAACATTGTATCTGGAAGGTGGTTTAGAAGCTCCTTGTTGCATTCCAACATTGTATCT
This sequence comes from Omphiscola glabra, assembly GCA_964017045.1. Lineage (NCBI taxonomy): Eukaryota > Metazoa > Mollusca > Gastropoda > Lymnaeidae > Omphiscola > Omphiscola glabra. Next base: position 4,270,845 of record OZ024800.1, read on the forward strand.
GGAAGGTGGTTTAGAAGCTCCTTAATGCTTTCCAACCATTGTATCTGGAAGGTGGTCTAGAAGCTCGTTGTTGCATTCCAACCATTGTATATGGAAGGTGGTTTTGTTACTGCCATCAAACTCTACTCAAAGCAAAGAGTTAGCAGAGAATTGAAAGTTCTGCAAAGACACATAAAACCTAGAACTGAAATAAGTATCATTTAGGATGAATGGAAGGATGTGGTGAGAGAGGCCAAACCCTACATGAGCTGTGATGCCACAAGGTTGGATTAATGGATTATCTAATTAATAACGGAATAAAATGTATTTTTATTGTTACTAAATGTTAAAATCTATGTAAACACATTTCATTGTGTAAATATCTACCAAAAGGGTTCGCTAAAAATTTTATTTGGAGAATGTTTATATTGTAGTGAGATTTTTTTTTTTTTTTGGGGGGGGGGGGGGTCGGGCGCTCGGGGTGAGTTTATGGCCCCAAGGGGGCGGTAGTCAAAAACAATTTGAAAATCACTGGTCTACTTGTTCAGCCCTGGTCAATGTTAAGACAGAAAGACCCGTCTTATAAACGTCTGCTCATTTGCTTATTTAGAAATTCCCTACATTTGAAGAACTGCTAAGGTTTTAGTTTTAATATTTTTGTACCGAGTTAAACCAATTTTGTGAACCATTGCATTTTTGTTTTGTTTTTACAAAACCCTATAACTAAAGTATCCACACTTAACCCATCTGGCAACCGGCCTTGTCCGGCTATTTCATTCTTATTGCGACGTTTTTAAGTACTGCCCTTGATTTACAGTTGTTTTCCCCCCTGACATAGATTCGTGTGTATTATTAAAAGGAGCTGCTTACCAAATTAGATCTCCGTTGGATAAGTGAACAAAATGGCTCCTCGAAAACTTAATTGGTTTAATTGCCATCGGAGTCAGTTCGATGCGCCACATTTCAGCTCCGTGGGGTGTTTCACATGTTAAAATTGTTGAAGCATATAAACCAGGTCAAGTTAAATAAAGCTTGTAAAACTGGTTATGTGTCTTCTTGTCTGATTCCAGAGTCTGGATATTTGACGCATTGCTCCAGATTCTTGATGTTTGACTCATTGCTCGTCTTGATGTTTGACTCATTGCTACAGAGTCTTGATGTTTGACTCATTGCTCCAGAGTCTTGATTTTTGACTCATTGCTCCAGAGTCTTGATGTTTGACTCATTGCTACAGAGTCTTGATGTTTGACTCATTGCTACAGAGTCTTGATGTTTGACTCATTGCTACAGAGTCTTGATATTTGACTCATTGCTCCAGAGTATTGATGTTTGACTCATTGCTACAGAGTATTGATATTTGACTCATTGCCCCAGAGTCTTGATGTTTGACTCATTGCTCCAGAGTCTTGATGTTTGACTCATTGCTCCAGAGTCTTGATATTTGACGCATTGCTCCAGAGTCTTGATATTTGACGCATTGCTCCAGAGTCTTGATTTTTTAGTCATTGCTACAGAGTCTTGATGTTTGACTCATTGCTCCAGATTTTGAGGTTTGACTCATTGCTCCAGAGTCTTGATGTTTGACTCATTGCTCCAGATTCTTGATGTTAGGCTCATTGCTCCAGATTATTGATGTTTGACTCATTGCTACAGAGTCTTGATGTTTGACTCATTGCTACAGAGTCTTGATTTTTGACTCATTGCTCCAGAGACTTGTGTTTGACATCCAAAATATATGTTGTGAATGACCCTAAAGTGCTCTAGTTCAAGGGATCTAATAACAGTACCACTGTGACACTCTGCTAAAAGTACACCCCGTTGTCGACCATTTCAGCGTGCGTTCTAATAATAGCAAGAGGCTGAGTTAAACAGGTAAACAAATAAAAATAAATCGTGACTTGTTGCTTGAGATGTTGCAGTTCCGTAGCCTCGGATCCAAGTCGCCAGTCGGTGGAAAAGATTAATGGGAAAACTGGTTTGTTTTGACCGGAAGGAAGACGCGTCTGTTCTAAACTGCCTCGAGGATAATGATAAGGAGATCTTGTCATGTTGTTTAGATCGTGTGTGTGTGTGTGTGACCAATGGCGATACTTCTAAAACAATCTGTTACGTCTGCTTATAGGAATTATAGGGTTGAAGGTTCTCAAATTTTCATTTTCCGTTTAAACGATAATATTGTATGTTGCTGGAATCACCACCGACCCTTACTATATTGGTCTCTCACCAAAGGCCACATGCCCATAGGCATCGTCACCTATTCCACCATCTAGCTTCTATTTATGTTTACGTTTAAATAAAGTAAAAATATATAAATCCATTGAAATAGCGCTAAAATATATGTGTTTAAAAACGACGCACAAAGGTTATGACCTTTGACCTAACCACTCCCCTCGGTCGAGTTGTTTATATACATGTGCTTGAGTTAGAATAAAGTAAAAAATATATAAATCCACTGAAATGGCTTAAAAATTTGTAGGTGTTTATAAACGACTGTGCAAGGTTATGACCTTTGACCTACTCACTCCCCACTGCCGAGTTGTTTATATATCAGTTTGTCTTCACCTCACGCGATCAACGCCGAAGGTTGGTGCACGCGGCAAGTCGGGGTGAAACTTGTACTGTCTGGATTGGAAGAGAACATTACCTTTTACCACAGAGGAGGGCCTTGCGTGCCCATAACGTCACGTGAATAATATTGCTGTGGGTAAACGATGTCGGAAATGCTAATTTGGAAAATTGGATGCGTTCAAGCTGTTGGAAGGAAATAGTGGGACAAGGTGCGTGGAAGCTTGAATTCCAAGAACAGGACAATAAAAAGTTAACGGTTCGGCTAAAAACTCAGAGGACAAGACAAAAAAAGAATCAAGAAGTACATAGATATGAGTTTTAAAAATTAAATGTCTTTTCGCTATGTTTTAGAAAAGCTTAGTGGCGGAGTGCTTCTTTCATCATTAATATAGCACTTCCGCCTCTATCATTTTTTATCAACATTGCAAACTACAGACATATACGGTTTTTAACTCATTTCTATTTCTTTGTTGTTTCTTCTTTGTCTTGTCTGCTAAAGAAGGCGTTTTGGTTGTAAATGTTCTTTCATGTCTAGCTCCAACATACCTTGTTCCACTTTTTTCCTTTGTGAAATTGGCCGTCACCAGGATCAGTTGTTGACAAACTATAATCCACGAAGCACATGTGCGCTTAATCAAATATTTGACGTTAGAGTTATAGATTTTGTGCCATTATTCCCTTTGATCCTTCCTTACAGATGTACTTAACAAGTAGGTCTGTTAGTAAGCAGGGTTTTTAACTAACTGCATGTGTGCGTTATTTAACGTTTCCGTGAGACTGGTTTCCTTATGTCTTTAATAAATAATGTTACTGATCAAAGAAGTAATGCTACTGGTCAAATCAGTAACGCTAATGGTCAAATCAGTAATGCTACTGGTCAAATCAGTAACGCTACTGGTCAAATCAGTAACGCTACTGGTCTAATTAGTAATGCTACTGGTCAAATAAGTAATGCTACTTGTCAAATAAGTAATGCTACTGGTAAAATCAGTAACGCTGCTGGTCAAATTAGTAATGCTACTGGTCACATTAGTCGTGCTACTGGTCAAATTAGTATGTTACCATACTCTCAACAAATGAATAACAACCCACCAAGTCCAAGTACATCATCAACAAAATTCAGCCCACATGACTTGGTTTGGGTCGGCTGTTGTGGGTTGGAGGGCATAGCAGGGGACCCAGCCAACCGTATTAACATCTACTGGTATGTAGTTTACCATAAATGGCAGACGTCTGGACCTCTATTCCTGGAACTGATGTTGGCAACACGGCGCTGGCTACCTCAAGTAATCCAGAATTTTTGGCATTGATGCTGAAAACTACATTATTTACTTTGAGCTACCACCGCCCCACTTGTCAGCAGTTGTGGGGGGGGGGGGGGCTCTCAGAATCATTTTAAGGTACCGGTTATATATGAACGTTTAAATGGAGACACGTCAAAGCAAGAAACGCATAGAGTGATAAGAAATATATATTTTTGTTTTGTATTAATGATATAGAAATTAGCCCACAGAAAGCCGTTTGAAAGACGCGCGAGCTCATGGTGTCAGTTATTTGGTGCATTTACAAAATACACCCAAAACTATTGTTATAAAGAAAATTCATTAACAATTTATTCGAAGTAAATCATCTGTGGAATCATTTATTTTATTGTGTCGTCTGTGATTTTATGATCATTTCTTTAAATGTCGGTCCTTTTTGACAGGTTACAGCTGGTATATTTAGGTACTAAGGCTAAACCGGGTGCAGTTTTTTTTACACCGGGTCCGGGAATTTTGAGAAAATAGTTAACTTCTAATTTTCTATAATATATGCGATCCTTTAAACAAGAGTCCTACAGACAGTCCTTCACCCTACCCGTGGCTTTTTATTGATTAATATAATAGCCACCTCCCAAAAATGAAACCTTTTTACCTGAGTTCAACCGTCACGCATGACTTTTGATACTTGATAACTTTTTTTTCACACTCTGTACTATTAATATAAAACATGTTGAGTAGGGGAGGGCCGGTTATGAAATGGAAGCATTCACACATATGTATGCGATGTTATCATCAGCCCTCGTGAAGTTCACCAGCCCTCGTGAAGTTCACGTAACTTAATTATATGAGGGAATTTTTATTAGTTTTAATTTTTATTTGCATCATTAATTTGTCCAGTACCTAGAGTCCTGAATCATTTTTATGCGATTTTTTATGTGGCTCTATCCATTTGTTAGTTAGTGCGTGGTCAAATATCATATTTTGAGCTACCAAAGAGGACGTTGGTAAATGACAAATATCATATTTGACCCACATCCTGATCTCCAATTGAGCTGAAGAAACTTTGTACACTCCCCCCCCCCCCCCCCCCCGTGACAATACAACCCATCATGATCATTATGTTACCAGCAGTAACCTCTGCGGATATCTCAGAATTAATTTTTGCTTTACTTCTTACAAGACTAAGAAGTACAAAATGATTTCTTTTAAGCTTTAAAAAAACTCACACTTTTCCGATAATGTACACGAAGTATAAAATAACACCCCCCCCCCCCCCCCCCCCCCAAAAAAAAGAGAAAAAAAACAACAATAACAATAAAAAACAGCTTCAGGGCTGTAAGTCATGTTACTAAAAAAAATCGTCGGGCGCCTATGATTGACATATCCAATGTTGGACAGATGTATAAGTTTGCAATACTGCAAGTAACTGTTACATGACAACTGTTAAGATACAGATTATTTAATCATGGAAATATGAGTTCTCACTACTACCTTGCATTACTGTTGTATGCACCCATGGATCGTGATCTACACAATGGATAATAAATTAGCGATACCGCTGCGTGGCTATCACTACTACCTTGCATTACTGTTGTATGCACCCATGGATCGTGATCTACACAATGGATATGAAATTAGCGATACGGCTGCGTGGCTATCTTTGTGATTTGCAAAGAAAGTTGAGTTCATTGGCGCCTCACGCGTTTTTTAGTCTTATGTCTTGTGGTCTATACAATGTATCGTTATTCACGGGTCATTTAGAAGTGTTTTTTTCTGTCTGAACCTTTCTTACTTAATCAATTTCCAATCACTTTAAAATACTATTCATTTTGAGTACAGTTTATCAGGGCGCTGAATTTTGCATAATTCAGTGAAAAGAACTCCCTTGACATACCGTAGTATTTTAGCTCCGTGAAAATACTGTTACAAACCTACTCACATGCTATAGTTTACTTTCATCGTACCCAACGCACTAACCACCGCCTGCCAATCCAATCTTCCCATGAAAAGTCTCACTACTGTCCAAATCTACATATTGTTTGGACTACATTTTTCATGACGCAATACCCCATGCCCCCAGTAGATGTCCGCAATGATGGCCTCCCCCAGTAGATGCCCCCCACGCATACTGCATACCGCGGGTCAGTTTGCCCCTACAAGTATGGATTTTTTCCTAAGACCAGGGTGTGCTCGTTTAAATGTTCCAATGTCCTCCATCGCCAGACCGAGCGCCCCGTGGGTCTTCTCAAGTATGGGTGTGGGGGGGGGGGTGGTCAGTTCTGCATGACTGAATCACTTGTCTCTTAATCAAATGTGTTTTTCTTTAAATCTCAAACCAAAGATTTGGAGCTGGTGGTTTAATACAGTATAAGCTCTCAAAGTGAGCGTGTGTGGGGGGGGGGGGGGGGGGGTAAAGTATCAGTAAATTTAGATTCAGTATCAGAATGTTGCTGGGACTACCAAAGAGAACGTTGGTAAATCTAAATTATAAATTATTTGAAAAAAAAGAGAAGATTAAATGACTCGAGACACTATAACTTTTTGAAGACAACAAGAAGAATCTGTTTGACACACTATGAGGAAACTGTGTGACGCACCATGAAGAACCTGTTTGACACACCACTAAGAACCTATTTGACACACCATGAAGAACCTGTTTGACACACCATGAAGAACCTGTTTGACACACCATGAAGAACCTGTTTGACACACCATGAAGAACCTGTTTGACAACCATGAAGAACTTGTTTGACACTGTTATGTAGACACGACTTGTTTACTTCATTCTTTCCCCGTTAATGAACTCTACCTGACCCCAATCTCGATACCACATTTGGGGTGTGGGTAGCTAAAAATAGTCTCTCTCGACCTTGTTTACAACTAAATAAAATTTATAGTCCGCTTCCTTCGAAACCTGTAGAAAACTGTAGAAGCAGCTGGAAGCAATTACAGGGCGTATTCTGTTTATGGAATCATCTAAAGAAACCGACTTTATAAGGCCGATAGATTGAATGACAGTAGAGCAGTTCATTTTATCACGAGCTACTTGGAGAGTGTGTTATTTTTGCTACGAGACAGAGCTTTGTTTACTGTGCGTGGGTAGATTCTTTTCATCATTGTACCATTTTTGCACATTGTGTTCTATTTAAAATCGCACCGGTACAAGCCAAACAGTATACTGTAAGTCAATAGCTTTAAATATATTTCTTTTGATTTTATAATTCATTATAATTAACATATTAAAACTTATTAATTGTATTTAGTCCTGGTTTGAGTATCGTATTCTTTGTTATGGTATTTATCATTTGGTATCGTCTTTTGATGTGTACTGTTTTAGAACGAGCCATACACTCAAATAAGAGATTAATTTCTCTATACTGATAACATTTAGCAAGTCGAAGTGAGCTGACGGAAAGTAAGAAATGCACTTTAAAAAGGTGCCGTTAACAGTACACATTATTTTTCACCAAGTCACTGGACGCTAGGGGCTTAGGAAGAGGGACAGAATAAGGACCGTCCACCATGGGCATAAGAGGACGAGAGAATTAGGGGCATGCCACCACGGGCTTAGGAAGATAAGCGAATTAGGGGCATGCCACCACGGACTTAGGAAAAGAGGCACTTCACAACGGGCTGAGGAAGAGGGGCGAAATAGAACAGTCCACCACGGGCTCTGGAAGAGGGGTGAAATAGGGCAGTCAACCACGGGCTCTGGAAGAGGGGTGAAATAGGGCAGTCAACCACGGGCTCTGGAAGAGGGGTGAAATAGGGGCAGTCCACCACAGGCTTAGGAAGAGGGGCGAAATAGGACAGTCCACCACGGGCTCTGAAAGAGGGGCGAAATAGAACAGTCCATCACGGGGTCTGGACGAGGGGTGACATAGGGGCAGTCCACCACGGGCTTAGGAAGAGGGGTGACATAGGGACAAGTAAATACTTTGTATAACCAAACTCATCATGTGTTTGGTTCTTACGTTTGACATGCAATAACTGCCGTAGATGTAACCGAACATACGTTTGACATGCAATAACTGCCGTAGATGTAACCGAACAACGTTTGACATGCAATAACTGCCGTAGATGTAACCGAACATACGTTTAACATGCAATAACTGCCGTAGATGTAACAGAACATTTCGTTAAATTGTGTCTTTCTCTGGACCGAGAGAAGGCGGGTTTGAATCCGTGAAAAAATGACAGTGAGATTGTGTTTTAAAAGATACAGTTTCTTGTAGATATTTAAGACAATGGTCTAACTAAGTTCTGATAAGACAATGGTCTAACTAAGTTCTGTTAAGACAACGGTCTAACTAAGTTCTGATAAGACAATGGTCTAACTAAGTTGTGATAAGACAATGGTCTAACTAAGTTCTGATAAGACAATGGTCTAACTAAGTTCTGATAAGACAATGGTCTAACTAAGTTCTGATAAGACAATGGTATAACTAAGTTCTGATAAGACAATGGTCTAAGTTCTGATAAAACAATGGTCTAACTAAGTTCTGATAAGACAATGGTCTAACTAAGCTCTGATAAGACAATGGTCTAACTAAGTTCTGATAAGACAATGGTCTAAGTTCGGATAAGACAATGGTCTAACTCAGTTCGGATAAGACAATGGTCTAAGTTCGGATAAGACAATGGTCTAAGTTCTGATAAGACAATGGTCTAAGTTCGGATAATACAATGGTCTAAGTTCTGATAAGACATAGAGTTGGATGGCCATTTTATCCATTTGTTTTCAAATTTAAAAGATGTGGAAGATTTTATAGAAAAGCTTTTGAGAGATAGAAACTTTAAGATGAAATAGAGAGGAAACTTTATTGTGGGGAAGCTGTATAAAGTTATCCGACGCAGACATGCCCTTTATTGTGTATAAAGTTATCTGTAGAATACATGCCCTTTATTGTGTATAAAGTTATCTGTAGCAGACATGCCCTTTATTGTGTATAAAGTTATCTGTAGCAGACATGCCCTTTATTGTGTATAAAGTTGTCTGTAGCAGACATGCCCTTTATTGTGTATAAAGTTATCTGTAGCAGACATGACGTTTATTGCGTATAAAGTTATCTGTAGCAGACTTATTGCGTATAAAGTTGTCCGTGGCAGACCAATGGGAGTTCCTGGCTTGTGCTATCAATAGACTACACTTGTCTGAATAGTGATTCAATTGCTGCTCTCTTCACATTCCCTTTGGGTTTGCTTCTTGTGTGCTAACCCCAGCTCTGATTATACGGCTTTAGGACATTACCATATCGGGAAATATAAAATCATGAATAAATCATGGAAAAATCATACATTCAATGTATTTTATTTGTGGCAACACAAGGGTTTATCAACATGCATGTTTTACAAGTGTATACCTCTGTTTACTCACCTCATACGCTTTTTCATTATGTATGTATGCCCCGGTTTACTCATTACCTATTTATACAACTGCCTACTAATGACCTACAATGATTGATTATTGCCCAAAATGATTGACCTTTTACCAAAGATAATTAATCTTGACCGACAATGATTTTTATTATAACATTTCTAAACTTGTCACACAATGATTAACTATGGTCCACAATGATTAACTGTGGTTCACAATGATTAACTATGGTTCACAATGATTAACTATGGTTCAGAATGATTAACTATGGTTCACAATGATTAACTATGGTCCACAATGATTAACTATGGTTCACAATGATTAACTATGGTTCACAATGATTAACTATGGTCCACAATGATTAACTATGGTTCACAATGATTAACTATGGTCCACAATGATTAACTATGGTGCACAATGATTAACTATGGTCCACAATGATTAACTATGGTGCACAATGATTAACTATGGTGCACAATGATTAACTATGGTGCACAATGATTAACTATGGTCCACAATGATTAACTATGGTCCACAATGATTAACAATGGTCCACAATGATTAACTATGGTGCACAATGATTAACTATGGTTCACAATGATTAATTTTGCCTCAAAACGGTTGATCTTTTACCAACAATAATATTCTTGTCCAAAAATGGATACCCACGGTATAATCACCCTCAGGGACTGACCAGGCGTGACGCGCCACTGACCAAGCCCGCACGAATGCCCAATGGCTAAACCAAAAACTACTTGACCACTCACATTAATCGATACTGACGAGCCAGAATCTCCAGAAGAGCACGTCCTTCAGGATATGTCATGTCCAGTGATTCCACGACGTGAAAGTGATCAATAGTGGACACTTCAAAGCGGACCGTCCATCGATCCTGTCACGGCACCTCCCCTGGAAGGGGGTGCTAACTTATTCGCCACTTGGGGCGTGAGCAGCTCTGTTACATGGCGCCAGGTATAGAGCGCGTCATTTTGAGCTTCTTGATCTGTTTTTGTTCTCCAGATGGACTTTCTCCTGCTAGTCGGTCATTTTTCTGATGGTCGCTTTTCCACAAGTCGGTCTTTCTTCTGCTAGCTAGTCGGTCATTTTTCTGATGGTCGCTTTTCCACAAGTCGGTCTTTCTTCTGCTAGCTAGTCGGTCATTTTTCTGATGGTCGCTTTTCCACAAGTCGGTCTTTCTTCTGCTAGCTAGTCGGTCATTTTTCTGATGGTCGCTTTTCCACAAGTCGGTCTTTCTTCTGCTAGCTAGACGGTCATTTTTCTGATGGTCGCTTTTCCACAAGTCGGTCTTTCTTCTGCTAGCTAGTCGGTCATTTTTCTGATGGTCGCTTTTCCACAAGTCTGTCTTTCTTCTGCTAGCTAGTCGGTCATTTTTCTGATGGTCGCTTTTCCACAAGTCGGTCTTTCTTCTGCTAGCTAGTCGGTCATTTTTCTGATCGGGTCTTTCTTCTGTAAGAGCCGGTTCAGTTCTACAAAGAGGTTAAACAATAATAATTTAACTATTGATTCAATAGCGTTTAGTGGGGTTGTTCTTGTCGCTCCAATACAAAACTATGTTTGCTGGCAGCAAACTTAACAAATATACATGAAAGACAGGATCCATTGAAAAATTCGGTTCCACATCAATGGTGTCGGTGATACAAACAAAATGGGTATTTATATCTTTCCTTTTCCAAGAGACGAATGGTGGAAGCGATGAGTTTTTTTAATGGAGAAATAACTGGTATCGAGTCAAAAGATCGATGGAGCTTATTGTCGTGTTAAGTTGACGGAATTTTCATTTGAGTATGTTGTCATACGATCTACAGGACTCCATCTTACTAGCCTCATTGGACTGGGATTTAACCGGAAGAGGGTTTCTGTGGAGTTTTCCTTCTCTTAAATGAGCTAATGCCTCTTAGTCATGGGTCCTGAATTTGTATTAGAAAAAATATTTTTTTTGGAACTGCAGCCTTTTAGCACGTGTGTCTTTCCTAAAATGCATGTCGCGACACAGTGGTGTTTCTTCTGTATGGTGTTGGTGTGTCGCAGTAAAAATAAGACATACCAACGCTCACGCATTTTAATGACATAATACATCCATTGGAAGCGTTTACAAATTTATTTTTTCATATTTTAAATGAATGTATCATAGGAGCCGATCAGATTTATTGATCGTGGAAATTTACGTTGTTTCACCTCTTTTTCTATATAGAAATACACGAGTTGCCGGTTTAACCATTTTATGGCCCAATTCATTGAATTGTCAAGCCAACTTAACTTCCTTTATACATTTTCTCAGCATATTCATGCGATCGGGGTTAAATTAAGTGTAGAGTTGAATTTAGCGTGGAGTTGAATTAAGCATAGAGTTGAATTAAGCGTGGAGTTGAATTAAGAGTGGAGTTGAATTAAGCGCAGAGTTGAATCAAGCGCGGGGTGGAATTTAGCGTTGAATTTAGCGTGTAGTTGAATTTAGCGTGGAGTTGAATTAAGCGTACGAACGATACGTTTCTTAGGAAAAATATACACAGTGGGTGAAAATAACGTTTATGATGAACATAGCGTCGTAACGCAGTAGCTTAATGGTGGAGGCTACATAAGCACCAACTGTTGACGGTCCAGTTTAGTAGGAAATAAGTGTCAGGAAAGCTTCCAAGCCTTGTTGTTACAGAAAAAAACAACAAAAAAGTTTCACAAAGTATATTAGGGAAAATAATACTTTTCCCCATGACCATGTGTTTAGTTTTCGGACCTTGACCTACAAATGACAGTACTCTACTAAACTAAGCTATTAGTTGACCTATAATACTTTGTCAGATGAGCTGGTATAATACTTCATTGAGCTTTTAAAATCAATTAAAAAAAGTATGACATCTGAGAAAGTTGAACAGGCAAGTAGCTTGTCAATAGGCAGGTAGCTTGTCAATAGGCAGGTAGCTTGTCAATAGGCAGGTAGCTTGTCAATAGGCAGGTAGCTTGTCAAGAGGCAAGTAGCTTGTCAGGAAGCAAGTAGCTTGTCATGAAGCAAGTAGCTTGTCATGAAGCAAGTAGCTTGTCAAGAAGCAAGTAGCTTGTCATGAAGCAAGTAGCTTGTCATGAAGCAAGTAGCTTGTCAGGAAGCAAGTAGCTTGTCAAGAGGCAAGTAGCTTGTCATGAGGCAAGTAGCTTGTCAAGAAGCAAGTAGCTTGTCATGAAGCAAGTAGCTTGTCAAGAAGCAAGTAGCTTGTCAAGAAGCAAGTAGCTTGTCATGAAGCAAGTAGCTTGTCATGAAGCAAGTAGCTTGTCATGAAGCAAGTAGCTTGTCAGGAAGCAAGTAGCTTGTCAAGAGGCAAGTAGCTTGTCATGAGGCAAGTAGCTTGTCAAGAAGCAAGTAGCTTGTCATGAAGCAAGTAGCTTGTCAAGAAGCAAGTAGCTTGTCAAGAAGCAAGTAGCTTGTCAAGAAGCAAGTAGCTTGTCAAGAAGCAAGTAGCTTGTCATGAAGCAAGTAGCTTGTCATGAAGCAAGTAGCTTGTCAGAAAGCAAGTAGCTTGTCAAGAAGCAAGTAGCTTGTCATGAAGCAAGTAGCTTGTCAAGAAGCAAGTAGCTTGTCATGAAGCAAGTAGCTTGTCAAGAAGCAAGTAGCTTGTCAAGAAGCAAGTAGCTTGTCAAGAAGCAAGTAGCTTGTCATGAAGCAAGTAGCTTGTCAAGAAGCAAGTAGCTTGTCAAGAAGCAAGTAGCTTGTCAAGAAGCAAGTAGCTTGTCATGAAGCAAGTAGCTTGTCATGAAGCAAGTAGCTTGTCAGGAAGCAAGTAGCTTGTCAAGAGGCAAGTAACTATAAGGTTGCTCAGAGAATTTGATGAAAACAGGGGTCCACACATTATCGCTAAAACCACATTGATAGAATCATTCGATGATGATTATAAAGTACTTTTTAGCGCTTGTGTCCATGCTATTCTAGCATGCTCACAGCGCTCTGATGTCCTAAAATCTATTTAAAGAAAGAAGCCTTCAGGTGGTTCTTAAAATGACTTTTTAAAATCATTTTTTCTATGTCCATCAAAGATTGAGGTAAACTGTGTTATTTGTTCGAACACTGTTTCGGCCCTAAGTTGAGAAAAAATTTGATAAATCTCTTACGTGTTGTAAGTTTATCGAGTTTTTATTTCTATAGTCTATATTTATTTTTTATATCAAAATTGATAGTATAAATCAATTTATTATTGTTAATAATACTGGCTTTGTTATTGTTTACTTATTTACGTTGTAATCAGACGAATCCACAATGACCACTATTAATGATTTGAATCATTTTTATTCCCTATGTGACAGAATATGAATTTAAATCCCGTGCACATATTTTGTTAATGGTGTTACATGACAATCACAGGAATCTCGTGCATGTATGTTTTTATCAAAAGATGTATTAAAAATATGTGGATGAAAGATTTTTATGAGAAGTGATGTGCCCAATTAATCTTCCTCTTACATGTTATGTTTGTGTCAGTACCGGTATGTCTTAAAATTGGTGAATTTAAACATCAAGTGCCTATAATATTAAAGCTGACCTACTGTGTTGCGTAATAATGTAAGTCTAAAAAATGTGTCGCCAACATGGACCTTTGGGAAAGCACTGGTAGTTTGTATGCCATGGTGTCGATATAGCCACACAGCTGCATATAGACAACAAAAAAATTGAGATAATATATTTTCATTTTTAAAAAATAATAATTTTTAAAATCCATGCAGCATTGGTCTTGACATTACTGCAGCATCCTATTTGTTTTCTGGATACGCCCCTGGCTGTAGGAAATGATCAACTTCACACAAAGAAAAGCGGTATTACTGGAATCTGGCGAAGTAGAAGGTCGTAACAAGTGGTCCATTTCCCACGTGACAAGAGAGAACAGTCGTTCCATTTAGCAAATAAATGTGACTTTGACTTGATGGCCGACCCGGGGGTCTTATGTGCCGCCGATGATCAGCCCTTTTAGAAACAGATGATCTCAGCGGTGACAGATCCCCACAGTGAGACTCAACTCCTGGCAGTTAGACACTAGGGTTCGTGTGAATTATTGATCAAAGCTAAAGTGAATGGACCGTAAAATTTGTGTTCAAAGTCACCCGGGGATGGCAAGGCACAAAAACAACGGACAGTGGCATGCTGGGATGCTCGAGTACATTTTACTTTCAAAACCCGCTGACATGCTGGGATGCTCGAGTACATTTTACTTTCAAAACCCGCTGACATGCTGGGATGCTCGAATACATTTTACTTTCAAAACCCGCTGTCCTGCTGGGATGCTCGAGTACATTTTACTTTCAAAACCCGCTGACATGCTGTGATGCTCGAGTACATTTTACTTTCAAAACCCGCTGTCCTGCTGGGATTCTCGAGTACATTTTACTTTCAAAACCCGCTGGGATGCTCGAGTACATTTTACTGTCAAAACCCCCTGGCATGCAGAGATGTTGAGTGGTGTCCAACCGTTAAGTTTCCCTGGGCTACATTTGTATAGGTCGAGTTGAGGGTGTCCAACCGTTTAGCTTCCCCGGGCCACATTTGTATAGGTCGAGTTGTTTTGCATGGTCACACATAAAATACCTTAAAATCAACGATAACTGGTGAGAACAACAACAAAACAGTGGAACATAGGCTGTAGATAACATATTTAAGTCATTTAAATAACAATGATTCCTGATCTTTGCAACAAACAAATAAGAGACAAGACAACACGAAATAGCTGAGATATTTGTCATTGTTATGAGACATTGATGCGTTGATTGTTCGACTGGAAATAGTTGCAATTCTCAGCGGGTGTTCAAGCTGCTCATCAGATTTGTTGGCTTCTCGTTGTATGCGTGTGCCTAAACCTTGAAAATAGCCGCTCAAAAATAGAGGAGCTTCCACATTGCGATTACAAGAATAAGGCATGATTGTGAAGTGATGTTTTTTTAAATTTGGGCCTTTCTGGTTTTTAATGTCTTTCCGAAGTTCACTTAAAAGACATGATCACATTTTTCTTTGAGCTGATTGTCAGATTGTAGCTCCATGCATGTCCGAGTGTACCCCCATGCATGTCAGATTGTAGTTCCATTCATTTCAGATTGTAGCTCCATGCATTTCAGATTGTAGCTCCCTGCATGTCAGATTGTAATTCCATGCATGTTAGATTGTAGCTCCATGCATGTCAGATTGTAGCTCCATGCATGTTAGATTGTAGCGCTATGCATTTCATTTGAAAACTGACTTATGTCGACTGAAAATGGAGTTGGGGTTAGGAATATTCCCGGAAATCTGGAAAGCTGTTTTCCTATTCCTGTATCCAAAAAAACCAACAAAAAAAAACAACAAAAAAAACAACAAAAAAAACAACAAAAAAAAAACAACAAAAAAACCAACAAAAAAACGAGTATATAGTTCATCGCACACAGGATCGAGTTTAGTAAACGTTTCGAAATACATAAAATTGTTTGCCTACATTTGAGAATGTCATAGTTTCATTTTCATTTAGAGCACTGTTGTAGTTTGAAACATTGTATTGATCATTTGGTTTTCACCTCGAAGACGCATTTTTAATCCCACGCCCAGTGGATTTCGTCCTGCGAAGCCTACACCATCGTCACGCTGTGACGGACGAATGCCAGCAAAAAAATAATTCTTGAAGACATTGGTAGTATAGAAACGTGTCTTACCGGGTATGATAGTGGGGGCACAATTCTTTTGTACTACCGAGTAAGGCATATGACTCGTAAGGGTAACAGGTTTTAGTTCCAACTCATAAAGTTTGTACGTCTACGTTTTTTTTTGTTTGGGCCCTATTCATAGCCGTCTTGGGTCGCGGGTTGTACATCCCTGTACTACAAAGAGTTAGAAAATACTATCTGACATTTGAATTTCTAGACTTTCTGTTCGAGAAAATTAATTTTAATTCACTGACTATAAATAAGTCGGCGGACTGTGACCGTTCGACGTACCAGAGACACGAGACCTACGAGACTTACAAGATTTTCCCTGTGTGTTTGTATCAACATTTTTACTTTTCTATTTTAAACATATTCACGTGCTGTAAGTTTGTAGAGTTTTTATTTCTAAATATGTATTTATTCTTTTTATATCAAAATTAATAGTATAAATGAATTCATTATTGTTAATAACGCTCAATTTGTTATCGTTTTTTTTTCTTAAAACAGATTAAATTTGTTAAACAATATAGTGGTACGTAACACTTTATTTTTAAAGTCAAAATAACTGCATGAGACTTCGTTACTTACTTTCTTGTTACAATCTCGATGTCTGTCCTGGAAGCTCATTTAGCGAGGACGGAAGGAATTCTGGAACTGGAAAGCGGTCGTCTCTAGCTGATTTCCCGTTCTTTCATTGCATGACTCCATCACTCGATGGCCAATTTGGTTAGATGTGGCCAGACTTTGCCATAAGTGCTGCGTAAATGCTAAACATGAAAATCAGCCACTTTTGTCCCAAACTGTACACATTTTTTCCTTAAGGCTGAAATTCATGTTTGCAATATAAAAACTATTTTTGCACATGGTGAAAACCAGAAAGAAAACATGGTTAGGATTATTAGGGAAAATTTATTTAGAAACATAAATGCGCCGTTTATTAATTAGTTTAGATGTATAGATGGAAGAAAGACCATAATAGTGACATGCCGTGACGTCATTACACAAGAAAGACTGGATATAACGACATGCCGTGACAAAACTACACACGTTGATAGCACGAGGATTGGCATTACGTATTCAATAAAATATTTATTTTAAATTTTCCCAGAAGGCCAATGCAAGTAACTTGAAAAGAACTCAGAGACCCGTGTTGTGACCGTCTTTCTTACTGAAGTTCACCACTGTGGCAAACTCCCGCACTAGGTGCGTTTACTGCACGGACAGTTGCTATGTCTAACGAATGCTTTCTTCCACAACCACAAAAACAGATTTCTTTGTTTAAAGATTCTTTAATATCATTACACTGCTTTCAAAACCACAAATTGCACATGGTTAAATTTCGCTAGCCACAAGCCAAAACGGCCTCGAATGTAAGAGGTCATGCACGTGGAAAGCGGGTAAAGCGTGCATCAAAACACGTCTCTTTCATAACATAACACACTACGACGATAACTACAGAACCTCACCAACACTGACCTCCACACAACTTAACACACTACGACGATAAATAACTACAGAACTCTCAACTCTGCAATAACTAACTTGGACCCCGTGTTCACACAGTATTTGATGGACATCTCACTTGTGTCCTGCCATTCACACTTCGGCCCTTCACATAACTAGCCCTAAGTAAACAAGTCACCCTAACCCTATCCACAAGATGGCCATTCTCACATAACCAGGTACATAACATGTGGACGTTCATCATACGACCACTGAGTTGACTTGCCTCAGCCATAATGATCTCCTAATAAATCAATGAAAGTTGTCAGGAAAAATAAGGAATCTGTCTTAATATTATTTAACATTTTATCCGAAATAGAAGTAGACATTTTTCTGATGAATTTTTCCAAATTCGGATATTAAAAGACACCTTTTCATCCTTGCTAAACACTGACTGGAAATTATGGCCTACACTTGTTATACTTCTTTTTTTTTTCTTCTTGTTTTCTGATGAAGGCTCTAAGCCGAAATTTCAAAATCTTTTGTCCTGTGTATGAATTCAAGTTTAGCATACCTTGTCCTTTCGTTTTTGGAACTGATAGTTCAGTCGTTAAAAAAAAATAATTCATGGAGGGATAGTTGAATTGGTACATGTCCACTAAAACTCTCTATTTACCTCAGTGAACTGTCATTCAGTTGTTTCCTGGTACCCGACCACTAAAACTCTCTACTTACATCAATGAACTTTAATTCACTTCATCCCTGTGTTACGTACTGTTATCAGCATTGAGAAATTAGTCTCTAATTTAATTAAACAGCTCGTTCTAAAACAAAAGACGATACCATAGGTTAAATACTATAACAAAGAAAACGATACCCAAACTTGGGCTAACTGCAATTTAATAATATTCTATGTTACTGTGCGTGGTTACCTCAGTGAACTGTCATTCAGTTGTTCCCTGGTACCTGACCACTAAAACTCTCTACTTACCTCAATGAACTGTCATTCAGTTGTTCCCTGGTACCTGACCACTAAAACTCTCTACTTACATCAACGAACTGTCATTCAGTTGTTCCCTGGTACCTGACCACTAAAACTCTCTACTTATATCAATGAACTGTCATTCAGTTGTTCCCTGATACTTGACCACTAAAACACTCTACTTACATCAATGAACTGTCATTCAGTTGTTCCCTGGTACCTGACCACTAAAACTCTCTACTTACATCAATGAACTGTCATTCGGTTGTTCCCTGGTACCTGACCACTAAAACACTCTACTTACATCAATGAACTGTCATTCAGTTGTTCCCTGGTACCTGACCACTAAAACTCTCTACTTATATCAATGAACTGTCATTCAGTTGTTCCCTGGTACCTGACCACTAAAACTCTCTACTTACATTAATAAACTGTCATTCAGTTGTTCCCTGTTACCTGACCACTAAAACTCTCTACTTACCTCAATGAACTGTCATTCAGTTGTTCCCTGGTACCCGACCACTAAAACTCTCTACTTACCTCAATGAACTGTCATTCAGTTGTTTCCTGGTCAGTCGCGTAGCGAGGGGGGGGCAAGGGGGCACCATGCCCCGGACGCTACTCACAAAGGGGCGCCAAATGGTATATTTTACATATAATATTGTATGATTTTCGAATAGGGGGGGGGGCGCTAAAAAGGTATTGTGCCCCGAGCGCGAGTTAAGCTCGCTACGTCACTGTCCCTGGTACTTGACCACTAAAACTCTCCTCTCATCTTAACGAACAGTCATGCGGATGGGTGGCCCCTAGGACATGATATCATTAGACTTAAGTAAAGCATCTCCCGTGGCGATAGATTATAGAACTTAGGATATGACAGTCCGAGCCAACGTGAGTCCCAACTACTGAATAAAACATTTATTTTGTGTCAATACTGAAATGAGATTTGTGTTAAAATACATGGTGCCCCGGTGCTCGCCTGCTCAACAAGTGCATCTACCAGTTCAAGTTCTTATTGGTTCCTAACATCACAATTGCCAGCTGCTGGTCCGCGTGACATGTGAGCCACGTGACATGCGAACCACGTGACATCGGTGTTGTTTCACTAGTTATTGAACTCATGAAGGATGTACGTTCGTTACTATGTCTGACTGAACCACTTTAAATTGTGAATGAAAAGAAAAACTAAACTTAGAAAACATAAAGTCCCTTTTAAAAACATTTTAACTTAACAGTTATACAATGGGCGGAGTCGTTGATCGCATCGGTATTAGTCTCTACATTTATAGCTGAATTATTTTAATAAATAAACGACATTTATAAGTAATGATGTAGGTCCCCGAAGACGTGTCCCCCCGATGACGTGTGTCCCCGAAGACGTGTGTCCCCGATGACGTGTGTCCCCGAAGACGTGTGTCCCCGAAGACGTGTATCCCCGATGACGTGTGTCCCCGAAGACGTGTGTCCCCGATGACGTGTGTCCCCGAAGACGTGTGTCCCCGAAGACGTGGGTCCCCGAAGACGTGGGTCCCCGAAGACGTGGGTCCCCGAAGATTTGTGTCCCCGAAGAAGTCGGCATACCAAATGACATGATGTCTTAAATGGGTGAAAAAACATCAATATAAAGACATTTTGAAATAGGATTTGTCCTGTAAGATATCAACTCCTATCCAAATGGATTGTCGTTTTTATTTGTATTTACTTGTTGTTGTTATTACTTAACTCCCGTTAATATCTATAAAAGTTCCTAAAGATAAAGACGGGGGAAGATAAAAAACGCAATTTCTAGCCATCTGTTTTTAATTGAAAAATATATAATGCCTATTGTATCAGATCATATTAATGTGCATCATATTTTGGTCATTGCGGGTCTCCGAAACACAACATGAGACAATTATTTGTAACATTGTTAAAAATGAACAAATATCCTTTGTAGTTGCGTGAAATGTATTTGAAACGTTGTTAAAAATGAACAAATATCCTTTGTAGTTGCGGGATATTTTATTTATAGTCTGATAACCGCCCTGTAAAACTTGGGCCACAAGTGCATGGTGTCGACTGACTAAACTTATTAACGATCATTGCCGGGCACCGCTAGATGAGATTGCCAGGGCTTCAGAATCTCGGATGACTTGGCTGCTCCAGCCTCCAGCCTAACGGAAGATGGGGATTTGTCCAAGTCAGAGACTAACCTAGTGATTAACAACGTACTGGGTAAATCCATCAGTCGGCTTAGATTTCAGACTTAATACCTTGTATAAGTGAAGGGTGACTGCTCCCCCCCCCCAGTACAACTGAATATAAGGTACAACTGGGTATAAGATCCAAATGGTTATAAGGTATACAGCTGGTTATAAGGTATAACTGGATATAAGGTACAGCTAGGAAGGATTGTGATTTGTGGCTATGGGATATGTATTGTGCAGAGCAACAATAAAAGGTAATGAAAACAAAATGGAAAAGATTTGCGACAATAAAAAGCAAGTCATCAGATCTAGTGTTGGAATTTCTCTGTATAAATCTCCACGGATTAACTTTCTGAAGGCCTGGTTGCAAACAAGACACAAACAAAACAACAACAACAAAAAAACACAACTAAAATAGACTCTTGAACCAACGTAAAACAATGCACATGAAATAGGTCCTATGTATATATATATATATATATGTAAGGACTCGTTATCCTTGGATGACAACTCTTCAATTAGAAGGAAACTCTGAATTCAACCCCGGAGATGGAGTCCCGGAGGTGGATAGCATTGACACAATGAAACTTTCCGACAACTCCTTCGACGCCACTGGTGCCAATCTGTATCATCCAGATGTTGTTCCCTTGGGTTATCCAGCGGCGTGGAGATAGGCAATTTGCTTTAGGGACCAGCGTATAATCATAGAAGAGTAATCCCAGGCCTTGACGATTTCGTCCTACGAAGTCTACACCATCGTCACTTTGGGACGGACGGGATGCCAGGAAAAAATATTTTTTTAAAATAAAAAAAATATATTTATATATATATATATATATATATTGAAGATTACTGTAAAGAGACAATACAGTTACATTTCAATTGTTTTCTTATTAAATTATTTGAGTATTTTTATCGAAGTTAAAAGTGTTTCCGTCGCACTTTCAATGTAGCGAAACAACCAATGATGCTTTGAATCTTGAATGTCAACACTTAAATTGTCAAGACTTCCGACTCGATTTTAATTATAGCTAGAAATGTTGGACACGGTAAATTAGGGATGTAAATACAATTGTAGATGTTGGACACAATAAATTATGGCTGTAAATACAATTGGAGATGTTGGACGCAGTAAATGATGGCTGGGAAAACACTTTAGAAATGTTGGACCAGTAATAGATGGCTATAAATTCACTTAGAAATGTTGGACCAGTAATAGATTGCTATAAATTTATTTAGAAATGTTGGACCAGTAATAATACACTTAGAAATGCTGGACCAGTAATAGAGTTTTAGTTAGAGACTATAAGGACACACTTCTTTTAAGTAAGAGTCAGTTGCTTTAGTATCAAGTTTAATCAAAAGTAAAAATTATTTTTTTAAAAAAAAGAGGTTTGTCACAAATTACTTTATTTGAAAAGTGGTTTTGTATCCAACCATCTCATTTGATGGACTGACTATTGTATATATTTTAATAATAATTCTCCTAAAATGACAACTTTTGCCAGCATTGTATTATAGGGCGTTGAAAGAAAATTGCCTCCTAAAGGCAGCCTCTTTCTAAATGTGGGGCACACATTTCTGCAATGTCTCCCTACATTTTCGTAGGGTGTATCCTGGCTTCTCCCTTTATTAGCTTACCACCCTTACGTGTCATTGCCATACGTTGACCGCCCCTGTTATTGTTTCACAATTTGACCGCCCAGGGTTCCATTTCCATAGGTTTGTAGCCCCACTCACCATTTCCATAGGTTTGTAGCCCCATTCACCATTTCCATAGGTTTGTAGCCACATGCGACATTCCAACAGGTGTGTAGCCACAGGTGGAGTTTGAATGTACTCTGGTGGACAGGTGGAGTTTGACTCTACTCTCTGGTGGAGTTTGAATGTACTCTCTGGTGGACAGGTGGAGTTTGACTGTACTCTCTGGATGAGTTTTAATGTACTCTCTGGTGGAGTTTGAATGTACTCTCTGGATGAGTTTTAATGTAGTCTCTGGTGTAGTTTGAATGTACTCTCTGGTGCACAGGTGGAGTTTGACTGTACTCTCTGGATGAGTTTTAATGTAGTCTCTGGTGGAGTTTGAATGTACTCTCTGGTGCACAGGTGGAGTTTGACTGTACTCTCTGGATGAGTTTTAATGTAGTCTCTGGTGGAGTTTGAATGTACTCTCTGGTGGACAGGTGGAGTTTGACTGTACTCTCTGGTGGAGTTTGACTGCACTTCTGGTGGAGTTTGACTGCACTCTCTGGTGGAGTTTGAATGTACTCTCTGGTGGAATTTGTTTGACTGTACTTTCTGCACCAATCCCATTGATGACCTTTCAAGTGATTGCAATACACCAATGATATAAACACAAATACTCTGAACAGGCCAACAGCTACACTATGGGATGCATCGGTTTAAACTCAATTTGCTTGTTTTCTTCATGTTTTCCGTTATTTCCTCTTTAGCTTCTCCCCGGCGGCTGCATTCTCCGATAACGGATAGATATGTTGATCACTAATGGGGTATGGAGCGGGTGGGGTGGTGCAGTACATTTGCTTTCTATCAGCCTGGCCTCGATCACGTGTTTCGCCAATGTTCTGATCGCAGATATGTTTGTATGTTCCCATGGTAACTTATCGGTAATTACTTAATAATTAGCCTGTGGGATATGTATGTCTCTCAGGCCAAGGCATTATTCAATTACGCTAATTATAATTGAAAAGCTGGCACTGCAATACCAGACATTTAGTTTAGGGAATTAGAAATTTAAAAAACCGGCAATATTAATGTGGCTAGAACTGCAACAAAAGGTGGGGGGGGGGGGGGCAGTGACATATTTGTGGGTAATACAACACCACTCTTTATATAACCGCTATATACAACACAACTGTTTATATAATCCCTATATACAGCACAACCGTTGATATCTGAGTTGGTGTTCAAGTAGTTCAACATGACGTCACTAAATCATTGAAATTATCTTGAACATTTTGTCGGTCGGTTGGCATAGTCCGGAAGACATAGGACATTTTGCTGACATGTCGGATATCAGCAATGTCAAATGTCCAAACCAGACACCCCCCCCCCACTCCACACACCTTGCCCCACCCAAACTGTGAGATAATAAGGCTCATTATAGACGTAACTAAGTATAATCTGAAAACAAATGTCTAAAGACTGACCTCCCTCCTACCCCTTTCCTCCCTCACACATGATAATATAAGCTGTAGAATTATACTCTAGTTTCTAGGTCACGTGATTAAAGAGTCAACATCTAGTGACACATGTGAACGCACCAATGTGGTTACAGCACACGTCCCGACCGCTTGGATTGTTTAACACCAGTCTCTGTTGTAGTTTAGCATCACAGCACACGTCCCGACCAGTTTGATTGTTTAACACCAGTCTCTGTTGTTGTTTAGCATCACAGTACACGTTCCGACCGGTTTGATTGTTTAACACCAGTCTCTGTTGTTTGTTAGCATCACAGCACACGTCCCGACCGGTTTGATTGTTTAACACTAGTCTCTGTTGTTGTTTAGCATCACGGCCCACTAAATACGTTGTGCATAATGCCATTGGATCAGTGTGCGTGTTTACTGGTTCTTTAGTCACAGTACCTGTTAGTTCAGCCACACATCTGGCGGCACCCCGTCGCCCGATGGCGCCACATGTTGTAGTATTGATTAGTACATACTCAGTGACACCCGCACTTACAACAGCACATGACGACGATCAGAAGTCATGTGATCTTACGGGGGAACATAATCCAAGGAGGCTCAAGCTCATAGCTTCGGAGCACACGGAGTTAAAGGGGCATCACGATAACATAACGTACTGGTACTAATTCATTAAGCCACTTATTCCAATGTCATAGTTGTCAACCCGATGAATCTAATATTTTGATGATGATTAACATGATGATATTTCTAGGAAAACTTTAATTATCCTGCTCTCACAGTTGTGCTACAATAGTTTGGGTTAAGCTAGAGTCCAGCGGTTCTCAACCTGTGGGTCGCGACCCCAAGACCCTTTCACAGGGGTCGCCTAATATCATCGGAAAATAATTATTCTATACAGATATGAAGTACATTGTATCAACGAAAATAAGTTGGTTCTAAGGGGTCGCCAGAACATGAGAAACTGTATTAAAGGGTCGCGGCATTAGAAAGGTTGAGAACCACTGACCTAGACACATACTACATAATGCACATTTCTAACTGCACATATTTCTCTCATTATGACAGGCGGGCCGCGCTCTGGTTATATTATAAGCTACACAGGGCGACGCCCTTACTTGACTCCAATGGTTAAAACGATATTTTCGTTTAAATTCGTCTCTCTGTTAATTTTGTCTAATTTGTGTCTTTTACGTGAAAAACTTGGAGACCTCGGTAACAGAACCTTCGTCCACAAACTTGCTGCAAAACTTACAAAGTTGGGAACTCATGATCCATGTCCTAGCTCATCCAATACATTGCCTCTCGTACACCAGGTACGAGCCAAATGTATCTAATATAAGCTCAAAGCTATCCCACACCTGCCTCTCACCACCTCGCCTCACACCGTTATCTCTCGGTGTCAGCGGCTCGGTAAGTTGTTGGTGTAAAACAGCACATAGCCATGGTGAGGTAGTGGCATGGCTCAGCGAGGACGAAAACCTCACGTAGAGCAAACATGGTTTGAGGAAGCGGCACCCCTGAGATGTTTGGCCCTAGTGGCGAACCATCTGGGCACCACAGTAACGCCAAAAGAAGTAGCTTCGTTTACATTAGACCATCTGGGCACCACAGTAACGCCAAAAGAAGTAGCTTCGTTTACATTAGACCTTCCGCGGTAAGGGGTGGCTTTCCTACTTCGGATCACTGTGACCTCCTTCCCCCGGGGCAAATGTGATCCTATGGTTTGGCCAACGCAGATTAAGTTCTCAATGGATGGCCATGACAAAGACCTCGACTCATTAAGTTCTCAATGGATGGCCATGACAAAGACCTCGACTCATGACCTCTTCAACTTAGAGATACGTTCAGGCAATGCTAGAGTCAGATCTTGTATTACACGTGTTTTAAGAAAGAAGGGGGTAGGTTGTTTTTTTTGTTGGACATTTTGCCCGTCACATCCTAGATACATATTGAATATAGTTTGGTCTAATATGTCCTCAATAGTTCTTGCTTTCAAGATGCTTCTGTTGACTTTTTAAAAGATCGAAGCCCAAGTGCACCAACAAAATGTCTTCGTTACCCCAGCGACGGTTACACGTGATGATATATTATGTTAAGCCGGTTCCTAGCTGTGCTTATTTCAACAGCACTAACGTGTTGGCTCATGGCAAACAGCTCGCGGTGTTAGGCCGAGGGCTTCAAAAACAATTATCATAGCTAGACGGAAAGGGGAGATTAAAAGGGGAGAACTACTCTATATGCAAATTGAAATGAAGTTTAAATGGTTAATAAACAAAATCATAACAAGTAGTGAGTATGGACTGCGACTGGGGGGTAATGATAGGGCGATGCAAGATGGTATGGCGGTGCAAGAAGGTATTGTGGTGCAAGATGGTATGATGGTGGTGTGATACACGATGCTAATGTGATGAATGACTAATGACGTCAACTTTCAAAATATTTTGGTCATTGTATAAAAGGAAATTATTTTTAAAAAAGCAGTTGAAAAGAACCATTAGGGTTCTTGTGAGAACGGAGTTCTTGTAAACTTGATTTATTTCAAATAATTTCTCATCCTTAATTCTGGAGTCTCATCTCTATCTTGTCCCCGAAATAATCGTATAGTACATGATGTAACTGCTACGCCATTCTGTGCCATTTTGTTGTAGGATGCTGTGAGGTAAGAATAATGGTCAGAGAACACGATATTGAACGGGGGCGGTGAGCGGTGGGGGAGACGGGCGATCATACATACATGAGGTGATTATTGCAGAGGTAATGGTCTGTCTGAGCCGATCTGTATTCTCGCTCTGGGTTATCAGACAAATCAATAACTAATACTGTTATAATCTACTGGAGGACCCGTAGAAATAGCGCTTTAACGATTGGCTAAAGTCCATGGACACTGACCAGAACACTTGCTTTGGATCTTACAGGCTGGCGAGGCAGACTCACTGTTGGAGACCACCAGCTGGCGAGTCAAACTCATTGTTGGAGACCACCAGCTGGCGGGGCAGACTCACTGTTGGAGACCACCAGCTGGCGAGGCAGACTCACTGTTGGAGACCACCAGCTGGCGAGGCAGACTCACTGTTGGAGACCACCAGCTGGCGAGTTAAACTAACTGTTGGAGATCACCAGCTGGCGAGTCAAACTCACTGTTGGTGCCCACCAGCTGGCGAGTTAAACTAACTGTTGGAGATCACCAGCTGGCGAGTCAAACTCACTGTTGGTGCCCACCAGCTGGCGAGTCAAACTCACTGTTGGTGACCACCAGCTGGCGAGTCAAACTCACTGTTGGAGACCAAAAGCTGGTGAGTCAAACTCACTGTTGGAGACCACCAGCTGGCGGGGCAGATTCACTGTTGGAGACCACCAGCTGGCGAGTCAAACTCACTGTTGGTGACCACCAGCTGGCGAGTCAAACTCACTGTTGGAGACCACCAGCTGGTGAGTCAAACTCACTGTTGGGGACCACCAGCTGGCGAGACAGACGCACTGTTGGAGACAACCAGCTGACGAGGCAGACTCACTGTTGGAGACCACCATCTGGCGAGTCAAACTCACTGTTGGAGACCACCAGCTAGCGAGGTAGACTCACTGTTGGAGACCACCAGCTGGCGAGTCAAACTCACTGTTGGAGACCACCAGCTGGCGAGTCAAACTCACTGTTGGTGACCACTAGCTGGCGAGGCAGACTCACTGTTGGAGACCACCAGCTGGCGAGGCAGACTCGCTGTTGGAGACCACCAGCTGGCGAGGCAAACTAACTGTTGAAGACCACCAGCTGGCGAGGCAGACTCACTGTTGGAGACCACCAGCTGGCGAGTCAAACTAACTGTTGGAGACTACCAGCTGATGAGGCAGACTCACTGTTGGAGACCACCAGCTGGCGAGTCAAACTCACTGTTGGAGACCACCAGCTGGTGAGTCAAACTCACTGTTTGAGACCACCAGCTGGCGAGGCGACTCACCGTTGGAGACCACCAGCTGGCGAGGCAGACTCACTGTTGGAGACCACCAGCTGGCGAGTTAAACTCACTGTTGGAGACCACCAGCTGGCGAGTCAAACTCACTGTTGGAGACCACCACTTAGCGAGGCAGACTCACTGTTGGAGACCACCAGCTGGCGAGTCAAACTCACTGTTGGAGACCACCAGCTGGCGGGGAAGATTCACTATTGGAGACCACCAGCTGGCGAGTCAAACTCAATGTTGGTGACCACTAGCTGGCGAGGCAGACTCACTGTTGGAGACCACCAGCTGGCGAGGCAGACTCACTGTTGGAGACCACCAGCTGGCGAGTCAAACTCACTGTTGGAGACCACCAGCTGGCGAGGCAGATTCACTGTTGGAGACCACCAGCTGGCAAGTCAAACTCACTGTTGGAGACCACTAGCTGGCGAGTCAAACTCTCTATTGGTGACCACTAGCTGGCGAGGCATACTCACTGTTGGAGACCACCAGCTGGCGAGGCAGACTCACTGTTGGAGACCACCATCTGGCGAGGCAGATTCACGTTTGGAGACCACCAGCTGGCGAGGCAGACTCACTGTTTGAGACCACCAGCTGGCGAGTCAAACTAACTGTTGGAGACCACCATCTGTCTAGGCAGACTCACTGTTGGAGAGCACCAGCTGGCGGGACAAACTCACTGTTCGGAGTTTATACTTACTGCTCGCACCCAAAGAAGGCACTCAGCGAGGAAAACCAGAATGGTTTCCAATCCCACAAGGACCTCAAAACAAGTGTGTCCTTGATGGAGGTAAGCTTTCCAGGTGCCAATAGGACTCACAAGCCACCTGCGTCCTCACCGTCAAATATAGCCTGGGTCACCTTCGCCTACGAAGGACGCACACTGTAATGATTACTAATGACTTAATGAATATTACATTTGTCAAATAAATTTTTAACCCAAAGACTGATTTTAAATACACTATGCTTAAATGGCATCGCTTCAACTTCAGCTAATTTTAAATAACTTACCTGAATTTAGAATTTGTGCGAAAGACAGTGAATTTTCTAACGAATTTTCTAAAAAAAAATTACATTTGCCACTTAGAATTAGATATGACAATCATGATTTTAGAATCAAAGTAACATGTCTTAACTAATTTGTACACATTATTTGCAATGACATCGAGCTCAACTCAAACGTTGAGTAATCTCTTTTTTTGTGTGCTGTCATTCACTTTAGGCACTTACCTTTATCTCTAATCAAGTTGCCTTATTTCCTGTCCTCAACTGAGCCGGTAGTCATTTTAACACACACATACAAACACATAGACTGACAAACACACACACACACATCCAAGCCTGCTGGAATCAATGTTTGATTATTCAATTTGTGTTGAATAGCCCCCCCCCCCTCGGTTCTTTGATAGTTAATTACTTGACCAGCTGAATATAAAAGATGTCATGGTTATTAACTTGTCATCGAGGGGAGCTGACCCCCGTGGCACGGGCTGGCCGGGACATTTCTTTTCATCTGGCCACAGAACAAAATACGGGACCTTAACGAATCCTTAATGGAAATTTAAAGTGAAAGTCCGGTTTAATTTAAATCAATAGTCGGCCATAGGCACGCCGCTACACGATATCCGTTTAATGGGAAATGGCGCGGGACCTGGTGGGGAAAACGGCGCGGGAAAAAAGAAATCTGGTCTGCTCGATGATTGGGGAGGCTGGTCGACCAAGGGAGAGAATCTGGCCGAAGGCGGGTGTTACTGTGAGATTTCTTCCCCTTATTTCATCTTCGTCACCCAGCGGTAATTATTTCAAACGACCATCTTGGCACATCTTATTCCGGTCTTGAAAAAAATGAAATTAAGTAGCTTTAAGGATTGCCGTTTTTCATCACCCTTTTATCCCCCCCCCCCAAATCGCACGCAATGGGTCATGATGTTCCACTAGTCATATTGACCAAATGGTCCCACTGTCCGTGTCAGAATGATGTGGACCAAATGATCCCACTGTCCGTGTCTGAATGATGTTGACCAAATGGTCCCACTGTCCATGTCAGAATGATGTTGACCAAATGGTCCCACTGTCCGTGTCTGAATGATGTTGACCTGATGGTCCCACTGTCCGTGTCTGAATTATGTTGACCTAATGGTCCCACTGTCCGTGTCTGAGTGTTGTTGACCTAATGGTCCCACTGTCCGTGTCTGAATGATGTCGACCAAATGGTCCCACTGTCCTTTTCTGAATGATGTTGGCCAAATGGTCCCACTGTCCGTGTCTGAATGATGTCGACCAAATGGTCCCGATGCAACCAATTGTGCACCATGTCGTAGTCCAGGTATGTATAACTACGCTGTCCTGTGAGGCTACTCTAATTAACTGCCGTGCTCTCTGCTCATCCTTGCTTTCCACTCTTTACACCAGGTGAGCAGGTGTAAAATCCGTTGAGCTGAACACGGTCGCAGTGTTCGGTCGGCAATATACATGGTACAACGCTTTACACATTTACATGACACAAGAACGTTACAACTAACTGTGACCAAATCTGAAATACACATTCATCATCATCACCATGTCCCTTAGTCCTTGGACCGTTGGGGCGCCACAGATGACATGAAAACTGTCCTTCTCCATTCCTCTCTGTCTTCTGCACTACGCATAGCATCGACTAGTTTTAGTCCCGTCCACTCTTAGATGTTATCTTCCCATCTTTTTCTCTGTCTTCCTCTTCTTCTCCCTCCTCTACTTGTGCCCTGCATGATTTCTTTGGCGAACGCTTGTTTTCTTGTTACCTGGCCAAACCATTCAAGTTTGCGCTTTTTTTTTACCGACACCAAGAGGTCATCGTACTGCCCAATTGCTTGACGAATCCTTTCTTTTACTTGTTCATTGGTGATATGGTCTCTATAGCAGATGCCAAGAATGTTTCTGAAAATCACATTTCACATCTATTTAAATAAATAAAATGAACTTACAAAATATTTATTTTTTTTAAAGTCGAGGATATCCGAAACTGTTAACAAAAGAGAGCGGCCATTATTACCTGGTCCATTGTGTTGTGCTATCAGTTTCTCGTCTGCTCCCCAGTGTAGCGTTCCCGGGATCAGGAGGCTGGACATTGTCTATCGTCTCCAAGAAATCCGATTGGCTTGGTTTTTTAAAAAGTCCTTGTGTGATTGTCTGACTAACGAAAGGGAGAAAAATAAGTTGGGCTAGTAGCTTTTGTTATGTCAAAGAAATAAAGCAAAGTAAGGGCAAAGCGGTCGATTATTGAGGTTATTAAACTTTTGGGTGCAATGAACCCCTTGTGTTTATAAAAGTTTCAATTCCCAAAGTATTCAATTTGATCTGAAAGAAATTGAAACTTGTTAGAAAACATTTGTTAAAAAGTGGCCAAGTGACTAATGTTTTCAAATTAACCGTAGAACACATTGATAGTCTTTGTTGCCATGTGCAAAAAAATATAGGTCTTATTGCCATGTAACCAATATAGGTCTTATTGCAATGTACCCAATATAGGTCTTATTGCAATGTACCCAATATAGGTCTTATTGCAATGTACCCAATATAGGTCCTTG
Source organism: Omphiscola glabra (assembly GCA_964017045.1). Taxonomy (NCBI): domain Eukaryota; kingdom Metazoa; phylum Mollusca; class Gastropoda; family Lymnaeidae; genus Omphiscola; species Omphiscola glabra. The sequence goes on from OZ024800.1 coordinate 4,301,994, forward strand.
TTGCCATGTAGCCAAGATAGGTCCTTGTTGCCATGTAGCCAATATAGGTCCTTGTTGCCATGTACCCAATTTAGATCTTATTGCCATGTACCCAATTTAGATCTTATTGCAATGTACCCAATTTAGATCTTATTGCAATGTACCCAATATAGGTCCTTGTTGCCATGTAGCCAAGATAGGTCCTTGTTGCCATGTAGCCAATATAGGTCCTTGTTGCCATGTACCCAATTTAGATCTTATTGCCATGTACCCAAGAAAGGTCCTTGTTGCCATGTGCCCATAATAGGTCCTTGTTGCCATGTACCCAATTTAGATCGTATTGCCATGTACCCAAGATAGGTCCTTGTTGCCATGTGCCCAAGATAGGTCCTTGTTGACATGTACCCAATTTAGATCTTATTGCCATTTACCCAAATTAGATCTTATTGCCATGTACCCAAGATAGGTCCTTTTTGCCATGTGCCCAAGATAGGTCCTTGTTGCCATGTGCCCAAGATAGGTCCTCGTTGCCATGTACCCAAGATAGGTCCTTGTTGACATGTACCCAAGATAGGTCCTTTTTGCCATGTGCCCAAGATAGGTCCTTGTTGCCATGTACCAAAGATAGGTCCTTGTTGCCATACCCAAGATAGGTCCTTGTTGCCATGTACCCAATATAGGTCCTTGTTGCCATGTACCCAAGATATGTCACTGTCGCCATGCACCCAAGATTTACGATTTATTCCCTCCTCTCCCACTTGTCAACAGCTGTCAAACTTTCAATGACCCCCCCCCCAAGTAATTATGTCAACATTTTATAAACCCACCCCCTAAAAATTGTTTATTATAATATAAATAAATTTATAAATACATTTCACTTTGTGCTGATCTCTTGAAATGACACATTAATTGTAATTGTAGGAAAAACATTTTATTACATCTTTAGCTTGTTAATCAACACGTTAAATAGTTTTTACACTTCAATTTTATGATGCAGAATCAATTAAAAGGTTGTTAGAGACTAAATATTATAATTGTTTTTGGGAGTATAAATATGATTATTTTCAGTAGAGCTGACAACTATAGCATAGTTTCTAGCTGCTATCATCTTTCCATGAAGTATGTAGGTATTGCTCTATCCTAACGATGGGCATAGTAGCTGATTTATTAGCTGAATATAGTATAATATAAATAGTGCAATACATCTTGGACTTCATCATTTTGGCACGTCGTTACTTGCAATGGAAATAAGGACCACAATATTGATATAGGGACCACACGTAATGTCCCTCCCATCACACCAAAACTCTATTAGAGGGCGTCTGTAAAACACCTGCATGTCTCCCCGGGGTGGGAGGGGGGCATTAGAGACGTAAAATATATCCACCCCAGCCCAAGAAAGTCCGGCCCGGTTGCTGTGTGAAAGCAACACCCCGGCCGGCCGGGCGTTCCTTCTCTGGACCCGCCTCACTCGCATCGTCGATCGAGTTAAAAGGGTGGGTGAGGCTATCTCAGGGGCGGAAAGCCCCTGGCGTTCCGCTTCGCGGCCTGACTGGAATAGAGACCACTGGGGGAGTGGTTGAATGCCGGTTGGGAGTGGCGTAGCGAGCTTAACTCGCGCCCGGGGCACAATACCTTTTTAGCGCCCCCAAATACCTTTTTAGCGCCCCCTCCTATTCGAAAACCATACAATATTATAGTAAAATATACCATTTGGCGCCCCTTTGTGATTAGCGCCCGGGGCATGATGCCCCCCTTGCCCCCCCTCACTACGCCACTGGTGACCGGTGTGCGCTGGGTAAGACTTCATGAGCTTCGGCTCGATAGTTTGCTGATTTTCTTAAGTAGATTAGATTAGTAGCTGATTTATCATTTTCATCTTGTGGAATAATATATCAGAAAAGTCAACATCACCCTCATCTAACCATTCAGCACTTAAAATAGAAGCATTGTCGGTGTGAGCAATAATTGTCATAAGCTCTCTCTGTCTCCTGGCAGTTACTCGCATTGGTCGAATCTTTTTTGTTGAGGAGCAGGTGGTATTTTCTTATGCCCAAGAGGGCATTGTAGGTGCTGTTGAATCTGCCTTTTAAACATGACTTGTGATGCAAAATAGATGGTACATATTTTGCAAATTAAAAGATTAAAATTTTAATAGAGAAAACACTCTTGTTGTCGTCAATTAATCTCCCCATCCCTTGTCAACAATTGTCAAACATTTCCACCCCACCACTATTTTGTTGACATAATTAATGGGCGCCCCGTTAATGGTCAGTTGTGGATACATTTCTACTTGTTCACTCTCAGTGTATCCGTTGCGTACTACGTCACGAGTTTCTAACAAAGGAGAAACAACGTGTAATATCAAATAAAACATTATTCATGGATATAAAACATGAAATTACCTTAAACATGATCAGCGATGTGGGGCTGGCCTAAATAACGAAACAATCAAACGCATTTTATGATGACACCCCAATTATTTGATGATAATCAATTTTCTTGTTCGCGACATCCCGGTGTTTCATTTAAGAACAGTAGTCGGGGTCTCGGAATTACGGGCATCTTTCGGCTTGAACGGGAATGATCATTTATGAGCGGGAATGTTCCAATAAAACTATGGATTTTCAAAGCAAAGCAATATAATATATTATAAATATAGAATAACTCAAAGTTTCTGGAACGTGCCAAAATGTGCATCATATTCTCCGCTCTTAGTTAGAGGCACATTCGCTGGTTAGGCCATGTGGTGAGAATGGCAGAAGGCCGTTCTCCAAAAGACCTGCTCACAGAGTTGGCAGAGCTAACAAGACTTATTGGTCGGCCGTTGCTACGCTTCAACGACGTTTGCAACAGAAACATGAGGGGAGCGAGCTCAGAGATTGGCGAATGTGAGATCGTCGCTGATCACCGTTCCGGCAGACAAAGAGCTTTGTATGTGGGAGCCAACCAGGCGGAAGTTGCTCCATACAAAGCCCTTGCAACAAAAAGAGCATTACTGAACTCCAAAGTAAACCAGAAGTCAAGGTTGTCACGCGAGATAAGGATCCGAGACTGCCATTCCAATATAGGGTTGTCATTTGAGAAGAGCAGCCGAGACTGCCATTCCAATATAGGGTTGTCATTTGAGAAGAGCAGCCGAGACTGCCATTCCAATATAGGGTTGTCATTTGAGAAGAGCAGCCGAGACTGCCATTCCAATATAGGGTTGTCATTTGAGAAGAGCAGCCGAGACTGCCATTCCAATATAGGGTTGTTATTTGAGAAGAGCAGCCGAGACTCCAATTCCAAGAGAGGGTTGTCATACGATAAGAGCAGCCGAGACTGCCATTCCAAAGTAGGGTTGTCATACGAGAAGAGCAGCCGAGACTGTCATTCCAAGATCGGCCCCATAACCCATTCGAGAAAATGTAAACAATTTACTCCATCATATCACGAGGACGGCAGATTATAATGACATTTGATTATAATATAGTATAATATAAATAGTGCAATAAGTTTTGGCTTCCTTCATCATTTTGGTACGTCGTTACTTGCAATGAAAATGAGGACCACAATATTGATATAGGGACCACACGTAATTTAAATGAATTATGAAATGCAAACCAAAACTTATCCTGGGTACAAGAGTTTTCAATACTCCCAAAGGCCAGTGGCCGATTGATGACGAATGAGATTACTGTGGACCATCAAGATGCCGTCCACTTTATTATCAGACCGGAAGAGATGGTGTTAACTCTGGCGACCTTTGATGTTTTGATCAAGTTTCAAACATGTCATTCGCGGATTCACTTCTCTCACGTCTGCTTTTGCGTTTTATTGACGCGTGCCACAGTTTGACATTTTCAGCTTTCCTGGGTCCCATGGTAACATGGCACGTCACAATTTCTATGTCTTCTTGTTGTACTTAATGCTGAGTTTTGTAATTGAAAATAAACACAATGTTTTTTTTTCATTTTAATGAAACCGTGTTGCGATAGAGCGAAATGTACCTCCCATCACACCAAAACAGCAGCGCGAAATGTCCCTCCCATCACACTAAAACAACAGAGCGAAATGTCCCTCCCATCACACTAAAACAGCAGAGCGAAATGTCCCTCCCATCACATTAAAACAACAGAGCGAAATGTCCCTCCCATCACACTAAAACAACAGAGCGAAATGTCCCTCCCATCACACTAAAACAGCAGAGCGAAATGTCCCTCCCATCACACCAAAACAACAGAGCGAAATGTACCTCCCATCACACTAAAACAACAGAGCGAAATGTCCCTCCCATCACACTAAAACAGCAGCGCGAAATGTCCCTCCCATCACACTAAAACAACAGAGCGAAATGTCCCTCCCATCACATCAGAACAACAGAGCGAAATATCCCCCCACACCAAAACAACAGAGCGAAATGTCCCTCCCATCACATCAGAACAACAGAGCGAAATGTCCCCCCACACCAAAACAACAGAGCGAAATGTCCCCCCACACCAAAACAACAGAGCGAAATGTCCCTCCCATCACATCAGAACAACAGAGCGAAATGTCCCCCCACACCAAAACAACAGAGCGAAATGTCCCTCCCATCACATCAGAACAACAGAGCGAAATGTCCCCCCACACCAAAACAACAGTGCGAAATGTCCCTTCCATCACATCAGAACAACAGAGCGAAATGTCCCCCCACACCAAAACAACAGTGCGAAATGTCCCTTCCATCACATCAGAACAACAGACGAACTGAAACAAAGCTGACGGTGCTGCTCTTATTTCACTCTTCCTCTAATTTATAAGGTTTCCATATCATTAAATAGTGAATTTACTGCTAACCGTAGTCAACTGTGTCAGTAAATCTGGTAACTGCGGAATAAGCCAGTCTGTACACAAATATACATATATATATATATATTATATTATATATATATATATATATATATACAAATAAATATCTCTCTCTCTATATATATATATATATATATATATATATATCGTCTTATTATAAGACCAATAAGACAGTCTGTACATATTATTCATAATCTAATCGACACAATAACTATAGTATATACTTATATACACATCAATTGTCTTATTTGACCAACATGACAGTTGGTACACATATCTATCGTCTTATTGGACCAAAAAGTTATTCATTACACATAATATATTATATATCGACCCCATTCGCCATTTTGTAAACATGTCTATTGACTTTTTCAATCAATAAGCTATTCTGTACATATATATGTCCTACCATCAGCCCAATAAGATCACATCTACACACAAATGACATCTGAATAGCTTAATATGCCAGTCTTTGCACAAAACTGTCATCTGATTGGCCCAATAAGCCAGTGTGTTCACACATCTGTCCTCTGAATAGCCTAATAAGTGGGTCTGTACACAACCGTCATCTGATTAATCTAATAAGCTAGTCTGTACAAAGTTCTTGGCTCCACAGGCTGTCCTTGTAACAGTTGTTAGGTTTCTCTAGAGACCTCTGCACGGCTAATAGAGTAATACGATTGGTTACTTCCTCGCGGAGTAATATACAGTGTAATGGAGGTTCGCATTTCCCAAAAGACTTGTAGTTGAATTGAAAAGAAAAAGAAATGTCTGTGTGAGATAATGTATTTTACTTGTGCTATCGAAGCGGAGAATAATCGACTACTTTTTATGTACATTTTTAAAGGGAATTTTAGTGTGGGCCCAATACAGATGTGACTTTACTCACTTGATCGAAATACATATGTGACTTTACTCAGTTGATCGAAATACATATGTGACTTTACTCAGTTGATCCAAATACAGATGTGACTTTACTCAGTTGATCCAAATACAGATATGACTTTACTCAGTTGATCCAAATACAGATGTGACTTTACTCACTGGATCCAAATACAGATATGATTTTACTCACCTGATCCAAATACAGATGTGACTTTACTCACTGGAACCAAATATAGATGTGACTTTACTCACTTGATCCAAAGACAGATGTGACTTTACTCACTTGATCCAAATACAGATGGGAATTTACTCACTGACTTTACTCGGTGAAGACTGTTTAGGTTCCGGAATGTTTGCGGGGTTTTGTGTGGTAGAAAGCTTTTCAAAACGGGTTTTCTATCTGTTTAACTTTTTTTGCCTCCTCTCGTTTCGGTGGAAGTTCCGGGCTTCCTATGTGTCCCATAAGCTGTCACGGAGTGTTGTTCTGCGTTCTAACGTCGAACAATTCCTGATCACATAGGATTTCTTTCCTCTCTGTCTAGTTTTTTCACTTTAAATAAATGTTGAGTTTTGCCCACGAACGACTGGCACGAAGATAAGTGTGTGTGTAAAAATAAAAGTTGGGGGATTTTTGTAGAGAAGGAAACGGAAGTTAAATAATTATTTTTTTTGCTGGCATCCGTCCGTCACAAGGTGACGATGGTGTGGAATTCGCAGGACGAAATCCACAAGGCCTGGGATTATTCTTCTAGGATTATACGCTGGTTTCCAACAGCAAATCGCCTCTCTCCACGTCGCTGGATAACCCAAGGGAACATCATGTGTATGATACAGCTTGGCACCAGTGGCGTCGCAGGAGTTGTCGGAATGTTTCATTGTATCAATGTTATCCCCCTACGGGACTCCATCTCCGGGTTTGAATTCAGAGTTTCCATCTCTTAGATGAGTTGCCATCCAAGGTTAACGAGCCCCATCCACCCATTAATTATCAAGTGTGCAAAGAGTATTACGTCAAATTATTTTCAGTTATGAATTTTTGCATTTTAATTAGTTAAACTCAAAGACACAGGTGTACAGGCCTATGAGCACAACAGCAAAGACACACATGTACATGCCTATGAGCACTACAGCAAAGAGACACATGTACAGGCATATGAGCACAACAGCAAAGACACACATGTACAGGACTATGAGTACAACAGCAAAGACACACATGTACAGGCCTAAGTGCACAACAGCAAAGACAAAAAAACAACAACGGTTAAACTGTACAGTCACGTGACAGGCTTCGGAATAATGATCTCACAAGTGGGGGAAAATACATAAGGAACTTCTTCCATTGGATCGGTGTATTTTGTGTTTAATGAGACTGGGTTCCGCGCTTAAAGTGATGATCGTATGCAATCAAACAGTATCCATGAGGAACAACTTATAGTGATGTTATCAACCACGTCATGTTCTTGTTGTGTACACAGTCCCATAACCCAGTCAACGGTTGCCCGGGCGCATGGTTAGTTCAAAGCACGGGATGTCGCCGGGCCGTTCTAAAGTGCTCTCACTTTCCAATGTTGAACAAGTGATTTTGTACTAATAATATTATGAAGGAGGGTTGAGTGAGGCGTGTGAAGAAAATGTTCGGAGTGGTGAAGTGGGTGTCATTTGGGAAGTTGGATGGCACTCAGGGACAGACGAGGCCAGAATATTGGCTGAACTGTTGGGCAGCAGTGGGATGGCACTCAGGGACAGACAATGCCAGAAAAGTTGCTGAAATGCTGGTCCGCAGTGGGATGGCACTCAGGGACAGACAAGGCCAGAATTTTGGCTGAACTGTTGGGCAGCAGTGGGATGGCACTCAGGGACAGACAAGTCCAGAAAATTTGTTGAAATGCTGGTCAGCAGTGGGATGGCACTCAGGGACAGACAAGACCAGAATATTGGCTGTACTGTTTGTCAGCAGGCGTATAGATCGTTGGTAACCTTCTGAGATACAGACTAGTGCATTCGTAGTTTAGACAGATTGATTGATTTATTAGATATTTATATAGCGCTTGTATTCATGCTACTTAAGTATGCTCACTGCGCTCCGGTGTTCTTAAATGATTTTTTAACATTTTCATTTTGCCTCAAAGAATGAGACAAACTATTCCATAATTTTGGCGCTGTCGCTTCAAATGAGCGCACTCCGTAAGACTTTTGTCTGTGGCCATCCACACTGGGAACTCTCAGTAAGGACTGTGTTGAAGACCGCATGTTCTTTAAGGATACGTGTTTATAAATCAGTGCTTTAAGATATTCCGGTGCTGAGCGTCGATACAGCTGTACGCCAGGTACAGAATTTTGTGGTTAATGCGCTCACTCACAGGAAATAATGGAGATCTATAAGAACTGGGTTGATGTGGTCAGCTCTCTTTTTGCGCGATACAATGCGTGCTGCAGTATTTTGTATCTTCTGGAGTCTCTGAATTTGGTTCTGAAGTAAACCCCACAAACAACTGTTACAGTAATCTAATCTTGAGCGGATTAGAGTTACTGCTACGGCATTGGCTGTTCTCTTATTGAGTTGAGGACGCCGCTGACCCCTGGCGCCCATATGACAGAAGCATACCATGACCACTAAACTGTTATGGGGAATCATTCTAAGTTTACTATCAATATAAAAGTCAAGGTCTCTGACAGTGGCAGACAACGATTTTGTTACTTGTTCTTTGAAAAAAAGATATTTTAAAAATCGTAACGATAGTTTTCTTTGTTGTCATTTTATTTTTATGTTCGAATAGAAACAAGAGCAGCTCTTTGAATTATCCATAAGAATGACAATAAACTGTACCATTGGCCAGTGATGGAGGGACGAATGGTCGCTAATTTTAAAAAATATGATTAAGTTGTTAATTGATGTAATGATTAGATATTTAGATTTATTTTAGCTGCAGTATTGGCTTCTGTAGAACATGCCTTCTCTTGTACGCTTCTGTGGAACATGTCTTCTCTTGTACGCTTCTGTAGAACATGTCTTCTCTTGCACGGTTTCTGTGGAACATGTCTTCTCTTGTACGCTTCTGTGGAACATGTCTTCTCTTGTACGCTTCTGTGGAACATGTCTTCTCTTGTACGCTTCTGTGGAACATGCCTTCTCTTGCACGGTTTCTGTGGAACATGCCTTCTCTTGTACGCTTCTGTGGAACATGCCTTCTCTTGTACGCTTCTGTGGAACATGCCTTCTCTTGTACGCTTCTGTGGAACATGTCTTCTCTTGTACGCTTCTGTGGAACATGCCTTCTCTTGCACGGTTTCTGTGGAACATGTCTTCTCTTGCACGGTTTCTGTGGAACATGTCTTCTCTTGTACGCTTCTGTGGAACATGTCTTCTCTTGCACGGTTTCTGTGGAACATGTCTTCTCTTGTACGGTAACTGTGGAACATGTCTTCTCTTGTACGGTTCTGTGGAACATGTCTTCTCTTGTACGGTTCTGTGGAACATGTCTTCTCTTGCACGGTTTATTTTCAAAATACTCTCGTAAAGGATACGTTAAAAAAACCAATGGAATTTAATAATTTACTTTGTTCAAATCCTCTAAGTCACACCTCCCCTATCCCAACCGCACCTAAATCATTTCATTGTTGCACAGACTCCCTTTTGCAATATTTCCTTGATCTGTTTCGAGGGACTAAATTTTGTTGTTGAGATCAGAACAAGCATATTTAAAAAACAACTCTTTAGTATACGGGGTATTTACAGAACTATACGTTTCACCTTGACATTCTGTCGACATCTACCGCTAAATAATTCCCGGTTTTACTTAAAGAACTATATAACTACACGTATTGGGCTTGCTTCAAGTTACTCTCATGTGAAAGCTACATTCATTAAAACGGTGGCTTCTCTCTGTCACCATGGCAACTGCGGTACTTTCCCCAATGATCGCCATTAGATACGCTTGGAGACGGAAGCACGGACCATGTGTTAATGAGCGCCTGACCAACCTCTGAGATCTGATTGCCGTGGACGTACTTGAAAGGAAGTGACGGTCTGGTTTTATCTAGTCCTGTCCAGGGGACACCTTGTCTCTTACCCAAATACCGCATCGTGTGTGTGAAAGAGATGCGCCTTTGAAAAAATGCTCCTTTTAGTGTGTGTGTGCTAGTTACCCCTTTGAAACAAGCAATTGTGCGTGGGTAGGGTACTTCTTTGAAACAAGCAATTGTGCGTGAGATAGGGTACTTCTTTGAAAAAAGCAATTGATCGTGTTTAAGGTACTTCTTTGAAACAAGCAATTGTGCGTGGGTAGGGTACTTCTTTGAAACAAGAACATGGCTAACAGAGTATTTTCATGACATACCCTTTATAAAAAGGATTCTTTCTCCACGGTCCCTCTGCCAGTCACATAAAAAGCCACACACCCCTTCTACAGAACCTTGTTATTTGTTACTTGTTATGGATCCCATTTCACCCTGACACCACCGCCCCCCCCCCCCGCGTTCAAAGATTCCCGGTTCGAAAGCGGTATCTCGTGTTACTCTGCGCGAGGGTGGGGGTGGGTAGGAGGGTCGAAAGTACCCCGGGAGTGGGGGGTTGAAAGTACCAAGGGTGGGGCCTAGAAGTACCCGGGGTGGGGGTTGGAAAGTACCTGGGGTTGGGGGGTCGAAAGTACCTGGGGTTGGGGGGTCGAAAGTACCTGGGGTTGGGGGGGTCGAAAGTACCTGGGGGGTCGAAAGTAACCGGGGTGGGGGTTGAAAGTACCTCGGTTAGATTGGAAGCGCAGGAATCTGGATTATTATATAATTTACTAATGGCGCGAAATAATTCTCATGTGACGGGGCTCGTGCTCCAGAGGTCTCTGGTGACATAATCACTATCTGCAGTCATGTAACAGAGGGGACCAGACATAAGGATGGACATTGGAATCCAGCAATCAGAACACAGACGCACTAAGATTTGCCGTCCCAGTGGGGATGTCAGGGTCGGTTGTGAGCGTGGGTTGTTTGGTTGGATCGTGAGGGTGGGTCGTGGGGGTGAGCTGTGAGGGTGAGTGGTGTGGATGGGTCTTTTAGGTTGGGTCGTATGGTTTGCTGTAAGGGTGGGTTGTGAGGTTGGGTTGTGGGGGTGGGTTCGGAGGGTTGGTTATGAGGGGGGCTGACATGACGGGCGGCACTTATTACCTGGTGCGGCATTTGTGTTGGCAACATGTCAACATGTTATTTCTATCGGTAGATTATCTGCGCGAAGACTCAACTAATGGGGAGATTAGCAGCCGAGAAAAGCGCTTTCACTCAATCACCCGTGGCTGTATGATCTGGAACACAAGCACCGGGCTCACCAAGAAATCCTTACTGGCAGACTTACTGTGAGAAGCAACTGTGGTTGATCAATACAGACCGCGTCCCCCGGTTTCTGGTAAGTTGTACTCAATGATTTCAGCTGAAGAGAAAAGGGACGCAGCATGGAAATAGACTTTCAGTTTGGATAGAAGGTTCTCACACTTGCTCCTACAGACACAGTGTCGATGAAAAAGATCTACTTCGATCGTTGTGCGATTACAATCCTAGATGAGCTATCGCCGGGATTCTGAAATTTAGGGGTAAAATGAAAAATAAATGAAAAATGAAAGAATACGTCACAAAGTCAATTTGTCCATATTTAGTTTTTTTAAAATCCTGACCCCATTTGACGGTTTGACTGCTACTATTGATGTATCTAAATCAGTGTTTCTCAACATTTTCTATACCCGCGCATCCCATCCCAATTCTTAGACTAGCCTCACACCCCTTCCAAAAGTAACGACTTATGACTTATTTATTGAATAGCACAGTGAACTGTAGAAGTTAGAACATTAACTTGCGACTTAATGCAGAAAAGAAAATGTACATGTCATGAAGCAATAAATATTTTCATTGTAATTTAAAAGCTATCGTCTCCTCTGTTCTTAAATCTCCTTTTCTCGCACCCCCTAAAACGTCTGCTCGCATCCCAGGTTGAGAAACCCTGATCTGAAGCATTTTCCTTGTTGTTGTTTTTTGGTACCGCTTAGTTGTACCACCTAGTTGTAAGTTGTACGACCTAGTTGTAAGTTGTACCACCTAGTTGTAAGTTGTACCATCTAGTTGTAAGTTGTACCACCTAGTTGTAAGTTGTACCACCTAGTTGTGAGTTGTACCACCTAGTTGTAAGTTGTACCGCGTAGTTGTACCACCTAGTTGTAAGTTGTACCGCGTAGTTGTACCACCTAGTTGTAAGTTGTACCGCGTAGTTGTACGCTGTACCACCTAGTTGTAAGTTGTACTGCGTAATTGTAAGTTGTACCGCTTAGTTGTATGTTGTACCGCCTAGTTGTACATTGTACCGCCTTTTTGTAAATTGTACCGCCTAGTTGTATGTTGTACCACCTAGTTGTGCGTTGCACAGTCAAGTTGTACCGGCTAGTTGTACCGCCTGGTTGAACGTTCTGGTTGGACGTTGACCGCCTAGTTGTACCGCATAGTTATTTGTATTCAAACAGATACTTATATGCAGGTATATAGAACTGTTAGAACTAAGCAAAAGGCACACGTGTCTCACTGATGGCCTGTCAACTGCCAACACCAACTTTTCTTGGTATACGCTTTGGTGGAATACCCTAAATAAATTCTGGTAATACCATCATGAAGTTGATATTTTTCGGATACTGGATATCGCTAGGTTAAGAGCGTCATTGTCCAGGCATTTAGGCATATCCAGGCTTTTTAAAAATTATTATTATTAGTTGTCTTATATAGCTTGGTACCCCAGCCTAGGGCTAGGCTCACCGCGCTGTAAATAAATATATTAGCAAAAGAGACATAATCGTGACAATAAAATAAAATACATTTATGTAATAAAGAACAGCTGTATAGAAACAAAACAAAAACAAATGCATATTCACCCCACCCACCCCAGAACTTTTACATGTCAAGCCATGGACGGCAGCCTGCAGCATCGTTTATAGGTTTGGGGGGGGGGGATCAGTCGGGGTAGTAGTTTAAAGAGATGTGTTTTGAGTGCAGTTTTGAAGGCCTGGGTGGTTGGTATATTGCGGATGTGTAGTGGCAGAAAATTCCATTGTTTGGGGGCGCAGAAAGAGAAAGCTCGTTCACCGTATGTTTTAGTGCGTGTTTTTTGAACGGACAGAATACGCGTGTCTGCGGAGGAGCGAAAGCTGTCGAAGGGGTGAATAGACAGAAAGAGAAGTTCTGTTAGATTGGAAGCGCAGGAATCTGAGAAAAAGTTGTGACAGAGAACAGACAGCTTGTATTCAATGAGTGCCTGTATAGGGAGCCAATGAAGTGATTGGAGTAGGGGAGTGACGTGATCACGCTTTTTTGCCTTTAGAACTAGCCTAGCGGCTGAATTTTGAACCGTTTGTAGTTTTTCTATGAAGTGTTTTGGTGGACCTAACGGAAGAGAGTTGCAATAGTCAAGACGAGAGAGAACAAGTGCACAGACTAGTGTTTTTGTTGCACTAACTGTGAGGTAGTGGCGGATGGAGCTGATCTGACGGATAACGGTGTATGCAGAAGACAAATGTGAGAGATATGTTTATCAAGAGACATGTTGTTAGAAAGAATATAACCAAGATTCCTAGCAGAGGATGTAAACTGTATGTCGGAGTTACCTACTTGAAATGAGTTGGGGAGAGTTGAGGTAGAGGATGATTTGTGATTGTGAATGAGGAGTGCTTCCGTTTTGTCATCATTAAGCTTCAACTTGCTGAGTTTCATCCATGACTTGACATCACCAATGCACTCCCGCAAAGTCTGGACAGTGGAATCGATAAGAGAGGGATGGGTATGCTTGTATAGCTGCGTGTCATCTGCGAATGACTGGTTCTCAACAGCATGCCTCCCAAGCAAGGGGAGCACTGGACTGGTAGACTACTGTCCAGCTATTCTTACTAAGTAAATGCCAAGCTTGTGGACTGGAGTTCAATACCCAGCAAAGGCATAGACAAACAAAACCAACACCAGCACCCCGGGTGGATGGGACTCGTTAACCTTGGATGGCGACTCATCTAAACTAAGGGAAGGCAAACTTTTGTAACCGGTGATGGAATCCCGTAGGCGGTATGACATTGACACGATGACTGTTCCGGCAACTCCCGCGACGTGGTACGCATAAGAGCCCAGTGAGACACAAGAAACACTGATGGTCATCTACTGGATCCTGGTCTATTCCTAGTCGTATTGACCGAGTCTTGAAATGCGATAAAATTGGCAAAGACAGGAAGTGAGGCTGACGAAATGAGCAACTCTTCCTTACTTAAAACAAAATGATCATCTTCTCATGCAACGGGCAAACTGTAACAATAATAAATGATTAGTGTCCAACGTACCATATATAATTATATCTAAATGTCCGTTATGTAACAGTTCTTGTAAATGTCCGTTATGTAACAGCTCTTGTCCGTGCTGTACAGCTTGATCTTTGTGTTTGTTGGGACAGTGCGGATGCGCTGCGCTATGTTTGATGGATGAGTTGCGCAAAAACAGCTCAAAGTGATGATCGTATGCAATAAAAAATTAGCCATGAGGAATAACTTAAAGTAATGAGTGTATGTAATCAAATGGTAGCCATGAGGAATAACTTAAAGTGATGAGTGTATGTAATCAAATGGTAGCCATGAGGAATAACTTAAAGTAATGAGTGTATGTAATCAAATGGTAGCCATGAGGAATAACTTAAAGTGATGAGTGTATGTAATCAAATGGTAGCCATGAGAAACAACTTAAAATGATGAGTGTATGTAATCAAATGGTAGCCATGAGGAACAACTTAAAGTTATGAGTGTATGTAATCAAATGGTAGCCATGAGGAACAACTTAAAGTTATGAGTGTATGTAATCAAATGGTAGCCATGAGGAATAACTTAAAGTGATGATCGTATTTAAGGATATGGTAGCCGTGTGGCCTTATATTTACCCCAAACCAATCAGTTTAAGCGTCTTATTAAGGCCAGTCACACCATGCCTCATACAAAAGACTTTCATTTTTTTTCTGTCACTGTTTAAGTTAATTGGAGTACTACTGGGCAACACTCACGGTGTCAGACCCTCCTCGCTTCATCATATTTCCAGTTATTGATTGGATGTTTTTCACTCTCTTTAAGATTTAATTTCTCACGACTCTCGATTTTGACCCACGCATGCTTGTCATGTTAATGTTAAGATCGGTGTTCACAAATTTCCATAGACATGTTTTCTAAAACCAGTTGTTGGTGATATTCTGGGACAAACCAGCATCGTTGAGCCTCCTCAAAAATTAGGAAATAAATCATTTGGTCACTTTTATCTACAGGGGCAGTTCTTTGGGCGCCCCAAGTTGACTTTAAAAAAAAAACAGGACAACTATGCGCATCAGCTCTAAAGGCTCTATGTTATTTCTATATATGCCTGGCTTACTGGACAGTTTTATGTGGACTCAACAATCACAAAATATCGCTGCGCACTGTACAAGTAGTGCAGTAGTAATCATGTCAAAATCATTTTAACGATAAAACATAAAGACAGGAAGTACTGACAATGTGGTATGACAGGAATAACTGACAAGGCAGTATGACAGGAAGTACTGTTAAGGTAGTATGACAGAAAGTACCGACACGTTTTAATGACAGAAATTACTTTCAAGAAGGTATGTCAGCAAGGACCTACCAAAACGTATGACAACCAAATTACCGACAGGAAGTAGAGCAAAAAGAGCTGACAGCAAGTATAAGATGACGTATTGATAAGAGGCATGGCAGAGATAAAATGCAAATATCGCCCTCGCCACTGAGCTAAAGGTTCGAATTTCTGGCTCGTGTCTACAGATAGAGACGCGTCACCTTGGCAACGGGAGTAATCGCGTAACATGACATTGAGGTAAACGGAAGACCAGGTGAAACCCAATAACCTCATTATTTCTGACATCCTGCGACCAACACAAAGGTGTATGCCATCCTACTACCTACATTAATATTTCTGCCACCCTACGACCAACATACATATTTATGACATTCTACGACCACCGAAAAGGTTGATGCCACTCTAAGACCAATATAAAATTATTCCATCTTACGACCAACGCAAAGGTTGATCTCATACTACGACCAACATAAATATTTGGGGGGCGAAATTAGTAACTACACACAGGCGTGGAACTGGGCGGGGCTATACAACATGACATTATATAATTAAATTGTACAATCTCCTCCCATTTTAATGGCTTGGGCCCATTAGACTCTATTATCAGACGCGATATTGACTGGAAAGTTGTGTCATTTTATTGGCATTATTTCTTTTAAATCAATTTAATATATATAGGATACAAAGGTAAATATGAAGGGAGAGAAGAGGGTGCATGGAATAACTAATCAGCATCATCTGCGGCGGTGTGTGTGTGGCAGGGGGGGGCAGTACCCAAACTGTATGAAGATCTTCACAATGCAGGCCACCAAATTTACTGCTGGTTTTTCCACTCCATAGGCTTGTACGTTGCTAAATGAGACCACTTGCGCCCGTCTCCGGCCCACCGAGTTCTACATTGCTACGTTTGATAAGAAATGACGTTTGCGTTTGATTAGCAGCAAGCTATGCACTTGGGAAAGTACTAGAACATTTGAGAGATTTTATCCACACACAAAAACAAGGGACAAGAAAACAAAAAACAATCGAAATAATAACAAATGTAAGGCATTTCTTTCCTTTGTTTGAGTCCAGAGCCTGGCATCTGATTGATGCAACGCCTGCTGAGAACCACGAAACAATCTTTGTAGGGGATTCCTTTATTTCTATTGATTATCTCCCCCATTTAACACCACGTACGTCACAGCGCGGCCATTATTGACACGGTTCAAGAGTTGACGACTTTGTTAATTGCAAGAAAACATATTATTTAATGGGCGGGGGGATGCAGTACTGCATATGATGCGGCTAAAGTTACCTGCTCTTGTTGCTAGGGCCGCTGATCTTTATTCTTTTTATTGGATTCCGTTGTGGTTGAAGTGCATTTTACGACTTGACACTTGGTTTCCAAGTGTGAATTGCCCTGACGGACAGAGCTAACGGCGATGGCGATGCTCACCTCAGGTGGTACAAAGGTAAAGCGGTAGATAATAATCTTCCTCTTTAATTGGGTCATTTAACTGGGGAAATTAAAAAATAAACACCCACATCAACGGTGGGAAAAGTGTGTTGTGTGTGTGTTTGGTGGGGGGGGGGGTGGAAATGTCACAAAAAGTGGTTGAGGTTGAAACTGGTGGTTGGAGAGTTCTAGTTGAAAAGTTCTGGTTGGAGAGTTTGAGAGCAGTGGTTGGGGAGCTCTAGTTGGAGAGTATGAGAGTGGTGGTTGGAAATTGTTGGATAATTTTAACGCGTTGATAGTCATGCCAGTATTGGTGTGCAAGAGAGAATGTGCGTGATTGCATTTCTGAGAGCAATCTGACAGGTCAGCTTAAAAGATGTATGAAAAAGAGATTTCTTGAAAGGATGAGAGGAAGAGAGATTGTGTGTGTGGAGGAAAGGATAGAGAGCGTAGGGATAGGGTGGGAAGTGAAAGGGTTGGAATCGGGAGTAGGGTCGTTGATCCATTTGACAGGAGTGTGGTCATTCGTTACCAATTTTTGTATGCTAGGATATAATGGTCAGACTGGGGTTTTGTGCAAATCAAATGTAATAGTTGCTAAAATTAAACGGTACTACCGGTAATAAGCACCCACTTACCAAAGCCCTTCTGTCTACTGTGTTAGGTAAATCAAACGACATTTGTCTGATATAATTTAACATCACATACGACATATATCTGATATAATCTATCAACAGATACGACATTTGCCTGATATAATCTATCAACACATACGACATCTGTATGATATAAATATCAACACATACGACATCTGTCTGATATAACCCGACGAAATATCTAGTGAAGCCTTTCGGCGAATCAGAAAAAAATCTTTATCATCATAGCTGAACAGGAAGTACAGTGACGTCATTTCCCCTCCAAGAGCTGTTTGAGGCTTTCCGTGACTGGCAATAAATTTAGGATAATATGTCGATATTCATGCCAGACTGATGTTCATATGTCGATATTCATGCCAGACTGATATTCGATCAGAGCATTACAGATGATGCGGGGAATACCTTTTAAAAATAATTTTAAAATATTCATTTTACATGCAATATGTTGTGTGTTTTTTTTTAAATATTATTTGTTTGGTGATATATTTACTCTATAAACAATTCCTTTTTGACCACATGATCGCTATAGTGTTTTCTAGCGATTCCACGCATTGATGTGACGATACCGTTACAGCATCGTTCGTAACGATACCGTCACATCACTTTCGAATCATGGATTTACACGGCAATATCGCAAAACGAAGACGTAACTCGATGACTTTCAAGCAACTCGTTGCACTAAAAGGTTAAATAAGAAATCAAGCAAAAATACTAAGGTCCCCATCAATCATACATTAACGGGCGGTCTAAGAGTTACTAAATATAAGGTTAGAAAAAAAAGGTATTGGGAAAACGCGTAGCACGTTACCTTCTCAATAAACGCGTACATGAATAATGAAACGTTTCCATGGCAATCGGATAACACCGCCATGTTGTCGTATGAACATTCGAACTTTCTCTCTGCTTCAGTTGAACAACGCGTGGCATCGTTGGATTTCATGTTTGGTGTCATATGATATCAAGTTCACACCACCACTACCACGAACACCACTACCACGAACACCACTACCACGAGCACCACTACCACGAATACCACTACACACGAGCATCACTACCACGAGCACCACTACCACGAACACCTCTTCCATGAACACCACTACCACGAACACCACTACCACGAACACCACTACCACGAACACCACTATACACGAGCATCACTACCACGAACACCACTACACACGAGCATCACTACCACGAGCACCACTACCACGAACACCACTTCCATGAACACCACTACCACAAACACCACTACCAGGAACACAACTACACACGAACACCACTACCACGAACACCACTACCACGAACACCACGTCCACGAACACCACTTCCACGAACACCACTACCACAAACACCACTACCACAAACACCACTACCACGAACATCACTACCACGAGCACCACTACCACGAACATCACTTCCATGAACACCACTACCACGAACACTACTACCACGAACACCACTACCAAGAACACCACTACCACGAACACCACTACACACGAACACCACTATCACGAACACCACTACCTCGAACACCACGCACACCACCATCACACTCAATTGGCAGACGTCAAATATATTAAAATTTAACGAGCTGTCGTGAACAATTTAGAATTGAAAGTTTGAACCAATCAGCACAGAATAAGACTAAATCAGACGACACAAAGGGTTGGCAAACTGCTGTAGCTGTAGGCCAGATTCAAGAGGTAACAGAGGCATGAAAGACAAACATGTGGAGAACGGGGGAGAGGGCGGGGGCATTCCCAATCTTAGGGAATTAATTCTTTTAAAATTAAAAAAATTAATCACAAAGATCATGTGGAATTACCTTTAATTAAATTAATAAATCATCATAATTTTTTATGAAAAGGGAAACAACCCTATTTGCAAATGAACATTTAATTTCACGTGATGTTATTTTTCTTTTCATCAATGTTAATGATTATTATTTTCTCTTTTTTATGGGAGCGCAATCCATGCTAGACGAATGCGCAAGCCATGCTAGACGAAGGCGCAATTCATGCTAGACGAAGGCGCAATCCATGCTAGACGAAGGCGCAAGCCATGCTAGACGAAGGCGCAATTCATGCTAGACGAAGGCGCAAGCCATGCTAGACGAAGGCGTAATTCATGCTAGACGAAGGCGCAATCCATGCTAGAAGAAGGCGCAATTCATGCTAGACGAAGGCGCAATTCATGCTTACGAAGGTGCAAGCCATGCTAGACGAAGGCGCAATTCATGCTAGACGAAGGCGCAATTCACGCTAGACGAAGGCGCAATTTACGCTAGACGAAGGCGCAATTCATGCTAGATGAAGGCGCAATTCATGCTAGACGAAGGCGCAATTCATGCTAGACGAAGGCGCAATTCATGCTAGACGAAGGCGCAATTCATGCTAGACGAAGGCGCAAGCCATGCTAGACGAAGGCGCAATTCATGCTAGACGAAGGCGCAAGCCATGCTAGACGAAGGCGCAATTCATGCTAGACGAAGGCGCAATTCACGCTAGACGAAGGCGCAATTCATGCTAGACGAAGGCGCAATTCATGCTAGACGAAGGCGCAATTCATGCTAGACGAAGGCGCAATTCATGCTAGACGAAGGCGCGAGCCACAATTGGCTGGCAAGTTTTAGTTTTTCCACTACTGGTCTACACAATGGGCTTGTAAGCTGTAGTTTTTCCACTACTGGTCTACACAATGGGCTTGTAAGCTGTAGTTTTTCCACTACTGGTCTACACAATGGGCTTGTAAGCTGTAGTTTTTCCACTACTGGTCTACACAATGGGCTTGTAAGCTGTAGTTTTTCCACTACTGGTCTACACAATGGGCTTGTAAGCTTTAGTTTTTCCACCACTGGTCTACACAATGGGCTTGTAAGCTGTAGTTTTTCCACTACTGGTCTACACAATGGGCTTGTAAGCTGTAGTTTTTCCACCACTGGTCTACACAATGGGCTTGTAAGCTGTAGTTTTTCCACTACTGGTCTACACAATGGGCTTGTAAGCTGTAGTTTTTCCACTACTGGTCTACACAATGGGCTTGTAAGCTGTAGTTTTTCCACCACTGGTCTACACAATGGGCTTGTAAGCTGTAGTTTTTCCACTACTGGTCTACACAATGGGCTTGTAAGCTGTAGTTTTTCACACCACCAGTAAATCATTGAAGCGTAAACCCGAGTTCATCTGGAACGTCACATACTCTGAGCGGTTTAACCCCTAACTTGTCTGATGTTCACCATATCTTCGGATTGCAGTAGCACAGATGACGTCATTGTGGGAATTTAAAACCCTATATTTTAACAGGAAAAGTAGTCTTATACGCCCAGTCGTCTTATACGTTCAGTCGTCTTATACGTTCAGTCGTCTTATACGCCGGAAATACGGTAGTTGGTGTTAGAAAAAATGTCTGTAAGCTCAAATAGTATTAAACCACTGCATAGAAACTAATAAAACGGTTTTATAAAAAATTTCCACAAATATCAGGACCGTTATATAATAAATTCGATCAACAGTATCGGATACCCCCCTCCCCCCTTTTTCCCCACCAATAAAATCAATTCTCCAATGTTTTGTCTTAGTTAGAGGGATCTGTATTTTTTGGGGGGTGTTTTTTTCAACGCAACCATCAAGTTAATATCGATTCGTAATAACCATCTCAGTTCACAAGCACATCAGTGAGCTCTTTATTTGTTATCGAATACCATTATTGCGGATTCGATTTCAGCCGATAGCTTGTACGCTCGTTACCTTCCAAAGAAATTAATCTAGTTAATGCTGGCTTGAAGTTATCACAACCATCGGAGAAAACACAAACCCTACACACACATTAACCTTACACACACCCCTTCCCCACACACTGTACATACACACTACCCCCACACACAACACCCTACATGCCCCATACACACCCTGCCCAACACGCACACCACACATCTCACACAGTTACCACACCATACACTAACCCACCCCCAAACACACTCTACCACACACACACCGCACTGAACATCCTACACATACCATCACTCACACACTAGCCCACCACACACAACGCATACAACAACACAAACATACCACCCTATATATACACACACAACACATACACACCTCACACACTGACCACCACACACACCACGCACACAACACACAAACAATCCACACACAATCCACACACACTTTACACACTGACCATCACACACCACATATACACGCCACACACTGACCACCACACACACACCACATACACACTCCACACATAGACCACACACACAATTAACACAGTGACCACCACACACACTCCACACACTGACTATCACTCACACACTCCTCTCCATGACCACCACACACACACTAACTTGGATCGGGATTTAATCTCTAACTCGTAGTTCCGTCTGGACCCAAGTGCCCGAGAAATTGAGTTGCTTGTAGGATACAAGTATAGTGAAGTGCGAGCTAATGGTCAACACTGGGACATGGGCAGTACACCACCACCGGGGGCTAGTGGTCCACCCTTGGACTTTGGAAGTACACAATGGCCCAGAAATTGAGTTGATTGTAGGATACAAGTATAGTAAAGTGCGGGCTAGTGGTCAACACTGGGACATGGGCAGTACACTATCCCCGGGGGCTAGTGGTCCACCCTTGGACTTTGGCAGTACACAATGGCCCATAAATTGATTGTACTACCACTCCCTTATTTGTACTCCCGCCCCCTTATAGCTTAGGAGCTTGTTGGTTTAAAAGGTTTGTGATAAAGCATTATCTCTCATTGTTAATTTTGGACGTTATTAAAAAGGGATGTCTTGTTGACAGTTGGACTAATTGTCCCATGAGAATAGTTGACAGTTGGAGTAATTGTCCCAAGAGAATGGTTGACAGAGTTCTAGATAATGAAAAAAATTCGCCTAACCCAGCCAATTGTACTTTCAATCTTCTAGTCAGTTATTAATTATAATTGTAATCTCCTAGTCAGACATCAATGTAATTTCATTCTTCTAGTCATCCATCATTTGTACTTTCAATCTTCTAGTTAGCCATCAATTGTAATTTCAATCTTCTAGTCAGCCATCAATTGTACTATCAATCTCCTTAGTCAGCCATCAATTGTACTTTCAATCTTCTAGTCAGCCATCAATTGTACTTTCAATCTTCTAGTCAGCCATCAATTGTACTTTCAATCTTCTAGTCAGCCATCAATTGTACTTTCAATCTCCTTAGTCAGCCATCAATTGTACTTTCAATCTTCTAGTCAGCCATCAATTGTACTTTCAATCTTCTAGTCAGCCATCAATTGTACTTTCAATCTCCTTAGTCAGCCATCAATTGTACTTTCAATCTTCTAGTCAGCCATCAATTGTACTTTCAATCTTCTAGTCAGCCATCAATTGTACTTTCAATCTCCTAGTCAACCATCAATCATTTTACTTTCACTGTTCAAATCAAATGTAATAATAATTAGACTGATAAAATCAACACTTCTTGGCCAAAGTAAACATCTACATGTTGCCCAATATGGTCCGGATGTAAGTTGCTGGTGTAAAGGATTTCCTGACGTTGCCCACAATTTCCCAGGTGTTTGCAGCTGGTTCACGAGAGGCTGACGCCCACAGAAAAGACCACTTAAACCTGATACCATCCAGAAATGGGGAACATATTGATTAGCCGACTATAAAAAGGTGTCGTTGCCTTCCTGATATTTCCATAAGTTGATCGATATATTTGTCCACCGAGCTACCCCCTTCCTCCCTTATTCACCACTTTGGTCAGCAGATCTCCGACATTTTCTGAAGACGCCCCACGACTCACGACCTCATAAAATATCAACCAAGTATTAGCATAGACCTAATGTATGAATGGGACAGTGAGCGTATATATGGGAAAGTTGGCGTATAGATGTGAAGGTTGGTGCAGAGATGGGAAAGTTGGTGTATAGATGGGAAAGTGGGTGTATAGATGGGAAAGTGGGTGTATAGATGGGAAAGTTGGTGTATAGATGGTAAAGTTGGTGTATAGATGGTGAAGTTGGTGTATAGATGTGACAGTGTACGTTTAGATGGGACAGTGTACGTATAGATTGGACAGTGGGCGTATGGTAATATTAACCATTTCAATAACACATAACGTTCTTAAACTTTTTAAATTGCTTTTATTATAAAAAGTTTTCCTTGAACTTGACTGGTCTTGTGGTCAAACATCTTTGTTGTGAGACATGGTGAGTGTGTGTCTGTTGTGAGACATGGTGAGTGTGTGTCTGTTGTGAGACATGGTGAATGTGTGTCTGTTGTGAGACATGGTGAGTGTGTGTCTGTTGTGAGACATGGTGAGTGTGTGTCTGTTGTGAGACATGGTGAGTGTGTGTCTGTTGTGAGACATGGTGAGTGTGTGTCTGTTGTGAGACATGGTGAGTGTGTGTCTGTTGTGAGACATGGTGAGTGTGTGTCTGTTGTGAGACATGGTGAATGTGTGTCTGTTGTGAGACATGGTGAGTGTGTGTCTGTTGTGAGACATGGTGAGTGTGTGTCTGTTGTGAGACATGGTGAGTGTGTGTCTGTTGTGAGACATGGTGAATGTGTGTCTGTTGTGAGACATGGTGAGTGTGTGTCTGTTGTGAGACATGGTGAGTGTGTGTCTGTTGTGAGACATGGTGAATGTGTGTCTGTTGTGAGACATGGTGAGTGTGTGTCTGTTGTGAGACATGGTGAATGTGTGTCTGTTGTGAGACATGGTGAGTGTGTGTCTGTTGTGAGACATGGTGAGTGTGTGTCTGTTGTGAGACATGGTGAGTGTGTGTCTGTTGTGAGACATGGTGAATGTGTGTCTGTTGTGAGACATGGTGAGTGTGTGTCTGTTGTGAGACATGGTGAGTGTGTGTCTGTTGTGAGACATGGTGAGTGTGTGTCTGTTGTGAGACATGGTGAGTGTGTGTCTGTTGTGAGACATGGTGAGTGTGTGTCTGTTGTGAGACATGGTGAGTGTGTGTCTGTTGTGAGACATGGTGAATGTGTGTCTGTTGTGAGACATGGTGAGTGTGTGTCTGTTGTGAGACATGGTGAGTGTGTGTCTGTTGTGAGACATGGTGAGTGTGTGTCTGTTGTGAGACATGGTGAGTGTGTGTCTGTTGTGAGACATGGTGAATGTGTGTCTGTTGTGAGACATGGTGAGTGTGTGTCTGTTGTGGGACATGGTGAGTGTGTGTCTGTTGTGAGACATGGTGAGTGTGTGTCTGTTGTGAGACATGGTGAGTGTGTGTCTGTTGTGAGACATGGTGAATGTGTGTCTGTTGTGAGACATGGTGAGTGTGTGTCTGTTGTGAGACATGGTGAGTGTGTGTCTGTTGTGAGACATGGTGAGTGTGTGCCTGTTGTGAGACATGGTGAGTGTGTGTCTGTTGTGAGACATGGTGAATGTGTGTCTGTTGTGAGACATGGTGAGTGTGTGTCTGTTGTGAGACATGGTGAGTGTGTGTCTGTTGTGAGACATGGTGAGTGTGTGTCTGTTGTGAGACATGGTGAGTGTGTGTCTGTTGTGAGATATGGTGAGTGTGTGTCTGTTGTGAGACATGGTGAGTGTGTGTCTGTTGTGAGACATGGTGAGTGTGTGTCTGTTGTGAGACATGGTGAGTGTGTGTCTGTTGTGAGACATGGTGAGTGTGTGTCTGTTGTGAGACATGGTGAGTGTGTGTCTGTTGTGAGACATGGTGAGTGTGTGTCTGTTGTGAGACATGGTGAGTGTGTGTCTGTTGTGAGACATGGTGAGTGTGTGTCTGTTGTGAGACATGGTGAGTGTGTGTCTGTTGTGAGACATGGTGAGTGTGTGTCTGTTGTGAGACATGGTGAATGTGTGTCTGTTGTGATACATGGTGAATGTGTGTCTGTTGTGAGACATGGTGAGTGTGTGTCTGTTGTGAGACATGGTGAGTGTGTGTCTGTTGTGAGACATGGTGAGTGTGTGTCTGTTGTGAGACATGGTGAGTGTGTGTCTGTTGTGAGACATGGTGAATGTGTGTCTGTTGTGAGACATGGTGAGTGTGTGTCTGTTGTGGGACATGGTGAGTGTGTGTCTGTTGTGAGACATGGTGAGTGTGTGTCTGTTGTGAGACATGGTGAGTGTGTGTCTGTTGTGAGACATGGTGAATGTGTGTCTGTTGTGAGACATGGTGAGTGTGTGTCTGTTGTGAGACATGGTGAGTGTGTGTCTGTTGTGAGACATGGTGAGTGTGTGTCTGTTGTGAGACATGGTGAGTGTGTGTCTGTTGTGAGACATGGTGAATGTGTGTCTGTTGTGAGACATGGTGAGTGTGTGTCTGTTGTGAGACATGGTGAGTGTGTGTCTGTTGTGAGACATGGTGAGTGTGTGTCTGTTGTGAGACATGGTGAGTGTGTGTCTGTTGTGAGACATGGTGAGTGTGTGTCTGTTGTGAGACATGGTGAGTGTGTGTCTGTTGTGAGACATGGTGAGTGTGTGTCTGTTGTGAGACATGGTGAGTGTGTGTCTGTTGTGAGACATGGTGAGTGTGTGTCTGTTGTGAGACATGGTGAGTGTGTGTCTGTTGTGAGACATGGTGAGTGTGTGTCTGTTGTGAGACATGGTGAGTGTGTGTCTGTTGTGAGACATGGTGAGTGTGTGTCTGTTGTGAGACATGGTGAGTGTGTGTCTGTTGTGAGACATGGTGAGTGTGTGTCTGTTGTGAGACATGGTGAGTGTGTGTCTGTTGTGAGACATGGTGAGTGTGTGTCTGTTGTGAGACATGGTGAGTGTGTGTCTGTTGTGAGACATGGTGAGTGTGTGTCTGTTGTGAGACATGGTGAGTGTGTGTCTGTTGTGAGACATGGTGAGTGTGTGTCTGTTGTGAGACATGGTGAGTGTGTGTCTGTTGTGAGACATGGTGAATGTGTGTCTGTTGTGAGACATGGTGAGTGTGTGTCTGTTGTGAGACATGGTGAGTGTGTGTCTATTGTGAGACATGGTGAGTGTGTGTCTGTTGTGAGACATGGTGAATGGGTGTCTGTTGTGAGACATGGTGAGTGTGTGTCTGTTGTGAGACATGGTGAGTGTGTGTCTGTTGTGAGACATGGTGAGTGTGTGTCTGTTGTGAGACATGGTGAATGTGTGTCTGTTGTGAGACATGGTGAGTGTGTGTCTGTTGTGAGACATGGTGAGTGTGTGTCTATTGTGAGACATGGTGAGTGTGTGTCTGTTGTGAGACATGGTGAATGTGTGTCTGTTGTGAGACATGGTGAATGTGTGTCTGTTGTGAGACATGCGAGTGTGTGTCTGTTGTGAGACATGGTGAGTGTGTGTCTGTTGTGAGACATGGTGAATGTGTGTCTGTTGTGAGACATGGTGAATGTGTGTCTGTTGTGAGACATGGTGAGTGTGTGTCTGTTGTGAGACATGGTGAGTGTGTGTCTGTTGTGAGACATGGTGAATGTGTGTCTGTTGTGAGACATGGTGAGTGTGTGTCTGTTGTGAGACATGGTGAGTGTGTGTCTGTTGTGAGACATGGTGAGTGTGTGTCTATTGTGAGACATGGTGAATGTGTGTCTGTTGTGAGACATGGTGAGTGTGTGTCTGTTGTGAGACATGGTGAGTGTGTGTCTGTTGTGAGACATGGTGAGTGTGTGTCTGTTGTGAGACATGGTGAGTGTGTGTCTGTTGTGAGGACAATCTTGTTGTTAAGCAAGTTAAGAGCATATGTAAATTGTTGGTGAGTGTATGTCTCTTGTAAGGGCAATCTTGTTGTTAAGCAAGTTAAGAGCATATGTAAATTGTTGGTGAGTGTATGTCTCTTGTAAGGGCAATCTTGTTTGTATGCATAAGCTTTTGTTATTGAACAGATCTCGGGGAGGTGTGCAGCTAGCATTGCCAAATAAAAGAGAATGAATGAACTACCACCTTATATAACCTTAGGCTTTACAGCTACTCGATCTCGTAGTTTTTTTCTCTTGCCATTGACTTGTTTTATCATAAAAGTAGACATGGGGGTAAGGCAGTGTGATAGAGTATTCAACTGTTTTATCATAAATATAGACATTGAGCATGGCATTGTGATAGATTATTGAACTGTTTTATCATAAAAGTAGACATTGATCATGGCATTGTGATAGATTATTGAACTGTTTTATCATAAAAGTAGACATTGATCATGGCATTGTGATAGATTATTGAACTGTTTTATCATAAAAGTAGACATTGATCATGGCATTGTGATAGATTATTGAACTGTTTTATCATAAATATAGACATTGAGCATGGCATTGTGATAGATTATTGAACTGTTTTATCATAAAAGTAGACATTGAGCATGTATTGTGGTAGATTAGTCAATTCCCGGCCATGTTTTTCTTCTCACAGAGCTCGTTCGTGTTGTATCGCGCG
Source organism: Omphiscola glabra (assembly GCA_964017045.1). Taxonomy (NCBI): domain Eukaryota; kingdom Metazoa; phylum Mollusca; class Gastropoda; family Lymnaeidae; genus Omphiscola; species Omphiscola glabra. The sequence continues at coordinate 4,329,788 of OZ024800.1, forward strand.
GTCATTGCCCCATGAGGCAAGTCAATGATGATTGACATTCCTGGTTGAGCCGTGGGGGCAGGGGATCTAGGAACTAAAAGGTTCTGCCCATTACCGGCTGTATATGTAGACAAATGAGGTATCAAACTTTTGAAATATGGGTGGAGTCTAAAGGAATAGTGGTGCCGTTGATTGGGTGGAGTCTAAAGGAATAGTGGTGCCATTGAATGGGATGCGAAGAATTTGATCCTCTTTAAAACCCTGGTTGTTTCATTAAGTAGATTATTTAACAATTGAAGTATGGCAAGAGTCTATACCTGTTGGTTTAGACGTTAAGAGGTCAGACTTTCTGAAGTCGCAACTAACTCTGATTATAGACTACGAAACATTAATCCTATAAGTGTTTAGCTCAAACATACACATACAAACAACAAAACACGTACAAACAATAACACACATACAAACAATAAAACACATAAAAACAATAATACACATACAAACAATAATACACATACAAACAATGATACACATACAAACATGGACATACACTCATGTGTGCTGTACCCACTCATTAGAAAGTCTAGTGTTCAACACTGTATGAAGACAGTTAGGGTTAAAACACTGTATGAAGACAGTTAGTGTTAAAATAAAACACTATATGAAGACATATAGTATGAAAACATTGTATGAAGACAGCGAGGGTTAAAACAATACATAAAGACAAAGAGGCGGATGTCTGCATTTGTGCTATCACGCATGGACTACTGCAATGCTCTCATGGTGGGTCTTCCAGCTACGCTCCTGGATAAAATTAAAAAAGCACAGAATAATGCAGCTCGAACATTGTTCTTCGTAAACGCAAATTCGACCATGCTAAAACTCTTCTGAGAGAACTGCATTGGCTGCCGGTCCGCGCTCGCATAGAGTACAAAATTGCAACTCTGTGCTACCGCTGCTTGCATGACCTGGCGCCTTCCTATCTTCAAGCGCTCATGACGCCTTATGTACCCACTAGACAACTCCGTTCATCCGATAGTGGCAAACTCTCGATACCGCGTGTTCGCCTTGAGACTTACGGAAAGCGCACGTTCGCATTTGCTGACCCAACCATTTGGAACACCTTTCCTGACGCTCTCAGACACAGCCAGACGCTGGAGTCCTTCAAGACAAATTAAAAGACTCATCTATTTCGCAAACACCTTCTGGGGTGATGTTGTCTACCATCTTTACAGCTTGTTATTATCTCCCAGCTTTGTTTTTGTACCGCGCTTCGAGCCTTTGGGGATGAAGCGTGATTTTTCAAATGAACTTTATTATTATTATTAATCTAAAGTTAAAAACTATTTGAAGAAATCTAATCTTAAACCTCTATATGAAGACAGCTAATCTTAAAAGCTATATGAAGACAGCTAATGTTAAACCACTATATAAAGACAGCTAAGGTTAAAACAATATATGAATACAGCTAATGTTAAAGCATTGTTTAAGACAGCTAATGTTAAAAACTATATGCAGACAGCTAATGTTAAACAAATATATGAAGACAGCTAATGTTAAAACACTACATGAATACAGCTAATTTTAAAATGATATATGAAGACAGCTAATGTTAAAACGATATATGAAGACATCTAATGTTAAACCACTATAATAAAGGCAGCTATTGTTAAAACAGTATATGAAGACAGCTCATGTTAAAAACTATATAAAGACGGCTAATGTTAAACCACTGTATGAAGATAGCTCTAGTATTAAAACACAATGAAGTCAGCTCTTGTTAAAACACTGTAAAATCAGCTAGTTTTAAAACACTATATGAAGACAGCATAGTTAAAACCCTATATGAAGACAACTAATGTTAAACGACTATATGAAAACAGCTCTAGTGTAAAACACTGTATTGAAGCAGCTGTATGGAGACTTATTAGTTTCGTTCACGGTCTGATGGCGTGTCAGCGTTGCAGCGTGACAAATCAATCACATTTTTTACCACTCAATCGTTCAAATAATCGATGGTCTTTTTTATGAGCACTGACGTCATTAAGTGGTAGAGAGATGATTTAGGGATAACTAAGTTGGTAGAGAGATGATTTAGGATTAACTAAGTTGGTAGAGAGATGATTTAGGGATAACTAAGTTGGTAGAGAGATGATTTAGGGATAACTAAGTTGGTAGAGAGATGATTTAGGGATAACTAAGTTGGTAGAGAGATGAATTAGGGATAACTGAGTTGGTAGAGAGATGAATTAGGGATAACTAAGTTGGTAGACAGATGATTTAGGGATAACTAAGTTGGTAGACAGATGAATTAGGGATAACTAAGTTGGTAGAGAGATGAATTAGGGATATCAAAGTTGGTAGAGAGATCAATTAGGGATAACTAAGTTGGTAGACAGATGAATTAGTGATAACTAAGTTGGTAGAGAGATGATTTAGGGATAACTAAGTTGGTAGACAGATGATTTAGGGATAACTAAGTTGGTAGACAGATGAATTAGGGATAACTGAGTTGGTAGAGAGATGAATTAGGGATAACTAAGTTGGTAGACAGATGATTTAGGGATAACTAAGTTGGTAGACAGATGAATTAGGGATAACTGAGTTGGTAGAGAGATGAATTAGGGATAACTAAGTTGGTAGAGAGATCAATTAGGGATAACTAAGTTGGTAGACAGATGCATTAGGGATAACTAAGTTGGTAGAGAGATGAATTGGGGTTAACTAAGTTGATAGAGAGATGAATTAGGGATAACTAAGTTGGTAGAGAGATTTATTAGGGATAACTAAGCTGGTAGATAGATGAATTAGGGATAACTAAGCTGGTAGAGATATGTATTAAGTATAACTAGCTAATAGAGAGATGTATTAAGGATAACTAGCTGGTAGAGAGATGTATTAAGGATAACTAGCTGGTAGAGAGATGTATTAAGGATAACTAGCTGGTAGAGAGATGTATTAAGGATAACTAGCTGGTAGAGATGTATTAAGGATAACTAGCTGGTAGAGAGATGTATTAAGGATAACTAGCTGGTAGAGAGATGTATTAAGGATAACTAGCTGGTAGAGATGTATTAAGAATAACTAGCTGGTAGAGATATGTATTAAGGATAACTAGCTGGTAGAGAGATGTATTAAGGATAACTAGCTGGTAGAGATGTATTAAGGATAACTAGTTGGTAGAGAGATGTATTAAGGATAACTAGCTGGTAGAGATGTATTAAGGATAACTAGCTGGTAGAGAGATGTATTAAGGATAACTAGCTGGTAGAGAGATGTATTAAGGATAACTAGCTGGTAGAGAGATGTGTTTCATCACACGTTGCATTTGTGAGCTGCTGCATAAAGAATAAAAACTGTAAGGGCAATAAAAATGGGGGGAGGGGAGTTTATAATTAGAGCAACTTTGAATAGCTATCTGCTGCCAGTTGTTAGTCGTGGTCATTATTATTATTATTATTGTGGTTTTCTATAGCGCAGTATCCCAGCCTAGGGCTAGGCTCACTGCGCTTCACATGAAAATGAGCAATTAAAGAAAATAATACATTTAAAAACAACAATTGATAAAAAGCTTGATCTCACACACCCAAGTACTATCTACCTCCTGTCTTGCCATGGACAGCACCCAGCGTTGTTTATCAGTAGGGGTGGGAAGGAGTCGGTACAGAAGAGTTTGAAGAGATGGGTCTTAACGGAAGTTTTGAAGGCTGAGATGGTCGGTATATTGCGGATGTGTAACAGGAGAGAATTCCATTGGTTGTTTTTTTTTGGGGGGGGGGGGTTGTGTTTTTTTTTGTTGTTTTTTTTTTTTGGGGGGGGGGGGGGCACAATTCTGTCTTTCAAATGTAAGACTTTCCGTTACCTTAGCGTGTGAAAACGACGAGATTTTAACTTAAACCAAATTAATTTGACTTCTTTCATGTTGAAGTCAAGAGACTTGGTAACGCAAGGTCTTGTTTTCTTTGACGTGGCCCTTGTAAGATGGAACATGACACGCAAGCAAAGTTGCCATCACTACCAGACAGACGCGGGGATTTAGCTTAAGTCCTTTGTTAGGCGCCCTCCTCATCTCCCGGCAATCCATAGTTCACCTCAGGCCACGTCCATCAGAATTTCAGAATTTCAACACCATCTTCCGTGTGCCGTCATGTTTGTTTGAAAAAAAAAAGAAAAGTTTCCAGTGTTTGTTGAACTAAAAGTTATTTCCTTGTGACGAGTCATTGGTCCAATCAGCTGTCATCTGGGCTTAAGGCAGAAAATTAGCTTTTAAAAGTATATCTTATTTTAAAATTTCAAGGGATATAACTGGAATGTTAAGTGTATATTAACTATAACCAAATAAAATATAAAAATATTATTTTCAAATTCATCGTAAAGATATTTGAGCTATTAGGAAATAGATATAGCTAAAAGATTTCTCGAACAGCGATAAATCTGTTTTTAATACAGATAGTATAACCAGTGGCGTGAGCTAGGGTTGGTGTCACCCGCTGTGGTCCGCATCCCCCCGCAACCCCTAGCTACGCCACTGAGTACAACATTCACACAGGAGATGTCAAAACAGACTTTTATATGTTTTTCACATGCTCTTCAGTTGCAACCTTGAGCTCGCATCCACAAGATTGCTTATCTATGATTTATAAACAATGTATAAACAATGTATAATTTGATATTAGTTTTAACAATCGTTCACGATTATTGTTGCTCCTATTAAATTCAAGTGTTTGACACCATGAGAAATAAGACAACAATCCTGCTTAACGTGACCAAAAGTCTGCTTAACTTGACCAAAAGTCTGCTTAACTTGACCAAAAGTCTGCTTAACTTGACCAAAATTCTGCTTAACTTGACCAAAAGTCTGCTTAACTTGATCAAAAGTCTGCTTAACTTGACCAAAAGTCTGCTTAACTTGACCAAAAGTCTGCTTAGCTTGACCAAAAGTCTGCTTAGCTTGACCAAAAGTCTGCTTAACTTGATCAAAGTCTGTTACACATTAAAATGTATAAAATTCTTCTATTTAAGTCCGCCTTATCCGTGGGAGGGATGCCAGACAAAGTAAGGCTCAGAGAATTGTGGGACTGGGCCATTTTTGAAGAATCTAATCCTTAAAACTTCCATCAGACATAGGGGGAAATTGTCCAAAGTGGAAGGCAGGCCTGCAGTTAAGTAGTTTGTGCATGCCATCCAATCCTGGGCCGCCCATGAGTCTAAATGTTTGTTATTAAAAACATTGGCTCCCTAGGGCTCAATCTTTCATGTGCGTCCCCTCCCTTCCTGGAAAGGTGGGGGGGGGGGGGCTTATCATTGGCCCCCCGGGCCAGGGGAGGTAATTGCTAGCTTCATCGTCGCTCGATCTGTTTGTCCCCCCTTCACTTGAAAGCAGTGAAGTTGGCTTTTGGTCTCCGCTTGAAAGGGTCATCACCGTGAGTAGAGTGTTTGGGTTGTTTCCCTTGCAGGAACTGGTTTGCCATGTCTTGTAGTTAGCTCATGCACTTTACCACATGTCACGTGACGTCCTGGTCCACATCTAAGCAAACCTCATTCCAACTTCCAAGATGGTCGAGTGGCTTGCAAAAATTTCATTAAACCTTGTTCTCATTGTGATGTGAGATACGGAATATCCTTCTTGTCAATGGCGGCCATAATAGAGCTGAGTAGGAACTAGCATAGTGTTGAGGCATCATAAATACATGACACCATACTGTAAGTGGACACCATTTAATAAGTGGATACCATAATGTAAGTGGACACCATATAAGTCGACACCATTTAATAAGTGGACACCATTTAATCGGTGGACACCATAATATAAGTGGACACCATATATGTGGACACTATTTAATAAGTGTAACTGTACCTTAATTGCCGGGGCCATTAAAGAGCAATAGCTTGGTCCTTTTCAGTGAATGTAATATTTCAATAAGTGTACACCATATAATATGTGGACACTATAATATAAGTGGACAACATATAATTGGACACCATAAAAGTGGACATCATAATATAAGTGGACACCATATAATAAGTGGACACCATAATATACGTGGGCACCATTTAAGAGGTGGACACCATAATATAAGAGGACACCATAATATAAGTGGATACAATATAAGTGGACACCATATAAGTGGACACCATATAAGTGGACACCATATACGTAGATACCATATAATAAGTGGACACCATATTAGTGGACACCATATAAATAGACACCATATAATAAGTGGACACCATATAAGTAGACACCATATAAGTGAACTCCATATAGGTGGACACCATATAAGTGGACACCATATAAGTGGGCACCATATAAGTAGACACCATATAAGTGAACACCATATAAGTGGACACCATATAAGTAGACACCATATAATAAGTGGACACCATATAAGTAGACACCATACAAGTAGACACCATTTAAGTGAACACCATATAAGTGGACACCATAATATAAGTAGACACCATATAATAATCATTGAGTTGAATGGTCATTGTCGATGATTGCCAAAGAACATTATTGATTCGACAATTTTGATAAATATTATTGATAGTTTTCAATTTATATCTTATTAGTGAGTACGTCCATATTGTACACCGTCCATCTTGCACACCGTCCAGATTGTGATACGTCCATATTGTGATACGTCCATCTTGTACAACGTCCATCTTGTACACTGTCCATATTGTACACCGTCCATATTGTGTAACGTCCATATAGTACACCGTCCATCTATTACACCGTCCATCTTGTACACCTTCCATATTGTGCAACGTCCATCTTGTACACCGTCCATTTTGCAACTGTGGAATTAAATGTTGTTATTAAATAACCACCATTCGCCAGCAACTCCACATTGTGAATTCGTTCCAGACTACGACACTAACACACCTCTTAACTAAACTGTCAATCTGATTATGTCTGATGGTGAGATATTGAAGGCATGATAAATCAGCCTGCCCATTTTTCTTATCTTAATACAATCTATTTTGTTTTTTTATATTTAGAGTTTTCACTACCGCCTACATGAAAGCTGGCAGCATTGATTTAAATTATGTTTGTGTGTGCGATTGAGTGTGTCTGTGTGTTTGTGTGTATTTGTGTGTGTGTCCAACCCATGATGCATAATATTAAAAAAAGGTTTTCTGTACTGAGTTTATAACAGGTAAGGATTGGGAAGAAACATGGCCACAAATCTCTGTGTTAAATACATATCTCAGTCTATTTTTTTTTTAATTACCACAAATCTCTGTGTTAAATAAATCTCTTAAATGATTAACAAACATTACCACAAATGTCTGTGTTAAATAAATCGCTTGGCTTATTTACAAACATAATTCAATTTTAGCTTAAAAAGATCTAATAATCTTGATCTTTTCATTAGATATCTGTGATGGAAGCTGTGAGAAACCTTGACTGTGATCTGCTGCTGGAGCTTTTACCGGACAGTAGTCAACAGCCCCGGATGTCAGTGGATCTTGTGAGTGCAAACAGTGTTGTGTCAAGAAACCTAGTTAGTACCTTCTGTATTTTTTTGTCGATAGTGAAAGTGAGTGCCCTGTGTGTTGGGTCAATTGACCTAGTGACTACAGTCTGTTTTGTGTAAGTTAAACTCTATTGAGAGTTAAGTCTGTGTCTTGTCTCATTAAGCGTCTTGTTTATGTGTATGTTATAATCTGTTTGAATTAACGTTGCCAGCATCAAGCACACCTCTGTACATCCGGGTTGCATTGGGGATTCTGGAGGTAACACGAATTACGATCAACGCTGAAATACGTCTTTGTGGTATGTCAGTGTGTTACAATTTCTAACGTTGTCTTTATTTAAGTGTATGGAGTCAAAGCCGTGGCAAGCAATAAGCTGATATTCGGAATAAGCTGATATTCGGAGCGAAGCCTGGATTCAGGTGTCATATAATCCAATAAAGTATATATGTTAATACGCATATTTTGATCTCAGAAGATGGCTTCCGGGGTTTGTGTCGGACATGATAGATCTTCCCAAATGTGTCGTTGGTTGGTCATTTGTGGTGTTATGTATAGGCGACGTGCTCCATGATATCCCCCTGCATGACCTCTTGCAGTCGATGCCGTTTGGGGTGTGGCTAGCGAAATTTAACTTTATAGACTTAAATAAGAGATAGAATTCTCCATTAATAACAGTCCGTAATAGTGAGTTTTCCAACTTTTACTTTAAACATCTGAAATAAATTCACCAAGACTTTTTTGAATCGGAAGCTTTGGGATGCTGTTAAACATTTTGTCATTGGCGTCTTTAGCAAGCCAGTAGGTGTTGAATCGGACACAGACTGCATCTCTTGTGTTCATGTTTGGACAGTCTTGGGAAGTGATATTAGGCGCAACCACCCAGCCCCTCGCAACCACCCAGCCCCTCGCAACCACCCAGCCCCTCGCAAACACCCAGCCCCTCGCAACCACCCAGCCCCTCGCAACCACCCAGCCCCTCGCAAACACCCAGCCCCTCGCAACCACCCAGCCCCTCGCAACCACCCAGCCCCTCGCAAACACCCAGCCCCTCGCAAGCACCCAGCCCCTCGCAAACACCCAGCCCCACGCGGATTGGGTCACGTGAGATGCACGTTCACGCGTCTCTTGAATCAAGACAATCATTGGGTTTACTTGTCTCTGTCGATGATTGCCAAAGAACATTGCTGATTCTTCAAGTTTGATAAATATTATTGATAGTTTTCAATTTATATCATATTAATGAATACTTCGAAAAGCCTAGTCAAGTATTTGTCAAATGTCCACCAATTCCATCCTTTCTGGAGGCGGTGGCTTATCTTTACACTTACTCCAGAAGATGTTAAGATCCCAATCATTTTTTTAATGAGAAGAGGTCAAAACCTATATTGATATTGTGACATTATTGGTCAGCCTTTCAATTTTTATTTAAATGTAGCTTTCCAGTGGAATATTCATAGAGGGTGCATTAATTTATGTTAAAAATGTAGAATTCCAGTGGAATATTCAAATAGCGTTGACCTTACTGATGTTAAAAATATACCGGTAGCTTTTAAGTGGAAGATCTAAAGGGGGTGGCACTTAATGGTTTAAATTTCGCTCCCTTGTCATTTAAAAAAAATGCATGCATGTATGTGCACCGGGTTTAAAATGTAAATCTTACTTTTTGTGGATCCGCCCCTGTAGCACAGTAGTGTCTTTCAAAGATCGAGAGAATACTTTTCCTTGACGTGCTCAAAGTGTAGAAATATATACAATGACGTCATCTCAGACTCCCCAATAACCTAGTTCATTTTCAAGATGTTTTTCACGCCATTCAATCCAAGTTTAACAATAAAACCGTATAACAGATATGGGCCATTCCTTAGATTTTGAGATCCATCTGCGCGAACTTAAGTTTATGTTTATACTACACTTTAGTGTCACATGGATATAGTAGAATATTGACGTTTATTAAAAACTTTTTATGTGTATACTACACTTTAGTGTCACATGGATATTGACATTTATTAATATAATTGATTTCATTTTTAGTTTCTTCTTTTGTTCTTCTTTTGTTCTTTTGTTCTTATTCCTTAAATTTTATGTATCCCTAAATATGTTGGTTTGTTAAGATTCTCTACCTTATTTTCAAAGTACTAGTATTTATATTCGTTCACTTCCTGTAATCTTACTTAACGCAACAAAAATGAAATCTCTAAAGTTTTCTACTGTGATCTGATGCTTATAATTCTTTTTGTCTTGTTTTCTGATGAAGGCTCTAAGCCGAAACGTCAAAATCTTGTCCTGTCAATGAATTCAAGTTCAATACATTGTTCTTATATTTCATTAATTAAAAACTTGTTAAATTTCCCCCAGAATCCTAATTAAAGAAATATGTCCAGCAGGCATAATAGGAAATCTTACCGGTGTCTAATGACAAGATAAACCGAAATTAGGCAACGTGCTGTCACTGCGACAAGATGGAGGGTCGGACGGGATTATACGGCACACGTGCTCTGATTATATAGAGATGTTTTTACTGTCACAAACTCTCAAACGTCATCCCGCGTGAGCGTGTCTCTCTCTCTGTGTGTTTGTGTGTTCGTTCAATGGGAATGGTTTGTTGTGTGTAAGTCGCGTCATTAACCTCGAATATGATTGTAATCACAATCCTGTACTGCTGATGTTTGCTGTTGATCTTTGCATCAATTCATCAAAAGAGTTGACATGTTACATTAAGGCTGCGTTGATCTTTGCATCAATTGATTACATGAGTTGATATGTTACATTAAGGCTGCTGTTGATCTTTGAATCAATTCATTACATGAGTTAATATGTTACTTTAAGGCTGTGGCTATTCGGACCTGGCATTCAGACCCAGAAAACATCGAGAGTTGAAGTTTATTTTTAAATTTAAAGAAATAAATTATTGTTAGGTTTCTAAGACAAAATTTGGTATCAAATGAAAGATAATTGAATGGACTATATGTTTATAAAGTTACTTCTTCAGTTGAACTAAAATAAACTACCGAAATAGACTTTCGAATAACCATATTGTCTAATTGGACCCGGGTCCGAATTGCCGCTGTGACAATGTAGCTATTTACATCACTATGAAATTGTCACCATAATATCCCCGTGGGACACAAGTATAAAAAGGAAATGTGCGTTTTACATTTTAAATGAAGTAATGTTACTGAGAGATTTACCACATCAACAAAAGTGCTGTTGATAAAGATGATATTTCAGTGAAAAGCGGAGGAATTCCTATGAATAAAGTAAATTTAAATCTAATTTCCTTGTTACAGGTTGTTCAAACAATACTGCGAAGTTTACAACATTCATTTCTGATTGTTACACCTTGTTCAAAGCAATAATGCGCGATTTACAACACTCATAAAAACTGTTTCTTGGAAAGCATTAAGTAAATGATAATGTGTGGAGCAGCTGTGTTATGATTTATAATCAACGTACATAGTACATGATCTCAACACGTAACTATCTGTCCACCTTCTTCTGACCACTGACGTCCCTGATCTCACCACAAAACATCTGTCCAACATCCCCTGACCATTGACGTACCTATCTCATCACAAAACATCTGTCCAACATCCTCTGACCATTGACGTACCTATCTCATCACAAACATCTGTCCAACATCCCCTTATCTCATCACTAAACATCTGTCTACCATCCCCTGACCAATGACGTACCTGAACTCATCACAAAACCATCTGTCCACCATCCCCTTGACCAATGACGTACCTGAACTCATCACAAAACCATCTGTCCACCATCCCCTGACCAATGACGTACCTGAACTCATCACAAAACCATCTGTCCACCATCCCCTGACCAATGACGTACCTGAACTCATCACAAAACCATCTGTCCACCATCCCCTGACCAATGACGTACCTGAACTCATCACAAAACCATCTGTCCACCATCCCCTGACCAATGACGTACCTGAACTCATCACAAAACCATCTGTCCACCATCCCCTGACCAATGACGTACCTGAACTCATCACAAAACCATCTGTCCATCTTCCACAAATCCCTGTAACATTAAATCCCTAAGCCCAGACAGTCCTTTACGCCTAAGAAAATCGATTTCCTTCCACCTCATTTATAGAACATTATTTGATACAATGTTTGTTGGGACTCTGATCTTTAAAAATTGGACAGACACTCACTATACACTGTCATGATACATGTTACTGACAAAGTGACAATATTCACACAGGCAGACTCATTATAAACACTGCCATTATATTCACTGCCATAACACATGCTGCCATAAAACATGCTGCCATAACACACTGTCATTGTACACACTGTCATTATACACCCTGGCATTACACCCTGGCATTATACACACTGGCATTACACAACTTGACATTACACACACTGGAATTACACACACTGGCAGTACACACCCTGGCATTATACACACTGGCATTATACCAATAGACTTAGACGATTTTCTTAGATTGTTTTGAAATCAGTTTTTAATGATTTTGCCATTTCTTTTTTATTACTTTTTTCATTCTATCACAATTATAAGTGCGGTACTTCCTTTAGAACTTTTTATCTCTGATGTGACACAGATGTACTATGAACATAGAACAAAACGTCTCTATCTCTCATGTGACACAGATGTACTATGAACATAGAAAAAAACGTCTCTATCTCTCATGTGACACAGATGTACTATGTACATAGAACAAAACGTCTCTATCTCTGATGTGACACAGATGTACTATGTACATAGAACAAAACGTCTCTATCTCTCATGTGACACAGATGTACTATGTACATAGAACAAAACATCTCTATCTCTCATGTGACACAGATGTACTATGTACATAGAACAAAACGTCTCTATCTCTGATGTGACACAGATGTACTATGTACATAGAACAAAACGTCTCTATCTCTCATGTGACACAGATGTACTATGTACATAGAACAAAACGTCTCTATCTCTCATGTGACACAGATGTACTATGTACATAGAACAAAACGTCTCTATCTCTGATGTGTGATTAATTGCTGAAGCATGAAATAACACAACATATCAGACAACGTCTTTACGACATTCACTCTACGACAATTACAATCTTCTAATAAAGCTTTTGTTCTTTCTCCCTGTCATTTTACCTTTGTCCACATTATCAGTGATTAGATTTCTTGTCATGAACATCTCTAGAACATGCCCCACCTCGCCTTCCCCGCGGTTGGTGTGTGTGCTACAAATAGCCTCGTTAACACTTAATAAACAAAAAATGCCGGTGAAATAAGAGCTGTTGGCGAGTTGAGATCGGCTTATAAAAATGCCATATAATCTATTGCGCTGTGTCCCCGGGTAATCATATAATCTGTTGGTTGTGTCGCCCCGGGTTATCAAGAGATATTCGTTAGAGATTAACTTTGAAATGAAACACGCGGCAACTTTCAATTTAATTCTGTGGTTCTTATCACTGTGCATGTACATTGTGTTATCTCCTGTTTTATATCACTCTCTATCTTATCACTGCGCATGTCCAATGTGTCATCTCCTGTTGTATATCACTCTCTATCTTATCACTGCGCATGTCCAATGTGTCATCTCCTGTTTTATATCACTCTCTATCTTATCACTGCGCATGTCCAATGTGTCATCTCCTGTTTTATATCACTCTCTATCTTATCACTGTGCGTGTCCATTGTGTCATCTCCTGCTTATATCACTCTCTATCTTATCACAGTACATGTCCATTGTGTCAGATCCGGCTTTTTATCACTCTCTATCTTATCACTGTGCATGTCCATTGTGTCATCTCTTGTTTTGTATCACTCTCTATCTTATCACTGTGCATGTCCACTGTGTCATCTCTTTTTTTATATCACTCTCTAATCTCAAGACTGCGTAGAAACTGAATCGATTGTTTTGAAGTATACAAAGTGCCCCGGCTTCATATATAATTCCTTAAAAGGTGTATAGTATTCATTGTTCATTGTTCATTGCTAAAGTAAACAATAAATTTAATGAATTAATTAATATTCAGACTCAATTTGCCACAAAAAAGCCACACAAATTACCAAATTAGAGTCTTACTTGACCAGATAAAGTATGACTCGACCAGATAAAGTCTGACTTGACCAGATAAAGTCTGACTTGTCCAGATAAAGTCTGACTTGACCTATAAAGTATAGCTTGACCAGATAAAGTATGACTTGACCATATAAATTATAGCTTGACCAGATAAAGTCTGACTTGACCAGATAAAGTCTGGCTTGACCAGATAAAGTCTGACTTGACCAGATAAAGTCTGACTAGACCAGATAAAGTCTGGCTTGACCAGACAAAGTCTGGCTTGACCAGATAAAGTATGACGACCATACAAATTATAGCTTGACCAGATAAAGTATGACTTGACCAGATGAAGTCTGATTTGACCAGATAAAGTATGACTTGACCAGAAGAAGTCTGATTTGACCAGATAAAGTATGACTTGACCAGATAAAGTCTTTAAGCGGTGATAGACTGCTAAATAAACCCAAATCCGGCAACTCTGATACCGTGTATTCACTGGACAAGGACTGGCCCACTGATCTATTACCCACTGATTGATTACCCACTGATCTATTACCCAGTAATCTATTACCCACTCACCTATTACCCACTCATCTATTACCCACTCATCTATTACCCACTCATCTATTACCCACTCATCTATTACCCACTCATCTATTACCCACTGAGGTATGTGGCTTGAAGAATTTCTTTGACGCTTCTATTCACTTGTTGTTTAGAGATGACCCTAATGACGCTTCCATTCTAATGTCACCTTATGACGCCCCATTTTCTTGTTGTCCACGGGGGAACTTTATGACGCCCCTCCCCCATTTTCCTGTTGTTCATTGAGGAACCTTATGACGCTTCCCTTCTCTTTTGTCAGAGATGACCACTATGACTCTTCTATTCTCCTCTTGTTCATGGGTTAGCTTAATGTCACCCCCATTCTAGTTGTCCATGGATGGATATTATTACGCTCCGACTTTATTGTTATTCATGTCTAGCGGAGAACTATAGCTGTATTGGTCCTAAATGTGGGGAACAAGCTGAGCAAGTGAAACATAAGGCCGGAGAAAAGGGACAATATAGAACTTCCAGATATGCTGCAAGTATCAGTTCTAAAATCAGCGGGTTGTATCGAACCTGCCTTATATAGCCCATCCATGGCCACTGTGACGTTAGCGTCATGAGCCTTATATAGCCCATCCATGGCCACTGTGACGTTACCGTCCGAGCCTTATATAGCCCATCCATGGCCACTGTGACGTTACCGTCCGAGCCTTATATAGCCCATCCATGGCCACTGTGACGTTAGCGTCATGAGCCTTATATAGCCCATCCATGGCCATTGTGACGTTAGCGTCATGAGCCTTATATAGCCCATCCATGGCCACTGTGACGTTAGCGTCATGGGCCTTATATAGCCCATCCATGGCCACTGTGACGTTAGCGCCATGAGCCTTATATGGCCCATTATTGGCCACTGTGACGTTAGCGTCATGAGCCTTATATAGCCCATCCATGGCCACTGTGACGTTAGCGTCCCGAGCCTTATATAGCCCATCCATGGCCACTGTGACGTTAGCGTCGTGAGCCTTATATAGCCCATCCATGGCCACTGTGACGTTAGCGTCCCGAGCCTTATATAGCCCATCCATGGCCACTGTGACGTTAGCGTCCCGAGCCTTATATAGCCCATCCATGGCCACTGTGACGTTAGCGTCATGAGCCTTATATAGCCCATCCATGGCCACTGTGACGTTAGCGTCATGAGCCTTATATAGCCCATCCATGGTCACTGTGACGTTAGCGTCCCGAGCCTTATATAGCCCATCCATGGCCACTGTGACGTTAGCGTCATGGGCCTTATATAGCCCATCCATGGCCACTGTGACGTTAGCGTCATGAGCCTTATACAGCCCATCCATGGTCACTGTGACGTTAGCGTCATGAGCCTTATATAGCCCATCCATGGCCACTGTGACGTTAGCGTCCCGAGCCTTATATAGCCCATCCATGGCCACTGTGACGTTAGCGTCATGGGCCTTATATAGCCCATCCATTGCCACTGTGATGTTAGCGTCATGAGCCTTATATAGCCCATCCATGGTCACTGTGACGTTAGCGTCATGGGCCTTATATAGCCCATACATGGCCACTGTGACGTTAGCGTCATGGGCCTTATATAGCCCATCCATGGCCACTGTGACGTTAGCGTCATGAGCCTTATACAGCCCATCCATGGTCACTGTGACGTTAGCGTCATGAGCCTTATATAGCCCATCCATGGCCACTGTGACGTTAGCGTCCCGAGCCTTATATAGCCCATCCATGGCCACTGTGACGTTAGCGTCATGGGCCTTATATAGCCCATCCATGGCCACTGTGACGTTAGCGTCATGGGCCTTATATAGCCCATCCATGGCCACTGTGACGTTAGCGTCATGAGCCTTATACAGCCCATCCATGGTCACTGTGACGTTAGCGTCATGAGCCTTATATAGCCCATCCATGGCCACTGTGACGTTAGCGTCCCGAGCCTTATGTAGCCCATCCATGACCACTGTGGCGTTAGCGTCCCGAGCCTTATATAGCCCATCCATGGCCACTGTGACGTTAGCGTCCTGAGTTTTTCTGGGTCAAAACCCGGAGCTTGGTGATACATTCAACTCATTTTAGTATGTCTAGAATTACGAAGAGTGAAGGAACCTCTCAGTGTCTTGAGATTTTGAAAATTTAACAGCTGTGTTTTGACATTGTAGATATCTAACAGAAGTGTCCTGAGTTTTTAGATATCTAAAAGGCGTGTCCTGAGATTGTAGATAGCTAATAGCAGTGTCCTGAGATTGTAGATATCTAATAGCAGTGTCCTAAGATTGTAGATATTTAAATGGAGTGTCCTGAGAATGTCGATATCTAATAGCAGTGTCCTGAGATTGTAGATAATTAAAAGGAGTTTCTTGAGATTGTAGATATGTAAAAGCAGTGTCCTGAGATTGTAGATATCTAATAGCAGTGTCCTGAGTTTGTGTAAATGTACATCCTGCAGTGGTTACGTCCCATCCCAAGTCTTTTAGAACAAATCTCTATACATAAATATTTGATTAATTGAAGACTTGGCAACCCCACATGACTTCGCGATTTGATTAAACAAGTAAAACTTTCGATTTGGGAGTATGAATGTTTGGGTGGGGGGAGAACAGAAAATACAATATTCCAAGGGTTTAAATCAATAGGTTCAACAAACTCCGTCTGATCAAAGGGGTTTTGTCGTAGTCATGGGGAGATTGGCTTGGTTCAGATGTACATTATGTTTATCACAGTGGTCATGGGGAGATTGGCTTGGTTCAGATGTACAAAATGTGTATCACAGTGGTCATGGGGAGACTGGCTTGGTTCAGATGTACAATATGTGTATCACAGTGGTCATGGGGAGATTTGCTTGGTTCTGATGTACAATATTTGTCTATCACAGTTGACATTTTGAGACGGCATTTTTCAATGTATTTTTATCAAATGTTACACAAACCTTTGCATGACTAAATATCTAACACTGGGTTGTGTAGCCCAGTTGCTTCTGTGAGTTAATGATAATGGGACTGAATATCAGATACTACGTTTGGTGACCCAGATCCTGCTGGGAATAAAGGCGTGATAATAGGGTTAAATATCAGTTGAGGCGTAGGAGAGTAACAGGAGGAGAGTAACAGGAGGAGAGTAACAGGAGGAGAGTAACAGGAGGAGAGTAACATTAGGAGAGTAACATTAGGAGAGTAACATTAGGAGAGTAACAGGAGGAGAGTAACAGGAGGAGAGTAACAGGAGGAGAGTAACAGGAGTCAATCGTCGTAGTATCGTGATTTTTTTAACATGAGCTTTATCTGGGAGAACCTCTAAGATGGTGGCCATTTCGGTCGTGCCGCTGTGTGCCGCCTCTGTATGTCTTGATTTCCCCCATGATTTGTAATTGTCTCCCCTTTCAGATGTAGGCGAGTAGAAATGTTTAAGTTTGCTATCAGCCATGGATACATCCACTGTTTGGTATCAGCCATGGATACATCCACTGTTTGCTATCAGCCATGGATACATCCACTGTTTGCTATCAGCCATGGATACATCCACTGTTTGCTATCAGCCATGGATACATCCACTGTTTGCTATCAGCCATGGATACATCCACTGTTTGCTATCAGCCATGGATACATCCACTGATTTACGCGGAGATAGATGACCGCGCCTCATAAATCTTGGGCCAAAGAGACAAGAGGTTTGCTGGCTTGTCAACCAATAGAAACCAAACGATAGGGTGCTGGGATTCCATCAAAGGTCATAGGGCGTGAGAGACAAACGGACCAATCAATAAATATATTGTATGGCTTTGTCTGGACACTGTGCAGCTCTGATCAACATTCATATACTGTAAAACATGTATTTTTCTGCCTTGTTCCGGCCAGTTGTAGACTGGTAACACTGTTGAATGCTATGGAGGCTGATAGCAAAGATTACCAACAGTAACCGTATCCTGTTGGTAACCAATAAGCTCACAATTAAATATATTAAAACAGTGGTTCCTAAACTTTCTTCACGAGCGATCGTCGACGAAGCGAGAAATGGACATATGGAATTTCAATCTTGTGGTGGTCGTTAGATGGAATGAAACCTTGATTTTATTAACATGGTGTGTCTTCATTTAAAGTAACGTTACGCTGGATCGTACTAGTAAAAAGGTTACGTGCCACTGACCCCATGGAAACATGTATCCCCAGACCATTGTTTAGGACCCTCTCTAGAAACCTTGACAAAATTTTGGGGGTTCTATAACACGTCTCCTAGTCTGACATCACGGCTCTGACATCACGGTTCTAACATTATGGCTCTGACATCACAGCTCTGTCATTATGGCTCTGACACCACGGCTCTGTTTTAATGCACGTTCCAATTCGATAAAACTAGAGAAGCCCTGGGTGTCTTTTTGCAACAAATCTCCCACCATCCTTCCCAGTACCCGTATAGCCAAGCCCATTTCCCATGTGGAGATCGTCGCCATCTTAGACCCCCAAGCCAAATCTCCGGTTGTCGTCCTGGGATCGAGGTCAGGGATCTCAACGAGGGATTGCATCGCTGACAGACATTAGATTGAATACGCGATGGTTGTGTGGGATAAGTTCTTTACCGTGGTAATGGTCAAATTGGCTTTCCACGGGTATCTTTCGGTTAACTGTAACGTTAGCAACATTGCCAGCGTCGTACATTTCTTGTGGTTGATTTACACGGTGGCTGAGACTGTGGAGATACAGGGGCGGAGATGATAGACAAAGTAACAAGCCAGACAAGATCTTTGACAAAATCGATCACTTCAAATCACTAACCTATGTTTAATCGTATCCGGAAATTAGTTTCGAAAGAATTTTTTTCCACTGAAATTTGTTCGAAATTATATTGGTTAAAGGGTGATTTCCGTATTTGTAAAAATGGTTTGAAGGGAACGTGTGAGTCGAATGTTTGACAAATGTGAACTTTTTAAAATAACGTTTTATTTATTTATTTTCTGTTTTCCCCCCATTATTTCATTTTGAAACAAAACTTCCGTCCCAACGATATTCCGCCGACCAAAATTCTTTCAAACATATTTCCCGTAACCATATTTATCCAAATTCCAGCCCCTACAATCTTTCGCTCCTGTATGTATATTAAAAGTATTGTCAGTTGACTCTTGGGCCTAACTTATAAGTTTTACAGATCGCTAAAGAGACAAGTGTCATGGCATATACAGGTCAATAGTATATGATCGACAGGTCAGTCATATCTGTGTGACAGTTCAGTGATGTCTGTGACAGATCATTGGTGTATGTGAGACAGGGCATTGGTACATGTGTAAAAGGTCAGAGTTATCTGTGTGACAGGTCATTGGTAAATGTGTGACAGGTATGTGGTATCTGTGTGAAAGGTCAGTCGTATCAGTGTAACAAGGTGAGTCGTATCCGTGTGACAGGTCAGTCGTATCTGTGTGACAGGTCAGTCGTATCTGTGTGACAGGTCAGTCGTATCTGTGTGACAGGTCAATGGTATCTTTGTGACAGTTCAGTGGTATCTTTGTGACAGGTCAGTGGTATCTGTGTGACAGGTCAGTCCTATGTGTTTGACAGTTCATTCGTATTTGTGTGACAGGTCAGTGGTATCTGTGTGACAGGTCAGTGGTATCTGCGGGACAAGTCAGTGGTATCTGCGTGACAGGTCAGTCGTATTTGTTTGACAGGGCATTCGTATTTGTGTGACAGGTCAGTGGTATCTGTGTGACAGGTCAGTGGTATCTGTGTGACAGGTCAGTGGTATCTGTGTGACAGGTCAGTGGTATCTGTGTGACAGGTCAGTGGTATCTGTGTGACAGGTCAGTGGTATCTGCGGGACAGGTCAGTGGTATCTGTGTGACAGATCAGTGGTATCGGTGTGACAGGTCAGTCGTATCTGTGTGAAAGGGCAGTCGTATCTGTGTGACAGATCAGTGGTATCGGTGTGACAGGTCAGTCGTATCTGTGTGAAAGGGCAGTCGTATCTGTGTGACAGGTCAGTCGTATCTGTGTGACAGGTCAATGGTATCTTTGTGACAGTTCAGTGGTATCTGTGTGACAGGTCAGTGGTATCTGTTTGACAGGTCAGTGGTATCTGTGTGACAGGTCAGTGGTATCTGCTTGGCAGGTCAGTGGTATCTGCGTGACAGGTCAGTGGTATCTGCGGGACAGGTCAGTGGTATCTGTGTGACAGGTCAGTTGTATCTGCGGGATAGGTCAGTCTTATCTGTGAGACAGATCAGTCGTATCTGTGAGACAGGTCAGTCTGATCTGTGACAGATCATTGGTGTATGTGAGACAGGGCATTGGTACATGTGTAAAAGGTCAGAGTTATCTGTGTGACAGGTCATTGGTAAATGTGTGACAGGTATGTGGTATCTGTGTGAAAGGTCAGTCGTATCAGTGTAACAAGGTGAGTCGTATCCGTGTGACAGGTCAGTCGTATCTGTGTGACAGGTCAGTTGTATCTGCGGGATAGGTCAGTCTTATCTGTGAGACAGATCAGTCGTATCTGTGAGACAGGTCAGTCTTATCTGAGTGACAGGTCAGTCTTATCTGTGAGACAGGTCAGTCGTATCTGTGTGACAGGTCAGTCGTATCTGTGTGACAGGTCAGTGGTATCTGTACAAGGAAGCCTATGAAAAACTCTTATCTCATCAACAGAAGATTTAATCCGAGGAAGATAACGCGGGGCAACAACTCTTTCCCATCTTTTCATCTCAGACGACTGTGAATTCTTTCATCTGAAACTCTCTCATCATTTGCATCTCTTTGAACGTTCTTTTCACCATTGTCAATGGCTGCAAGTGCAAGGATTTTAAACGGAACTCGGACATCTGAAACATCTCTGGTTGTTTAGTTCAAGCTTTCGGCCGTAGCTTCGGCCATTATGACGTCACAATTTCAAACACTTGAACTATGCATGAAGTTTTCAGGTGACATATTCTTAGGTGTAACTTAACAATGTCATCTATTATTTTTTCTTAAGTGTAATTTGTAGTTTTAATTTTAAAAAATGTCCATTGATTAATTTTGTAATTTCTTATATTTTTATTAATTAATTAATTAATTTTTTTATTGTTTTTTTTGGGGAAGGGGGCAAAATATTTATTGCATGTGATTGTGGCCTTTTTAGTATATAGTTATCGGAAATTTGTTTGAAAGAAATTTCGTCGTCGGAAAATTTATCGACGAAAATTTGATCAAACGGAGATTTAGTCGAATCTTGTTTCAGTTCACACGTTAAAATTTTCGTCAATATTCGTTATGAACGCACTATACTATATAGTAAAACAAAATAGACACATTTCCGGAAACGATCATATATTTACTGTGATAATATGTATAGGATTTTGTGATACTATGTGTATGATATTGTTATACTAAGTATAACATATAAGGAAACTATGTATAGGATATCGGGATACTAAGTATAGGACATTGTGATTACTTTGTATAGGATACTGGGATTCCATGTAAAGAATATCGGGATACTATGTTTTGGGATATTGTTACGTGACATGACGTCATGCTACGGTTATACGCCAGTTTCAACTGACTTTGAAGGTCAGCACGATCTGTTGCCATCAATGAGGCTGACATCAGACCAGGGAGTCACGTGGGTGGGGCAGCTTAGCGGAGACAAGGGTGGGTTTTAGGAGGTGGCTCGAGAGAAAGAGAGAGTGTGATATGTGCTGTGACAGAGGGACTTGGTTGTACAAAGAGAGAAGCTTATATGAGCTGTGACAGAGGGACATGGTTGTACAAAGAGAGAAGCTTTTATGAGCTGTGACAGAGGGACTTGGTTGTACCATTGAAAAAGATATTTGGACTGTGGAGGCTGTACTAAAGAAATGTACCGCTTTTACCATCGTGTTTTTGATTGTTGCGACCGAGAGTGGACATGAATCATTTCACTAAGACAACGCCGTAACAATGGGGATACTATGTGATCGAAATTGTGATTACAGGGTATGGAAAAGTGTGGTAATATGCATAGCATACTATCATACTTTGATATTATGTATAATGTGTCTGCCCCTCGTCATCAAACCAGTCATCTTTGCTCTTCCCCTCTCAACAAACCCTGACATCTTTGGTCTCCCCCTCTCAAGAAACCCTGTCATCTTTGCTCTTCTCTTCGTCAACAAACCCCACCATCTTTGGTCTGCCCCTCTCAACAAACCCTTCAATCTTTGGTCTACCCCTCTCAACAAACTCTGTCATCTTTGATCTTCTCTTCGTCAACAAACTCTGTCATCTTTGCTCTTCTCTTCGTCAACAAACTCTGTCATCTTTGCTCTTCTCTTCGTCAACAAACTCTGTCATCTTTGCTCTTCTCTTCATCAACAAACTCTGTCATCTTTGCTCTTCTCTTCGTCAACAAACCCTGCAATCTTTGGTCTGCCCCTCTCAACAAACCCTGCCATCGTTGCTCTTCTCTCCGTCAACAAACCGTGTCATCTTTGCTCTTCTCTTCGTCAACAAACTCTGTCATCTTTGATCTTCTCTTTGTCAACAAACTCTGTCATCTTTGCTCTTCTCTTTGTCAACAAACCCTGTCATCTTTGCTCTTCTCTTCGTCAACAAACTCTGTCATCTTTGCTCTTCTCTTCGTCAACAAACTCTGTCATCAATCTTATTTCCTTTATTTCCGCCATCGTCTACTGAAGGACATTCCAAATGACTTTTGTTTGGCCTCAGACTAGAATTACCTCCCTACCCCATTCCCAATCGACCATTAATAACCCAATTATTATGATCGACCCGGATTGAGCGCCCGCCCCCCACACCTTTGAACGAAGGGAGACAATCATGAGGTTTGCAGTAAGCAGTTCGTCTTCTTGTTTTTGGTCTGCTCTATTTTAAGACTGTCGTGATATCATCAATGGAGACTTGGGTGCAATCTTTGCTTTTGGGAAAACTTTGTATTGCTAATTAACCACATTGACTGGCGTTC
The DNA here is from genome assembly GCA_964017045.1 of Omphiscola glabra. Lineage (NCBI taxonomy): Eukaryota > Metazoa > Mollusca > Gastropoda > Lymnaeidae > Omphiscola > Omphiscola glabra. Next base: position 4,352,819 of record OZ024800.1, read on the forward strand.
ATTGACAGAGACATACTTCCATCTCACTCTTGTATACTTCCATCTCACTCTTATATACTTTCATCTTACTCTTATATACTTCCATCTCACTCTTATATACTTCCATCTCACTCTTATATACTTCCATCTCGCTCTTATATACTTTCATCTCACTCTTATATACTTCCATCTCGCTCTTATATACTTTCATCTCACTCTTATACGCTTCCATATCACTCCTATACGCTTCCATCTCACTCTGATATACCTCCATCTCGCTCTAATATGCTTCCATCTCACCGTTATATACTTCCATCTTCCACTTATATATATATGATTCCATCTCCCCCTTATATATTTCCAACTCACCCTTATGCGTCCTTCCCAATACAATATTTATGGTTTCCCCATCACAAATCGTACATTTTTCCCATCACAAATCTCAAGGTAAAGAATACAATAGAGATTGACATGTTCAAATGCTACAAAACAATAATCGAAAACAGAACACCCCCCCCCCCCCCCCCCACCGCGACAAGCCCCCATTTATGTGCTCTTTTCTGCTATCTCGTTATGAAAACATCTAATCTAGCATTGAGTTTCTACAACATTCAACCTAACACGGCAAGTTGGATGGAAGCCCCGCACCTCTTTTCCTTTTTCCACATCCACCCCGCCCCCCTCCCCCCCCCCACTTTTTACACTTACTTTTTTTACTATTACAACTGTATGAATGTTCCGATAGCTTTAATAAACTCTGACTGAATCCTTGTTATGTCTTCTGTGATCTTTGTACAGGAACACATTGGACATCATTGACTGTATCCTTGTTATGTCTTCTGTGATCTTTGCTACAGGAACACATTGGACATCACTGACTGTGTCCTTGTTATGTCTTCTGTGATCTTTGCTACAGGAACACATTGGACATCACTGACTGTATCCTTGTTATGTCTTCTCTGATCTTTGTACAGGAACACATTGGACATCATTGACTGTATCCTTGTTATGTCTTCTGTGATCTTTGCTACAGGAACACATTGGACATCACTGACTGTGTCCTTGTTATGTCTTCTGTGATCTTTGCTACAGGAACACATTGGACATCACTGACTGTATCATTGTTATGTCTTCTGTGATCTTTGCTACAGGAACACATTGGACATCATTGACTGTATCCTTGTTATGTCTTCTGTGATCTTTGCTACAGGAACACATTGGACATCACTGACTGTATCATTGTTATGTCTTCTGTGATCTTTGCTACAGGAACACATTGGACATCATTGACTGTGTCCTTGTTATGTCTTCTGTGATCTTTGCTACAGGAACACATTGGACATCACTGACTGTGTCCTTGTTATGTCTTCTGTGATCTTTGCTACAGGAACACATTGGACATCATTGACTGTATCCTTGTTATGTCTTCTGTGATCTTTGCTACAGGAACACATTGGACATCACTGACTGTATCATTGTTATGTCTTCTGTGATCTTTGCTACAGGAACACATTGGACATCACTGACTGTATCATTGTTATGTCTTCTGTGATCTTTGCTACAGGAACACATTGGACATCACTGACTGTATCATTGTTATGTCTTCTGTGATCTTTGCTACAGGAACACATTGGACATCATTGACTGTGTCCTTGTTATGTCTTCTGTGATCTTTGCTACATGAACACATTGGACATCATTGACTGTATCCTTGTTATTTCTTCTGTGATCTTTGCTACAGGAACACATTGGACATCACTGACTGTATCATTGTTATGTCTTCTGTGATCTTTGCTACAGGAACACATTGGACATCATTGACTGTATCCTTGTTATTTCTTCTGTGATCTTTGCTACAGGAACACATTGGACATCATTGACTGTATCCTTGTTATTTCTTCTGTGATCTTTGCTACAGGAACACATTGGACATCATTGACTGTATCCTTGTTATTTCTTCTGTGATCTTTGGTATAGTCCGCCTTGGATCTCCGCCAGGGATGTCCGCCTTTGTTGCTCTTCGTTGGTTGTATTCAGGCACTGGATGTCTGCCATTATTGCTGCTGGCTTATATATGGATTGTATCTCAATCCTCATACTATATTACATCATGAATTGGAAGTTGCTTAATGGAAAGGCCGGGAAGGGAAATAATCAGTGTGCATGTGAGAGGCGAGACTGCGCGTTTTTTTAATAACGGGGAAGTGGGTGCTTCCAAACATGAGATTTAGGGGTCTCCAAACTACGGGCCGCGGGTTGGATGCGGCCCGCGCGGCCCTCTCATCCAGCCCGTGGAGACCTTTTTGTCTACGGAAAAAAATACGGAAATTGACGTGAATTCTACAAAGATCAGCCGCCGCTTACGTGGACGTTATGTTTTTACCGAACTAAAATAGAGGTGTGCCATAGTGGGTTATGTTTTCAAATGGTTTGCTGCTTGTTCAAGACTTGATTATTTTGATCCCAGTTTGTCGGTTGCGGTTGACAGCTGCGATGCGGAGGAGTTGGCGTCAGTAATCGTCTGACTGCGATACATGTTGCACTCTACTTTATTTAGTTATAATTTCCTTCGCGTAATTACTTATCAGTGTGTTTAAAGTATTTGGAATGTCGTTAGTTTAGTTAGAATTTTTCGAATATTCTGAAGAGGAAACATTAAAAGCAACAATCTCTCTACAAGAAGTGAGACTGTTTAAAAACCCATTTGAAGCAGATGTGGCCAGTTGCCCAGATGAACTGAATCTCGAGGTCATTGAGTTGAAAGCAAATGACCTCCTTAGGGACACGTTGAAAGAAGGACAGGTGGTTTTTTACCAGTTTTTGCCTAAGGAAGACTTTCCATATATGTCCAAACCTTTGCATCAAGTTACCTTTCAATCTTTGTAACAATATACTTGTGTCAACAAACATTTTCAAGAATGAAAGACGGGAAGAACAATAATAATTTGAGAACAAACTTGTCCGATGATAATCTCGGGTCACAGTTGATGTGAGGGACATCAAATCTAAGGCCAGAATTGTCTGCTATTTTGGCATCCAGGAAACAATTTCACCATTTCCACTAATACAGGTGTTCATGTGTAGTGTATCAATGTGTTATTAAATAATAACTGAATAAAATAATATTACATAAATAATTAATAACAACATCCATGTTTTGATTCTCTTTTTATTTGGACATCGAGTGTGTAGTCGGCCCCCGAACTGCTGTTTGATAGTTAATGCGGCCCTCGGGCTGAAAAGTTTGGAGACCCCTGTTTTAGAAGATTAAGACGGTGATCTACACCATGAAGTTTTGGCTTTTTAACACAATGCCTAGAGACAACACCAGGGGACGGAATCACTTTTTAATGTTAAACACAATGAAAGGATGGATCCAATTGGATACAAAGATCCAACTAGATACAACGATCCAACCGGATACAAAGATCGAACAAGATTTCCGTGTCGGAAGAATATAAAAATTTCACGTTTAGTCCTACACCGGGAGAAGTGAACACCGGGAGAAGTGAACACCGGGAGAAGTGAACACCAGGAGAAGTGAACACCGGGAGAAGTAGTGCTACAGGAAAATTGAAGTTTTTTAAAAACGTTTTGAAATTTAAAAAAAAAAAAAATCTCATTTAGAGAAGCTTCTGGGGCAGATAAAAAAAAACAGTTGCATACTAATTACTATTAGTAACCATTTACTTCAATTTGTGATCTGCTTTTGATATGTGTGGTTGTTTGGTGTATGTGTGTGGATCTGGTTATTGAGTGTATGTGTATGGATGTGGTTGATGTGTGCCGATATGATTGTTGTATGGATGTTGTTGTTGTGTGGATGTGTGTGGATGGGTGTTGATGTGGTTGCTGTGTGTATGGGTATGAATGTGGTTGATGGGCTCATTTTATGGGGTTGTGGTTGTAGTGTACATGTGTGCATGTGTTTGAATGTGATTGAGGGGTGTATTGTGTGTGGATGTTGTTGTTATGTACATGTGGTTGTTGTTTGTTTGTGTGATGATGTGTTTGATGTGTGGATGTGGTTCTTGTGTGCATGTGTGAGCATGTGGTTACTGTGTGCATGTATGTGAATGTAGATGTTGTGTTGATGTGGTTGTTGGATGTATGTCTGTGAATGAGTTAGACTAGAGTATGGTTATGCTTTTTGTTGATGTGGTTTTTCTCGGGCAGTGTCATTTTAAAATCCAAGTTGAAATATGTGTGGCTGCATAACCCATGGTTGCGTACCCTGTGGTTGCGTATTCTGTGGTTGTGCATCGTGTGGATGTAGTTTGGATTCGTGTGGGTCTGACACTGAGATGACGGATGGACAGTTAATCCGTTATTTTCCACAAAATCCTTGAATTTGTCAAGGACAAGATGGAGATTTCCCATGGCTCTAATGACCATCCATTAAGTCTGTCAACACCACGTCAAATAAATCCTCTTTAAGGAAACTCTCAAAGCGTCTCCATGAAACGATAAGACAATTTGGGTTCTGAGATTATTAGTCGAGGCTTACAAAATAATGTATAGAAATAGAATAAAATGTAGAGGACAGAAAAGTTCAAGCTAAAATTGGGGCAAATTTAAAGGGTTTGAACATCTTCTTTATGTTGATGTCACAATCTGACGTTTGCAGGAAGAGTTCATGGGAAGTTGATCAACCTTAAAATTAGGACTTTGTGTGCACACGATAATAACTTTTGTTTGGCTGGTGGGATGGGGTTTAATATTTGGGGTTGAACATCGTAAAGTTTTATTTTATTTGTTGACAAATTTGTCTGTGTGTGTGTCCGTGTGGTTTTGAGGGGGTAGGGGTCCCCGCGAAACAGGGTCCCCGCGAAACAGGGTCCCCGCGAAACAGGGTCCCCCCTCCCGGGCTCAACAACTTGTTTATTCCGGTCTTCGCCTCTCTGCTCCCAACAATAAGTATTTATAAAACTAGCAAACTTTATACAGTTTTGTAAGTGTTCCGCACAACAACAACAACAAGAAGATTTCAGTGTTTCCCGACTTCAAAAAGATTGAGAACCACGGTTACAGGGAATAGTTTACAGCTGAATGGGGTTGGCGTAGACCCTATTGTTCAATGAAATCAGCATCTTTAGTCTGCACGAGATTAATATCAGTTACTTTAAGAACTCACATACACCCAGGTCAGACAACACATAAACCCATGTCAGACAACACATACAACTGATGTCAGACAACACATAAACCCATGTCAGACAACACATACAACTGATGTCAGACAACACATAAACCCATGTCAGACAACACATACAACTGATGTCAGACAACACATAAACCCATGTCAGACAACACATACAACTGATGTCAGACAACACATAAACCCATGTCAGACAACACATACAACTGATGTCAGACAACACATAAACCCATGTCAGACAACACATACAACTGATGTCAGACAACACATAAACCCATGTCAGACAACACATAAACCCAGGTCAGACAACACATAAACCCATGTCAGACAACACATACTACTGATGTCAGACAACACATAAACCCATGTCAGACAACACATAAACCCATGTCAGACAACACATAAACCCATGTCGTTCAAAATAAATCTCACGATTTGTTTCCCTTTCTTTCTTAAACACAATCTCTCTTACTTTCACAATATCTCTTTCACTTTCACAATATCCCGTTCACTTTCACAATATCTCTCTCACTTTCACAATATCTCTCTCACTTTCACAATATCTCTCTCACTTTCACAATATCTCTCTCACTTTCACAATATCTCTCTCACTTTCACAATATCTCTCACTTTCACAATATCTCTCTCACTTTCACAATATCTCTCTCACTTTCACAATATCTCTCTCACTTTCACAATATCTCTCTCACTTTCACAATATCTCTCTCACTTTCACAATATCTCTCTCACTTTCACAATATCTCTCTCACTTTCACAATATCTCTCTCACTTTCACAATATCTCTCTCACTTTCACAATATCTCTCTCACTTTCACAATATCTCTCTCACTTTCACAATATCTCTCACTTTCACAATATTTCTCACTTTCACAATATCTCACTCTCTTTCACAATATCTCTCTCACTTTCACAATATCTCTCTCACTTTCACAATATCTCTCTCACTTTCACAATATCTCTCTCACTTTCACAATATCTCTCTCACTTTCACAATATCTCTCACTTTCACAATATCTCTCTCACTTTCACAATATCTCTCTCACTTTCACAATATCTCTCTCACTTTCACAATATCTCTCTCACTTTCACAATATCTCTCTCACTTTCACAATATCTCTCTCACTTTCACAATATCTCTCTCACTTTCACAATATCTCTCTCACTTTCACAATATCTCTCTCACTTTCACAATATCTCTCTCACTTTCACAATATCTCTCTCACTTTCACAATATCTCTCTCACTTTCACAATATCTCTCTCACTTTCACAATATCTCTCTCACTTTCACAATATCTCTCTCACTTTCACAATATCTCTCTCACTTTCACAATATCTCTCTCACTTTCACAATATCTCTCTCACTTTCACAATATCTCTCTCACTTTCACAATATCTCTCTCACTTTCACAATATCTCTCTCACTTTCACAATATCTCTCTCACTTTCACAATATCTCTCTCACTTTCACAATATCTCTCTCACTTTCACAATATCTCTCTCACTTTCACAATATCTCTCTCACTTTCACAATATCTCTCTCACTTTCACAATATCTCTCTCACTTTCACAATATCTCTCTCACTTTCACAATATCTCTCTCACTTTCACAATATCTCTCTCACTTTCACAATATCTCTCTCACTTTCACAATATCTCTCTCACTTTCACAATATCTCTCTCACTTTCACAATATCTCTCTCACTTTCACAATATCTCTCTCACTTTCACAATATCTCTCTCACTTTCACAATATCTCTCACTTTCACAATATTTCTCACTTTCACAATATCTCACTCTCTTTCACAATATCTCTCTCACTTTCACAATATCTCTCTCACTTTCACAATATCTCTCTCACTTTCACAATATCTCTCTCACTTTCACAATATCTCTCTCACTTTCACAATATCTCTCACTTTCACAATATCTCTCTCACTTTCACAATATCTCTCTCACTTTCACAATATCTCTCTCACTTTCACAATATCTCTCTCACTTTCACAATATCTCTCTCACTTTCACAATATCTCTCTCACTTTCACAATATCTCTCTCACTTTCACAATATCTCTCTCACTTTCACAATATCTCTCTCACTTTCACAATATCTCTCTCACTTTCACAATATCTCTCTCACTTTCACAATATCTCTCTCACTTTCACAATATCTCTCTCACTTTCACAATATCTCTCTCACTTTCACAATATCTCTCTCACTTTCACAATATCTCTCTCACTTTCACAATATCTCTCTCACTTTCACAATATCTCTCTCACTTTCACAATATCTCTCTCACTTTCACAATATCTCTCTCACTTTCACAATATCTCTCTCACTTTCACAATATCTCTCTCACTTTCACAATATCTCTCTCACTTTCACAATATCTCTCTCACTTTCACAATATCTCTCTCACTTTCACAATATCTCTCTCACTTTCACAATATCTCTCTCACTTTCACAATATCTCTCTCACTTTCACAATATCTCTCTCACTTTCACAATATCTCTCTCACTTTCACAATATCTCTCTCACTTTCACAATATCTCTCTCACTTTCACAATATCTCTCTCACTTTCACAATATCTCTCTCACTTTCACAATATCTCTCTCACTTTCACAATATCTCTCTCACTTTCACAATATCTCTCTCACTTTCACAATATCTCTCTGTCTTGTTTTTCAATTCTTGTGTTTGAGCTTTTTTATTTTTCTTTAAGAAATGGAATTTTCAAATTCTGGCTACACGTCTCTTTATCTCTGCCCCAGTTGTCCAGACAACTTAACCCCCAGTGCACGTCTGCATCGTCAGCTTCAGGGGTCTTCTCCCCTTATGAATCGGAAACTGAAAGGTTTCTTAAACAATTTTATTTTGTTTCATTCTCAAAAGCAAAACGAAAACGACAAATCTTAATATTAAAGAAAACTGCATTACGGTACGACAACTGGTGAACAAAGTAATGGCATTTAAATCCTTGAAGAAATGCAAGTACCGCCGTCTCACGTAGCTTACCATGGTAATGCAAGTACCGCCGTCTCACGTAGCTTACCATGGTAATGCAAGTACCGCCGTCTTACGTAGCAACTATTGTAATGCAAGTACCGCCGTCTCACGTAGCTTACCATAGTAGTGCAAGTACCACCGTCTTACGTAGCATACCATGGTAATGCAAGTACCACCGTCTCACGTAGCAACCATGGTAATGCAAGTACCACCGTGTCTCGTAGCAACCATGGTAATGCAAGTACCACCGTCTCACGTAGCAACCATGGTAATGCAAGTACCGCCGTCCTACGTAGCATACCATGGCAATGCATGTATCGTTGTTTTGTTCAACCATAGTTCCACCATATTTTAACAGCAACAGGACAAATACAATATTACAATCAAATTTTAATACAATAAAACGTTGAACATTTGTGAGGTTATGTTCCAGAATGGGTGTTGCGAATGTTTGTTACAAGTCACTAACAAATGCTAACAAATGCCATCAAATGCCAACAAATGCTAACAAATGCCATCAAATGCCAACAAATGCTAACAAATGCCAACAAATGCCAACAAATGCCATCAAATGCCAACAAATGCCATCAAATGTCAACAAATGCCAACAAATGCCAACAAATGCCAACAAATGCCATCAAATGCCAACAAATGCTAACAAATGCCAACAAATGCCAACAAATGCCAACAAATGCTAACAAATGCCAACAAATGTCAACAAATGCTAACAAATGCCAACAAATGCCAACAAATGCTAACAAATGCCAACAAATGCCAAAAAATGCTAACAAATGCTTATTTTTAGAGTTTAACCCCTAAATGAGACCCAGACCATGCTCCCATAGCACTTAATTCCATTTAAATGTTAGCGTAATGCATTACACTTTATAAAAAAAGGTTTACGTAACAAAAGAGTACATTTACTGTACGGTAAACTAATGCTACCCATGATAAAGCAGTGTTTTTTAACCGGGGTTCCACCGGTGGGCAGTAAAAATATCAAAATAAGGGCTGAAATCGCCAGGGAGCAAATCTGACAGTGCCCGTACTGTGCGGTAATTAGTCGGCTTGTATCCACTAAACAACTGTTTAAGTTGTTGTCCGAATAAAAGTTAACTGTTTGAATTAATTTTACTTAACACACTTATTTTAGCGTGATAATGGACCGATTTATAAAGAAGAGAGAATTAGACGATGCCACAGCCGACTGAAGCTTCAGATAGTACCGAGTCATGTCAGCCGACTGAAGCTTCAGCTAGTACCGAGTCATGTCAGCCGACTGGAGCTTCAGATAGTACCGAGTCATGTCAGCCGACTGGAGCTTCAGATAGTACCGAGTCATGTCAGCCGACTGAAGCTTCAGATAGTACCGAGTCATGTCAGCCGACTGGAGCTTAAGATAGTACCGAGTCATGTCAGCCGACTGAAGCTTCAGATAGTACCGAGTCATGTCAGCCGACTGGAGCTTCAGATAGTACCGAGTCATGTCAGCCGACTGAAGCTTCAGCTAGTACCGAGTCATGTCAGCCGACTGAAGCTTCAGCTAGTACCGAGTCATGTCAGCCGACTGGAGCTTCAGATAGTACCGAGTCATGTCAGCCGACTGGAGCTTCAGATAGTACCGAGTCATGTCAGCCGACTGGAGCTTCAGATAGTACCGAGTCATGTCAGCCGACTGGAGCTTCAGATAGTACCGAGTCATGTCAGCCGACTGAAGCTTCAGATAGTACCGAGTCATGTCAGCCGACTGGAGCTTAAGATAGTACCGAGTCATGTCAGCCGACTGAAGCTTCAGATAGTACCGAGTCATGTCAGCCGACTGCAGCTTCAGATAGTACCGAGTCATGTCAGCCGACTGAAGCTTCAGCTAGTACCGAGTCATGTCAGCCGACTGAAGCTTCAGCTAGTACCGAGTCATGTCAGCCGACTGGAGCTTCAGATAGTACCGAGTCATGTCAGCCGACTGGAGCTTCAGATAGTACCGAGTCATGTCAGCCGACTGGAGCTTCAGATAGTACCGAGTCATGTCAGCCGACTGACGCTTCAGATAGTACCGAGTCATGTCAGCCGACTGGAGCTTCAGATAGTACCGAGTCATGTCAGCCGACTGAAGCTTCAGATAGTACCGAGTCATGTCAGCCGACTGGAGCTTCAGCTAGTACCGAGTCATGTCAGCCGACTGAAGCTTCAGATAGTACCGAGTCATGTCAGCCGACTGAAGCTTCAGATAGTACCGAGTCATGTCAGCCGACTGACGCTTCAGATAGTACCGAGTCATGTCAGCCGACTGAAGCTTCAGATAGTACCGAGTCATGTCAGCCGACTGAAGCTTCAGCTAGTACCGAGGCATGTCAGCCGACTGAAGCTTCAGCTAGTACCGAGGCATGTCAGCCGACTGAAGCTTCAGATAGTACCGAGTCATGTCAGCCGACTGGAGCTTCAGATAGTACCGAGGGTATGTCAGCCGATTGAAGCTTCAGCTAGTACCGAGTCATTTCAGCCGACTGAAGCTTCAGATAGTACCGAGTCATGTCAGCCGACTGAAGCTTCAGATAGTACCGAGTCATTTCAGCCGACTGAAGCTTCAGATAGTACCGAGTCATTTCAGCCGACTGAAGCTTCAGATAGTACCGAGTCATTTCAGCCGACTGAAGCTTCAGATAGTACCGAGTCATTTCAGCCGACTGAAGCTTCAGATAGTACCGAGTCATTTCAGCCGACTGAAGCTTCAGATAGTAACGAGGCATGTCATCCGACTGGAGCTTCAGATAGTACCGAGTCATGTCAGCCGACTGGAGCTTCAGATAGTACCGAGGCATGTCAGCCGATCGGTTCAAAAATGAATGACGTTGTCGATCGGAATCTTCAAGTTAGTCAGTACAGTGACAATAACATCGCTATGGGATTCACTTGAGCAGTAAGTCAGCACAGTGACAATAACATCGCTATGGGATTCACTTGAGCAGTAAGTCAGCACAGTGACAATAACATCGCTATGGGATTCACTTGAGCAGTAAGTCAGTACAGTGACAATAACATCGCTATGGGATTCACTTGAGCAGTAAGTCAGTACAGTGACAATTATTTAGCTGACAGTTTCTTTGCTATAGAATTATATTCGGCAGTACCTCAGTACAGTGACAGTTACTTAGCTAGGGATTCGCTTGGGGATAGGTCAAAGCAGAGACAGTTACTTAGCTATGGGATTCAGTTTGGCAGGATGTCAATACAGTGACAGTATCAGGTCATGGTCTAGGTGTATGTCGTCTGTCAGGTCATGTTGTGTGTCAGGTCAGGTCAGGTTTATGTCGTCTGTCATGTCATGGTCATGTTGTGTGTGGTTCTGTCAGGTCAGGTCATGTTGTGTGTCTATGTCAGGTCAGGTCATGTTGTCTGTCTATGTCAGGTCATGTTGTTTGTTGTCTGTCAGTTCAGGTCATGTAGTGTGTCGTCTGTCAGGTCAGGTCTAGTTGTGTGTCGTTTGTCATGTCATGGTCATGTTGTGTGTCGTCTGTCAGGTCAGGTCATGTTGTGTGTCGTCTGTCAGGTCAGGTCATGTTGTGTGTCTCTGTCAGGTCATGTTGTTTGTTGTCTGTCAGGTCAGGTCATGTAGTGTGTCGTCTGTCAGGTCATTGTCTAGTTGTGTGTCGTCTGTCAGGTCAGTTGTGTTTTTGTGATTCATCAAGGTAATACCCGTCATTTTTTATTCACGGCACAGTTTAACCTCTTTCAAGAATGATTTTGTCACTCTGTACTACGTCAGATTATCGTGGGTGCCAGCAGCGGTGACAACACCCCCCCCCCCCCCACAACATCGTCACACACACTCATATTCCCCACTTTATTCTCCAATCCAGTCACCATTTTGGCCGGTTGGAAGACAGAAATTTGAGTGGAGGCTGAGTGTTTGTTCTGTCTGAGGGAAAAATCTCAGCGGCCGAGCTCTGGGGTAGCTTAGGGCTATTGAGATGTCTACAGTTAAGTTTACCCTTTCACCATCACATTGTAAACTTCTCACCAACTTTCGCCTGTATCTACACACCTTCACACCTTGAGTTTCTCACCAACTCCCACCGGTATCTACACACCTTCCTTGAGTTTCTCACCAACTCCCACCTGTATCTACACACACCTTCCTTGAGTTTCTCACCAACTCCCACCTGTATCTACACACCTTCCTTGAGTTTCTCACCAACTCCCGCCTGTATCTACACACCTTCCTTGAGTTTCTCACCAACTCCCACCTGTATCTACACACCTTCCTTGAGTTTCTCACCAACTCCCACCGGTATCTACACACCTTCACACCTGGAGTTTATCACCAACTCCCACCTGTATCTACACACCTTCCTTGAGTCTCTCACCAACTCCCGCCTGAATCTACACACCTTCCTTGAGTTTCTCACCAAATCCCATTTTTATCAACACACCTTCACACATTGAGTTTCTAACCAACTCCCGCCTGTATCTACACACCTTCCTTGAGTTTCTCACCAAATCCCATTTTTATCTACACACCTTCACACCTTGAGTTTCTCACCAACTTCCGCCTGTATCTACACACCTTCCTTGAGTCTCTCACCAACTCCCACCTGTATCTACACACCTTCCTTGAGTTTCTCACCAACTCCCACCTGTATCTACACACCTTCCTTGAGTTTCTCACCAACTCCCACCTGTATCTACACACCTTCCTTGAGTCTCTCACCAACTCCCGCCTGTATCTACACACCTTCCTTGAGTTTCTCACCAACTCCCACCTGTATCTACACACCTTCACACCTGGAGTTTCTCACCAACTCCCACCTGTATCTACACACCTTCACACCTGGAGTTTCTCACCAACTCCCACCTGTATCTACACACCTTTCTTGAGTTTCTCACCAAATCCCACCTGTATCTACACACCTTCACACCTGGAGTTTCTCACCAACTCCCACCTGTATATACACACCTTTCTTGAGTTTCTCACCAAATCCCACCTGTATCTACACACCTTCACACCTGGAGTTTCTCACCAACTCCCACCTGTATCTACACACCTTCCTTGAGTTTCTCACCACCTCCCGCCTGTATCTACACACCTTCACACCTTGAATTTTATCACCAACTCCCACCTGTATCTACACACCTACCTTGAGTTTCTCACCAACTCCCACCTGCATCTACACACCTTTCCTGAGTCTCTCACCAACTCCTGCTTGTATCTACACTCCTTCACACCTTGAGTTTCTCACCAACTTCCGCCTGTATCTACACACCTTCCTTGAGTTTCTCACCCACTGCCTCTTGTTATTGCACGTCTTCACGGCTAATTTCTAAACATCGTAATAAGACAGTTCCAACACGCAACCAACATCGTCTCCACTGTGTAACAGTTGTTAGGTTTCTCTAAAGACCTCTGCTCGCCTACTATAATAATACAATTGGTTACTTCCTCGTGGAATAATATACAGTGTAATGGAGGCTCGCATTTCCCAAAAGACTTAAGTTGAATTGAAAAAAAAAAATTATTTGTGAGATAATGCATTTTACTTGTGCTATCGAAGCGGAGAATAATCGACCACTTTTATTTACATTTGTTTTAGGGAATTTTAGTGTGGACCAAATACAGATAGTACTTTACTCACTTGATCAAAATACAGATGTGACTTTACTCACCTGATCCAAATACAGATGGGACTTTACTCACTTGATCCAATACAGATGTGACTTTACTCACCTGATCCAATACAGATGTGACTTTACTCACTTGATCCAATACAGATGTGACTTTACTCACTTGATCCAATACAGATGTGACTTTACTCACCTGATCCAATACAGATGTGACTTTACTAACCTGATCCAATACAGATGTGACTTTACTCACCTGATCCAATACAGATGTGTCTTTACTCACTTGATCCAAATACAGATGGGACTTTACTCACTTGATCCAAATACAGATGTAACTTTACTTCCTTGATCAGCGTCTATGAGTATACTCACACGATCAGACAATTCGATTCCGTCAATCATAGTTTTGCCGAAGCGCTCCTCGCGTCGTGTGCTTGATGTAACGAAAGAGTGGTCACAAAATTTGCATTGTTTTATTTCCACTTCTTTCCCTTTCCACTTCTTTCCTTTTCCACTTCTTTCTTTTTCCACTTATTTCCCTTTCCACTTCTTTCCTTTTCCACTTCTTTCCTTTTCCACTTCTTTCCTTTTCCACTTCTTTCCTTTTCCATTTCTTCCTTTTCCATTTCTTCATTTTCCACTCCTTTTCTTTTCCACTTCTTTCCTTTTCCACATCTTTCTTTTTCCACTTCTTTCCCTAATCCCATTCTTTCCCTTTCCACCTCTCTCCTTAATACCATTCTTTCCCTTTCCACCTCTTTCCGTTTCTACTTCTTTCCATTTCCACTTCTTTCTTCTTCCACTTCTTTCTTCTTCCACTTCTTTCCTTTTCCACTTCCTTCCTTTCCGTCCTTCAGCTTGTAACTTGGGCTTGTACAAAGCGCATCGGTTTCTGTCTATGAAACGAAGCATCAGATATACTGATAAAAAATTAATACATCATCAAAACTTTGCTTTAATATGTTTTATACAAATATCTTTACATGGGAACGCTTGTTACAGCCTATGTACACTATGTTTTATACAAAAATCTTTACTTGGGAACGCTTGTTACTGCCTATGTACACTATGTTTTATAACTGTGTTTACGTGGGAACCCTTGCTACAGCCTTTATACACTATGTTTTATAACTGTGTTTACGTGGGAACCCTTGCTACAGCCAATGTACACTATGTCTTTACATGGCAACCAATGTTTCCTCTAAAGTTTGCTGGTTCGTGTGCAAAATTATAAAGTTGTGTGCAAAGTTGTACTTTGCAGAGTGCAGCGTATCTGTTCGAATGTATTTTTATAAAAATTTGCTGCGCGGATGCTCAAAACTGCTGCGCGGCATCTGTGAGGTAGCTGCGCACCTTAAAGGGAACATTGATGGCAACTCTTGCTACAGCCTATGTACACTATGAGGTACTGGCAAACATTTCAATCCTTGCAATCTTTATTTTTATTTTTACCGTAACCCAATTATCTAAAGTTGTCTTTCGGGCCCCGGGGGGGGGGGGGGGCTGTAGAAGGGGTAGGGGCGCTGCTCGGGTTTCTTGTAGACTTCATTGCCCGTGAATGTGAATGAATAAAGTCTTCTTAAATACGTCTACAATAATGACACGACATACCAGGGGTGAACGCCTGCCATCAGCATAATTAGTTTAAGGAGATTTGCTGGCATGTTGAAATGACGTCATTAAACCCGTTTAAATAGACGCAGGTCACTGCCCCATTCAATCAGTTCGACATAGAACAGTTCTCAACCCTGCAGCAGAGGATTGTGCTGCTCAGCCTTTTTTAAGATCTTTCTATCAAGAGTTCGCTACGTTTGAAAGTCTACGAAAAGAAAGAGAAAAAAAAAACAATCCTGAGATGCTATTGGCCTCGATTCGATGACTTGCAACAAAAGCGAGGATCCCCCACCAAACTCTCACTTTTTTTTGCTGCAAATGTTGCATTATTTACTCAGAGGACGTGATCAATAGACCTGGGCCTTCCTCCTATTGGCGGAACGAATGGTCCAGCATCCACTACCAGCCCTAACCCCCTCCTGATAATGGCCATAAGAGACGACAAACAATATTGCCAGCTGGAAAAGCCCATTAGCTTATCTTTCCCAACTGCCTTTGTGTCGAAACGTGGACAAGATGATTATTTATTGAAAGTTTTCCCTGCTGGTAAATGGAAGTCAACGGTAAATGGGATTTAGCGGTAAATTTGAGTCTGTGGTAAATGGGAGTCTGTGGTAAATGGGAGTCAGTGGTAAATGGGAGTCAACGGTAAATGGGATTCAGCGGTAAATGGGAGTCTGTGGTAAATGGGAGTCTGTGGTAAATGGGAGTCAGTGGTAAATGGGAGTCAACGGTAAATGGGAGTCAGTGGTAAATGGGAGTCAGTGGTAAATGGGAGTCAGTGGTAAATGGGAGTCAACGGTAAATGGGAGTCAACAGTAAATGGGAGTCAACGGTAAATGGAAGTCAACGGTAAATGGGAGTCTGTGGTAAATGGGAGTCAACGGTGAATGGGAGTCAACAGTAAATGGGAGTCAACGGTAAATGGGAGTCAACGGTAAATGGGAGTCAACGGTAAATGGGAGTCAGTGGTAAATGGGAGTCAACGTTAGATGGGAGTCTGTGGTAAATGGAAGTCAACGTTAAATGGAAGTCAACGGTAAATGGGAGCATGTGGTAAATGGGAGTCAACGTTAAATGGGAGTTTGTGGTAAATGGGAGTCAATGTTAAATTGGAGTCAACGGTAAATAAGAGTCTGTGGTAATTGGGAGTCAACGGTAAATGGGAGTCTGTGGTAAATGGGAGTCTGTGGTAAATGGGAGTCTGTGGTAAATGGGAGTCAACGTTAAATGGGAGTCAACGTTAAATGGGAGTCTGTGGTAAATGGGAGTCAACGGTAAATGGGAGTCAACGTTAAATGGGAGTCTGTGGTAAATGGGAGTCAACGTTAAATGGGAGTCTGTGGTAAATGGGAGTCAACGTTAAATGGGAGTCAACGTTAAATGGGAGTCTGTGGTAAATGGGAGTCAACGGTAAATGGGAGTCAACGTTAAATGGGAGTCTGTGGTAAATGGGAGTCAACGTTAAATGGGAGTCTGTGGTAAATGGGAGTCAACGTTAAATGGGAGTCAACGTTAAATGGGAGTCAACGTTAAATGGGAGTCTGTGGTAAATGGGAGTCAACGTTAAATGGGAGTCAACGTTAAATGGGAGTCTGTGGTAAATGGGAGTCAACGTTAAATGGGAGTCTGTGGTAAATGGGAGTCAACGTTAAATGGGAGTCAACGTTAAATGGGAGTCTGTGGTAAATGGGAGTCAACGTTAAATGGGAGTCAACGTTAAATGGGAGTCTGTGGTAAATGGGAGTCAACGTTAAATGGGAGTCAACGTTAAATGGGAGTCTGTGGTAAATGGGAGTCAACGTTAAATGGGAGTCTGTGGTAAATTGGAGTCAACGTTAAATGGGAGTCTGTTGTAAATGGGAGTCAACGTTAAATGGGAGTCTGTGGTAAATGGGAGTCAACGTTAAATGGGAGTCTGTTGTAAATGGGAGTCAACGTTAAATGGGAGTCTGTGGTAAATGGGAGTCAACGTTAAATGGGAGTCTGTGGTAAATGGGAGTCAACGTTAAATGGGAGTCTGTGGTAAATGGGAGTCAACGTTAAATGGGAGTCTGTGGTAAATGGGAGTCAACGTTAAATGACCTATCTGTGTCGTCATTGATCGTTACGACCTATCTGTGTCGTCACTGATTTTTCTCCTTCCCCATCTCTAAATTTCCCACCACACCCCTAAACTCCTCACTCTACCTCTCCTTTTAAAATGTTCATAAAACTTTCTCTGACACTGATTAATATGACGTCATCGCCCCCCACTCCCCCCTCGCCCGACTTTGCTGATGCACCCATGTATCGATACATTAATTGTTTAAACATCAGTGTGACGTCATGTGTGACTCTAGCACCAGACCCGTGTTAAGGGTTAGATATTTTGTCTGCTGCGCAGCGTGTAGGTTACACCACGCGTTTTCCATTGTGACCTTTCCACTGTGAAACTACTTCTCTGGCACTAACGCCAGCTGGTGACGTCAGAATGACGTGTGCCATCGACGCGCCAATCGCCAAGCGCGTGGCCATATGAAATGTTTGTCTCTCACTCCTGAACAGATCGACTTGAACGCTTGACTTCTTGATCACTCACGGCTTAACGCCCTAGCTGTTCGTTTGGCGTCATTAGTAACAGCCAGCTAGACAGAGATAACATCTTGCTTGGCAGTGGAGGGCCGGGGGAGGGGGGGTGACCGGGACGGGGGTGGCACGGAGAATGGAGGACCGGGGGAGGGGGAGGACTGGGACAGTGGAGGAAGGAGGACCGGGGAATGGAGGAATGGGGCAGTGGAGGACATGTGGGAATGGAGGACCAGGTATTTGAGCACCACGGGAATGGAGGCCCATCAATGCAACCCATCCCTACGCCTCGTAACAGGACGCTGCTTCCACTAGTTTGAGACAAGGGAAGTTTACCGTCAAGTAGTAAGGACTGTGAAGCACCTGTGTCTCGTAGAATCTTGAAAGTTCGTAGAATAAAAGAATCACCTGGCAGTGATACAAATCCTTCCTATATGGAAGGCATAAAATCAGGGCCGGCAATGGGCCCCGCACTTTCATAGGCCCGCCCCGAATTTATTTTCTAATACAAAATCTTAATTTTCACTTATTATCCTTATCCTCTACCCAGAATGTGCCCCGCGCAGTCCGTTTCGCTTAGGGCCCCGCAATTGTTAGGGTCGGCCCTGCATAAAATATTGAATGACATCAGTTGTTTCTGATGTAGAAGTTTGGACCATGGTAGAAAAACTCTTGTCGGAGTGTTGAGAACATGTGGCTAGGGTAGAGTCGCTATAACTTGGAGCAACAGGGTCTTGTTGACAAGAGCAACAGGGTCTTGGTGACAAGAGCAACAGGGTCTTTGTGACAAGAGCAACAGGGTCTTTGTGACAAGAGCAACAGGGTCTTTGTGACAAGAGCAACAGGGTCTTGGTGACAAGAGCAACAGGGTCTTGGTGACAAGAGCAACCGGGTATTGGTGACAAGAGTAACAGGGTCTTGGTGACAAGAGCAACAGGGTCTTGGTGACAAGCTCATAAAACTCGCAGTCGAAGCAGGAGTCGGTAGAACTAAACTAACTGTTCAGGATAAAACTCTTTGCTGGTGAGTCGTGACAAAGCTCTGTATAGTTTGTATGGCTATCTGAAGAAGACCAAAAACTTTGGTATTTTGAAAAAATATGTTTCTTGATGTATGACAAGACGCACATGTAGAGACTTTGTGTGGTGTACCCGGATGCATGGTCTTCTCAATTTTCTTCTTTTCCAACAATCATCTTCCTGCCGACACGTTCGTTGTTTTGTTGCAATCCTTTTTTACGGTTAAACCTTACTTAGTTTTACTTATTACCTGTTGTAAATGAACAACGTTATTTTTTATTTTTGCTTTTAAAATCCTTATTTCACAATTAAGTGTAGAAATAGCTGCTGGTAAAATTAAGTGTAGAAATAGCTGCTGGTAAAATTAAGTGTTGAAATTAATTGACCGTTTTACTCTCACTCATCGTTATAAATGAACACCTGTGACATGTGTCAGCCGTGAGATGAGGTTGTGGGGCTAAGCTGTGACCGGTCAGTTTGCTATCGCATCGTGGCAGCTGGCTCTGTTTCATAGCAGCGGTTTTTGTTTCGTTTTTTTTTTTTCGTTTGACATTTTGTTTTTTAAGATATCGATCTCGCTCTTGTTGACAGCCACAATGAAATGTGAGGAGACAGGGGAGATTTACGGCACTGGTGTGAATAGAGACACACTGGCCATGGGTGGACGGAGAGAGAGAGAGAGTGAGGGAGAGCGAGAGGGAGAGACAGAAAGGAGAAAGAAAGTGGAGAGAGAGATTTGGCAAGAGAGGTAGAAATGATTACTGATAGAGAACCTGACAGAGTGTTTGGAATGGGTAAGGAGAAAAAAATATTTCTGAGATAGAGAGAGATTTGACATGGGTGTAATATCATTGAGAGGCATACTAGTCATTGGTAGATGGAGAGAGAGTGTGGGAGAGAGAGTGTGGGATATAGAGAGAGAGAGATTTGACATGAGTGTGATATCATCATTGAGAGGCATACTAACCATTCTGAATATGTGAACTCATCTAAGATCGTCCTTCTGAAGTATCCATTGATATGAGAAAAAGATTCTAAATATGTCCACTGACATAAGATGGACCTTCTGAACATGTCCAGTGATATATGATGGTCTACTGAACGTGACCACTGATAAAGCTGGACCTTCTGAACATGTTAACTGATATATGATGGACCTTCTGAACATGTCCACTTATATAAGGTGGACCTTCTTAACATTTTTACTGTTATAAGATGGAGCTTTTGAACATGTCCACTAACTTAAGGTGGACCTTATTAGACATGTCCAGTTATATAAAATGGATCTTCTGAACATATCCACATAGTAGTTGAAACGCTCTAATCAGTCAAAAGTACTGAACCAAGCCCCCCCCTTCCCCCCCCCCCCCCACAATCTAGTACAATGGCTGGTGATCGTGATAGCTAGCCACTAGCTCAAGACAAAATTTAAGGCCGCTAACCCATAGAGTAAAATGGATTGAATGGAGTCCCTTTGGGTAGCTTCGTGCTACAGCTAAGACATAGAGTAAAATGGATTGAATGGACTCCCTTTGGTTAGCTTCGTGCTACAGCTAAGACATAGAGTAAAATGGATTGAATGGAGTCCCTTTGGGTAGCTTCGTGCTACAGCTAAGACATAGAGTAAAATGGATTGAATGGAGTCCCTTTGGGTAGCTTCGTGCTACAGCTAAGAGACAAGACAACTCGACAGATAGAGATGTAAAAATTCGACTTTATTCAAATTAAACTCTCTAACCAGTTGACAAAGAGACACTCGATAACTTAGGTTGACAGAGAGACACTTGATAACTTAGGTTGACATAGAGACACTCGATAACTTATGTTGACACACAGACACTTGATAACTTAGGTTGACATAGAGACTCGATAACTTATGTTGAAATAGAGACACTCGATAACTTAGGTTGACATAGACACTTTTGATAACTTAGGTTGACACACAGACTCTTGACATGTACACACATAGACACTTGACATGTTGACACAGAGACACTCGATAACTTAGGTTGACATACACTTTTGATAACTTAGGTTGACACACAGACTCTTGACACGTACACACATAAACACTTGACATGTTGACACAGAGACACTCGATTACTTAGGTTGACATTGACACTTTTGATAACTTAAGGCTGTCAGAGAGACACTTGATAACTTAGGTTGACATAGACACTTTTAATAACTTAGGTTGACATAGAGACACTCGATAACTTAGGTTGACATAGACACTTTTGAAAACTTAGGTTGACATAGAGACACTCGATAACTTAAGTTGACATAGAGACACTCGATAACTTAGGTTGACATGGAGACACTCGATAACTTAGGTTGACATAGAGACACTCGATAACTTAGGTTGACCTAGAGACACTCTATAACTTAGGCTGACATAGAGACACTCGAAAACTTAGGTTGACATAGAGACACGCGATAACAAAGGTTGACATAGAGACACTTGATAACTTAGGTTGACACACAGACACTTGACACGTACACACATAGACACTTGACATGTTGACACAAAGACACTTGACATGTTGACACAGAGACACTTGATAACTTAGGTTGACAAAGTAACACTCGATAACTTAGGTTGACACAGAGACAATTGATATGTTGACAGAAACAATTGACAAGTTGACACAGATATACTTGACAATTTGACACAGACATACTTGACATGTTGACACAAAGACTATTAATATGTTGAAACATAGACTCTTGACAAGATAACACAGTGACACTTCTCATGTCGACAAAGACATACTTGATATGTTTCGAAACAATCCACTATTCAAAAGATCCGTTAGAACAAACTTCCGTCGTTCAATTATCTGTTGACCAACTTTCTTTCCCCGAAAATTTCCGGATACGAGAATTGAATAGTTATGTGTCTTTCGATTTTTTTTCATCAGAACATTTCTTTGCCTACCTTAATGGGTTTCTTGAAATCTTATTGACCAAGAAATTTAGATCAGAGAAAAATATCACACCCAACTGGACCAGGAGAATAAGCTTTGTTAGAAACCAACAGAAATATTGTTCAAAGTAGCCCCACCACAGCAAACATTGAAAACTCACTCAATCTACAGTAGTGGTTCTCAAAGTATCCCCACCACGGCAAACAAACAAAACCCACTCAATCAACAGTAGTGGCTCTCAAAGTAGCCCCACCACGGCAAACAAACAAAACTCACTCAATCTACAGTAGTGGTTCTCAAAGTAGCCCCACCACGGCAAACAAACAAAACTCACTCAATCTACAGTAGTGGTTCTCAAAGTAGCCCCACCACGGCAAACAAACAAAACTCACTCAATCTACAGTAGTGGTTCTCAAAGTAGCCCCACCACGACAAACAAACAAAACCCACTCAATCTATAGTAGTGGTTCTCAAAGTAGCCCCACCACGGCAAACATATAAAACTCACTCAATCTACAGTAGTGGTTCTCAAAGTAGCCTTACCACGGCAAAAAAACAAAACCCACCAAATCTACAGTAGGGGTTCTCAAAGTAGCCGACTACGGCAAACATACAAAACCCACTCCATCTACAGTAGTGGTTCTCAAATTAGCCCGATTACGGCAAACAAACAAAACCCTTACAATCTACAGTTGTGTTTATCAAATTAGATTAGTAGTGGGTCTCAAAGTAGATTAGTAGTGGTTCTCAGAGTAGATTAGTAGTGGTTCTCAAAGCAGATTAGTAGTGGTTCTCAAAGTGTTATAGTGGCCTAACGGACTATACCGTCCGGATAGCCAACTAGGTAAAACCAGAGCGCATGCGCAGAGACTGGGGAGACAGTGTGAAGCGAACAGTGTGTTCCGAAGTCAAGCATAGAGTCAACACTACTAAGAACTTGTATTATATGATGATTTATGTTACTGTTTATTATTTGAAATAAAACAATGTGAAAACATAACAATTGGTGGCCAGTATGAATCAGTACAACTCAGTACAATCAGCTTAGTACCGGTGCACAGTAAGTACTTCTCGAAGAACTCAATCGACTAGTCTTAGCCTGGTACACGCCACGGACTTCACGTGACTGAAGAAACAATGGAGTCAACTCTGACCCAGATGGAAATTATCCAAAAACTCATTCAACAAAATGAAGTTCTGTTGAAATTGGCAACAGGAAATACGTCTGCTCAGACGAAGTTTGCAGGTTTTAATAGTAGTGAAGAAACATTTACAGATTACTATGCAAGATATATGACTTTTGTCTTGGCTAACAATGTGCCCAAGGAAAAGCAAGCACAAATTTTCTTGGCCAACCAAAAACCTGAACTCCATAAAATGTTAACCACATTAGTAGGACAAAGAGATCCACCGCAAGATGTAAATCAGTTGACAATAGAAGAAATCTATTTGTTAATGATGGAGCAATATGATCCTACAAAATTTGTGATCAGGCAAAGATTTAAGTTTTGGTCAGATTCAAGTAGAAAAACAGAGGAAACAATCAAGGAATTGGCAGCTAGAATTAGACAAGAAGCAGCCACATGTGAGTTTAATAAAATAACAAATCCACTGGATGAAGCTTTAAGGACAAGATTTATGTGTTCTGTGAAGAACGAAGGAATATTAAAAATTTTGTTTAGAATGAAGGACACTGAGTTATCATTTAACAAAGCAGTGGAAATAGCTGTGGAAACAGAAGAGGCAGCTAAGTGTGCTAAAGAAATAGTCCATGAAGAAACTCCCGTAAATAAAGTTCAGACAAAAAGAAATAAACATCAAGCAGCAGAGCAATTTGCTCCATCACAAAGTCGTGACTTTCCGTTTGGGACTTGTGGCAGGTGTGGAGGAAAGGGACATAAAGGAAATATCTGCAAGTATAAAGACATGATCTGCCGCTTTTGCCACATGCGAGGACATCTAGAAAGAGTTTGTCTTAATAAGAAAGTGAATGCTCCAAAACAGAAACCAACTTATCTTAAAAGTATAAGAAGGCAAAAACAAATTAAAACTATCCCTCCAATTATTCAAGAATTAATTTTAGAAGGAACGAGATTTACATTTGAAATAGATACCGGAGCCGGAGAAAATTTTATGTCTGAATCTGTTTGGCGAAAGCTGGGAAAACCAACTTTGAGTCCAGTATCTGTTAAATATGAGTCAGCGTCTGGGGACCAGCTTAATGTTTTGGGATGTGTGGAGATCAACACTGATGCAGGAGAATTATCCACTAATCTGTCATTTGTGGTAGTGAAAGAGCAAAATTTAAATTTATTGGGCAGAACCGCCATAAAGAACCTCAATAGTTCAATAGACAGCATGTTTCAGACACAAGTAAATCACATGAGCAAACAAAACACAAGTAAATCACATGAGCAAACAAAACACAAGTAAATCACATGAGCAAACAAAACACAAGTAAATCACATGAGCAAACAAAACACAAGTAAATCACATGAGCAAACAAAACACAAGTAAATCACATGAGCAAACAAAACACAAGTAAATCACATGAGCAAACAAAACACAAGTAAATCACATGAGCAAACAAAACACAAGTAAATCACATGAGCAAACAAAACACAAGTAAATCACATTAGCAAACAAAACACAAGTAAATCACATTAGCAAACAAAACACAAGTAAATCACATTAGCAAACAAAACACAAGTAAATCACATTAGCAAACAAAACACAAGTAAATCACATTAGCAAACAAAACACAAGTAAATCACATTAGCAAACAAAACTCAAGTAAATCACATTAGCAAACAAAACTCATTGAATAAATCGTGTGAGCAAATCTGCAAAGAATTTCCTAAACTGTTTGAACCAGGTCTTGGACTGTTGAAAGATTTTGAACTAGAAATTAAGTTCAAGCCAGAGGCACAGCCAATTTATATGAAACCTAGAAATGTTCCTTTCACAATAAAGTCAGAGCTCTCGGAAGCTTATGAAGCTGGAATATCCTCAGGAGTCTGGAAGCCGGTACAGTTCAATCAATGGGGCACTCCTGTAGTTCCAATAAGGAAGAAGACTATCTCAGGAAAAAATTCACAAATTAGGGTCTGTGGGGACTATGCAAAAACGGTAAATCAACAGTTAGAAACACCCAGGTACCCCATGCCATTACCGGAAGACCTTATAAGAAAATTGGCAGGAGGACATTATTTCTCAAAAATAGACTTAGCAGATGCTTATAACCAGATCAAGCTAGCTAAAGAAACTCAGGAGAAACTAGCTTTAAGCACACATAAAGGTGTATTACTGCAAACACGTTTACCATTTGGCATTACATCTGCTCCAGCATATTTCCAAGAAATCATGGACAAACTTACGCAAGATTTGCCTGGAGTAGCAGTGTACATGGACGACATTTTAGTGAGTGGGGAAAAATGAGGAAGACCATTTAGTCAACCTTCGCAAGTTGTTACACAGACTGAATGAAAATGGATTAAAGTGCACGAAGGAAAAATGCATTTTTGCCCAGCAATCGATTGAATATTTAGGGCATAAATTATCAAACAAGGGCTTATCAAAAGGAGCCAAAGTAGATGCAGTTATATCCATGCCGGCACCCACAGATGTTTCAAGTCTACGGTCATTTCTGGGTCAAGTGCAGTTTTACAACAAGTTTTTACCAGACCTATCAACCGTACTTGAACCATTGTATTACTTGACTAAAAAGAACGTATCATGGAACTGGAAAACAGAACAAGAAGAAGCTTTTAGGAAAGTCAAGCAATTGCTCTCTTCTGATACAGTTCTAGCTCACTACGATCCTACTCTGGACATAGGCATAGCCTGTGACGCTTCCAATGTTGGCATAGGATGTGTTCTTTTCCATAGATATCCTGATGGCAGTGAACACCCTATTGCGAACATTTCAAAAACCCTCACAGCAACACAACGCAAATATAGCCAGATTCAGAAGGAAGCACTGTCAATTATTTTTGCACTATCAAAGTTCCATCAATATCTGTATGGAAGAAAGTTTGTTTTGGTTACTGACCATAAACCACTGATAAGCATCTTTGGACCAGGAAAAGGAACACCAGCACTGGCAGCAAATCGTTTAGCCAGGTGGGCTCTTACCTTGAGTCAATATGAATATATCATAGAATTCCGTAAGTCAATTGAACATGGCAATACGGATGCTCTTAGTCGTCTACCCTCAGGGACTGATGAAATTTTTGATGCTGAAGAAAATGAAGCAGACATGGATTCTGTGTGTATGATCAAACAAATCAGTTTACAGATCAGACCAACAGACCCAGGAGTCATTGCTAAAGAGTCACTTAAAGATTCTACTGTTTCTACAGTATATGGATATTGTCAAGGGGGATGGCTATCCTCTACAAACAAAGAGCACTTGAACAAGGACGCAGCAAGTATAGCAGCTTTTAAAAATATTCAAGACTCACTCTCCGTGGAGTCGAATTGTCTATTTTATGGTTCAAGAATTGTGGTTCCAAAAACACTACAAGCTCAGGTTCTCCAAATCCTGCATACAGGACACTTTGGAATGGAACGGATGAAACAGTTAGCCAGATCCTCTGTATACTGGCCAGGGCTGGATGCTCAAATCATGGAAATAGGTCGAACATGCCAGGCATGTGCAGAACACGCCAGAGACCCTAACAAAGCAAGTATCCACCCATGGATGCTGCCAGAAAAACCATGGAGTCGAGTGCATATCGACCATGCCATTAACTTTAAGGGATCACATTGGCTGGTGATGATAGATGCTTATTCTAATTACCCGTGTATCCACAGGACGACATCCACATCAACCAAAGCCACCATTGATCTTCTGGAGGAAGATTTTGCTCATTTCGGCTATCCACACACCATAGTGAGTGATAATGCTACTAGCTTCATCTCTGAAGAATTTCAGCAATGGTGTAAAGAGAGGGGTATTGTACATCTAGCAGGCGCTCCCTATTATCCTGCTACGAATGGAGCTGCCGAACGACTGATTCAAAGTTTCAAGAGTTCACTAAGGAAATCCTCATTATCTTTAAAAGAATCTCTACAAGACTTTCTGCGTCAGTATCGTAGGACACCATTGTCTAGTGGAATGTCACCTAGCCAACTGCTGAACAATCGGCAAATAAGAACACTTATAGATACTCTAGTTCCCTCTCCTGCTCATCGAGCACAGGGAAGACATCTTAAAGAAATAGCCATCCGTAATGGGACTAGTAAACGTCCTAGTCAATCATTTAACCGAGGAGATCCATGTTATGTCAGAATATATGGAACAACAACAGACACTAAACCCCGATGGGCTCCCAGCAACATCACTCAGGTTTTGGGACCACGCCTTTTCAAGGTGAAGATTTATCCTAATGGTCCCATGTGGAAGAGAAATTTAGACCAACTTCGCCCCAGGTACGGAGCAGAAGAAGATTCAGAACCAGGTTTGGATATCATGACAGGAAGTCATTACCCAACTACTCAGACAGCCCTGAGTCATCAACCGTCAGCACTTCCAACATCGCCAAGTCCACCTAAGAAGAAGATTAACCCTCGACATCCAAGACCATCAGAGTATCTCATACCCAGAAGGTCTCAAAGACAACGTCGAGCACCATTGTTACTGGACTTGTAATTGTTCGGGGAGGTGTTATAGTGGCCTAACGGACTATACCGTCCGGATAGCCAACTAGGTAAAACCAGAGCGCATGCGCAGAGACTGGGGAGACAGTGTGAAGCGAACAGTGTGTTCCGAAGTCAAGCATAGAGTCAACACTACTAAGAACTTGTATCATATGATGATTTATGTTACTCTTTATTATTTGAAATAAAACAATGTGAAAACATAACACAAAGCAGATTAGTAGTGTTTCTAAAAGTAGATTAATGGTGGTTCTAGGAGTAGATTAGTAGGGGTTCTCAACGCTTAGCTGTGGGGTTGATCAAGGGACGGTCAAAGGCTTGTGAGATTTTAGGGTTCGCTGGGACTTTAAAATGTGGGCGTTGAGGTATTATATTGCAATCAATATTGAAGTTATCAATTTGAAAGGAGCATTTGGACCTATATTTGGATTTCATTGTCCGTAACAAAGAGACAATTGTAGAAAAACAATTCCATTCAAGGAAGATAACAATGATCTTTGATATAATTTTCTAGGCATGGAAAATTAGTCTCACTTTACTGATACTAAGTCCATGCTTCCTTAACATTAAAAAACTTGACGTCAGATATCTAAAACTCTTGCTAAATAATGATCCTACTAAGGTGCTTCTTGATCAAATTTGTTAGCGGATTAATGACTTGTTTTTTAAACGTTCCAATATATATTACAACTGATCATCTCCTTGTGTAATTATCTTTCATAGAAGGTCACACGGTCAAGGCTTTAAACTAGGTTCGACAGGGGTGCGGTCAGGGCGAGGTTTTGGGCCCAAAGGGGCGTTGACCGGAACACGTTTGAGAACTATTGATCTATTAGTATCACTTGCAAGATATGAAGTTGGAAATATTATTGAATATTTAATACATATTTTGGAATGTTGAAATCAAGGTTCCGTGAAATGTTGAAAGTGTACTAAATGCATTCTAGTTATTTTTTTTTCAAATACAACTTATTAAATGTTGAAATAGAGCAGCTGTTCTCCACCTGTGCATAGCCAGAGTTTTAAAAAAAAAGTTGTAAAACAATTTTGATTAAATTTGAAGTAAAAAAAATATCAATGGCATTTTACATTAAAGTGAATGAAGAAATAATTGAATCTACTGACAATTGCTTCGGTTGCTGCTGCTGACCAAAACAGTTCATTGATTACACTGGTGTGTCTGTGAAGTTGAATGAGAGTTCTACTGTTACGAAAGGTGCACCATGTTGGAAACTGGTGACATAGAGAAAACTTTGTCTAAGCAATGCATAATGTTTGTAGATCAGACAGTGTCTAAGCAATGCCTAATGTTTGTAGATCAGACATTGTCTAAGCAATGCCTAATGCTATAAAGTAGTATTTGTCTAAGCAATGCCATACCTTTGTATGGCAGACTTTGTCTAAGGGACGCCTAATTTTGTATGGCAGACTTTGTATAAGCGATGCCTAATGATGTATAGACTTTGTTTTATCCAGTGTTCGGAAAATCGCTGCTCGCGAAAAGCTTGCGGCTTTTAAGCGACCTGAGTGCGGCTCGGCCAGTCGGCCACAAATCAGTTTTGACTCTGAAAAACATGGTTCCTGAAAGGTTCTTGAAAATGTGGCTCTCAAAAAACAAATTAATCGTCTTCCTACTCATTTTTGGCTCTATTGACTTATGAGTTTTCCGACCACTGGTCTAAGCAATAGCTTCAGGCTCAGTAGCGCTTCTGCCGACTGTTTGGTCTAAGCTATGCCTTATGTTCAATTTCTTTGAACTATTTTGTCCTTGTTTTTCTATCGTTAAAAATATCCTTTATCCCGTTATTTCTTTTCTTTAAAATTTGTATATATTACTTTTTCTTTTTTTTTTCTTTCTTTTTTATGATATTCAAATGTACCCAGGACCCAATTTAAAATCTTCATTTATCCAAGGGGAATATAAAAAAAAAACATGAGGGGGAAAAAATGATTGCTAAGAACAAGGCAGATAATTGAATCGCTGCCGCTCCGAAAAAAAATGTTGGAATTATCCGCCCTTCCAAGCTTTCGACGGGTTGAAAATTTTAAATTTTTTAATTCTCCTTGCTCGGCCTTCACCTTCCAATTACTCACCGTAATGTTATCTATAACCCTCCATTTACAAATCGGAGAGGTTACTCACAGACGACTGAGCATAACGTTGAGTTAGTGGTAGTAAACCATTATAGGCTGAGGAAAAAGTTAAGCATTATACAGTCCATTGGGACTAATGGTGAGCATTATACACAGTCTACTGGGACTAATTGTGAGCATTATTTACAGTCCATTAGGACTAACATTGGAGCATTATACACAGTCTACTGGGACTAACATTGGAGCATTATACACAGTCTACTGGTACTAACATTGGAGCATTATATACAGTCTACTGGGACTAACATTGAGCATTATACACAGTCCCTTGGGACTAATGGTGAGCATTATACACAGTCCATTGGGACTAACATTAATATCTGCATTGGGGCGAAATACCGCCACTCAATATTGAGAAAAAAGTTTCACCCGGCTGGGACCACCTCGGTCAGAACGCCCCTCCGGCCCCGCATTCCTTTCTATGTCATGGGTTGCCTACAAAAGACGAATTTAATCATGGAATTTACGTCACACTCAACTGATTGAGTGATGGGTTTGTCAGAACAGCATTTAGGAAGCCACTAACTGTGAATTGTGGTGTAATTGAGCTTGTCCAACCCATCTTGTCTTCCCTTATTTTTATGTTGATTTCACCAATGAGTCGACTCTGACCATAGCCCACTATCTGACCATAGCCCACTTAGAATTCTCACATGTGACGTCATGCGTAGGCGTTCTGTCCTTGTAGGCTCAAGAAAGAAGTCCGATCATTGAACATTAGAAATGTCGTTGTTCTTATTCTGGACATCTCCACAACATGTTAACTTCTTACGGTTGTGGCTGCAGCCATAAACTATTGGCTCATCTGCCTCATGAACCCCTTCATAAATAATTCTAGAGCTTCTTCTGTAACATTCCATTTTTAATGTTACCACCCCTGTGTAACGTTTTTCTGTGCCTGCGCCTCTGTCAGCAACCCACTATAATCAACCAACTATAACGAACCCTCTGTCACCAACCAACTATAACGAACCCTCTGTCACCAACCAACTATAACAAACCCTGTGTCACCAATCGTCTGTCACCAATCCTCTATCAGTGGTCAGCAAACTTTATGTAACATCGTGAAAAGTAAGATTTTAAATTCATTCAGCGTGCCAAAATAAGACTTCTAATTCATTCAGCGTGCCAAAATAGGACTTCTAATTCATTCAGCGTGCCGAAATAGGACTTCTAATTCCTTCAGGGTGCCAAAATAGGACTTCTAATTCATTCAACGTGCCAAAATAGGACTTATAATTCATTCAGCGTGCCAAAATAGGACTTCTAATTCATTCAGCGGGCCAAAATAGGACTTCTTATTCATCCAGCGGGTCAAAATAGGACTTCTAATTCATTCTTCGTGCCAAAATAGGACTTATAATTCATTCAGCATGCCAAAATAGGTCTTCTAATTCATTCAGCATGCCAAAGTAGGACTTCTAATTCTTTCCGCCTGCCAATTTATATAAGTCCCCCATTTAGGACACATTAGCCAACCCTATTTCACCGACCATCTGTGCCCCCCCCCCCCTCTGTATTTACGCAGCCCTATATTTAAATATGAAATCACACATGGCAGACCTGGCTTCCCACATCTCACTGCCCCCCCCCCCCCCCCCCGGTGATAAACACTTGGTCAGCGAGTACTCGATGGTGTCAATGGGCGGATAGCTCGTCTTCAACGGCGAGTGAGTGTGTGTGTGGGGGGGATAATATCTGGCTAGTAATCTGTGGTTGTCACCAGACAATCCCACTAGTAGCGTAGCTGAAGTGGGGCATAGGCCAGCGTCCCATCGAATGAAAAAAGTGTATAATTATTAGAAGTTGAAAAACTTACTTTTTTATTTCTTGTTGTGTATTATCTGCTGAAGAAGGCATTATGCCGAAACGCCCGTTTTAAAGTCCTGTAACCCTCCTTTTTTTCAAGCCTAAACATATCTTTTTCCACTATTCATTAACTTCACACGACTTTTACACTATATATTATCGTTTATTTTAAAGAGAGGGTGATCTGTGACGGGAGACATTCACCTACACAATAAACGCTAGCTCAAAACATATTTCTTTCTCTGGTCTGTAATCTGATTTCGTAAGAATTATGTAGTCCATTTATGCTCGCCCCTGGTGGCATTTGATGCCTCCCCCCCCCCCGGACAGTGCTCAGTTAACGGATATATCCGATCAACCACCCCCACACACACAGCAGGCAACCCAACCACAGCCCCACCCCTAGTCAATCTAATACCATTATAGATTTTTCCGTTGAACATTTGGGACCTGGTTAAAGAAGCTTTCACGCAATTTCCGCTATGAGCTGACCCCCGTGGCACAGGAAAACTCAAATTTCCAGTCGGTGCTAAACGAAATTATAAATGCGCTTCAGTGGTTGAAGAGCAGTGGTTCTCAAAATGCCTTTCGGGACGACCCTTAAAATAAGGATGTACCACTGCGTGAAAAGTCGATGTCGTCACGATGTGAGGTCTATGACTTCTTTGAGGATTGACCTTCTTGTTTTGACCCTAACGTGATTTAGTAAACATTGCTAATGCTATACCTGGTAATTGTATGTGCCTAAACTGGTCATTGTAAGTTCTAAAACTCGTCATCGTATATTCTAAACCTGGTCATTGCTAGTACTATACTTGGTCATCATATGTTCTATACCTAGTCGTCTTATGGTATATACCTGGTCGTCGTATGTGCTATATCTGGTCGACGTATGGTATATACCTGGTCGTCATATGCAGGCCTGGATTAACCATTAGGCAAATAAGGCACGTGCTTTGGGCACCAAGCGTTTTGGGCACCACAAGTCCTCAAGAAATTATTTTTTTTTAACAAATTGAACAAGTCCAGAAACAACTGAAAATTGAACAAGTGCTATGAAAATAAAGAAATACATTATAATAAAAATTCACATTCAAGTTTGGTACAATCTTGAATGCTTAAAAATTAAGCGCAAAATTATTTTTTTTAAACTCCTGGTAAATGGCAATGAGTAAAATGCGGACCATGCGGACTCACTCGGCTTGAAAATAAATAATGCGGTCGTATTCGAATTTTAAACAATGTTTGGAAGTTTTATAAAAAAAAGTAAACCATTTTTATATTTTAAATAAATAATATTAAAATAATAACATTAATTAATTAATTCGACCGGGAACCCCTTAGTAATAGACACAAACTTTTGAGAAAGATTTAAGATTTGGAGTTGGCATAGCAAGATTTTAACTGTAAGTAAATATATATTTTTTTACAAGTAACTTTTGTATGTATGGATTTATGTATTATTTTTAAAATGTTATTGTTTTTTATCTGGCTAGATAACAGCTGAGGTATCTCTGAATGCCATAGACAAATTTCGTATATGTGCATTCTACGCCATTGTTGACAAACTTGAGACAGAAATGAGTAGACGAGGACAAGTATATAAGGATGTAGCAGTTTGATTTTCTTGTTTGGTCGATGTATCACTATCACAAACATCTCAGTGCTGTGAAGAACTAATAAATGCTTATCCTAAAGATCTGAACAATAATTTATATACTGAACTACAACAGTTTCATTCATATATTCGCCACAAGTTTCCTGCATCAAAATCGGAAAACAACACGTTCAATCATGGAGAATTATACAAAGTAATAGTTAAAGACAACATCGAGTGTGCCTTTTCAAATGTTGAAATCGCCTTGCGCATATTTTTAACATTAATGGTTACTAACTGTTCAACGGAGCGCTCTTTTTCTCAGTTGAAACGTAAAAAAAATCCAAATAGATCAACAATTAAACAAGAAAGGCTCGATTCCTTATCTCTGCTTATGATGGAGGCAGATGTGTTGCGCAAAATTAACTTTGACGATATACTCAAAAACTTTCCCATATTGTAAATCTAGAAAAAAAACTTTAAAATGTAAATGACAATATCTTTTTGATTTTTTCATCTGATAAAAAATAAAGTATTTTTGTCTCTAATTATTTCAAAATTTATTAACTATTAATTTTAATACAGAAATAATTTATTGTAGGTTTTATATAAGTGATAGTAGTACAAACTACAAACATATTTGTTAACAACTGTTTTCTTTGCATAATATTGAACATATCAGCGGTCACGGTCAGTGAAAGATTAGGGGCCCCGGGCAGAAGTGGGCACCCATGTGGGTTTGTGTCTTGGGCACTAAAATGGCTTAATCCGGCCCTGGTCGTATGTGCTGGTTACCGGAAATTTGATCGAAAGAAATTTCGGCGACGGAAAATTGATCGACGGTAATTTGATCGAACGGAACTTTGGTCGAATCTTTTTTTCAGTCCAGACGTTAAAATTTTCGTCAAATTTCTTTTTGAACGCACTATACTATATCGTCAAAAAGAAATTTGACGCAATATTTTAACTTATAAATTTAAAAAACGATTCGACCAAATTTCCGTTCGATCAAATTTCCGTCGATCAATTTTACGTCGACCAAATTTCTTTCGATCAAATTTCCGGATACGGTATGTGCTAAATCTGGTCGTCGTATGGTTGGTATATACCTAGTCGTCGAATGAACTATACCTGGTCATTGTATGTGCTATACCTGGTCAATATTAGGCTATCCTAAACTGTGCGATTGGAATTGTCCCGTTCTAACTGGGATGAAATAAACACAGAATCGTGAGAACCAACGCAAGAAACAAATATTCCAAACTTACTCTAGCTTCTCATTTGCATAATACGATTTTTCCCAGCCTTCTTTTCAACTATTTTTTCTTCCCTCCAGCCTTCTGCCGATTTCATTTAGGAACATTGACCAGATAGTTGTCTTCTTGCTTTGAATGTATTTCAGACGTGACACGTGAACGTTGGTTTTCCTCTGCAGCCCGTGGGATTGGCCAGGAACCAAAACACACGAACGATTAAACGCTATTAGCAATGTATTGGCCGGTTGGGCTAATGCTTCCTGCGCACATTTTTTTCGGAGCCAAAATAAATGCTGAGGGGAATATTTCTATCTACATTTACGTTTCATCGCTTGGTTCTATTCATTTATTTTGTTGGAAGCCTCTCTTTGAGCTAGCCCCTCTCTCTTTGAGCTCCCCTCATTCTTTGAGTTAGCCCCTCCATCTTCGAGCTCACCTCTCTCTCTCTCTCTTTTTGAGCTCGCCTCTCTCTCTCTATCCCTCTCTCTCTGAGCTCGCCTAACTCTTTAAGCTTGCCTCTTTCTATTTGAGCTCGCCTCTCTCTCTCCTCTCTCTCTCTCCCTCTCTCTCTCTCTCTCCCTCTCTCTCTCCCTCTTTCTCTCTCTCTCCCTCTTTCTCTCTCTCTCTCTCTCTCATCCCGCCTAACTCTTTACTGCTAGTCCCCTCTCTCTTTGGGCTAACCTCACCCTCACACGATCAAATCTAAGTCATTCATACATCAAATTAACGTGTAAATAGCAAATATTCTCGGCTTGATGGCGTGTGAACGACAGATAATGGGTCGGGGAAGAGATTGTTAAGGACCTTGTATTCATACAACTAGTTTTTAGCATGATGTGTAATTAGGTTGGAACGCGGTCCAGTAAAATGAGCGGGCGCCCAAAAAAAATAAACCCCCGTTGTGGCAAAATATGAGGGCGCCAATAAATGATCCAATCTTGTACACGAAAGATGTCTAAATAAAGAAGCTAGTTGAAGGGGACAGTTTAGTGGGGTTTTTTTAACAATCCAAATGGAAGATATGAACATATATATGGGAGATGAGAATACGTGTATGCATTATATGGGAGACGGAAGTATATAAACAGATATCAGGGAAGGAAAAATATGAACAAATTTGAAAGATGGAAAGATGAACAAATATAAGAGATGGAAAGATATTAATAAATATAAGAGATGGAAAGATATTAGCAAATATGAGAGATGGAAAGATATGAACAATTATGAGAGATGAAAAGATGAACACATGAGAGATGGAAAGATGAACACATATGAGAGATGGAAAGATATGAACAAGTTTGAGACATGGAAAGATGTGAACAAATATAAGAGATGGAAAGATATTAACAAATATGAGAGATGGAAAGATATTAACAAATATAAGAGATGGAAAGATATTAACAAATATGAGAGATGGAAAGATATCAACAATTAAGGGGGATGGAAAGATGTGAAAAAATATAAGAGATGGAAAGATATTAACAATTATGAGAGATGGAAAGATGAACACATATGAGAGATGGAAAGATGAACACATATGATGGAAAGATATGAACAAATTTGAGATTTGGAAAGATATGAACAAATTTAAGATTTGGAAAGATATGAACAAATTATTATTATTATTATTAGTTGTCTTATATAGCGCGGTACCCCAGCCTAGGGCTAGGCTCACCACGCTGTACATAAAAATATTAGAAAAAGAGACATAATCGTGACAATACAATAAAATACATGTATGTAATAAAGAAGAGCTGTATAGAGACAAAACAAAAACTAATGCATATTCACCCCATCCACACCAGAACTTTTACATGACGGCGGCCAGCAGCAGCGTTTATCTGTCAGATGTGGGGAATCAGTCGGGTTACTAGAGTTTAAAGAGATTTGTTTTGAGTGCAGTTTTTGCAGGCTGTGATGGTTGATATATTGCGGATGTGTAGTGGAAGAGCATTCCATTGTTTGGGGGCACAGGAAGAGAAAGATCTTTCACCGTATGTTTTTGTGCGAGTCTTTGGGACAGAAAGAATACGCCCGTCTGCGGAGGAGCGAAGCTGTCGAAGGGGTGAATAGACAGAGAGAAGTTCGGTTAGATTGGAAGGGCAGGAATACGAGAAAAAGTTGTGGCAGATATATAAGAGATGGAAAGATACAAACAAATATAAGTTATGGAAATATTTGAACACATATGAGAGATGTAAAGATGAACAAATATAAGAGATGGAAAGATATGAACAAATATGAGAGATGGGAAGATGAACAAATATGGGAGAAGGAAATATTTCAACAATACGAGAGATGGAAAGATGAACAAATATGAGAGATGGAAAGATATGAACAAATATGAGAGATGGAAAGATGAACAAATCTGAGAGATGGAAAGATATGAACAAATATGAGAGATGGAAAGATGAACAAATATGAGATGGAAAGATATGATCAAATATGAGAGATGGAAATATATGAACAAATACAAGAGATGGAAAGATATGAACAAATACAAGAGATGGAAAGATATGAACAAATATAAGAGATTGAAAGATATGAACAAATATAAGAGATTGAAAGATATTAACTAATATAAGAGCTGGAAAGATGAACAAATATGAGAGATGGAAAGATATGAACAAATACAAGAGATGGAAAGATATGAACAAATACAAGAGATGGAAAGATATGAACAAATATAAGAGATTGAAAGATATGAACAAACATAAGGGGATGGAAAGTTATGAACAAATACAAAAGATGGAAAGATATGAACATATATAATAGATTGAAAGATATGAACAAATACAAGAGATTAAAATATATGAACATATATGAAAGGCTGCAACTGTAATACATAATCATGAACAGATGAGATAAAAGTGCTCATCTCTTAATTTTACTAAAATGCAATACATTGAAAAAAGTTAATAAGAGATATATGGCATTGCTTGTTTGGAATATGAGGAAATTGGTTGTTTCGGAGATGTATACATGGGATATTTGGAAGATGTAGACATTGGTTGTTTCGGAGATGTATACATGGGATATTTGGAAGATGTATACATTGGTTGTTTCGGAGATGTATACATTGGATATTTGGAAGATGTAGACATTGGTTGTTTCGGAGATGTATACATGGGATATTTGGAAGATGTAGACATTGGTTGTTTCGGAGATGTATACATGGGATATTTGGAAGATGTAGACATCGGTTGTTTGGAATGTAGACATTGGTTGTTTGGGATGTAGACATTGATTGTTTGGGAGATGTAGACATTGGTTGTTTCGGAGATGTATACATGGGATATTTGGAAGATGTAGACATTGGTTGTTTCGGAGATGTATACATGGGATATTTGGAAGATGTATACATGGGATATTTGGAAGATGTAAACATTGGTTGTTTGCGATGTAGACATTGGTTGTTTGCGATGTAGACATTGGTCGTTTGGGAGATGTAGACACTGGTTGTTTGCGATGTAGACATTGGTTGTTTGCGATGTAGACATTGGTTGTTTGGGAGATGTAGACACTGGTTGTTTGCGATGTAGACACTGGTTGTTTGCGATGTAGACATTGGTTGTTTGCGATGTAGACATTGGTTGTTTGCGATGTAGACATTGGTTGTTTGGGAGATGTAGACACTGGTTGTTTGCGATGTAGACACTGGTTGTTTGCGATGTAGACATTGGTTGTTTGGGAGATGTAGACACTGGTTGTTTGCGATGTAGACAACAGTTTTGTTGGACTTGTTAAGGATGTTAAAACATGCAGGCCAGTTGTTATCCTTGTTTAAAATTGTCCTGTCTGAGTCGCCTATCATTCTATTAATATCTAGTGCTGTATGATCAGATACGTTAAGCCTAAGCGAGTAGCCTATCATTGTATTGATATCTAGTGCTGTATGGTCAGGTACGTTAAGCCTAAGCGAGTAGCCTATCATTGTATTGATATCTAGTGCTGTATGGTCAGGTACGTTAAGCCCAAGTGAGTAGCCTATCACTATCACTGCAGCGGTGGTTTGGAGCCGGTTCGGTCAGGTTCATGCGAACCGTTAGTTCAAAATAATAGATATGCCTATAATCAAGTTAAAAATAGCGTACCTAGAAAATACTCATTAAACGAAGAGGAATTGTGGAAATTAGCGTAGTCGATTTATTTACACTCAAATTAATTCTGTTCTAACTACTGCTGCGTCAATAATAAAAAATTAATTTAATTTTGCTTATTTGTTGTTTATTTGTTTGCATATTTATTTGCTTATTTGTTTATGTACTAAAAAGACTATTCTAAAGACTTCTTACGAAACAAAAAAAGAAATAGAAAAACTTGCTCTATTTGACTTCAAACACTTAAAAAGGCCTTAGCTGATGGACCCGAAACTCCGCTGAAGGAGCTTCGTGGGTCCAGACGCCAGATCCCCTAATCGTAATTTGACTGACTGTGTCGGTGACCGATATGGCATAAGAGGACATACTAACTGCGAACCCTTTGTTACGAATTTGGCAATACACCGCTGTATCACTGTATTGATATCTAGTGCTGTATGGTCAGATACGTTAAGCATAAGTGAGTAGCCTATCATTGTATTGATATCTAGTGCTGTATGGTCAGATACGTTAAGCATAAGCGAGTAGCCTATCATTGTATTGATATCTAGTGCTGTATGGTCAGATACGTTAAGCATAAGAGAGTAGCCTACCTATCATTGTATTCATATCTAGTGCTGTATGGTCAGGTACGTAGAGCACTAGCCGGCGCGTTTAAGCTCCATTTAAAAAAAAAAAAAGTATTTCATTGTTTTATTGAATAATAATAAATAATAAAATACATTTACCATTGAGTTTATTATTATAATTTTTGTGAACATGGGTGTGGAAACAGTGTTGTAATATGTGGGGTGTTGGGGCAAGACTTGGCCATTGTTTTAACATCGAGATATTTATATATATATATATTATATTTCATTGTATAATCTCGTAAGTGCCCTTTATAAATACAAATGTAGTGCTGTTATTCTTAAGACAGACATACTTATTGAAAGAAGGAATGGATGACATGTACATAGCATTAAAATTTCATCGTCGACGCACATCCCCAGCCATCATTTAAAGATTTCAATACTCTATCGCTTCCCTCCCACCCCGTTACCATAAAAGACAACACCAACTTCCGTCCCCGAAACCTTATTTTGCTCTCAGGAACCAGTCATGGTTACGGCTACAATGCATTTTTGCTATACCAAAAAGCTCCAAATGCTTTAATTTGAGATGCACTCAGGCGGAAAGAAGAAAATTATGAAGCTGATTGGCTCCAATTTAAAAAGTTAATTTCTTTCGATATTTCAGTTACATCCAGATAAATGGGGCTCTGTCAGTACACCCCCCCCCCAAACACACTTTTTTTTTGTGTGTGTTCATTTTGTTATAGTGTACTCACTCATTCGCTCTTTCCTTCATTCATTAAGTCACCCACTACTTCCTTCACTCACCGCTGGCTGAGTGTAGAGATACGTTTTTGCTATTCTTGATCTAACTTTTAACAGTTTTTGAGATTATCCCAAGAAATCGACTTATATGATCCCAGTGGCCCGGGGTGTGGGTGGGGGAGTTGTTCGCAATCTCGATTAATTCATTGTTAACTTGAAACTGTTCAATATAAAAATGCAAGAATTCAGTTTAAATCCAACTTTTCACTGTTTTGGTTTCGAATCAAGACTTATATATGGAGACACATTTCCTAAAAGTATCCTCATCGTGAATGCTGTCACACACTACTTTGTGACTTAACATGGATGCTATCACACCCTAAATAAGGTTACTTATCATGAATTTATCATGCCCCACTTAGGATGACTTATGAGATGAATCATGCCCCACTTAGGATGACTTATGAGATGAATCATGCCCCACTTAGGATGACTTATGAGATGTATCATGTCCCACTTAGTATGACTTATGAGATGTATCATGTCCCACTTAGGATGACTTATGAGATGTATCATGCCCCACTTAGGATGACTTATGAGATGTATCATGCCCCACTTAGGATGACTTATGAGATGTATCATGTCCCACTTAGGATGACTTATGAGATGTATCATGTCCCACTTAGGATGACTTATGAGATGTATCATGCCCCACTTAGGATGACTTATGAGATGTATCATGCCCCACTTGGATGACTTATGAGATGTATCATGCCCCACTTAGGATGACTTATGAGATGTATCATGCCCCACTTAGGATGACTTATGAGATGTATCAAGCTCCTGGCAGGTCGACTTGATCAATGAATGAAATAAATGTACACGTATGGTGTTAAGATATACAATTCTGAATGGTGTAAATCCATGCTATATTCTACTATGACATTTGGCAAAGACCTGGTCAGTACGTGAGATGATGGCTGTCATATACAGACCTGAGTACATGGGTACAGACCTGGGTACATGGGTCAGTACATGAGATGGGTCATACAGACCTGGGTACATGGGTACAGACCTGGGTACATGGGTACAGACCTGGGTACATGGGTACAGACCTGGGTACATGGGTACAGACCTGGGTACATGGGTACAGACATGGGTACAGACCTGGGTACATGGGTACAGACCTGGGTACATGGGTACAGACCTGGGTACATGGGTACAGACCTGGGTACATGGGTACAGACCTGGGTGCATGGGTCAGTACATGAGAAGATGGATGTAGTATACAAGGAATGAATGACAGACCATAGAGATATTGGTATTATAATGACTGGGGTTTGCGAGCGAGTGGTAGGGGGTGGCATTCTGTTGCTATGCAACTCATTGGCCAGTATTTTTTAGAGTTGTGTGCTCCTGTCATATGA
Organism: Omphiscola glabra; assembly: GCA_964017045.1. NCBI lineage: Eukaryota > Metazoa > Mollusca > Gastropoda > Lymnaeidae > Omphiscola > Omphiscola glabra. The sequence goes on from OZ024800.1 coordinate 4,394,053, forward strand.
TAGATTGAGACAAATTTCAGTTGGTAATGTGGCCATTGGATGGATAAGGTGGGGGAGAGAGAAAAATGTGGGGTGGGGGATGATTGGTTGTGATCACTATATTTAGATAGCATCTGCTCAAAGCTTACACATAATTGCATCCAAACCAGTTCTGCTAATGGATGTATGCCCCTTGATGATAATTTGGATAATTTGTGTTTCACTAACTCCATATATATATATAAGTGTATCCACTCAAAAGTGAAACCATTCATATATAAAATGTAATATAAATCTACCCTCATTGTTCATTAAACCCACATGTGTCTACTCTAGATAGTTGCATCGTTAGGGTTGTTGTCTAGATAGTCTCATCATGAAGGTTGATTCATTTTGTTTCGATTATTTTCACTTGCAACCTATGTACTTGTATCTTAGCACTATATTTCAGCATTTGGTGTTGCAGAAATCGTGAAATGATCGGACAGTTTACTGTAGCTGATCCCAAATATTACTTCTGATTGGGTGTAATTTTAATCCAACAATCGGGGCGGATTCATTGACAATATTACAAGCCACTGGAACAGATCAATGATTGTATAGCTAAGTGGTCAGCACATTGGTTGTGAGTTCTATATAGGAGCCATTTTATACGTGAATACTGCTAAGTAAATACCTTGGGAGCTCCGGGAGGGTGGGTGGGTTACAAATCATTACAGATACAGTCAACAAGACGCCCTCTTTACTTTCAAAAATAAGGCTCCGGAGTCGCGGCTGGCTATCTATTGTCATGGTTGTGTATAGTCTATCATATGGCTGTCTATTGTCATGGTTATCTATAGTCTATCATATGGCTGTCTATTGTCATGGTTATCTATAGTCTATCATATTGCTATCTATTGTTATGGTTGTCTATAGTCTATCATATGGCTGTCTTTTGTTATGGTTGTCTATAGTCTATCATATGGCTGTCTTTTGTTATGGTTGTCTATAGTCTATCATATGGCTGTCTTTTGTTATGCTGTTTTATATGATTCTAAAATATGGCACAAGAGGAACATGATACGCTAACCACCCAGAAAGTTAGAGGGAACATGTTACTGACATCTTATGACATGATGCTGACATCAACTAAGATAGAAATTAATCTCAACTGATATAGCGCTAACGTTAAATGACAATACTTGCTATCTCCAAGTTAATTTGATATATGAATAAATTGATGTGATTTCTGAGGCTGAGGTTAGCTCAAAGAGTAACGCCAGATCAAAACGTTGGACCAGCTTAAAGAGTGAGGTCAGTTCAACGAGTGAAGTCATGCCCAAGAATGAGACTAGCTCAGAGAGTGAGACCAGCTCAAAAGAAAGAGGTCAGCTCAAAGAGTGAGATCAGCTCAAAAAGTGACACCAGCTCAAAGAGTGAGGTCAGCTCAAAGAGTGAGACCAGCTCAAAGAGTGAGACCAGCTCACAGAGAGGCTTTCTACAAAAGAAAAGAAAGAACTGAGCTAAGAAAATTAAATTTCTGTTCGTTAAATAGAAATATTCTTCTCGGCATTTACTTTGTGTTGGGATGAAAATGTGTTCAGAAAACAATAACCCAACTGGTCACTGCTAATAGCATTTATATGTAGCATCTTAGTTGATATATTACCAGGTGCTTGTGCTGTATATTTGTAGCAATTTTATTGATTTACTACTAGGGGTTGTGTTGTTTATATGTAGCTCGATATTTCACAAGAGGTTTGTTCTGTTAATGTGTAGCACAGTTGATATTTTACAGGGTGATTTTACTGGTTCTATATAACTCCATTGTTGATATTTTACAAGATCATTGGTTCATGGTTCATTGCTTTTAATTTCAGATGAGAAATGCTTTCTTCTTGGCTGTCGAGAGTTTGGTGCAGAAGTCTGGCGGTGGGATGCACGATGCTAGACTTGTCTATCTACTACGGAACCTGGGTGCTCATATCAACAGGCAGAATGAGGTAGGTTGGGTCTGTGCTTGACCACTGTGCTCATATCAACAGGTAGAATGAGGTAAGTTGGGTATGTGTTTGACCACTGTGCTCATAGCAACAGGCAGAATGAGGTAAGTTGGGTCTGTGCTTGACCACTGTGCTCATATCAACTGGCAGAATGATGTAAGTTGGGTCTGTGCTTGACCACTGTGCTTTTTTGCTTGTCCCCTTTGGCGTATATACGGTTATAAGCTCCAACTCCTTGCCATAACATATGGAATAAATAAAGACATACACTAACCCTTGACCTAACATATGGAATAAATAAAGACATACACTAACCCTTGACCTAACATATGGAATCAAAAAATGACATATACACTAACCCTTGACATAAAATATGGAATAAATAAGGACATGTACACCAACCCTTGCCTTAACATTTGGAATAAATAAGGACATATACACCAACCCTTGCCATAACATATGGAATAAATGATGATATATGCACCAACCCTTGCTATACATATTTATAATAGTCCTAGCATAAGGTCTTTTTGTGTGTGTCCCCGCTCTTAGCTTATAGTAAGAAGTATCAATGAAGTCTTCCACAGAATTAGCCCAACGTGATTCTTTGATATGGAAACTAGTACATACATATACCGGGATGTAAACATCTTGTTTGAGCTTTTCAACCCAGGTATTACAGTTTTAGAACCCCTGGTCTAGACCCTGGCCCATTTTTCTGAAGTTTAGTGAAGACCACTCGTTAAATCAGACGTCATTTCCGGTGATTTTGGCCTAGCCTCTACGCCTGTTGATCTAAAACGATTACTGAAAACATACAAAATCCTTGGCATTATCTCCCATGACCTCCCTCTATCTCTCTTGGCTTTATCTCCCATGACCTCCCTCTATCTCTCTTGGCTTTGTCTCTCTTGACATCCTTCTATCTCTCTTAGCTTTGTCTCCCATGACCTCCCTCTATCTCTCTTGGCTTTGTCTCTCTTGACATCCCTCTATCTCTCTTGGCTTTGTCTCCCATGACCTCCCTCTATCTCTCTTGGCTTTGTCTCCCATGACCTACCACTATCTCTCTTGGCTTTGTCTCTCTTGACATCCCTCTATCTCTCTTGGCTTAGTCTCCCATGACCGTTCTATTTCTCTTGCCTTTGTCTCCCATGACCTCCCTCTATCTCTCTTGGCTTTGCCTCTCTTGACATCCCTCTATTTCTCTTGGCTTTGTCTCCCATGATCTCCCTCTATCTCTCTTGGCTTTGTCTCCCATGATCTCCCTCTATCTCTCTTTGCTTTGACAGCAGTCTGGTAATAGCGACATCCAGGGAAATGTTGTTGTTTTTTTTTGCAGGAGCATACACATGTTTGAATGGGCGTTCGGTGGCAGCGCCGTACGCGGTGCGTCCATCTTTTGACTAATGATGTGCAAGTTGTGTCTCGGGGAATTCCTGACGGAACACAAATAACACGCGTCACCCCATTAAACCTTTTCACATCCCAGACACTTTCCTTGGAACTTGGAACTTGGGGAAATGCATCTCCGTATCCAGGCATTTCCCTTGGCTCGTAATGTGTTATTTCTACCTTACACTACTTACACAGTCTGGGAAACACTTATCAAAAACACGTTTCACAACATTCTTCATTTGTACCGACATCTCACCACTTACGACAACAACATCCTTCATTTGTACCGACATCTCACCACTTACGACAACAACATCCTTCATTTGTACCGACATCTCACCACTTACGACAACAACATCCTTCATTTGTACCGACATCTCACCACTTACGACAACAACATCCTTCATTTGTACCGACATCTCACCACTTACGACAACAACATCCTTCATTTGTACCGACCGACATCTCACCACTTACGACAACAACATCCTTCATTTGTACCGACATCTCACCACTTACGACAACAACATCCTTCATTTTTACCGACATCTCACCACTTACGACAACAACATCCTTCATTTGTACCGACATCTCACCACTTACGACAACAACATCCTTCATTTGTACCGACATCTCACCACTTACGACAACATCCTTCATTTGTACCGACATCTCACCACTTACGACAACAACATCCTTCATTTGTACCGACATCTCACCACTTACGACAACAACATCTCATTGCTCCAATAAGGAGGATGTATTACGAACTGTCGACATAGAACAACATTTAACTACTACTTTAAGGCCCCGCTGGAAAATGGAATCATTCTGTAAATAACACGTTTGTCTAAACATGTTTGTCTAGACATGTTTGTCTAATTATGTTTGTCTCATCATGCTTGTCTAAGCATGTTTGTTTAATCATGTTTGTCTAATCATGTTTGTCTAATCATGTTTGTCTAATCATGTTTGTCTAAACATGTTTGTCTAATCATGTTTGTCTAATCATGTTTGTCTAAACATGTTTTTCTAATCATGTTTGTCTAATCATGTTTGTCTAAACATGTTTGCCTAATCATGTTTGTCTAAACATGTTTGCCTAATCATGTTTGTCTAAGCATGTTTGCCTAATCATGTTTGTCTAAACATGTTTGCCTAATCATGTTTGTCTAAGCATGTTTGCCTAATCATGTTTGTCTAAACATGTTTGCCTAATCATGTTTTTCCAATCATCGTTGTCTAATCGTGATGTTACTGACCTGTAGACAGTCAATCAAACAATACACCCAATCAAAATGAGTCCCTTCGTGGATGGGGCTAGCATCGGCGGGTGAAAGAAAAAATTGGTTATGAGCGGTATTTGTTTAACTTCAAACTGTGGGTCTCGCCCTCAACTCCTCGGAATCTGTTAATGGTTGCAGCTTTGACGTCCCAATGATTCTAATCATTCCAATCTCTACAGCTCCACTCGGCAGATCTCCTAACACGGCGAGGTCGTCCTAACTCCGTATACCGGAAACATCTAAAGAGCAATGCTATTATTTCGTCACTTCCTTCTTCCTTGTCGTCAAACGGGGGAACGCGGGAGATTACGGGCGACAATCGATTGTGGAGCACAATCTCTGCGATAGGATCGACAACCCCTGCTCGTTCTGTATTGTTGTTGTTTTTAGGCCCGGGGAGGGGGGGCGGAGATGGTATTCTATGGCAATGCAATCTTCTTTTTATAGTGACATTTGATTTATAGAAATATTTATTTGATGGAAGGGGCTTGGATTATCTATAGACTCCCCATTATTGTGACTCTTATACTTGGATTATCTATAGACTCCCCATTATTGTGACTCTTATACTTAAATTACCTTTATTTATCTAAATTCTGAGAAATAAAACTTTCCATTGACACCAAATATGATGTGGTCGGGTGAATCAAAGTACATGCTGCCGTTCTTAAATACATTTACCTTCTTACCTTCAATTAATTTGTTTTTGTTCTTGTCATTTTTATACTACGGACTTATTTTAACAAGGAGAAATCCATCGTGGACGTCGTGGGTTGGGGGGGAGGTGACATCATGATTTTACCACACCGGGTGACACCAACCCTAGTTACGCCACTGCTATAGACTCCCATCATTGTGACTCTTATACTTGGATTACCTATAGACTCCCATCATTGTGACTCTTATACTTGGATTACCTATAGACTCCCATCATTGTGACTCTTATAGTTTAAGATTTGTTCTCGCACTATTGTCCGGGATCACTAAATTTGAATAAAAATTCTAATAACATATAAAGTGTTTTATTTTAAAATATTCCTGAGCTATTTCTCTGGGCCTGTGGATGAGTTCATGGCACCAACCCTTTAATTCAATTAACTTTTTCTGTGGGCCCGTAGGTGAGTTTCATAGTGCCAACCCTTTAATAAAATGAGCCAATTTACAGAGGGCTTTCCATTTATATTTACTCGTATAAGTTGAGGAGTTATTTATAGCATTATCATAAAACTTACATCCTTGATGTGTTATCATATCAACGTGTCATCAAAAAGACGTCTTTGACGTGCTATCATATCGCCTTGTCATCAAACAGACGTCTTTGATGTGCTATCATATTGCCTTGTCATCAAACAGACGTCTTTGATGTGCTATCATATCGCCTTGTCATCAAACAGACGTCTTTGATGTGCTATCATATCGCCTTGTCATCAAACAGACGTCTTTAATGTGCTATCATATTGCCTTGTCATCAAACAGACGTCTTTGATGTGCTATCATATCGCCTTGTCATCAAACAGACGTCTTTAATGTGCTATCATATCGCCTTGTCATCAAACAGACGTCTTTGATGTGCTATCATATCGCCTTGTCATCAAACAGACGTCTTTGATGTGCTGTCTTATCGCCTTGTCATCAAACAGACGTCTTTGATGTGCTATCATATCGCCTTGTCATCAAACAGACGTCTTTGATGTGCTATCATATTAGCACAAGTGTTGCAAAGAATATGTTACAATGTGTGGGCACTACTACCCTTCATCGCCGCAAGTTACAATTTGTGGGCACTACTACCCTTCATCGCCGTATGTTACAATGTGTGGACACTACTACCCTTCATCGCCGTATCTTACAATTTGTGGGCACTACTACCCTTCATCGCCGTATGTTACAATGTGTGGGCACTACTACCCTTCATCGCCGCATGTTACAATTTGTGGGCACTACTACCCTTCATCGCCGTATGTTACAATGTGTGGACACTACTACCCTTCATCGCCGTATCTTACAATTTGTTGGCACTACTACCCTTCATCGCCGCATGTTACAATTTGTGGGCACTACTACCCTTCATCGCCGTATGTTACAATGTGTGGACGCTACTACCCTTCATCGCCGTATGTTACAATGTGTGGACACTACTACCTTTCATCACCGTATGTTACAATTTGTGGGCACTACTACCCTTCATCGCTGCATGTTACAATTTGTGGGCACTACTACCCTTCATCGCCGCATGTTACAATTTGTGGGCACTACTACCCTTCATCGCCGCATGTTACAATTTGTGGGCACTACTACCCTTCATCGCCGTATGTTACAATGTGTGGACGCTACTACCCTTCATCGCCGTATGTTACAATTTGTGGGCACTACTACCCTTCATCGCCGTATGTTACAATGTGTGGACGCTACTACCCTTCATCGCCGTATGTTACAATTTGTGGGCACTACTACCCTTCATCGCCGCATGTTACAATTTGTGGGCACTACTACCCTTCATCGCCGTATGTTACAATGTGTGGGCACTACTACCCTTCATCGCCGTATGTTACAATTTGTGGGCACTACTACCCTTAATCTCCGCATGTTATAATGTGTGGGCACTACTACCCTTCATCGCCGTATTATATGTTACAATGTGTGGGCACTACTACCCTTCATCACCGTATGTTACAATGTGTGGGCACTACTATCTTTCATCGCCGTATGTTACAATGTGTGGGCACTACTACCCTTCATCACCGTATGTTACAATGTGTGGGCATTACTACCCTTCATCGCCGTATGTTACAATGTGTGGGCACTACTACCTTTCATCGCCGTATGTTACGATGTGTGGGCACTACTACCCTTCATCACCGTATGCTACAATGTGTGGACACTACTACCTTTAATCGCCGTATGTTACAATGTGTGGGCACTACTACCCTTCATCACCGTATGTTACAATGTGCGGGCACTACTACCCTTCATCACCGTATGTTACGATGTGTGGGCACTACTACCCTTCATCACCGTATGTTACAATGTGTGGACACTACTACCCTTCATCACCGTATGTTACAATGTGTGGACACTACTACCCTTCATCGCCGTATCCTATTTAATAATAGAACCACTAATCATTTATCATTCAGATCCAATGGTCATTTGGGAATGTGACCATGGTGAATAATACACACTGCCAACGAGGCTGTTCTTTGTTTGTGTATTGGCTGTTGGTGTAGTCTGGTATGTTTGGGAAGGTGGTTCAGGCGTGAGTTGGAAGAAGTGATGTCTTACTGTCTCATTTGGATGTTTGCAAAAGGTTGTGGGCACGTTGGTGTTTTTCCTGGTTTTGTGCGGTTAAGGTTGGAATAAATTTGTGCTATGTGCAGGCGACAGATTATGACCTGTTCGTGTCTTTGGGGACAGTTTATTGGATATTTAGTGTCTTGACTGGGCATGTGTGTGAAAACACATCTTCCTGTTGGCATTTCACACATCTTCCTGTTGGCATTTCACACATCTTCCTGTTGGCATTTCACACATCTTCCTGTTGGCATGTGTGTGAAAACCTATCTTCCTGTTGGCATGTGTGTGAAAACCTATCTTACTGTTGGCATTTCACACATCTTCCTGTTGGCATTTCACACATCTTCCTGTTGGCATGTGTGTGAAAACACATCTTCCTGTTGGCATGTGTGTGAAAACTCATCTTCCTGTTGGCATGTGTGTGAAAACACATCGTCCTGTTGGCATGTGTGTGAAAACACATCTTCCTGTTGGCATGTGTGTGAAAACACATCTTCCTGTTGGCATGTGTGTGAAAACACATCTTCCTGTTGGCATTTCACACATCTTCCTGTTGGCATGTGTGTGAAAACACATCTTCCTGTTGGCATGTGTGTGAAAACACATCTTCCTGTTGGCATGTGTGTGAAAACCTATCTTACTATTGGCATTTCACACATCTTCCTGTTGGCATTTCACACATCTTCCTGTTGGCATGTGTGTGAAAACACATCTTCCTGTTGGCATGTGTGTGAAAACACTTCTTCCTGTTGGCATGTGTGTGAAAACCTATCTTACTGTTGGCATTTCACACATCTTCCTGTTGGCATTTCACACATCTTCCTGTTGGCATGTGTGTGAAAACACATCTTCCTGTTGGCATGTGTGTGAAAACTCATCTTCCTGTTGGCATGTGTGTGAAAACACATCTTCCTGTTGACATGTGTGTGAAAACCTATCTTCGTGTTGGCATGTGTGTGAAAACCTATCTTACTGTTGGCATTTCACACATCTTCCTGTTGGCATTTCACACATCTTCCTGTTGGCATGTGTGTGAAAACACATCTTCCTGTTGGCATGTGTGTGAAAACTCATCTTCCTGTTGGCATGTGTGTGAAAACACATCTTCCTGTTGGCATGTGTGTGAAAACACATCTTCCTGTTGGCATGTGTGTGAAAACACATCTTCCTGTTGGCATGTGTGTGAAAACACATCTTCCTGTTGGCATGTGTGTGAAAACACATCTTCCTGTTGGCATTTCACACATCTTCCTGTTGGCATGTGTGTGAAAACACATCTTCCTGTTGGCATGTGTGTGAAAACCTATCTTCCTGTTGGCATGTGTGTGAAAACCTATCTTACTGTTGGCATTTCACACATCTTCCTGTTGGCATGTGTGTGAAAACACATCTTCCTGTTGGCATGTGTGTGAAAACTCATCTTCCTGTTGGCATGTGTGTGAAAACACATCTTCCTGTTGGTATGTGTGTGAAAACACATCTTCCTGTTGGCATGTGTGTGAAAACACATCTTCCTGTTGGCATGTGTGTGAAAACACATCTTCCTGTTGGCATGTGTGTGAAAACCTATCTTCCTGTTGGCATTTCACACATCTTCCTGTTGGCATGTGTGTAAAAACAAATCTTCCTGTTGGCATTTCACACATCTTCCTGTTGGCATGCGTGTGAAAACAAATCTTCCTGTTGGCATTTCACACATCTTCCTGTTGGCATGTGTGTGAAAACAAATCTTCCTGTTGGCATGTGTGTGAAAACACATCTTCCTGTTGGCATGTGTGTGAAAACACATCTTCCTGTTGGCATGTGTGTGAAAACAAATCTTTCTGTTGGCATGTGTGTGAAAACACATCTTCCTGTTGGCATGTGTGTGAAAACACATCTTCCTGTTGGCATGTGTGTGAAAACAAATCTTCCTGTTGGCATGTGTGTGAAAACACATCTTCCTGTCGGCATGTGTGTGAAAACACATCTTCCTGTTTAGCCCATCCATTTAACCACTCTACTTTTTTGTTAGCTCTGATAATCTGATTCGCAGTTTTTAGTGATGTTGGTATGTTTGGATGCTCTCTCGTTTCCTGGTAAATTGTGTCCTGGTATCCATTGTTGGGTTAGCTTGACTGCATAGAAGGAGAGATGTCACTCTTGTTGCTATGAGATCTCAATAGCTACCTGAAGTATTTATTTGCATCGGATAAGATAATGACATTTCTTAGCTGCGCTATGCTGTGAAGATTGCTTGTCACTTCTACATCACCTTACTGCAGACCCCCCCACACACACAAGGGTTGCAGTATTTATCACATGATCGTTCTGTGTACTCTATTCGTACATCATAGCCTGCATGTAGTACATCACGGCCTGCATGTAGCACATCATAGCATGCATGTAGCACATTATAGCCTGCATGTAGCACATCATAGCATGCATTTATCACATCATATTCTGCATGTAGCACATCATTGCCTGAATGTAGCACATCATAGCCTGCATGTAGCACATCATAGCCTGCGCATGTAGCACATCAAAGTCTGCATGTGCACATCGTAGCCTGCGCATGTAGCGCATCATAGCCTGCATGTAGCGCATCATAGCCTGCATGTAGCGCATCATAGCCTGCATGTAGCACATCATAGCCTGCATGTTGCACATCATAGCCTGCATGTAGCACATCATAGCATGCATTTAGCACATCATAGTCTGCATGTAGCACATCATTGCCTGAATGTAGCACATCATAGCCTGCATGTGGCACATCAAAGCCTGCATGTTGCACATCATAGCCTGCATGTAGCACATCAAAGCCTGCATGTTGCACATTATAGCCTGCATGTAGCGCATCATAGCCTGCATGTAGCACATCAAAGCCTGCATGTTGCACATCATAGCCTGCGCATGCAGCACATCATAGCCTGCATGTAGCACATCATAGCCTGCGCATGTAGCACATCATAGCCTGCGCATGTAGCACATCATAGTCTGCATGTAGTACATCACGGCCTGCACGTAGCACATCATAGCCTGCATGTAGCACATCATAGCCTGCATGTAGCACATCATAGCCTGCGCATGTAGCACATCATATCCTGCGCATGTCGCACATCATAGCCTGCATGTAGCACATCATAGCCTGCGCACGTAGCACGTCATAGCCTGCATGTAGCACATCATAGCCTGCATGTAGCACATCATAGCCTGCATGTAGCACATCATAGCCTGCGCATGTAGCACATCATAGCATGCATGTAGAGCTCCTTCGAAAGTTGACCCATCTGTGCATATTTGGATTATATCCCCTGGGTAAGAGGCTGTTTTTATCTGCAGCTATCATTGCATGTAATTTGTCTTACCATTGTATGTAATTTTCTGTGTTTTCTTATCTGTCTTTTCGATCAAGCCAGTTTTAATTTAAGCCGTTTGCGAAAGTTAGTTTGCTTATATAGTTTTAGGTACAATTTGATTAATGAGAAACATACAATTGTCATTTCTTTCATTTTTAGATTTAGGTAGAATATAAGTGCCGGGATCTTATGTCCCATTAATTAACAAATACATTGATGTTTTTATGTTGTAATGATGAAAGCATTCGGCCAAAAGTTGAAATTGGTCTTTTGTCTGATCATAATTAAATCTAGACGTAAATGAATTGTTTATTTCTTCACCATGTCTTGTTAATCTACCTCAAAGCTGATCGCAGTCCATCACTCTTATAATCAGGTATAATTGGCATCTCCTCAGTGTCTGTTGGTGGCCGGAGTTTCTCTGCAATTTTGGAAGCCACATCTTGTATTGATTTCTGTTTAATTCTAGGGTTTGGTCTCCATTTTTTAACCACTTGTATTTTTGGATGTCGCTTGTCTTGGTAGTTACTGTGTGCATGCATTGTAAGGTGAGTCGTGGTGTCGGGGGAGTGGTGTCAATGTAGTTATGCTGTGCATGTAGTATATGGGTAGTTATGGTGTCCAATCAGGGTATTTATTTTATGCATGTAGTGTCAGCGGAGTTGCGGTGTGGGGGGTAATTGATGGATCCATTGGTGTCACGAGACGTGATGTCCATTAATATCAGGTGAGATATGATGTCCATTAATGTCAGGTGAGATATGATGTCCATTAATGTCAGGTGAGATAAGATGTCCATTAATGTCAGGTGAGATATTATGTCCATTAATGTCAGGTGAGATAAGATGTCCATTAATGTCAGGTGAGATATGATATACATTAATGCCAGGTGAGATATGATGTCCATTAATGTCAGGTGAGATATGCTATTTAATGTCAGGTGAGATATGTTGTCAATTAATGTCAGGTGATATATGATGTCCATTAATTTCAGGTGAGATTTGATGTCCATTAATGTCAGGTGAGATATGATGTCCATCAATGCCAGGTGAGATATGATGTCCATTAATGACAGGTGAAATATGATGTCCATTAATGCCAGGTGAGATATGATGTCCATTAATGTCAGGTGAGATATGATGTCCATTAATGCCAGGTGAGATATGATGTCCATTAATGCCAGGTGAGATATGATGTCCATTAATGTCAGGTGAGATTTGATGTCCATTAATGATAGTTGAGATATGATGTCCATTAATGTCAGGTGAGATTTGATGTCCATTAATGTCAGGTGAGATTTGATGTCCATTAATGTCAGGTGAGATTTGATATCCATTAATGTCAGGTGAGATTTGATGTCCATTAATGTTTTAATTCAGGTTTTGTTCTTTAACAAAAAAACACGATGTGAACATATTTAAAAAGATCGTTTCCTCCTGTTCACACACAACTGCGTCACAAGTCGCACACGGGGCACCTAACTCTGTTATCCTCTACAAGGGAAGTAACTTAAGGTCCAACAACTAAGTAATTTCCCCATGGATCCAGGAAGCGTCTGGCCCGCGTTGTTCTGGAACTGGGATATGATCTGGTTTCAGTTGCCGCACTTCATTATGGGGTAGGGGGGTGAACCCCTGGGCGGGCAGCGAATCATTGAGACCGGGGAGCAACAAGTCATCACTTCAACTGTATCAGTCAGACTAGCGCCGTGTCAATAATTTAGTTAAAATAAATTTTATTTGTACGTCTAGATTCGGAGGTTGAACTTGTCTTTAAAATGTACACACATATTTTAAAGTTCATTTCATGGAACGAGGTCAAGAAAAGAACAACATTTGAGATGATTAACTATCTATCGTGTGTGTGTACAGCACACCATAATGATAAGGAGACAACATTCAATGACTTTGAAATACAGCCGTGTTCAATCCGTATCACTGAGAAAGGTCTCTCATTCTAGATACAGAACTTGGAAATATCAGAATGTTCGTTCAAGTTGTTTAATATTTAGAACATAAAACTCATAAAATTGTTTCATTTCTTTCAGTAAGAATTTGTTGCATTTCTTTCAGTGAGACTTTGTTTCATTTCTTTCAGTGAGACTTCGTTTCACGTCTTTCAGCGATACTTTGTTTCAATTGTCCCTGTTATTTCTGACGGGTTTAACCAACTAGTATGACAGATATCTTGTTTTCTTGTGTGTCACAGGACGGTAACAGTCCACTGATGTACTACCTGAAGGCGGACCAGCCAGACCCTGACGTGGTGGAGGCTTTCCTGCGATGTAATGCTGACTTCTATATAGCGAATAAGGTAAGGGAGACAATCGCATCCATGTAGCTAGCAAGGTAAGGGAGTCAATCACTACTATACGGCTAACAATGTGAGGGAGACAATCACTTCTATATATCTGAAACACTGTTAGGGAGACAATCACTACTCTATAGTTCATAAGGAAAGTAAAACAAAATTAAAAACGGCCCTTTAACTTTAAATGATACTGACACTGGAGGCATGACCTCAGTTTCATAATGTATTGTCCTCACTAATATCTTAAGTAATCAAAACAGCTGTAAAGAATCTAGTCCAGCGGTTCTCAACCTGTGGGTCGCGATATGGGAGTCGCGCGACCCTTTCTCAGGGGTTGCCTAAGACCATCTGAAAACACATATATAGTACAGTTATGAAGCAGAAACAAACGTAATTTTGTGGCCTGGGGTCGCCACAACATGAGAAACTGTATTAAAGGGTCGCGGCAGTAGGATGTTCTTAAAGTATGTGCTATATGCATAAGTACATAAATATTCGATAACATGATGTATTGTGCTCTATTGCATGGACGCCATAGCAAGGGGAATTCCCGTTGGAGTTTGTCATGACGTCACCGCACGTTTCAACGGCAGTGAGAAAAATATTCTCTAGATACGTGGTGAGTAGACGATTGATTGATTGGTGTTCACTTTTGTTCGTGTGTTTTGGGCAAAATCTTCAGTCGGCTAATTGACCCACCTCCCATCATCTTATGGAACTGAAACTTTGGTATATTGACTAGTTGCCGATGACAACACATTCTTTCAAATTTTCAGCCCCACCGCCAACCCCCAAAATATTTTTTTCTGTTTTTCAAGGGGAAGATGAATGAAATATTATTTAGTCCATGGGTGCGTGCTTTGGTATGGAGATTAATTGTGTGGCTGTCGCTGTGTGTTTTGTATTTGTGACGCATTTGAGTATGCATTAAAAATCAAATGTAATCTTGAAGGGCAAATAAAGGAATGATCAAATATGTTTTCTCCTGAAGTGACCCAATTACATAACACTTCTTTCTGGATGATCAATAATTACATAATGCAAACAAAAATACATATAAAGGATTTAAGCGAACAAAATGTTTTAGGGTTTGTTTAATCTCCAAGTTTCCATCCGTTGTAATGTGTTCTTTTAATTGAGTTTCTTCTTTGACTCATCAAATCCTTTAAAATTGGGCACATGATACCAACAATACCTGAGACATATAGTACATGATACCAACAATACCTGAGACATATAGTACATGATACCAACAATACCTGAGACATATAGTACATGATACCAACAATACCTGAGACATACAGTACATGATACCAACAATACCTGAGACATATAGTGCATGATGCCAACAATACCTGAGACATATAGTGCATGATGCCAACAATACCTGAGACATATAGTGCATGATGCCAACAATACCTGAGACATATAGTACATGATGCCAACAATACCTGAGACATATAGTGCATGATGCCAACAATACCTGAGACATATAGTGCATGATGCCAACAATACCTGAGACATATAGTACATGATTCCAACAATACCTGAGACATATAGTACACGATGCCAACAATACCTGAGACATATAGTACATGATGCCAACAATACCTGAGACATATAGTACATGATTCCAACAATACCTGAGACATATAGTACATGATTCCAACAATACCTGAGACATATAGTACACGATGCCAACAATACCTGAGACATATAGTACATGATTCCAACAATACCTGAGACATATAGTACATGATTCCAACAATACCTGAGACATATAGTACATGATACCAACAATACCTGAGACATATAGTACATGATACCAACAATACCTGAGACATATAGTACATGATTCCAACAATACCTGAGACATATAGTACATGATACCAACAATACCTGAGACATATAGTACATGATTCCAACAATACCTGAGACATATAGTACATGATACCAACAATACCTGAGACATATAGTACATGATACCTACAATACCTGAGACATATAGTACATGATACCAACAATACCTGAGACATATAGTACATGATACCTACAATACCTGAGACATATAGTACATGATACCAACAATACCTGAGACATAGTACATGATTCCAACAATACCTGAGACATATAGTACATGATTCCAACAATACCTGAGACATATAGTACATGATACCAACAATACCTGAGACATATAGTACATGATACCAACAATACCTGAGACATATAGTACATGATACCTACAATACCTGAGACATATAGTACATGATACCAACAATACCTGAGACATATAGTGCATGATACCTACAATACCTGAGACATATAGTACATGATACCAACAATACCTGAGTCATAGTACATGATTCCAACAATACCTGAGACATATAGTACATGATTCCAACAATACCTGAGACATATAGTACACGATGCCAACAATACCTGAGACATATAGTACATGATTCCAACAATACCTGAGACATATAGTACATGATTCCAACAATACGTGAGACATATAGTACATGATACCTACAATACCTGAGACATATAGTACATGATACCAACAATACCTGAGACATATAGTACATGATACCAACAATACCTGAGACATATAGTACATGATACCTACAATACCTGAGACATATAGTACATGATACCTACAATACCTGAGACATATAGTACATGATTCCAACAATACCTGAGACATATAGTGCATGATGCCAACAATACCTGAGACATATAGTACATGATACCTACAATACCTGAGACATATAGTACATGATTCCAACAATACCTGAGACATAGTACATGATTCCAACAATACCTGAGACATATAGTACATGATACCAACAATACCTGAGACATATAGTACATGATACCAACAATACCTGAGACATATAGTACATGATACCTACAATACCTGAGACATATAGCACATGATACCAACAATACCTGAGACATATAGTACATGATACCAACAATACCTGAGACATATAGTACATGATACCAACAATACCTGAGACATATAGTACATGATACCTACAATACCTGAGACATATAGTACATGATACCTACAATACCTGAGACATATAGTACATGATACCAACAATACCTGAGACATATAGTACATGATACCAACAATACCTGAGACATATAGTACATGATACCAACAATACCTGAGACATATAGTACATGATTCCAACAATACCTGAGACATATAGTACATGATACCAACAATACCTGAGACATATAGCACATGATACCTACAATACCTGAGACATATAGTACATGATACCAACAATACCTGAGACATAGTACATGATTCCAACAATACCTGAGACATATAGTACATGATTCCAACAATACCTGAGACATATAGTACACGATGCCAACAATACCTGAGACATATAGTACATGATTCCAACAATACCTGAGACATATAGTACATGATTCCAACAATACCTGAGATATATAGTACATGATACCTACAATACCTGAGACATATAGTACATGATACCAACAATACCTGAGACATATAGTACATGATACCTACAATACCTGAGACATATAGCACATGATACCTACAATACCTGAGACATATAGTACATGATACCTACAATACCTGAGACATATAGTACATGATTCCAACAATACCTGAGACATATAGTACATGATGCCAACAATACCTGAGATATATAGTACATGATACCTACAATACCTGAGACATATAGTACATGATACCTACAATACCTGAGGCATATAGTACATGATACCTACAATACCTGAGACATATAGTACATGATTCCAACAATACCTGAGACATATAGTACATGATTCCAACAATACCTGAGACATATAGTACATGATTCCAACAATACCTGAGACATATAGTACATGATACCAACAATACCTGAGACATATAGTACATGATTCCAACAATACCTGAGACATATAGTACATGATACCAACAATACCTGAGACATATAGTACATGATACCTACAATACCTGAGACATATAGTACATGATACCAACAATACCTGAGTCATAGTACATGATTCCAACAATACCTGAGACATATAGTACATGATTCCAACAATACCTGAGACATATAGTACATGATGCCAACAATACCTGAGACATATAGTACATGATTCCAACAATACCTGAGACATATAGTACATGATACCTACAATACCTGAGACATATAGTACATGATACCAACAATACCTGAGACATATAGTACATGATACCTACAATACCTGAGACATATAGTACATGATACCAACAATACCTGAGTCATAGTACATGATTCCAACAATACCTGAGACATATAGTACATGATTCCAACAATACCTGAGACATATAGTACATGATGCCAACAATACCTGAGACATATAGTACATGATTCCAACAATACCTGAGACATATAGTACATGATTCCAACAATACCTGAGACATATAGTACATGATTCCAACAATACCTGAGACACATAGTACATGATTCCAACAATACCTGAGACATATAGTACATGATTCCAACAATACCTGAGACATATAGTACATGATGCCAACAATACCTGAGACATATAGTACATGATGCCAACAATACCTGAGACATATAGTACATGATGCCAACAATACCTGAGACATATAGTACATGATTCCAACAATACCTGAGACATATAGTACATGATGCCAACAATACCTGAGACATATAGTACATGATGCCAACAATACCTGAGACATATAGTACATGATTCCAACAATACCTGAGACATATAGTACATGGTACCAACAATACCTGAGACATATAGTACATGGTATGATGATTGAATACTTTTATAGCGCTTGTGGCCGTGCTATTTTAGCATGGTCACAGCGCTCTGATGTCCTAAAATCTATTTAAAGAAAAAAGTATTTCAATGTTTCTACAATGATATCTAAAATACCTGAAATATACAGTAACTGATACAAACATTACATGAGACCTTCAATATCTAACTCCTACAACACTAGAGAGACAGCGACGCCGCATTCAGTTTCTGGTATAGTACCTGTCACCCACATTACCAAAGACTACAATATATAGTAGCCAAATACCAACTACATTATATAAGGCACGCTGTACATTTAAGAACCCAATTATATTTATCCTAGTGGAGCGATAACTCATGTTGGGCATTGGCCATGATGGATGGAAGCTGTCCTCGCTAACTTAGGGCAAATATTATCACTATCTGCCAGATATTTACTTCTACCAACTCTTTGTGTTCACTTGGGCGGGGTTCACTTGGGGCGTGTGTTTGCTTAGAGTGGGGTGTTTGCTTGGGGGAGATGGGAGGGGGTGCCGGGTGCTCACAGGCTCCTGCAAAGTGATGATATCGTATTGATTGGTGCGGTCAGTGATTCCAGGTTATAATGGTGTGGTCTCAAGTCATCTTCATGTTTGAGGAGAAAATAGTAGGAACTCTGACATGCCGACAACGCTCTCAATATGTATTAACCTGATTTCTAGCTCACTTTCAATTTAATCTGAGGAAGTGACCTTACTTTGGGGATGCCGGGGATGCAGACCACATTGGGTGAAATCCTCACAGTTGGCGACACAAATGCAAAATTCAAAACTTACAGGGTTCACCAGATAATGGTGTCACCAGACCGAGCAAGGTGCCATCAGATAAGGTTACCAACAGAACAGGGTGCCACCGGAGTCAGCAAAACAGGGTGTCAAAAATCTGAGTGCCGCCAGAACAGATTGCCGACTGACCAGACTTCCGCTAGAGCAGGGTGCCAGCAGAGCAAGCAGACTCGGGGAAAGTTCTATGGGAAGTCTGGGGGGTGAAGCGAATTGCAAGGGATCAATCAAGAGATACCTGACTCACTTTGCAAGAAGAAAATATGAGGGCGATGCTTGAACGAAGTGACCGTTTTCATTCTGAGCTCCAGATCAAGAGCCATCAAGGTATTATCAGATATGTTTGAAGATGTTCAAGCTAAGAGTCTACTATTGGTGACTGAAGAAGAGTTATTGGCGTCCATCAAGGTAGTATCAGATATGTTTGAAGATGTTCAAGCTAAGAGTCTACTATTGGTGACTGAAGAAGAGTTATTGGCGTCCATCTATGTTGTATCAGATATGTGAAGATGTTCAAGCTAAGAGTCTACTATTGGTGACTGAAGAAGAGTTATTGGCGTCCATCAAGGTAGTTTCAGCTATGTTTGAAAAT
Organism: Omphiscola glabra; assembly: GCA_964017045.1. NCBI lineage: Eukaryota > Metazoa > Mollusca > Gastropoda > Lymnaeidae > Omphiscola > Omphiscola glabra. Next base: position 4,413,868 of record OZ024800.1, read on the forward strand.
GTTCAAGCTAAGAGTCTACTATAGGTGACTGAAGAAGAGTTACTGGCGTCCATCTATGTTGTATCAGATATGTTTGAAGATGTTCAAGCTAAGAGTCTACTATTGGTCACTGAAGAAGAGTTACTGGCATCCATTACCAAGCTGACCATATTCTATGATGAATTATCTAGAAATTATCTCTTTATTGAAATACCAAGGCTTTGGTGGCAACTGAAGGCAGCAGATATTAATCTCTACTAACCCAAAGATTGGTCAATATTTGAATTATTTCTCATGATCTGTGTATCTGTGGCATCATATGAGAGGAACTTTTCAAACCTGAAACTTATAAAGAACTATTTGCGATTTACCATGGAGCAATGCAGTGATTTCTGGTATTGCGATTTTTGTCAACTGAAAGTGAGCCTTTAAAAAATGTTTGATTTTGGTGAAGTTTTTTTTCATCTTTGAAGACCCAGACCAGGAAACAGCAGTTGCGTTGAAAGGAGTTCTTTATATAGTGGGTGTCATTTTCGACCAACTGCAGAATTTTTCGAGGGGGGGGGGGATGCGCGGCAAAAAGCTTGACCCGTCCTGGATGGCATCAACCCTAGATTCGCCACTGCCAGTAAAGGAAACTTTTAAGTATTAAGTTTTATGTTTCAATGATAATATGATTTTTTAAGGCCATTACGTCATATTCTATGTTTTATTATTGTGTCTTTTGTTGCTTTAGAACATGTGTGTAAAACTCAAGGCCCGCGGGCCACATCGGGCCCGGTGTACAATTATACCAGACCCGAGAGGTCTTTACCGGCGTACAATTATATCCGGCGCGAGAGGGAATTTTAGCAAATTATTTTAATGGCCCTGCGATATAAAGTGCAAATGAAATTCCCTAAGTATCAGTCTTGCCAAGCGATAGGCCACCTGAGAGCGTTCTCGCTTCGATCAGAATCAGCGAGAATAAAAGTTGTGTAGTGAGTGGATGTTCGTCATTACAATAGCCTAGCAACGTACTCTTGCTCGTATTGGCTTGGCGCATTAGAAATGAAAGGAGTGTAGTGCCCGGATATGACATAACCTTTTCCCGCTACGGCTAACGTGATATCAATCAAGGTTTGATAGTTGCACAATCTTTTTTTAATCAAAGCTAGCATTAAAATGTCCCATAGAAAAGTTGTTTCTGAACACAGAGCCTTTCAAAGCCGCTGGGAGTCTGAATATATATATTTACTGATATTTGCGGGTAACCTGTGTGTCTAATTTGTGGAGATAGTGTGGCTGTGATCAAGGAATAAAATGTGAGACGGCACTGCGAGACTAAACATCAAGACAAGTTAAAAAGCCTGAATGCAGAGCAGAAGCTGGAGAAGGTAGCAGAATTGAAGAGGAATCTAACATCACAGCAGACGTTTTTCACCAAAGCAAAATCACAAACTGAAGCTGCTGTAAAAACAGGTTTTATTGTGGCGGAAGAGATAACAAAATCAGGACGACCATTTGCAGGAGAGTTTCTGAAGCGCTGCATGATGAAAGTGTGTGACGTCTTGTGTTCAGACAAGGCAGATGTTTGCAAGTGTAAGGTTTAGCAGTAAAAACGGTTGCTGATCAGGTTTGTCAGATGGCGACTGATGTGAAAACACAGCTGATCGAAAAAGGCAAAGACTTTGCTGCATTCTCTATTGCTGTCGATGAACGTTATGACACGACTGACACTGCACAGCTCGCCATCTTCATCGTGGATTGGACTCCAGTTTGAATTTTACAGAAGAAATATTGGACATGAAATCCATAATGGGGACAGCGACAGGAAAAGACATTACTGGCGATGTTAGTCAAAGTCTAAACGACATGAACCTGCCTTATAGGGACAAACTTATTGGACTTACAACAGATGGAGCACCGGCGATGTGTTGCAAAAAAGTGGACTAGTTGGAAGGATGCGGCTCAGGATGCAGGAAGAACTGTACTGGTGAATTGGTAGCATATCACTGCATCATACACCAAGGAGAGCTGTGTGGTTAAGTCCTCAACATGGAAGGTGTAATGAGCACTGAAACACAGTCACCTTTATCAGAGCCAAAGTCTCAGTTGGGGAAATGCACCAATACTTGTATCACTTTTCTTGTTGCCATGCAATGTTGAACCAAGTCAACGCTATGATGTTTCCCAATGCACACTTTGCTGAAAAATGTAGCTTACTTCGCGCCGAGTTCGCACGGCGCTTTAGTGACTTTGAGGCACATAAATGTAATTTCGAGCTGTTTCGTAACTTGTCATAGACGTGTAAATTTTCAGATGTAGCTAATAGAGCTGCAGTGTAATGGGACCCTAAAGACAAAGTACGACACTATGAGGCCTGCACAGTTCACTCGTTTCATGCCTGAAGAGATGTCCTAGCTTTGTCTCCATGTTGGGTAGCACATACATGTGTGAGCAGCTCTTTTCTGTGATGAAGTTAAAGAAAACATCACACAGGAGTCGTCTCACTGATGAACACTTGCAGTCCATCACGAGAATCTAATGACACAGAACATTACACAGGAGTCGTCTCACTGGTGAACACCTGCAGTCCATCATGGGAATCTCAATGACACAGAACATTACACAGGAGTCGTCTCACTGGTGAACACTTGCAGTCCATCACACAGGAGTCGTCTCACTGGTGAACACTTGCAGTCCATCACACATGAGTCGTCTCACTGGTGAACACCTGCAGTCCATCATGGGAATCTCAATGACACAGAACATTACACAGGAGTCGTCTCACTTGTGAACACTTGCAGTCCATCACACAGGAGTCGTCTCACTGGTGAACACTTGCAGTCCATCACACATGAGTCGTCTCACTGGTGAGCATCTGCAGTCCATCACACAGGCGTCGACTCACTAATGAACACCATGAGAATCTCAATGACACAGAACATCACACAGGAGTCGTCTCACTGATGAACACTTGCAGTCCATCACGAGAATCTCAATGACACAGAACATTACACAGGAGTCGTCTCACTGGTGAACACTTGCAGTCCATCACACAGGAGTCGTCTCACTGGTGAACACTTGCAGTCCATCACACAGGAGTCGTCTCACTGGTGAACACTTGCAGTCCATCACACAGGAGTCGTCTCACTGGTGAACACTTGCAGTCCATCATGAGAATCTCAATGACACAGAACATCACACAGGAGTCGTCTCACTGGTGAACACTTGCAGTCCATCACACAGGAGTCGTCTCACTGATGAACACCATGAGACTCTCAATGACACAGAACATCACACAGGAGTAGTCTCACTGGTGAACAATTGCAGTCCATCACACAGGAGTCGTCTCACTGGTGAACACCTGCAGTATATCATGAGAATCTCAATGACACAGAACATCACACAGGAGTCGTCTCACCGATGTACACTTGTAGTCCATCATGAGAATCTCAATGACACAGAACATTACTCCCAATATAAACGAACTTGTAGCCATGAAAAGATGACAAACATCCAGCTGTGACAAATTGACATAAGAGCGAACATGCCTGTGCCAATGATTGTTTCATTATTAAAACATGCTCTTTTTTAATGTATATTAATGTTTAAAAATGGTTTATTTCCCGCTTAATGAATGTTTTTTCCCGTTCGGCCCGCAACCTTACGTGTGATGTGAGTTTTGGCCCGCTGAGCGATTGAGTTTGGCACCCCAGCTTTAGATCTTCATTTGCATGCAATACTTAAATTCAGCCGTTGGGAAGAATTACTTGGTGCAGACCCAAGGGTGGAAAGAAGTGGGGGAGGTGGGGGGTTTGACAACATGAGTTACCGCACCGGGTGACACAAACCCTAGTGACGCCTCTGATTGTTGGTAGATCTCTACCAGAGCTTCGATACGTCACTTAAGTTGTTAGTGGGCAAAAATAATAAGGGGCCGTCCATAAATTACGTTACGCTTCAGTGGGAAATGGGGCAATTGGCTGGGGTGGTGTAAAGATGTTGTGTGACGTCACACATTAAAAGAAATTATACAAATAAACCCTGAAATTGACTGATGTTTAATTTTCTGTTATGATGGATGTCTTCTGACAGTGATGTTAAACTTTCTGTTGTTATAGATGTCTTCTGACAGTGATGTTAAACTTTCTGTTGTTATAGATGTCTTCTGACAGTGATGTTAAACTTTCTGTTGTGATAGATGTATTCTGACAGTGATGTTAAACTTTCTGTTGTGATAGATGTATTCTGACAGGGATGTTAAACTTTCTGTTGTTATAGATGTCTTCTGACAGTGATGTTAAACTTTCTGTTGTGATAGATGTATTCTGACAGTGATGTTAAACGTTCTGTTGTTATAGATGAATTCTGACAGTGATGTTAAACTTTCTGTTGTGATGGATGTATTCTGACAAAGATGTTAAACTTTCAAATGTCACATAAGCATTGGAAATCACAAATAATATGTCACATAAGCATTGGAAATCACAAATGATATGTCACATAAGTATTGGAAATCACAAATAATATGTCACATAAGCATTGGAAATCACAAATGATATGTCAGATAAGCATTGGAAATTACAAATGATATGTCACATAAGCATTGGAAATCACAAATAATATATCACATAAGAATTGGAAATCCCGAATAATATGTCACATATGCATTGGAAATCCAAAATCCCCTGTATGGTGAACTTAAACTGCTGTAAAACAAAGCCAATTACGTTTGAATCCGTCTCATTTAATGTGGCATTCATTCATCAAGGCAGTCGGTGGATTCTACGTCATCAAATACAATCTTCTGGAGGCTTTTAACTAGCTGTAAACCCCACACACACTCACTCCCACCACACAAACACACACTTTCCAATCACAGAACTAATAAGCAGCCTTCTAAATTAGCATGATCAAATGGGCCGGGAGGGGGTGGGGGCTAACAGGCAGATGCCATCAAAAGAGACTGGGTCACACTCTATCTCTCTCCCTCACTCTCTCCCTTTTCCCCTCTTCCGCTCACTCTCTATCTTTCTCTCTCTGTTTCTATCTCTGTCTCTCTCTCTATCTCTGTTGTCTCTCTCTATCTTTTTCTGTTTCTTTCTCTCTCTCTCTTTCTCTTTCTTTCTGTCTCTGTCGCTCTGCTCTCTCTATGTTTGTCTCTCTCTATGTCTCTATATCTCTCTATGTTTCTCTTTCTTTCTATATCTCTCTCTTGATCTCTGTCTCTCTCTCTCTCTCTCATTCTCTCTCTTGACAGACCACCCCTGATACACTAGGACCGCCCTTTATACTCTAAGACCGGCCCTGGTACACTAGGACGTCCCTGACACACTAGAATCGCCCCTGGTACCCTAGACTCGCCCCTAGTACACATGAGTTCTGTTAAGTAACCTCTTTGTCTATAGCCAGGCATATGGGAGGCGGTGGCCAAAGATGACGCAATGAGTGTACGGCGACTGATCAACGAGTGGTGCAGGGTGGACGTCCAGAAGGTCAGTGGTCAGTTCAAAAAATTAAATGAACTGAAGTTCCAATACGTTTAAACGTTGTATGTTTGGTTACGTTGTCACTTAAGTTGTCTGAATTTTTAAATATTTTTTTTAGGGGAGGGTGGTCTTTTTACAATTTTGAACCATGAAAATGAAAAGCCAAAGGATTTACTTTGCTGGGACCAATTTATTGGCACTGATCTGAGTTACTGCCCTTGAAGAGTTCAAACTTTGAATGAACTCTGTAAGGCTGTTGCTCTACTGGGACCGTATTTCACCGGTCTCGTACGTCAGTCTTGGATACCGGTGAAATACGGTCCCAGTAGAGTCACAGCCGTAGAGTTGAGCTCCCCAGACTTGTGTCGTGTCCTATTGTCGTAGCTGACATTTCAAATCATTTAATCTCAAGTTATAGAAACGTATCTCTTAACAACCCAAGAATGTACTGTGGCTTCTGTTAGGTGATGGCACTGTATACAAACACAATATGTGCTGTATCAAAGTGTATGTGAATTGTGTCAAGAAATGTGAACAGTTTACAATCAAGTTGAACCAAAAAGTGTAGACATCTTAAGACCATCAGTTGGAAGAGTGGGTGGGCATTGCGTACATTGAACCACTGCCAGTAAGATTAGCCCCAGTGTGTACATTTAACAACAATCAGTGACAGTGTGAACATTTAACAACCATCAGTGACAGTGCGTACATTTAACAACCATCAATGACAGTGTGTACATTTAACAACCATTAGTGACAGTGTGTACATTTAATACTACCAATACGATTAGTCCCAGTGTGTACATTTCATTACTACCAATAAGATTAGTCCCAGTGTGTACATTTCATTACTACCAATAAGATTAGTCCCATTGTGTACATTTCATTACTACCAGTAAGATTAGTCGCCCAGTGTGTACATTTCATTACTACCAGTAAGATTAGTCCCAGTGTGTACATTTCATTACTACCAGTAAGATTAGCCCTTGTGTGTACATTTCATTACTACCAGTAAGATTAGTCCCAGTGTGTACATTTCACTACTACCAGTAAGATTAGTGACAGTGTGTACATTTCACTACTGACTACCAGTAAGATTAGTGACAGTGTGTACATTTCACTACTACAGTAAGATCAGTGACAGTGTGTACATTTCAGAATGGTCAAACCTTGTTGCAGTTGGCATTAGAGATGGGTACAGAAAACATCATCCGAGTGGTCAGTGGCATCCGGTCATCTATGGTGGGTGTCCTTGTGTTCATTTCATATTGACATGTTCGCTTCTCCACAGTAAGAACTTTAAATTGAGCAACAATTAAGCCATCTTTACCTGAGACGCTGGCTTGGGATAACAGCTAAATAGTGTGACTTTCCCAACGTCTTTACCTGAGACGCTGGCTTGGGATAACAGCTAAATAGTGTGACTTTCCCAACGATTTGTTTTTCATTAAATAAGTATTTAAAATTCTAATAAACATTTGAAACAAAAACTATTTGAAACAATTAAGAACTATTTGAAATGTTTAAAACTTATTAATAACCACCAAAAACTGTAACTCCATGTTACTGATGTCTAATGTAATAAGTCTCTTTCCCTATTTGTTATATTGCCAGCTTTCTGTTACATCTGGCTGTTTTATATTTTCTATAGGAATTCGCTCACAGTGTTCTGGCAGGTGACACGCAGATTGTCAGGCGGATGTTGAGGCTCAAACTCAAGATTAATGTCAACTTTAGAAATATGGTGAGATGTGACAGGACATTTCTTTGTTGCTTGACTCTTTACATTACAACAAATATTGGGACATTCTCTATTGCTTGAATCTCTGCAGTACACCAAATATTATGACATTTCTCTGTTGATTGACTCTTTACAATACACCAAATATTATGACATTTCTCTGTTGATTGACTCTTTACAATACACCAAATATTATGACATTTCTCTGTTGATTGACTCTTTACAATACACCAAATATTTGGACATTTCTCTATTTTGCAGGGAGACAGAGGCAAGACGCCAATATTCTATGCCTTGGTTCAGGGCAACACTGATCTAGTCCACACTTTGCTGGACAGAGGAGCTCGAGTAGATTTAACTCTAAAGGGAGATGATGAGGTAGAAGACAATCTGTCAACAGGAGTTACCTGCATTTGAATTTTTTATTGTGTCATATTGTCTTAAAAATAATAGCAGGTCCAAAGTCCATTTTCGGGATTTCTTTTATACATTTACAGCATCGTACACTTACTTTTTTGTCTCCAATCAAACTCTATTAAAATTACCAGTTGAATAATGAACTCAACAATTAAAATGCCTTTCTTCTGAATACCCTTAACATCTTATGAAAGCATCTACATAGTTGTTGTTTTTCAATTTGGCTTTGTACCCTTTCAACACAAAATTTAGCTATAACTTAGCTATATAATGCAGCTATAACCATGAGATGCAGATATAGCCATGAGATGCAGCTATAGCCATGAGATGCAGCTATAGCCATGAGATGCAGCTATAACCATGAGATGCAGCTATAACCATGAGATGCAGCTATAGCCATGAGTTGCAGCTATAGCCATGAGATTCAGCTATAACCATGAGATGCAGCTATAACCATGAGATGCAGCTATAGCCATGAGATGCAGCTATAACCATGAGATTCAGCTATAACCATGAGATTCAGCTATAACCATGAGATACAGCTATAGCCATTAGATGCAGCTATAGCCATGAGATACAGCTATAGCCATGAGATGCAGCTATAGCCATGAGATGCAGCTATAGCCATGAGATGCAGATATAGCCATGAGATGCAGCTATAGCCATGAGATGCAGCTAAAGCCATGATATGCAGCTATAGCCATGAGATGCAGCTATAACCATGATATGCAGCTATAGCCATGAGATGCAGCTATAAACCATGAGATGCAGCTATAGCCATGAGATGCAGCTATAACCATGAGATGCAGCTATAGCCATGAGATGCGGCTATAAACCATGAGATGCAGCTATAGCCATGAGATGCAGCTATAGCCATGAGATGCAGCTATAGCCATGAGATGCAGCTATAGCCATGAGATGCAGCTATAGCCATGAGATGCAGCTATAGCCATGAGATGCAGCTATAGCCATGAGATGCAGCTATAGCCATGAGATGCAGCTATAGCCATGAGATACTCTACGATTTATTTTAACACATACACACAAATAATTATTTTTAAAGATTCTTTAACACAGCAATCTCCAAGATTTTACTTTTAACATTAATTTTTGTAACGAGCAAATAACTGTTTTAATTTCCGTCAAGTGCAGCCAGGCTTTAAGTTTAAATGATCTAAATTTGCTGCTGTAATTTAACATGTCATATCATTGTAGTAGAGTAATTTAAAATGTCATTTCATTGTAATAGTGTAATTTAACATGTCATTTCATTGTAATAGTGTAATTTAACATGTCATTTCATTGTAATTGTGTAATTTAACATGTCATATCATTGTAATGGTGTAATTTTAATATGTCATTTCATTGTAATAGTGTAATTTAAAATGTCATTTCATTGTAATAGTGTCATTTAACATGTCATTTCATTGTAATAGTGTGATTTAACATGTCATATCTCCAAGCTTCAATTCTATGGAAAGTTTGAAAACAAATAACCTTGCTTTTCTTAACACAAAGTCATTTTAATATTAAAATAACATTGTTAATGGGATTTTTTACTTGACATTCTGGGGGAGGGAGGGAGACTGACCACTTATTTTATATTAGTATTTTTTACTCTATTTACCAGATAGACATTCCATTATTTTTCTCCGCCTTGGAACACCGTCCAGCTATTTCTACTTCTTTGCTAAAAGCCATCATCCCAGTGGCTCCTGTCAGGGTGGATTGCCTCTTCTACAAGGTCAGTTCACTTAAGTTGTCAGGGTGGATTGCCTCTTCTGCAAGGTCAGTTGACTTAAGTTGTCAGGGTGGATTGCCTCTTCTACAAGGTCAGTTCACTTAAGTTGTCAGGGTGGATTGCCTCTTCTGCAAGGTCAGTTGACTTAAGTTGTCAGGGTGGATTGCCTCTTCTACGAGGTCAGTTCACTTAGTTGTCAGGGTGGATTGCCTCTTCTACGAGGTCAGTTCACTTAGTTGTCAGGGTGGATTGCCTCTTCTGCAAGGTCAGTTGACTTCGTTGTCAGGGTGGATTGCCTCTTCTACGATGTCAGTTCACTTAGTTGTCAGGGTGGATTGCCTCTTCTACGAGGTCAGTTGACTTAAGTTGTCAGGGTGGATTGCCTCTTCTACAAGGTCAGTTCACTTAGTTGTCAGGGTGGATTGCCTCTTCTGCAAGGTCAGTTGACTTCGTTGTCAGGGTGGATTGCCTCTTCTACGAGGTCAGTTCACTTAGTTGTCAGGGTGGATTGCCTCTTCTGCAAGGTCAGTTCACTTAAGTTGTCAGGGTGGATTGCCTCTTCTACGAGGTCAGTTCACTTAGTTGTCAGGGTGGATTGCCTCTTCTACGAGGTCAGTTCACTTAGTTGTCAGGGTGGATTGCCTCTTCTGCAAGGTCAGTTGACTTCGTTTTCAGGGTGGATTGCCTCTTCTACAAGGTCAAATGACTTAGTTGTCAGGGTGGATTGCCTCTTCTACAAGGTCAGTTGACTTAGGTTGTCAGGGAAACATTATTGCAGCTACAAAAGGGACATATTATTCTCTTACGTTGTCAGGGAAACATTATTGCAGCTGGCAGGGACACATTATTCTCTTACGTTGTCAGGGATACATTATTGCAGCTGGCAGGGACACATTATTCTCTTACGTTGTCAGGGATACATTATTGCAGCTGGCTGGGACACATTATTCTCTTACGTTGTCAGGGAAACATTATTGCAACATGATTTTCTTTGAAGCAGTCCTATTGAAGGGTTCAACTAAATGAAAAGAAATGTAAAATAATCTTGATGTAACTTAATACATAAACAGACACTTGTGATATAAGCAGACACTTATTTACTGGAAGACTTATTTTGTTGATAACAAAATTGAGAAACAAGTATTTTTCTCTTTCCCTTTTCCATTCCAACTTTTTAGTTTACTTTTTGGATAGAAGGCTTTTTAGCTTTGATTTTTTGTCTGTTTAAATTCTGATTTATGAGCTCATCATCATGCGAGTGTCTCAGTAACAGAGATGAGGATGTTTAAAGGTGTCTCTACAACAGAGATGAGGGTGTTGAAGGGTGTCTCTACAACAGAGATGTGGGTGTTTAATGGTGTCTACAACAGATATGAGGGTGTTTAAGGGTGTTTCTACAACAGAGATGAGGGTGTTTAAGGGTGTCTCTGCAACAGAGATGTGGGTGTTTAAGGGTGTCTCTACAACAGAGATGTGGGTGTTTAAGGGTGTCTCTACAACAGAGATGAGGGTGTTTAAGGGTGTCTCTACAACAGAGATGTGGGTGTTTAAGGGTGTGTCTACAACAGAGATGTGGGTGTTTAATGGTGTCTACAACAGATATGAGGGTGTTTAAGGGTGTTTCTACAACAGAGATGAGGGTGTTTAAGGGTGTCTCTGCAACAGAGATGTGGGTGTTTAAGGGTGTCTCTACAACAGAGATGTGGGTGTTTAAGGGTGTCTCTACAACAGAGATGAGGGTGTTTAAGGGTGTCTCTACAACAGAGATGTGGGTGTTTAAGGGTGTCTCTGCAACAGAGATTAGGTTATTAGCTCTGTGACTGTGATTAGATTTCAATAACATCACTGATGCCTGTCTCATGTTTTCAGGGTCGCAATGTGTTGTTTCACTGCATCGAGAAGTGTGTCGGGGAGCAGCTGGTGGATTATATAGTCAGTAAAAGTTCACCCTACCTGGTCACTCAGAGAATTGAGGTCATTATGCGCATCATTTTTGTGTATTGACCTGTACAAAATCCATGGTTATTTGAGATGTGTACAAATACTTACTATGAGGCATGTGTAAAATACAGGACATTTAATGTGTGCTCATGGGTTTAGTGAAGGCCAAAAATTAGACTAGCTTGTTATAAGTAATGGAGTTAAGTATAATAGCTTTAAATGATGAGTACAAACTTCATGTTAACAGATGAACAAGTGTCCTCGTGAGATGGCAGTAGAAAGACAATGTACGTGGATGGTCAAAGCCATAGATGCTGTAAGTAGATCAGCTGTTGAGATAATAATAATAATAATAATAAAGTTTATTTGAAAAATCACGCTTCATCCCCAAAGGCTCGAAGCGCGTTACAAAGTCAAATCTTCGATGTTCGAGAGGCATCACTGCTGCCAGTTAGGCGCATGTGAACTCCATCTCCCCATCTGCGGGTTTGAATTCAGAGTTGCCTTCTCTTAGATGAGTTGCCGTCCAAGGTTAACGAGTCCCATCCACCCGGGGGAGGTTGGGATAATTTGGGGAAAATCTGACCTTTTCTTCTCATAAAGATATGTATATATATATATATGTTTTTGTGTGGGTAGCTTTTTAAAATTTCTAAAATAAAATGTGCCTATATTTGCAGGGACGTCATTTAAATAGGGCATTCTCCCCCCCCCCCCCCCCCCCCGAAATTGCAGGTTTTATTAAAATTGCTATGTACTGAGGCCCTCCAGTAATAAACAACTTAACATGCCGGCCAAGTTTTGGTTTTGCCTCCCCCTCCCTGACATGATGTCCCTGTTGAGGGTTTCATGTAATGTATAAACAAGTTCTCATGGTGTTATTTGAATAACATGAACAATCTGACAGTCACTTTGCTTATCATACTTCTGACCGTGTCAAGATGACATTGGGGTCAGATGACATTGGGGTCAAGATGACATTGGGGTCAAGATGACATTGGGGTCAAGGTGCCATTGGGGTCAGATGACATTGGGGTCAAGATGACATTGGGGTCACGTTTGACTTGAGGGTTGACAGATGCACAACAAATTTGATATTTTGACACTTTGCCATATACAGTCATTGACCCCATTCTTTCAGGCTGTTGTCAGGTGGGTGTACCAAGAAGAGGGTCTGAGTCGACAGGTCTTGGTCTTGCAAGGCTACCAATACATTCCTGCAGCTTTACAGGTGAGCTCAATTCATGCAGTCAGATGACTTTGTTCATGACACTCAAACTATACAATTACTTCAATTAGAGAACTGATTAAAAATAATAGAAAGCTTTGTTAGGTTCCATTAACTATCAATTCACTTAGTTGTTTATGTAACATATTGTACTGAAGCTCACAAGGTGATGTGTTACCAGTTGTTATGAGATACAAGGTGATGTGTTACCAATTTTTATATGAGACACAAAGTGATGTGTTATCAATTGTTATATGAGACACAAGGTGATGTGTTACCACTTGTTTTATGAGACACAAGGTGATGTGTTACCACTTGTTTTATGAGACACAAGGTGATGTGTTACCACTTTTTTTATGAGACACAAGGTGATGTGTTACCACTTGTTATGTGAGACACAATGTGATGTGTTACCACTTGTTATGTGAGACACAAGGTGATGTGTTACCACTTGTTATGTGAGACACAATGTGATGTGTTACCACTTGTTATGTGAGACACAATGTGATGTGTTACCACTTGTTATGTGAGACACAATGTGATGTGTTACCACTTGTTATGTGAGACACAAGGTGATGTGTTACCACTTGTTATGTGAGACACAATGTGATGTGTTACCACTTGTTATGTGAGACACAATGTGATGTGTTACCACTTGTTATGTGAGACACAATGTGATGTGTTACCACTTGTTATGTGAGACACAAGGTGATGTGTTACCACTTGTTATGTGAGACACAAGGTGATGTGTTACCACTTGTTATGTGAGACACAAGGTGATGTGTTACCACTTGTTATGTGAGACACAAGGTGATGTGTTACCACTTGTTATGTGAGACACAAGGTGATGTGCTACCACTTGTTATGTGAGACACAAGGTGATGTGTTACCACTTGCTATGTGAGACACAATGTGATGTGTTACCACTTGTTATGTGAGACACAAGGTGATGTGTTACCACTTGTTATGTAAGACACAATGTGATGCATTACCACTTGTTATGTGAGACACAAGGTGATGTGTTACCAGTTGTTATATGAGACACAAGGGGATGTGTTACCAATTTTTATTATAGACTCAAGGTGATGTGTTACCAGTTGTTAAATGAGACACACCTTACATTTAGCATAGAAAAGGGTGCTGCTACCATTTCGGTTTGCCTCAGTTTGAGAACCCTAGCTGTAGCTTATTAAATCATTGGTTGCCTCAGTTTGAGAACCCTGGCTGTAGCTCTGTAAATCATTGGTTGCCTCAGTTTGAGAACCCTGGCTGTAGCTTATTAAATCATTGGTTGCCTTAGTTTTTTAACCCTGGCTGTAGCTCATTAAATCATTGGCCATTGAATAGCAATAAATCTTAAGCTTTTTACTAATGTCTGTAATATAGGGATTATCAATGCTTCTAATGTTTCATAAGTCTAATATGTGTTTCTTTGATCACACAGAACATCAATAGTAACAATGAGGATGCAGCTGACACATTCTACAGATACCTGTCTCTCTATCAGGTAAAGACAATAAACCATACCTGTCTCTCTATCAGGTAAAGACAACAAACTATACCTGTCTTTCTATCGGGTAAGACAAGACCTGTTTATCAGGGAAATACAACAAATTCTAGTAGAGAAAGTTTTCTTTAGTTCCACAGAATCTTAATCATGTGTTGACAGGGAATATTGGTTTGATGACATTGAGAGTGTTGTTTGATGACATTGGGATGGCTGGTTTGATGACACTGGGAGGTTGGTTTGATGACATTTGGAGGGTTGGTTTGATGACATTGGGAGGTTGGTTTGATGACATTGGGAGGATTGGTTTGATGACATTGGGAGGGTTGGTTTGATGACATTGGGAGGGCTGGTTTGATGACATTGGGAGGGTTTGTTTGATGACATTTGGAGGGTTGGTTTGATGACATTGGGAGGGTTGGTTTGATGACATTGGGAGGGTTGGTTTGATGACATTGGGAGGGTTGGTTTGATGACATTGGGAGGGTTGGTTTGATGACATTGAGAGTGTTGGTTTGATGACATTGGGAGGGTTGGTTTGATGACATTGGGAGGGTTGGTTTGATGACATTGAGATGGCTGGTTTGATGACATTGGGAGGTTTGGTTTGATGACTTTGAGATGGTTGGTTTGATGACATTGGGATGGTTGGTTTGATGACATTGGGAGGGCTGGTTTGATGACTTTGAGGTGGTTGGTTTGATGACATTGGGAGGGCTGGTTTGATGACATTGGGATGGTTGGATTGATGACATTGGGATGGCTGGATTGATGACATTGGTATGGCTGGTTTGATGACATTGGGAGGGTTGGTTTGATGACATTGGGAGGGTTGGTTTGATGACATTGGGAGGGTTGGTTTGATGACATTGGGAGGGTTGGTTTGATGACATTGGGAGGGTTGGTTTGATGACATTGGGAAGGCTGTTGGATGACATTGGGAAGGCTGATTGGATGACTTTGGGATGGCTGGTTGTATGACTTTGGGATGGCTGATTTTAATGTTGGACAAAAAAAATGAAAAATGTTAGTTAAAAAAAGATTTTTTTAATGAAAATAAAAAAATCCGAGTGTTTTCTCTGTCTGTGATTAAGATGAAAACCAACTCTACAACATAAATCTACTTGCTCTCATCAATAAAGTAATCTATCTAAAACTGAGAAATTTTTCTCCTTATTTCAGGACCAAATGAATGCACTGCACAAGGCTGTGGATGAAAGTGATGAGGAAACTGTACGACGCATTATTTATTTCAGACATCCTGATGACCACAGCCTTGACCCTTGTCTAGCAGACAGCAGGAAACCAGTGAGTGTCATGGCAAAGTTCTTTACTGCTGGAAATGCTATCCCACTATCCCGATTGAGAAGATGATATTCCACTTTGGGAGATGTTATCCCACTTTGGGAGATGATATACCACTTTGATAAATGCTATACCACTTGAGAAGAGGATATCCACGTTTTGATGACATAGCTGACAGTATAACCAGCACTTGAGAAGATGATATCCACGTTTTGATGACATAGCTGATAGTATAACCAGCACTTGAGAAGATGATATCCACGTTTTGATGACATAGCTGACAGTATAACCAGCACTTGAGAAGATGATATCCACGTTTTGATGACATAGCTGACAGTATAACCAGCACTTGAGAAGATGAAATCCACGTTTTGATGACATAGCTGACAGTATAACCAGCTTAGTTTGGTAGAACTCTCACTAAAACATATTCACTATTAGAAATATAAACTATTTTGGTTGTGCTAGCTGCAATGGATCTAGCCAAAGACGTAGTTAAAGACAGAAATAGATGGACTTATATAAAAAAAATACACAAAAACATGTCAGGCCTTTTGAGTCAGTCAAGGAAGGCTTTCTGTGGATACATTCTGTGGATACATTCTGTGGATACATGTGTTGCTTTGATTTCATCAAGTCAAACTTCTCCATACTTTGTGTATTTGTTTGAAAATTACAATTACATTTTTCTCACATTTACATTGTGAAATAATGTGTCCTCGTTGATATAGCATTGGTTGATCCAGCTTGCTGTAGTCAACATGTTGATCAGTGTCCACAGCACCTGGCTTTACATGTTGTCTTCTGATTTGTCACAGGGAGATGGTCAACCTCTGCTGCACAAAGCTGTCCTGAGGGGAAGTGTGGGGGTCACCCAGCTGTTGGCCGAGACTTTGGTGTATCAAAGGAAACAGAGGCTGGACTCTATCAGAGATCAGGTCAGACACACTCTGCAGGTCAGACACATTCTGCAGGTCAGACACACTCTGCAGGTCAGACACACTCTGCAGGTCAGACACACTCTGCAGGTCAGACACACTCTGCAGGTCAGACACAATCTGCAGGTCAGACACACTCTGCAGGTCAGACACAATCTGCAGGTCAGAAACAATCTGCAGGTCAGAAACACTCTGCAAACAGAACATCTTTTTATTTACTGATCGAGATAAACATAGAATACCAAGTGTTTCCTTGATGGTCACTGTAAATAAGAGATGGATATCTTGCGGATGGCAATCACATTATGTGTACCTTCATTAGCCTTTTAGAGCAATAATGTTCACTTCTTAAGCAATATTTTTATTATGCTAAAAAAAATTGAATTTTTAACATTTGAATGAAGTGTGAAGGCTCTTATGATTTCAACATGAAGCTATGCTTTTATCAACTATCAGTAATTTTATTTAAAGATGTATTAATGTCACATTGTTTAACGTACTTTTAATTTTATTTGTTAATAAATTAACTTTAATGTTGTTATGATAATAAATCCCAACCTCCCATGTCCTCCATCCCAACCTCCCATGTCCTCCATGCCAACCTCCCATGTCCTCCATCCCAACCTCCCATGTCCTCCATCCTAACCTCCCTTGTCTCCCACCCAACCTCCCATGTCCTCCATGCCAACCTCCCATGTCTTCCATGCCAACCTCCCATGTCCTCCATCCCAACCTCCCATGTCCTCCATCCTAACCTCCCTTGTCCTCCATCCCAACCTCCCATGTCCTCCATCCCAACCTCCCATGTCCTCCATGCCAACCACCCATGTCCTCCATCCCAACCTCCCATGTCCTCCATGCCAACCTCCCATGTCCTCCATCCCAACCTCCCATGTCCTCCATGCCAACCACCCATGTCCTCCATCCCAACCTCCCATGTCCTCCATGCCAACCACCCATGTCCTCCATCCCAACCTCCCATGTCCTCCATCCCAACCTCCCATGTCCTCCATGCCAACCACCCATGTCCTCCATCCCAACCTCCCATGTCCTCCATGCCAACCTCCCATGTCCTCCATGCCAACCACCCATGTCCTCCATGCCAACCTCCCATGTCCTCCATCCCAACCACCCATGTCCTCCATCCCAACCTCCCATGTCCTCCATGCCAACCACCCATGTCCTCCATGCCAACCACCCATGTCCTCCATGGCAACCACCCATGTCCTCCATCCCAACCTCCCATGTCCTCCATCCCAACCTCCCATGTCCTCCATCCCAACCACCCATGTCCTCCATCCCAACCGCCCATGTCCTCCATCCCAACCACCCATGTCCTCCATCCCAACCTCCCATGTCCTCCATGCCAACCACCCATGTCCTCCATCCCAACCTCCCATGTCCTCCATGCCAACCACCCATGTCCTCCATGCCAACCACCCATGTCCTCCATCCCAACCTCCCATGTCCTCCATGCCAACCTCCCATGTCCTCCATCCCAATCTTCCATCCCAACCTCCCATGTCCTCCATGCCAACCTCCCATGTCTTCCATCCCAACCTCCCATGTCCTCCATGCCAACCACCCATGTCCTCCATGCCAACCTCCCATGTCCTCCATCCAAACCACCCATGTCCTCCATCCCAACCTCCCATGTCCTCCATCCCAACCTCCCATGTCCTCCATCCCAACCTCCCATGTCCTCCATCCCAACCTCCCAACCTCCCATGTCCTCCATCCCAACCACCCATGTCCTCCATCCCAACCTCCCATGTCCTCCATCCCAATCACCCATGTCCTCCATCCCAACCTCCCATGTCCTCCATGCCAACCACCCATGTCCTCCATCCCAACCTCCCAGTCATCAATGTCTGCCGTCTATGGCTTGAGATGTACTTTAGTTCTGGGGTGGGCAGGGTGAATATTATTTATAAAGCTTTTTTTTTCACTAAATAAATGTATGTAATGTAACTTTTTTAATGTCATGTTTATTTTTGCCAATATTTTTATGTGAAGTGCGGTGAGCCCAGCCATTAGCTGGGGTACCACACTATATGAGACCACTGTAATAATAATAAATAAAATCTCCCTTGCCATCCCCCTACCTCCATTGCCATTGTTGATTCTGCACTTAATCCATCACAGATAAGTTGGTCAGATAAATATGATGTGTCTATTCCCAGTATTTCCGCACAGCTCTGCACTACGCCTATGGTTTAGAGGATGGAAAAGAATTAGTCAGTCTCCTTCTTGACTATGGGGCCTCAGAATTTACCATGGATAAGGTAAGACTAATCATTTGTACCATTCAGTCAGCTTACAACCATAGATATAGTAAGATTAATCATTTGTACCATTCAGTCAGCTTAGAGTCATGTGAAAATATCAAGAGATAAAGATAACATTTCCATTTAGGGGGGACAGGTAGTCAAAATGCTAAAATCTAAAATACATGACTAAGTCAGAATATTTTTTGCTAATCACATTGGAAAAGCAATAAAAACGCTTTAAAAAAATAAATGGGACAAATTAATTAATTTTTTTTATGCTTTTGATGAGAAAATAGGGGTAAAATATGGCAATTTTATATACTTATAGGAAACAACGTATCTCAATAACCATCAATATGAATTCAATGAAACTTGGCATACTTATTCTAAATAGGACATTGCACAATGTCACAGAAGGAAATTAGCATAACTTTAAAAATAATTTTTTTGTGAATTTTAAAAAATTATGTCAAAAAATAATCAGTCGTTTACGTAAATTGTTTTAACCAAAATCAAAATATTTCTTTTGTCTCTTCTAATAGAATAAAAACCCTCTGTGACATTGTAGATAATCATGTTAGAAACATGTGGTGCAAATTTCTGTATAATCTGATAGGCCGTTTTTGAGATACACTGCTTCCAGTAACCCAACACTCGTAAAATTGACACAACTGAGAAAATGCAAAAAGAAGTTTTATTATTGAAATAATTTATTTTTCAAATATTTAATCTGACATAAAGTTATATTATTATATCACCTTGGCCTCTTGACAATATGATACATCAAAAATAAATTTTAAATGTCTTTCTGTGGAAATAATATAACTGTTTATCTAGCCCACCCCCAAAGAAAAAAAAATGCAAAAATTAAAATAATTCTGTTTTGATATAAAACCGCTTCTTTTCCTCTTAAGTGTTGTGGAAACCTCTTCTGAGCAATAGCTGACTGCCATCAGTACCATGATGTCTTTCCAGTAGGGCAGTCATGGTGTTTAGGGTTGTTATCAGGCCGAGCAGCGGCATGAGGAAAATGTCAGAATTTTCTTCCGAAGATCTCACGCTCTGTAACTTTTGCTGACCACTGCATTCTCATAGAGCCACTGCTAAAGATTCATTTCACCTGTTAAAAATGTATATATAATTGTATGTAATTACATTTTGCTCCATCAATAATAATATAGTACCGGTATTCAATTTTTTTTATAAATGCAAATGGATAAATTATTGTGAGGCTGTTCATGGGGCCTATAGAGATGACAATATAAAAAACAATTATATATAATTATAATATAAACATTACAATACTTCCAGTCTTACACTTAACACCCACCTGGTACCATGTCACTCTTTGATTCCATTGCCACCATGTTTTGAAGAGTACCTGTTTGAAGCAAGCTGTACTTGTGGCTCGCAGAATCGCAGCTTGTTTTCTTGGTGCCATTTCACTGCAAATAAATTAAATAAATCATTCATACAGTTATA
This sequence comes from Omphiscola glabra, assembly GCA_964017045.1. Classification (NCBI taxonomy): domain Eukaryota; kingdom Metazoa; phylum Mollusca; class Gastropoda; family Lymnaeidae; genus Omphiscola; species Omphiscola glabra. The sequence goes on from OZ024800.1 coordinate 4,433,891, forward strand.
ACAATTTAATTTTAGTCATCAGGGTACAGAAAGGATTACTTATAACATTGCTTATTCCTTGTCTTTTCTATTGTTGATGTTGAGAGAAGTCAATCAGGCCTTACAACACCCACACATCCTTCAAATAACTGACTACAAACAGAAATATTTTTCAAAATTATTTTTAGATTACGCCTGCGCTCAACTATAATTTATATACAAGTAAATAAGCTATAATTAAATATATCTGGCTAATTATAGTTATTAAATATTAAAACAAGTAAATATATAATTAATAATTTAGTTGAACTGAAATGGCCCTTGTATTTATTATAATAATTTGTATGGGTAGGTTGTCACTATCAACAATGAGAAAGCACGACTTGTTCATGATGATACTCTTGTTACTAGTACTAGTATTACTAAAACTAAAATAAATGTGATCAATTTTTAAAAAATGAAATAGTGTAGCATACTACATTCATATTTACCTTTGGCTTGTTATTGAACAAATATTGTGAGCACGAAAAGGGCAGCCTTTATAAAATGTAAGGCTGACAAACGTGGGATAGTTACATATTATTATCAACACAGAATGGTTGCGAAATGAACAGAGCCGATTTGCATTACGGGATACGGAAACCCAATTTTTGCTATTTTTGGTAAGCTTATTTATAGATGACCAATGAAATTAGAGACTTTACTACACGATGACGTATAAGGCGTGTAAACACACTTTTACAACAAATGTGACGTATTTCACAGCTCGTGTTTCTTTGTCAGGTTGAATGATTTTGAGATAAGTAGGTCACTGTGATAGCCAGTGGTCTAAGCTTTCCAAAGAGGCCTAACATTAGGCATTAGGCTTGAAGGAATGTGGTTGTAAAGGGTTTTAAAATGACCGTAACGTGTCGGAAAGCTCAGTTCCCTGAAATGGTTGCCTAGATACATGTTACATTAGGACAAATTATGTACTTATAACAATTATTTTTAGCAAATTTTATTTGGGGATTGTGTTTATAAGAGGTTATTGTAACCAAATATAGACTTTTTGGAAAATTGAAAAAAAAAAAAAAACATGATTTTTACGTAAAGTTGACTACCGGTCCCCCCTTTAATGACATAACAGCAGTTGGTACAGTTCCCAATCTACCTTGACATAATCTACCATTATATAATTAGTTATAATCATTACATAATCTGGTCTCATCATTACATAATCAGTTCTCACCATTACATAATCAGTTCTTACCATTATATCCCTTTCTACCATGACGTAATCCTTCTGTTGGTTTCATCCAGGATAACAAATCACCATTAGCATTTAAAGACAGACGAGGCCAAGAGTTGATGAATGAGCTTCTTCAATATCAATACTTGCAGGTTGGTTGGACCATGACATGGTTGCCAGTGTCAGGTTGGTGGTTCCATGGCATGGTTGCCAGTGTTTCATTTTTCTGTGTCCTGAAGGTTTGTGTGACCATGACATCATTGCCTGCATATTTGTCTGTGTCCTGCAGGGTTGTGAGACCATGACATCATTGCCAGTGTAGCATATTTTTATTTGTTCCCTGCTTTCAGCATAGCTCTCAAAGTACAAACGAGAAAAACAACCTATTGGAGATACTTGTAGATATTTAAATAGTGTATCAAAAATAAAAAGATGTGTTAGAACTCCTTGTGATACAGTAGCACTGTTGCCTGCAACCAATAGGTTATGGAGAGTTGTCAGCAGCTGTGTACATAAACCGGTGGAGTTGTCTTGTGAGAGTTGTCAGCAGCTGTGTGTACATAAACCGGTGGAGTTGCCTTGTGAGACATGCAAGGCATTTCTTCTTGGGGGAGACTACCACCCATTAATTTTAATGAAATCTGTCTGGAACCAGTCTAGCTTCAGCTGACAGAATAAATTAATTAAACAAGTAAATATTTTTGCTATATATATATTGAGAAGACTAATTTAGCTTATCAGATCTCCGTAATGTTTGCTATGTAAACCTACCGTAATGTTTGCTATGTAAACCTACCATAATGTTTGCTATCCAAACCTACTGTAATGTTTGCTATGTAAACCTACCGTAATGTTTGCTATGTAAACCTACCGTAATGTTTGCTACGTAAACCTACCGTAATGTTTGCTATCCAAACCTACCGTAATGTTTGCTATGTAAACCTACCGTAATGTTTGCTATGTAAACTTACCGTAATGTTTGCTATGTAAACCTACCGTAATGTTTGCTATGTAAACCTACCCTAATGTTTGCTATGTTAACCTACCATAATGTTTGCTATGTAAACCTACCGTATAGAAAAGTCATTGAAAAGTTTCATTCATGGTTCCTTTTTTAAAAATTATTTTTTCCTGTCAAAATCATCTCCGACTAAATACAACAAAACAGACTTGGAAACATTTGGGAAAATGCTTAGTGAGATGCATTTCACTACAAAGAGTTTTTTATTAACAAAACTGTGTTTCACCTTTTTAGCAAAATATGAACACAAATTTTTTTTAAGCATTATCGAGAATAAAAGCTACTTGTCCCTTAAGTTAATATTGTGGGATATATAAATAACATTTTACAGATTTATTACATTTTAGTCCTGTATTAAAAATAAAACGAATAAAATAAAGTGCATGTATTAATGAAGAGGCTATAGGTACACGGGTACCAGAATTGAGAGGTTGGGATTAAAAAACGATAAAAAATATTATTGTTGGGTTTGTAAGACCAAATTAGGTATCAAATGAAAGATAATTGAATGTCCTATACGTTTGAAATGTTAATTCTTCAGTTTTACTAAAATAAACTACCACAAATGACATCCAAATAGCATTGAGCTTAATGGTACCCGGGTGCGAATGGCGGCGCTTCGTGTCCGGGTCCATTTTGACTAATGCTATTCGGATGTCATTTGTAGTAGTTTATTTTAGTTAAAATAAAGAATTAAGTTTACAAACGTATAGTACATTCAATTATCTTTCATTTGATACTTCATTTGGTCTTACAGACCCAACAATAATATTATAAATTGTTTTTAATCCCAACCTCTCAATTCTGGTACCCGTGTACCTATAGGTGCAGCCTTTGAATAATTGCCACTCCTTATATAACTGACTTTCTTTGAACTCTCCTGACCATAGGAATTCAGTGAACCAGAACCTGATCCATGGAGTGTCCCCCTGCCAATCCCCATCATTGACTACTACCTGAACACCTGCACTCACTCTGAGAATCAGGGCTACCTGTCCCACCGGGGACTGGAAGACATGATCAGTCACATGAACACCGGACACCACCTGGCGGGCTTGCCCGGCCCTGCCCTCGCCATCAACGAGCCATCACATCCTGGCACCCCGCTGGCCAAAGCTCACAAATACAAATCAGTTTCAGATACCAAACTTCACAAACTTCAGCCCGTCAAGCCAGGCTTGGCCGCTCACCTGGCCAATTTTCCAGACGCAGTAAAATCCAGATTGACTAAAAGGTCTAACCACAAACTCAACATGGACAGCATGAGGAAGGATTATCTCCCTGTCCCCATGGATGCCCCGAGGGACAGCGAGGATGACTTTGATTTCGAGGATGATGTGGGAGACTCGAGAGATTTGCTGGATGAAAAAGAAATGAGAAAATCTACTTCCTGCTGCATGCAGTGAAAGGGACACCACTCTGAAATAATGATTCTGAAATGAAATTAGCTTCTCTGGCATTTTTTTTTAAATGACCAAATGTTTTATAAAATATAATTTGTGGCCTGTCCCAAACATGAAGCTTCCTATATCAATTGTCTTTGATGTGCCAGATAGCATCTCTACACAAGTTGTATGCATGAATGTCAACTGTATAAAAATGATTTTAAGTTCTTGATACTTGATGCTGAACACACTACAACAGGCTTTCTACAGCCAAGCCATTGTTTAAGTTTGCTAGCATTTATTTTCTCAGTTGTTTCATTTGTGTGTATTTGAGCTGTCAATATCCTTGTGAACTATTTGCTGTCAGATCTGTCAATATCCTTGTGAACTATTTGCTGTCAGATCTGTCAATATCCTTGTGAACTATTTGCTGTCAGATCTGTCAATATCCTTGTGAACTATTTGCTGTCAGATCTGTCAATATCCTTGTGAACTATTTGCTGTCAGATCTGTCAATATCCTTGTGAACTATTTGCTGTCAGATCTGTCAATATCCTTGTGAACTATTTGCTGTCAGATCTGTCAATATCCTTGTGAACTATTTGCTGTCAGATCTGTCAATATCCTTGTGAACTATTTGCTGTCAGATCTGTCAATAATGATTGTGACTACATTTATTTTTACAACTCATTATTTGTTTGGAAACAATATCTCTAAGGGTTTAAAATTTTAGCGTCTTTGTTTAGTCTCCAGGAAAGATAGACCTTGTATGGCCGGGTAATTAATCCTGAAAGTATCTGACTGAATAATAATAATAATCTGATAATTTGTTTCCTTTGGTATTTTAAGGACTGTTATCAAAAAAGTAATGAGTAAATTGTGGTGTGCATTTTAATCATTTCTTCATCATATATTGTTTAAATATAGAACATAATATACATTAAAATTGAGTTCTTATAAAAAATTGTATTGTATTACCATTACTGTAAGTCTGTAACAATGGTAACAAATTGTTACTGTAAGTCTGTAACTATGGTTACAAAATGTTACTGTAAGTCTGTAACTATGGTTACAAAATGTTACTGTAAGTCTGTAACTATGGTTACCAAATGCAGTATCTTAGATTGTAGGCTAACAATGGCAGATTTGTGCCCTAAACCATTATATTTTTTTGTGCATATTTAATAAACCAATGGCCCTTTAGAAATTAAAACTCATTACCTCTGAACACAACTCACGGATCTAATGTAGTTTTGCATTAGACATTAAAATTCATTACCTCTGCACACAACACACAAGAGAGTTTTAAGGGTATGAGAATATTCCTCAGTTGTATTCAATTATTTACATAAAAGTTGGTCTTCAAGACATTGCAATAATAATAATTGTAATGTTACATTGACTGTGATATAATGGTGAATGATTTATGCTTTCATCTTTACTGTGTTCATAGGGACATTTCTAAACACACAGATATCACTGCATCAACCTTAACGAGCAATGTCTAGAACACAGTTATCTCCAATATAAGGCATATAAAGGATGTGATGTTATCTCCAATATAAGGCATATAAAGAATGTGATGTTATCTCCAATATAAGGCATATAAAGGATGTGATGTCATCTCCAATTTAAGGCATATAAAGGATGTGATGTTATCTCCAATATAAGGCATATAAAGGATGTGATGTCATCTCCAATATAAGGCATATAAAGGATGTGATGTCATCTCCAATATAAGGCATATAAAGGATGTGATGTTATCTCCAATATAAGGCATATAAAGGATGTGATGCCATCTCCAATATAAGGCATATAAAGGATGTGATGCCATCTCCAATATAAGGCATATAAAGGATGTGATGTCATCTCCAATATAAGGCATATAAAGGATGTGATGTCATCTCCAATATAAGGCATATAAAGGATGTGATGTCATCTCCAATATAAGGCATATAAAGGATGTGATGTCATCTCCAATATAAGGCATATAAAGGATGTGATGCCATCTCCAATATAAGGCATATAAAGGATGTGATGCCATCTCCAATATAAGGCATATAAAGGATGTGATGCCATCTCCAATATAAGGCATATAAAGGATGTGATGCCATCTCCAATATAAGGCATATAAAGGATGTGATGCCATCTCCAATATAAGGCATATAAAGGATGTGATGCTATCTCCAATATAAGGCATATAAAGGATGTGATGTTATCTCCAATATAAGGCATATAAAGGATGTGATGTTATCTCCAATATAAGGCATATAAAGGATGTGATGTTATCTCAATACCTGTCACCATCCTAGAAAATAAATTGTATGAAATTTTTTTCAGGGACTGGCAAAAATCTTATCAAGTAGATAATAAAAGTCAATTACAACGTACCTAGGGATAACCTTCATGCTTGATATTCTTTGTACGGTATTGGCGTATGCGTTTTTGGGGGGTTGGCTTAAGAGTCTTTCCGCAAGTGGGGTGGAGGGGGTCCCCCAGCTTATGAAGGAACTGGCTTAGAATGTGTATCTATGGGTAACTAAGGATTGAGGATAACCATTTTTGTGGGGGCTAATAAATTATTTTATGTACAAACTTGGTGCACTTTTAATATGGTCATCATAATAGTCAAATTTTGCTGCTTTAAAAAAGCATGATCTCTTTAATAAACAAAACATAAAAACAACGAGGGCTTGTTTTTAATTTGATAAAATTAGCTTTATTCATAATCAAACAAAACTTCTTAAGCTCCAATGGTTTGCGCAGTCATTGTTCAATGTATACCAGCTCACATGAAAACTTTCCTTCACACAATATTCAAACATGTTTTTTCTTCCCAATGGATGCTTATGTCAGTTGATGACAACATAAAAAGAGGACATCATCTCAAAAATGCAAACAACAAACAATTGATTATTTCTTGGCTTTCTCCTTCTCTGCTTGGTACTGGTAGTGGAGCTCTGTGGTGTCAGTTTGAGAAATCTTTTCCCAGCCAGTTTGTTTCATGTGGTACACTAGAGAAAGACAAAAAGAACAACATTGAACATAGAGAGAATGAAATGTCTGGAATAAAGTCAAAGATCCTCAAAACTAAAATCAACTTTGGTTATTTAAGAACTAAAATATGATTATCTCTCATTTTGGCATAAGACATAACATTTTGAATATATGATTTTGTACCACTCTTACTAAATCACTACCTGAATGTAAAGGATTTTTTTTTATCCATTATTGCTCAAAAGAAACCAAGGTCATTATTTCAGTATTAAAAAATTTTGCAGGCATCATATTGTGTACAATGCGATGGCACTAATCAAATTGTAACATTGATTACCTGTAGCACTAATCAAAATGTAAAACTGATTACCTGTAGCACTATTCATAATGTAAAACCGATTACCCGTAGCACTAATCAAAATGTAATACTGCTTACCACTTATAACTGAGTGTCAACAAATTTTAAGTTGATGAGAGTTAACTATATCTTTTGTACTTACAGTTGACAACACCCCCAGAGTAGGCATCCCTGTGTGTGGCATGGTATATGGCCCTTCTGCCTAGATCATAAGCCTCAGCCTCACTTAGGTCCCAGTGGTAAACACTGTCCAGTACACCATAGGCATACACAGACCCAGAGCCAACAGAGAAAAGATTGCCAGATAGTCTCTCACCATCACTATCAACATAGTACAAGCCTGGGCCCTGAACAATCAATACAGAACATTTGTTAAGAGAAGATGGAATCATTATTTTGGAGAGTACATTGGCCCAATCTAAAATAACAAGGGTAGCCAGATGGTTTAATAAACAATGACATTATATTTAAAGAAAAATGAGAATGCTGTTAAATGTGTAGGCTAAAAACTGTCTAAGATTTAAAACTTCAGCCACTCAATTTGCTTTAGCATGAGAAGCTGAAGTTTTAAAGCAAATTAGTGAACAAAAAAAAAAGAAAATACCTTTTTATCCCAACCAACAATCATTGTGCCCTGAAACAAAAAAATAAAGTGAAAAATTAGACAAAAGTTGCAATGTACAAGATTGTTAGTAACCAAAACGAGTATCATTATAACTTGCAGATCCTTGAAATTCTTGTGCTAAACAAATATTAAATATAGCCTTAGTTGACCTTCTTAATTAACATGTCTATAAATATAAACCAAGCAACTGAATTTCATTTCTAAAAGTGGGCATCAGAAACACTTTGATTGAATCCAATCCTGATTATATAAAAAATTGAATGAAACAGATACTAAGTATTGTAGTAATAATACTTAAGGATTTAATTTCAAATAATGAAAAGTAACATTAAAAAAAAAAATGCAATAGAGAGTCCTGCGCTTTTGTACTTATTAACTCTACTAGAAGCTTACCATTGAGAGTCCCATGCCTTTGTAGTCATAAACTATGTTAGCCAAAAGTTTAGAGGCAGCAGCCACAGATATTCTTTCTTTGTTACGCAGCTCATAGATTCTGTGAGGACGTAGTTATATAAATATTATCCCCAAAGCAGTTAAGAAATGAATATCATCAAACAATGGAATGACACCCCAGGCATAAGAAGCAGCTTTAAAATTCTTACATATTTCAAATTTCAAATAAAGATTTTATTGGAACCTCACTTCTATAAACTGAGCAAGTTTGTACTTTGATCAAAACTGTACATCCACATGGCCCATAGAGTAAAAAGCCCCCTTCTGTCCACATGACTTTTTCCACTGATACGGTGAAACATAAGGTTAAAAGATTGTAAACTCAATAACTTTGCCATGACCTACAATATTAATTTCACTATGTAAATTTAAATACAGGAATCTGTATTACTACAGCAAGCCTTATTAACTGATAAATTATCTATGATTACATATAAATTCCTATCAAATGCATCTTCTGAGGCCATTTTTTTGAGAAAATTATTATGATTCAGTATTAAAAAATTCAATATTGGAAGAAAATTTGACTTAAAACAAACTATTTTCATTTAAAACTTGTGATTTAACCATTTGGGAAGGATGCAAACATGTTAAAATGAATGTGTAGCTAATGGGAGACTATTCATGAATTTTTGTTGTTACTATGTTCCACAGTCACCTATAGGCCTTCTGTGTATATAAAGGTTAAAATTGGTCGTTACCGTGGCTATAAATATTGAACAACTCGATAAATTCTATACTTCTTAAAGTTTTTAATTTTATTATTATTTTTTTATAAGTAATAATTTTACTATAAATGGGGCCTGTGTTTAGAATTTATTTAGAACATTGTTAACACATTTATTTATTTAGACCAGTGGTCGGCAAACTCAGTGAAAAGAGCCAAAAATCAGCAGCAGGACGATTTTAAATTTGAAAGCATAATTTCTTTTCAAGAACCATGTTTTTCTGAGTCAAAACCCATTTGTGGTAGACTGGCAGAGCCGCACTGAGGTTGCTAAAGTCCTGATTTGCCCAACACTGATTTAGACAAACCAGACCAATAATACAACAAAATGTAACAACACTCACCGACACTGTCGAGCTAGCACTCTTTCCCAAAACATACAATCAGCAGCACCACCGGCCATGGTACCCAGAAGATATGGGTTTATCTCAATGACTTTTTTCACAGTTTGGGACTCTGTCAAAGCCAGAAAACTATAACTTTAGCCAGCCACATAGGTTGCTACTGGATTAGCTGTTAAAACCGACACTTAAAAACTTGATGAACTTACATATACAGGTTTTATATTAAAAAAAATGCACTTATTATTTTTAACTTTCATTCAAAGCAAAAGAAAATGAAGATAATTAAAAAATTTGCCATGCCCTGTCCCAACTGAAAAGAAATAATATTAATTACACTAAAGTATAATAAAACGAAATAAACAGTTTTTTAATGTATTACTACAATGCCTTATATTCTGGATATATCTTACCTATAGAGGGCCCAGCTGTAGCTCTTGAATCCACTGCAACAATGACGCCATGTTTAAACCTGAAAGCTAAAGTTGTGGTACCATGGTGAAACTGGATTTTTACCTTGCTATCATCATCTGTAAAGGCCTTGTAGATACCAGATTGTAACTGGAGAAACAAGCAAAGATTGAAACTTATGAAAACATGCACTGCTCCAGATACAACCAAAATAGTACAAAAAGAGTAATAATTCTATCACATTTTTTATAATTAAATACCAAGCCGAGTAGTGGGGAGTTGGAGTACCTATAAGTGTTATTGTTTTATGGATAAGATAAAATTTTAATGATCCAAATAGATGGAAATGTATTATGTGACATTGTACATATTAAATTTCAGCAAATATACAAAAAATCCAATGGAAAAGATTACCGCTTGTGTTAAACTTTTAAACATTCTGTGAGTGGACACCAGTGGTATGTGGAACAACAAACGTGTTTGATCTGGTTTATGTTGGCCTAAGCCACCCATCAGTACTGTGTAGCCGCACGCCATATTGTAGAACAAGTTTTTTTTACATTTTTGGTATGCGCAGACTGCATGCGCAAGCGACCTTTGAAATGCCTATCTTATGTAATTCTTGGATTATTGTGGCAGAAAGTGTTTAGGCTAAACAATCATGCTGGGCCTGGGCACTAATTGTATCACATAGCCCTGGAAAGTTATTATCAGGTCCAATTGTTGGTCAAGTACCCTACGTCTAAGTCCAGTGTTGGGATTCCCCAAAGTAGGCACTTTGATGAAAATTTCAAAATATATTTAAAAATATCAAAATACTACAGCCGTATAGAGCCTGGAGAATAGATTACAAAAACACCAAGATCAACTTTCTAGCTCAAGTGGTTCAAAAGTTATGAATTTTTTAGTAGGGACCTCAAAACCACTTTTTTACTATGGGGATTTCCTCCACATTGCGTGACCCTCATTTTGCTTTTTTTAAACACCTATAACTTTATTATAAAATGAGACAAAAATATAATATTTACAGGGAACATAGTTAAATAAGAGTACTTCTAAATAAAGTCTTAAATTATAAGCTTGTTTTTGTTAATATTCCGCAAAAATTAAAAAAAACAATCATTATTATTTTCCTATAAATGATGTATAAAATATGCTGACTCGTCACTTATTTGTAATTAATAAATTAATTTTTTTTTTTTTTTTTTTTTTTATTTCCCCAAAATTATAATTATAATAATACTCTTAAGATATTACTTTCAAATTCTCAGTGCATTTGTATAACATTTATAAGTATAAACAAATAAGTGATTATTTGTTTCAATTAGTTAAAATGGAAGATTACACTTTTTATTTTACCATTTTCTATAAATGTATATTAGTCCTTTATCATATGAATGTCTGGGTATGACAAAAAAATTAGTATTTCATTTATTTTAAGTTTTTAATCTTGTTTCAACAATCAACACGCATTGTTAGAATAAACTTTGGTGGTTAATAGAAATTAAATTAAGATATAGACAATATAGTCATTTACTTGAGGTAAGTACAAGTTTTAATCACTTTTCCTTAATTTATTAAGTAATTCTTGGATTATTATGGTTGAAAGTGTGTGTTTTTTCTTTGAAAATACTGCGGAGTATATAATAATTCTCTTTTGGAATATTGCGATATGTGATTAAATATAGGATATTTCAATATTAGGTAAGTGAACATATTTATAATTAGATATTAGTCTGTATAAATAAACATGTTAGTACCAAAGTCAACTGAAAACAATAAAACCATAAGTAAATTTCATACCAGTTAATTTGCTGATTAATTTATCTAAACCAGAGCAATGTCTTAGCAAGTTTCTGCCTTCACTTTTTGATAATATAATTTTTGAAAGGAATATTTCAATATACTACATTAGAGAGGGAGTGTTAAAATTGTTAGTAATGACAGAAATAAATTTATTATAATATATTTTATACATGTCTATATTTGCATATATATATATGCAAAATATATGGACAATATGGTTAAAATAATAATAATTAGTTTATATATATAGTAAATAGGCTAATATAAAAATATTAGTTGAAATAAAAGGCTATTTATCCCACTCCCCAAATTATTTAATAGTATTATTGCTATTATAATACTTTTACTAGGCCTATCTAAGTCAAGAAGAGGAAGTGCTTATCAATCCTGCCTACTAAGTACTAAGTCTAAGTCAAAGTCCATGGCAACCAACCTCAAAATTAAAATCACTGATATTTCATAAACCAATAATAGTTAAATATGTTTAAAACATGTTTTATTTATTTAAAATCATTTATTATTAGTTATATTTCCCATTTATATTCTGGATAACCAATGTAATGAATTATTAACTACCCCACGGCTGCTATCGTTAATTGGTAATAAGCAGACAAGCACAGCGGCCATGATGACTTATTACATAGCCCAAAAAATATGACCTCCCTAGACTTTCGTTTTTGAAGCTTACCTATGGTCTACACTCAGGAATTTTAGAAACGTTGTAAATGAACCTATAAACTAAATGAGTGGGGTACTTTTATTAATGAGTGCATTTTTTTTAAAAAGTTATTGATGAGTGAAGTTAACCAATTTTTAACTACAATTTTCAAAGCTTTAACCTTGAAAAAAAAAAAATCAAACGAACTCTCAATACAACAAGCAAAATGTCGACTTTCAGTAATTAACGGATGTAGAATTTATTACTATGTTAAAATCGAGGTATAAAAGGCGAAACAACGATACCCTCAGTAAATTAAAAAGTGGAGCTCGCCATTTTGACAACGAAATTACGATACCCGTTTTTCGGTTATTTCCGGGCGATACCGAAGTGCCTACCCTAAGTGACGTCACTGCGCTTAGACTTAGGGTGAGACAACTCTTGGCAAAACCCATGCCGTTAGGGTGAGGGATAGATTTAGGTCATTTTTTCATTTTTAAAAACTTTTTATTCGTAATTTTATCAAAAACATGAGTTATTTTATTATTCCACGGCCGCCATCTTGGTTGTCCCGACCCGTGAACACGTAAAAGTTCGCGGGTCGGGACAACCGAGATGGCGGCCATTGTAAAAAAACGCGGTCCCATCTCTTCACACTTACCTAAGCTGATTAAATAAATAAAAGAGACTAAGTGTAAGACTGACTAAGAGACTCACTCAACTAAGCAGTGAGTTCAGCGACAATTTTGAAAGTCCTAATTAATAATATTCATGAGAACAGTACTTACATCAATATCACATGGCACTGTAAAGTTTTCCGAAATTGTTAATGCATCGTCCCACGTTGGAACTCCCATCGGGCCATTAACATCCAAGCCGAAATAGCTGTTCTCATTTCCCAGTTTGAAGCCACAAACACTAGCGAGCGCCATCTTAGTTTAATGATTCCGCAGAAACAGTATAAACTCTGAAGTCACTATCGCCGATAATTAAAAGTTACATTCGGATAAAAAGTAGTATAAAATGCACTTCGCATAAATATTAGCTCTTTGGGTCCCCAAACAATTTTGGGAACTCCTGGTAGTTTAAACATTAAACAAATAAATACAATTGTTCCATTGGCATGATGTTATGAGATTAAATCCCATGATTCTTGATCCAATCTCTCGTAAAAATTCAATTTTTACTTATAATCACATATAGTTCATAAATATATCAATTTTACCAAATTCAACAAATAAATTCAACATTCAGACCAAAGTCCTAAATTCACGATTTCATTATATTTATTTCATAACAATTTAAATCGTCTAGTTTCTATTCATTAAAGTTCAAGCTATACAAATGAGTATTTTTGATTTTTAATAAATTAATATAAAATACAAAATAAATAGTATTTATAACGACATGTATTGTGAAACTCACATTCACATGTCACATACCGGTACTAACGAAAAAATATTGTAAGTTTTTAAAAATAGTTAAATCAACAAAAAAATTATTATAAATCAAAATTTTGAACATGATTGGTTGTATAGTATTAATCTAACACTAACTATTATTGCTCATAATTATTTTAAAAACAACAGTCATTACTATAGGTACCTACTTAAAAGTTGTATGTCACCAAAGACATAATAGAGTCTGTTTGGTTCTTCTTGTGATAGAAATCGAGCTGAATTTAGCTGCAAGTTCTATTGTAATATAACTGGTAGAGTTAGTATGTGGTCAGAAGTTTGCCGAGGTCATAATCAAGGCCGTCTTAACAGCAATGGGGGGCCCTGGACATCGTGATACAATGAGGCCCCTTATTCCTCTCTAACCTTCTAACATATTCAAGACATTATTAGGAAGGCCCATGGATTAGGGTTAGTTTTTCTTTCGGGGGGGGGGGGGGATTTCAGGCTTTCGTAGATGGGGCATCTAAACAAGGCATGCTGTCCTGATTTATTTTTTGATTTACTCTGATTCCCCCCCCCACACACACACACACACAAAAATAAAAGATATTTCAATATTTATTAACAATATAGACAGAAGAATTCCCCCAGAAGCGTGGAGGTCCTTAGAAGCCCAGTGCGTCCATCCCTTAAGGCGACACTGGATATAATGTAACCACGGACTCGGTCCGCTTGGGAGGTCCCCAAAGGCGTTTAATTAAATTATTTTGAACGTATTGGTTGGGGGGCAAAATTTGGATTTCTTCGGGATCCAAAAATCCTCTCCATTGCCCTGAGGATGTAACATAAAAGAAAATTTGAGTAAGCGGATAAGTCAAAACATTTTAGTTAATTTAACACAGGTAAACTAGCTTTTTAACCAAAAACTAATAATTTGATTTTTTTATAAATATTATCATTATTTGTCCTTCTCGACGATTCCCCAGAGGCGTAGCTAAGGAGGCGAACAGATGTTCCTGGGTGCCAGACTAATTAGGGGCGCCAAAACGTGCTTTGTCATTATTTTATTGATGAAAATAATGAGTTTGAGAGTTGAAAAAAGAAGGGGAGGCTCTTTAAAATGAATCTTGTCCCCGGGAGCCTAACACTTTAGCTTCGCCTCTGCCCCCCACCCCCCAAAAAAAACAACGTCCAAGTAGCCGCAAGACAGCCTCGGTATATTGCACTTTGCAATAGTATAAAATGTGTCCCCTATGTCCAGATATCATTAAAATAAAGAACGACTATCTTCATTGTACCCTTTATAAAACAACAATTTTCACTTATCTATTCGAAAAAAGGGGGAGGGTGTATTCATCAAATAATAACAGTAAACGGGACCCCGTTTTCTTTCTCCACCAACGCAAGGCAAGAAAATAAATTCGCACCTAAAAACTGGAGCGGGAATTTCCCATTCTTACACCTTTATTGACGTCACGTGGCACCTATGACGTCATGGAGTCAATCTTGTATAGCTTAGACTGAACATGGCGGTGGTGCTCAGCTCTGATTCATCGCTCTGATTACATACAAAGCAGTTGTTATGGTGTTAAACCTATCAAGGCTTTGTCAGAACATTACTCCATTCAATTCATAGCGCGACCGTGAATTTAATGGTGAAGTCCATGTTTTTTTCGTGGTATAAATAGTGAGAAGAGCGTGTAGCAATCTAGTTCAGTAAGAGTAAGTTCGTTCAAAAGTTGCTACTACTAGCTAGAGTTCTTCAAGTTTATGGTAAAAAAAATAATCCGCTCTAGCTTTTTAAAGTTATTAAAGTATATAATTCGGATTATGTTTTAAAAATTGCACAATTAAATAATGAAAATATTCATGTGTATCGTAAAGACGTACTTTTGCCGACCAATTAGAAGCGTTTTAAATTGTTTAAATACATTTGGCGAGAAAAAAATAAGCGATGCCAGGTTTTTTATATTTTTATACGGTCGCATTTTTGTCTTGTGAAGTTGGTGAATTAATTAAAAATATAATAATCTTATTTCTCTACTTGGATAAATGACTGGAAGATACCTTTTACTAAACAATTTACATTTCCGAAAAGCTCTAGTCTTTAGTCTTTAACTTTATTATTTAAAAAATTGGCCTAATTATAAATTTAAAAAATTGTTACTCTCAATTTTGCTTGATTACCTTGTAATCCCTTGTTGAGCCTTGGTCTAAAGTCTGAAAAACATGGGTAGCCATGTCTTCCTAAGTGCCTTGAATGAATAATATTGATACATTTTAAATGCTACTGCACAAATTTTAATTATTATTTAAATTTAACATTTTAAAACTGTCAAAAATACTGAATACATTTTTCCATACCAGTAATAATTTTATAAATGCTCACCTTAGCCTTCATTAATAAATAAAATTTATAAAACATTTATAATATTATTATTAATCAAAGTTAAGGGGACAATTTTCTAATTATATCTTATTTAATAAAAATCCAAATATGATGTGTTGAATTCATTTAAAATAATTAACTTTTATTAATTTTAAAAATTTTAATGAATTTTTTCTAATAAATAGGCAGGACATTAAACTAAAAACAGTTTATTATATTATATAATTATAAGGCATATTATTAGAATTGTAACTTTCTGTACAATATAAAAAATTTACTAATTAATTTACTTAACTCTTAACACAGTTCTTTCCTTTCTTATTTTTCAGGTGCTTCAGCCTACAAGAACCCAAATTTCACAACTTTCAAATCACTTTGAACATTTCCTGTCTCCTACTCACTTATAATTTACTTGCAGTGCCACCCGCCCATGATCTGAGAATAAATGCCCATCCCAGACATCAGCTGTTCGGCGCACCTATCTACACAGATAGCAGCCTCTCCTTGCACCACCGCCCACAGTAAATTTCAGACTTGTGACCCCCCTCACCACACTGCATAAACAGAATACTCAGTGACCATTAGTCTCTTCACCACACTACATATGCTGTATTAGCTTCTTTCAACCTATTTTATCCCCGTCCATTCACTCTTCCTCACTAAAGACAAGGTCAGGATGAGCAAAACATTTATCCTGAAAAGAAACTCATCTCCTGATTCAATGGTAACACCCAGGACTCCAGAAACTCGGTAATTTACCAATTTTTTGTAGCTCATATATGAGGCCATCCATAAATGACCTCACACATCTAAAGGGGAATGGTGATGTCATGAATTTATGACAATGTATTTAAGAGTGTCTAAATTTTGTGATGGGAGGGTTGTCCCAAAATCTACCACAATAGTGTGATGACAGTTATGGATAGCCCTTATGTTATTTTATACATAATGTACTGGATTTGCAGTCAAACACCCTTACTTCGAGTTTCGCTCATAGCCTACAACTGACCCATTGAAAAAATTTCTGTAAAAAGAAATTACCTGTACAATTCCTATTCATGTTCCTATCTGCATTTTATATTGTTTTCACTTAATATGCAATTATAAGGAGTGTAGTTCATACTTCATGTCATAACTTTTGTCCACGATTTCTGCTATATATATATATATAGTTATATATAGAGTAAGAGCTAAGCAAAACCAATTAATATTAAATTCTATCCAAATCCCCTTTTTTAAAAATTAAATTTGCTTAATTTGTATTAAGTATCATTAGGGTAAAATTAAAGTTAATTTTTTTTTGCTGCAGTTATTTCCCTTTACATTTAAAAAACACATATTTGTTATTTAAAAAGCCTTTCACAAGAAACTTAATTGATAATAATAAAGGAAATATACATAATATAATTGATTAAAAAGTAACTTTTTTTTTATTAGTTTATTGTATTATTTATGCACATAAGAAATTACACAAATTTAGTAACAATTTATAAAACTTTTCTCTTTAATCTTTGCAGAACAAAATCATTGCCAAGGGAGTCCTCCATCAATTACACAAAACCTTATCACAGATCAGAGTTTGGCATTGATGTAAGCCTTTTAATTAATTTGAATCTTAACGTATTACATTACTATTAGAATCAATAAATAATATTTTCTTAAAATTTTTAGTGTGGATGTGGCAGCAAAAAATGTACATAAGGAAATTCCTTAAAGTTAAAGAGCTAAAATAAACCAAAATATATAGTTATCTTTTATGATATGGATTAAATAACTATTGTGAAGAAGGAGATTATGAAAAAGAATTGTTTGTTTAAATTTAACAGCATAAGAACAAACAACTTCAACTTGCCAATTTTATAAATCATTTTCTTAAAATACATGTTATTATATTATGATATATGTATGATATATTCTATTATTTAATAATTTTGACATACTGGAAGTGATAAACCATGGAGATAACATATTATGGAAATAATATAATAGGCTTCATTTTTTACTTGTTAGTTATAATCCCCAAATAAGTTTATTTTTAAATCTTAGCAACACACTTGTTAACCTTTCAGCTGTGTAGTGAAACAAGGATTGAAAACAGCAGATTAGATTACGTTTATTGAAAATAGTAATGAACTCATTTAAAGTACTTACACTGACAATTGTTTTTAGAAAACACAAAAATAAATGTGTAAATGTTTTGTCTCTATGTTGTTTTATAGGGTGGTATGTCCAGATGTCCTGTGCATGATGCTCCTAGGTAAGTAACAAGCTGAATTTTTATATTTATTAAATTGAAACATATCTTCACCATCTCAAGATGTCTTTTACCTGTTAAATGACCAATATGATATGTGAATCCATCAAAATTTGAATGATTAAAATGTTCAATGAGATAAAGTTTCCAGGATGTGGGGAAGTTGATTGAAAATTGCCCTTTAAAGTTTATACAAATAGACAATTCTCATTTCAAGTTAAATGAAAATAGCATCTGTTTCTTTTGTTCTTAAAAATACATAAGCATCACTAGTACTAGTAAGCCTACATATCAACTAAATTTTCAGATCTGTGACCACATCACCAAGACTAACCAGAGACAATACCTACCACATACATGGGAAAAATGTTACCAAACGCTTCAACAATATGCAGAACTGGAATACAATCTACACATCTAAGTAAGAAGGAAAATGTATAAGTATATATATGTTACATAATCCTTAACTTTCCTTGAAGGTCTTATATAACTACCCATGTTGGGCAATCCAGCTTAATGTTAAAGGAGATACCATTTTTTGAAATGTGGCTGACTGATTTGGATAGATTTAGATAATTCTTCTTCTTAAAAAACTTGATATTGTTTATTTGTGAAGGATGCCCAGTTATCAGATGTCAGATTTAGAGGCAAGTGGCCCTAGCACACCAAAGTCTAGTAAACATGGGACAGTTGGCAAACACAAGGATCTCAAACGGAAGATGGTGTTTGATCTGCACAAAGAGATCAAGAAAGGAATCAACACAACTTCACTTGAGGAAATTTCAGATATGGAGAGGTTAGAGCCTTGCTAGAAATTTTCATCTCAGAACTTTATAAATAAGAAATAAAAAAGAATTTAAAAAAATTATTGTACCCTTTAAAAACATTTTATGATTTGAATTTTTGCTTTATAGTTTATTGTCTAAAAAATAATAACTCTCCAAAATCTTATCTAAAATTTCCCTCTTTAAGTTGTTGTTTTTTTTGTTGAAAAAAATGTACTGTATTTAAGAAATGTTTAGAAACCGTAAGATTTAATGAGGTTGACAGTTATGCTATCACTCTGCCACAGGATAACAGAGATCTGTTTGGCTACTCTTAAATCTATGATGGATTCCAAGAAATACCGGAAATACCTTCATCACATGAACAACAATGCATTGGCTACTCCTTTTGTACTTTGCAGTGTCCCAAGGTGCACGAGGAGTAACTTAAGCAACAATGCGGATGTATGCATCAGTGGGAATGTATACATCTCTAATTTCATTATTTATTTTTGTTGCCATCATCTTTTAACATCCATTTCAAGAGATTTTTACGTTAACTACAGATATTTCTTTCTATTTCTTCACTGTCATTGGTCATGCCTGAAAAATAATGTTACTTAATCTTATATTTTAATTTCATGTTTTCACATTATGTTATGCCCACGACCGTCTTCACATATTTTTGTCCATCTCTTTATAGCAGGGTAGAACAAAACTGTTATCTTTTCAAGTTTAAACAAGAAATTTGCTAGGTCTCATTATACTTGATCAGTTTTTACTATGAGAGAATTTTGTATTGATTCCATATAGCTGCAGCATCATTAACTTGAATGCTATTTTTCTTAGGGACGAACAAATAGTGAAAAACGTAAAGACTCTCTTCTGAAGAGCTCTTCAAGTGTTTTTGCGTAAGTAATTCTTTCATCATAACAGAAGAAGATATTGATCACTTCATAAACCACATCTCTATTCTAATTAGAAAAGTTTCTGGCGCACATTGTTTATTTTTTTTCACATTCTTCTGATCTGTAAATTAAACAAGATTTATCTGCTCATTACCATCGATATAAATATTAGGCTGATTTTTTTTTAGCCATAATGGTTAACATTTTAAGAAATAAAACTAGAATATTTACCAATAATCATATTTTATTAATAGTTTTAGTTTTAATTCAGTCAATGACTATAAAATTCTTATTTCATGGTCTCATTTGACTAAGTCAATTAATGTTTTTTTTTCTTAAACTATGCATCACAGTCCTAAACACTTTATTTCACATTATCTACTGACCTAACTCTTCACTCTGCTAGTTATCAACACCATCTGTATTTACATACTTACTCATTCAATTTTCCCTTTTTCATTCTCTTACCAAAGTTTCACCTTTAAAACAGGCGTGCAGAAAGCAAGAAACCAACACAAGTCCAGACCACCCAGTCTATGATAGAGTCTGCCAGGTAATTTTTTAAAACTTAAAAAATATATTGATTTTATCCCAGCGATTGAATGATGCGCTTTCAAGTGTCATTTTAAGACACATGGATGGCCAGTATTTTGTAAGAAGCAGTGATTACATACAAAATGGAAATGATTTAGACACCTTTAAATTTTGTGCAATCCCTTTGACAATTTGTGTAACAACTGTCATTATTTATGCCCTCTACAATTTTGATGTCTTCTGTCATGTTCTGGGACTCTTTATCATGTTTAATAGCCCTGACAGTTTTTGTGCCATCCTTACCATATTTTACAGCCTTTCAACCTTGTTAGTTTTTGTACCATCCTTAAAATGTTTAACAGCCCTGTCAGTTTTGCAATATTACAACTTAAAGTGTATCTGATTAATATCTATTCATCAATTACTGCAGTGATACCAAACTTGTAGCCTCAGAGTCATTTATATTCATACGTTTAGTATCAAAGCCATTCATGTGTTTACAGTTTTTATGTTGTTTAAAAAAAAAAAAATTGCTCATCTGTGCCAAAATGGATTCAAATAATAAGAAGCATCTTTGTGTGGTACTAAGGTCCCGTGTTTGACTGGAAAAATGTAGTCTCCAACTTTTATATGCCTTACATTAAATATAAACATTCAAATTTTGTTTTCCTTAGAACAAGGGCCACTGGAGGGAGGTTAGGTTACATATCGTAAGTATGGTAACTTTAAAAATTGAGTCAAAATTATTCAACTTGTTAAATATGATAAGACTCGCTTTCACATATGAAAAGAATGTCAAGCTCATTAACTATGCTTTATTAAAAAATCATTTACAATAGTATGTCATTTGAATGTGGAATGATCAAACATGAAAGAAAAACTGCAATAAAAATGATTTGCAGGAAACGAGGAACAAGTTTATTTCTTTGTATAATTTTATTGAGTGCCTATATATTTGAGAATAATTGCATAATTTTGTTTAAAAACAAATTAATTTTTTTTTTAAGTGTACCCGGAGTTGGACGTATTTTAAGGTATATGATTAATTCATTTTAAAGTCTCATTTTGTTTTGTCTTTATTTAAAAAAATTGAAATCACAATTCTGTGAGTGTTGTTATTTCTATTGGACAATCCAATCAAACAAAAGCTCCAATACATAGTCAGACGTTTTCTTCTGGGTTTAATTATAGGTTATGGGGCTACCAAAGCAAGAAACATTATCTTTGTTATGGTCTTTTCTCAAAGAACATTTTTTTAATCTTTCAGTTTGGATTGTTATATTAAAGGTTTAGAACTTCCATATTTCATTATATCTAGATTTCTGATATAAATTTTTTTAATTCTGGCTTAATTAACATAAATTAATGCACTGGTTTTATAGCCCATTAAAGATAAGATCTTAATAAGTGTTCCCTTTCTTACCATAGGATTTTACAAATGTGTTCCTGTTAAGGACTAACATATTCATTTTTGTTAAATGACACAGGAGATAAGCTAATACTTATAACCGCTTTTAAAATATTCCTTTCTGCTTTAACATATTTTACGATTCTTATGCTAGTTTCTTGTGAACATATATTTAAATTTTTCAGATCAAAGGAAACAGATGACTCAAAAACAAGAAAACTTTCTGGCATTAATTATATGGGTTTGTGTTTATTTCATAACTTATTTATTGATGACACATTTTTCTGAATTGTGGACATGACAGGAACTTAGTGTCATTACCCAATCACTTAATCTGGTATTTTTACATACTTGTGAGCCAATATGCTTGCACTTTATAGCCCCAGCAAAACATAAGGCCTCAAATGTACTGAGTAATTTTGCATTAAAGTAGTTCTTGCCGCAAGCCTCCCCTCCATCTGACATTCTGTGAATATATAGTCCATCTGACATTCTGTGAATATATAATGTCAGCTTCCATGAATTTGTTGCAGTGTCCACATGTTGATTACTAAGTCTATGAAAGTAAGAGTGCAAATTGTTCTGGTCTCATCTGGGTCCCCATCCTCTCCTTGTGGTCTTGTTGAAATTGTTCTGTTCTCACCTGGATCCCCATCCTCTCTTTGTGGTCCTGTTTTCCCCACACTTATTAAACAACATACAATAAATTACTCAACTTCGGTTCCTCTCTGATTTAACTTTGGGAGTGTAAGCGTATATTTTTAGTCCGCTAGTTAATATGTTTTGTCCAGTAGCAGCGATGAACATTTATTTTTCAACTTAAAGGAATTCAAAAGAGTTAATTGTAATCTAATCATCTTAAGTCATTCATTTTCCAACATTATAGGAGCCAATTCCTCAAGAGCAAGGGATACAGATGTTGGGTTGTATATTGTAAGTTTTAGCCCACTACATCCTTACAACAGCATGAAATATTACACTTTCATGCATTATAAAAATACTTTATTTTGAGTTAATCCTTGTACAGCAAAAATGCTATTTATATTTTATGTATTCAGAATAAAACCGAGCATCAATCCGATGTTTAAAATGGTCATGATCAATTATCGACAGATGAGTTATCACAAGTGTATATTATATAGATTTTTATAAGAAAAGAAAAATTTGAGATATGAAACACATGACAGGCATTCTTTTTTATATTTAACTTAGTCATTGACTGACCTTTGAGTCCAAACAATCATATATATTAAAGAAATTACCAAAAAATCTAGCCATAGCCAGGGTAAATTAAAAAATAATCAGAGCTACCCTAAAGCTAGAGCTCCATTATACAAGCGAGCCAATATTTTAAAGCTACCAGTCCACTGTCTTAATGTCTCAGAACCGAGAGGACAATGCTAAAACTCTGAGGATCATGGCTGAAATTCAAGCCCAAATGTTAAAACAAGAAGAAGACGATCGCATGTCCAACTCGAGTGGAAGAATGTAAGAGTTTTTATTTTAAATATACTGGTAATATAGTAAATATTGAACATGGGAATCAAGATATTTTAGGTTTTCATTTTCAACAGATACAAAGGGGAATAATTCAATAAATCAAAGGTTGGAATGGTCATTTCTTGTTCATGATTAGCTGGAAGATATCAGCCATCTAGTTGTGGGAAAGTAATTGTGATCTGTGGCATTATATGACATTACAGAACCAGGCATATCTACACATATATGAAGGTTTCAAGGAGTTGAAAACCTATATCAATTGTATTTTCTCCATTGCACACGTACTGTTGGCCTTGTCAGTCAGTTGTCAAGTCTGCTTACACTATCATATATTAAAAATGCCATTGCAATATGTCAACATAATATAAATAATAATAGGAAAAAATCAATAGCCAACCTACTTCTCACTAACCATAAAACTAGGATTTTTATTAGATTGGGTGCCACCTGAGAGAACCCTTTAACTATCTAAAACTGTCTTCAGATGGTCCTAGGTTTAGAAATTATCTTTTATTAACAGTGATTTAATTACTCAAAGAGCAAGTCTTTTCCCAGCCTTGCTTCTAAAACTTTGATTTTTTTAAAAATATATTTGTTTTTAAATTATTATTTTTTTCTAACAGGGCTGATGTACCTCAGAAACACACACTTCCACTAATGACACCTGAGGAAGCTCTTGCTTGTAAATGGCTTCGACTAACCCCAGTATTTATTATTTTTATATTCTGTTCACATTTAAATACAATAATTATGGTGTCACTGTCTTGTCTAAACGTACCAGCATATTCTCATGTTTTTTGTCTTTTATTAAACAAAATTACCACTACCCGGTATTTGAATTAACTAAAAAAAAATGCTCCTGTGGTTGATAGTATAATACTTCAAAGGGCTGTGCATTTCAGAACAGTTTAATAACTACTCTGACTAGTATTCTTATACTGAAATCTGACATTTGTATATGATGTCTGGTAAAGTTCTGGTTGCACATGAACAGCACCCAAGAGTGTCCTTGTTAGTTCCCAATAACTATGGGGATACAATCAATTTATGTCACCCCCACCTGTGCTGTGAAAGATTAAACCTGATGCACTAAAAATTTCCGGTGTGCTGGGAAGTGCTGGTTGCAAGCATTAATCACACTAATCACTGCAAAAAATAATGCATTTTTTCCCCTCATTTTGCTCAGGAGTTTTTTCAGGGTCATTGGTATAACTTCCACCCATTCTAAGTTATTCTGTAAGTGTTACTAACTCCCTAATCACAACTCTGTTACACAGTCTTAATCATAAATGCTGACATTCGACACACAGCCTTAATCCCACGTCACTTTACAGCAACAGGTAGCTGTTTTGGAAGAATTGATTCGACAAAGAGGTTTAGATCCTGGCATCCATGAGCACTCCCAGTTAAATGATTATGATGTGTTTGCTGAGATTCGCAAGCTAAGGTATTATGTTGATGCATGCCTAACTTAAATGCTATATAACTACATCGAAAGTGTTAGAATTGTGGACATAATTTGAAGTAGGTAGGCCTCTATTAATCAAATGACTACCATAAGATGAGTAACAGAAACCATTATTTTTCTGGTATAAGCCAACACTCATGATTCTGCTAACTGGCCAGTTTTTAGATAATTTATGTCTCTAAACATAGTTTTTTTAAAAAGCCTATGAGACTCACTTGTCTAGATTTTATGAGCGCTGATGTAGAAATGAGACATCTTCACCCTTCCCATTCCTTTGTCTATTCATTTTTTTAAAATTTCCCTTTAGACTTGAAGCTAATTCTGAAAATGAAAACGTCACTTTTATTCTGGAGGAGGAAGATGAAGAAACTGACGATGTGCATGTGCGAGCTGCAAGGCATTGATTTTTCAGAACCTTTTGATAAATAAAATACTTGAGCTATGCAAACAGGTCAGCAATGTATTTTTAAATAAAGTCTCCCTAATAATAACATTTAAACTGCATCTGAAAGAGCTGTAACTAGAAGATACTTAATTTATACTTATTTTTTAAATAAGTGTTTGTTACTACCACTACCAGAACATGAATACATTGTTTCGTTTAAACAGAAGACAGTTTGGACTATTTCTGTTATTTGACTGCTGGCAAAATCTTTTGAAATGTAAACTTAATAGAAAATTTGAAACTAAGCTGACAAATAATTGATCTATATTTAGCTGTATTATTTCAATTCATTAATATTTGATCTTATAGATAATCCCTTTAAGGGTGGAATCACATGAGAAATTATTGAATAACACCACTACGGCATCACTGATTTTGTAATCAGAAAATCTTATTTCATCGACATATAAAATATTATAACAAATTGCTTACTGCTATTTTCACATGATCACTTTATTATTCAGAAACCCATTGACAGCTCTAAATAATCATGAGTTTATACAAGAGGTTTTTTCCATAGAATATGAGATGATTGGGTTAACCTACAACAGAAACTTAACATTATTTTTTCTTTTTGTATCTCCTTATGGTAGTAATTTTTTGAGAAAGCTTATAATTATTCGATGTAGAAAGTTGTGAGAGCAGTTTAGTGTGGTCAATAATCTGTAGAAAAACAAAACTATGGAATAAAAGAGAAACCTTTGTTTGGTTAGATATAAAACTTTTACTTTTATCTGTAAAATGGGCATTCAAATTATAAATTTCATCTAATCAGTCTGTAAAATGATGATGATCAGTCTAAGGCTAAACAAGTAAAAAAATCATGATCAGTCTAAGGCTAAACAAGTAAAAAAAAGATGATTAGTGTAGTCTAAGACTAAACAAGTAAAAAAATGATTATCAGTCTAAGACTAAACAATACTTTTTTTTAAAAGTAAGCTTTCATTGCCAATACTATTAACCCTTACATGTGCATTGACATAAACATATTTTATTTTTGCTTTGTTAGGTTAACAAGTCCCAGTGATCAAGTAAAAAGCAACATAATCATCTTCGAAAAAGAAAAAAAATGACTAATGACCTGGAGAATTAAAAAAATTTATTTAACAACAAAACAAGGAGTCCCTTGGTAATGAGAGAGATTTGTGGAAAAGAAATAAAATATTTACTCATATGGTGACCTTATTTCTTCCTGTTTCATTTGTTATTCAGCAGGAAGGTTACAATAATACTTGAGTATAAAAGGTATAGACATCCACAAAAGTATGCCCCGTTCATCTAGTTGATCTATTTATTATGAGGTTGTTCCTATTAGCAAAGGTAGAAACCCTATCAGAGGGCGCCTGACACTTCTCCCGGATGGACAGGGGGAGATAGTGTCATTAGGCTGAGATGGCCCCTGTAGGACTAGTCAATTTAGGGAAGTACGGATGGAGGATGTCCAATCGGGAGGAATCTCCATCGTGCCACTTTGCAGCCTGATAGGAGACCTTGGGGGAGTGTTTGCTTAGGGTAGGGCATAAACAGCTTTGGCTGGCAGACACCATTTCCTAATGTATATTTGGTTGGGCTGCTTATTTTTATAGCCTTAACACTCTTGCCCCTTCCCACCCAGGGAACTTATGATTGCCCATAATGGTATTATCTCATAAACATAACACACAGCTTTATCTAGGTTCCTAACATGTGCCAGACAAGCTTGTTTTAACAAACATTAAATCCTTGGAAAAGATCAATCATGAACTGCATGTGGTGCATAAAGCTAGGTCATGACATGACTTCCAGATCCATCTACTCCAGACCCACTGTCCAGATGCACTGTCCAGACCCACTGTCCAGATCCATCTACTCCAGACCCACTGTCCAGATGCACTGTCCAGACCCACTGTCCAGATCCATCTACTCCAGACCCACTGTCCAGATGCACCATTTGAGAGGAAAGCTTTAGGGGGGTTAAATAGACAGAGTTTTATATATCAAATAAAGGTGCCATCTGTATTTAAACTACTTAAAATGCATTGTCAAGAGA
Source organism: Omphiscola glabra (assembly GCA_964017045.1). NCBI lineage: Eukaryota > Metazoa > Mollusca > Gastropoda > Lymnaeidae > Omphiscola > Omphiscola glabra. The sequence continues at coordinate 4,460,982 of OZ024800.1, forward strand.
GAAATTTGTCACCAACCTGTTAGCTCTGCCTATGGCTAGATTTGTATTTGTCATTGACTACATTATCCTATCTACATTTGCTAATAATTCTCATTTTGTGGATATTGAGAAATATTAAGTTAGGTTTTCACATCTTTAATACTAATACATTCATGTGCATAGTGGATGTGTCATCTCATTATGGATCTCATTGAAACAATTGTATTTTATTATAGTTCTTGTTAAAACACATAGTATTCACTCCAGTATGCAATTCAATAGAGACATCAAAGTCAAAGCATTGTGCTGTCTTAACATCCATGAGGTGGAAAAAGAAAATACCCCACAATTGGTATTTCTTTTAAGCACACTTGTATACCTTCTAACAATACCAATATTTTAATAATCATCCCACAGACACAAAATTACCTTTACATTACATGACATCTATCCTAGAAAGTAGAAAATGATTCTATATATTTTTTAAATAAAATACTAATAATTAATTAGCATGAAATGTTTCAATTATAAAATAACACTGTTAAGAAAATTAATTATTTACACAAGTACCCAGAAATCATGCATTGCTGGGCAATAACAATAACATGTCAAGTCATAGCAGTGATTATTTCTTAACTGTTTAATTAAATTAAACAAATGCAATGGGATCACTCACAAGGAAATGGTAATATAACACTTCACAAACTAGCTGCCATGAGTTTATTTACCCTTGATACAATTTTACTTACACATATTTTTCTTCTGCATAGCAAAGAGTTATTTATTTTACTAAGCTGAATGTTTACAGTTTTAAGTCTGGCAAAAATTGGAGAGTGGCCACAATGTCACCTCCATGGGCTTTTAGAAGACAGACTGCATCGACTTCAGTTAGACCAAAGCGTTTAGTCAGGAACTGTGGAGCAGTGAGAGGTTCTTAGTGAAAGACTGCCTTTATCTACATTGTGGCAACATGTTGAAGATAACTATTAACATTTTGAACTTTAGTAAACATTTTTGCAAAATCAAAAATGTTTTGGCAAACGGAAAGTCATATAATTACTTTGATGAAAATTTATTTGATAAATCATGAATAGTCTTGTATTTGTCAAAATTTCAAAAACTTGCCAGCAACCTTTTAAAATGGCAAACCATAGAAATAGAAGACGGCGTTATTAACTTTTCAAATCTTGGAGTGAAATTATAAAATTCAAAACTTTATCTTACCTCAATATCTAGCAGGAATTTCTTATGGTAATATGGGAAAGGTCTTCTAGTCCCTAAAGAAAGAAAAAAGTTATTTAAAATATATGTATATATATTAATTACCTTCACCCAAAAATAGTACAAATACTACTATTAGTACTATTCAATTTCAAGTAAACCTAATTATTCTAATTTTTAATAGCTTTAATTGTATTTTCAAACAGTACAATTTTCTAAATTGAAAAGCTGTGATGTAAAAGAAAAAAATTAACAACTTCTTTAGCAACTAAAAGATGAGATAGTGAAAGTTAAGCTACCCTTTGGAATTTTAATTAGCTTCTGTGCACCTTGTAATGAGTCTGCAACAAACTCAATTTCTGGTGATAATCTTTCACTTTCACCATCATTCACTGACTTTGTGGACGTTTCCCTTTTGTCATGCACATCTTTGGTGTTCCTGCTTTCTGTCCGGCTGTGTAACTGTGCTTTGGATTCTGCAGCATTAAAATAACATTGCTTAGTAAGGCTTCATCATCAGGGGAATCAACTATAATTATCAGACCCAAACTATCACAAGAATAATCTCTCCTAGTACCAATGGAACTTGAAATTCTACATCTATAAGTAACATTCAAAGCTAACTCTTTGGTTTTATTAACTTTTGTTACTTTATTGGGATAATTTACATTCAAAATCCTAGCTTTATCAATGACAATATTAACTGAGCACAAATTTCTTTTACCTTTTCCTCTTACAGAATTTGCAGTCAGACTTCCATTCTGTTTCCGTGTTGCTACAAATTTATTTATCTCTTTATCGATTTCATCCTCAGACTCCGAATCATCATCTACATCAATCACTTGGTCAGATTCAACATCAACACTAATATTTTCTAAAGGTCCGTTATCTTTGCACTTGCCAGCAATAAAAGCTGATGGGTTAAAACCTATTAATGTAGATTCATCAATTTCATCATTAGATTCAGGGGGGTCATCTGGTTCATGTACATTAGAAGATTTACAGGAACTGGTATCATCTTCACTCTCATCGACACAATTGCTTAGAAAACTTTTATGAACAGACTCCTTGACTAGACTGGATGTGTGCTTTTTTGTTGCAACATCACCCTTGAACTCTGGCAGTTTATCACTTGCAGCTATTTCACAGCTATTTGTGACAAACTCACCTTCACCTGATTGATATGTGCCAGCCTTGTTTTTACTTTCAACCCCAGCTGTCTTACTTTTCTTAGGAGAGTTCACTATAAATGTTGAACACATTCTCTTGAGCTTAAACTTCTTGGAATTGCACGTCTGCTTATGTTTGTGGTTACCCTGTGCATAAAAATCACCTATATCTGAATCATCTGTTTCATCTACTTGGTATCTTTTCCTAGGTGATTTAATAACATCAGTTTCATCTACTTGGTATCTTTTCCTAGATGATTTGGTAACATCTGTTTCCTCTACTTGGTATCTTTTTCTAGGTGATTTGGTAACATCTGTTTCATCTACTTGGTATCTTTTCCTAGGTGATTTGGTAACATCTGTTTCATCTACTTGGTATCTATTCCTAGGTGATTTGGTAACATCTTTTTCATCTACTTGGTATCTTTTCCTAGGTGATTTGTTAACAGATCCCTTTGGATTATTCTGACCCTTATTTCCATGATCCTCTGAAGCATCTATTTGTAGATCTGAAATAATATATTTTTTAAATGAAAGATATCAATTACTTTTTATGAGAACTTAAGAATTTCAGAAAGATAATTAAAACATTTTCCAAAAAATCCAATAATGTAAACATAGAAGAACACAAACTATGAAAAATTATGTGAGTCTTGTTCTCCATTGAAATAGACACCAATTAAATTTTTATGCTACTCAATTCATATGGAAAAACTATATATAATAACAAGTATTTTGTTAACTAAATTAGGACAATTATGTACACAAAAAAGTCTAGTACCTTGATAGTTTTAAATAAATGACTGAAGCTCCTATTTACTCATAAGCTGAATGATTCTCCCCATTTCAAAGTTATTTAAGATTAGTCATGATATTTTTTTGATCAAATGTATGGAACTTAATGGAAGTGTGATATAAAGAGTTAAAATGTTAGACTTTATATAGAAAAGCAGATACAAAAATAGGAATATAGAACACAAAATACTTTTCTTGTGCTTCAGTTGGTGTAACTGGTTTTTCCAATCATCGATGTTGCTAAATGATGGGTCTTCCATTTCCTCCCTTTCTTCCATTTCCTCCCTTTCTTCCATTTCCCCACCTGTCAACAATGAAAAAGTTTGGTCAAATTTTCGGCCCAAGTTAAGTTCATAAAAATCTCAGCCTCTATAATCCCACTTACATAAAGTTCAGTTGCCACATGAGAATTTTGAAGGAGACGTGTGCCACAATGTTAATCAAGGTGTTCAGATCAGAGGTTTGGAAAATTAATATATATTAAATATATATATGTATAAATGTTGCATTTGCACAGTGTGAGAAGGCCTCCATGGGGATACTTTTGATGTCTCACTTTGAAAAAATAATATGCAAATTATCTAGGCCGCTATGTAGATTAATTTATTCGGAACAGAAACAAGTTTTAATTTAAGTATAATTTTATTTCGACACGAAAAAAAGTTATTAACTTATTCTTTCAAACAATTATATTTCTTCCAATTAATTGAATATTCTGACAATATTCTACAGTAGCACAACTAATGCTTGGATGTACAGCAACACTACTAATGCTTGGATGTACAGCAACACTACTAATGGTTGGATGTAGAGCAGTACAACTAATGCTTGGATGTAGAGCAGCACAACTAATGCTTGGATGTACAGCAACACTACTAATGGTTGGATGTAGAGCAGTACAACTAATGGTTGGATGTAGAGCAGTACAACTAATGCTTGGATGTACAGCAGCACAAATAATGGTTGGATGTAGAGCAGCACAACTAATGCTTGGATGTACAGCAGCACAACTAATGCTTGGATGTACAGCAGCACAACTAATGGTTGGATGTAGAGCAGCACAACTAATGCTTGGATGTACAGCAACACAACTAATGCTTGGATGTACAGCAGTACAACTAATAGTTGGATGTACAGCAGCACAACTAATGGTTGGATGTAGAGCAGCACAACTAATGCTTGGATGTACAGCAGTACAACTAATGGTTGGATGTACAGCAGCACAACTAATGGTTGGATGTAGAGCAGCACAACTAATGCTTGGATGTAGAGCAGTACAACTAATGGTTGGATGTAGAGCAGCACAACTAATGCTTGGATGTAACACAAGTTCACACTTTGACTTAAAAAATAATTTGTGATTAAATAACTAGGGAGAAAGAAATCTAAAATATTATTTATATCAAACAGTATGATGTATAGATGAATTGCTTTCCAAACTAAACCTTTTAAAATCAGATATCAATGTAAAAAAATAAAACTAGCGATCTTAATTCTTAAATACTTAAAAATAAAACTAGTGATCTAAAGTACTTGAAGATCTGGTCTTCGAGTCTAGGGGATCGACAAACTGTTTATGCCCTTATCCACCAGATAGAATCCAGAAGACTCAGTTTCTTTATGTAGGAAAGCTTGGTGATAAGCTTCTATAAGTATTTGATAAAACGGAAATTGGGACAATACTACATCATAAATGTAGGCCACCTTAACCCTTTGAACCCTTGGCTCCTGGGCCTAAAATACCCAATCCCCTGGGCTCCTGTGAAAAAATGTCCACACACTGACACACAAACAAACAAAATCAAATGATTATAAAATTAAATAAATTTTATTTATTTCAATCTAAATGTGTCTGTTAGTAGTCCATTAGTATTATAAAATGTATCACAGAAATAAAATTGTCTTAGAAATGTTGTAAAATGTCATAGTAAAAGTAAAAGGTCATTTATACGGCCCTGATTTTTCATAAAAGCCAAGGCTAGAACTAGGGGGTAGACCTTGTTTAGTTTATTCCCTAACAACACATCGATAGCACTAGAACTAGAAGTTGTAGTCAATCGATCGTCACTATCATTGTCTATTTACTTATTTCACTCCTTTTTCAAATAAATATTATCTAAATTATTTACATTATCATAAAACTACTCTAGTTTGTGTCCTTGAGAAAAGTAATTATTGCATTTTCGCCACTTCTATACATTGAAAAACATTACTAAAACAACAAAAACAATGCAACCATGGCGCGGCCATTACTGTGACCTTTCCCAAGTCACGTGATAAACCATGAACTCAGTATTTATAGCACATTTTACATACGGACTGTCGATCTATGGGTTGTGGATTTTTAAGGCGCAGACCGATAAAGCGGGATCGAGGGTTCAAAGGGTTAAATTTTACACACTTTATCTGACCCCTGGAGCCTGGTGAGTTCTTCTTACCAGCCCTCACAAAAAAAAGTGTGCCAACCCTTGTCAAGTCTGTCCAAGCTTTACCTGTTAATTTGGCTTTCCATTCGGCGGGGATGTCATAGGAATTTATGTTTCGAATTATAATCTTGTGGAATCTGGCCTTCATACTTTGATAGGTGTGATCAGTTACCTTTCAACAAAAATAAGACTTAAAGAAATCTTAAGCAATTCAAGCAATAGCAAACAAAATTTTTTAAATTATTAAGCCACCACTGCTTAACCCAATTTTGATGTAAACTTTCTCATATGCATTATCAAAGGGCCGTAACTCCATAAAAGGGCTATAACTCCAAAAAGAAATGCTCATTTTTTTTCTCCTTCAAAATTGCTAAATAAGTTATTGTTGCTGAGTATAGATTACAATAAATAGAATAAAATGTAAAAAATTTAAAAATTATGTGAAGAAAAAATGGGGTTCTAATAAGAAAAAAATATATCTTTAAGTGTATGGTACAATTTCAATAGTCAATCACCAAGATCATTGCCGGCAACAACCATAAACTGCTCATGTACACTGATTCAGGGTTAAATTGAAAGTTTTAAAAATAATTTCATAATCTAAGCTTGCTACTAAAGTCCTCAACAATCTGGAAAGTCATGCTCAACTTCTAACTCTCATGAACAGTTACAAAAGAGGATCAACTATTCAAAGGACTTAAAGAAGAAACATGTTCTACTAAAGCAGTTTTAAATTCGAGCATGGCTGTTGTATGCCAGTTAGCGTCAGTTCACACGATCAAATTTTCAATCATGCATTTGATGCAATTTTTGCATGAAGCCTTGTCACAACTTTCAAATTACTATTTGAAAAAATCCCACTTTTGTCCAAAAAAAATAAAAATAAATTCCCTTCTTCCTTCAGGGGTGTACAGGGTAGCAAACAGCTTCGCTGGTTCCCTTCAAATGTCCAGAATGCTGTTGCATGGTGACGTTGAGTGTTTGGTGTTTTTGTAATTCTTGAGGATACATATTTATAAAGAAATTGTTCTACCATCATTCATGTGTCACAAACATTGTTAGTTTACTTAAGCAACATTTCATGTTCATTTTTATATCTCTATATAATAAGTAATAGCCTAAATAAATTGTTTTTTATCTCTTCCACTATCTTTGGCATCGTTGGTTTCTATATTAAACACATTTTCCCTTGCAATGAATCCTTTTAATGGCAAGACAGTTTAAAATAAATATTTCTATAAATAAAATGTTAGTCACAAATTTCTGATAAACAATTCATTTTGGCAGCACTGGTTACAAGGTGCCCTCTAATTTTGTGGAGGTTACATGCACATAAAACTGTGTGTGTTACATTTTAAAGATGGTGCATATTTTTGTGCGCAATTGGATAAAGCAAAATCTAAAGATTAAATTGGTTTGTAAACAGAATTCAAAATAAGTGATTTTTTGGGAAATTACAAGTTAATGTTATGTGGACAGCAGTACATTTAAGTTAAAATATTTTCTTTCTGGAAATATTCTTTATAAAAATTTAAAAAATAAATAATTAAAAAATCAATTATCTTCATATAAAAATCTTGTGCATGCACTTTAATTTTTGTCTGCAAAGGCTTTACGAGCACAGCTTAGAGGGAACATTGGCTGGTTTTGATGTGCAAAAATGAAAATGAAATTTGACTTGACAGACCTTTACAGATTCCATGGTTTTCCATACAGCATTTCCACCAGTCTTAGAATATTGGTCATGCTTTATTAAATGCTTAATGATCTTTAAGTCCTCATAGTCAGAATACTTCTTGCGTCTGCAAACAATTATTTAGAAAGTGAAAAAGAGCGCTTTTACCTTTTATAATTTGATTAAAGCTACGCCTGCGAACCACATGGAAATTCTACAAAAATGAATGTGCCCTATGTAATACCCATGTTACGGTTTTTTATACAACTATTTCTCAAAATTATATATCTTCTTTTTCTTCTGCTGTTTGTGTCAGCGGCGTATGTTGTTTTTTTTTATCTGAAACCTTCTACTTTTTAAACAATAAATGGTATCATCCTTTTGTACACATTTTGTAGGCAGTATCAGATGTATTTGTCTAATTTGTGGGTTTTTTAGCATATGTTCAAGACAAATATAATATTTGAAAATAAAAATTGTCCTGAGTGATTCATTAATAAATCTGTTTTCTATAAATGCTATAACTTTTTTAAATGAGCTACTGAAATCTACATTCAACCATAAAAATGTCCATATAAATTAATATTTCAGATACAGTTATCATTCCAAAATTAACAGTAAACATTATTTTGAAGCTCACAGTTGTTTCTGCTAAAATGTTATTTGATATCACAAGTTACGTAGTTGAATTACCCTGCCATATCCTTTTTTCGCACTCTGATCCGCGATGACTCGGTAAATTTAATGGCATTCCCTTCTTGATCATGACTGTCTGATTCCGAAATTTCAGAATATGCCTTGGAAGTTGATGCCTGGAGTCCAAGAGATTCCTGTCTTAAAATATAAATGAATATTTATAACAATAATTATATAACTATTTATAGCAATGACTTGTCTCTGACATCCACCCACATATTCTGGGCTCAACTCATTAATAAAATTGAATATAGATAGCCTCTGGACCAAACTGTGTCTCCCTGCTCCCAACAACTAAATTCAAAGAGGGAAAGTAGACAGGTTCTTTAAGTAAGTGCTGTAGGTATTAAATATGCTAAAATAGGAACTGTTTTAGTATAATTTCTTTCAAATGGCTTCATTCTGGAAACTGAAAATTCTGTTTTTATGTACTGGATTAAATTTGCTCAAATGCACACAAAAAATGTTAAGTTCTAAATAAAAAAAAAGCATTAACTTTTTTTGTCCCACTGCCAGCCAAGTTTTTATAGAAGTACCACTGCCAGCCAAGATTTTATAGAAGTACCACTGCCAGCCAATGTTTTTATAGAAATACCACTGCCTGCCAAGTTTTTATAAAAGTACCACTGCCTGCCAAGTTTTTATAAAAGTACCGCTGCCAGCCAAGTTTTTATAGAGTAATTAAATTTTGCTGATCTACATTTGTCTGATATCTTAATGGGTTTTTTTAATCTCACCTAAGATTAAGATTGTATCCAGCAAGTCAAATAAAATGATGCAGCAAAAAAGTATGTGTCAAAATATAAAAATAAAGAGCTTGTGAAAAGTGTCATGTATCTTGTTAAATCTGTGTTACAACTGTGAAAAGTGACAGGGGTGGGTGGGGAATGGAACATATTTTATCAAATTTATAATCTTAATTGTATAAACTAGAATCAAAATCATTCATCATTAAATTGAATAGCTTCTCTTTCTATGCCCCAAAACAATGGAATTCTCTCCCATTACACATCTGCAATATAACGACCATCCCAGCCTTCACAACTGCCCTCAAGACCCATCTCTTCAAACTGTGCTATACGACTCATTCTCACCCCAACTCTAACTGATAAACGAAGCTCAATGCTGCTGGGTGCTGTCCATGGCTAGACAGGGGCAGATAGTACTTGGGTGGGTGCTGTCCATGGCTAGACAGGGGCAGATAGTACTTGGGTGGGTGCTGTCCATGGCTAGACAGGGGCAGATAGTACTTGGGTGGGTGCTGTCCATGGCTAGACAGGGGCAGATAGTACTTGGGTGGGTGCTGTCCATGGCTAGACAGGGGTAGATAGTACTTGGGTGGGTGCTGTCCATGGCTAGACAGGGGTAGATAGTACTTGGGTGGGTGCTGTCCATGGCTAGACAGGGGTAGATAGTACTTGGGTGGGTGCTGTCCATGGCTAGACAGGGGTAGATAGTACTTGGGTGGGTGCTGTCCATGGCTAGACAGGGGTAGATAGTACTTGGGTGGGTGCTGTCCATGGCTAGACAGGGGTAGATAGTACTTGGGTGGGTGCTGTCCATGGCTAGACAGGGGCAGATAGTACTTGGGTGGTCTTGTCAAGCTTTTTACCAATAGTTGTTTTTAAATGTATAATTTTTCTGTAATTGCTAATTTTTATGTGAAGCGTAGTGAGCCTAGCCCTAGGCTGGGATACTGTGTTATATATGTGAGCCTAGCCCTAGGCTGGGGTACTGCGCTATATAAAACCACCTTAGTAATAATAATAATGAACAAAGTTACCTGTACTTTTCAATATCAAGAAATTTATTTCTTTTCACACAATCCACAATGAAGTCAATAGGCAAATACCCCTTATTAATTCTATTGTCAGTTCTTGTCTCACAAAGCCTGAAGAGAAAAAAGCAACTTCTTTGTAATAAAAATGAAAACATCCTGGTCTTAGAGATATTTCCTTCTTTCTAAACATATAAAACGTCAAAGATAACCAAGAGTCATTCATTTTGTATGTGCGTAAAAAAGTCAAATTTTTACTCTCCATCCACCCTAATGCACGCATAATGTTTTGGATATCCTCCATATGCATATGCACAATGACCTTTCAACCCCACACCAAAAAATAAATTAAAGATAATTTTGACGTCAAACAAATAAAATGTGTCGTGGGTTTTCACCAGTATTTGGTGAGCCCAATGGTCCCCAAAATATACGCAGCGTCTGCTTTGTGTGCGCCATTGCCCTCTGACAGAGGAATATGGATGTACTCCCTCCGGGGGCCAACATCAGGGGGCACCAAAATGGTCTTAAGAAAGGACCTTGATAGTGAATTAAATAATATAATCCCATGTACTTAAAGACAAGGGCTCAAAAATCATATTCCTACTGGTACGCCCCGGGCAGCACTTTTTTCTAAGTACTGAGAGATACCACATTCAGGATTCACCATGGGCGCCATTTTTTCTCAGCATGGCCTCGTCCTGGGTTGGCGCGGGTTTCTCACTGGCATACTAGTGACAACTGTAACTCACTTGAGTACTAGTAACTGTTTGCAGTTACTAATTAACACTTAGTGACGTAAGTATCATACAAGTTTATTTATTCAACTCTTCATATTATTATTTTTTATTACTTTGAAGTGTACTTGTAAGAATTTAACACAGGGTACCTGGTGCAAACCTAACTTTGGCAGGGCGACAGGAATAAAAAAATTCTAGGAACAATGTGGGGCAGCCAAACAAAGTATGTCATAGGCACGGGGGACATGCTTGTGGACTAAATATTACTTCTAGTACTGAGTAGACTTACAACTAGAGCGATATGTAGCGAGTTCACGTTTGAAAACGCTAAGCAACAATACTACAATAACCCATATAAAACATTGTGTGATATTTTTACAGAATTATAGATATAAATATGCTTCTAATGGACTGTCAGGAAAATGCTTGCAAATTTTGTGAATAAATATTTATGTATTTTTGCCCGAGACACCCCCCCCCCCCCCCCCCCCATAACTATCAGTGCTAACGTACTATATGGATGGCAAGCAAACAAGAATTGTTAAATCTATCTGCACTATTTTCAATTATATTTCAATTACTTTTTTTAAATCATGAAATTGAACAAATAAATACATACCCTTAGTTAGTTAGCCTAACATGTTTTGTACAATGCTTACTTGATTAATCAATACTTTTTTATCAAAATCAAGATTAAAAATGTTTTACAGTTCTACTTCAATAAATAAAATACTCACAGCACAGTAGCATCTTGAGGATTATCAGTTAGTACACCACCTCCTTTCTGTAGATTAAATAAAGTAGTTCATCAAATCTGACACATTACTTATTTGAAGATGGCTGAAATTAAGGTCAAGAAAGTAATCCTTATTGTTCTAATGCAATGTTGTTAATCATATGTAGCGAGATGTTGGAAATTGTGAAGGCTCTATGCTCTTACAAAAGGGATATGATACTGGATGTTGATTTTCCCAGACTGCTCTCAAAGATTCTTATGTTGCCAACTTGACACCCCTTGATAGTAAATACAGACTGCGCCTCTGCTAGTATATATTTACAACTATATTTTCCCTGTTTAGGTTAGACATAATAAAAAAAAATTGGCATTCCTCATTTGTCTAAACACCTTATTTCTTACATTGACTTTGTGCTTTATAAAGCTATTTATTTAAAGTAAATTTAAGATACATTACGGTAAGTCTATAAAATACTAAAACTTTATACCATTCCATTTCCATAGTGGGTATTGATGTAATCAGATATTGGTATGTTTATTTGAAAAGATGGTGATGTTTTAAATATAACCTAATATCCATGATTTAAAATAACTTGTTCTCTTTCACGATAAAAATGGGGGGAGGGGGGGGGGGCGTAAAAATGAATCTTATCCCCTGACGCCAAACACTGTAGCACGCCCCTGCTGGTGGCGTCGAAATAAGGCGGATGGAGTGGTCCACCCAAGAGTCACTTTTTCTTTATATGCAGGTGTGGCATTTTTGGACAGCTGCAGAGTTTATATCGTGAAAAAGGGGGGGGGGGGGGGGAGGCAAATATTTGGCCTCTCATGGCAGCACTAATAGTAGCTATGCCACCAAAATCGGCGATCATTTTCATCGAGAAGTAGGGCTGAATTCGAGGGCGCCGATAAATCTTGATTGGTGGAGGGGTTTGGGGAGCCTGCAGAAAATGTTTAATTATTTCAAAATTTTTGATTATTTCAAAATCAAGAGGTGTATTTTTGAGTATATTTGAATTCAATGTTACTATTATACCTTTTGAACGGAAGAATATTTTTAAGGTTTTGTGGGAGTCATAATTTAGCCAAGTGCCATAATATATAAACTGAATTCACTCTGCTTGTGGCGTGCCCCAGGATATAATAATTTGGCACAAGCTTATAATCAACCCCATACTGTACCACTTATCAGCATGAGGGAAGGGGTGCAAAATTTAGGGTGCTAAATACAGTCATACAAACTCAAAATGCAGGGGTGAAATTTTTGGCGCTATCTTGAATTTGTTGTTTCTTTCCAGAAAATTTTGAGGTGGAATTTCAAACTTTTGGGTGGGAAGCACCAAAATAAGCCATAATAATGACCAAAGACAGTGGGACATAAACTAAATTCACTCTAGTTGTGTCACCCTTGAGGGTACGCTTTTGCCCTAGATTATTCTCGCACTTTAAATCATTATAGTCCCCAGAAATTTTTGATAAAGTCAAAATAAAAGAATGCATTTTATCACATATCTGAATTTAGTTTTGCAACATTCTACACTTAATTGGAGAGCAACGGAAGAGATCCAATTAAAAACTGTAGGTGTCTCTTAACCTTAGAGCCATTGTGAGCGTCCAGCAAACCCTACGACTGCAGCGTGCCTCTGATATATTTTAGGGGCTTAAAGATGTGATAAGGATATTTTATTAATTTTTATCTTTCCATGCAGGGTTTGCGAAACGGTAATTGCTTGACCTGCTTGTGTTATGCACACAAAAAATATAATTAAAAAATAATTATATAAATAAAAATAGTTACGTGGTTTTAATTTTGTATTTACATTATTCTAAGAGATAGCTACTCAATAAATAAATGAATTTTTAAAAACAAAATTCAATTAAAAAGGATTCCATCACTAAAAAGCACTGCAAACATTATTTTATATGCTGGACGCAAATTGAGAAAACAAACTTACTTATAATTATAATGCTTAGACTACCTTTTCTAAATATTTCCTAATTTTACCAGAATCAAAAAGAAAAAAAACAGGTTTAATAGAAAGATCTATACATTTTTATGGGTTTTGAAAACTGGTCATTTTTATATTTCATAGAAAAATTATTACAATTTCATGAACGTCATTCGCATGCGTTCCTGCAGGACTCGAGCCTTGCACAAAATAAAAATTCTACTTTGTTTAGTCTTGCAGGTATTCAATGAAAAAAAAACACCTTAATTAAGAAGAGTCTAACATTAATTTTATAAGTACCCATCAGGCCAATGAATTAAAAATAAAGACTCGCAAAGGTTCAAAGAAAATAAATTTGCTGTGTATATCCAAAGCCAGTGGTCAGTGGTTTTGCTAGGTACGTAGTACCGGCCTTTTTATAATTAGGTACTTCACAAAAAATTTCAAAGTTATTATATATTAATGAAACTTATATCATTAGAAAGGACTCAGTATTCAATTGATACCAAGTTTATGTTTCTATCTTAATTAGAAAAAAAGTTATCGCATTTTTAGTGTCAGAATTTTTCCTTATGTAGCCTTAGTAAATAATTTCCAAATTCTTTGATCGAAACAAGACATCTGTGACACCTAAAATGCGATTACTTTTTTAGTCAGCAAAGTTAAAGTTCTGAAATTTGCTAAGCATTTCAATTAAGCATTGGGCTTTAATAATACATCATTGTTATGCAAATACTACAATAAATATATTAATACGTGGGATTTGAACAGAGGGTGCGTAAATTTCATTAAAAATGTAGCGCCTGTTCTCAATACTCAAAATGCCATAACATTTTTACCTGTAAAGTTAAAGCTTCCAAATCAAATTTTCAGCACAGTTTATTTAGATATTGGGTTTTTATAATAAGCAATTTTAATAATAATATTTTAACTTATGTATTAATGAGTGGTATGTCACAGAATGAGATCTTCTAAGGTATGGCCCTTCGCGTACCAAGTAATATTGGTGTTGATTAATGCAGGGCTGTACCTCTCTGCGAAAGTTCAGTATCCAGACGTTGAGGATTTTTAACGAAGACAACACAGACGTTAATGAATAACCAAGGAATTCCTTATTAACTATTGTAAACAAAAGAATGTATTGATAGATTAATATAGTCTAGTAATGTTTCTTCAACTTTCAAACGCAACGTTAACCTCCATTAATCTCAACCTCCATAAGCTCTCACCCAAAACAATCCTCACTTCCCCGGAAATCGCACCCCAACACCACAGCACGTTTTTCATCAAATAAATGTGGTGCTACATATCGGAAAGTCCCGAACAAAACACATCATAAGTTACATGTGTAATTAATGGTGCGCCGTTGTTCAATCACAACCTAGTCATTTGTGACATATGTCCCCCCTTTCAAGAAATTTTTCAATACATTGACAAATTTCAAAAACTCCACAAATGACCACCCTACAACTCTATGCATAACACCATCACATGGGTCCAGCTCTTAGTCTATGCTTCGCTACGCCCATTATCACCTATACTCAGTTTTTCTCCACCAAAATAATTTAGCAACACAAAACATGCATATCAATAATAAGAAACAACATTATAATCGTCCACAACAACGTGAACATTGTACCTGAAAAACTCTAAGCTAAACCAAAAAAAAACGTAATTAAACAATTCTGCTCTGTTATTAAGAAATATTGATCTCAGAATCCTGGTTAACTCTGCAATAACCAGATACCAAAATCATCTTCAATTTCCACATTGACAATATCTTTCTTAGTTGCATCCCCCAAAAAATCACCATATTCAATGCAACCTCTGAACATGTGTCTCTAACATGGTAACTCTAAACTACTATCATAAAAGACGTAACCCCTAAGTCTTAATCTCTTTATCCGATTCCACGGATTTGGTCGACGGGTTATCCATTTCTAACTCACACATTCACACATAGTGTAGGGTATATTATTTAAATTACACAAGTGTTGTTGTTTTTTTTTTAATGCACGTATGAAACTGAAAACTTAAATGAAGATACCACAACTAAATTAACTAAAGTTACACCAGAGTCTAAAAAACATGCCTAATGTCTCTTTCAGAAAATCTCCTTGATATAAATAATTCTCATAAAACACAGCAATTTACTAGTACTAGCAAAGTCTACTAAGAAAGTCTGCCTCCACATTATTGGCTCCTGCAATGGACTGCAGACAAAAACTGTAACTCTGTAAAAACATAGCCCATCTCATTATCCTGGCGCTCACGAATCGGGCCGATCCAATGTATTGTAATGGCTGATGGTCAGTTTGTAGAATAAACTGTTTTCCGTAAAGATATAGTTCAAATTTCTTGATAGCCCATACTATCGCCAATCACTCTTTTTCGATAGTTGAATACCTGGTCTCCCTTTGCAATAGCTTCTTACTGGCGAAGGCAACGGGATGAAGTACCCCGTCATCACCTTCTTGAAGCAGGGCAGCTCCCAGTCCCACATCCGATGCATCAGCCCTCAAAACAAATGATTTACCTATATCGGGGATGTGTAAAATTGGAGGTGTGGTGATTGCTCCCTTCAAGGCGTCATATGCTTTTTCCTGGTCTCCTCCCCATTTTAATTTGTTTGGTTGACCTTTCTTAGTTAGAGCCGTCAATGGGGATGCAAGGGTCGCATAGTTTGGTACAAAGTCCCTGTAATACCCCGTGAGACCAAGGAAGGAACGGACCTCCCTTTTCGTAGTTGGTCGAGGGGCATGCTTGATTTTGTCAACGTTATCTTCCTGTAGCCCTATCGTTCCCAGTGATAATCTGTGTCCCACGAAGTCCACCTCGACCGCACCAAATACGCATTTGGTGGGCCTCGCAGTCAGTTTGGACACTCTCAATCGATTAAATAATTCCGCCAGTGTCTCTAAATGTTCCTTCCAAGTGCTGGTGTAGATAAGCAAATCATCTACGTAGCTAATCACATTTTTCATTCCTTCTAACAGTTGTCGAGTTGCCCGAATCAGCGTAGCTCCTGAATTCATCATTCCAAACGGCATTCTCAAAAATTCATAATGGCCATCCGGAGTTACGAATGCCGTTTTTGGGATATCCTTAGGTTCAACGGGAATCTGCCAATACCCTTTACTAAGATCAATTTTGCTGAAATATTTAGCCTCTGAAGTGTTATAAAATATTTCGTTCGGTGATGTCACTGGCACTGGGTCAAAAACAGTAATCTTGTTTAGGCCTCGATAGTCAACACAGACTCGATTTGATCCATCCTTCTTCTTCACAATAACCACGGGTGATGCATAAGGCGATGTGCTCTTGTGGATAACACCTAGATTCTCCATTTCAAGCATCTCGGCCTGGAGGGCATCACGGACTGATTAAGGAATTGGATATGGCCTTGATCGGACGGGGGCATCTGATGTCAGTTTGATATAATGTACACTCAAATTGGTGGCCCCTGGGCGGTCAGTAAAGATCATCTGATATTCTGTTACCAATTTAGTGATTTGTTGACGCTGTTCGGTCGTTAACTGCTCACCATACTGTACATCTTGGTGTGACTCCTTTTGTGACCACACACCAAGTTCTGATAGAAGATCGGTGCTTGTACTTTTGTCATCCTCTTCATAATCCTCTAGCACCCTGACACCAGCCACAATCAATGTCTCTGATTTCTCTTCACTTTTATCACAATCAATATTCTTTAAAACTTCATGTTTCCTGTGATCTGTGCCACGAGACACGTATTCCTTGAGGAGGTTTGCATGAAATGTCTTCTTCTTCCCTTTCATGTCAACACAATAGTCACAGGGTCCTACGACTTCGGTAATTAGATATGGTCCCTTCCACTGCATCAACAACTTGTTTACCTTAGTTGGAAGTAATATCAAAACCTTGTCACCCACCACGAACTTTCTATCTCTCGTTCCTCTATCATAGTAATTTTTGTATCTTCCTTGGGTTTTGCTTAGCTCCTCCTGAGCCAACGTGAGTGTGTCATCTATCTTTTCTCGTAGATCAACTACGTACTGGTAGCTGTTTCTCACCTCTTCATCTTGAATGTCTTGGGTCCACAACTGTCGCAAGACATGCATAGTGCCTCTGATGCTATGCCCGTAAAGCATCTCAAAAGGAGAAAATCCAGTTGACTCTTGTGGCACCTCCCTATACGCGAACAACGCTGCGTTTATAAAACGATGCCACTGCCGGGGCTGTTTATGACACAATCGTTTTAGCATGGTTTTTAATGTCCCATTGAATCTCTAGACCAATCCATTACACATGGGGTGGTAGGGTGTGGTGGTAAGTTGTTTGATACCCAGCATCCTGCTCACCTCTTTCATACACTCCGGTGTGAACTGGGAACCTTGATCACTTAAAACTTCTTCAGGGATTCCCAAACGACTGTACACGTCAACTAGTGCCTTGGCCACGGTCTCTGTCAGCCGCTCTCTCGGCTGCCCTCTCTGTCGCCTCTCTCTCGGCTGCTCTCTCTGCCGCCTCTCTCTCTCTATTCACCTCTCTCTCGATATATTCTTTCCTCTCATCTCCTCTAAGCTGAAGAGCATCTACTAGAGCCACTATCTCATTCAAACTTGTCACTGGCATCCTCGTCGTCCCCTCGTTGTGTCTGGACCCCGGTAACGAGCCCCCAGATGTCACAGAATGAGATCTTCTAAGGTATGGCCCTTCGCGTACCAAGTAATATTGGTGTTGATTAATGCGGGGCTGTACCTCTCTGCGAAAGTTCAGTATCCAGACGTTGAGGATTTTTAACGAAGACAACACAGACGTTAATGTATAACCAAGGAATTCCTTATTAACTATTGTAAACAAAAGAATGTATTGATAGATTAATATAGTCTAGTAATGTTTCTTCAACTTTCAAACGCAACGTTAACCTCCATTAATCTCAACCTCCATAAGCTCTCACCCAAAACAATCCTCACTTCCCCGGAAATCGCACCCCAACACCACAGCACGTTTTTCATCAAATAAATGTGGTGCTACATATCGGAAAGTCCCGAACAAAACACATCATAAGTTACATGTGTAATTAATGGTGCGCCGTTGTTCAATCACAACCTAGTCATTTGTGACATGGTATTTGAATGAATGAGTGTAAGTAAATTTCTTTTAAAAAATTAGATGTTTTCCACACTCAAAATACCATAACTCTTTTACTTGTGCAGTTAAAACCTTGAAAGTTTCAGCATAGTTTTTGGGCTGTAATAATAAGACATTTTAATATTAATACATCAATAAATGAATTAAATCAGTGGCATTTAAGCAACAGAGAGGGAGTAAATTTAATTTTAAAATGTAGCTTTTTAGTGCATTAAAAATACAAATTGCATAAATATTACCAATTCAACATAATGATTTAATACATACAATCATCTAGTGAATTAATATTAATACTGTTAATAATTACACAGAAAAGATTTATAAATAATGTATAATAATGGATAAGTCGCAATGAAAATATGCTGATCATAAATGTTAAATCCAATCATCCAATCCATGAAATTGATAATCCAAGTATCTAAGCTATTAGAAATCCACAGTACAAATGTTGATCACTTAACACTATATCAGACCTGTTTACTCTTACGATTTTGGCGTACAATGTACGATTTTGAGGTGAATACATTATGTGGTAATATTGTATGATTTTAAGAGTTTGAGGGTAAACAGGTCTGTTATATTATTATACCGGGTAGTTCATTGAACGGCTGAACAAAAGATATACATTGTCTTTCATAGAAAGATGATGGTCAAAAGTAATGTGTTGGTCGAGTCCTTGGCAATCTTGATCAAATTTGTAACAGTTGCAATCTTGATCAAATTTGTAACAGTTATAGATACCCTTGGTAACGATTCAGTTTATGACACAGATGAATGGAGTCCTCAGTGTAGATACCATTGGTAATGAATGGTTTTCAGAAAATGGTTTTCTTTGTGTCAATATTGTTGCTTCCACCCATTATGATGATAAATAGGAGTCCTGAGTGTATAAATTGCCAAATAAAAGCAGTTGATGGTGAACAATTTAAATATCTGTTAAGATTATGCTCTGGTGGTCCTTATTGTGGTGGATTGTCCAGTTGGACATTCAGTCACACATGATAATGATAGGTTTTTGTTAAAACAGGAAAGACCGGAACAACAACTTAAGTGAACTTGTTCACGCAGACACATTTTGGCAGTAGAGGCCATATTCCAGAGAAGTATCTAGAAAAGTTTAGATGAAGCAACACTTGGCACAGCTGGGCGGGAACTACCTCTAAGCAGGAGGGGCATTATTTCCGCTTCATCGCAACATAAACTCTTTGTAATTCAATGTGGATCTAGTAGTCATTTTAACATAAGTAACAAAAGGTACCTTCTATATTTAATTTATATATATATTTAATTTAAGTAAAAATTGTGTATTTCAGTGTGATAGTTTTGTAATTAAATTATTTATTAATTAAGACAATTGTGTTTCACTTATCCTGTCTATCCAGTATAGATATTATATTGTGATGTTCTGACATTATTTTATTCAGATTAAGTAGTTTGTATTAAGGGACATTATCGAATATAAATTTACTTTTACAAAAAAGTCTGGTAGTCTTGATGAGTCATGACAGCTTGTCCATCAACTGGAATGGACCGGCATGAATCTTAGGTAGTACTAGTACTAGAAGCACAGCTCCTCCAAAAAGTGGTGGTGACATTGCTGTATATTTAAAAGAAAGAAAAGGCTGAGACATTTAAGATATTTCAACACCATTTTTCATATACAAACTACTAGCTTAGCTGTTGTTTTAAAAATAAAGTTATTCAATGACCAGAATTAAGATTGGGCTAAGCCTGAAAAGTCAAATTTAATAGCTTTGAGCTAAAGCAGTAAAGCTTAGGGGAAAGAAAGGATTATACATTTTTTTAAAAATAGGGTATACTACCATATACACATGGAAAAAGTGAGATAGGTTATTTAGAAGACAAAGTTAAATAAAATTATTAAACTAATCAAAATAGATGATGACGTTTAGAAGCTGCTGAGCCTACTATTATTACTATTCATTTTTTATCGTATCTAATCTGAGTTTAAGATAAATTATTTCATTAAGGGCATTATTTAATTACCAAAAATATAATACACAGTTGTGAAGTTTGATAATTGTTGATAATTGTCAATTACAACGTAGATTTAAATTACTCAAGTTGATTTAGTTTTGACATGGTTATCATGGATGTAAATTTTATAATTTAAAAAAATAATAATAATGAAATTGCATAAAATATTTATAAATTTGTTTTCAGTCATGAAATTAAAACAAGTCAAATAATAAAAATGAACTGGATTGCTTTTAAAATTAAAAACAATAGATTATAAATATTTTAAATACTTCTTATGCAATAAAAAGAAGAATAACAGAGAATGGCTATCCCTTCCAGTTCATATGGCCTAGCCTAATCGATAACTGGTTACGAATTATGATCAAATTGACACCCTGTCTATACAATTTAATGCCCATCATCTAAATGTCATTATGTTTCTTGTTTCAGTTAGTTAAATGGTTCTTACAAAAATAATTAATTGGAATACTATTATGGTTTCCGAAATATAGCGCTAGCAAACGTACCTGTTTTCCCAACAAAAGATATCTGCTACAAGCGCTGTAAGTCTGATGAAACATTTGTGTCATAATGATCACCCTCCTATTGTGCACAAATCAGACTATAATAAGTTCATTGTCTCTCCCTTACGTAGACAAAGGAAACTAGATCTCAATATGACCCCGTGACCTACCGGCATTGACAGGTCATCGGTTTATGGTCTTTTTACGACATCCGAAAAATCAATCGGCGCGCGCCGCATAGTGAAGTACCTATTATAATTGCATTACAATAATAACATTAATGATAATTAAAATTACTTTTTAATACATCATTAATTCTGAAAAGTCAAATAAAATTATCAATAAAATGAGAGTTTAATAGTTTGTGACGCGAAACAGCGGAACTGGGTCACAGAATGTGGAGGTGCAGTCAATGTTAAAAAAGAACAAACGAAGTCGTACTTTGAAAATTCATTGCTCAGAAACTACTAAAGATAGAAAGTTGATTTTGGTTTAATTTTTTAAAATTGAAAGTTTGCTCTCTTATATTTACTACTTTGATAATTTATTGAATTTTTTATACCAAAGTTTCACTAATAATAACTTTCAATAAGGCCCACTTTCAGCAAGCAGTGTCAGTAATTTACTAATTTTTTACCATTCCGCAAGACAAGACTTTTATTGATTTTAGTCTTTTCAAATCAGTTAGTTAAGATACCGATTATACGATAAGAAGCAAGAAGTAGGTGGTACTATAGTAGTGGTAATTTTTTGAGTGGTAGCAGTCTGATCAGTCACTTGAGTCACTCAGTCAGTGCAGTGAGTGTCAGTGTCTGAGTGTTACTGCCGAGTGTTGTTTGTGTTGGTAAAACTTATTGGAACATGGTATAATACATTTTCTATTTTACATACATGAATGATGTGTTTTAGTTCATCTGATATATTATCCGAGAAGAAAATTATAGGGTAACAATCAGTTTCTTTTTTAAACAAAACCTTCGAGATAGTAAGATTTGATGCTCTTTTGAGTTGACCCGCCATATTCGACACAAATGTTTACAAGTTACGGCGATGATTCCGTTCCGAAAATAAACTAAGTAGCCATTCTTGTCTCCTACAAAAGTGTTTCCTAAAGTGATGAAGATGATGCTTGAGCACTTTCACAGCGCTTGTGTCCATGCTATTTTAGCATTCTCACCACGCTCTGATGTCCTAAAATCTATTTAAAGAAAAAAGTCTTTAAATGTTTCTTAAGTGACTACTATTTTCAATGTCCCTCAAAGATTGAGATTGAGGCAAACTGTTCAACAATTTAGGCGCAATGACTTCAAAGAGCGCACTCCGTATGACTTCTTTCTGTGTCCATCCACACTGGGAACACTCAGTACGGACTGTGTTGAAGAGCGCAGGTTCTGTATGGATACATTTTTAGCGAATAGTTTTTGAAGAAATACAGGTGCAGAGCCTTCTATACAGCTATACGCATGGGACAGAAGTTTGTGGTCAATGCACTCACTCACAGAAAGCCAGTGTGTTTTTGTAAGAACTGGGTTGATGTGGTCAGATTTCTTTTATACGCGATACAATGCGTGCTGCAGTATTTTGTACCTTCTGGAGTCTCTAAATTAGGTTTGAGGTAAACCTCACAAGCATATGTTACAGTAATCTAATCTTGATTGGATTGACATTAGAGTTACTACTACGGCATAGTGCCAGAGTGCAGGACAACGGTCAGTCATCTCAAGCATTCCCTGTCACAAATGGTGTGAAGCAGGGCTGTGTCCTGGCTCTCACGCTTTTCAGTACTATGTATTCTGCAATGCTGTCTGATGCGTTCAGGAACTACACCACGGGCTTGTCAATCCGTTTCCGCACCGATGGATCTGTCTTCAACCTAAATAGGCTTCAAGCTAAATAAAAGGTCAAACATAGCACCATCAACTAGCTTCTGTTTGCGGACGATTGTGCCCTCAATGCTGACCCAGAAGCCGCCATGCAACAAAGCGTTGATATCTTCTCTGAGGCCTGCAACAACTTTGGTCTAACAATCAACGCGATAAAAACTGAGGTGTTGTATCAGCAAGCTCCCAGTAGGCCCTACGCTGAAACCAACATCGTCATCAGCGGACAGCGTCTTAACGCGGTGGATACATTTAATTACTTGGGCAGCACCCTCTCCAGATCTGTCATCATTGATGATGAAATGAATGCCAGACTTGCAAAAGCTAGTGCCATATTTGGCAGTCTCCGCAGCACTGTTTGGGACAGGAGAGGTATCAGACTGGAAACGAAGATCAAGGTCTATGGTGCAGCAGTCCTCTCGACATTGCTCTACAGATGTGAAACGTGGACAGTCTACCATCGTCATGCCAAAGAACTGAACCATTTTCACACAACCAGCCCCAGGAAACTCCTCGGCATCAGATGGCAAGACAAAGTTCCTGACACAGAGTTTCTCGTTAGAGCGAACATACCTAGTATCTTCACCACCCTGATGCAGTATCAACTCCTTTAGATGGGAAACGTTGCCCGTATAGAAGATCACCGGCTCCCTAAACAAATATACTATGGTGAACTCACGACAGGCAAGCGCTCCCAAGGAGGTCAAAAAAAAAACGTTACAAAGACTCACTGAACGTGACACTAAAGGCCTTCATCATCGATGAGAGCAGACATTTCAGGACAGAGTCAGGTGGAGATCAGCGGTCAAGATAGGGGCTAAATCTTATGAAGCCAGTAGGATAGCCACCATTGAAACACGCAGGCAAGCCCGAAAGAACATTATTAAATCCACGACTGCACCAACTATCCCCTGCCCGTGGTGCCACAGATTATTCCGAGCACGTATAGGATTGGCAAGCCACCTACGAACCCACCGTAACCCAACCCCTAACCGGATGACTGGATGGTCCTAGTCGATTTGACGGACGAACAACGAACACACGACATAGGCTGTTCTCTTATTAAGTTGAGGACACAGCTGAATCAGAGCGAGAATATGACAGAAGCAAGTCCTGACCACAGAACTGATATGAAGGATCATAGTAAGATTGCTGTTAGTGTAGAAGCCAAGGTCTCTAACAGTGTTGGTCAAAGGGATTTCAGAAGCACCAACTTTTATCGATGCGATAGCAACCTTCCGAATCTTGGGATCAGAACCACATATAATGGCATCAGAACCACATATAATGGCATCAGAACCACATATAATGGCATCAGAACCACATATAATGGCATCAGAACCACATATAATGGCATCAGAACCACATATATTTTGCCTCTGTCTTATCGTCATTTAATTTAAGTCTGTTTGATGCCATCCATGATTTCACTACAAGACAGCAGTCTTCGGCAGCTTGCACAGCAGCAGCACAGTCCAAAGGTTCAGGGAGAAAAACACTTGTACAGTTCTGTTATTCGCAAATAATAACAATGTAAGACTAAAAACTGGATACAAATTAAATAAAGTTCAAGAAATTTTCTACAGGTGGCATTAATGGCTCTCATTGGCTGATCTCTGTGATAATCCAGATTGCGGGCACATTCGTCTTCTTGCGCAGTTGTTTGACTCAGCTGCCAGATTGCAGGCACATTCGTCTTCTTGCGCAGTTGTTTGACTCAGCTGCCAGATTGCGGGCACATTCGTCTTCTTGCGCAGTTGTTTGACTCAGCTGCCAGATTGCGGGCACATTCGTCTTCTTGCGCAGTTGTTTGACTCAGCTGCCAGATTGCGGGCACATTCGTCTTCTTGCGCAGTTGTTTGACTCAGCTGCCAGATTGCGGGCACATTCGTCTTCTTGCGCAGTTGTTTGACTCAGCTGCCAGATTGCGGGTACATTCGTCTTCTTGCGCAGTTGTTTCACATATTTATGTTAACCCTCACATCTCACACATTTAGCCCTCACATCTCACACCTTTATGTTAGCCCTCACACCTTTAAGTTAGCCCTCACATCTTTATGTTGGCCCTCACATCTCACACCTTTATGTTAGCCCTTACATCTTTATGTTGGCCCTCACATCTCACACCTTTATGTAAGCCCTCACACCTTTATGTTAACCCTCACATCTCACACCTTTATGTTAAACTCACATCTCACACATTTAGCCCTCACATCTCACACCTTTATGTAAGCCCTCACACCTTTATGTTAACCCTCACATCTCACACCTTTATGTTAAACTCACATCTCACACATTTAGCCCTCACATCTCACACCTTTATGTAAGCCCTCACACCTTTATGTTAACCCTCACATCTCACACCTTTATGTTAAACTCACATCTCACACATTTAGCCCTCACATCTCACACCTTTATGTTAGCCCTCACACCTCACACCTTTATGTTGGCCCTCAGATCTCACACCTTTATGTTAGCCCACACATCTGACACCTTTATGTTGGCCCACACATCTCACACCTTTATGTTAACCTCCCACACCTTTATGTTAACCTCACACACCTTTATGTTAACCTCACGCACCTTTATGTTGGCCATCACATCTCACACCTTTATGTTGGCCCTCACATCTCACACCTTTATGTTGGCCCTCAGATCTCACACCTTTATGTTGGTCCTCACACCTTTATGTTGGTCCTCACACCTTTATGTTGGTCCTCACATCTCACACCTTTATGTTAATCTCACACCTCACACCTTTATGTTAACCTCACATATCACACCTTTATGTTCAACCTCACATCTCACACCTTTATGTTGCCCCTCAGATCTCACACCTTTATGTTGGCCCTCACATCTCACACCTTTATGTTGGCCCTCAGATCTCACACCTTTATGTTGGCCATCACATCTCACACCTTTATGTTGGCCATCACATCTCACACCTTTATGTTGGTCCTCACACCTTTATGTTGGTCCCACACCTTTATGTTGGCCCTCACATTTTTATGTTGGTCCTCACACCCTTATGTTGGTCCTCACATCTTTATGTTGGTCCCCCCACCCCCCGGAGATATCCCTGAAATAAACCTTGGTGAGGAGTGTGAACCCTTCCCAGAAATTGTTCGATAAATTAAAAATGCCATGACATATATGGGAATTAAGTTTTCCATCATTCTATACTTAATCGGATAGCAACAGAAGAGACGGTAGCTGTCATTTAGGTTGCCTGACCTGAATTTTTATTGTACGAAACATTTATTTTTACTTGTTACTTAAATAGTAATGCTCTTTTATTATTTTTATTTTGACTATTTATTTGTTTCAAATGTGTTTAAAAAATAAATCAGTAATAAAACAATATAAACAATGCTTCTAAAACAACAACAACAACAACAACAACAACAACAACACGCTTTGTATTAAAAAGAATAAATAAATAAAGCTCGGTTGGATATCCAGAAAAGGGTCAAAATTGAGATGCTAGACACGCAGATGTCTGAACTCAGTGGTCAATTGATTTAACTGGTAACCTACTGACCATGAAGGCATGAAGGGCTGTAATTGTCATGGTTTGGGGGGGGGGGGTATCAAGTTTCAGCTCATTATCTATATTATTATTTCAAAGTAGGCCTAAGTGATTTTTCAATTTAAAAAAAATTACGGAACTGATTTCAAAGGACGGGAATCGCAAACATATCTTATTGTTAACGTTTCCATATTCTATTTGTTTATCAATATCATTGGTTTTATATTTGCCGAAGGGGCGTCATTTCAGTTTTTTAAGGAGTTCCCGGTTGTGGGGGGGGGGGGCAAAAACCAAAACTTGGTCGGCTTGTTTAAGTTGTTTATTACTGGAGGCGCCCCAGTAAGTTACATAGCAATATGAATAAATCTGCTAATGACTAAAAAGACAAACTTTGGCTTCCCAAGTTTAATTTTCCTGAAAATGTAGTCTTACCATACCACTTTTAAATACTTATTTAAGATCTTTAAAATATATATTTTTAAAAACCCTTAACAGAAAAGTATTCATAAGAGGTTAATCTAGCAGAAAAAAAACGTAATTTCATTTTGGAAAAAAATAACCAAAGTATCGATTTTTTCACCCGTGGACCACCTTAAGCCTTAAGGAAGGGAGGGCAAATTGCCCACCCTGCTCTACCCAAATGACGTCCCTCGTTTGCTGCACTGAATTAGTTCGGTGTGACCTTGCACTTGTATTTTGTATGATGAATATGAGCATATTTATTTATATTGCTTAAGGTGGCTTAAGACTTTATTAAGACTTAAAACTAAAGTAAAAATAGACAGCGCTAAACCCACTATTTTAGGTGTTTGGAGGCCCAGACATTCTTGAGTTAACACCTAAATACCAAACTGAAGATCAGAACCTTCAACACCATGGTGAAACCGGTTCTACTGTATGGTGCAGAAACATGGAGAACCACTGCTGGGAATATGAAGAGAATCCAGTCCTTCATCAATAACTGCTTAAGAAGGATTCTCGGGATTCATTGGCCCGACAGAATCAGCAACCAGAAACTGTGGCAGCGGACAAAGCAAGAGCCGGTAGAACAAGAGATCCTCCAGAGAAGATGGAGATGGATTGGCCATACGCTCAGGAAACCTGCCTCCAGCATAACTAGACAAGCCTTGAACTGGAACCCTCAAGGAAAACGGAAAAGAGGCAGGCCTAGGAACACTTGGCGCCGTGAAGTGGAGGCGGATACCAAGAAACTTGGCCACACTTGGGGGAGGCTGGAGAGATTGGCTCAGGATCGTGATGCCTGGAGGGCTCTTGTAGGCGGCCTATGTCCTACTAACCACAGACGTCGATGAAGATCGGCTGCTGTTCCTCGAGGACGAAAAGGCTAAAGAAGAAGAAACCCACTATTTATTAAATTTATTTTTGTGAAGCACACTATGGGTGCTTTATTAGTTTATTGTGGAAAATAGAATTCGTGAAGACTTTAACAAGCATGAACGTTCATGACGACTTGATGGTGTACAGAAGAAGTAAATTTTGTGAGTCTACTACTGCAATGAACGGACAGGACCTATTGGTTAACGCCCATCTAGTCCGGAACTATTCGCTGAAAATTCGTGATGCATTCCCCATTTACGGAAATTGCCGACGTCTTGAAAGCTCTGCATTTATTGGTTAATTGTGACGTCAGCTGACTTTGCCCGACTTCGTCATCCAGAATTTACAAACAAACAAAATGGAGGAAGGCTCTGACTCGTCGATACAGGTGCTCCGTGAATCTTCAGCTGACAAAGAAAATGTTTCATCATATGAGCCTCCCAACAAAAAAATTAAAGTATCAGATGTGCATGCTGATGGCAAGCATAAGCTTGAAGATCGACTCAGCGACATTCTGTGTTGTGCAGTCTGTTTAGATCTTCCCAAAACATGTTATCAGGTAATTAGTAATATTTAATTAATAGTAGCCTTAATTTTTAAGTAGCTAGTGTATTTAGGCTCATTGGGCCTACTGCTGATAAATAATAGTAATAGACAATAAGTAATAAGATAAATACTGCACCAGTTATGTCGCC
Source organism: Omphiscola glabra (assembly GCA_964017045.1). NCBI lineage: Eukaryota > Metazoa > Mollusca > Gastropoda > Lymnaeidae > Omphiscola > Omphiscola glabra. The sequence goes on from OZ024800.1 coordinate 4,489,224, forward strand.
CTATTTGTAACAACCAACCAACATTTACCAGTGATGTGGCAATGACCTTTAAGGGCAACTCAGCTCTTACTCTTTGTTGGGCATTAGTCATTAGTTGAAATGTTACAATTTAGTCATTCTGAATTCTAACATGGGACAGAAATTGAGAAAATACCAATAATTTCTATAGCTTATTTATTATTTAGTAATAAATAGATTTTCCAAACGTGCGGGTGCAGGTAGCATGGCAAGGGTACCTAAACCTAGATAGGATTATTTAGTAAATAATAATAAGACTTATTAAGTTATTGGCTAAGTTAGGCCTAGACCTCTTAGTCTTAACTTATTAAAGTTTAGCATTTTTATGACTGTAGACACTGTAGACTGTAGTAACTATGACTACAGACTTTATGAATTTAATAAGTCACACATTCTACAGGTCTCCTTTTTTTTTGTAATCCAATAAGCCAGTGGTTCTCAACCTTTTCAATGCTGCGACTCTTTAATACAGTTCCTCGTGTTGTGGCGACCCCCAGCCAGAAAGTTATAATCGTTGCTACTTCATAACTGTAGAGTAGGCCTATATGTTTTTTTCGATGATCTTAGGCTACCCCTGGGAAAGGGTCATTCGGGGTCGCGACCCACAGGTTGAGAACCTCTGCAATAAGCCAATTATAAGTCAATATCCAACCCAATTTAAAAATGCATTGAATAATTGTTATTTTCTAGTAGACTCTCGGGGCAGTACGGTTTGCAATACTATAAGTTTCTTTAACAATTTGGAAGAGTGCAAGAACTAGTTAAATAATTTGTGAAGTGTTCAGACTGCAGAGTATAGAATAGGTAAGGAAATACTACAATAGACATTTGAAGTATAACTACAAGATCAAAATGCCTAGCCTAAAACAGCCCATATTAAATATTACAGGAGTAAGCCCATATAAGTGTTAAGGTTAAGTTAATTATACTCTTATCATAAAAAAGGTATTCACTCCAGATCAAATTTTCAAATAAATCTTAAATAAGCATACAAAAATTTGAATTAGGCCGAAAAGAAATTTATGAATTATGAGTGCAAAATTGGGTCAAATGTTTTCTACCTACTTTTTAATAATGAAATCATATATACCCTGGCAGGCCAACCTTTTGGCCCCGGATACAAAAAAACATATTGTGACTGCATTGCTGGATCTTGGAGTTATTTTTTGCTTCAACAGACAGCAGTACACATTTTTATGTTTCATTAGGCAGCTTACTTTCACGCAATAGAAACTCTCCCATTTAGTGAATTTCTTTCGTATCTACGCCATTTCCTTTTGATCTGCGCTGCACTTAAGATTGGGACAAGAAGTGTAGTCAAAATGTTTTTGGAATTTGTTGCTTAAAGTCATCTTAACTAGTGTTTACATTTTATCTTATTTATTTTTGTATGGACAAACTGAAAAGGCCCAACTTTTGGAAAATGGTGGGGTGGCTCCAACTGCTCTCTAACTAGCTGTGCTGAAGTCATTTTATATATCTATCTCTATTCTCAAGATTTGCCACAATTTTTCTCTTCAAATGTTGCAGCATAGAACTGATCACATAAAAAGCAAAAGGCTTATTGAATTGATTCCTTTTTATTTCCAGTGCAGCAATGGGCATCTTATGTGTGCTGGCTGCTTCAACCACTTGTTAGCAGATGCACGCATTAAAGATGAAACTGCAACCTGCCCTAATTGTCGATGTGAGATAAATCGCAATGTCTGCATCCGAAATTTAGCGGTGGAAAAAGCAGTGTCAGAGCTGCCATCTGACTGCGCCTTCTGTAACCAGAAACTTCCACGTTACCAGTTGGATTATCACCAGAGGGAGCTGTGTCAGGAGAGGTAAGGTCACTCTCGGGTAAGCTATCATGCCTCACCCTATTGTTTAACTAACTTTGTTTTCTTTTTCAGGCAATATTAATTCAGCAGCCCGCCCAGTCTTAGATAGGCTGCCAAAGCTGGGGCTCGCGCATGTTTGATGGGGATTTTCCAAACGTGCGGGTGCAGGTAGCATGGCAAGGGTACCTAAACCTAGATAGGATTTTTTTTTCCCCCATGATAGACTGGAAGGCAGCTGAGCCATGTATTGCTAATCAGAACCACACTTGTTTTGTTTTTCTATTGTTCAAGCAGGCAGATTTTCTTTGCAGCGGGAAGTGTCAGTTTCAGGATTGCGGAACAAATCCCAAGTTGCAGGTTGAAGAAGAAAAAAAAGTGAACCATTCCTAAAGTTGTTGGTTGTTTCCTGTGAAGGCTGTATCAGTTCACACATGAAACAGTTCCTCATCTATTGATTTTACGCGGCAAGTATCTTTCTCTCTTTGTCATGGGTCTGTGGTGTTTTATCAGTATAAAGTGAGTGGATGGTGAATGCATGCTGGTAAGATCAGTTTATGGTCATGAAAGAAAGATGGCGAATGGAATTTAAAAAAAAACAACACTAATTTATAGATGGGTTTGATAAGGGTTTTACAAGATTTCAATTTTAAATATGGGGGTTTAAACTTTGGGGTTATAGATTGGGTCTGGGATATGTAAATAAAGAGGGTATTCTAAAGAGATGATTTAATGCTAGTATTATAAGTCAACTCAATATATTTTTTCTATATGTAGCTAATTTTATTTCTATAGATTGATTTTGAACTGTCTAACAATATATATTTTTTGAGCTCTGTTGTAATTGTTTTTGTTTGGGGCATGTGAATATAGAAACCATTCAGGTCATTGTCTTATCATTGGCAACTGATCCGAAGTTGTATTTTCTATAAAACAGTGATGGCCATTCTAAAAATAAGCTCACATTATGCTCAAAATTTTAGACCAAAATTATTAAATTTTGTTCAGAGCTGAAATTTTTTATACCATTTTAAATAAAATGAGCCATTTTTAGATGGTCTATAATGTCACAGCTCCACTGTCATTTTTGTTTTTTTGCCTGGCTTGTTTAAATCTATTTCCTCTGTCTCTTCTCTTAATCTCTATCTTGTATGTTTTTGTTGAGTGATTTCGATACTACCTGAGTAAGAAATTTACAATGGGCAATCTTACAGCCTGTAGAACTTTCTGGTTAGTTACACAGAAAAAACAAATTTTTATTGCAGACATTTTCAGATATGATTCATTATGACATGTATTTATATTGATGCTTTTTAATAAGCTGAGACTTTAAAAACTTAGAGGTTTTTCCAGGGTTTCTTCGTATAATTCAAACAAGACTTAAAAAACACACATTTTTTTAGCCTTTTTTCACTTATGTCTTTGCAGCAAAGGTTTCCAAGATATAAAGTAGAATGCATCCTGCCTATCAGTTTTAAATAATTTGTTGGTAATGATGCTAAACGAGGGATGACATTTTGTAAATATATTACTCTGCTACCTGCAGATATCTGCGGGGGAAAAAAAAAATTTCCTAAAAAACATTTAAATCTCTATGTATTTGCAAAGCAGCCAGGGGTTACATCTACAAAGAATTGAAATGATTGATAGAACAACAGACCTGTGATGTCCTTTTGTCTATCTAAAAAAGTTGTGTTCATTTCCTTTTGTTGCATTTCCATCCAGTTGTTTTTTCAGGTCGTCTTAGACCCTAAAGCCTGACCAAAAGTGTGAGAGCTTCTCCTTGGTAGCTACTTCTTAAAGATCTTTCCTATACAACATGTTACGGGGGCTTTCATTAGCTCCTCATAGCATTTTGTTCTGAAAGTTCCATCAAGATAGTTGTGTAAGTATTACTTTTCCCATTAACCTCATTGCCATGTAAGTGTGAAGCTAACAGGCCACCCTCTACGTATTCCAGGCCCTGCTCATGCCGATACTCTCGAATCGGTTGCCACTGGGAGGGTCCCTTTCATGAAGTTGCGGATCATGAAAGTAACTGTGCCCATCCCATGAAGACTGGAGAGGAAGTGATGGGGGCTCTGGAGCTCATTGACACACAGCAGCAAGAGGAGCAGAAGCTCTACAATGACATCTTCTCTTTACTGTCATTTGAGAAAATCACATTTAATGGTAAATGTCATTTAATTTTGTGCTAGGTTAAAAAAAATGTTGTTGAAACAGAAATGGGGGAACATGATCAAACTAACATTAGCTTAAGTTGTATCCGAACTGTTTTGATCTACAATTCTTCCATAACAATTAAAATAATTTGATGCAAAATTATTAAGATATTAGTGAGTTGGTTGTGGGGGGGGGTATGGATGTATTTACCCACAATGATTGGTGTAAAATTTGATGATCCAATTATATCAATGAATAACTTAAATCTCTGTGTAAACCTTATGATTTTCATTATTACAACATGAGAAGTTTTACGTTATATTATGTTTATATACTTTTGCATTTATTCATTTTCAGATCTCCAATTAAAACCATTCCGTACAGATGACTTCATTACCCGCCTCTACTATGAGACTACACGTTTCACCGCCTTCAACCAGCAATGGGTCATTAGAGCAAAGATTAATTCTGATCACAAGAACCCAACTCACACAGTCAACAGATCATTGTCTTACCAGCTTGTTGTCAAGTCAAAATTGACTGCTCCTGTAAGTTGCAAACCATATGACTAGATGTAGCAACAAATTATCATATTATAATATGTTTATACGATAATTGTTATTTTAAATTCAAAGGATTTTAAATGACACTGTTAGTGTTATTGCTAACAGTGTTAGTGAGTTTTTTTAATAGGCCAGAACGGGGTTCAAACCCATGACCCATTAGCAGCCGAGCAACTTAATAACAGCAAACCAGCAATACTAAATGAAGGTTAATCTAATGCATGTTTTGAAAGATATTTCATAATAGGTAAATCAGGGGTTTGCTTCACCTTGGTAGATTAAAATTTACAGTAAGACTTAGCTATGTAGCAACGTCCAGCTCTGTATTATAAGTGGAACATGGAGAAATTTAGTTAGCTCATTGATGTTAGTTAGGGCAGAGATGCAATCACTGATCATGTCAAGTGTAATAAAGTTCCAAACTGTATGGCAAAAAGACATCTTTTGTTTATAAAATATTTACGTTGTCCCTAGATGATGATGCATTTTCTTGCCTTGAGTGGGCCATTTGGTGGCATAAAGATCAAGTCCAAGATCTACAACTTTGAGTTCACTGGAGACTTGGCAGAGACAGAGTACCTGGACCTGCCCATTGATTCAGCTGAGTGTAACAAGTTGTTAGCCTCCAAGACCATCAATTTCAGGCTCGTTATGTTCCTGGTCACTAAATAGCCAGGGAAATAAAATGCCAATTAAAAAAATCTACATTAATTGTGCCAGTACTTGAATTTTTTAAATATTGTATATACAAATAATGTTTACTAGGATGCATTGTTTTACTTCTCAGAGAGGTCGAGGGAGGTAGATTTTTTTTAAAAATTAATATATGAAGGCTTCTTTAATGTGTATATTTTTAATGGATTTTAATATGGAAACATCAGATGGGTGAGTGCATGGAGATATAAAATTTGAGCTTATGTTTTTCACATAAACCTGATTTAAATTGAGCGTGATTACTTTTATTTGGGGTTTTTTGTTTCAGATATTTTTTAAAAATTCTATTAATATAATTCATGTGAGTTTAAATAATTTCCATTTGATTTAACTCAAAGCACTTTTTTTTAATAGCTAAGCAGCTCACATTTTATTTCCTAATTCTTTATTAATTGTTAATTTTAAAATATGCATTTTGAATATCATCAGATTCTTACTACTAACCAATGCTTTAAATCTGGTTAGCAGCATTTTAAAGTTTTAAAGAAAAAACAATAACAATGTGACAGCTTTCAGTTAAACCTAAATATACATTTCAAAAAGTTGTGTTGGTATTTAAAACATACAAGATTCCCATTCAAGAATGCTCAAAGTTAGTTTTCTTTACAAACTTGTATGCGTTTTCTGAGCACACATATTGTAAATTGTTGAACCTTTCAAAATACAAAACAATGTAATATTTTAGGTTTAAGTGGGCAAAATCACAGACAGTTTTCATGACGGAAAAATTTTCTGGCTTTGCTAATTCATGGGTTTGAAATAGAAGTTTGAATGGCTTCATATTGCTATGTAAAATTTTGTCCCAAAGCTGCTTATAACAATAATCTTTAGCTTCTATGAAAGGGAAGAAAATGCATTATTTAAATCTTTCTTAAATCCAACTGGTCGTCATCATCTGTGCTTAAATCCAAAAATAAAGCTTTTTTTTTAAAAACACTTTTTGATTTATGCTGATATTTCTCTGATAATTTTGAAAACATCCCTTATTTCATAACCTTTTTGCCTTGCTTTTTAATGTTAACACATTTATTTTAAATCTTTAACACCAGAATTTAATTTGTCATCATGGGGCAATTATATGCTATGTAAAACTGTTAATTGGTTAATAAAGGGCATTGGACATTTTAATACAGTATAAAAAAAACCTGTTACATATATTAATACTCAGAAATATTATCCATATGCTATGTGGAATACTTTTTAAATGTTGAAATTTTTTTCAATTGCATGACACATGGAGGTACATAGATGATCGATCAATTGCATGACACATTAAGGTACATAGATGATCGATCAATTGCAAATATTTTCATAGACATTGAAGTTGAATTCCTGTTTGATCCAACACTGGTGACAAATTATTGTGTGTGTTTTTCATTTGTTTTTTTCATGCTGTGATTGAAGCTTAAGGTAAATGATGAAACAAAAGTAAATAATTGCACACCTAAATTGTGGATCACTTGTTATGCCTGCAATCATTGAGTGGTATTGTCAGGTTTGTTCAGTGTTAAATATATGACACAATTTGATGTGCTTTTTATTCACTTTTGCCACTTAATTACCCCATGTTAAAAATCATTTGATCTAAACCTTTGCTTTTCTTTCAGCTTGATTTATTGTCAAGTCTGATTTTAATCCCTTGATACTTTCAAAATTCAAACTTTAAAATTATAATTTTACTGGATATCCGTTCTTGCAGCTAAGCTACCATTTCTGAATGAGTTACCACCAGGTTAGTTTTATGGCTCTTGTTAAAAAAAGAATTTTTACAAACAAAAATTTAAAATTTAGTTTTATTAAATTGTTTACTAGCAGTAGCAGTATTAAATAAAAGAGACAAGTAGCATTACATTAATTTATTTCTCTTACTGTAAGAATTTGGTCATCATTAGCCATTTTTTTATGTCTGATGACGATGGCATTATTTTAAATTCCGCCTCATTGAGGGGTTGAGGATAAACATATTTGGTGCATTGTCGTCTGCTTTACATTGAGAGTTTGTCATTACTAATGATGCCTGATTAGCATAATTTACAAGTTTCTGGGATCATTTTACACCATGGCTGCCAACAGAAATTATAGGAACTTCAGCAGAAAATAAACTTGGCACTTACAATTACAGTATGTTTTTATAAACCAAGAAAACACATTAAGTTTGATCAATTATAATACAGGTATTTTTTGTTTAATTGATTTATAAATTAATCAGTTGCAGTCAACTGACATAAAGTGACTAAAGTTTGGACTAAAAAACATTTTGCTTGCTAAATTAAATTGTAAAAATTACTGACATAATTTATGATGGGCTGTGGTTTGTATAAAACTGTTTGTTCTGTATTCCTCCATAAATTCTTGATTGATATTAAATAAATGCTTGCCAATGTTGCTTTTAAAATTGTTTCACTAATTACGTTTTAGGATTTTAATTACATCTAGACATGAAAATAGAAAGTACACTTGAAGAATTATTGTGGTAGATCATGTCACCTTCAAAGTGATGACGTTCATTTGACATAATTAACATGTAGAGAGTTTCACATAAAATGATATGTATTCTTCATTGTGGTTAGGTTTAATTTGATTTTACTATTATATGAAAAGTCTCTAACTCATGTAATGAAATTATTTCTTGTATCTACTCCATAATACTTTTTAGCAGTAAAATACATTTGTGAACTTGATTCTGTTGTTTTTTTAAAAATTAACTTGCTTTATATTTTAAGGAAAAAATCAACTTTTGGGTAAGTGCTGGTCGAATTCAAGTCTGGTATGTGAATAGTATTTATTCAGAATTACATGTGTCTCTAACTTTGTTCAATCCCAGTACCATATACATGTTAGGCGAGTAAATTCCAAACATCCCAAACTGGAAATGTTCACCCAAACAATCAGCTATTTCCTGCATAGCCTAATACTAATACAATTATGGCATGTAAATAGGATTTTTATTTTATAATGGCAAAAAATAAACTTGTGTTTTATATTTTATACTAGGTGAATTTTTAAATTATTTTAAATTTAAATCTGTACCGGTACCGAACTTTTTTTTATAATTAAAATTCACACCTTACTTTCAAGATAACAAAAAATATATTACCGGTACGGTTCATAAAAAGATATTTATATAATGATAGGAATGACTTTTTTCTTTAGAAATGAGACAAGTGCCACTTGTCACTCCAGATTCTAAACAAATGAATGAGTGCAAATTGGTCATAGAAGTTCAAAACCTGACGCTTGATGATCAGACAGCCTAGAACAGGGATAAAAAATGTACATATGTAGTATTTGTATAAATGTATATAGAGCAGAGCACAGGAGCTGTGTTTAGCAGTGGATATTTTATTGTCATGCTGCTTTTAATCTTCACAAGAATCAACACTATGCATAATTAGTGTCAATTTTCCTGTCTGTAACTGTAAGTGGTACCTACTACTACCCTGGTGTCTGCCTCTGAAATCCTAACATTTGAATAACACCCTGTATGTTCATCATGTAACTTTTTAGTTTATATACTTTAATAGTTTTTAAAGGTGTTGTAGCATTTAAATTAACCTAGGAAAAATAAATAAATTATAAACTTATGACCAATATATTAATATTAACAATCTGACTCTTTCATTTAATGAGCTCAAATTTAGCTTTTTCATTTTTGAAACATAATTTTAATTAGTTCAGTAGTTGTAGGGTATTAAAATGTTGTCAAATATTGTATCAAATAATTTATTCAATTTAGCTTTCTCTTGTAAAGGAAGTACAAAATGTCAGGGCTGAGAAAAGTTGAGTTTATCTTTAATAATTTTTTATTTTAATTTTAACATGTGAAACAATCTTTAGCTTTATCATGAAGAATTAGAGAAGTGAAGAATAAAAATCATTCTAGCAATGAAAGGATATTGGATTTTAAATTTTGTTTTGTGAAATTTGTTGTGTCTAATTTTAAATTTTATTAACATTAAAATTATTTAAAATTATACAATTATATTTGTATAAAGACCGCAATAGATCATAAGAGCATTTTGTAAGAGAAAAATCATTGGCTTTTTAGAAAAGAACAGACAAATTGTAATGAGAAAGTAACTAGTTGTGCTAGTGAAACATTTCCTTTTCTTTAAATTCATGGAATCAACTTAAACATTTTCTTAAACTATTTTTCTAGTTTGATCCCTGATAATGCCAAATTATTTAAAATTTTCACCAAAAAATGTGAGTCACAAGATATATTTCAGAACATGTAAACATTGTTCCAAACTTTTATTAGACTAAACTAACATCATGATCCACTAGCCACTTGGGAATATGCCCTTTGGCCCTAGTACAAATTGGAAAATCTGCGGATCTTCTTCCTCAGTGTTTTAGGGTAGTCTGGCTTTTGTGATTAATTGAGGTGGATGTCCTGAAATGCTGGTTCTGGTTGCTAAGAAACTCCAGAGACAATCATTACTGCAATGAATTAAATTTAAGCACAATATCATGCACAGTGATTGACTATTCTTTACCCTATTGAAAACGATGCAAAATTTGATGCTTCATACAGACGTTTTTTTGGCACACATGCTATTTACAGTCGGATTACATGCTGTAGTTTTGTTGTGTCATAATTTGTTACATATAGTGAACAATTTTTTCCCCCTGTTATTTCATGAGCGAACTTAGTTATGTAGGTCTATGCAATGACTGGACATCGCTGCTATAAAAGCTGTGTACGTTTGTGAGCCAAAAAATTAGAGTTGATTATTATTTAATACATTTGTGGTGAAAGGAGAATTATTATTAAATATATGCTAGACAGTGAATCTATATTTTGTGATAGATTTGTAGGATGCTTTTGGAGACATATTTTTCTATTCTGAACGCCAGTAATTACTTAATAAGCAATTTTGACTGTATTGCACGCTTAGCCACTAGTAAATAAATAAACTTAAACTTTTAAATGTCTCATGGTTGTTTGACTAATGGGACTCAAAGAAAGAAATGGAGTTTTAGACTCTGACATTGTATCTGCTGCTTAACGAAGGGTCCTACTCCTAGATGCTGCTGCTTAACGAGGGTCCTACTCTTAGACGATGCTGCTTAATGAAGGGTCCTACTCATAGGAGCTGCTTGTTAACGAAGGGTCCTACTCCTAGGCGACATTGTCTCAGCCACAATACTATTCTTTGTGCTGCCCTCAAAGACATCACGCAACATTTTGCTGTTGTGTCATCGGCAATATTTGCTCAGTTCTATAAAAAAAAATTAGTTTCATTTGCTGTGGAAGAGATCAATCTATGTTAAATCAAATTTGTCATTCTTTGTTTGGAAAAAAAATTAACTATAAATTTTAATATAGAACCATCTCGAGTTGTACTCATTTCTGAGAACGTCTAAGTCTAAGCTAGAAAAGAAAGAAGGAAAAAACAATTTAACTTAAACAAAAGTAATAAAACATATTAAACTTTCGTTTCGTATGGCTGCGTCCATTAATTACGTGAACAAAATAGGGGGGTGGAAACGTTTGACAGTTGTTGGCAAGGGGGAAAAGTTGGGGGGGGGGGGGAGGTAGATAAGTTGACGTCAACAATCATGTTTTTTCTATTAAAATTTTAATCTTAATAATTGACTTGACTGGTTCTTACATTATTTTAAACAATTTAATGATTGTAAATAGTCATATATGTTTAGCATTTTAACAATATAAGAGTTATTTTATGTGTTTCTGTCTGTGCACTGCAGATGGCTGGTCTGATGTTAGCACACTTTGTTAGTGCAAGAGAAGTCAAAAGTTGGCCACTCTTCGCCTGTCATTTTTCTTTGTATCCACTCCCTAGAATGATTAACACATCATTTGAACACCGTAACACGGTGTTCAAATTAAAAAAAAACACAAACTCATCGGTGTTCAATAACAACTATGCCAACTCAGAGACAGAGAGAGCTTATGGCCATTATTGCTCACCCAGACAATGCTTCTATTTTAAGTGCTGAATGGTTAAATACGGATGATGTTGACTGGCCGGGTATATCAGTTCTGCAAGATGAAAATGATAAATCAGCTACTATAGACTATAGACTATGCCCATCAGGGGCGTCATATCAGGTTATTTTCTGTTTGGGGGGGGGGGGGGGCAAAACCAAAACTTGGCCGGCTTGTTAAGATGTTTAAATTTAAATAAAACATGCAAAATCAGGGGGGGGGGGTGGAATGCCCCCCTGCCGTACCCAAAAGATGTTCCTGATGCCCATCGTTACGATAGAGCAACACCTGGCTATATTCCATGGGAAGATGATAGCAGCTAGAAACTATACTGTACTATAATTTATAATTCTCAGCTATACTGACAATAATTATATTTACACTTCCACAAACAAAAATATCTAGTATTTAACAACCTGTTAATTGATTCTGCATCATAAAATTTAAGTGTACAAACGTTTTAACTTGTTGATTAAAAAGCTAAAGATGTAATTGTAATAAAACGTTTTCCTGCAGTTTTGTGTTATTAAAAATAAATCGGCACAAAGTAAAACGTATTTATAAATTTATTTATATTATAATCCATTTTGGGGGGGGGGTGTTATAAAATAAAATGTTGACATAATTAAATACGGGGGGTCATCGAAAGTTTGACAGTTGTTGACAAGGGAGGGGGGATAAAAAACTGCGTAAAAATTATTGACGTAATTAATGGACGACCCCTGTTGCTGCTGTACCGCCGTGTGTACTGTCTGAAGTCTGAACATGTAAGAGGGCCGAGCACTGCCGTAACAACAAATAATGAATAAAACCAGGAACCATGTTATTTGTTTGAGACGGAAATAAACTATAATTGGGTAATCAAGTAGGTAAAAAGATTAACCTAGTAGTTAATAGACTCTAATTATATAATCTTTACAGTCGAGTCGACCTTCCGTCAGTAGGCGTAGGCTGAGTAGGCCTACCTTGCATATTATTTATATTATAATTGGCTGCACCCATTGGCATTGGCACCCGGGTACCAGAATTGAGAGGTTGGGATTAAAAAACGATTTAAAATATTATTGTTGGGTTTGTAAGACAAAATTTGGTATCAAATGAAAGATAATTGAATGTACTATACGTTTGAAATCTTAATTCTTCAGTTTTACTAAAATAAACTACCACAAATGACATCCCAATAGCATTGACTTGAGTCTAATGGTACCCGGGTGCAAATGGCGGCTCCACTATTTAATTTACAGAGAGTCACGTTGTTTACGACTTTATTACTATTTGTAGCCCAGCATGTAAATTCTGTTTCAGCCCACAACTTGGAGTAGACATGATGTTTTATGATTAGAAATATGTATTTGTGGTATTAACATATTTGTTTTTGTTTTTAAATGAGATATTATGGGTTAATAGGCTGAATTTCCAGAGTAAATCAAGTTTATTTACCATAGAAACTAACAGTATTGATAATAGGTAATTTTGGGACACATGTGGCAAAATTTTGTGCAAAAATCTCTCACCCATGTACTTGTCCTAACCTTGCGAATTTTGGATATGTTGTTATTTATGTATGCATCTACAATTGATATTTTCTTTTTTTAAACTTATATTTTCCACAAAAAAATTATGAAAGAGTCAAGTTAGCTATTATTTACCATAAATTTTCAAAGTCAAACCAGCAAATTTTTTCTAAAACAAAAGTGTCAAATGAACAAAAAACATGTCTGCTTTAAGTTGAGGGTGGAAGCAGATTTTACTAACAAAACTAACTTCAGCAAAAAAAATCCGAAACAATTCTACCCTCGGCAAATTAAAAGTGGAGGTCGCCATTTTGACAATGAAATCACAATACCTGGGTTTTTGGCACTTCCCGGATCTTACAGAAGTACCTAATATGCAGATAGTGTAGCACTGGACTCCGAGAACATACATATTGACACCCGAGGAACAATAACAAGATAATTTCTAAGGGAATCCCAAGACCCACAACCTAGGGGCACTCTCAACAATCAACCCCTTCATTATCTTGCATATGCTGATGACATAGCACTGCTAGGGAAAAGTATTAAAGTTAAAGACATATCAAAATCCTTTATTGAATTAGAAGGCGCATCACTACAATCCGGGCTGGAAGTTAACAGCCAAAATTAAATACTTGACTGTGATAAGAGAAGAACAGACAGATGAAGCCATTAAAATTAGAAACCAGACTTTAGAAAAAGTAAATCAATTCAAATACCTAGAAACGAATTACTAACAGAATTTAAAAGAAAGAATATTGACCGAAAATAGGGCATACTTCAGTAGTCAGAAAATACTCAAAAGTAAAAACATTTCAAGAAAAACAAAGAAAACTATTTATAAAACTGTAATCAGACCAGTTGTAACATATACAAGTGAAACTTGAACCCTAACAAAAACGGCAGAAAAACTATTAAACACATGGGAGAGGAAATTTCTCAAGAAAACATATGGACCAACAAAGGATGAATATGGATGGAGAATATGAACCAACTATGAATTGTACAGTCTATATCAGGATCCCACGATAGTAGCAGAAATAGAAAAGGGCAGGCTACGCTGGGCAGGACACAGAGAGAATGCCAATTGATAGAAGGTTCATCACCAAAACCCCAGAGGAAAACGGCTCAAAGGCAGACCTAAGCCTAGATGGATGGATGATGTGGAAAAAAGATCTACAACAACTGGGAATCCAAGCATGGAAAAGAAAAGCATTAGGTCTGAGTGGAGGAAGTAGTGAGGCAGGCCAAAGCCTTACATGGGCTGTAGTGCCACAGGGATGGATGGATGGACTCCGAGAATTGGTGTACATTTTGGGCCATGATCATGTGTGTGGGAAGGTGGGAGAGGAGAGAGAAATCACTCAATGTATTGTATTATTGTATATCTAACTTTTTTTTTTAAACAGCTATTCCTGAGATGTCAGTCCTGAAACTGATTCAGTGGAAACTGTTGCCAATGCTGACTAGAAGGAAAAAGCTGTTCATCAGTGCTCTAATTTTGTTTGGATTCATCTACTGGTGCACCAATGACCCCAAAAAGGTGAAGAAGATAACAGACAATTTCTTGTTACTGCCATGTGATGACAGTCAAGCTAAAGACATTGTCACCCAAATAGTAAGTATTTTCAAACATTATTAATATTATAATTCCAATCCTGCCAGTTCAAATACAAAACATTAAAATGTATTTAACCTCAGCATGGCCCAACTTTTGCATGGTTAGGATTAAAATTCTGTAGATCTTTCTTTATTATAACAGTATATGGACTAGAAGAAAATAAATAATAATTAAGATGGGTTTATGTTTATCTGAATCTTTTTTGTGGTTGCATATTTTGTTATGCATGGCCATGCAGATGTGTCAGCACTGAGTAAATCACTGAGTTCAGCCTGGTTGGGGGTCCCAAAGGGTGGAAAATAATACATTTATTTTGAAATTTGTCATCATCATCATCATCGCCTGTCGTCCCATCTGGGGCATAGGCCACAAATAAAGGCTCTCCAGGCATCCTGGTCTTGGGCAAGTCTTTCCAGCTGTCCCCAGATGTGACCACTCTTTTTGGTGTCTGCCTCCAGCTCCCTTCTCCAAGTCATTTTGGGTTGACCTCTTTTTCTCTTTCCCTGAGGGTTCCAAGTGAGGGCTTGTCTCGTGATACTTAATAATAGTAATAATAAAGTTTATTTAAAAATCACGCTTCATCCCCAAAGGCTCGAAGCGCGTAAAATAAATCCGATGTTAGATGTTCGAGAGGCCTCACTGCTGCCTGTTAGGCGCACGTGAACTCCATCTCCCCATCTCCGGGTTTTCAGGATGATACAGGTTTTTGTGAATTCCGTAGGTAGGTAAAATGACGGCAAAGTGGTGCACGGAAAATGTTAAATTAGTCCAGTGCCACTGCTGAATCTGGTAATGCTCCGATGTTAGATGTTCGAGAGGCCTCACTGCTGCCTGTTAGGCGCACGTGAACTCCATCTCCCCATCACCGGGTTAACCCCTTCCTTTGGATTTGATGCTGTCGGTTGTTCCTTCGGCACGGAAAATGTTAAATTAGTCCAGTGCCACTGCTGAATCTGGTAACGTTTCATTAAGCTATGTTTCTGTCAGGCACATTAAAGAGCTCATACGAAATTGATAGAAATCCTTACAGAAACAACCTACGTCATCCATCCTGTTACGTAGTGATCCAACGTTTCCCAAAACAACATGTGGAAGAAAGGCTCGCTGTCCTATGTTTCTGCATTTGAAACGAATGCCTCCACTTCTTCCCTGCTTTCTTCCTCTCAGTCGTGAATTGGTCGCCATTTGTTGTTGACATGGCGGAAGTTTACAAAAATGGCGGAAGTGACATCTTTATACCCGGGTGACTATTTTGATATCCGAAGTCCATATTAAAGCTGTTTCCCGCGAAGAAAAAGACACAAAACATACAAGAAAATCGTCCGTAGTAGATCAATTTGTACTTGAGTGAAACACAATTAAATCTAATGTGTAAAAACTGTAAAAAAGCTGAAAAAGATGCACTGATGCAATCGAGTCGCCTGCAGATGTGGACTTGCTGAGGGTGTGACCAATCCATCTCCATCTGCTCTGGCAGACTAACTCTTTAACTGGTTCTTGTTGTGTGCGCCGCCAGAGATCCTCGTTGGTGATGACATTGGGCCAGCGGATTTTGTAGAATCATTGGGAGACATGAGTTGATAAATGTCTGTAGCTTTTTGAACCAGCTGCTGTTGTTCACCATGTTTCTGCTCCGTATAGCAAGACAGGTTTCACTGTGGTGTTGAATATCCTGATCTTGGTCTTGAGGGTCTAGTTGCTGCAGCTCCAGACTTTTTTTAGCTGGTTAAATGCAGTTCTTGCCTTGCCAATTCTCACTCTTATGTCGGCGTCTGTCTCTCATATGTCAATGATTCTGCCGAGGTATGTAAAGCTATCCACCTCCTCAAGGTTTGTTCCTTCCAGTGCTATAGGTGTGTTGCTTGATGTATTTATTTTAAGGACTTTGCTTTTTCCTCTATGGATGGTCAGGCCGATGCAAGCAGAGTACTGTGCGACATAGCCGGTCCCAAGGCCGGGTGAGAAAGGAGGAGGGTTGGGCAAAGGGCTAGCAACCCTTCCCTGTAAAAAAAAGCCCTGCTACAAAAATACAAACAAAGATTTGAAATTTGTAGGGACCCAAAATTTGGATTTTATCAGGGCCTGAAAATCCTCTGCACGGCCCAGTTTAAATGTAAATAACTTTAAATAATTAATTGTGCCAGTCATAGAAAAACCAACATAATGCCTCATGTGATATGCTTTAAATCACAAGTGAGCTATTGACTCAGCATAAAGTTGGAGTTGTCAAGTTTTCCTCACACTTACTTTTAGATGTAATTTTGTATTTATATAATATCTTTGAACACTGCATATGTTAAATAATTTACAACCTATTTTTTAATACTTAAAATTAACCACTTTTCTTATACATTCTGTTTTGACAGTGCACATTATATAAAGCCAATGAACTAGAAGGTGACCTGTGCCAACCCCTCTGCCATGATGAGCTTGTGACAGTGCACAACTGCCTGAACTACAGACATGGCAAATTTGTCCTTCACGCAGACTGTTCTAATATATGTGTTCCCAGAGTGACGGTCCCTGCTGTTCTGAAAATGAGCCGCATGAATGTATCCAGTGTTAAAGATTACATGAAATCCCTGGATGATGAACTCCTGCACCTTCTTGATCTCAAACACAATGGCATCGGGCCACCAAGAATCCAGGATTACATTATCACAGCTGAAAGTCTTTCCACAACTTCTGCAGATCTCCTCAAAACAGAATATGGCTTTCGTGCAAGGGACAATCAAGATGTCCTCAGCCTTATCTGGGGAGGCGAGTATGCCGATAAATTCAAAGGCACTAAAACAAATCTTTTGTTTGCTAGATCCTTTTGGTCAGCAGCTAAGCAAAATGAATTGAGAATCGCAAGAGTCTTTCAAGAATGGCATGTATTCCCCAAAATCTTTGCAGCATGTGGACCGCTATATATTGCAGAGTACATTCCCAGTCTCAAATCCATAGACACAATTTTTGCATTTTTAAGCACTGAATTTCCTTCCTGGAAACAAAGAGCCACCTTAGCCAAGGAAATACTAAACTTTGTGCAAAAAACTGACTCAATGGAGCTGCCGCTTCAGCTTTGTGATATTAAATCCCCACATTTTGGTTTCACCCCTGCCAATGCTGTCAGATTTATAGATGCAGATGCAGTGATTACAGATGATGCTTTGGGCCACAGTATGAGCATGAGACAGTGCTCGAAGCATGAAGACTGCAGCATCTACGACTGCGAAGGATGGTGCAATGAAAACACTGGTCGATGCGCAGCTGTAAGAACTAATAACAACTTGCAGGTAAGGGAACATGAGAAAATTGCTTATAACCTAACATTTGTCTAACCCTAACCTCTTCAGAATAACCCTGACCTCTGCACTTTCCTTGGATGAACTTCTTTTCCAAAATGAAAAACAACAACACTAAAAGTGAGTGGGTGTAGGGTTATAGGGATAAAGGAAAAAGGGAATGCTGTTGTTAAATTTCTTTGGATACGCAACAGCAGCAGTTGTAGTGGACAGCATCATCAGGCATAGCTCTGTCATGAAACCATCGTCTTTCTGGGGCTCTCCTACTTTTGATGTTATTTCTTCTCTGTCTTATTCCTAATCTGAGTTAAAGACATTAAAATATTTATTCAATTCCTAATCACACGTTCTCTTGTTTATTTTTCTTCTTCTCCAGAAAGCTTGCACTGGAGCTTGTGTTTTCTTAGACTTAGATTTCAATCCTTTTTTAAAAAATCCCTTATATAACTCATGTAAAATTCAATGTCATCAAAAGCAATCATTGTTCCCATGTTTTATAGTATTATGTTTGGAAACATGATTATTTTAAATTGCTTAAAGTTCAGATTGTGTGTTGAAGATTGTCTGTTACAGGTTGTCTGCATAGGAATATAAAATTATGCCCTTGGGTACTTCAAGTCGGACAATCCTGGTTTAAACTATTGATATAACTTGTTTTTTTGGTAGCACAACTGATGATGATGATGTTTCCATGGTAATATATTTATATAAAAAATTATATTTTCAGACTGTTTGTGCCAAAGTGTTTAGGGGCAGCATCATTTCCACTTATGGTGGACTGTTATCTTCCCCGCCAGAAAAAGTAGCAGAAAAGCTGCTTCTGCTGATTAACCAATGCGCCGATGACATTACAGGCTCTAGAGGAGATATCTCTCTGAGACATCCTACCCAGGAGACACTGGTAACACTGCAACAGTATTTGATTGAAAGTTTGGGCTCATAGATGATGTACAGAAGCTAATTTCAAGAGATTGAAACTGTAAACAGAGGATACCAAAAAAAACCCCAACATACAAGCTCTTTATGGTTAACATGACATGTCCTATTATAACAGGACATTGCAAAATCAAATTCCTGTATATTCTATTTATTCAAATGATACAAATGTTTGTCATTTTATGGGATATTATTTGCCCTTTTGGCATTATATATGTGATATTAGTCCTATATAACTTAAACAATTCTGTTGGTCACATTCCATGTGGGGTTTGCTTCACAATATAATCAAAGACAGGACAATTTACCTATTCTGTATAATAAAAATGCGTGAGCTTTTGCCCTTTATAACCGGGGCAAATGTGGGACCTTATATTCATGTGGTACATTTTAGTTTAACAGAGTTGCCAGCCCTTGGAGAAGGCTTTCTATATCTTCAATGTTGTATTCCTATTTTTATAGGTTCCTAATTAATTCACTAGTTTTTCCCCGAGCTCCCCAAACAGCTTTATTAAATATTGACTAAAGAAAATTGAATAGAAATTGCCAGTAAGCATACCAACCAGAACTAACCACAGAAGAATAAAAGACATTTTCAAAGGGCAAGCTACTCTATTTTACCTACATTTGAATATTGCTTAAAGCATATACGGTAGTATCTGTGAAACAAGTTGTATGTTCCGTTACCTTTTACTCATCTTATATTTTCCGTTTTATCACTCGTTTATTTTGAGTACTATACTTTGATGGCATCGAAATCCACTTCAGTTATGTTAACATATGCGCACGCAATAAATGCAACAACTGAAACAAACCAAGTAAATTCCTTGTGGTTGAAGAAGAAAGTTTATGTATACAACCGTTTAAACCGTGATAGAGATACAGAAACATGTAAAGGGAAGACAATTTTATGAAATGTATCTGCGACTAAATGTATACCATAATGCCATAAGTTGTTATACAACATCTGATAGAATCTGCTTGCTAAGACCTATATGTGGTCAGCTCTTTAAGGTAATGAAATCTTGAGCAAATGTAATCCTTAAAGTGTAAGATGACCACTCCACTGTTCAAGCCGTCAGATAATTTCCCATAATGTATTCTGGGATGATCTGATTGCAAAGAGTAAATATGCTCCTGAATGCAGCAATTCACTTATAATTGTGCACCAAATGATGAACACATTTAAATTTATGTAATTCCACATCATCACCCTACCCTCCCCAAGAAAGGTAACCTACAGCGATGCCAAAACTATCGCACCAATAGCCTAATAAGTCACCAAAGCTAGGTCATATGGAAGTGACTAAAACCATATGCCGACAAAATCATTGCTGAAGAACAGGTGGGCTTCAGGCAAGGACGTGGCACTAAACCTTCGAATACTATGTGAGAAATATGCTCAACACCAACAAAACCTATACCACGTCTTTGTGGATTTCAAGAAGGCATTCGACAGGGTTTAGCATGCTGTTTTATGGGCCACCATGAGGCACTACAACATCAACACAAACCTAACCAGAATGATACGCATCCTCTTTGATAAGGCCACCAGTGCAGTCTTCAAAAACATCGGAGAATGGTTCAAGACCACTGTTGGAGTACGACAAGGCTGCTTGCTCTCGCCCACCCTGTTCAACATCTTCTTGGAGAGAATTATGTCAGATGCGCTGGAAGCGCATGTAGGGACAGTCAGCTTTGGTGACAGTACAATAACCACTCTACGTTTTGCGGATGACATTATATTGATGGACTGGCTGGAAACGAAGAAGAGCTAGCCAACCTAGTAAAGCGTCTTGACAATACTTCATCATCCTTTGGCATGCAAATCGGTGCAGAAAAGACAAAATTGATGATGAATAACACCACTGGCATATCCACTGAAATTAAGGTCGAGGAGGAAAATTAGAGACAGTTGGCAGCTTCAAGTAACTATGAGCAATAGTCTCGGAAGAGGGCTCCAAGCCCGAATTGATGTCCAGGATTTCCCAGACCACATCAGCACTAAAGAGACTTAAGAAATTATGGAATGACAAAAATATAGTCCCCAGCACCAAAATCAGGCTGATGCACTCATTAATCCTCTCCATTTTCTTGTATGCCTGTGAGTCCTGGACATTAACAGCAGAACTTGAAAGAAAAATAAGATCGATGGAGATGAGATGTTTCAGAAACATTCTTGGAATCTGCTATAGAGACCATATAATATCTCTAACGTACAAGTGAAAGAAAGGATTCGTCAAGCTATTGGGCAGTATGATGACCTCCTGGTGACTGTAAAAAAGCGCAAACTGGAATGGTATGGCCACGTGACAAGAAAACAAGGGATCGCCAAAGAAATCATGCAGGGCACAACAAGAGGAGGGAGAAGAAGAGGAAGACAGAGAAAAAGATTGGAAGATAACATCAAAGAGTGGACGGGACTAAAACTAGGCGATGCTGTGCTAAGTGAAGAAAACAGAGAGGAATGGAGAAGGATAGTTTTCATGTCATCTGTGGCACCCCAACGGTCCAAGGACTAAGGGACATGATGAATAATGATAATTCCCCATTTGATGCAATTTTTGTGCCTTTCCATTGATTTATTACATCTTCTTAACAGTCTTTCATATTTCCCTTTATTACAAATTACAGGCTCAGCTTTTCAAGCGGATTTGTGCTGGAGCTTCATTATTTTTTATCAATGTTTACCAACTTCATATGGGAAAACTTTTGGTTTAGAGATTTACTTTGGGCATTGCATTCAAATGCTTTATCTTATTTGTAGAATTTCCAGATCAATTTTTGTTGGCGCCTTGGATGATCTATTATGTAAATTTTTTTAATGAAATTTTAAATCAGAAGTGAAAAATATGATGGTGGCTTCAAATCTGTTAAATAAGAGTCCATCGAACATGGGTGTGAAGGAAATAATTGCCCACTTTCTAGTTAAGTAAAGACAGATAGTATTTACTTAAAATACAGAGCTTTTATTGAAACATAAATCGAGTTAAATTGTTAGAAAGTGCCAATGTTAATAAAACCTTTCTTCCCTGACTCTCTCAGGCACGCCATAGTTTTGTTCACTTGTTCCATTTCCCTTTCACCTTTCTTCCCTGACTTTCTCAGGCATGCCATAGTTTGTCCACTTGTTCCATTTCCCTTTCACCTTTTTATTTTTATATAAAATATGCCACTTTTTTTTTTAAATTGTTAAAAAAATTCTTTGATATGTCAACTTTTGTACATTACATTCCTGATGCAGTATTCCTAAAGGGATCAACACCCACATGTATTGATTTTTTATACATTTTATTGCTTTTGCTCGGTTGTTGCTGTTTTACAATGGTATTACTCTTTTGTAACAATAAATTATGCGGAGTTAAAAATATATATAAAACATTATTTTAACTCTTGACATATTTTGTTTTAGTTTTAGACTATTTAGAGCTTATTTTCTTAAGTGAATTAAACTTGCACATATTTTAATTTATCTTTTTGTTTGATACTTTGTGTTGTGAACATACAGTCAACTTCTTTTTACCCAAAGCCTAGTTGGATGCTGTCTTTTGACCTAGGCAAGGTTGGCTGCTGTCTTTTAACCTAACCAATGTTGGCTGCTGTCTTTTAACCTAGGCAAGGTTGGCTGCTGTCTCTTAACCTAGGCAAGGTTGACTGCTGTCTTTTAACCTAGGAAAAATTGGCTGCTATGTTAACCTAGGCAAGGTTGGCTGCTGTCTTTTAACCTAGGCAAGGTTTGTTGCTGTCTTTTAACCTAGGAAAGGTTGGCTGCTGTCTTTTAACCTAGGCAAGATTGGGTGCTGTCTATGTTAACCTAGACAAGGTTGGCTGCTGTCTTTTAACCTAGGCAATGTTGGCTGCTGTCTTTTAACCTAGGCAATGTTGGCTGCTTTCTTTTAACCTAGGCAAGGTTTGATGCTGTCTTTTAACCTAGGCAAAGTTTGATGCTGTCTTTTAACCTAGGCTGCTGTCACAGCATTCAGTGTGCATTTTGTGTTCCTGGGAACTGAACATGAAAATGTCAGTTACTATGTGTCTGTGCCATTCAGCCAATATCGTCAGCTGGTCATCAGGCTTTTTTCAAGACATGGTAAAATGTTAAAATTAAATTTTGTGTTTGTACACCTTTTTAAAGGTTTTGCTCTTGAACACCATATTTACATTCATCATAGTACCAGGTATTACATATTTGTTTTTTGAACATTTATCTAGTCCAGGGGTGGGCAAACTACGGCCCGCGGGCCGCATGAGGCCTGGCTTGGCAACTGATATTATGCGGCCCTCAAAGGAATTTAGAAATTAAAAAATTACTTTCGTTTTCAAGTTATGATTGTTGTAACATTTGCTATCAACTTTTGTTCTAATTTTCTATTTTTTGTCCTGTAATGCTAAAATGAGAATTTACCAATTTTAATATAGAGAAATGTTTATAGACATGTAAAAATTGGACATAATATACATGCAGCCCCCCAATAGCTTTTCATTTGTCAATGTTGCTCTCTGCACAAAAAGTTTGCCCACCCCTGATCTAGTCTGAAAAATAAATCTAAGACCCTTAAGTGTCCTTGGTTCAATAACAAAATGTACATCTCTATGCTGTCAGCTTGTCAGTGTCTCATCTAACCATAGGCAGATTTCATGTCATTGGGGATTTAACAGTGATAAAATATAGCCATTGACTGATCTCTGTCCATGGCTTCCATACGTGTCATTAGCTGATCTGTCCATGGCTGCCATACATGTCATTGACTTATCTGTCCACGGTGTCCTTGGTTGCCATACACGTCGTTAACTGATCTGTCCATGGCTGATATGTTTATGGCTGAAATATGGGTCATTGACCGATATAACACAGCCCAAATGTATGTGGAAATTTTCACTTTCATGTTGTCCCAAACATACAGAAATTTGCTAGTAAAAGTTTTTATTTTATTAAAAACTAGCGGATATACCCGGCAGTTTGCCAGGATAGCATTCCGAAAAAGGTACTCCTACAGCCTTATAATTATTCAGATCCCGCTGGGCTCCCAATCCCATCGGTATATTGCCCCCATTAGTCTACCATTTCCCGCTAAGATTCCGATCCCCGCGGCTCCCAATGCAGGTATGATCCCAATCCCGTCGGTATTCCACTCCCGTCAGTATACGTTTCCCGGTTTGATTCTGATCCCTCTGTATCCCAATTCCGGTATCATCCCAATCCCGTCGGTATTCCGATCCCGGTGGTATCTCGATACCAGTGGGATAACAATAGCTGTCGGATCCCGTTACCGGTCTCAGCCTTTTGAAATTTATATATAGCTTATAAAATGAAAAATTAAATGGGGCCCCCGGCCCCAGAGAAATTAATATTATAAGTTCAGTACCCATCGGTATTTGAATATGGATAATAAAGTGCATGTGTACTTAGTTTGGTCAAGATCCATCTACTCATGTAGGAGTATTTGTTGTTAATTGTATTTATGTAACTCATGTAGGAAAAAACAACATTTTTGGCCCCCAGCCCTAAACGGAATGTCATAAAAAGTTTATACCCCCTTAAGAGTTCCTTCCGGATAATGATGGATATATGTGCCAAATTTTGTCAAGATCCATCCATCCATGTAGGAATATTACGCATATTGACCTATAGAACTTTCTGGAACATTCTAGATTAAATCTATTATCCTCCTCGAACTGTGTAAAAACTGTCTTTTCTTAGTAATTATTATTCGAATACGAAAAATTATTCAACAAAATGCATTTCTAAAACTGTAGTACAATTAAGTTAACAGGGGGGCCTCACGGGCCCATTTCATAATTGTACCGAATTTGTTTTGCTTGATATTGGGCCCTATTAAAATCATTCAGGTAAGTTATGAAGTTAACATTTTAAATTTGTCCCATTAAAATCTATTGAATAATGTCATAGATATAGCGTTTTGGGTCATCGAGCTTTCTGGAAAATTCTAGATTGGATATTATTAGTTTTAAATCCACCGATATTTAAGTACGGACAGTGAAGTGTATTGCTACCACGATAGGCCTATATCCATCAATTCACATAGGACCTATAGTGTTGTCTAAGCCTATTGATATTTATATAGCTTATATAAAGGAAAAATGAAATGGGGCCCCCAGCCCTCTAGGAGTGGATATTATGAGTTCGGTACCCTTTGGTGCTTGAATATGGATAATCAAGTGTACGTGTACTAAGTTTGGTCAAGATCCATCCATTCATGTAGGAGTATTCAGCCTATTGATATTTATATAGCTCATATAAGAAAAAAACGAATTTGGGGACCCCGGCCCCAAACGGAAAGTCATAAAAAGTTATCAACCCCTTAAGAGTTCCTTCCGGATAAGGATGGATATATGTGCCAAGTTTGGTCAAGATCCATCAATCCGTGTAAAAGCCTTTGTGGAACAGACCCACAAACAAACAAATTTTCACTTTTATATATATACTAGCAGATATACCCGGCGTGGCCCGGGATTGCATTAGGACCACGATCCCGGTGGCCTACAGATCCCGTTCCATCTAGGGACATAACTTTCCAATGTTATCCCAATTCCCGATAGCATTCCGAATTGATCGTGACATAGATATAGCTTGTTAAAGATATCGAACGTTCTGGAAAATTCTAGATTGGATATTATTAGCTTTAAATCCAATGATATTTCAGTACGGACAGTGAAGTGTATTGCTACCACCCTAGGCTTATATCCGTCAATTCACATAGAACCTATAGCGTTTTCTAATTTCTAAGCCTGCTGATATTTACATAGCTTAAATAAGGAAAAATTAAATGGGGCCCCCGCCACCAACGGAATGTCATAAAAAAGTTCATAAGATTTCCCTTAAGATTTCCTTCCGGATAATGATGGATATTTGTGCCAAATTTTGTCAAGATCCATCCATCCATGTAGGAGTATTAAGCATATTGACCTTTAGAACTTTCTGGAACTTTCTAGATTAAATGTATTATCCTCCTCGAACTGTGTAAAAACTATCTTTTCTAAGTAATTATTCTTCGAATAGGAAAAATTATACAACTAAATGCATTTCTATAACTAAAGTACATTTAAGTTAAAAGAGGGGCCCCGGGGGACCATTCCGTAATTTTACCGCATTGGTTTTGCCTGCGACTGGCCCTATAAAAATCATTCAGGTAAGTTATGAATTTAAAATTTGTCCCATTAAAATCTATTGAATAATCCCATAGATACAGCGTATTTAAGTTATCGAACTTTCTGGAAAAGTCTATATTGCATTTTCTTAGTTTTAAATCCACCGATGTTTCAGTACGGACAGTGAAGTGCATTGCTACCACCTTTGGTCTATATCCATCAATTCACATTGCACCTACAGTGTTGTCTAAGCCTATCGATATTTATATAGCTTATATAAGGAAAAATGAAATGGGGCCCCTGGCCCCAGAGGAATGGATATTATGAGCTCCGTACCCTTTAGTATTTGAGTATGGATAATCCAGTGTATGTGTACTTAGTTTGGTCAAGATCCATCCATTCATGTAGGAGTATTAAGCCTATTGATATTTATAAAGCTCATATAAAGAAAAAACGAATTCGGGGCCCCCGGCCCCAAGCGGAATGTCATAAAAAGTTCTCAACCCCTTAAGAGTTCCTTCTGGATAATGGATATATGTGCCAAGTTTGGTCAAGATCCATCAATCCGTGTAAAAGTCTTTGTGGAACAGACCAACAAACAAACAGATTTTCACTTTTATATATATATATGATATGATTAAATCAATCTTAAAATAAATATAATCTGACAACCTGAATAAAAATTGTTCATGTAAAAGTTTAAAACAATACTGTTTTATGCCAACAGTTCAATAAGAGGAAAAAGGTAGTGTTTCATAGAATTTATTCAAATTCACAGAGCTCCATTGAGTTCCCCACATGCCCATTCTCTCCTTAAAGATTAACAAACAAGAAACTACACAAGTGGGCTAAACACATATTACAATAATTAGCTAACAATATCTTTAGAGAAAAGGAAATCAAAATTAACAGGATCACTAGAAACAAAATAAAGTGACAGCACATGATTCACACTTTGCATTATGGGTTAACAATAAGTTCATTAAGGGATGTTTTTATTTGTTTTGTTTTAGTGTAAAACTTGATAATGAGATATATATTATATTTGTGCATGTCCATTAAAAGGCCTGTCAGAAGTCACTTTTTAAAAATCTCCTCTAAAAGGTGGCCAGCTAAGTTTCTATAGACATTTTATAAATATTGTAGTAAATCATAGATGAATTGTAACAATGTGACTGGTTGAGACACAACTTGGACTTGGAATGTCAATACCTTAAGAACAACATTACCTCAAAAAATGTATGTTTTTCTGGTTTGACTTGAGATATTTGTTTGTCTCCTCTCTGGCAAGTGAATAAAATAGTTCATATTTCCAAATTATGTCTCTCTCATGTGCTAGTTTGTTGAGAAGACGATATATATGAACAAAAAGAGATATTTTTTTTTACATTATATTATATTATTATTTCACAGTTAAAACTACAAGCATTTTATTATATTACTAATTGTATCCTGAATTTAATTGTCTCTAAAATTTCCTTAAGCTTATTCATTATGAGCAAATAAAGTTGTAAATTTATTTTGCATCTTTTCCTCCAAAGAAAACGATTTTTGGTAATTTTGTATAGAACTGTACAATTGAACTGCTTTTTGTTTTGAGAAAGAACTATTTGTTTGATAGCATAAATCAATCCTATAAATAATCTACACAAATTTTTTTTTTAAATAATGCTTAATGAAGTTTATTAAAATAATCAATTTTTATTTCACTCCCTAACAACTAAAATCTTGCTAAAATAATCATAAATGATTAAAATATGTTCCCCCCCCCTTTCAAAATCTTATAGAAAAGAGCAATAGTTTAAACAGAAACAGCAGACAGAAATGAAATTGAAAAATCTGCATTAGCAGTCACTCCAGCATGTACAGTCATAAAATATAAAATTGGCTAGTGTTAATATACAAAATGAAATGAGTACATGGGACTAAATGAACAACAGTGTATTAAACAAACAAGCCAAACTTTAAAAAAACAACTTTCATTACAAAAATCAGCCCCATTTTTTGTCCACATCCAAATATTGCACTTCAAAGTATTAATACGCTTACTCCTGTACAAGGCCTTCCTGTATTTAATTACCACCACTATTAAAATACTCACACTATAAGATCACTTTAGAAGTCACACTGCATTGGTTTATAATTGTTTAAAGCTGAGGCTAATAATTCATATAAACTGAGATATTTTGAACTATTGCAACAATAAATGTGCACACTGCTTTGTAAATGAACCAAGAATAACTTGGCTTCTGGTTGGGGGGCTTGCACCAATTAAATAAGATCCCAATTAAAGCCTGCTGAATACAATTGGGGAAAAGATGTTAGCTGTTACAGGTTTAAGTTTTCAATGTTCTACTGGACTATTGGGAAATGGGGGTTAAATAAAATAGTGCCCGATACAGAGATTTGTACTTCACACAATATACACACAACGGCAAGAGCACAACAGTTACAGCTAGTAGTTATGTCATGATCAGTTCAGTATGAGGGCAACCAAACATATTTATGTAAACAAGCAAAAAAATCACAGCAATGAAATATGAACCCGATTAAATGCTAAAAAAAAATATACGAAAAATAATTTTAAAATTAAAAAAAAAAACATGTAACTGTTATGTTTCCATTTTCCAAAAAAAAAATTTTTTGTTTATGAAACTATATATTACACAAAATGAATAGTAATTCAATTATTACTATGTGTGAGTCTGAGAGTTATTTGATTAAGTCAAATTCTGCTTATTAAATAGCTTGTTCCTGAAACCTCAAAGCTGAACTTTGTATACATATATTAATTTCATAATTATCACGCTGAAGAGATTCATTAAAGTATAAAAGGTTATTTCTAGCCCATGGTCACTAAGTCTAACATCAAATAAATTTATTAACTTTTAGTGCAAATGTTATAGTGAAATTCCCCACCACAAACTGTTTGATTGGACGAGTGTTCTCCTATACTGCTATTTATAGGACATATTGCAAATGAAATGTGGAATGGTTTAGGTGCAGACAAATTACTTATACTCCGACAATCAGCTTGTGATTATATACAAAGGAGCCCAGCTTTTGGAAGTGATTCCATGTCTAAATATAACTTCCATTAAAGAAACTTTTATCCCATGCATTTAAGTTAATTATTTGCAACTAGTTTATTTGTTCACAGATGAAATAATTATATAGGATTCAATCAAATTACCAACCAATGGAAATTCATCTCAATGAGTTTTATTTTTCTTAACCACTATATAAAAGAAGTTTTCTTTATCAGTAATTTCACTTATGTAAAAAAAAATTAATTAAATTAATTATAACCTAAGTTAAATTTTTTTGTCTAATTTAGAAGTTTAAGTTTTATATTATAAATTTGTGAATTGTACAAGATATAATTAAGCAACAACAAAAATTAATTAATGCAATTCTCAGAAAAAGCAAGAGATTATTTAAATTAATTGAATTTACTCAGATAGAACTTGACATTTTTTAAACATTTTAAATATCTTTAAAGTTGAAAATGACAGAGTAGGAGAGAGAGAGAGAGAGAGATGATAAGAAAAAAAATGTTCTCAGCACACACAGTATCTTGAATCCCTTTAATCTGAATCAGTAAATGATAACATCTCAACACCATGTGAATGACTCATTTAGTGTCCAATGCTAATAAGGATAAATGTAGTTTATAGCTTATACATCTAAATGTACAAAATAAAGAGCTGGACCAAAGAATAAATGGAACAAACAATATTTTTACATTCAACTGCACTGAGGAGACGAATGCTTAAATGATAAAAAAAACATGGTTGGTATAAGAATATTCCTTATCTTTCTGCCCCTTTTTACAGAAGAGAGACACTTCCTTAACTGTTTTAAAAAGTTGTTTCTTCTTAGTTTATTTTTGAAACTCTTCAAATTTGTTCAAATTCAACTTTTTCACAACCATGTTATTTTTCTGTTCGTTTCATATATACTAATTGACATAACAGACATTCTCAAAAACATTTTATACACAGTTTAAATTTTAAGACTTATTTAAAGAGAAACAATTAACTTCTTCAACAGACTGAAGATACTGAAGCCTTGTGTGCATAGCAAGCTATTAGGAATTGATTTTTCTAATTATGGACAAACAAAATTTACTAGTTGTGTAGAAACATTTTTTGAAAGTCACACGTTAACAATAAAAATAATCATTTATAATTCATGCATTTGTTATGTATCAAGTAAATTGTCTTACTTTTAAACGTAAGAGGTGTATTCCCCAATATATAATGAGCTATTTTTCTTTTTCTTCAGCAAAACATGTGAAAGAAAATTGCAGCCAGATTTTCCTCATAAGTGATGGGTAACTTAGGTGTCACAAAATCCAGTTCCCCATAAAATAAAACCCATAGAAATATAACCAAAGAAACAAAAGAGATGATTGATTCTCCTAATTCAAGTTGCATTCAAACCAAGTGAACGATCTGAAACAAATAAGCCCAATCAAATATACCATGGGACTGCCATTCATTTTTTAGGGTATTTTTTAAAATCCAATAAATAAGTGGAAACATTTGTGAAAAATAACAAAGAGGTTTTAGATCCAAAGAAAGACCACTGCAGAGTCTTTATTTATTTTTTGGAACTGCTTGCCTCTGATTCCATGTGGCAGCCTGTGTTATTCCTCCCAATGAGACTTGTTCCATTCCCTTTTTAACAGCAGTTTCCCCCTTGGTTTCCACCAGATCCCCCGACATTCAAACTCTGACTAGCCGGTGAATGTTGGGGTCCAATTTTGATCCCATTAGCCTGGGGAATATCAACATGTACAATTAAGAATATGAAAGATTGGTAAGAATAACATCTGCATCAAAGCAAGAAGGAAAGAAAAACAAATAGGTAGGACTTGTTTAGAAAGGTAACACCAATAAGTGCTTTGCTTCGTTCATGTGGGAGGAAGAATATCAAGGCAATCTAGGAGGAGATAGTTAAGTTGAACAAGGTACCGACTATCATGGACGTGAGCAGGAGAGAATTGGGCAAGGTACTAGCTGTCATTAAAATGGCCAGGTGAGAGTTGGTTAAGGAAGTAACTTCACTGGAAGAACTAGGAAAATTTGGACAAGAATGGAAGTAACTTCACTGGAAGAACTAGGAAAATTTGGACAAGGAATTAGCAAGAACTAAAAGGTAAAGATTAAAATTTTAAAAATTGTTGGCGACAGGGAAATTTAAAAAGAGGTTTATAAATGGTCTTTGTGCCACAGGGGCTGAGAAAACTAAGCTGAAGATGTGGAAGAGGGAAATTGGCCTTATGAGAGAGAATATATTCTATGAGAAGCATCATATTAACTTGATATTAAATTAAAATATTTTTTTTTTACCTCATTGTTGATATCAAATACTCCATCCTGTATCTTTTGGTAGATTTCTTTGGCGGTGTTGATAAAAGCCTAGTGATGAGAGATCATTGTTCTTAAAGGTTGCAGTGCTATTTACATGGGGATAATTTGTAAATATTTATTTTCTCTTGTGCAATCCCATCACTAATGGTCTTTAGGGCCACAGAATTACTTTCCCAGTTTTGATAAACTCATGTGCAAACAAAAAATTAAATGCACATTGTATAAAAATTTATAGATCTTCGATTAAATACTAAGTGATCATAATTGATAGATCACATAAACTTAGATGCAATGACACATTTACTGTTGTTGCTCACAAAAATGTAATTTTTGATCTGCATTTATTAACAAAACCCATTTTTGTGGTTATCATGAATAGAGTTCATTACATTGTTGTATGTACACAAACATAAAAGAATTATTTTTTTTTCAGTTTAATACTTTTAATATTTCAGAAAATTAATTTTGTTCAATAATTTAACCCCAAAGTACCTGATCTTTTTATATCAGCACTTCTAATAATAATTTAATCTATATAACATGTGAGCAGATATTACCCAGTGTTAATCCTGTAAATACATACATAGTGACAAAAATTATACTATTATTACAAATAACAGTTTGTGTTGTAGGAATTTTACCAAACCTTACAGGAACCATCTTTATGTCAGAAGGTGTGACCATGTTAAATTTGGTTGCAATCCCTTGTTTGGTTTTCATGTTATCAGCTAACACAAGTAAATACATACATTCATACAGTCAAACTGTCCTTTATAAAGTAGATAACAAGAGGAGATTATAAATCTAAATGTTCTTATGCCTGACACAGGCCAGCCCAATTTTTTTAAAAATATATCAATGTATGCACCTCTTCCACATTAGCAGCAGTTTTTGCAGAGGTTTCCATGAATATCAAGCCATGCTCCCTGGCAAATGCCTCGCCTTCTTCTTTCTTCACCTCTCTCCTGGCTTCCAAATCACTAAGAAATAATGGCATGGAAATATCAATCCTCATATTTACATACAAATCCATAATTAATCGTTTTACATCAAAATCTATATCCTAATTTTTGTATTTATCCCTATAGCTGACATAATGGCCTATCATCTACCGTAAAGCCCCTTTCTGTGATGTCACGCTAGTACAATCGTCTTTAAACATGTCAATGATTTAATGAATATTGGTGAGTGGAAAATACACTCTATATAAACAATTTTCTTCCCATTTCCTTTACTCTGTGTGTTTTTATCAGGGCTTTATTTGTGATTAAAGGACCCAGACAAGCAGCGCCGCCATTCGCACCCGGGTCCCATTGGACTCAATGCTATTCGGATGTCATTTGTAGTAGTTTATTTTAGTTAAAATGAAGAATTAAGTTTACAAACGTATAGTCCATTCAAATATCTTTCATTTGATACCTCATTCTATCTTACAAACCCAACAATAATATTTTTAATAGTTTTTTAATCCCAACCTCTCACTTCTGGTACCCAGGTACCAATAGGTGCAGCCTTAAAAAAATGTATACCTGTAAGGGTCTCTGAATTCATTTAGTATGAGATTTGTCATTTTTTGACAAGCATAATTAATGCTAAAAATGGCTTGACACTACAGAAAAATGCACTTGACAGTTATAGGGTTAAAAATATATGAAGAAACAATTTTTAAAACTATTTTTTTTTACAATGCAAAATATTCACACAAGATGAAATAAGCATAATATCAGGAGTAAATCAAACTGCTCTAGAATATGATTGAACAACAAGTGAATTAAGTGAGCTTTAAAAAATAGTGATTTTTTTTTGTATTTGCTGTTGGATGCTGGCATGGTAATGAATGTTTTGTGCAGTGTAACAATCAGCACTTGCTGAGATCTGGCATCCCTGATAACAAATGATACATTTCATAATGCAAATACCTTTTGTTTCCAATGAGCATAATGACCATGTTAGAATTTGAGTGTTGTCTTGCATCTTCTAACCATGTTGTCAGGTGGTTAAAGGTGTCACGTCTAAAAAAAAACATTGAAGGACAATTACAAATGAATATTTAAAATAAAGTGGAGGATAAAAAAAAAATGTCTGAAACAAAACACTAATTTTTACAGGAACTGAACATCAGTTTACAAGTAGTGTGTCATGAAAGGTTCATTGGTGTGTTGTACATAAAAGAAATAAATCAGCTAGATTCAAATATAAAATGTAAAAAACTGAGTTTATAATATAAGTGGAAGCTATGCAGCTTCTCATCAAAATTGTTCATTTTTTAATGGTGCATCATAGAATTTTGGTTATTAGTTGTGTTGTTTTTTTTTTTACTCAAGTTTTTTAAAAAGTTAAAAACTGCTGGTGTAGATTATAGGTTACATTTTACTTACAAAATTAAAAACTATCTCTAAAAATTTTTATTTAAGAATTATTTCAATTTAACATGAAATAACACAAATCAAAAAGGAGCACATGTACCTGGTGATGTCATAGACTAGAAGTGCTCCTGCAGCTCCTCTGTAATAAGATCTTGTAATTGACCTGAAGGACTCTTGTCCAGCCTTAGAAGTGATTGCAGTAAATAGTGTTATTATTTATTTAGAATTGGATTAACTTTCACACTTTTTTATACAAATTACTACCATTATCATAACAAATTCACTATACTTTATACGCCTACGAAAAAATAACAATGTTTTTAAATTAAAAACTAGTAGCCGGTAAGCTATTTAAATCTATCAAAACTTTAAATCACACTACAAAAATTAAATAATCTTAATTTTTTTGAAATTTCATAGCCATATGCTATAGTTAAGAGTACATTTGAAACAGCTAAAACGATTATTTATAACATTCAGTTAAATAAAATGGTATGAAGATAATAGTTTTATTTCAACACAAACCATTACAAATATGAAACCCAAACAATTTCATGTTTATATTATTTCTTTGTAATGAGTTGCTTTTTTTTTTTTAAATTCATGTAAACATATGGGGGGAAAGGAAGTAATTATTTGAACATACCGTGTCCCATATCTGAAGTTTGATTTGTTTGCCATCAATTGTTATCATGCGCGCCCCAAACTCAACACCTAAAAAAAAATATAATTGATTTTTGTTACAAAATATTAGCCAAAGAACATGAACTGCAACTGTAAATATATATTTTTTAAAAATATATATTTTTAAAAAATAAAACAGCAAAAAACAAGAATTATTATAAAATATACAACAATTTCAATGTTAGCTCTTCAATCGTCACATAATGTTTCTGCTGCTTGACATACATGGAAAATGAGCATCACCTATTTGTTCCTTTGGGTTGCAATCATCTTGAATATGAATTTACATAAACCCAAATACATTGGACATACAAAACACTTATCATGCTATTTAAAAACCTACCTATTGTTAGATCATGAACTGGTTGAAATCTTTTGTCTGTGAACTGAAGTAGCAGACAGGATTTGCCAACACCTGCAAGTAAAGAGATGAGTTACGGTTAAGAGTCAGGTGAACTAAGTTCATGTGGTGGACCCGAGTGAGAATCTTGTAAAACTGGTCACTTATTAAAAAATCTAATTAAAAATTGTTCTGCAGGTTTGTTAAGGGGTTAGATATTTACATTTTGGGAACATTCTTTGGTTTGATAGTGTAATAAAATTATTTCAGGTTGAATGCTTTCTTTTCAGATGTACATAAGAAATACTATAATGCCATTTTTTAAAATAAAAATGTTGTACTACAATGTATCTTAGAGTTGTATGTAAAATAGCTAACTATATAAAAATCATTGAAGTTTTGAAAAAATTAAAAGATAATATAAATCTGTGCATTGCACCTATGTCAAATCTCAATTAGGATGTGATGCATTGAGGCAAGATGTTTGGATCAACAAAGAAAATTGGTTAAAGGGATCATTCAAGTTTTTGTGGTCTTAAGATTAAGTTTGGAAAACTACACAAGAGACCCCTGATACTTTTAATATGTTAAAAAGTACCATATAATTTTACAATGACGCTCTAATTGCATGAATCTACCTTGTATTGTTAATGTTTAAGAGGGAATATTAAATAAATGTGTCATTGAATTCAGGACTTAATTTATATTAGCACTGTTTGTCTTGTTTTAAAAATATATGTTTTCTCTTCCTCCCCAAATAGAAAATCAATACTTTGAAACATAGTAGCACTTTGGTATGATCAGGAGTTTCTGGCCTGTATCATCCATGATTCACTAACAAAAGAGGTAACATCTGTTCCTGGCAGGCAAATGTGCATAATGTGATTTTACATGACACTGTTACACAGCTGCTGAGCCTGTGCTGCTGGGAAACCTGTTTTACAGGCTATGAATTTATACAATACTATTCCTAAAAATGTTTACCAAAAAAAAGGTCTTGCAAAAAAGAAATATATCTATAGCATCTTTTGTGTTCTCATAGCTCAAAAAATATTTAGTATTAATAAACACTTTAAAATCTTGCTTTAAACTCTGAACATCGTCTATAAAGATTGTAAAAAAAAAAATATTTTGGGACCCCATGCAACAACAATCATATTGCTTCGATTTTCTAAAAAGTTATATAGCTCTGGATAAGGTCATTTTTATTTACACATCCCTTAAAAATGTGAACTTTGGCACAAAGCCCTCTTTTCATTGTTCAAACTTCAAAATTTTAACTCTTCTGGTACCGACCTACTTTTTGCTATATATAGCCTCAGCACAGCTATTATTTTGCTAGCTATTCCCTGTGGCCCAGACATTATTTTGGAATGAGACAAAGTTTGACAGGTTTGCAAATTATTTTGTAACTTATGTTTTAAACAATTGATAATCACATGTAGAGAATTATCTGTTCAGAAATGGATAAGGGTGTTTAAAATACTAATGTGTTTTGTTCAAACTTTTCATTGGCAATAGCACACTAAGGGATTGTGTGGTCAGCTCAGTGCCCAGCCGCTTTTCATTAAATCAATCTACGTTGACACTAGTCTAAAACCTGTCAAACCAACAGGCTCCCATAGGTGTAAATTTTGAGCTATAGCAGGCCATGTTCCTTCAACAATTTCTCCCCCTCTTATTCATCAGCATGAGAATTATCTAATCCCAATTAAAGCTCAATAATATTTTCAGAACAAAAGGTTTCATCAAGCGGGCGTAAGTCTTCCTCAATAGCGCTAAGTGACATGGAAATAACAAATACAGATCAGCACAAAAAACTCAATAATTGGTTGATTTTCATAATTTAGAAGGCAAAATAAAATTTGACTATTCCCCTAATGAATAAACATTCTGCCCGAGACTATGTTGAAAGGTTACATCCTTGTTTTTGTATTTATATTAGATACCCTCTATGTTGGCGTAAGACGTCATCAATAGCGCTAGGTAGCGCCATGGAAACAACAAATACAGATCCGCACAAAAAACTCAGCAATTGGTCGATTTTCATAATTTTAGGAAAAATTAAATTCGACTATTCCCCTAACTAATAAACATTCTGCTCTTGACTGTGGTGAAAGGTTATATCCTCGTTTTTGTGTTAATATTAGATACCCCTCTATGTGGCAAATAGACGCGATTGGGTCACAGGGAAAAAGTAGGTCACTGCAAAAAGAAGCGCCGGGTACTGTAAAGGTTAATTGCCTGTGAATAAGTACCTATGCCACTGGCCACTCATGTTATTTTGCATAAAATTGATATCAAGAATGCTCTTATTTTACAGTATTTAAGCTAGCAATTAAATCAAACAAAGCCTCCAATTCATCACATTAGCCTTGAGTTTACTTCACATAGGCCTACATACATATGTCTTAATCCAACAATTTCACAAATTATGAGTGTTAAATTAAATTAATAGCCAGGGCACACTACCAGATGGACATTTTCTCCCAGTTACCAGTTCCTAGTCATTTAATCTGACATTTGTATTTTCCAATCCGAAAATACTAAGTTGGGGGAGTGGAGTCCTAGGAATAATTGGAGTTTTAGAGAGCTCATTCTGTTACTGTGGTAATCGGCAAGTGCAATAAGTTCAACACTTTGCTGACAGTACACCATTGTCAGCAGATTACAACTTTGTGTAAAAATATCCAATGTCTAGTAAAGGTCTATAATGTGGTTCTTTCCAATATGATATAAAAGGCCCCAAATATTTACCCAAAATGGACTACTAAAGTTAACAACAACCAAAATCTCATTTTAAAATATTCTTATTGTGAAGATTTAAGAAGTGTGAGCACTATAAAACCAATGTGTATTATAACAAGCCATCATAAGCCTACTACTAAAAATAAAAATCTAAATGTTTAAACTAAATCCTAGTTCAAAGGCAGTCATGTTGCTGAAAAAGTGTAAATTCTTCACCATGGCCACTGACACATGCCCAAAAATAGCTACCGGAACTGAATTATGATAATGATGAAGCTACACCAACACAATTACATCAATTTCCAAACTATTAGTAGTAAAAAATAAATTCAAAAAAATTAATAAAATACTAGAAATATAGAGCAAATTTTAAATTATAAAAATGAAACCAGAATCAACTTTCTAGCTTTAGATCATTTTGAGCTATGAATTTTTAAAGTGTGAATATTTTTACAATGGATTGCACCTCCACATTTTGTGACCCCATTTTAATGATAATTTTATATAACTTTTA
Organism: Omphiscola glabra; assembly: GCA_964017045.1. Classification (NCBI taxonomy): domain Eukaryota; kingdom Metazoa; phylum Mollusca; class Gastropoda; family Lymnaeidae; genus Omphiscola; species Omphiscola glabra. The sequence continues at coordinate 4,526,962 of OZ024800.1, forward strand.
TTTTAGGATGAATCATTAATGTTAATTTAAGTATTGAAAGTTCTAATTTTAAAATTAATTTTAACAATATTATGTAATTATAAGTAAATTATAAATTATCTAGCTGTGCAATATGCATTATTACATTAAATACGATATGGATGTTCTGTTTACTAAAAAGACTAAGTCTAGCGTCGATTATATATATAACAATTGACATTTTCTGCCATTAAAAAGGGGTGTGGTCAAAATTGGGTTGAGTGACCTTATGATAATGCAGACTTGGCAGACATATATACAACAATATATAATGCTTTTCAGAATTAAGTATGAAAAACATGTTCTTATGAATTACAAAAATTAAGGTTGATCAAAATGTAGAAGAATACCACAATTTTATGAAAAAATAGTCCTTTCATTAATGATAATGAAAAGGCAATGACGTCCAAACATTAAAAACTCTGATTCTCCTGCACTGATACCCATTTTCCATATACATTTTTTAGTAGTCTCCCTTGCTTTACCGAATACTATTAGTATAAAATTAAAAAACCTGATCATTATACTAGGACTAGACTATGTAGAATGGCTGTAAATAAAGTATTAAAGCAAAATCTAAAATTTGTTAGCAGAGAAATAATGTCTGTCTCTCTGCAGTAATGCTAGAGACATGATGGCGATGGGGACAGTACCACTACACTAGGATACTGATTGATTGTTATCAGGGTATAACTGACTATAACTAGAGTCCAGAGACTAGATTCTAATAGAGACTAGACCTAAACAAGTCTTGTAGATGTAGGCCTACTACAAAGTAAATTACTTACACTTTGTACTATTACTACTAACTAACTAGTGGCAGAGAGTAGTTAGTAGTTACTTAAGAATAAGTTGTAGTTGTAGATCATTGTAGTTAAAAGACAGGACAGAGTTTATTATTGAATTCATGTATTAGACAATGTCATAAGTCTGCTATTAATCAGATTTCAATGCATGAACTCTTAAGAGAAAATAAAAGAGGTTAAAATTATAATATTAAGCACAATTTAACGACTGCATACTTAATTAGCCTAACCAGTTGTTATTTCTTGTTTTTTTTGTCCGCCATGATGGATTGGACTATTTTGATTAGCAGAAAGCGATGTAATTTACAATGATAGTTCAAGAAAAGAAAAATAATGTAGGTAATATTAAGATAACATTTTAAAAGAAATTGCTGAACTCTTTATTACCTGTGTCACCAATAATTATATATTTGAATAGGTAAGCGTAAGACATGTCTTATTGTTTTTGCTATTTCAGTGATGATGTCAACTAAACTTGACGTCACAATCTAAACCGGATGCATTTAAAAAGTGAACTCTGGAACAATAATACATATTTTAAGTACCGAAAATGAACTCGTAATAAATCTAAAAAAATATTGTAAATAAACAAATGACACAGGCATTGCTCAAAACATTCCATTTAGCGTCTGAGGTTAAACAAAAATTGCCGTGTTTAAAAATTTGATATGCAAAATAACGAATTTGAGAAAACGTAGGATATTAAAAAACAATTTTACACAAACTAAATGTGTTAAATTGATACCAAAATTAGTGTAATATTAATTAACTAATACTAATTTTTCATCTCCTAGTCTCATTGAAAAAATTTCTAAAAAATCCTACAATTTTACATATAATGTATATGGACAGGAGGCTAATCTGCTGACTATGTTAGGGGACATCCATAAATGGCTTACCGTACGCTATTCCCCCCCCCCCCCCAACCACCCAACCTAAAAATGTATTAAAATAATAAATACATAAATTGACACAAAGTTGTAACACAAATTTGACTTTAATCGCACATCAACAACAATTTGAAACATCTCTCCCCCCCCCCCCCCCAATGCACACACAGACGCATGACTCGTTTATTGATCCTTTACTCTAATCATCCAGTGGTTGCTGGAACTTGTTTAATCTGTGGGTGCGCAGATGTCTGATAAGAAAAATTCTGGCACGGAAATTTATATTGCAGTAAATAGACGGCACATCTCCGGGTGCTGGTTTTCCTTGATTGGCTATTGCGTTCTTCAGAACCTGTTCTTTGGCTTCAAAGTGTATCCGAACTATGTGCACCAAGGAGGGCCTATACTCTAAGATCTTTTGGGTTTGTTCCTACAGTTCACAGGTCCAAGTTTATTCAGTGAGGCTTTCTTTGTGTCTTTGAAGCGTTTTTATGACACCAGCAAACCGCTTGCCATCCTAAAGCTCACCATTAAGTTTTACCTTGGCAGCCATTGGTCTGACATTTTCACAACATGCCCAGCCGAGCGTGGTTGGGACTGGATCAGAATGATAAAGATGCGAGAAAGATGTGCCTGGAGAAGTGCCTCGATTTTGTATCCTGTAATTTGATGTTGAGTATTTTTCCTGAGGCTCATTGTATGAAAGTGGTTCAGTGTTCTTAGATATCGTTGGTAGAATTGAAAGTTTCGCCTGAGTATGGAGCACATCCACCCTGTTAACTATAGTTTAGTCTGTGTGCTGATGACACTCCTGGTCCACACACTTTTTAATACTTTTTTTTAGACATTTTCCCGAAAATTGCGCTGGCTCTTTACACATGGTGACGCTTTGGGACAGCGTTGTGCCAATATAAATGCAGCTGTTTAGCACTTTAAGCCTTTCGTCACTGACTTCAATTTTGGGCTCAACATAATGATATCCAGGAGCTTGCTGGTGCAGGACTTTATTCTTTTTGTTATAACTAGTGAGATCGAAGATTTTGCAGGCATTGCATAAGTTTACAGCACTATGTTCCTTATTCTGCTTCTGATACGGAATATATAGCACAGTCATCAGTATACAGAAAATTCCTGATTATATCTGTCAAGAGCTTGGATTTACCATGCAGCCTTCTGAGGTGGAAAAGTTTACCATCAATTCTGTGCTTGATGTCAATACCAAAGCTACCATTTCAGTGAAGCATGTGCGGAGAACACGGAGTTAAATATTGATAGTGCCAAGATGGTACCTTGCTTAGCGCCATTAATTACAAGGAAGGGCGAGACCATGGGCGTGAGAAGATGGGGCATTGAGACGGTTCAGCAAGATCCTTCCTTCTGTGTTGGATACACTTATATTACATTTATATGTTATTATAGGCATTAAAGGAGCCCGTAGGTCACGATCCTTTTTAAGAGTTCAGATAACTTTCGGATAACTTATAAGCTAAGTGGAATTAATTTTAAAAACAACTTAAGAAACTTCATAGAAATAACTGAGGTTATGTAGCAAAATTTTACAATATTTCAAATATAATATAATAAGAAGCTACGATAGTTTTTTTAAAAAAGGGTAAGGGAATACGTATTTTAAAAATACGTTGCCCCGTTACCACGACATTGATTGACGTTGGTTTTGGTATTTAGAGTTAACGCAAAACGAAACAAAATAATTTTATTGTTTTGGGTTTTTTTTTCCTTGAAAAAAAATACAAAATTATGTGTATAATAAAATTTCAAACTCGTTTTGATAATTTTAAGTTTTTAGTTTAATAAATTCACTTTATATATAAATTATAACACTGACAATCTTTAAATATTTTTTTAGTATTTAAGAGTAACTACCCTTGATAAAACCAACCAATGAAATCGTTAATCTACGTTTATTAAGGTTCGAGTTCACCACCGCCACAAATTTTTGTCGCGGAGCACTTTACGAATTAAAAAAAAGGTTAGAATTAACTTTTTTATTATCAATTTAAAAACATTTAAGCTAACATTTCTTCATCAAAATCTACAGATTCTATTGCTGGTAACTTTAATTAATCTACTGGGACAGGCCTGATTAAACTATTCTCTCTACTATTTACATAATAATTAGTAGTAAACTTCTTAAGACTTCTAATTGGAGACGATTTTAAATTTTTGATACAGTGCATTGTCAATGCACTGTACTATTAAAAGCACCTGCAAATATATGTTAAAGTCATATTTCCGCTTGTAATTTAAATATTAATAAAATTAGCCACGCCTAGTTCTAGGAGTAGTATCCTGGTGTAGGCTGAAAAGTAGGCCTACTGAACTGACCTTCTGAGTTAACTGAGTAGCTTAGTTAAAATTTACGAGTAGACTTAAAAATTAAGAAAAGTAGTAGAGTAGTAAATTTACTTTGGAAACTTTGGTATATTTAGTAAGCCCCAAGTCCAAAGTATTTGTAAAACTGTAGCCTTTTATGTGGATTATATTTAATTTTATTCATCATTATTAGTTAGTCTTTTTGTGTGTAAAGAATCAACTTACAGCCTAGCGCACCCTGACACAAGGCCTACAATAAATAGGCCTACTTTAAAATACTATAATTAAATTAAAATGCATAGCTATATAATTATTTTTTGGTAAATATGTAGCTGTAGGACCGCTCACCCTAACCTGAACCCTAATTCTATCACGAAAATGACGTCATGGCCACACAACTACATTTCAGCCATAATATTACTATTATTACTAGCTACATTAATACCTTTTGCCTAAATAGATAATATAATTTATATTGCGGAACGGCTGATCTGTTTTCCACAGTATGTAATATAGTATAACTGTATAGGTCATGGAGGTTCCCCAGCATGTTGATCGGCCTTAGTTTCATACTTAAATTTAAGAGATATTAAAATTATTTTTATGAAAAAAAATATCAACTTTCAGATGATAGTATGACAACCAGTAGAGTAGTAAATACACACATGATGTCACATCATGACTTTATTTCAGATTCATCAGGTCTAATGTTACTAATTAGTAAGGTTATTAAATTTCAATTTTAAAACTGGGGGTACAATCGGTTTAGAACTTTGGGGGGGATAAATGAGCGAGTAAGCAGAGTAGGTTGGTTCCACTTTTGTATCTCTGGACTCTCGACTCATGATTCTCTCAATTCACTTAAACTCGACTAACTAACACACTGCCCTTTTATATCCCAACAAAACACTCAGCATATACTAAAACTCAACCAACTTCACGCTCTGACCTCACGACTTACAACTCACAAAAATACTCTCTAGATTAACAAACCCCCCCCTTTAGCAAATATTCACGACAATCTAGTTCACAACAGCATTTTAGTACATATCCATGTCCTGCTTTGGATTGTATTGTTGAGTTTAACATGAATAGGATAAGGCACATCATTGAACACTTGCAAAACGGCATCATTTTTCAATCTATTGATGGCTGAGTGGTTTGTACATTACCACAGAACAAAGAACAGTTGATAGTTAGGACCTTAGGTTTAGGTGGATCTTTTTTCTCTTCTTAATTATATTTTTATGTGGTGTCACAAGTAAATGGGGAAGCAGTCATGGCTGGTCTGGGTGTTGCAAAAAAGAAAAAAAGGTTATCTGTTAATTTTCTATAACATGTTCCACTGTGACAGAATTTAGAAACGATACACACACAAAATTTGGCTACTTAGTATCATCAGCCAGACATCTTGTGAAATGGAAAATTAACTGTGCATAGAAAGTGCCATTGTCACAACCAAAGATATGGAAGACAAGATCAAATAATAACACAAAATTTGCAGCAAATGCATTTTTAATTTAAAATGCTTTGCAGTTTTATTTAGCTTACATTTAGTTTGGCACCTATTGCTAGTTAAGTTAGTTTTCAATTATTAGTTAATTCAGGTAAAGATTACATTAAATAATGTAAAAAAGATGTACTGGTTCTATACACTTCTCCCCATTGGGTGGAACACATTTTAGAAAATGAGAAGATAACTCTTTTTGAAAAAAACAACCGGTTCCGTTTTTGTTGTTGTTGCCGGGTCCAGATATGTGTCGAGGGGTCAACACTCAGCATTTACAGGTGTCTCAACTGTCTCGGATCGGCACTCAGCTCAGCCCTACTTGAAAACTTTTGTTTACAAAAATATTTTTCCAAAAGAATATTCATTATTTACTGAACTACTCAGTTGACATGAAGTTGAATTAATAATTTCATTAGGTAATAGATATTCTTTTTTGGACACTTTTATTTCTAGGCTTAAAAGACCTCTATACAAATGGAAACAGCTAACAGAGTTCTAAAGCCAAATTTACCAACAGGATTAAGTACAGATGGAATATATTCCACAACAAAACTTCCTGCTAGGGTACCTTTGGAAAAAGAAAATTATACTTCTGCTAAGGGTGACAAAATAGTAGCTAAAAATGATGAGCAGTCGGGAACAGTTAAAGATGATGAACAGATGGACACTTCTAAAGGAATGATGTAAGTTGATATAGTTGAATCTTAGTCCTAATCTAGAACTAGTTGGTTCTTGATACTATTATATAATTGCAGATCAATTTTTACTAGGATTAATAAGAAAATTTGAAGAGGTATCGTGTGATGGAATAGCATATTATTTGTACCTTGTTAATTAAAATTATACTAGACTAATGTCACATTCTGATGGACGGATACTAGTAAAGAAAATAAAAAAGACTGACAACCCAGATGATTTATATAAATATTTAGCAGTTGGCCTAATGAAACATTGCTGTGTTTCACAGAAAATGGTCTCTCAGTGATTTTGATATTGGGCGGCCCCTTGGCAAAGGAAAGTTTGGGAATGTGTACATGGCCAGAGAGAAAAAGAGTAAATATATTGTTGCCCTGAAGGTAAACACAATTTATTATCTGTTTTATCAAGCAGCATGTTTATTTCTGTTGATCATACAATGTAAATTGAATTATGTAATGTTTAATCTCTATGAAAAATATATGAGATTTTTCGGATGGGGTAATGCAGTTGTTATTATTATTCCAGTTAATGTTCAAATCACAGCTACAAAAAGCTGGTGTAGAACACCAGCTCAGGAGAGAAATTGAAATACAAACACATCTCAGGTTTGATAAACTCTTTTGTTTTATTGTATAATTACTATTTGGCAATAAAATCCCTCAACAATAGTTAGTTGTGTGCATTTGGTGGTAATAGAATATTTCAGTTTTATTCTGCTTTTAAAAGCCATGTTTTTTTTAAATTAAATTAATTTTTCAATGACGTTTACAATTTATTTTTATGCAGTACCTGATATTCCCGTGACTTTTGAAGGAATTTATAAATAATTTACTGTTTCAGGCATCCCCATATTCTTAAACTGTTTGGATATTTTTATGATGACACACGGATATACCTAATCTTGGAGTATGCTCCTAAAGGGGAACTGTACAAAGAGCTTCAGAAAAACACACGATTTGATGATGCCAGATCTGCTAAGGTAAATACAATGTGATTCATTCTTGCAGTCTAGATATGTTTCCTATTTATACAAGATAAAAACTATCACCCTGTTAGAAACGTTGTTTTGTTGCGTTCCTTCCTTTTTTCAGGTTTAACCATACTGTGTTTTACTAATTTCCTATTGTGCTAACCTGATTGCAGTCTCCCCCCATTATTACCCTAGAAGGGAAAAAGCAATATTTACAGAACTTTGTGACAAGTAGTTTAAGTTGCTAAATTTTAGTCAAGATGTTACCAATCAACCTGCAGCTCCCTACACTGCAGGCCAAGTTTTAAAACACTTATCTTTGTTTCCCAGTATATTGCTCAGTTGGCAGATGCACTTATCTACTGCCACAGCAAGAAAGTTATCCATAGGGACATTAAACCAGAAAATCTACTTCTTGGAATGAAAGGGGACCTTAAAATTGCTGACTTTGGATGGTCTGTTCATGCACCTTCATCAAGGTAAATTTTTGGTGCAAATAGTTTTACCTATTTTCTTTTTTTATTGTGGGTCAGTGGGTCCCTTTTAATATACTTTGATTAAGTTCCAGTAAGGACCATTTGTAAGTAAAATGTAAATTTTATTTTTCCTTTTAGGCGCCATACTATGTGTGGAACATTGGACTATTTGCCGCCTGAGATGGTTGAAGGGAAATTCCACAATGAATGTGTAGATCTATGGAGTCTTGGAGTCCTTTGCTATGAATTCCTTGTTGGCAAGCCACCATTTGAAGCTGAAGGCCACTCTAACACATACAAGAGGATTTGCAAGGTTGACCTGAGATTTCCAGATTTTGTATCAGAAGGTGCTAGGGATCTAATTTCAAAGGTGTGTAGCGATGCATAATCAATCAGCAGCTTCTCTGGGCTTCTTGTTCATGTTACAGATGTGTGGATATTTGATATCAGCAGCTAGTAACTTGCAGCAGCAAATGTGTGTTGGGTGAAGGTTGTATAATCCATCAGCAGCTTCTCAGGGCTTCCGTTCATGTTACAGATGTGTGGATATTTGATATCAGCAGCTAGTAACTTGCAGCAGTGAATGTGTATTGGGTGAAGGTTGTTAGTAAATATTTAAAAATGGAGAACATTATCTATACATGGCTAACAGCAGTGAATGTGTATGAAAGTGAAGGGTATTAATAAATATCTAGTAACTGAAAACATTATAATATCTAGTAACTGAAAACATTATAATATCTAGTAACTGAAAACATTATAATATATCAACACAGATCAATATCATATTTTCATTCTCAATTGTTTAATTTATTTCAGTTATTGCGTCATGATCCAAAGGCTCGCCTCCCACTAGAGGAAGTATTGAAACACCCCTGGATTATCCAATACAAGGATGCACCAAGCACAATCAAGTTTTAATAACTCACAACCATAGCTCTTTTTTTGTGTACAAAGTTAATATGCATTCATTTAACGACATAAGTGGTTCTTAAAAATGTCTTTATATTATTATTTATAGCTCTCTAAGTCTACAAAGGAGAAGTTTGGTTTCCACAATTTATAATTAAATGGATTAGCTAAATTTTTGTTGATCAATTACTATTTTGCAGAACTGTCCATCTGTAAATTAAATTCTGTACATTGTACACACGATGGTCACTGATTTTTTAAAGACTTTTGTCATGCTATTATTCTGGAAGGCAAATTTAGTTTTAAAATTTACTACTAAAATGATCTAAAAACAAGAGTGTGATTTTTACTATGGTTTTCAAATATTTCTTGATAAGATCTGCTTATTTTTTTTTTATAAAACTTTCTTGAGATCTGACAGTCAATGTCTTTTTGTTCTTGTGGATACATTAAAAGTGACATATGGAATTGTTGCTGTGTAAAATGTGGCAATATGGTTATAGAGTTTTTCACTTCACATTTGCTCGGCCATGATGTTTAGTTGAGATAAAAGCTCAGTTGATTTCCTAAAAATTATTAAGAAAGTATCTCAATTTGTTGCGTTTGCAGCTATTAAAATGACATTGATACAATGTTTTGTGAACATAAGTTAAATGTATTATTTCGTATTTATAAATCTGTAATATGCCCCCACTATTTATCTAGTTATGCATGTACTGAAATGAATTCACCTGGAACCCGTTTTTTTATATTGTACAGCTGTACACATTTTGTACAAAGTGATGAGCAGATCAAAACAACAGGTTTACAGGATTCAATATGTTTTACATGCTGAAAGCTTTTTTAAAAACTGTAATTTGTAAGATGTGCCTTTGTCCATTTCACGTGTAAAAATGTTTTTAAGAAAAAAACTACTATTTTCCTGTATAGGTTAAATTTGATGAATTCTTTTGGAAAAAAAAATAATTTTTTTTGGTAAAAGTGTCTACTAGACTGAAGGCATGGCATATGGAGGAAAGTAAGAGATTTTATTGTGTATTCCGTATGCACTGTGTGTGGTTATCCTGGCAGGGTTCTGTACATTGCTTAAGTACTTACAAATTAGGTCAGTCATGTAATCTGGACATGCTGTCATAGTTGTAAGAAAAAGACAAATGTAACTTTTTTTGTGGCTGAGCCTCCTGATGACATGTTAATTTTGTTTCACTGCCATTTCGTAATTTCCCTCATGCTGTGAGCGAGTGAAGATACAAAATAACAAACAAAATTAAAGGAAGTTGACACTGAATGGATTTGTTGCTCGGACATGTGCCTGTAGCAGTTTGGCACAAGTGCTAATTTTCTGGGATTTGTTCCTAGCCATTAGGCTTAGGTCAGAATTACAGACCTGTTTACCCTTAAAATCGTACAATATCCTAAAAAATTCGTTCAATACATTTTTTTAATAGTAAAAAAACACACAGTATATATAATGTATACACCTCAAAATCGTACATTGTATGCCAAAATCGTAAGAGTAAACAGGTCTGGAATTAGACATTTTCAAGGTTCCAGCATGTCTTTATGTGCAGCTTTCTAGTGAGTTTGTTTCTGTTGTCAGGATTTGTTTGCTATTCTAATAATTATAAATAATTATGACCCTTTTATTAAATTTAAGAATGAATATATTGTTTTTGATTTGCTGTAATTGTCAAAAGACAATTTTATTTTAAATAAATATTATGTCAACTTTAGATACCAATAATATTAACTTATATATTGTGGAATAACATTTAACAGATAGATATAATTTTTAATAAATTAATTTATGTCTGCTGGTAATTTATTATTCAATATAATTGTACCTAAGATATGTGCCTGCAACAAATCCTCTCTGTGAAAATAACTTCAGTGAATGTTTTCTTTATGTGACTAATTTGGAACAGCCAATATATATATATTATTGAAATGTCTGCTGGCCGAGTCATCGGTGAAGAATGGTTAGTTTCCTTTTTAAGTAGTAGTCTTCAGTACCATTTTGACAACAAAAAAATAATGCTTCAAGTATAGAAAAGCTTGGATGCAGCAAGTGGGGATGACATGAAAATATATACACTTTTGTGTACGGTATGTACAGTTTGGCCTCCCGTCCTGTGCCAGGCGACACCATTATAGCTTCTCAAATACAGTATGTAGGATGAGGGATAAAGAAAATAAACTAACAATGCTTCCTTGGAATAATTTTGTTCATGATTAATATAAGGACAAACCAGGCCACAGAAAATATGAATTATGTTGAGTAATACATGTTATTAAAAATTAACAATATTTTTTTTTAAATTTTAATTAGTGTCAGTGTTAATAAGTTAATGGATTGTTTTTGGTTCATAGAGGTTTGCTTGAAAGTATTGAATATTTCATTTAATTATATTTAAAACATTGTAAAGCATTGATGAAACAACTGCCTTCAAAATTAAACATTTGTTGAATATGATATTTTTGTTTACTCTTGAATTCTTCGGTGCTAGAGATGATTGCAAGATATATTAATTACACTGCTAAAGAAAGCAGTGACCCAGGGCAGCCACATGTGAGATATCACAGGTGTAAATTTTGATTTTCAGCAGACATGATCTGATAATCACAACAGCAGCAAGAAATTAAATTCAACATCTAATATTCTGTTACTTATCTATCAAAACTTTTATCTTGAAAATTATATTAGGCGAGTATATTTTGTTAGCTGCCCACACATGTAAAGCTCAAGCCATTCTGTAGGGACCTCTTGTATGGATGATTTATATATTATTCCCACAACTCACACCCAAACTGCTAAAGGAATATACAAATAGTCATTACCATAGTAAACATGTGGTGCACTTCAGATAATTATATCAACCTAAGCCCATATATATAATACATTTTTAAAACCATGCCAAATATTGAAGATAAGTCACAAGTGTATGAGATTTTATCAGCCAACTGGTGCTTCAAAACATCACACTTCTTATGCTGCCCTCTCAGTTACTGCTTCTCAACTAAGTGCTATTTTTAAAATTGAACTCAGTTTTTTGTTTGTTTGCTGACAAAGGCTTCCTGCCAAAATGTTCGCAGTTTTGTTGTGTTCCTTTTTTCAGATTTGACCTTACTTTGTTTCATTCATTTCCTTTTTTGCTAACCTGATTGCAGTCTCTCCCCTCATTTCCATGCATCAAAACATAATACAGAGTTTCTATGAATATTTTCATCAGTTGCCAGTTAATGAAGACTACTCAAATAATATTAAATTTGCTAATGAGATTTTTGGGCAGACAACTGTTGGGCTAATTGAATGGAATGAACTTGTGTATCAACTGATCTTCATCCTGGGAGTATGTATATGAAATGATCCTGGGAGTATGATATGAATGATCTTGGGAGTATGTATAACAACTGATCTGGGGAGTTGCATATAAAATGATCTTGGGAGTATGTATATCAACTGATCTTCATCCTCGGAGTATGTATTTAAAATGATCTTGGGAGTATGTATATCAACTGATCTGGGGAGTATGTATATAAAATGATCTTGGGAGTATGTATATCAACTGATCTGGGGAGTATGTATATAAAATGATCTTGGGAGTATGTATATCAACTGATCTGGGGAGGAAAAAGTCCTGAATAAAAAAACTTAGCTCTCACCAGGGCAAAAATGGTTTGCGGTCAGGAAATATAGTAGTAGTAGATACTAACTTTACATTACCCTTTATGTCAAGTAGTAGCTACTAACTCTACTTGTTCCATTAACATTACCCTTTATGTCAAGTAGTAGCTACTAACTCTACTTGTTCCATTAACATTACCCTTTATGTTAAGGGAAAAATGAATACCGGGTAGTTAAACCGAAGAGTAAAATTAATGTAGACAGAAAATGATAGTTTTAGTGAATTGAATTACTTCAACCCAAAAGCAGTTCACAAATGTTTTGCACATAAACATTGCAAGGATCTTTTGTCCAGCAAGTTTTGTAGTTGGAATAGATTGCACAATGTAGGATTGTGTACAATGTTTGTGTAACTAGATTTTGTATTCCTCCACTACTTTATCATTAATGAGGCACATTCAAGCAAGGAAAAAAGGCCATCTTAGTCGTTAGTCCTCAGCTTAATCTGCAGCACTTTACATATAGACCGTTAGTCCTCAGCTTAATCTGCAGCACTTGACATATGTTAGTCCTCAGCTTAATCTGCAGCACTTGACATATAGACTGTTAGTCCTCAGCTTAATCTGCAGCACTTGACATATAGACTGTTAGTCCTCAGCTTAATCTGCAGCACTTGACATATAGACCGTTAGTCCTCAGCTTAATCTGCTGCACTTGACATATAGACTGTTAGTCCTCAGCTTAATCTGCAGCACTTGACATATAGACTGTTAGTCCTCAGCTTAATCTGCAGCACTTGACATATAGACTGTTAGTCCTCAGCTTAATCTGCAGCACTTGACATATAGACTGTTAGTCCTCAGCTTAATCTGCAGCACTTGACATATAGACTGTTAGTCCTCAGCTTAATCTGCAGCACTTGACATATAGACTGTTAGTCCTCAGCTTAATCTGCAGCACTTGACATATAGACTGTTAGTCCTCAGCTTAATCTGCTGCACTTGACATATAGACTGTTAGTCCTCAGCTTAATCTGCAGCACTTGACATATAGACTGTTAGTCCTCAGCTTAATCTGCAGCACTTGACATATAGACTGTTAGTCCTCAGCTTAATCTGCAGCACTTGACATATAAACTGTTAGTCCTCAGCTTAATCTGCTGCACTTGACATATAGACTGTTAGTCCTCAGCTTAATCTGCAGCACTTGACATATAGACTGTTAGTCCTCAGCTTAATCTGCAGCACTTGACATATAGACTGTTAGTCCTCAGCTTAATCTGCAGCACTTGACATATGTTAGTCCTCAGCTTAATCTGCTGCACTTGACATATGTTAGTCCTCAGCTTAATCTGCAGCACTTGACATATGTTAGTCCTCAGCTTAATCTGCTGCACTTGACATATGTTAGTCCTCAGCTTAATCTGCTGCACTTGACATATGTTAGTCCTCAGCTTAATCTGCTGCACTTGACATATGTTAGTCCTCAGCTTAATCTGCAGCACTTGACATATGTTAGTCCTCAGCTTAATCTGCAGCACTTGACATATAGACCGTTAGTCCTCAGATTAATCTGCAGCACTTGACATATGTTAGTCCTTAGCTTAATCTGCAGCACTTGACATATAGACCGTTAGTCCTCAGCTTAATCTGCAGCACTTGACATATGTTAGTCCTCAGCTTAATCTGCTGCACATGACATATGTTAGTCCTCATCTTAATCTGCAGCACTTGACATATGTTAGTCCTCAGCTTAATCTGCAGCACTTGACATATAGACCGTTAGTCCTCAGATTAATCTGCAGCACTTGACATATGTTAGTCCTCAGCTTAATCTGCAGCACTTGACATATAGACCGTTAGTCCTCAGATTAATCTGCAGCACTTGACATATGTTAGTCCTCAGCTTAATCTGCAGCACTTGACATATGTTAGTCCTCAGCTTAATCTGCAGCACTTGACATATGTTAGTCCTCAGCTTAATCTGCTGCACTTGACATATGTTAGTCCTCAGCTTAATCTGCTGCACTTGACATATGTTAGTCCTCAGCTTAATATGCAGCACTTGACATATGTTAGTCCTCAGCTTAATCTGCTGCACTTGACATATGTTAGTCCTCAGCTTAATCTGCTGCACTTTACATATGTTAGTCCTCAGCTTAATCTGCTGCACTTGACATATGTTAGTCCTCAGCTTAATCTGCAGCACTTGACATATGTTAGTCCTCAGCTTAATATGCAGCACTTGACATATGTTAGTCCTCAGCTTAATCTGCAGCACTTGACATATGTTAGTCCTCAGCTTAATCTGCAGCACTTGACATATAGACTGTTAGTCCTCAGCTTAATCTGCAGCACTTGACATATAGACTGTTAGTCCTCAGCTTAATCTGCAGCACTTGACATATAGACTGTTAGTCCTCAGCTTAATCTGCAGCACTTGACATATAGACTGTTAGTCCTCAGCTTAATCTGCAGCACTTGACATATAGACTGTTAGTCCTCAGCTTAATCTGCAGCACTTGACATATAGACTGTTAGTCCTCAGCTTAATCTGCAGCACTTGACATATAGACTGTTAGTCCTCAGCTTAATCTGCTGCACTTGACATATAGACAGTTAGTCCTCAGCTTAATCTGCAGCACTTGACATATAGACTGTTAGTCCTCAGCTTAATCTGCAGCACTTGACATATAGACTGTTAGTCCTCAGCTTAATCTGCAGCACTTGACATATAAACTGTTAGTCCTCAGCTTAATCTGCTGCACTTGACATATAGACTGTTAGTCCTCAGCTTAATCTGCAGCACTTGACATATAGACTGTTAGTCCTCAGCTTAATCTGCAGCACTTGACATATAGACTGTTAGTCCTCAGCTTAATCTGCAGCACTTGACATATGTTAGTCCTCAGCTTAATCTGCTGCACTTGACATATGTTAGTCCTCAGCTTAATCTGCAGCACTTGACATATGTTAGTCCTCAGCTTAATCTGCTGCACTTGACATATGTTAGTCCTCAGCTTAATCTGCTGCACTTGACATATGTTAGTCCTCAGCTTAATCTGCTGCACTTGACATATGTTAGTCCTCAGCTTAATCTGCAGCACTTGACATATGTTAGTCCTCAGCTTAATCTGCAGCACTTGACATATAGACCGTTAGTCCTCAGATTAATCTGCAGCACTTGACATATGTTAGTCCTCAGCTTAATCTGCAGCACTTGACATATAGACCGTTAGTCCTCAGCTTAATCTGCAGCACTTGACATATGTTAGTCCTCAGCTTAATCTGCTGCACATGACATATGTTAGTCCTCATCTTAATCTGCAGCACTTGACATATGTTAGTCCTCAGCTTAATCTGCAGCACTTGACATATAGACCGTTAGTCCTCAGATTAATCTGCAGCACTTGACATATGTTAGTCCTCAGCTTAATCTGCAGCACTTGACATATAGACCGTTAGTCCTCAGATTAATCTGCAGCACTTGACATATGTTAGTCCTCAGCTTAATCTGCAGCACTTGACATATGTTAGTCCTCAGCTTAATCTGCAGCACTTGACATATGTTAGTCCTCAGCTTAATCTGCTGCACTTGACATATGTTAGTCCTCAGCTTAATCTGCTGCACTTGACATATGTTAGTCCTCAGCTTAATATGCAGCACTTGACATATGTTAGTCCTCAGCTTAATCTGCTGCACTTGACATATGTTAGTCCTCAGCTTAATCTGCTGCACTTTACATATGTTAGTCCTCAGCTTAATCTGCTGCACTTGACATATGTTAGTCCTCAGCTTAATCTGCAGCACTTGACATATGTTAGTCCTCAGCTTAATATGCAGCACTTGACATATGTTAGTCCTCAGCTTAATCTGCAGCACTTGACATATGTTAGTCCTCAGCTTAATCTGCAGCACTTGACATATAGACTGTTAGTCCTCAGCTTAATCTGCTGCACTTGACATATAGACTGTTAGTCCTCAGCTTAATCTGCAGCACTTGACATATAGACCATTAGTCCTCAGCTTAATCTGCAGCACTTGACATATGTTAGTCCTCAGCTTAATCTGCAGCACTTGACATATAGACCGTTAGTCCTCAGCTTAATCTGCTGCACTTGACATGTTAGTCCTCAGCTTAATCTGCAGCACTTGACATATGTTAGTCCTCAGCTTAATCTGCTGCACTTGACATATGTTAGTCCTCAGCTTAATCTGCAGCACTTGACATATGTTAGTCCTCAGCTTAATCTGCAGCACTTGACATATGTTAGTCCTCAGCTTAATCTGCTGCACTTGACATATGTTAGTCCTCAGCTTAATCTGCAGCACTTGACATATGTTAGTCCTCAGCTTAATCTGCTGCACTTGACATGTTAGTCCTCAGCTTAATCTGCTGCACTTTACATATGTTAGTCCTCAGCTTAATCTGCTGCACTTGACATATGTTAGTCCTCAGCTTAATCTGCAGCACTTGACATATGTTAGTCCTCAGCTTAATCTGCAGCACTTTACATATAGACCGTTAGTCCTCAGCTTAATCTGCAGCACTTGACATATGTTAGTCCTCAGCTTAATCTGCTGCACATGACATATGTTAGTCCTCATCTTAATCTGCAGCACTTGACATATGTTAGTCCTCAGCTTAATCTGCAGCACTTGACATATAGACCATTAGTCCTCAGATTAATCTGCAGCACTTGACATATGTTAGTCCTCAGCTTAATCTGCAGCACTTGACATATAGACCGTTAGTCCTCAGATTAATCTGCAGCACTTGACATATGTTAGTCCTCAGCTTAATCTGCAGCACTTGACATATGTTAGTCCTCAGCTTAATCTGCAGCACTTGACATATGTTAGTCCTCAGCTTAATCTGCTGCACTTGACATATGTTAGTCCTCAGCTTAATCTGCTGCACTTGACATATGTTAGTCCTCAGCTTAATATGCAGCACTTGACATATGTTAGTCCTCAGCTTAATCTGCTGCACTTGACATATGTTAGTCCTCAGCTTAATCTGCTGCACTTTACATATGTTAGTCCTCAGCTTAATCTGCTGCACTTGACATATGTTAGTCCTCAGCTTAATCTGCAGCACTTGACATATGTTAGTCCTCAGCTTAATATGCAGCACTTGACATATGTTAGTCCTCAGCTTAATCTGCAGCACTTGACATATGTTAGTCCTCAGCTTAATCTGCAGCACTTGACATATAGACTGTTAGTCCTCAGCTTAATCTGCTGCACTTGACATATAGACTGTTAGTCCTCAGCTTAATCTGCAGCACTTGACATATAGACCATTAGTCCTCAGCTTAATCTGCAGCACTTGACATATGTTAGTCCTCAGCTTAATCTGCAGCACTTGACATATAGACCGTTAGTCCTCAGCTTAATCTGCTGCACTTGACATGTTAGTCCTCAGCTTAATCTGCAGCACTTGACATATGTTAGTCCTCAGCTTAATCTGCTGCACTTGACATATGTTAGTCCTCAGCTTAATCTGCAGCACTTGACATATGTTAGTCCTCAGCTTAATATGCAGCACTTGACATATGTTAGTCCTCAGCTTAATCTGCTGCACTTGACATATGTTAGTCCTCAGCTTAATCTGCAGCACTTGACATATGTTAGTCCTCAGCTTAATCTGCTGCACTTGACATGTTAGTCCTCAGCTTAATCTGCTGCACTTTACATATGTTAGTCCTCAGCTTAATCTGCAGCACTTGACATATGTTAGTCCTCAGCTTAATCTGCAGCACTTGACATATGTTAGTCCTCAGCTTAATCTGCAGCACTTGACATATGTTAGTCCTCAGCTTAATCTGCAGCACTTGACATATGTTAGTCCTCAGCTTAATCTGCAGCACTTGACATATGTTAGTCCTCAGCTTAATCTGCAGCACTTGACATATAGACTGTTAGTCCTCAGCTTAATCTGCTGCACTTGACATATAGACTGTTAGTCCTCAGCTTAATCTGCAGCACTTGACATATAGACCATTAGTCCTCAGCTTAATCTGCAGCACTTGACATATGTTAGTCCTCAGCTTAATCTGCAGCACTTGACATATAGACCGTTAGTCCTCAGCTTAATCTGCTGCACTTGACATGTTAGTCCTCAGCTTAATCTGCAGCACTTGACATATGTTAGTCCTCAGCTTAATCTGCTGCACTTGACATATGTTAGTCCTCAGCTTAATCTGCAGCACTTGACATATGTTAGTCCTCAGCTTAATCTGCAGCACTTGACATATGTTAGTCCTCAGCTTAATCTGCTGCACTTGACATATGTTAGTCCTCAGCTTAATCTGCAGCACTTGACATATGTTAGTCCTCAGCTTAATCTGCTGCACTTGACATGATAGTCCTCAGCTTAATCTGCTGCACTTGACATATGTTAGTCCTCAGCTTAATCTGCTGCACTTGACATATGTTAGTCCTCAGCTTAATCTGCAGCACTTGACATATGTTAGTCCTCAGCTTAATCTGCAGCACTTGACATATGTTAGTCCTCAGCTTAATCTGCAGCACTTGACATATGTTAGTCCTCAGCTTAATCTGCAGCACTTGACATATAGACTGTTAGTCCTCAGCTTAATCTGCTGCACTTGACATATAGACTGTTAGTCCTCAGCTTAATCTGCAGCACTTGACATATAGACTGTTAGTCCTCAGCTTAATCTGCTGCACTTGACATATAGACCGTTAGTCCTCAACTTAATCCACTGCACTTTACATATAGACTGTTAGTCCTCAGCTTAATCTGCTGCACTTTACATATAGACTGTTAGTCCTCAGCACTTTACATATAGACTGTTAGTCCTCAGCTTAATCTGCTGCACTTTACATATAGACTAACATTACAAATAAAAGTGCAGGAAATGATGAAACAAATCAAAACATCCTTGTATTAGAAATTTCATGACTGGTAAAAATGAGGTTTTCTTCACTTTATCAATTTCATGACTGGTACAAATGAGGTTTTCTTGCTTTTATCAATTCCATGACTGGTACAAATGAGATTTTCTTCCTTTTATCAATTTCATGCATTTGTGACGAGAACTTAATTTACAGCAGCTTGCATGACTGAACTTGTTACACTTTAGGACCTGACCTTTTAGTGAGAGTTGAGCTTTTATTTCAATTATCTCAAGTACCGGCAACGGAAAGTTTTCCCACACATGTCAATGGGTAAAAACACAAAAAAATTAAAATGCAAGCAAGAATGTTAAGCCATACATATATTTATTTACATTTATGAGAACATTTCAATATAACAAAAGTACAAATTATTCATAGCTCAGATTAATTTTCTCTTCATCGATTTAGACGGCCAGTTGCCCCATTTTAAAAATGTCTTACATACCTTTTACTTTTTGTAACAAATGAACAATAAAAAGCATATATTATTTCTGAACAAGACTCATCCGCATGAATGTACTTATATAACGATGATATCAATGTGAAAGTTTGTTCTTGCAATATCAATAACACCATATAAGAGTGAATAACTGTTGGCAAACAATCTTGTGTTTTTTACTTTTTTTTTACAAAATATTATCTGTAAACAATATACATGAAACATGAGCAAACAAATTCTCTTATAATAAATGGCATCAACCAGAACAATGATTACATATATTGCCTGTGAACTTCTCACATAATTCTTTAAACACAAGTAATCAAGCATTCGATAAACAAAATGACAATTTATATATATATATTTTTTTTTAGCGGCGTGCTTTCTTCTTCTGAGGGGAGCTGCTCTTGCTATGACTGCTGCTGCCCCTGCTTCTCTTCTGAGCATGCGCTCCCCCTTTTTGATGGGGTCTGTGTTTATGGGACGGTCTTACTTCTGGGATTTCTTCATCTTTCTCTTTGTCCGCTGAGTAGAAAATGTAATTCAATTGGTTGAAATGTTTCAGGAAGAAATTAACGGATTCAATTATTTAACTTGTCCAAAATTCCCCCTCTCCCCCTTCCAATCCTGGCATTTATATTTTTGCCGTTTGTTTTACGAATAAACACAAAATACATTTTTTACTAGTGGATAGAATTGTAATTTTACCTCTTCTGGCTTCTTCTTCTAGCTCGTCCCAGTCTTTGCCACTCTCTTCACTGGAGCCTAAGTCATCATCAGAAGCTGAGAAAAAGACACAATACTACTAAAAAATCTTACAAAGAGACTATCAGTGAGTATCAGTCATGGCTAGATTTTATGTACCTAATGGCTATCAAATCCCTATTAATCAATAAGTCACACACACAAAGACACACACACAAAGTCACACACACACAAAGACATAGAAACCAGAGACAATGAAAGACATAACCTGACAAAAGAATAAAACTTGAGAACATTTTGAACTCTGTAAATTCTGTAAACAATTTTTTTAAAATAAATTACAAAAGTCAGTTACCTGATTCATCATCTTCCTCTTCCTCCCAATTACTCTCCTCACTGTCATCTTCACTGCTTTCATCAAAGTCTGATCCATCTTCAGATGGCTGGAATGTGTCATCTTCTTCTTCACTGTCTTCTTCCTCTTGCTCTTCCTGAATTTCACAGGAGAAAAACAACATTTATTTTTACCAGGTACTTTAAAAAAAATAAAAAATCATAACAAGGGTCAGTGGATGGCTATAACTGTTTGAAACATGAACAAAATGTGAGGATGAATTAATTACACAATAATTCACAATAATTTCTCAAAATCTAGCATTTTGGAAGCTAAAATAAAAAGAAAGAAAAAGGAAGGCTGAGAGCACTGCAAGGTTTTTGATACATAATTGACAGTAGATGTGAGTAGAAGACATTGAGTATCATGGACACTGTCTTCATAATATGGAGATAGTTGTTCATGCAAACAAGTCAGTGAAACAATTTGTGTTCAGGGGGTGTTCAATTTTTGAAAAAAAGGGATTTTTTAAAAAAAAATATCTTCAGAACCTAACTATTATATGATACTTGGTTCACCAGTGCATCAACAATACAAAGTTGTGTTGCTATATAAATATATCATATATCTATACATGTTACATTTGCAATCAAGCAAACAAAATGAAATATGAAAGACATTGCTTGGCTTGGCTGTTAGCATCTTTTTGTTATGAGATGTGAGAGGAAAAGGAAAGTTATAGATTTTTAAAACGGGACATAAAATTTCTTGTAAAATTTTAAAAGACAGAAATTGTTTGAAAAGCAAGGGGAAAAATATAATAAAGTTGACACAACACTGCAAATGTTTGGGCTAATTAATGTTATGTTAAGAAAGCCAGCCCTCAAGCCAATAAGCATACACTGTATGGTCTCCCAACTTAATGTAATCACCCCAATTAAAGATATAAATAATTAGCATAAAAGCATCCTCTGGACTAATGGGGAAATGTTTAATTCACTGTTAGAAAAGCTTTAAAATTCAATCAAGTTTTCTATGACTGTATTTGATAATAGAAAGTGGAGCAGATGATCAATTAGACCCCTCCCCCAATCACCACACCCAAACTAATCAGTACTTTTCTAAAATTATTTTTAAGGTAGATCAAATAAACATTACATTTTAAGCTGACACAGGCCTATCATTTACCATGATGGGATTCTATTTACAATTGTATTTTTTAAACAGTTTTATAAACATATTCTTTGTCCAAAAAAACCCCCAAGCAATAAGATGTCTGAAAGCAGGTTCCCAAAACTTGGTATGCAATATTTCATCAGAGACAATGCTATAATTACTTGTGAACAATGGAAATAAAATGTTTGACAAGCTTTATCATTATAGTTTGTTGTTTTTTGATACAGCAGCTAACAATTCACTGACCAAGTCTTGGAAACGTGAATAAATGCATTAACAGTAATAATAATGCCATTACCATCTATGCTTACGTCTAATAATAATGCCATTACCATATATGCTTACATCTAATAAAAATGCCATTACCATCTATCCTTACATCTATAAATAATGCCATTACCATATATGCTTACATTTAATAATGCCACTACCATCTATCCTTACATCTAATAATAATGCAATTACCATATATCCTTACATCTCTGTTTTACGTTGACAATATAAAAATAATTTCCAAATTATTACTTAAATCCCTGTTACTTACTACATATAAATTAAATAGAAATAATGTCAGAGGCCATCCATATATTATGTACACACTGAGGAGATTGTGCTTACAAGGTGTGTATGGAGAGTCTCATCAAATGCACATGAAATACCACCATTACATTTTCAACACATTTACTTGGAGAGTGGGGTACTAAAGCACCTTTGCACATGGGTAGTGGTTGTGATGGAAGGGAGGGGGGTTGTTGAATAAGCAAATACTTTTTTATTATTTGAATTCATTTTAGATGGATATCCCTATCCACACTTTTACTTAATATATTTTTCTAAGTGACAGATTATTTGTGTACTATTATGGTATAAAGAAACAAATGATCTGCATAATTATATTGTTTACCTTAGGCCATAGATAAAAAGTGAAATACATAACTTGAGGCATTTTTTATGACCATTCCTCTGTTTAAATTGACCACATCTATGTTGACTCTTATGTTGTTAACTTTTTATTATTTTTAAAAAAAATTGTTGATTATTCAAATATAATTTTGTAGCTGTGTAAATTTAATCTATAAAACGTATTTTATGTATGAATTACTATGTATTTAAACTAAACTATGGATTTAAACTAAACTATGTATTTAAACTAAACTATGTATTTAAACTAAACTATGGATTATGTGCAATGCAAAATAAGAAAAAAATGATTTCCCATTTTCTCCAAGTGCTAATGTTGTTTACTGATGTACACCCTGATACATTTAGCACTGTGGTTTACTGATGTACACCCTGATACATTAAGCACTAATGTGGTTTACTGATATAAACCCTGATACATTAAGCACTAATGTGGTTTACTGATGTACACCCTGATACATTAAGCACTAATGTGGTTTACTGATATAAACCCTGATACATTTAGCAATTTTCAAGATGTTTCACATCAATTCCATTTGTTTTATATAAGAAATCAAAGCTATTAAATAAAAACCATACATAGCAGTTTTACTTTTGTGCCGGTATATAATTTAAAGTTAAAGTGACAATAAATGAATGTAGTCAAAGAAACAGCAGTCTCCAAAGAAATATATAAGGTTACAGTTTAAAGCCCACTTCTACCGAGACCAGAAGTGAAAAGTAAAATGAGCAGGTGTGTACTTACATCGCCCTATAAAATCACAAAAAAACAGAAGAATGGGAAGAAAAAAAGAAACCAAAATAAGTTATTAGCAACACAGGGCAAAACACATCTGAAATCTACATACAATAATTAAAACATCAAAGAATATATACAATCAATAATTTAATATATGGGAATGCAAATGCTGTAAAGAAGTTTTAAAATACAACAACATGCTGTTTAAAGTTTAGTGAAGTAATAGATGTAGATGAAGACAACTATAAGATAAATAAATACTTTTGTTAATAAGTATAAGGAAATATTTTTTTTTAGAAAAAACTGGTCTTGGGGCGAACCCTTGCAATAATGGGATGTCCCATGTGAACAGTCGCAAATGTGTCAGCCCACTAACAGGACAAGATTAAGGAATATTTTTTCCTTAGACCTGTGGCACTGCAATGTATATTCTGTAGAAACTTAAACATCTGGAACTACAAACTGAAATTTTGTGATCCAGAAAAGTTATTTGTATTGGAGGAACCTTCATCACAGCACCATTTGAAATCAAACCAAAGACAGGCATGTGTAACACTTTTGGAGGAACCTTCATCACAGCACCATTTGAAATCAAACCAAAGACAGGCATGTGTAACACTTTTGGAGGAACCTTCATCACAGCACCATTTGAAATCAAACCAAAGACAGGCATGTGTAACACTTTGGAGGAACCTTCATCACAGCACCATTTGAAATCAAATCAAAGACAGGCATGGCTAACACTTTAACACTTAAATGTTTAGGATCTGAACTTTAAAAAAAAGCTACATCACAAAAATCTGTTTAAATTTAATAACAAACATCAGATGATGATCCATATTTTTCTATTAAATTGCTTAATCCTGGATACAGTTGGTCGTCCAGAGATTAGATTTAGTACATAAAATTCTCAAAACAATCCCTTTTATAGTATTTCTCAAACAATAGCAAAAATGTTGCACTGAGTTTAATAAGTTTATGTAGTAGCCAGATAAAGTTATTATAGCTTGATTTTGTTGATTATCCCCAGAAACCAAGAGAGAAGCATCAAGGCAATGAAACAATTGTACAAGTTTAAAAAGAGTTTATCCTTGCCAAACATCACACCACTCAGGGTAATAGTTGTACATTAGAGATATTTATCCAATCAACATCCTTGGGAAGTATTTGAGGCTGAGCATTTCAAAATAACTTTTCATTAACAACTACAATTTTTTATTTGCTATATTTTTAATTTCTCCAGTAGCCAATAACACATAAAATGCCAGCATTATTTGCATACCTGAATATATGAAGCTCTTTCCTTAAATAATAAAAAAAAATATTTTTAAAATGTTCTTCACATTCATTAAAATCATATGAAACAAAACTAATTTTCTTACTTCACTGTCTGGATCAAGGAAAGTCCAGCCGCCATTATCAAAAAATCCCTCAGGGTCATCTGTGATGGTTTTCATGATTTTTGCCCAGTTTAAACTCTGGACACCTTCAGTGTATCGAATGTCACAAGAACTAGAGGGAGATTTGAAATACTATTAAACTAGAAATAGCTAGTATGTAATATTGATATCTCAAAACCCATCTATAATTTCTTAGCAAAAATCAAGTGAATATGTTATATTATAGTGTCAACAAAAATGTTTTTTTTTAAAAAAGGCAATGGCTACTTAAAGGAGTACAAATCCATTTAATTGAATTTTTTAATGAAATATTTGGTAATCAAAACTGATACTCTCAAGATTAAAGAAATCATCATAGGTTATATGCATGATTGTGAAGAAAAAAAACATAGAAAAGACCTGCCTAAAATAGAAAAAATTTCTGATAATGAATAAAATATTTGTAATTTAGATTCTTAAATTAGACAAGAAAATGTGGGGGGAAATGCAATGGCGGGAAATGTAAATGTCATTGAAATGACAGTGAGCATTGTACTAATACGCCAAAGGTTGTAGTATATAAGATAACAAACTGTATCATGCATTTTGCTGTAAACGTGTCGCAATTTAAAACGGGCACTGACCGGAGATAAATTATATGGCGAGATAAACAAAAACTAAGCACTTACTTGAGCCATTCCTTGACATGGTCCAGCATGTTCATGGCAATGGAGTTGATCATGGCTGTCTTTTTACTGTAGTCTTTGAAGATGAAAACCATGTCAAAGTTCTTGAGTTGGAATGATACTCTCTCAAAGTGGACAAGCTCAATATCCTCAAGGGAAACCACAAAGGGAGGCTGAGAGAAACAATTTGAGAAGCATTGATAAACAAACCCTTTCTGTTGGTTTTATCAAAAGATTAACAGGAAGTAAATAAATGAAAAGAGTACTAGCTCAATGACCATAAGAGACTCCAAACAAGAAGCTGCCTGATCAAAAGATTAACATAAAGTCATACCCATTCAGTCAGATTAACATAAAGTCATACCCATTCAGTCAGATTAACATAAAGTCATACCCATTCAGTCAGATTAACATAAAATCATACCCATTCAGTCAGATTAACATAAAGTCATACCCATTCAGTCAGATTAACATAAAGTCATACCCATTCAGTCAGATTAACATAAAGTCATACCCATTCAGTCAGATTAACATAAAGTCATACCCATTCAGTCAGATTAACAAAAGTCATACCCATTCAGTCAGATTAACATAAAGTCATACCCATTCAGTCAGATTAACATAAAGTCATACCCATTCAGTCAGATTAACATAAAGTCATACCCATTCAGTCAGATTAACAAGACAACCACTTGTTGGCTGAAGCAAAACTGTGCTTCTGAATGGTGCACCATAGAAGCCCAGATCTCTGAAGGGGGAGTCAAATTCTACTTCCTGTTTGGTGATGCCTTCCACCTTCTCACAAAAGCTTTTGAATGCAGATTTCAACTTTTGCCTCAATTCACGCTCAGCCTAATGACATATTACAAAACATAAAATGACTATTTTACTTGAGAGGACCATGTCAAAGAAATATGTATTGCATTATCTCAATTTACCAACATTATAAACGACTACCTCATAGACTTTGACAAATATAAATTACCGAAATGCCAGTTCCTGAACGTCTTCAATGAATCTCTAATGTTAGACTTAATGTATATTTCGATATTTTCATGACATAGGCAATTCATATTTGATACTTTGAAAATGGGGAACTCACTTGTTCAGCATGGAGGTCATCCCTGTCATGCATGTGCTGATGTTTACCCAAATCTGTGGTTATCTCTCCCACCTCAGTGTAGAACTGAACATCGATATGCTTCTTTTTACCAAACAATATCGCGTTCTAAGAGTTGTGATTGAAAATAACAATAATTAATAACTATACAGCACTTTTGGATTTTCTCTTTCTTTCATAGTAATCATTATAAACAACCAGTTTACAAAGAATAAATAAAATCTAAGATGAATAGAAAGAACTTTTGAGGAGATTTTATTACACAATTTAAAATGAAAAAAAAGAAGAAAAGAAATATACAAATTGTTGCAAATTCTGTTATAAGATGGTTCATAAAAATATGATTATTTTTATAACATGGTTTCAATGTAATGTGGATTAGGATATAAAGTGAATTAAATAAATATCTAATTATACTGAAGTATGTGTTTTAAAAGAATGCTTAAAATATTTTTCTAAATTTAAAAGAAACAAAGCACAAAAAGTACAGGTAGAAAAAAAATTGTCACAATAAATGATGGCTACAAAAGAGGTGTCGTCCAGTTGATCGTCACATTTATGGAGGGAATGCTTACTCTGAGGTTAAAGTGAAGCAGAATTATCATTTCTCCATCACATGGTTGAAAGAAGGCGTGTTTGATGTTGTTGTAGAGGATGTCAACTTTGTCTCCTCTCACAGATGTGAAGCGGAAACCTATTCAGATGATTTCAACAACACAAATCTAAAACCATCTCAGAAAAGACAAAACAGTAAAGAAAGATTCTTTTGGTCATATTAATTCCAAAATATCCAGTAAATAAACTGAAACAAGCATGTATAGCAGTGATTTACGACCAACTATATAACTTGCTTTTAAACATACAAACGAACCGTTTGTATGAGCCTCCAATGTTCCTGAAATTCTCTTTGACACGATGTTGGGTCGGATGTACAAATCTTTTAGTTTGGGGTTACCTCTGTTGGGGTTGATGATCAGAGTATCTTGTTTCACAATGCCCTAATGGAAAACAGAACTAAACCATAATCAATTGTTCTATTCATTTAAAGTTGTATTTCAGTGGGAGGATCTGCATCTCATCAAAAGGCCACAGGACCTGCGTTTCTTTGAAAGAACAATCTACTGTAAATCTGTCTGACATTGAAATTATGTTCTACGGTTTTACAATGATAAAATGATCATTTTTTTAAAATGTCCTAATGTATATCAACCAAAGCGGAAAATCATGGGATAAATTAAAAGGTCCATATGAAACAAAAGCAATAGTTAAAATATAAAATACCTCTTTCTCCCTTTCTTCAGCTTCTCGTGTTTTGAATTTTTTCTGAACTTCTTTAATAAGGCGGAAAGCTGTGTTTAGGTTTGAAGATGGTGCAGAAATCTCACCGGGCTCTTTAGTGTTAGAGCTGCGATATGTGCTGTTTAAAGAGCAGGGGAAAATTTAGAGAAATATTTGAGTCTTAGATTTATGCATACTGCTTCACACATATATATATAAAAGAATATTAACTACCAGTACTTATTGTATGTTAAACCTAAAACCTACATTTCCTTTAGGAAGGTCATATCGGGGTTAGGAAAATTTCCTTCATTTTTGCCTAGAGTGGAGCCTGGGTGGAAAAAGTTGATTCTCAAATATGTGTACTCTCCTTCCACAGACTGGCTGATATTCTATTTTAATTGAGAAAGAGAGATAATGTAAGGTATGATCAAGGTAAGAGGCTGAAAATACATTATGCCTACCATTATAATATAATAATTATGATATATTAATTTAACTAGATGTTAAGGAACATCCAAGACATAAATGAAAAATCTATGAAAAAACTTAATGACATAATATTGATCAACATAAAACCCCTGGGTTCAAATTTAATAGCACACTTGTAATCTCATGGTAAGTCAATAAGAACTGCTAACCTTGATTGTGGAGATATGAAAGGGGGTTGCATTGCCAAATATAGGTAAAACAATTGTTTCATATTTCTTGTCTGAAAAGAGCAAAAAATTATGCTTAATTATTCCTTAAAAAAAAAAAACTAATTCCATATGAAAAACCAATGTGTGTGTTTATGTGTCTACATGTAAAGAACTCATGACCTTTTAATTTTGCAAACATATATAATTTTCATTATTGCTGTGTTGTAATTGCTGAATTCAGTTAACAATTATTGTATTTACAAGTGACTGTTAGCTTTATATCTACATCATTCAATTTAGCTTCAGTTTCGAGCATTTCGGGAAAGGAAGAAAAAGGTATCGGAAGTCAAATCAAGAAAATCCTACTGACCTACAAACAATTTTAAATCTCTACATTCTGCCTCTTCTGGGAAATTATTGGGGTTTTTATAAGAAATGTTGGACTTTCTAGACCTGAAAACAAAATATATAAAATAACATTAAAATTTTTAAATATACTTATGTATATATAATTTTGACATTCACTTATTCTTTTGAGAGTATTTATAAAATTTGTAATCAGTAGTATTGTACATGAATTTCAACTTGACAGACAGGAAGATTTCTTTTCTCTTTGCTAGGTTGTGCATATAATTTAATATAAATTAAAAAGAGTGAAATTACTGATGAATTAGTAATGTGTTAGATTTTGCCAAGAACATTTATAAATGACTTAACAAATTTATAAGAGTATATTATTAACCATAATTAAAGCTTAACCTATATTGATTTATTTACACAAATTGTTTGTGTTTCATTAATCTTCTTTACAACTATATATTCAATTCCCTGACTTTTTGTCTTCTCCTCCTGATTTTATGCCCCTGAGTCTTTCCCTGGCCTCCTCGTTTAATCTCTGGGCCAACTCCTTCTGATGCTGCTGTCTCTTTTCTTCAGATGGTGCTTCAGTCTGGGGTTAAAAACACACACATGACTGATTACACAAGTCTTTTAAAACACAATTAAACTTCTAATGTACGACCATAAAAATGACTTACTTATATTATCCATGAGCAATGTAACCAAACAGAGGCGAAAATATGCATGTATTGAAAAACAGTTATGGCACATGATCATATTTAAAATAATTATTAAAGTAATTTAACAGAGAAAAATTATGAGGATAATTTATTTCACAATGGGGTAATCAACATAAAACAACAACATTCAATGGTAACAAATGAGAGAAGTACGGAAAAATTTATTTGTGTCCATTTATAATTTATACTGGATACCATAACTGTACATAAATGTCCTCTTAGTACTCTTAGATTTGACCCCATAACTGTACATAAATGTCAGGTTGCTCCAAAACTATGACCAAATTAACTGTAAAGACAGTAAAATTTCAAGTCACACAAATTAAAATATTAAAATGTACCCTGGTTCTGCTTTCCACCATCGTAGTCCTTCTGCCCCTCCCCATCAGCTGATTTGCTTCTTTTTCTATTTCATTGTCCTCTTCCTCTTCTTCATCCTCATCGTCATCTTTCAAAAAGATGCCAATATGTTTGAGTAATTTCTTTGTTGTTGTAAGTACACTTGCAGGGGCGCCCTACGAAGACATCAAGACATTTTCAATTTTAAAGATAGTATGAAACTAGATTCAAAATCAGCAATTGTCATCTGTTATTTCATATTTTAGCACATAACTTTAAAAATAGAATTTGGGCAAATTGGCTTACTTTATTTTAGCATATTAAATTTGTTGTATTGATAATTATGTTATTTAGTTCAAATAATACACAGTTTAAGTTCACTTTTCTGATCAATAAATGTTCAACATTTCAGAATAAAAAACACACAAAATGTAATGTCCAAATCTCACCTCATTCACCAGAACTGTGTCTCCCAGAAACAAAGCGGCTTTTTTATCACCTTTGTCATTTGAGCCAGATGACAAGTCAGCAAAGCCAATACTCACATTAAAAACCATACCTGAAAGTAAGTGAAAAAATATTCACCATTACAAACCGAACTCAACGTAACGTCTAGTAAGATCTCATATTATTTAAAGAAAAAGAAAATAAGTCTAAGACAACAGCATAGTAACTTGCTTATAGCCTAAGTTTTATAAGGTACCTTTCTTTGCCGGTGCCCTTGTTTTAGGTGCGATAAGAAGGGAGGCTTCTCTGAACTCAATGCCCATACCAAAGCCAAAGCTTTTGATCATCTTGCTCTCTAGCTCTGGGTGCTCTTTCTTAACAAAAGCAAGTCCGGCATCATAAACATCACTTAATTTTACACCTTTGTATAAAGAAAGACAAAAAAGATCCACATTCAAACTTATAAACCAAAGTATGTAGATCTGGAAAATCACTCATTTTATTGGTTTGGGTTTAATCCCCAAAATATCACACTTAGTATATTGAAAAATATTAATTTTCATATGTAAAGTAAAATAAAGATTCAATTGACAATGGTTCGTACCATGTTGCAATTTATTGATAACCTCTTCTTCAACTTGAACAAGGAACTCGTACACTTTCTGTATGGGTTCTACGGGATTGACAAGCAGTGTTCGTACAATATTTGAGCAGTAGGACTTATAGCGAACACCCATGGCACATACAATGGCATCAAACTGGAGGTTATTTTCATCACTGAAACAAAATACGAACTGCTATTTAATATAGTGTGTATGCAAGTTTATGATAACAAACAAATAGCATCACTTCAGCATCAAAATGAAAACCATCCCCTAAAGCATGTGGAAAAGTTACTTTTGCATAGTTAAATATTCCTTGTGTAGGTTTAGTTAAAGCAGAGCTAATGATAGGTACAGCTAAAGCAGTGCTAATGATAGGTACAGCTAAAGCAGTGCTAATGATAAGTTTAGTTAAGGCAGTGATAACTTTTCTATCCTCTTTTCTCAATCTATAATAAAATTTAATGCCCAAAACTTAAAGGGCTCTTCCTTCATAAAATCAAGTCATGATATGCCCAAAAATGGAAAGTACTCATCACAAAATGAAGTGCAGATTACCAACCTAGTTGTGCTGAATTTGAGACTGTATTTGCCTCCACTCTGAATGATTGCTGGGTAGCAAACATCAAGCTGGCTAGTGTCAACTCCAGTCACATACTTTTTATTTTGTAAGGCTTGTTCCACACCATCAGAGAGTTTAATGTGTTTCACTTTCTGTGGCACATTTAAATGGAAGTTAAAAGAAACTCATGAACAGAATAAAATTTATTACCAGAATATCTCGATCTTTGTATGGCAGTAAAGATATTAACTAAATGAAGTTAAAAAACATGTTATGCGAGAGTATAGGAAAGGTAAGTTTCTTTATTGATCCAAAAAAAATATGGAAAAGTGGTTTTATCACATTGTTTCAGCACATAAATACATATTTGAACCAAGACAACATTTACAAATAATTTAAACACAAGACATCTTAAGTATTTCTCTAGAGTAGAAATCAGCCATCAATGACAATATTTAGTGACAATAATGACTTAATTTGTGATCATTTAGATTCGGTAACTGCTGGCGGAGCAAGCATGTAAATTTGTACATGCTGGGGAATAAAAGAATTTGTATATTTTTTGGTCCTGGCTATAACAGAACAAATTCGTCATAAACTTAGTTATCTGTGATGAAGAAGATTGGATATTATCCAAACTGTTTTAAAGTTTTACAACAGAATTTTTAATCAAATAATTCTTCAAGTAAAGGATGATTAGATTGTGTGATATTATTAGCTTTCTCTGTGTTTGATGCCAGATGATGAATTCCCACACCAGCAATTTATAGTGAAGTTTAGTAGGTTTTCAATTGTTACACTGTAGAAGAACTTAATAACTTTGTTTTTATGAGGAAATTTTACAATTTTTTAAAGATAGAAAAGTCTTTGACTGACTTTTTATACAGAACTTGGCTGTGTTCATGCCATGTCAGCTTATTATAAATGGTGACACATAGGTACTTATATGTTTCTACTTGCTCTATACTGTGAATTTTTATTGTGAGATCTGCAGTTGGGCAATTCCTCTTTCGGAAATCAACAACTGTTTCTTTAGTTTTTGAGACATTCATTAAAGAAAATTTTCATCCTACCAAATGACAAAGATTGTCTATTTTGTTGCTGTACATTTTTCTATATATGAAGACCGACATTTTCAGACTTTGCCCAATGGGCTGCTTTTCTCCGACACTGCCCTCTTCGCCAAATTTTATTTAATCAGATTCATTGTGACTTCTGAAGGCCCGGCTCTTTCAGTCGGACACCTTGCGTCTTCGGTGCTGTCCGTTTGGGGTGAGTATTTTGATGTTCAAGATCTCTAAAATTTGTATGGCCCAGAGGCCTAGGCTGCATTCACTTGTTTTGATAACAACGTCACGTTTTATTCAGTGAACATAAATGAATAATTCTGTGAAATACTATTATTTTTAAACAAATGCATCTTGACATGCATATTTCCAAAATCAAGACTATCAAAACAACAATAAAAGTCATTTAAGTAATTTACAAAACTTTAACACATTCTCAACATACAAGCATTCACGCTTAGTTATACATCCTGTTATTTATTTTAGTCCTTGGAGTTATTTATAAGTTTCCTATTTTTTGTCAGTATTCAGAAATGTTACTTTACTGCAATAGTTTTTCATCATCCTTCAATGTTAAGTATGCGGTTGGTACAGTAAAAATTATAATATTAAAATGTTCTAAATATATTTTTTTTAGCTGTGAAGTACCATGACAGATAAAGATTTTAAAAAGTTCACTTACTTTTATAACAATTACCTGGACACATTTTATCTACTGAGATCACAATGTTTGTTATAATCTTTTTTCAATCTTTGAATATGAGCAGTTACCTTGTCAGCATCAATAATTTCCATGATTTGTTCTTTCAGGTATTTATTGAATACATCACAGGTCACCTGGCTGGCTTTCTGAATTGTTTTGATTTCTGATTCTTCCTTGGGAGCCATAATGTAGGCAAACTGAGATGAAACATCTACCTAAAATAAAATTTGGGAACCATTAATTTAAAATACTCCGGAATTAGCAACTTTATAACATCTATGTAGTATATTATCCGTTTTTTGAAACACATATTTATTTAATTTGTCTAGCATAAAGCCTTACAATAAAGTTCACCCACAGTAGAAATTATATGATACATTAAATTATATTGTAAACTAAGAAAGAATGGGACTAATAAGCATATATTCTCAATTACTTAATTTTAAATATGAAAAAAAGTTACATAAATAAATTAAACTAAAAATGGAAAAGAGTTTGATGTAATAAGCTCTTACTTTTTCAAATCCAGCTTCTTTTATTGCATTTCTCCATCCTTCCATAAGATCCCCTGGATATTTGTCTTTGCTAAACTCTCCAACAGTTTTTCCCTAAAATGATCATAGTGCACTTAGTTAACTTGGGTCTGTAATAGCTGGTATTATTTCATGAAAATTTATTGTAAACAAACTAATTAAATTATTAGATAAAATAACCCACCTTTTTACTTTTTTTAACATACTCAATAAGCTTTTGAAAGTTTACTTTATCTTTCTCTTTATCACCCTGCAACAAAATAAATATCGTGTAATAACAAGTTTTACACAGAAAAACTGACAGGTAAAAATTTCTATATCATCAGTGCATAGACATTTAGATCCAATCTGGACTCAAAACTTTCAAAGTTCCTTTAATTCCAATAATATAAGAAGTTAAATGTCTCAGAATTAATCAAAACAGAACAAGACAAATATACAATGATTCTGATGGCATTCTATCATATCTGAAACTATCCTTTCAAAATTTTATGTTAGCCTTTCTCTAACTATAAGTTACTAAAAAAACCTTTAAAACAAAGTGTTAAGAGCTAAGTGAAGGTTGACAATGAAATCTAGATATGCAGTCATTAAACAATTACCTTTTCTCTCGTAATCAACTTAAGCGCAGGGATTCCTTGGTCATTCTCCTTAGAGCTATCCAACTGTTTCAAAAACTCTATTTTTTTCTTGCTGGCCATCAGGCAAATCACTTGCTGGCACATGACCATGATGGTGTCTGTCAGTTCATAGCCAAAGAGCCATGTCTGAATTATATTTTTTAGAGAAAAAAAAGTTGGTATTAAAAGTGTATTCTTAAAAGTGGAAATAGACAACATTTTGAAACTGAACAAAAAGTTCCTTTTCAACCATACTCTTACCTGCAAAGCAGTTGATTTTGAGTATATTATTTCTTCATCAACACCAACGGCTGTTACTAGCGCATCCATTTTGGCTATGCCTTCATCTCCAGTTGATTTCTACATGTTGATTAAACAAAAAATTACAAAATATTAGGTTTTTAAATTACAGTTTAGTTGTTAAGGGTTTCCCCAACACTTTCTAAAGTCGTCCCACCCCCCCCCCCCAACCCAAAACAAAAAAAACAAAAAAACAAAACAAAAAAAAGTAACGATGTACATTGGAACCTCGGATAATGAATGAGCCCATTTAACATACAAATCAGTCAACAAATTTTTTTAAAAAAAATTCTTGGTTACTGAACGATACTTTGTGGTATGAACATCTGCATATGCCTGTACACACAATCCCACTGGCTAGTAGTACTAAGGATATTTGTATTAAACGTTTGTCTGAGTGATGTGTTCATAAACACTACTGGCAATGTTCTGTTATAAGAAAAGTTTTTAAAACATTAAAAAATATCCTTTTAATGCAATCCTGGAAAAAACAAAACTATGGTATTGTAATTTCGCTGTCAAAATGATATAAAATATTTTATACCTTCACATTCATATAAATACTTAAAATACTTCTTTAATTTTATATTAAATTAATTTCTAATGTATAAATATATAATTAAAGACTACATAGCCTTGCATAAAATCAGATATATTCTATCAGATTTGATTTGATTTCCATAAAATAATACAATCTCTTTTAAGAATCTGGATTTACGCATTTACATTAGCTAGCGTCACGCATCTCCATTAGCTCTTTCTTATATATTCATTAATATTTTATTATATATTCATTAATATTTTATTTTTATTTCTGGAAAATATTTCCAGTTCAGGTTTTCAGCAGTTACCAGAAATGACAAACCAGGCTCCATTGTAATGGCAGAGTGTCTTAAGAATCTAATTTTTGAAAATTAAGAATTTGACATTATTAGTAGAATAATGGCATATATATATATATATATATAGGCATTGATGGCACTGTGAAGTAGGGTGTCTGAATGAAGAAATAATGGAAGCATATGCTAAAATGGTGTGGGTGTACGGTTAAAGTATGCCATGATAAGAAGTAAAAATTTATTGATAATTGTCATATTGGTAAAAATATTTTCCAATGCTTGTTTTCCATAATAATTTTCATTTACTTGTACAAGTTGGCGTTGACATTTGATGCTTTACATTTACTATGCCTATGCTTGGACAGCGTGAGAATATAGGCCCATTTTTTAAAAAAATAATAGGAATATAGGAACAAAGACATAGATCAAGGTTCTTTCTAATCTAAATAAAATGTGTGGTGGAATCCAAGTGTAATTAGCAAGAAGAACATTTGACAAAATAAACACAACCCAGGCCCTATATTATGCTGCAATTAAAAGTTTGGATCTCCCAGTGGCAGCCCAACCAGTTTTCGGTTACTATTAATATTAAGTATTAGGCCTACAGACTACAAATTAAGTATTCAGTTGAATAGGTAGGCCTTGTAGTCTCATTTATTTTATATAATTGATGTACATAGGCCAATATAAATACACACTTTATTAGGCACTTTGGTAAAGCAAGGGAGACTAATTCAAAATTTGGATGAGAAATGGGCGTCTGCACAATTAAATCCGAGTTTTAATTTTTTTTATGTGAGTGTAATTTTATCAAAACAGTAGTCCTTTGGATCATAATTAATTTTTCAATCTGCCCTGTTGTATTTTTTACCCCCCAACTCCAAAAATTGTAGATCGTCTCAAAATCGTTAAATACAGTACCTTAATAATAAATAAATAAACATACAATATATAATGTATACAATAACTACCCGCATCGCATGTCTAGTGGAATCGAGTTAAGCTGGCGTAAAAAAAGGTAACTTCTAAAAGTAGATGACCGATGTTATATTGATATCAGCGGTCACTTTGTTTTTAAGGCGTGTATCTGCTGTGGATATCAATTAATATTAAGTTGAATGTGCATATTACATTATCAGTCAGTAACTGGTAGAAAGAAAGTTACTGGTGAAATTTAATGTGGTTCAAACTCGAAGTCAGATCAGCATAAAATAAAATTTAGTACGATAATAATTAATTAACATATATTCTTCTTTTTTAAAACCTACCAGGCAACTAGCGATTTAATTTTTAGGAATTTTTTTTACAATAAATAAGAATCAATATCCACTTTGCCCATATTTTTCTATATGGGTTGCTGCCGCTTTCTCACAGCGATGTTTCAAAATATTACAAAATTTTCATCATTTTATTGTTAATTTAGTCCAAAGTGACATCTTTCTGTGCAAACAGTAACCCACTTGAGTAACTACTGTTTGCAGTTACAGATGTCACTTTATGTATGTGCTATTTCGAAGGATAATGGTGAACACATGAATTTGGCATAGTCAAACAAAATATATGTCACAAGCCCATTGAACTTGAACACAGTGGAGTAAATATCACTGTAATACCACTAATACTGAGTACTGTCAGAGTGTATCTATCAAGTTCATTTGTGTCTTGTGTAAAATACATGAAAATAATTCTTACAAAACATAACCCCATAAATATGCATTTTTTTTACTTTTAGGAGGAATATTGTAGAATCTTTTAATAACTTACGTACTTTCTGCTGAGGCCGCCCCCCCCCCACTATATGAAAATGGTACTGTGTTAATTTTATAACCCCCGCCCACACACACACAAAATCTCTTAAATCAACAACACTCCATTCCCCTCTCTGGGAAAACCTAATTATAGATGGTTCACAATCAATCAGACTAATCGTATTTCTTGATTCATTCACTGCTGCATGTGGAATGCAAGTTAAAATTAACAACCTGAAGATGTCCTGTAATCCAAAAAAACTACCAGAATGTATATATATTTTCTACCCAGCCTCTTAAAATTGTAGTTCTGATGGGTCTCGGTGTACAATCGTAAAAGGCATCTCAAAATCATACATTCACGCCAAAATTGTAAAAGTAAACAGGTCTGCATTTTATATTGTAGACTATGTGATGTATTCCACAGTATATAAGTCACAGAGGTTCCCCCAAATTCAACTCTTATCTACAGCGCCATATTCAAAATATTTCAATATTTACATTTGTGCTCACTTAGTGCAAGTATTTGTTTTCTAATTTAAATTTTTGAAATTGTGGGGTCTTCCCTCCTCAGATTTCTTTGGTATTTAAAGTGGGGGGAGACCCCTCCCAAGAAGTTATCATTTTGCACACTGCAAACTCTTATGAATGAAACTCTTAAGATTTTGCACACAGAAATTATGATAATTTATAATATAGACTTTTTAAACCTCAAAAGAAAATATTCCGGTTTAAGTGTCTTCTAAATTGATTCTGAAAGACAAGATATAAAACATTTCTTAAGCTTTTGCTAGGTACTTTGACAGAAATTTTAAATATTGTCATATTGAAATAAATGATGCACCATTTTAAAGGGCTAGCTATAAGGTTTACAAAAATACCAATTTCATCTTTCTATCTTTTATAGAAGTGGAGTTATGATTTTTTTGGTGATTTTTTAAACTCTCCTTATTTATCTTTGTATTTAACTAAAAAAAAACGTGTGACCCACTTTCCAAATTTCTGTCTTATTTTGCCCAAAACTTTTTTATTTTAAGAGATAATGCTACCAGATTTTCAGGACACATTATCAATGCAATATACAACACAATAAACATCAAAACTTTTATATAGCATCAGGACTATTATTTTTTTTAAATATTTATATGAGGGTATGTTAAGAAAAACATAAACAGTAAAAAGGAAAAATTAATATTTGTAAAGGAAAAAAAACCAACATATTATTATTAATGTTAATTGTATTTTAATGAATTATATGCTTAAGTTAAATTTTAAATCAATTCTTATATTTAAGAAAGGTTAGTAGAAGTCTTTTTTGTTGAATGTATAAGATTATAAATAAAAACTACTAATATCACCAATAAGACTAATACCAGTACTGGGATATGTGAGATTAAATTTTAAAAGGTAATGGGGATGTTCTGTCTATCATTTTCTATTTAGACTGCTCTTCAAACTGCTTGATCTTTTTATAAATCTACAATCTCTCTATACTTTTTCCAAACATGCCTCCTTGTCGATGGAAATTAACATTTTCTCTTGTGTCTGAATGAAACCTAGAAATAACATCTAATCATATTCATATCCTGAACAGACACAATTTCTTACTGCTTTTTAATATTATTCAAGTTTTTTGTTTAATAACTATTAATTTCTTTTACTTTTATATTATTAGAAATAATAAATAGTAGCCTATGCCTTTTGCCTGCTTTACACTTAAATAAAAAAATAATTACTATGATGATGTTATTTATTTTAAATTATAATTAAATGCCTTATTAATATTTTTAAAATACTAACTTCAATACTATTATGCCTGTAAATGTAAATGCAGTTGTAATAATGAAATAGTTTTAGTATTATTAGTTTATTAGTAATATTTGTACCAGTCCAGCGACAGTAATTAGTATTATTTATTATTAGGATTAGACTTATTAGTTAAATGTCACTAACTAGAGAATACCAATTATTATTAAAATTATTAAACTATTATTGATTCAATAAAGAAGATCCGATAAAACATTACGCCATTCATTCATAACATTTCTTAACTTTAATTGATATTATACATATTATTATTATTATTAGTGTATAATATTAATGTAAATCAAGGGACAAAACTGGTCCGAAATTCAACAGACTACACAATACAAAATTTTTTAAAATTCTTTAATTTACTGGGTTGCATTCATTTCTAATAATATTGTAAAAATGTATCCAACTAATTAACTGACAAGTGTTCCACGGAATTTTGAAGATTAACAATAACAGTCATCTTTTTTATATCTTCATATTTATATATTAACGACGAAGCCATTTCCGACAACCCAATTTTTTTTAATTGAGGGGGGATAACTAATGAAATACTCAATTTTCAAAAATTCGATGGTGCATAACTTTTTTCGGCGTTTGCTAATATTAATGAAATAAAGTTATTCCTCTTTGTGAAAAAATCAAGCTCTGGCGGGGTAAAGCGATATGCGGCGCCAGCGTGCATTAAAAAGTTATAATAATAAATACATATCGATCCATAAAAATAAATCCGTTGCCACTTACAAAATACACAATGCTGCAAAAATGATACCTCCGTGTTTGGAAAAAATATGTGCTCTACGTCACTGATGACTAAATAGTTTATTATTCGAAAACTGTGACGTAAAACACAAAAAAACGAGATAACCACTGAGACGAATGTTAAAATGGCCGTACACGTTTTGCTTTATTTTTCCATATGCGCAGACCGCATGCGCGTGAGACCTTCGACGTACCTACTTTTGCACCACACCCATTTCCAACACCATTTAAGCAGGAGTTTCCCTTTTGTTACCTAAGTTTTAACATACTACGGGTACTTCGATTTTCAACTAATCAAAAGACAACACTTTTTGGAGTGTCTTCTTTCTTCAGTGTAAGTTGAGTTTTAATACAAATTGATGGAAAATTTCATTTAAAAATACTTCATATTAACAGTATTGATCCTCAGATTTTGTTTATGACGCGAATAATGCAGCAAAATGCTCAGTATAGGTACTTTGACAGAAATTTTTAATATTGTCCTATTGCCATAAATGATACATCATTTTAAAGGGCTAGCTATAAGCTTTGCAAAAATACCAATTTCATCTTTCTAGCTTTTATAGAAATGAAGTTATGATTTTTTTAGTGAATTTTTTAACCCCCTTCTTTATCTTTGCATTTGACTGTAAAAACTTGTGACCGACTTTCCAAATTTCTGCCTTTTTTGCCCACAACTTTTTTATTTTAATAGATAATGCTACCAAATTTTTAGGAGACATTCTCAATGCAATATACAACACAATGAACAACAAAACATTTACATAACATAAAGAATTTGCATTTTGGATAATTTTATTTGCGGATATGTTACTAAAAAAGTGAATAGAAAAATTGGAACCATCATTATTTATGAAGAAAAAAAACATTAAAAAACATGTTTATTGAATTTACATTAATTTTATTAAGCTATTGTTAAATTTTAAATCAATTATCATATTTATAAAAAGGTAAGTATTCTTTTTTATATATAAAATTGATGGATATAATTATAAATAAAAATTACTCAAATAAAATCATCCATAAGTTATAAGACTAAGTAAGGACACACAGTAAGTAGGGTAAGTATTAGAATTTTACTTTTACATTAACTTAACAATTATTTAAAAATGTATATTTTAATACCTTATTAAATTTAAAAGATACTAACTTTAATTAGGCATGTAAGTGTTGTTGTAGTAATAGTAACTAATAGTAATAAAAGTTCAGTAAGTGAAAAATATTAAATTAAGCTTAGGCCTAGGCGTAAATAGTCTTTAAGATATTAATAACAATTTTTTTTGTTTAGTAAAACTTATTTCGTTTACTTTATATTAGAATTGGAAATATTAAATATTTGCCTTTGTATGCCTTAATTTTTTTTTACTAAGATTCAAGCAAGATGTTTGTTTATTTGATGTCTAACTTATAATTAAATTATTTAATTAAATGCCTTATTAATGTTTTTAAAATGCTAACTTTTATTAGGCCAGTAAGAGTATTTGCAGTTGTAGTAATGGAATATGAATAGTATTATAAGTAATATTATTATCAGTAATTAGGCTTAGACTTAGGGCCTAATTAGTTAGGCCTACTAAAGTAATTAATATAGTAGTAGTACCGGTAGT
Source organism: Omphiscola glabra (assembly GCA_964017045.1). NCBI lineage: Eukaryota > Metazoa > Mollusca > Gastropoda > Lymnaeidae > Omphiscola > Omphiscola glabra. Next base: position 4,568,567 of record OZ024800.1, read on the forward strand.
AATATTCTCTTATAGGAGTAATGTCACTAATAAGAGAATACCATTTATTATTACAACTACTATTGATTTAATAAAGAAGATAAGATAAAATGTTTAGGCATTCTCTCATAAAATTTCTAAACTTAAATTGATATTTTACGTATTATTGTAGATTTATGTAAATCAAGGGACAAAACTGGTCCGAAATTCACCCAACTACACAAAGTAAAATTAATAAAAACTTTATAATTTATTGGATTTCATTAATTCCTAACAATATTATAAAGCTTTTTCTGATTTATTAACTGATTAGTGTTCCACGGATTTTAAAAGATCAATAAAAAAATATTTTTTATATCTTTATATTAAATTGATAAGAAGAGCCATTTCCGACAACCCAAGTTTTATTTGTGAAGGGGGATAACTGGTGACAACTGACAATTTCTTCGAAATTTCCAAATGCATAACTTTATTTTGAGATAGCTATTATTAACGAAACAAAGTTATTCCTCTTTGTGCATATTTCAAGCAGTGCTACGGTAAACCACTATGTCCTACGACTTTAAATTAAAAAGTTATAAGCCATTGAAGTACATACCGATACATAATAATAAATTCCTTGCAAGTCTCACAATACACCATGATAAAAATATATCGCTGTGTTTGGAAAAATATGCGCTCTAAGTCACTGATGACAAATCAATTTATTATTAGAAAACTGTGATGTAAAAACGCAAAACAACGAAGTCCTCCACGAACCGAATGTAAAATGGCCACAACAGTTTTTCCGTAATTTTTCGGATGCGCAAACCGCGTGCGCCTGAGACCTTCAAAGTACCTACTCAGTAAAGAGCAAGAAAGTTATCACATACATCGCATCGTTGGGTTCCTACAATTGGTCTGTTCACCCTATTATCGGTGTTGGGATTCCCCATAGTGACATCAGGGTGAGGCAACTCTTGGCAAAACCCATACCTTTAACCCAAAATTTACCCTCAGCCCAAAACTATAATAATTCACAATTAAGTAATTAATGACAGATTATCACATCAGATGTGTATTCCAAGTATGCCTATATATTCCTTTCATTAATGATTTTCAATCGATTAATTTTAATAAACATTTGCTGAGTTCATTAATTTTTTATACTCCCAGGTATTTTTTTTTCCAAGCAAATATCTTAAATCTTGTTCAGTTGAACTCGCACTCCTCGCAGTTTTATCGAAAATTGGTACCCTGTTATAAAAGTACAATTTTGTGTGTTTACAGGGACGAAGAAACATGAATGAAAATGAACAATAATGAAAACCTAAATTTCAAATATTAACTCACAGCCCATGAAGAATAAATCTTTTTCATTCGCCTGTAAAAGGCATCTTTATCCACTTTGATACTCATTGTTGTCACTTTCTAAGCACTACATGAATGGCGGGATATTGACGTCAGTCAGTGACTACAGGGGGCTGATTTTTTACACAATCTAAATTTAACTATCCTCATTTCCATGAACGAAATGATATTAAAATAATTATAAGTAATATTTAAAATATTTCATATTACATCTAAATTAACTTAATCCATAAGCAACAGAATCAATTTTTATTAAATATATCTCTATAGCTGCAGACAAAGTAATGAAATTTTTTAAGAATATAATTATATTAATTTTAAATAATGGAAAAATATTATAATAAAATTATTAAAAATATAGACTTTAAATTATGAAACGTGACCACACACAAAAAAAAATATGTTGGGCCTATTTCTTTACCAAAATAAATAATTGATTTTGTATTTTTTTAAATAATATAACTTAATTGGTTAAATATCATATAATATTATTTTAATAAATAAAAATTAACTTGCCCAAATTTATTTAAAATATAGTAATTTAAAGATGATTATGATTAACATTTCTACAGTAATAATATAAGACTTCCATTGTGCAGATTTTGGCACAATTACTGTTACTTCACCCGATTTTTACAAATCTAACATGGGTCGCTATTAAGCCTTAAGCCCGGCGGTAACTATGTGTGGTGGGGGAGATCCTTACTTGACAGCGGCTTTTATCATACAACCAGTCAAGGAGAGTAGCTAGGATTTGCGCCGCGCGAGTGAATCCGCGAGTTAGCCCCCCTTTCCTTTACTTGCAAGAAACAATTAAACACTTTTTAAGCAAAACGATCAAAGTTATCTTTTGAAAAAAAAAATTAATTAGAGCATATGTTTATTTCTCTTTTTAGATAGGGTGGGGCGTTTAAACATTAATCTAAACTTCCCATCGATGAGTGGAAGCAGCAAGTCAGAAAATAAAATATCTCAAGGTTACCAATACTATTTACACTGATGCAATTCTATCTCAAGCAGAACTGAAAGAAGGGTCATTTTCTTACAAAGGGTTTGGTGAAAGACTTGGAGCTATTACAAAATTCTGGTCGCTGACTTCTAATAAAATTGAAGAAGAAGGGAGAAACCTGTATTTTGATTTTCAAAGATGATACTACGAATTTGTCCATCTGAAATCTCACATAACGATTGCAACATGGAGACTAAAGCCCCCTTAGCACTTTGCAGGTGGTTACGAACAAAACTTTTAAAAGTTTATCCGAACGTTGACATTCTCTGAAAAGAATTAATAATAATTTAAGATCTATGATGCTGCAAAGACGTTGAATGTCACATCACATCTTTGCATTGACGCAGATTTAATAAGATCGGCTGTCGGGCCATCCATAAATGACGTCACGCAAATTTTTCCGATTTTTTACCTCCCCTCCTCAATCGTCACAAATCGTCACAAAAAGTTAGCGCCCCCGCCCTAAAATATAACGTCAAAAATCTCTGCACCCCCACCCCCCCCCCCCCCTTTATAAAAAGTCCCCGTTTCCACAACTGTCCTTTACAAACCCCTTAAGAGAGTCACCTCCCGTGGATATCAAATTACTGCACGCATGTCAGAAACATTTCACTAGAACAGTGGTTCTAAAATAGGGGTAAAAGTACCTCCCCAGCCCTGAGGTGTGGAAGACCAGAAAATTGTATTCAGTGGCGTAGCTAAGGTGGTGCGGACCGCACCGGTCGACACCATCTCATGGGGTGACAACAAATAGAAAAATTGCGTAATGACAGAGCATACACTGCTCGGTCTAACCGAAATTCATAAAAGGATATCAGATGACAGTACATTTTCCACCCATGTAACCAATCAAAATGCGTGTATACTAAAATTTCAAGGTTGATGGGTCAGCAATTAGGTCACCTTATTATTAGGCCAGAAACACGCGGTTTTGACCATGTTTCAACGCCGAATGAAGTGTTCGGTAACTTTTTTAAGGGACAGGAAGCTATATTTATCTAAATTCTGAGAAATAAAACTATCCTTTGATAACAATGGGCGACTCTAAGTACACGTTACAGTTCCTAAATACATTTACCCCATTGACCTTCAATTAATTTGTTTTTGTTCTTGAATTTGTTACACTGTGGACTATGTTTAACAAGAAAAATTACATCGTGGAAAAGGGGTGGGGGTGACACCACGAGATTATCGGACTTGGTGACACCAACCCTAGCTACGCCATTGATTGTATTTGCTGTCATTGCTAGTTGTTGCTGCTTTTAAAAAAAATAGTTTTTATGCATTTTGATTAGCAACAGTAAATATTTTTCTGGTGAATTTTGTTGGCGCATTGCTTTTATTGGTAATTTTTTCCTTTTTTATAAAAAGTTAATTAAAGAAATAAAACTACGATAAATAAATAATTTAAAATTTTATTACAATAAAATGTATACTGTTGAGGGAGGGGTAATTAAAATGGAGTGGGTCTGCAGCTGGTTTGCTAAAAGAATGAATATTTCAGGGGGAACCTGAGTAGTTTTTTTTTGTTGAAAAGGTGGCGGTAGGCCAAATACGTTTTGGAACCTATCCTTTAAAGAGTCTTAAAATTAACTTCATTGACTATGTTCATATGTACATATCTCTTTGAGAGAGAGAGAGTGAGAGAGAGAAGGGGAGAGAGAAAAAATCGGGTAAACCACATTATAATCACTTTTCAACAAAAATAAAGGACAAAAATGCAATACAGAGAGCATTTTATGATAGAGAATATGATAATACTGAAGACAAAACGCATTATAGACTCTTTTTTGGGTCATTAGTCACTCAACTACTTTAACAGCTGCTTTAATCATAAAAATGAATTACAACCCAATCTGTGACTTTAAAAAATTAAAAAATTCTTGAATCACTGTCACTGTCATCTTGAAAATCATCTTCTCTTCTAATAATGGTAGGCTGTAGTAAATCAGAATATATCGTGTAGGTCTTTTATTTTGCTTGAGTTGGGTTATAATTTTTATTCCAAAGTAAGGAAAACTTACTTTTTAAAAGGCTGGTCTCGACCCCCCCCCCCCCAACCTGCAGCTGCATATGTATGATAATGATTGACAATGTCGTGTGTGATATCTTCAGAGTCAGCATCATGAAAGACAATGTCGTGTGTGATATATTCAGAGTCAGCATCATGAGAGACAATGTCGTGTGTGATATCTTCAGAATCAGCCTCACGCGAAACTTAAGTTCCAACGAACGTCAGTAAAAAGCAGAAATTTATACTGGATCATCAGCAAGGAGCGTCGGGAATAGTCAATCATTTTGAGAGTGTTCTAAATGTTAATTGACTGTAGTAATTAAGGGCACAACAATTTTTAGCTCCCAGATGTCAACGAAAAAGGACACAACGAATAAAACAATCATTTAGCACTGAATCTCTCTCCCCGACCCTCCCCCCCTTGCATGAGCACATACTAACTGTTATAGCAGTCGTCGATGTAACAATTGTAACAGTATACTTTTCACTGCTCTATAATATGAACATTTAAATTTTTAACTGTCTTGAAAAAAAAATGTTCATCTGTAGCAAAACATAAATTATTTATTAGAGATATGTAGGAAGTTCATTTCAGGTTTTTTTTCCAGTGGAGCAGGGCAAAATCAAAACTTGCTTGGCTTGTTGAGTTGTTTATTACAGGAGGTTAATTTGTAAAAAGTTCATTTAAAACTACAAGCCTTAGTTATTAGACTAGTATTATCAGCGCACATCTAACGTTAACTGCAAATGTATTGTTTATTAACGCCGGTAACCTACATCTCTTTCAATTTTTCATTCTTTTTATACCTACTCAATAAAATGCAAGCGTCCCTTTGAGAGTCCCAGCAACCCCTAAAATTTCACAATCATTTTAGTAATGCCTAAACTAAACAACCCCGCCGCCTCTGAGGCCGTACCGCCTACTTTGAGACCGACTGTGATATCTAATGGCTGACATAGCTATAGACCTACGTATTTTCTCTGAAAAATTATATAGTTATCTTTAGTGACATCCATAATGACTCATTACTCAATCACCAATGGGCAATGTTGAAAAATAGATCCTAATTAAAATAGATCTTAATTCATATGATTAAGATTAATTCAATACAATAATTATGAAGAGTAAAAGTATTTCAAAAAAATTTAAAATTCAAGGACACCTTCACCCGCTTTTATTTTTTCATCGCGCGCCACCCCACGACCTACTACTAGTGGATCATGGCCACCCCACCACTTCCACTTCCAATCATTAATCATTGTCATTGAGAAATTCTACTAGTTAAAAATCTTTTAACATAAAGGGGAAACCCCTATCATCATCTGCGGCCAATGCGGGGAAAACCCGTATTTTATTTTAAAAAAAATTATAAAGTTTAATGTTTCCAGGCAAAGGATATTTGGTTCCTTAGATCTTAGTTAGTGCTCATTGTGTTGAGTCGTATGAATTCTAAATCGCAACAATATAAATAATTAAAAAAAACTAGAGATGAAAATATTGAAAAACTAACTTTTTAAATTAAACTTAATTGACTTAAAGTTAAAGCTTACAAATGCACGAGCCACGGCAAGGGCAAGTGCAATCTAAATCAATGGACAATGACAATGGATTTTAATAAATTATTTATGTTTATAATTTATTGATTGATTTATATTTCATGAAACAATTGATTTAATTGATTCAACAATCAATCTTTCCAACACAGAGTACAGAGTCTTCAATTCTTCAAATTCAATCTGAATCAGCTATTGATTTATTATAATTTATTTGTAGCTGATGATCAGCACCTCACCAAGCCTCAAGTCTCAAGAGACAGACTATTTTCATTCATTCAACAATAGATATAATTTATAATTGAAACGAGTTGTATTAACTGTAATTAGTAACATGCAGAATATATTCAGATCGGTAACTTAAATTTAAATATCTGTTATTGTTATATTGAATTGTTCTTACCAAATTTATTAATTAAAATAACTGCCCTCTTTAAAGCCCTATTTAACTTAAATTTTAAGTTCACTTAAATCAAAGACTTAGTTGTACTTAGGCTTAGGCTTACCATGACTTACAGATTAAATTTAGATAACATTTGCTACCATTAATAATTATTTTAATTAACTTTTAAAAAATATTCAGAAACGTTATTGATATTTGAAATTGAAATATTTCAGCTGAAACTGAAATGATTTACTTGATGATAAAATGACCTGTTTTACATCCTCTTTTCAGTTTTAGACATTTAAAATCTCATAATCAAACTGGTATAAACTACTGTAACTTACTGCTAGAAATGATTTAACTAAAGCAGATGTAAATATTTATTTAATATGATTGGATCTTCACAACTCTTTAAATTATGTGCAATCTTTATCATAATCATTTGTTCATTTCAGACTCAGAGATATTACAGTCCTATTGTGTTAAATACAATGGCTAAAGTTGGTGTGGTTGGTGCAGGGGTACTGGGTTTGTCTTCAGCCCTTAACATACAAAAGATGATACCCAGCTCTAAAATAACAATAGTTGCTGATAAATTTGACAAAGATACAACAAGTCATGGTGCTGGAGGATACTTTCGACCTTTTATGAATGACTATGTTGAAGGGGACAAACAAATGGTGGAGTAAGAACACTTTGAAACAAATTTAAATTCCACTTTAAAATTTTCAAATTTTGTTGCCATTTGTTGTCAACAAATCAATTTATTCAAATTCATTATCTTAATATTTGCTGTCTAGATTTTCTTTCAGTTAGTGAAGAATAAAAAAGGTACCATTTAAAATCATTTCTAAACATGGAGCTATAAATGGCGGCATGCCTTTAGGACAGTGCGGTCCAACCTTTTTACTACTTTTGTGACCTCCCCATTTTTCATGTTACAACTTCTCTTGTGCACATGATTTCCCAACAATAATAAATCAATGGATGTGGTTTGAAAATATTTTCACCCTAACATGTAATTTTTTTTAAACACATCATAAAAATGTCTCAAGCTGTGGCAAACCATTTAAAATCAGCTCACAAGACGAGGGTTGGACAGCACTTCTGAGGGTAACAAATTTGTGACAATGTGTGATAAAAGTGTCTAAGTTGTGTTTAAAATTTGTGATGACTATGGGATACAAATACAATGTGTTCCAAAATAGTGTGACAAAATTTGTGGACGACCCCTAAAATATAATAATATGTATTTTGTAGTTATAAGAAAAAGGTGGTAGGCTTGCTTTTTTGAAAGAAAAGCTATAAAGATATTTCTTCCCTCACTAGTGAGAGTAAGTAAGGAAAATAGGGCTTGTATAAAGAAACTGCTTAATCTTTGTGTTTATTGTTACACTTTTGGCAGATCAGTGGGGTAATGGTGCCCTTGAGGGTTTATATATTCCTAGGTATGCTGATGACTTTTTTATATGTCCATCACTGCCTATATGTAGACTTATAGTTATGAATAATCAGCAAACATTCTATTCTACATAGACAGTGGTGCAGAGATTCCTGGGAGTATTATAGCAGTCTTGCTCATTCTTCTGATGCCTATGAAAGTGGTCAAAGAATGGTCTCTGGAACGGTTGTGTATAACACTCCTCAGGTAAATGGCAGTTATGAAGAAATTAAAATCAAAATATTTAGAAATAAGTACACCCATTTATTTTTTGATGGAGAATGATTTTTCTAAAGTATCGGTAAATTAAAAAAATAAGCATGCCATTTAAATGAAAGTATTTTGAATTCAGTAAATACCAAATTAAATAGATTAGATACATTTGCCTGTCACAGGCCCGCACCTGGGGGGGGGGGACAACCATGGCACTTGTCAGGGGCCCGAGCTAGATAGAGGCCCGCCCTTTTAAAATTTGTGCACTCTGTCAGCTGCCTGGGGCCCAGAATTTCCTAGGCGCGGGCCTGCCTGTCAAATTTCAACTTTCTAGCAAATTAACTTAAAAGTGTCCTCAAAACGATGAAACAGACAGACAATGCTCATGTCAAGTAGAATAAAAGGTATGTAAAACACACTTTTAAATTGTCACAGTTAACCTTTCATTACTTCCATTTTGTTGTGTATAATTTTTATATTTAATTTCTCAATTTAAAAAAATTGTCTGGTAGTAACAGCACTTTTAAAATCAATTCAAAAGAATCCAATTATGTATTATATAGAATTGTATTTCAGGTGTATTTGTTTAAATTTTTAAGGGAAATGACATTGAATACCATCAAATAGTCTACCTTTACCTGAGTTTTGTTCCTATAAATTTCCCATAGGCCGAAAGCATTTTAGGGAAAATTGAAAAAAGGCCTTGCAATAGGTGCTTATCATAATATCAATACTTCTTTTAACAGGATGAGCCTTATTCGTTACTTGCCAGTTTATCCTCTGATTTTCATCAAGTAAATAATGATTATTTAAAAAGAATGAATTTAAATTACAAGTAAGTTTAACAAGAAGTTTTATTTATTATAAAGAAAGTTCACTGCTTTACAGAATTTTTTTTATTTTAATAAAAAACAGAGTTAAATATTTGAAAGCTTTTTTGTTTCTATAATTTGTTTATCTATCTCCATACATAAATTTTACTCAGATATGGTTACAACTTTACAACAGTCGTCACACAACCTCCCAAGTTTTTAGCTTGGATTATGAGTCAGTGAGTTCAAATGTTTCTATGAATTATTTTCTATATCAAAGATTTCAAGGAAAATTATATCAGCCTAACAACTTATGATACTTTAATTAATGCATATTAAAGTATAATTTTTAAGGGTAATGCCATTTGTTTCCTAAAGAAAGGAAATTATCAGAAATTAGGATAACTAAGTTTTAAGGTGTATGTTCTTTCCATTGAAAATAGCACACTATAAATATTAAAAGTGGTATGTGTTAACTTATTGTCATTTAATCAGCAACAGTGGACCTGACCGTGCATTAACCAAGTTATATGCCGTTTTGATTCCACAAAGTAGATTAGATACATGAGCTTTCTGACTTTTAAAACCTAATGAGGAATGTAATGTTAAAATATTTAGTTTTTAATAATTAATATTACTAATTACAGTTATTTTAAATATTTTGTTTCAGATTTAATGAAAATGGAGGTTCTGTTGAAAAAAGAACAGTAAAAAAACTAACAGAAGTATGAAAAACATTAGGTTTTTAAATCTTGCCTTGTATATACAAAACCTATGTCTTTTACTTTGTAATTTTTTGCTGATTAAATTTTAACAATGACTTGACATGATTCTTTGGAAGAAAATATTTCTGTTTAATTTCAGTTACATTTATAAATAAATTAAAATAATTTCATTTTGATACTATATTCAATTTAAAAAGTTAGATTATTTGATCAATATGGCATTAAATCGTAAAAAAACACTACAGTAAAATTTTATTAATTTTCAAAATTTTACAGAACATATCACCATTACTTAAGTACTATACTTTCAGCTGATTGGAGAATTTGATGTTGTAATCAACTGTTGTGGACTTGGAGCCAGGGAGCTAGTAAATGATAGTGATATTGTTCCAGTTAGAGGTCAACTTGTAATGGTGAATGCCATTTTTTCCAATCTAGTGTATTAGAGGTTCCATTAATGTTACCGATATAGAGCTATTATTACTAAGTATTGCTCCATCATATAATTGAACTATAACTGATTAATCGCTTGATGAAATATGTTCAGGTATAACATATTTTTATTTGTGTTACAATCTTTCTTTCTGTTAGGTACATGCCCCTTGGATAAAGCACTTTTTCCTTTCAGAAGATGATGTTTACTTTATACCTCAGTAAGAATAATTAGATTTTGTGATTATGATGTCAGAAATGGTCAAGTTTTTATTTAAAAATGTGTTATTTTTATAAATAGCTTTTATACTTGCTAGTTTTTCAATTGATTTTGTTAAAGTGACGATAAGCTGATTATTGGTGGCACCCGAGAACGTGGCAACAACAGTCTTATACCCGACCCGGCAATCAGGGACAAGATATTGTCCAGAGCTATGGCTTTGTTTCCTCAGTTGAAGGTAAATCTTTTCAGTTGAAGGTAACTGTTTTACTTTTAATGACAGACTGAACTAAAAGTGAATATTTCAATTCAAAGAAAAATTGAACATTATATGTCACATCATGTACGGCTGTTGCCATTTTTTGACATAGACAGTCATCTATTGACAATAGTTTTCAAAGCATTCAAAACTTGGGCATGTTTATCCATCTGTACCCAGTTCCTTCCCCTCCTTTTATGTCTGTAAACAGGTTGCCTCTGCATAGTTTGAGCCTAGTGTGGTGACACATGCTGTCAATCATTTTCCCCACTGCCCTTGATTGGGAAAGTTTGTGTATGTATCAAGAAGACTCTACCGGTACATAGATAGAGAAATACTCTCTGGTGATTGAATTTCTAGACTTTCTGTTCTGGAGGGTTCTGACTCGCTCATTATAAATAAGTTGGTTGACTGTGACCGGCAGACTTACTTATGAGACTTGCCAGACTTACTTATGAGACTTGCCAGACTTATAGGAGCCCTACAAGACTTAATAGATTTTTCACTATGTATGTGTGGATTAATATTGTACTTTTCTAGCATTGAACTTTTTCACTTGCTGTGTTGTAAGCTTAATAAAGTTTTTATTTCTGTATATTTGATTTTGTATTTTTATGTCAGTTTAATAATAATATAAGGAAATTGATTTTTGTTAATATCACTAGCTTAGGTATACTTATTTTTTTATATACTGGTACTGGTTTTTAGTCCTTTCATCTAAACTAACAAACAATATTTTAAAACAACAGATTAAATTTGTTAAACATTATGTATAGGGGACTATAGGCTTGAAAAAAAGACACGAAAATTAAATGGAATTTTGACTAGATGCCTTCTTCAGCTGACAATACAATATAAACAACAGGTATATATATAACATAAAAAATGCCATAGTGGGTCAAAGTTCAGAGCAGGAAGCCTAAACTTATCATGCTACACTATTTATTAAACCTTAAATAGTATGTAACAATATTCTTAAAAGCATGGCCCGTAATAATAATTACAGTAATTTAAAATAATACTTATTAAGTCTTTCCCAATGATCTTATTAGGGTGCAAAGGTTGTGGAGGAATGGGTTGGACTGCGGCCATCTAGGAAAAAGATTAGATTTGAACAAGAAATATTACAGGACAGCCAGGGTAGAAAGTTACCAGTTAGTCTTATTTTAATAATTTTTTTCTTCACCATTGCACCATTTTTAAGTTATGGTATAAAATAATGGAACTACTCAAATTATTTTTTAAACATTAATTTTACAAATAGTTAATTACATTATGATAGCCAAGTGTTGAATTAAATGAGGGAAGTGTATTTCATCAATCAAGCTTGATGTCTCAAAAGAATGTACTCGTAAGAAAAGCTTTAAAAATGTAAACCTAAAGATTAAAATGTGTTAAACAATTGAATAAACAATTGAACCTCTATTTCAGGTCCTTCACAACTATGGCCATGGAGGTCATGGAATATCACTTGGCTGGGGCTCAGGGCTTCATGCAGCCAGCATAGTTAAAGATATTCTCAAATCTGGCAAAAACTGATATCCACTTGTTTGTGGGATACATGAGCCAAATAAAACAATAATTTTCTCCCTTGAGCTTAACTTGCTATTACACTCTTGACCTAAATTGTATGGTACCGAATTCTTAAATTCTTTATCTCATGACTCAAAAAAAAGGAAAAATTGTGTTAATGATTCGTTATTTGGGTTTTAGAGATAAAGGGGAAATGAGGCATTCACATCCCCTCATTGAACTTCCCCCCTTCTTTATGTAATGTATCTCTAGTTGAATGCTTTGAATATTGTGTCTTCCATTATTCCTTGTGGGTCTCATTTTTTTTTTCTTTGATGTCTGAGCAGTGTTCCAGTTTTGCCAGGGCACAAACAGGGATTTTTTTTAATGTATGCATTTGCCAAAAAAAATAAAAGTAAATATTAACTTTTTAAACTTGCTTTAGTAAACATTAAATTTTTTGTTGCTTACTTTGCAAAAGGATTATATATTTTTTTGTATAGTATAACAATATGATATTTTATTTGAAGAATCTTAAGCTAAATGATATGCCAAAAATATGACATCCTATTGTGAAACTTAATCTTACTTATTGCCAGTCTTTTATGTCATTGTGATGCTGTTTGCAAAGCAGATTATAACTTATTATTTTATTTATGACTGCAACACATTTTAAAACATGTAATAATTGTTAGAGCTGGAATGGTTACAACTTTATTAATAACTGAATATTTTAATAGACCCAATCTCTGTTATCTAAATTAAAATTTCATTTAATAATATATCTAAAGCCACATAAAATTTAACAATTTTATTTACATATGAGTATACAACTTAAATTTTAGCTTCTAAAAATGTTCCATTTATTTGCTTTGTAATAATTTGTATGAAAGTAAATCTGACAAGGGTTATGTAACATTAAGCAACAATCTTTTACTTTGCAATGATTAAATTAATGTAAATGAAGATGTATTTATCAGAGAACTATTCATTTTTACCTCATCTGTGTAAAGATCTGGAATGGCATGAATAGGCGTTATCTTTTTTTTTTCATGTTTTGCCAAAATTCACAGAATCAAAGAAAAGAATTAGAATTTAATAGAATTTCTAACAATCTGAATTTTATGTTGTCAAATGTTGTTTTTGGGGTCTGTTAATTAACTCTTGTTTACTAATATTTCTCATAACATTAAATGATTATCATCATCAACTTAAGTTGTGTCATATTTTAATGTTTAATCAATTATTTTATTAATTTGAAGATGCGTATACCTTGGTATGACAGAACATGGGCTGAATCTTTACTTCCCTTCGTTTAGCCATAACAGATTCCAATAATAAAAATGTATTTTCAGTTTTCAAGCTTATTTTATAGTATGTGGTTATGAATTGTTCATTTGCCTATTAATCCTAACTTAGGTCTTTAAACTAAAAGCATGGCCCCATGATGAAACACAATTGTCAACATCTCTTTCAAAAAAGGGAATTATTTTAACAAAAATTTGCAAACATCACATATTGGAAGGTCATTGGGTACTGTCAACTTGGGGGTTTGGTCCAGGTCACTTAGGAATAAATAAAGAAATAAAAAAGAAAAAAAAAAGAAATCTGTTTTTTAAATTAAATAAAGAAAATTGAAAAAATATAAGCTGATAATAAGAATAAGAAGATCGCAAACAAAACAAATAATCAAATGCACTTTTTAAAATTTGTTTTACATCAGAATCCTCAAAAGTTGTTATCGGTACTGAATAATTTATTCCAAACAATGAGTAATATAAATTTCGTCACTCATATTGAGTATTGTCACCTCCAGCACTGATTTTATTCTTTTTAAAAATTCATTAATTTAAAATGAAATTTAATTATTATAATTAATATTGTTCTATCACATACATTCAAATGGGAAATAAATGTTCGAAGTAAAATAAATTGATTTTTTAAAAAAAGTTCTCTCCCTTTACAAGGCTAGAGTAAGGCAACGAGCAAAAGAGAGAAAAAGAGAGAGCGCGCGCGAGAGAGAATGGGGTGGTTTTTTTTTCATTGTGGCCCATGTCGAACCATGGTTCTTTATTAACTACTAATATAACCTTTGTCACATTTTAAACTTAAAAAGCAAAGAATTTTAAAACTATTTGTGGGCTTAATATTCTTGAGATTTTTTCCTGCTGTTGATAGAAAGGAAGTGATATAACTTATAACTCTCGGTTGAATTGGTGGATAATAGTTCTAATAAGATCATAGGATGAGCGGTTATCACTATTAGTATTATCAGAATCAGTGGCCTTAGAGAGACTGCAATCTTCAAGTAGGTAAATGGTGGCACTGAGATCAGCCATGAGACGCTTATGAATGTGTACAAGAATACGCATACGTTGAAATGCTATATTCTTTTCATGATATCGGAGTTTGGCCTTGTCGGATTTAATGAGGCCGCCGCCGGGTAAGAAATTACTACACGGAGACGAATGCAATTATGAAGAAAGTTTAGATGTACCGGTACATGGTATCTGGTTTTCTTAAAAAATCTTAAAGAGAGTGAGGGCACGTTCCTTGCGGTGGCTAGGTCAGGTGGTTGTGACCTCAAGACAGTCAATATAAAAGAACGAAGATGGTTTATGGCAGTTTTAAAGGAAGGCATAGTGGAGCAGTGAAAGAAGAGTAAGGGGATGTCGGTGAGACAGACGACGGATGGAAAAATAAGAAATTCCTAAAAATGGAAGCTGAAATAAATAATACACCAAAGTAGTAGATGAAAAAAAAAACCTACTAAAAAAAACCTAATTAGAAGGTGGCCCCATAAGTCTGGATCAGCTTTTTTCAAAATTCACCCAGCTTGGTGTGTTAGTACAGGACACAATGGCACTGATAGTAAAATCATCTTAATCTTTGTGGTCGCTTTTCTTGAATTGTTTGGACAGGAGACACTGCTTATCTTGCGCAAGTTGACGGAGGTGTTCACGGAGGATCTTGACACCACCTTGCACGAATGTCATGCTCTCATAGTTTGCTATTAAACAAACCGCAGAGATATGGGATCCAAGGCAATACCAAAACATGGATCTCTAGCTTCCTCAGCGACCGATGCCAGACTGTAGTGGTAGACGGCACAACCTCCTCCTTTGTCGGTGTTAAGTCAGGGGTCCCCAGGGCTCAGTGCTAGGCCCCTGTTTGTTCCTAGAATATATCAATGACCTGCCCGAGAAGCTGACCTCCCAAGCAAGACTGTTCGCAGATGACACGGCGGTGTATAGGACGATCACCAACAGTTCTGACCATGACCAGCTGCAAGAGGACTTCCATTGGTTAGCTGAGCGGGAGATGAGCTGGGACATGGAATTTCATCCCGTCAAGTGTCAGACACTGTCAGTCTCCAGAAGCAGATTCCCTCTACACCACCCTTACGAATTGCATGGCCATATTCTAGAGCCAGTTTCCTCCGTAAAGTACCAAAGAGAGGTCCCCTGGGACGAGCATATTAACAATGTGTGCAACCGGGCAAACAAGACGTTGGGGTTCCTAAGGCGAAATCTGAAGATCGGCAACTCAAGCGTGAAAGAAAGAGCCTATAATGCCTTTGTCCGGCCGCTTTTAGAGTACGCATCCTCAGTCTGGGACCCATTTACCCAGAAGAGCATCGACAGGTTGGAGGCGGTCCAACGACGGGCAGTACGCTTTGTCCTGAACCGCTACAGAAACACCTCTAGTGTTGGCAGCATGCTGGAAACACTGGGCTGGTCACCGTTAGAAGAACGACGATGACTATCTAGGCTCTCCATGTTGTACAAGATCAAAAATGGGCTGGTCCACTGCTCCAGTATTAAACAGAAACTCGTCAATCTCCCCCCCCCCCTTTTTAGACAGCGAAAAGGTCACGACAAGCAGTTTCGACTTTTAAAAACAAGAACTCAGTACAGGAGCTCCTCATTCCTGCCAAAGACAATAAGGGACTGGAAAAAGCTTACAAAAGCAACAGTTGAGGTGAATACACTTGACACATTTGCGGATATTGCCTCCTGTCTTGCAACCAGTGAATTATCCCCTTGAAATCACGCACATTAACATCGCGAACCCCTCTGAAACATAGTAGCCATAATAATCAATTCATTGATCGTGGGCCCTCAAAACATAGAAGAAGAAATACGATTCTTTTTTTTTATTTGGACCTCGAGTGTGTAGTCTGCCCCCGAACTGCTGTTTGATAGTTAATGTTGGCCTCGGGCTGAATAGTTTGGAGACCCCTGCCTTAAAGGTACTGCAATACTGCAAGCACTCTCAATTCTGCCCTTGCGGGCCTCTTGACCCCTTCGGGTCTCTTGGCTTAGCGCCTCTATACATGTAACAGATATCGTCTGGCCCAGGCCAGACACAAAGCGAGATAGCGCCTCTATACCTGTAACATCGATCTGCTTGGCCCAGGCCAGACACAAAGCGAGATAGCGCCTCTATACCTGTAACAGAGATCGTCCTGGCCCAGGCCAGACACAAAGCGAGATAGCGCCTCTATACCTGTAACAGAGATCGTCCTGGCCCAGGCCAGACACAAAGCGAGATAGCGCCTCTATACCTGTAACAGAGATCGTCCTGGCCCAGGCCAGACACAAAGCGAGATAGCGCCTCTATACCTGTAACAGAGATCGTCCTGGCCCAGGCCAGATACAAAGCGAGATAGACTACACTTTGATCTAAGCCAAGAGGCCTAGATGCGAAATAGGATTTTTTTTTAAAGTTTCTTTTTTATTATCAACAAAGAAAAATTTAATTATATACAGAATAAACTATTTACAGGCAAAAATACCTAAGACTTAGGCTAAGTGTTAAATGTAAAAAGTTTTAAATTAAATCATGTGCTGAAATAACATATTTACATAATAGTTACTGAAATTCTAATTAAATAGTGTGTACTATATTAAAAGTTGTTTCTATAATACATTTTAACAAGATGTATATATGCGTTGGAATTATAAACAAAAATAATTAATGTATTACTGTGTAATTATATTTTCTTAAATTATGTTTTGAATTATGTTCTGTATTTTAAATCTAAAAAGTGTTTCTAATGTAATGTTAGTGGAAAAAAAACTTGGGTCTGTGGTGCCATACATGTTTTCTGTATAGTGAAAGTAATATTAGACTTATTGTGTGTTGTTTCTGTTTTTTATTCTGGTATTGTGTTTTGTATTGTTCCTTGAAATATGTAATTCCTGATGTGTAAGTTGATTTGTTTTAAAATTGTTGGTGAAGGTCCCCATATATTCCCTGTGTATATTTTTTTGGCTATTACATATGTGTTTATGATTGTGCTCCTTCCAAAAATTGTGTGTGTTGTGTATTTGTGTCTGTTAATTATGTTTTTTTATAGATTGTTAAATGTTTTGCCCTGTTTCTGTATTAGTTTGAGTCTGTTTGTTTGAAAAGTAAATCCAATAAATCCTAAGACTACCCATCTTTACTATTCCTAAAGGGAATTCTAATCTATCACTCCACCTACCAATACCCATAATTTCAGATTTAGTTATGTTTATTTTAGACCCACTACCTCTCCCAAATTCTTGAAATATTGATAGCCTATTATTTTTTAAATTGACTTATCATCAAAAGGAAAAAAAAAAGTGTCATCTGCATATGCAATGATTTTTTTTCCTTACCCCCAAGGATCCCTAATCCTTTAATACTCTCCTCCCTTCTAACTCTCTCGAGCAGGGGTTCAAATGTTAGGATCAATGACATAGAGATATATATTATATCTCTATGGTCAGGAAATAAAGGTAAGGGGATAAAGGACACCCTTGACTAACTGATCTGTCAATTGTAATGTCTCTAGACCATCACCAATGCCAATTTATTTGGTTTAAATAATTAGCAAACGACGCATAAGTAAGGCTTTGAGTTTGTTCTGGGTGTTAAAAAATAAGAGATCCATGGTCCATAGCCATAGAAATATTTATTAAAATTTTAAAAAGTAAAAGAAAAGCAAAAGTTAAAGAATAAAAAAAAACAGCTAAGATACTGCTTCCGACCAAAGTGTCCATTGTCAAATTATAATAATACATTTAAAAAAATGTAATTAAAGGTTGATTTTTCAATTACATAATGAAACTTTGGCTAATGTTGGAAGATATGATCATGACGTCATTTGCGTGTTTTGTTAAGTTGGTGTTTTGGATTCACTCCCCTTATTTTTTTTCATACTTTCATTTTCTACTTATCCGATAGGCGTACGTTCAAATGGGAAGTAAATGTTCAAAGTGACATATTGATAAAGACTTATTGACTTTCCTCCCCTTAAGGCTAGAGACAGAATGTGTGTGTGTTAGTGTTTCAGTTTCACCTGAACAGCCGTTATTTGCGCTATGTCGGAAAACGGTTCATCGTCCTCATTAATTACCTTCTCGCCGTTACTTAAGCAGCACCGAATGCTAGAACCTAAGAGGTAGGTAGGCTTAAATAATAATTACCATAATTAATAAAAATCACCCGTCAAATGAAACTCTGCCCCTGGTGACTTAAACTTAAGTACTTAAGTCTTAAGTAAGATTTAGGCTTAGGGCTTAGGGCTTAGGCCTAGGCCTACTTCACATCGCTAAGATTATTACCTACACTACACCACTTTAACTATAAATTATAAAGTCAAAGTAAAGTAGGCCTATAGGCGGGCTAATGTCTAGTTATGGAGCCATGGCGTCATTTGCGTGTTTTGTTATGTTGCTGATGACTTAAGGGTTCAGGTTAGGGGCTAAAAAAAAAGTACCTCATTTCATTAGGTTAGGTAGGATAGGTTTAGGGTTCAGGTTAGGGTGAGGGATAGATTTAGGGTTCAGGTTAGGGTGAGGGATAGATTTAGGGTTCAGGTTAGGGTGAGGGATACATTTAGGAAGTTTTTTCATTATTTTTAAACGTTTTATTCTTAATTTTACGGGTCGTGTCAACCAAGATAGCGGCCATGTTAAAAAAACGCGGTACCAGTAGCGTTCAATTACCAGGTTAGGTTTAAGGATAGATTTAGGGTTCAGGTTAGGGTGAGGGATAGATTTAGGGTTCAGGTTAGGGATACATTTAGGAAGTTTTTTCATTATTTTTAAACGTTTTATTCTTAATTTTACGGGTGGTGTCAATCAAGATGGCGGCCATGGTAAAAAAAACGCGGACCCATTTCTCGAAATTTACCAAGTTTAGGAAGTAAACACGACCATATCTACCACAATTATTTATACAAAATAATAAACTAAAAGTTGGTCTACCTCCCTCCAAACTTGACCTAATGAATTATTAGGCAGTGAATGACACTAACGACACTTTGACAATGATACAATGTTAAAGATTGCCTTTGTTAACTGTTACGGTATATTAATTTATATTATACTATACTATAGTACTATACTATACATTTTAATTGTTAATTACCGTACAAAAATAAATACAGGCTTACTTGAGTTATAAGTTATAAACAATATTTTACATTGGGTATACAAACTTGTCAAACTCCTCAGAGTCAAAGCCCTGTAGTCCTAACTACTGTACTAAACTGGTGTAAACAGGTGTACTCAGAATCCCTAAAAATGTTACACAAAGATTGTCTTAAAACCCTGTACTTGAAAATCCTGTTCACAAAAAATGATAAGTTCAGATAAAGTTGGAGTAATAATTAGGCTATGGTAAGTCTACAATTTATAATTTTTATTTGAATTTAAATCAGTTATCAAAAGTTTTGCTTAGGATAAGTTATACAATAGACAATCTTTATTGCCTGAATTGGTTCTGAATCCCAAACAATTCAAACAAGTGTCTTTGATCTGAGTGTTATTCTTACTATTTTACACTTCAATTTATGTCCCAATTATGTCACCATCTATCAAGTCTGTTTCTTCTAATAATACCGTAATATCAAGTACCGGTATAAGTATTCCTTTTTTAAGTAAGACTGATTTGTTAAAATAAAGTAGGCTATTTTTTCTCATTTGTTGATTATTTATGATTCAACTTAAGGGTTGAGGATAACTTGATGTAATTCTCTGCCACTGTTATCTCAAAAACAGTTTGGCCTACTTACTCCCTTATCTGTCAAGTGAGTTATTACTATCTTTTGAAAAAAAACTAAAAACTTAAGATAGTAAAAATAAATATAGTGGTTGAATAAGTGTCACATTAACAGAGTAGTACTACATAGTAAAGCTGTTTTGTGGTAAGTTAGCTGTGTAATTAACCAGGGTAATCTCTTGTTTTTGTGGTAAGTTAGCTGTGTAATTAACCAGGGTAATCTCTTGTTTTTGTGGTAAGTTAGCTGTGTAATTAACCAAGGTAATCTCTTGTTTTTGTGGTAAGTTAGCTGTGTAATTAACCAAGGTAATCTCTTGTTTTTGTGGTAAGTTAGCTGTGTAATTAACCAAGGTAATCTCTTGTTTTTGTGGTAAGTTAGCTGTGTAATTAACCAGGGTAATCTCTTGTTTTTGTGGTAAGTTAGCTGTGTAATTAACCAAGGTAATCTCTTGTTTTTGTGGTAAGTTAGCTGTGTAATTAACCAAGGTAATATCTTGTTTTTGCGGTAAGTTAGCTGTGTAATTAACCAGGGTAATCTCTTGTTTTTGTGGTAAGTTAGCTGTGTAATTAACCAGGGTAATCTCTTGTTTTTGTGGTAAGTTAGCTGTGTAATTAACCAAGGTAATCTCTTGTTTTTGTGGTAAGTTAGCTGTGTAATTAACCAGGGTAATCTCTTGTTTTTGTGGTAAGTTAGCTGTGTAATTAACCAGGGTAATCTCTAGTCATAGGAACTTTCAGTAAGCATTTCTTATTTTAACCAGGGTAATCTCTTGTCATTGTAACTTTCAGTAAGCATTTCTTATTTTAACCAGGGTAATCTCTTGTCATTGGAACTTTCAGAAAAGTATTTCTTCTATTAACCAGGGGATTGCTTGCCCTCTTAACTTTTATCAGCGAGAAGCAGAAACTTGAGTGAAGAAATGTCCAGGATAGCTGTGATTGGAGCAGGAGCCATAGGACTCTCTTCTGCTGTCAATATTCAGAAACTGCTGCCTAATGCCAAAGTTACAATAATTGCAGACAAGTTTGGAAATGACACCACCACTAATGGTGCTGGAGGATATTTCCGCCCCAACCTTGATGACTTTTATATTGAGGATCGACAAATGGTGTCGTAAGTATTACAAACTTTTTGTAGCTTAATGAATTTGAATATAATAAATAAATTCTATATTAATCATTCTACCTAAAGTTATTACTTTGGTATAGTTTTTGAAGTCTTAGTTTTAAAATAAATTAGTTCATTGGAAAGGTAAAAAATAAAACAAGAATGAGTTGATTTAGTTCAGGAAATGGAACAAAACATTTCCTCCACCTATGCCAAAAGCATGTTCCTTAAATATTTTATTTATTTGTGTGTTTCTATATTGCACAGACAGTGGTTAAGAAACTCCTGGGAATTTTACAATGGCTTGGCCCAGTCAGAAAAGGCTGATGAAAGTGGACAGACATTAGTATCTGGGACTGTTGTGTATAACACACCAAAGGTACATTTGTCACAAGGCAAGATGCATTACAAATTATGTTTTGATTATAGATTAATACATTTTAATTTGGGGTGGGGGTTTTGTAAAAACAAACTTGTGACAACCCAATAAGATTTCAGCATTTGTAACAGAAACCATGAAATTAACATTGCTAAGCTAATTATTTCCGGCCTGTTTTTAATTACGGTAAATACAAAGTTAATAAACAATATGGCTACCTTAAACTAAAAGATCAAATTTTTTTTGTTGAACATCAATTAATTACTTTGGCTTCTTAATGAAAATAATGAAAGTTTAAAAAAATAATATTTCACAGTCAGGGGCCATCCATACTGATGTAACATTTCCGGTGGGGTGGGAGGGGGGCTCTCAATTTTGTAATGATGTGCGATGAGGGGCAGAGGGGGTAAGCAATGTGACGTAACAGAAGTGGAACGTTCTTGAAAAACATTTCACTTAAAAGCACTAAATTGCAGACATTTTTAACATTCTTTTATACAATTATAATTATTTAAAAATTAAAATACCGTCACTGAGAAAATCAGTACAGGTAAATGGCATGGGATCAAGTTACAGGCTACCATGGAGGAGGAGAATCAGTGTATTTTGACTTTGACAGTCATGAGAATTATGTCAATATGTGGTGATGGGAGTCATAGAATTAGAGCTACCATATGAATTGGGGTGAAAAAAAATGGTGGGCTGTTTGTGGGGGGTGGGGATAAATGTTCTAGGGCAGGGATTCTTAACCTTTTTGCAGTGCTGCATCCGCTCTCACTCTCAATTTCAACAAAACCTCTCACCACCGTTGAAATTAAATTGTAATAAAAAATTTTTAAATGAACATAATTAAATAATTTATTTATTGTAGTTTTATTTATTCAATTAATTTTCTAAGAAGAAAAAAATTACCAATACATAATACATGTAATGGGCAACCTAAATACACCCAAAAAAAATATTTATTGCTGCTAATCAAAATGCATAAAAACAGATTTTTTTTTTTTAAAAGGAAGGAACAACTAACAATGGCAGCAAATACAATTTTCTAAGTATTTGGCACCACAATGGGTGCAATCACCCCTAGTTAATAACAACTGTTGTTGGGAAATGTTTCTGACACTGGTACATTAAATCGATATCCATGGGAGGTGATTGTGTTCAACAGGTTTGTAAAGGACCGTAGTGGAGAGGGGGGGGGAGAGATATCCTAGTAAAAGGGGAGGGGGTTTGAGAGGTTTGTTTATATTTTATTTTTTATCTATTTTTTTGTGACTATTTTTAATAATGGGGGAAGGGGGGTAAAAATCGGAAATACGTGCTGATGTCATATATGGATTGCCCATCATGCTCCTAAAATTGTAACACATGTAAAAGACAAAGTCACTATGAACTAAACACACGTGTCAATGACATTTTAATGAATGCCACGCCACTGATTTAGAAAATGAACTCAACAGCTTAAATACATTTTAGTGATAAAAACTCATAATTTAGTTTTTGAGAATAATTTTGTGCTCACAAACGAAATAGGAAAAACGAAGCTAAAAAATGCACTTTAGATCAGTTTGTTTCCATTTGTTAGGTCTTCTCTTCCTCGCAGATCTTTTTTTCCCTTCCCGCCCCCATTATTTCATTCAGTGACTTTTAGGTTTGCAATATTTTCGTACTGCACCGTTTATAAAATATAAAAAGGAACTATGAATTGTTTTATTTTCTCTCTCATATTTATCACTAATGGCAGTGCAGATTATTATGTGTTTTCATTCATCTCAATTGATTCCCAGGATGGAGCATATTCCCTACTTGCTGAACTGGCTTATGATTTTCATCAAATTAAGGAAGAGGATCTGAAGAAGATGAAACTGAACTATAAATATAAGTATGAAATTTTAAACTGATATTTTTTTATTAAAAAAATTAATGAGGGCCGAAACTGTTTTAAAAAGTAAAATTCATTCACAAATGTGCGCTACACCCAACTGACATAATCGACCCCAGCAACCCACAAATAACTAGAATGAGGCTAGAGCTAGTTTATTCTGACATTTAAAAGATGTTGAGCTGGCTGCAACTATGTTGTTTTAAACGAATAGTTGATCCTAAATACTACTGGAATAGAAATTATGCTGTCTGAGTATTTTAGTTGGGTCCATTTCAGTGACCTCCTCTGTGATATGCCTTAGTCTGGCCCAATGCATATGGATTTTTCTTTAAAATTATTGTTTGTCCTTTGCATGGGAATTTTCAACTTGAGTAGTAGCCTTGACTTGAGCTGTATTTTGTTTAAAGTTATGGAGAATTGCTCAATTTATCAGCCTCACTCTCTTGTTTTTTGCCTATTTGGTCCATTGGCAAGACTTAGTCAAGATGACTGGAAATAGACCAGGATGCAGTAGATGACCAGCAGCGTGTCTTGTGTGTTTCCCTGCGCTCTTTATGATGTATAAAATTAACTAGTCACTGATTTATTCTAAAATTTTAATGATACCAAATATTCTGTATTCACTTGCCGTTCCATTATTTGTCTGAAAATCAAGATCTGTTAACTGTAGAAAGTTTAGAGTTCCTGAATGTTAGGAACAGTTTTTTAGACCCTGATGTTTAAGTAAGGTCATTGAATAATATTTTCGATTAAAATAAATTAATTAAAAAACCCATTACATTCATCTTATCTAAACTAAAAAAAGCTGAAGTTTTGTTTATGAAAATATACTTCTGAATGTTTTCTCAATGTAAGCTGACAGACCTGTGTTGGTAATGTCCACAGATATGGCTACAGTTTTACCACCATCATCACACAAAGTCCAAAATATTTCATGTGGCTCACTCGAAAGTAAGTTGTACCACTTGATAGGCTGTTTAATTTGTACCATTAGACAAGCTGTTTAATTTGTACCACTAGTCACGCTGTTTAATTTGTACCACTAGACAGTTTGTTTAATTTGTACCACCGTGCACCTCAAAAACGCCTGGCCATCAGCACCTTGATAACATAAAATTATCCGCAGCGCCCCCATCTTACAATGTTATAAATATTATTCAAGATAATATTTGCACGACCCATAAAGGGAGATAACACAATAAAATGTAAATGATTAACAATTGAATGAAATTTAAAAAAACACTAATGAAGATTTTTTATTTCCTTCATACACTGATTGGCTTAAGCCAGTGATACTACATCTGTTTCAAAAAGACAATACTTGTTAAAATCTAACCTGTTTTCACAAAGATGACTATATGTGGCAAGAAATTGCTTCTATAAAATCAAAATAAATATGCTGTTGTTTTGAAACAATTGATGATGTTTTTATCTGTGTCTAGTGAATAAGTTGGAAATTTATCAGTGGCTCCTCTTTAAGGCACATTTACTAGGGTTTGCTGTTCATTGCCCCTTGCGAAGTTCCGCCATTAAAGTGAAAGTTTTGCTGTCAATAGCTGCATGTGTTTTTTGAAAGATCAAAACTATTATTTCATCTTTAAAATTGTAAAAATAATTTTGCCTTAAAAATGTTTTTCTTGAAATAATTCAGCATCACCTCTCTTATCCGATGGAGCATTTTACCCCTACAACTACTCCCCTTCCCCCCATCCCAATGGGGCAATAACTAGCACTTTGTGAAAACTGCTCTAGATAAGCCTGACCAAGTTTTACCCCTAGAAGGGCTGTGTAAGCTACAGATAGATCATATAAGTTGTACCAATATAAGTTGTACCACAATGATAAAGTATTATCACTGTTAAAATTCTCACCAAACCCTTTGATTTTTCAAATCCTGCCCTCTGTATGATGAACAATCTCACCACAACAATTCTATGTTGTCATCGTTTCTTTGTAGAGGATAAAAAAGGACTTGATAAAAGAGTTGACAAAATTTCAAATTTTTTAGTAAAACATTTTTCATCTTGAGTCAACAAAAGTGTTTGAGCCCTATAAACCCAGTTGCCCTTGAGAAGATCATGCCAATGTTGGTGAGGTCATGATAAGCCCTGGAGAAGATCATGCCAATTTTGGTGAGGTCATGATAAGCCCCGGAGAAGATCATGCCAATGTTGGTGAGGTCATGATAAGCCCCGGAGAAGATCATGCCAATGTTGGTGAGGTCATGATAAGCCCAGGAGAAGATCATGCCAATGTTGGTGAGGTCATGATAAGCCCCGGAGAAGATCATGCTAATTTTGGTGAGGTTATGATAAGTTAATTCTCTTGCAGGTTCCGAGAGGCTGGGGGTAGTATTATCAAGAAAAAAGTTCAAAGCTTGCAAGAAGTGAGTGATGAATTTGATATTTTATTAAATCTTGTACAGTAATCAATGTATTACTTACCCTTAAGGGCTTATAGTTAAATCTCTTAAATCTGTTCTAGTTTTAATAAAACTTAAGGGAATAATTTTTGGGCAGCTTATGGGGCAGCCAGTATGAGATATGAATATAATTTAAATTTTTGGGCAAATAAAATATCCATACTATATTGTCTCCAAACTTCTCCCACACCTGTGGTATAACTGAATAAACAAGCTCACTGCCTTGTGGGTAACTTGGGCTTATCCAAGTCCAAAGTTAATGATGAAAAGTCTGACATAGTCATCCTCATAGAGATGACAACCAAAGAAAAAATGGCCTGCCCAAGTTGTATTGACTAGGTCGTCTTGATGCAACATTTGGTTGGATGGATCAGGAAAAATGTTGCATCTAAGAAATATCTGGTTACTGAAAACATAATAAAATAGTTAACTTTTCTTTATATGGAAGATTTTACTTTGTCAAAAACAGATCAAATGGCATCAAATATATTTTTCTTGTAATTTCAGTTAGCTGGAGAGTTTGATTTTGTTGTAAACTGTTGTGGACTTGGAGCACAGGAGTTGGTGAATGACCAGAGTATTTATCCTGTTAAAGGGCATCTGGTCATGGTGAGAGGTTATAGTTAAATGACATCTCGTCATGGTGAGAGGTCATAGTTTTTCTCTCTTCAACATTAGCACATTTGACAGTGCTGAAAACTGACAGCATTTAACACACTATAACTTAATATGTTTCATTTTCTCTCCAAGAATAGTCAAGTGGCATTAATAATATAGTAACACAGTTATGCCCCTGATATGATTACATTCACCTTCTTTGTCTTTCCGCTTTTACCGGGCATGCGTTGCGGGGAGTTATAGTTGAGGCAAGGTTCATGTTATGCATTTTTAGTTTCCTCGCCACAATAAATCCACCAAAGGTGTGATCTTCCTCTGGCCTTGAAACTGGACTGCCTGTTACTTCCTCTGGTCTTGAAACCGGACTGCCTGCTACGTCCTCTGGCCTTGAAACCAGAGAGCTTGCTATTTTAAGCTTGTAATGCAGATTGGTTGACAGGCATTCTGACCTGGTGGCCAAACCAATGGCCAATCATCTGTGATATTTTTATCAGCTGCTCACCTCAAAATCTCATCTGACGGTTCAGAATTTTTCTCTCGAGACTTATCTTCAGAGCCAAGGTCTGACATTGGTCAGTAAAGGTTGGAATAAAGACAGCATAAATTTACCTGTGTTTGGTCTCCATCTTTATTTGTGGATGTGTTAGTAGCAAGGCTATATGGATGCATTCTGCAATAGTCCACTGCGACAACACTTGACAAATTTGCGTCTATTGTCTCAGGACTTCCAACCTTTGCAACCAGTGAAATATCCTTGTCAACACCAGGCACAGAAACATTGCAAATCCCCTCTACATGCATAGGAGCCAGAATGATCAATAAATTGATCGTGGGCCCTTAATATATAGAAGAAGAAATGACCACTGGATCTGAATGATGATGATGTATTGTATGGTGTAATTCTATCAGCAAAATGTCTCTGGGAGTCATGCACATCAAAAGTGAAAAATTTTGCCAATATCATGAATAAAATAAAAATCTCTTTAAATTTGTAAGAATATTTTTAATAAGCCTAATATTTTTAAATAATAACACTAACATCATATTTACTTAAAAGGTTTGTTATGAAATAATAGAATGGTAAAATAAATAGATGAAATTAAAACCCATTTAATCATTGATTCTATTTGAACAGGTTCAAGCCCCATGGATGAAGAACTTTTTCCTATCAGAGGATGATATTTATCTCATTCCCCAGTAAGTTGTCTACTGCTCCAGAAAATGTATGATGTGTGATATCTACCAAGCCAGATAAAATGTGTAATATATAAATTAAGGAATTGTTTTTAAAATATTTAAACTGCGTGTTAAAATATTTTTATCAACATAAAGAATGTGTTTAAAAAATTTACATAATCATAAATTACACATTTTTTTTAAAAAACAACAGTAACGATAAGTTGATTATTGGTGGAACAAGAGAGAAAGGGAACTACAATCTGACACCAGATCTGGCAACTCGGGAACGTATCCTCTCAAGGGCTGAAGCACTGTTTCCTCAGTTGAAGGTGACTAACTTATTTAATGGTTTGCTGGGTAAAAGCAACTAGATCTAAATCACATTGAGATGAAACAATTTTAGTTTGATAGAGAAGCAACTTTTATGAAAATAAAGCAAATGTTTTGAACTCATTTTTATATTTCTAGCCTTTGATATTCTATCACAGTTATCAGTGAAATTATATGGCTACTAAGAAGGAGCTGCTCCTCCCACCACCATGGAAGCTAACCCCCACTCCCCCCTCTCCGTCTTACACAACTGATTCATGGGCGTCAGGCTTCCTAAAAAGTTAATAAACAAGGAATAGGTGTATTTTGGAAATTTTAAAACTTATTTTTAAAAAAACAAAGAAGATAATTTTATTTCTGTGGAATACAAAGCTAAATATTACCATCTACTTGGTATAAAGAGTAGGGTAGTGTCAAAAAATAAGTAACAAACCAAAATATTTTATATGATTTGTATTTTTGTCACTGTTAGTGTTACAGTACAGTAGTAACTGTTTATGATAAACTAGGGCTACAGTGGGGCATGGTGATCTGTGATTACTAATGTTATAAAAGGTTTAATTTAAAAAATAAAGACTGATTACTATTTTAATTGTATTGTATCATCTTGTATAATACTTTATGCCTCCATTGAAAACCCCTGGGTTATGTTATTTGGTGGAATTAGTTGTTCCTTACTATTTGTAGCACTGCCATAGAACTTCTTTGAATAGTATTGAAATAAAATATTTTTTATCATGTGTTGAGCTTGTTATTCCAGGGTGCGAAGCTGTTGGGTGATTGGGTAGGACTGCGTCCGGCACGTCAGAGGATACGATTTGAAACAGAAATTCTTGACTGCGGCCGCAAAGGAAAGCTACTGGTGAGTAAATGAATTTTAAAAAAACTTTTTTAAAAAGACTATGAATAACTTTATTAAAGTTTGAAACTTTCTCCATAGTTCCTTTGTGAGCGTTTACTTACATGGAACTAACAATACATAACAAATAACTCAGGTATTGTTATATGTTGATAAGGTATGTTCATCACAGCAGAAATCTGTCATGTTTTACTATTGAGTTTATTCATTAAAATTGTAAGGATTTGAAAGCTAAAATTTTTGTTTCAGGTACTCCACAACTACGGCCACGGAGGTCATGGGATTTCATTATCATGGGGCTCAGGGGTCGATGCCGCTAATGTGGTTAAAAATCTGTCCACTGCTTCCAAGTCACGATTGTAGTTTTAAAAAAATATTTTACATTTTATTTTTAAAAATAGTTCAATTATTTCTGGTACAAGGCAGTTAATTAATGATTTAAAATTGGTAGGAAACTTGGGAAAAATAATGTGTACTTTTAAAGTAAAACTTTTCAATTTTCAATGTACAAGTGATGGCACCTCTCTTAATTATTGGATAAAATCACAAAATTTAAAAAAATCTTTTTAAAATTCTTTCATATCCTTATATTACGGTACTTAGTTGATTTTGTTAAATAAACTTCCTAGTCAGCTTGATGAGTGGGAACAAGGAGAAAAAATTCATATTTGAAAGTTGATATCCGTTTTTGATCATTGTGGTTATAATTATGCATAAACTAGCAACTATGCTGTCACTTATATTTTATTTAATGAACTATTTAATGTTTCCCCACATAGTATTTTTTGGGGGTGGGGGGGGGGGGGGTCTTCTCTACTCTTGATGTAAGGTTATTTTTCAGATACACTTTTAAAATAGTAGCCGTATTTGGAATAAATGTTTTTTGATGTCAAGTTGGCTATTAAATTTTAAAATATATTATATATATACACACACGTATAAATAACAAGGTCTCAAATTTTACTTACTTGTACTTTCTTTTTTCCCTGATGGTGATTAAAAAAAAAAAAAAAAAAAAAAAAGATCTTAAATTTAATTACTTGTACTTGTAATGTCTTCTCTGATAATATTACTCACTCAA
The DNA here is from genome assembly GCA_964017045.1 of Omphiscola glabra. Lineage (NCBI taxonomy): Eukaryota > Metazoa > Mollusca > Gastropoda > Lymnaeidae > Omphiscola > Omphiscola glabra. The sequence goes on from OZ024800.1 coordinate 4,598,370, forward strand.
CCAAGGCAGGAAAAGAACTGCCAATTTTTTTTTTTATATTGCAATAAAACAGCCACATTCACAGAGACACATAGACACAAAGCTAACAAAACAATTTCACTTGATCCTTAGGTGCTGGTTTATTTGTGGACTTGGACAAGGGAATGACAATGACTGTGCTGTTGGTTTGGGGTTTTAAAAACAAGAAGACAAAAAAAACACCAAATGTGTACAGTAATATAAGTTCAGTTACAAAACATCCATTCAATATATATATATATGTACTCAAAATATTTATGTACATACACATGAATCTAGAATAATTCAGAAATAAAGTTTGTCTTGCATTAAATAGTAACCGGAAAAGATCAAGTTTCTTGGTGTTGCATCAAGTCAAACTCAGGCATCTTCTCTAAGCTGTATACAAATAGTTCATTGTTGAGACAATGCTGGAATGTAAGTTTATGGTTTATAGTTCCTCCTTGTTCCCAAAAAAATAACTAACAAAATCATAAACAGTCATATAAATAAAAGGAAGTTACATTTCCTGTCACATTGAAGGTGAGAGTCACTCAGATTTGCCTTTAAATTTAAGTGTGCTGATGCAGCTGTTCAAGGTATTTGATGGAAAGTGCTGATGCAGCGTTCAAGGTATTTGATGGGAAGTGCTGATGCAGCTGTTCAAGGTACCGGTATTTGATGGAAAGTGCTGATGTAGCTGTTCAAGGTATTTGATGGAAAGTGCTGATGCAGCTGTTTAAGGTATTTGATGGAAAGTGCTGATGCAGCTGTTCAAGCTATTTGATGGAAAGTGCTGATGCAGCTGCTTAAGGTATTTGATGAAAAGGTCATATTTTCTGAAGTATTTTCTGAAGAGTTAAAACAAGGCACAGTATGATTTAAGTCAGTGGCCCTGTAATTCAACAGGGCAAGACCTGATTAGGCTCGACTAGGGTGGAGAATTATTTCATTATGGGGGACTGCAGTCCGTCAAACAAAGGGCGCAACCCCAAGGTGGAGATGTAGCAAAGACACAAGTGATTAAATGACTCCATAGAAAAACTAACTATAAGCATTCACAATATTTCCAAGTTCTGCTAACAGAGTAATTTTGTATTCCTTGAATGACTGCTTTTTATAAACACAAAAAATTACATTGTTGGTCAGAATGATACTATTTTTATCTGAAGAATTCACAGAATGTATTATTTTTTGTATTAGTACACACTGTCATCAGTAATTTTATAGCAAGAGATGGCAACATTGAGTAGTAAACATTGTCATACCCAGTAACACACAAACTGCCGTTCAAACACGTGTTCAAACACACACATAAAGCTGCAGCACAGCTACATAAAAACAAACGGTGTGTTAATGAACGGTTTGACTCAACAACAATTATTAGAAATACATAAGTGTTTTGCATTCATTAAGGTTAGAGATAAGAACAGCAAATGGTGGAGTACCAGCAAATGGTGGAGTACCAGCAAATGGTGGAGTACCAACAAATGCCTGTTTTCTTAAAGGTTAAGTCACTGTTATAAATGTTGACCATTGCAGGAACATGCATTTTTGAAAATCACGGATGTACTGTAGATAAAATAATGGCTTTCAGTAGTGTTGTGCCAGATTTAATTAGTAAGAAAAAAAGGCAGAATTCTGGGAGAGATATTTATGATGGGTTTCTCCATACATTTCCAGAGCACTTCAGTCATCTATGGGTCGAGGGCCTTTGATTCAGATTGTATGATTTCTCAAGAAGGCATAAGCCTTTGGAAACAATGAGGAGATATTTGATAGTCACTTTTTCTTCAAGTCAATATAATTTCTATGAAATAATTTAATGCCCATTATCTTGATTCAAAAAGGAAAACCAAATTCAACCTAGAATCTACAGCAAATAAAATCAAAGATATTTTTTTTAAAATTTACCTTGCAAAGGGACAAAAGAATATTGTTCTAGGATTATTTAATGGTAAATATTTTTTTCACAGAAATGCATGTGAAAATGATTTGAAAGCAAAATGTTGCATTTCTTTCATTGTCAGGTTAACATGAGGTTCAGCAATATTATTTATGTTGGATACAATATAGCATGTAACCTCGTTATAGTTAAATGGAGTTATGTAACATAACCCCAGTATGTGAGTTACAAAGAAAATATCTCAATGAAATGTGTCTCCTTGAATTTTGACCCATAAGTTAACATTTTAAAGACATATGATGCAGAATGTGGTCTAACACTAGTACATCAGTTGATACGTCTAAGACATATGATGCAGAATGTGGTCTAACACTAGTACATCAGTTGATACGTCTAAGACATATATCATGCGTAATGTGGAGTAAGCAACTAAATTTCTTGTAAGGAGCTGCATGAATAGTTGAATAATTCTCACCTCACACTACTTGCTATTTAAAATATATTAGCTATACAGTTCAACCACCAGCATGCCATCTTTGGACATACATTTTAAGCTGAACATTTCCCCTCATTTCATTATAACAAGGAAAGTGACTCAGGGGGCATACTTTAACACAAACTTAACAGTTTTTTTAAAGAAAATAAAATGAACACGACTCTCACATTTAAAATGATATACTGTATTGAGAATGGGCAGAAGACCAACAATAAAGAATGATCCTAGTTATTTACAGCTCTACCAAAATGATTGTGCCGATCCATTCCCAAATGCTACAGACCACATTCTAACTTATGTCTCACTTGTTAGAATGCATAGAAATAAATTAGAAATAGACATCTTTTAATTATATGAAATTGATTATTCAACATTAAAACAATCAGCATATTTGATTGTTAACATTTTTTACTTACAGTGGAGAACTTTCCATAAGTACTAAATAACAGAAAACTTTGCATATTTGCTTGCTCACTCAAGAAGAGTCTCCTTTAAGATCTGGTATTGGTTACATCGGGGGGGGGGGGGGGGGGGGGAGGAAGAAAACACGCTCTGCTCATTTAAGATCAGGAATGGTAGGGTGCTACATTATAAATATGGTGTTCATACTGTACCATGGTAGGGTGCTACATAATAGGTATGGTGTTCATTCTGTACCATATAATGGCATACAGTGAAACCTGATGTAAGCCCTTGAGGCCGAAGCTAAAGGGGTGCTATTTACAGGCATGGTGCTATTTACAGACATGTTGCTATTTGCAGCTTCAGCCAGTGTTAAAAAAATGGTTCCGTGCCCGAGTGAGGTAGCACAGCACTTCAAGGTTCGTTATTTCCAGATTTCACCGTACTGCTTGTAAGATCCAGACAAAAATTACAAGAAGTGAGAGGGTGTGCGGAGCTGCACCATGATACAAATGTAAAGTTTTAATTATTCTCTTAATTCACAACATTCAGCAACTTAGAGCAGGGCTATCCTTACATAATATGCCATTTATACCAATCTGGATTAGATACCAATTCCATTTAGGTGAACACAAAAACATTTCCCAACAAACGAAAACTACAATTTTTTATGAATGTCAATCAAATGCCAATGCCGGAAAAATCTTGACCAAATATATCTAAAATAATCATAAAAATGGTTCAGAGATCCTAAATAGAGAGAATAGCCGTGTTAGCGTTAGCATAGCCAGATAACTGAAAGGGGAAAGAATTATTGCACTCTGAGGATACTTCACCACATGTTTGTGTCCAGTTTTTAAATTTTAGTTCATATTAATTATACTTTTGGAAATAAATAAATAAAACACCATGACGTACAATTTTAATACATGGTGTACAAATTATTTTTTTCTCTTTTAAAAAAAAAAAAAATGTAAATGAATTTAACAGTGACAAGATAAATTTCCAACGTTTATACTCTCATCAATTTTATGTGTTTTTAAACTCTTGTACGTTAACTGCTCAGTATGGCACATATCTTAACTCAGTTAATTAAGTGGTATCAAATCAGCCATAGTCTGTGTGTCTCAGTGTGTGTCTGCGCGGGGGTTGGGGGTTGCTCTTACTGCTAAAATTGTTTATCATAGACTTTATATAAGACTCACTTGACAGTGGCATATGAAGGTTATTGTAACTGATGGTCAAGATATACTCAAGAATTACAACTTCATTTGACTGGTTGGTCGACTACTCTATATCAACATACACACACATAGATATATTTGTATGTATGTGTAAAAATATATAAAATATATGAAGAATGCCACATTTCTGAATTTTACGGATAAACAAAGAGCAAGAAAAAAAACTGGAATAATTATTTTTAATGCGTAAGCCAGTCTTAGACTTGGAGTGACGGGTTAAACCAGATTATTGTCTTCTATAATAAATTCAGGAACCCATGTTTCTGATGTTTGTAGAAAGGGTCAGCCGATTCAATGAGTGAGGCAAGTTTAACATCGATCCTGAGATTTCATCCAATGGATGGTTTCCATTCTTAAACAAAATAGATGGTCTGGAAATAAATATTTACCCCATGGTTCCTTCATTAATCTGGAAATAAATATTTACCCCATGGTTCCTTCATTAATCTGGAAATAAATATTTACCCCATGGTTCCTTCATTAAACACTGCAAATAAATCTAAATAATAGTAGAGAAAATATAAAAATAATTTTTTATGAAGATGACTTTTAAAAGAGCAGATTGCTATGTACATTTCCACAAAGATCAAGGGACACTTTTGTTGAGAGACACATTTCACCTCATAATTACTGCATTTAAGCTATTTTTAAGATAATATAAGTATCATATGCAAAAATTGTTGTAGCTTTGGACATTTTTTAAATCTTGGCTTTGAAGAAATTAACTGTATGGGTGTTGTAAAAAATCTATACACATTAAGTACATACAGTCTGTAATTTATAAAATATTAAGAACAAGACAGTAATTAGATAAGCACAAATAGTGCTTTAGATCACTCAAAGTTTTTGTGCTCTCTGTATGAAGTGGTCAAATAACATGTTTAAAAAAACATTAAAATCAATCTCACATCAAGTTAAATATTGCTCCATTCTCATTACAAAAAAATCTCACATCAAGTTAATATTTGCTTCATCCTCATGTCATTGTGCAACCCTACTGTATACAAAAATAAAATGCCGTAATATATATATTTCTTTTTTAAACATAGTTTCTTTTTTAAATCAATCAAGTGTATGAAACTTGTAGATGTCAGTGACATTTAACCTTGATATGTTACAGACATGACAGCACTTTGACATGACATCACTTTGACATGACAGCACTTTGACATGACATGCTTGGAGTGTCAGGCTGATGTGGGGGACATTGACACAATGGTGCCTATAGGCATCAACAAGTACAAAGACAGAGATCCTCACTGCATCATTGCACAGAGGCTAAAATATACTGTGGCTTTTATTATTCTAAGGTCTAATCATATGAATCTCATCATCTCTCTGGTATACAGTTGAGTGTACAGCATTTAGGCTCCAAGTGTACACCATTGAGGGCTCCAAGTGTACACCATTGAGGGCTCCAAGTGTACAGCATTGAGGGCTCCAAGTGTACAGCATTGAGGCTCCAAGTGTTCATTTATTATGATAGAAATGAGAATGCAATAACAATAATATTTTTAAAACAGCAACTTATGGAATATAAATTATTACTCAAGTCATGTAGCTCAGTAAGAAACACATACAAGGGTTTCTATGTACATTTGATCTTTTAAAATGTAATATATTTTCATTTATATATAAATAAATATTTATATGATGACCTTGCAAAATCACTGTTATAATTATATGATCAAGGGTAGGAAACATTTATCAATAATCAACATTGGTAACAAGGCAGAACTATGGGGCGTTCGAGCAACTGTAACTTTCCTGTAACATAGAAACAATTCAAACTCTCAGGCCAAGGCGGCACTTTCCAGGCCAAGACGGCACTTTTCAAATGACAACTCTTATTGCTTTACTTATATTTTATTGACTTAAAATGACGTCATGTTTCTTTTGAACTACAACAGACTATACAAGTCCATTAAAAAAGGCATTTGATGTGTAGAGCAGTGCAGTCACAATATTATTTTAGAAGCATTTCTCACAGTTTTCTTTGAAATTTCTTTCATAAGAACATTAAAGATAGTAAGAATTATTTTGAGCATGTTCTTAAAACACTCTCAGTTATTTACACTTCAACTGAGTTGTAAAATAATGTATTTCTAATTCTCCTGATAAAAACTAAACCATTAAAAAAATATATGCACAGTGCACGAGTGCCTTCTAATATATTATCAGAAATGCACAGTGCATGAGTGCCTTCTAATATCTTATCAGAAATGCACAGTGCAATGGCGACGTGAACGCTATCATAAAATAACACAGCATTTTTGTTTTTCGTCCTCATCCCCGCCCACAATGGGGGCGCTAGTTGGGGCCACAAACCTCCTCAACTGACCTTCCCTGATGCTCCCCTGAGGTGTGCCCCCTTGAGGATTGTGTGCCGTGCTATTGTTATTAATGTTGTGTCCATTCTTAACCTTCTCCATCATCATGGGCGGTGGGTAGAAGTGAAGCTGGGAGCTGTTCACCGAGGGGCTCCGATTCTGACGATTGGGAACACTTGCCAAAAACATGCTCTGAAATTGTTCCTGCAAGGCATCGTTCTGAGGATTGTTTTGAGGTCTTTTCAGATCATTTCCTTCTGAAAAACTGGAGGGCAGGGGTGGCGACATTCTGGGGTTAACTAATCCTTTCTGTGCACTATTTTGTGTTGCCGGTTTGATGTTACCACCAGGAAGTCTGGCCGCAGAGGAATGATGCACAGTGTTGGCTTGTGCTGTGTTTTGATCAGATCCATTGGCAGTTTTGGGTGATGGCTTGTTACTGTCATGGTCATCAAATGACAAATTGACGTCATCTATATTTGATGCAGGAAGAGTCTCCTTTTCTTCTTGTAGCACCTGAGCCAAGCAAATGATACCATTTTATTAACATTACTTTTTTTATTAGAGAGGACCAGCATTTTACCGACAAAGTTTAAATAGTCTACACAATCTAAAAGGCATTCAATAATATTTAAAAATTTTCTGCCTAGAAATTGTCATGAATTTATTTTTAATAGCAATACTTAAGCCCAGCTAATGCTATGGACAGTTATAACTGCAACGCTATAAGTCAACTCATACTTCAAAGATTTCTTTCCCCTCTCAACAAGCAGATGTGGAATCTGTCTAATGTTTCACATGCATATCACATCTCTGCTCATGTCTATTATATCCCAACATTCACCCTCGCATCTCTGCTCATATCTATAGATATCCCGACATTCGTCCTGGCATCTCTGCTCATATCTACAGATATCCCAACATTCACCCTCACATCTCTGCTCATATCTATAGATATCCCAACATTCACCCTCGCATCTCTGCTCATATCTAAAGATATCCCAACATTCACCCTTGCATCTCTGCTCATATCTATAGATATCCCAACATTCATCCTCACATCTCTGCTCATATCTATAGATATCCCAACATTCATCCTGGCACCATCAGGGATAAAGATCACAATTTAATACTTGTAGTGAAAACATCTTCAAAGGGAAATACTGTTACAATGTACTCACAGGTAGCTCCTCCTCATCTTGCATAACTCGTAAACCAAAATGCAGTGCTTCCTCTTGAGCCTCTTTCTTGAACAAGTTGCTTTTTTCTCCCCGCAAGGAGCTCCGCCTCATGGATGCACTGCAAATGGGAATAGGAAGACAAGAGATTTTAAAGATGAGTAAACATTAACCCTATGCAATTTTAGTTACATCAATTTCTAATGCCACTTCACATAAGAACTACTCTACACCAGTTACTATTGCCACTTCCCATGGAACATAAGAACTACTCTACACCAGTTACTACTACCCATAGAACAAAAGAACCACTAAAATTTACATTAAAATTCTGACAATCATATACATTGGAAGTAAATAAGAGCAATAATGATCTATCTCGCATTTATTTCTTGTTATAATCAGAACCTTATTGCTCTCAGGTAACCAAATATTTGTCATTTCTAAGATGTAGCACTTTTATTTGTCTGCTGAATCTTAATAGGTTTTGTCATTTCTAAGATGTAGCAGTTGTGTTTGTTGAATCTTAATATGTTTTGTCATTTCTAAGACCGGACAACTCACAGCTTTTTATGTTATTATTTTAAGACAATTTTTTATAAAACATAGCTTCTAACTATGTCATGTATTTTGTCATATAATTAGCAGTAACAATTTTTTTGTAAAATCTTTCATAAAATGAATTTTTCAACATGTTTTTACCCGCTACCCTGGCTCACATTAACGTAGAGATACCGAACAACGGTTGAGAGATTGGAACATCAGGATGTTTTATTAATTATTTCCGCCATTAAATGACAAACCCTATTAACAGAATATTGATAAATTTTAATGTTCGGCTTTTGATGGCGTTTTCTACATTAAAAATATTAAGTGATCTGGCAGGGCCAAGAAATAAGGGAGGCCACTTTTGAAACTTGGCCGCCTTTATTTGAATTTTCACAGTATTGTTTGTTTATATTATAGATTTGATTGCATACTGCTAGTGACTGCTGACTAACTAACCACATGTTAAATAGATGCAACTAAGATAATGTACAAAGCATATCAGTTAAATAACAAAAAAATTTTTAATATTATTTTGAGACTTTACAATATAAAAAAAAAAAATAATGTTTGTTAAAAAAGCACAAATGTGTTAGAATTAGCTGTATTAGTAAAGCGATTAAAACAAAATAAAAAAAGGTTTTACGAAGTTTTGTACATGCAAAATAAAAATTTTAATAAAAGAAACATGTGACTTGTCCATTTTCCACAACTTTAAAAAAAGACAAAACATGGAAATAAAAAAAAAAAATGAAAATAGAATATAACTGATATATTTAAAAAAAAAAAGATGATCAGCATTTTGAGGGTTGACAAAATGAACACCACCCAGCTGACTGTGTGCTGCCAGTCAAGCAAAGACCAGTCAAACAAAGACCAGTCAAACAAAGACCAGTCAAACAAAGACCAGTCAAGCAAAGACCAGTCAAACAAAGACCAGTCAAGCAAAGACCAGTCAAGCAAAGACCAGTCAAACAAAGACCAGTCAAGCAAAGACCAGTCAAACAAAGACCAGTCAAACAAAGACCAGTCAAACAAAGACCAGTCAAACAAAGACCAGTCAAGCAAAGACCAGTCAAACAAAGACCAGTCAAACAAAGACCAGTCAAACAAAGACCAGTCAAACAAAGACCAGTCAAACAAAGACCAGTCAAACAAAGACCAGTCAAACAAAGACCAGTCAAACAAAGACCAGTCAAACAAAGACCAGTCAAGCAAAGACCGGTCAAACAAAGACCGGTCAAACAAAGACCAGTCAAACAAAGACCAGTCAAACAAAGACCAGTCAAACAAAGACCAGTCAAGCAAAGACCGGTCAAACAAAGACCGGTCAAACAAAGACCGGTCAAACAAAGACCAGTCAAACAAAGACCAGTCAAACAAAGACCAGTCAAACAAAGACCAGTCAAACAAAGACCAGTCAAACAAAGACCAGTCAAACAAAGACCAGTCAAACAAAGACCGGTCAAACAAAGACCGGTCAAACAAAGACCAGTCAAACAAAGACCGGTCAAACAAAGACCGGTCAAACAAAGACCGGTCAAACAAAGACCGGTCAAACAAAGACCAGTCAAACAAAGACCGGTCAAACAAAGACCGGTCAAACAAAGACCGGTCAAACAAAGACCGGTCAAACAAAGACCGGTCAAACAAAGACCGGTCAAACAAAGACCGGTCAAACAAAGACCAGTCAAACAAAGACCAGTCAAACAAAGACCGGTCAAACAAAGACCAGTCAAACAAAGACCAGTCAAACAAAGACCGGTCAAACAAAGACCGGTCAAACAAAGACCGGTCAAACAAAGACCGGTCAAACAAAGACCGGTCAAACAAAGACCGGTCAAACAAAGACCAGTCAAACAAAGACCGGTCAAACAAAGACCGGTCAAACAAAGACCGGTCAAACAAAGACCGGTCAAACAAAGACCAGTCAAACAAAGACCGGTCAAACAAAGACCGGTCAAACAAAGACCAGTCAAACAAAGACCAGTCAAACAAAGACCAGTCAAACAAAGACCAGTCAAACAAAGACCGGTCAAACAAAGACCAGTCAAACAAAGACCAGTCAAACAAAGACCAGTCAAACAAAGACCAGTCAAACAAAGACCGGTCAAACAAAGACCAGTCAAACAAAGACCAGTCAAACAAAGACCGGTCAAACAAAGACCGGTCAAACAAAGACCAGTCAAACAAAGACCGGTCAAACAAAGACCAGTCAAACAAAGACCAGTTAAACAAAGACCAGTCAAACAAAGACCGGTCAAACAAAGACCGGTCAAACAAAGACCAGTCAAACAAAGACCAGTCAAACAAAGACCAGTCAAACAAAGACCAGTCAAACAAAGACCAGTCAAACAAAGACCAGTCAAACAAAGACCGGTCAAACAAAGACCGGTCAAACAAAGACCGGTCAAACAAAGACCAGTCAAACAAAGACCGGTCAAACAAAGACCAGTCAAACAAAGACCAGTTAAACAAAGACCAGTCAAACAAAGACCAGTCAAACAAAGACCAGTCAAACAAAGACCAGTCAAACAAAGACCAGTCAAACAAAGACCAGTCAAACAAAGACCAGTCAAACAAAGACCAGTCAAACAAAGACCAGTCAAACAAAGACCAGTTTGGTCATTTACAGTTATAGTGAAAAAACTAAAGAATTTGGTTTAATTTAACCTCACAGTTTAACAATCTTAAACTGATAATTTAATGAAAGTGTTGTAGAAGTTGAATTAAAATTAATGGACTTCATATTTTGCTATTTTATTTTTAAAAATCCATGCCTATTACTATTACTATTATGTAATGGGATATTCTGGCAAAATTTATCCCATATGGATGCGTGTATGCTACACAACCCATATTGTCTTTGCAATATCTGTGCTAAACACTAGTTTCTACAGTCTGAAGAAATAAATCAAATTTTTAGTTGAAATAAAATACCATGTTCTACCAATAAGGATCATCATTATCATGATGTCCCATAGTCCTTCGACCGTTGGGGCGCCACAGATGACATAAAAACTATTCTTCTCCATTCCTCTCGGTCTCCTGCCCTATGCATAGCATCGCCTAGTTTTAATCCCGTCCATTCTTTGATGTTATCTTCCCATCTTTTTCTCTGTCTTCCTCTTCTTCTTCTTCCTCTAGTTGTGCCTTGCAAGATTTCCTTGGCGAGCCCTTGTTTTCTGGTCACATGGCCATACCATTCAAGTTTGCACTTTTTTACCAGGATGTCATTGTACTGCCCAGTTGCTTGACGGATCCTTTCTTTTACTTGTTCATTGGTGATATGGTCTCTATAGCAGATGCCAAGAATGCCTCTGAAACATCTCATCTCCATAGCCTTTATTTTCTTTTCAAGTTCTGCTGTTAATGTCCAGGATTCACAGGCATATAAGAAAATGGAGAGCATTAATGAGCGCATGAGACTGATTTTGGTGCTGGGGGCTATATTTTTGTAGTTCCATATTTTCTTGAGCCCCTTTAGTGCTGTTGTGGTCTGCGCAATCCTGGCCATCAATTCGGGCTTGGAGCCTTCTTCCGAAACTATTGCTCCCAGGTACTTGAAGCTGCCAACTGTCTCTAATCTTTCCTCACCGACCTTAATTTCAGTGGTGATGCCAGTGTTGCTATTCGTCATCATTTTTGTCTTTTCTGCACTGATTTGAATGCCAAAGGACGATGAAGTCTTGTCGAGACTCTTTACTAGGTTGGCTAGCTATTCTTCGCTTCCAGCCAGTCCGTCTATGTCATCAGCAAAGCGTAGGTTGGTGATTGTCCCTATGCGTTTCCAGTGCATCCGACATAATTCTCTCAGAAGATGTTGAACAGGGTGGGGAGAGCAAGCAGCCTTGTCGTACTCCAACCGTGGTCTTGAACCATTCTCCGATGTTATTGTTGAAAAAGACTGCACTGGTGACCTTATCATAGAGGCCGCTTATCATTCTGGTTAAGTTTGTGTTGATGTTGTGGTGCCTCATGGTGGCCCATAAAGCAGCGCGCCAAACCCTGTCGAATGCCTTCTTGAAATCCACAAAGACGTGGTATAGGTTTTGTTGGTGTTGAGCATATTTCTCACATAGTATCCGGAGGTTTAGGATCTGCTCAGTAGTGCCACGGCCTTGCCTAAAGCCCGCCTGTTCTTCAGCTATGATACTGCCGGCATATGGTCTTAGTCGGTTCAGTATGACATTCAGCATGACCTTGCTTGTGTGGCTTATTAGGCTAATGGTACGACAGTTTTGGCATAGCTGTAGGTTACCTTTCTTGGGGAGGGTGATGATGAGAGATTGGGTCCATGATTTGGGCCATTCCCTTGTCAGCCATATTTTGTTACAAATATTGGTTAGGGCATTTATCATTGTTTCTCCTCTCTGTTTCACCAACTCTGCAGGGATATTATCCACTCCTGCGGCCTTTCCTATTTGGAGTGCTTGGACTGCTGCTTCTACTTATGCGCGCAGAATAGGGAAGCTTTTATTGTCCGTTGCTGGGGGGACATTAAGGATCTCTGAGTCTATCTTTATATTTTCATTATACAGCTCTGAGCAGTATTCAGTCCATCTTTTCAGGATATCATTTTCCTCGGTCAAACATTTGCCATTTTTATCTTGTATGGTAGTACTACGCCCTTGCTTTGCAGTGGTTAGTTCTTTCACCAACTGGTGTGCCTTTTTGCTATTGTTTTTCTTCAAGCAATTTTCAATGTCGTAGCATTGCTCTTCAATCCAGTTCTTCTTTGCCCTTCTCATAGTGACTCAAACCCTTTTTGATGGTTTGGTTAATTTTTCTATATTTATCGGCCCCCTCTGTATCTACCATCTTTGTTTTCTTCAACTGCCTCCGTTTATCACACAGATCGAGGATGTCAGCTGTCACCCATGGTTTTTGTGTTGGTCGATGTTTACCAAGAATGTCATGAGCTGTGTCCGTCACAGATGTGTTGAAGTTATCAATCTGTGTGTCCATGTTGGAACAGTCTGCATCTATAATGTTAAGCGCTGCAAACTTTCCTCCTATTATTGCATGGAAGGCTTCTGCTACTTTAGGATCCTTCAGATTTTCAAGATCCAATTTGATTCTGGTATATCCTTGTTTATTTACCCTCTTTAAGTGCAGCCTAAAGGTCATCATGACTAGATCATGGTCACTTCCAATGTCAGCTCCTGGGAAGCTGCGAGTTTTTGCAATGTTTATACTAGACCGGAAACGTGTTTGCAATATGATAAAGTCAATCTGATTGTGATGTTTCCAATTGGGGCTATACGATGTGGTTTTCCTGGATATCATATGTTCACCCAGTGTGTTGGCCAGTATGAGTTCATTGAAGCTGGCGAATTCCAATAAGGATGAGTTCTACCAATAAGGACAGTTCAACCAATAAGGACAGTTCTACCAATAAGGACGGTTCTACCAATAAGGACGGTTCTACCAATAAGGACGGTTCTACCAATAAGGAAAGTTCTACCAATAAGGACAGTTCTACCAATAAGGACAGTTCTACCAATAAGGACAGTTCTACCTATAAGGACAGTTCTACCAATAAGGACAGTTCTACCAATAAGGACGGTTCTACCAATAAGGACGGTTCTACCAATAAGGACAGTTCTACCAAAAAGGACAGTTCTACCAATAAGGACAGATCTACCAATAAGGACAGTTCTACCAATAAGGACAGTTCTACCAATAAGGAAGTTTCTACCAATAAGGACGGTTCTACCAATAAGGACGGTTCTACCTATAAGGACAGTTCTACCAATAAGGACAGTTCAACCAATAAGGACAGTTCTACCAATAAGGACATTCTACCAATAAGGACAGTTCTACCAATAAGGACAGTTCTACCAATAAGGACGGTTCTACCAATAAGGACAGTTCTACCAATAAGGACAGTTCTACCAATAAGGACAGTTCTACCAATAAGGACAGTTCTACCAATAAGGACGGTTGTACCTTTAAGGACAGTTCTACCAATAAGGACAGTTTAACCAATAAGGACAGTTCTACCAATAAGGACAAACCTGGAAAATAAAATTTTCAACTGCAACCCACTGACTGAGAGGCAGGCAACATGACCATGAGGATAAGACAAAATGTGAGAAATAAGACAAAATGTGAGAAATAAGACAAAATGTGAGAAATAAGACAAAATGTGAGAAATAAAACAAAATGTGAGAAATAAGACAAAATGTAAGAAATAAGACAAAATGTGAGAAATAAGACAAAATGTGAGAAATAAGACAAAATGTGAGAAATAAGACAAAATGTGAGAAATAAGACAAAATGTGAGAAATAAGACAAAATGTGAGAAATAAGACAAAATGTAAGAAATAAGACAAAATGTAAGAAACAATGTTGAGATGATCAACTGTGAACTCTTTTCATGTCTCAATTTCTATAATCGTATATGTTATTTTTACAGTACATCATATGTAGACGTTTTAAAAGTAAAAAATTCACATATGCAAAGAAACTTTTTAAAAATATTTAAAATACAGCTGGAGATCTCTAATGAAAAAACATAAATTAACTTTTTGGGCACTGAAACAAAATATCCTAATGGAAAGTTTTAAATAATTGGAAGGAAAGTTAACATTTTTGTGTACACCTACACATTTCAACAACACAACTACTTGGTGATGCAACAAATCACTTGTACGTATTATGTGTTTAATGCAATAAAACTGTTCATAATATAAAACCCATCAAGTCCCATGCGTAACAAGAAATAGCTATATTGTCTTATAAATTGAAGTACTTTTATTTTTAACTTTAAGCTTCATTTTAAATCATAAAGATTTTTCTTGTTGTTTCACAAATAAACCTGGTGAATTCCAGGCTGTAATGGCAAAAGCAATCATGGTCCTGTATTGCTATCAAACTAAGGATGGATGTTGGACACAACATTAAACAAATAAAGAGTGAAGAGAGATTTATGCAAGCACAAGTTTTAAAGGAAGTACACAAGAAGGTAACAGTAACACCAACTAAAAGAAAAGGCAGAGCCTCAAACGTTTCAGTGACTATTTTATGTTTTGTAATAACCGACGATCCAACTGGATGCATTGCTGACAATAAACTGTGTCAAATTGATATCTAAAGTATTTTATATATTTGTTTTTTTAGTTGACAATGTTATGTACCTGTTTCAAATTAATTTTTTTAAAGTATTTTTTTGATATCGTTGTTAAAATAATGATATATTCTTATTTGACTGCTTGCCAGAGTGGACATTTCCAGTATGGATTTACAAGAAATAATAATATTGAGAAGATAGAAAACACCAGGTGATCACGCAAAATGTAACGTATATACCTTGGAACCAGATATGTGCTGAAGAATAACAAAATTATTTTTCATTTAATTGTTTTTGTTATTTTTTAAAAACCCTAAAAACCCTCTCATGAAGCATAGGAAGAGTTAAGCCCCTTTCACAGAAGAACTTCCCCTTCATTTTGATAACAGTACAAAAGAATAGGCAGAAGAGTGAAGCTCAACATTTAATTGAACATCAGATGGTGGGAATATTTACAACAAAATGTCCTCAACACGTGTCATTCATCACCAGGTAATGACTTACTTCCCCTCAAGACAGTACCATATTCAATATACAGAAACTCAAACTCTTTTGAAATAAATAACACATTTTCAATGGCTGTATTATATATATATTTACATACAAACACACTGAGGACATTTGATGATCCAAAGTACTGGATTCATCAATAGATCTTTTGATGAGCCAAAGTACTGGATTCATCCACAGATCTTTAGATGAGCCAAAGTACTGGATTCATCAATAGATCTTTTGATGAGCCAAAGTACTGGATTCATCCATAGATCTTTAGATGAGCCAAAGTACTGGATTCATCAATAGATCTTTTGATGAGCCAAAGTACTGGATTCATCCATAGATCTTTAGATGAGCCAAAGTACTGGATTCATCAATAGATCTTTAGTGTATATAACATCAACCTGAGCTGGGATTGTATAACCGAAGTGTCTTTTATTTTCCTATCTGATATTAAATAATTTAAGTTATTGTTTCCAAACACATCTGAAGTCTAAGCTAAATTTGGTTTGAACAAAATATTAAAAGGTAAAAAAAAAAATTTAATATTTAAAATAAAAAATATTGGATACATTTTAACTGAAGATAAATGTGTTATGGCTCCTGTGTAAAAACTGTAAGTATCACTTTAAAAAAAAAGTATGTATAATTAAAATAGTGAGAGTATAGAACAGAGATCTTGCCTCCACAATCCATCAACTCAGGTGGCCTATAAACATACTGGAAAAGATTATACATTTGAAAGTTATAAAAGTTATACATGTGATAGGGTTGGCCATACAAGTTATGCAGGCTGAAAAACACAGTGGAAAAACAATAACTGGCATGCAGTAAAGTCAGGATGCTCCATGCTGTTAATTGGCCATGAAAGGATTAGATGTGATTAATAATGGGGACAAGAATGGAATGGCTGGGGAAAAAAAAAACCAAGATAGATAACAAGTCACTAGTCTGTCTTATATAACAGAGACTTGTTTGTTTGTTAAGTATAAGACAATTAGAATTTTTTTTTTTTTTTTTTTTAAAATTCTAATTGTATAAGACAATTAGAATTTAAAAAAAACAACAGTATGGACATACATGTAGCAATATTTGTGTTTACTGCTATTTTTACATTTTCTTTAAAAAATATACAAATGGGGGAGGGGGTGGGGGGTGTATGTTCAATCTTTGGTGTTTGAGATCTGGCATACTTCCCAAGTATAGCGACCTAGTTGGGCTGAACATTGGCACCCCGCCTCTTGGTTATGAGGCAGACAAGGCTACCATTCCATCACAGGATTCCATGTGTATACTGATGAATGACAGCCCTGCAGAAATCTATAACTAAAAGTCAATACTACTTACTGTCAAATTACACCATCTTGACAAATAAAGACTTTATTTAAAAGAGAAAGTCTATGTTTGCTGCAAGGCACCACCGGGAAATTATTGATTGCTGAAAGGTCTGTTTATTTCTGGCATTCCGAATCTCAGCAACAACATAATGAGATGCCAAACAAAGGTTCTCATTACGTTTCTTTTGGGGCAGAGGAAAATTCTTACAAAGTTCATGCAAGTCCCTAGATTGTTTTATTTAATGATGACAAGTGGACCTGAGTTTCAGCACTTAGCGATTGACAATTGTCTCATATTTAAAAAGAAAATTAATAAATAACTTTTTAATGTGGACTTTTCTGGGAGCTCTAACTTTATAAGTCAAGTTTCTTTCAAGTTATTTAAATCATCGATAAGGTAGATGGTCTTAACAAAATAATTTCTACAAGCAGAGAATGGTAAAAACACAGAGTGACTGCCCAACAAATGCGTCTTCTCTCAACTCTAATTGGTTAGTCAAGATGACCAGTGATAAAAGAAAGATTAATGATAAAGCACGGATTGATGATAAAATACAAGTGATATAAAACAGAGTGATGATAAAACACTCAGTGATTGCCTAAGTTACGCTTCTCATCATTGAGTGTGATAGCTCATCATGTTTTCAAATTAGAATTTCATCTTAAAAATGCATGATTTAGCTGAGATAATTTCAAAATATTTGAATCTGGACAAGCAGTAAACACAAATATTAGAATGTAAGGGCAGAGCTTAGTAACTGATTAAGTGAATAATAAAAAAACTTTTTCCTGTTTTAAATTATTTGATAATTACATGGCATAATGGAATGTGCTCACTAGAATATTGGGAGGCATCAAACACACGAGTTTAGATATATATCTTACATAACGGGAGGCATCAGATATATGAGTGATATATCTTACATATTAAAGATTGTTTTAGCTTGATGCCAAGAAATAACAAGGATTTTAAAATGAGGGTTATTGATACAATGAAATGACTGTACAAGTCCAGTAGAGCAGCTGTAGTCCAGTTATAAAGCAAACAAAGTATTATAACAATAATAATGCGGTTGGAAATTAAACATCAGCTTGTCTTTAAAATACTAAAATTGACTGCAAATTGCTAACTTTAAGCTAACTTTAAGCTAACTTTAAGCTAACTTTAACTTACATTTTTCAAACCATTCCTTTCTTTAACAAACTTTTTTTTTTTTAAAATCCACATTTTTACGTGGACTTTGTACAATAAAACTTTAATATAATCATATATGATAAATTGTATGTTTGCTCTATATTTCTAGGTGTACAAATAATGACAGAAATCACTATATACAATAGGCTTCCATATGCTACAGATGAGCAGTGAAATATTACAGCATGCTGAGTTAGATTCAATGGAGGGCTGTACGTTAGTGCATGCTGATTGAACAAACTTTTTAAAGCTAGACATAATAGTGATATATAATTAAAATGGTGACTAGGACTGACCTAACAAGGACTCACCTTATGGGGCATTTTAAATGCCATTTTTAAAAAAGAAATTTGCATTTAAAAAACCTGAAAATTAAAATTTTAAATTCCCCATCATGAATTACCGGTACTCTTAAAAATCTGTTTAAAAATTTTTTAAAGTGAAGTTAAAAAAAAAAAGTAGATATTATCACTCGGCCCTAGAATACACTGATGTGTACATTCTGACTCTGCCCTGACATATTACAGACAAGCCAACAATAATATCCACCACCTTGAAATGCAATGCTGTTTAGCTTACAATTACGTAACAGGGCCTTCTGGAGGTTTCAACAAAGCCTGGAAAGATATATGCTATAATCCATAACTTGATCTTTATCTATTCCTATGATGGTTGAAGGGATGATTTCAACATACATCTTCATTTAACTTTACTTTCAGCCAAACTATTTTTTAAGTTTCAATGCATTAAACAAAAACTAAAGGGCCTATCACATAATAACAACCAGTGAAGGTCCTGTTACGTAAACAGATACAAAGTTAAGGGGGACGATGAAGTGACAAGGGGCATTACTGTCCGACCTGCCGCTGGTTTTTAAGTTCAGCGATGTGTTTGAACTATACACAGAGTCTTGGTGGTGGTGAGCTGTGGAGCTGAAACAAAAACATGGCTGTCATACTGGGAGCAGTCATTGTTACAACAACAACATCAAACGTGGTACAAAGTTTGGTCAACATCATCAAACGTGGTACAAAGTTTGGTCAACATCACCAAACTTGGTACAAAGTTTGGTCAACAGCATCAAACATGGTACAAAGTTTGGTTAAGATCATCAAACATGGTACAAAGTTTGGTTAAGATCTTCTTGAACGTATCCAATAAAAAAAAAGAGAGCATTGGAGCCGCCGCCCAAGGTTAGCTAACTGCCCGAACTGCCACAAAATAGCACATGCACAACATCATGATTTTTCGATAACTGCATTCAGAGCCTTGGGGCATAATGATGAAATCTAAGGATGATCTTTTCATTACAGAAGCCAAGACTAAGTTTAACAATGACTACATTCATGATGACGGCAAACACTCTGAACTTTGTGTTTTGTACATTTGAAAAAATCTTTTCAACAAAACTAAACTCATGTGTCATCTAAGAAGCAGGACGTAACACGCACTTCCACTGAATAGCCATTCAACTATCAAAAACACCTATTTAGCCATATAAAAGAAAATATACAAATAAAAATTAAAATAAAAACAGGTGAAAAATGATATTTTGTCCATTATATTCTATAATTTAACTTATTTTTTCTTCTAAAATCTAATTTTTTGTTAAGCAGCAAAACTGCACAAGGTCCAAAGCTGAAGTGGTGCATGGCAAGATTTTTTTGCATTGGGGATGCAGTCAGGTAAAAGCATAAATGTGGCACAGTTAATATTTCTCACAAATTGCCCATTGGGAGGGAAAAAAGTAAATGGTAGAGAGCTAGCTAGCTAAAAACAAAACTTAATAGAAAGAAGAGGTTTATTAATTCCAAAACTGCTCATTCAGCAAAGAAACCACTTCATTTTTTCAGATATCAAAATGTGAAGAGCTCCATTTTCACCATAAATTTTATGGTCCAGAATAAAATATATTCTTTAAATGGAGGTAACCAACTTATAAAACACTTTGCAAGCACAAAACTTCATTAAACCAAATATTTCTTTTAAAATCTGCCTTTTACGATAAAGCATGAAATATGTGAATGTGAAAAATGTCCAAGGTGCTTCTATACACTACTGCAGTTATAAAAAAAAGTGCAAAACAATCGATGTGGTGATCTTTAAAATGTGAAAATGAACGCATGAAATAAAGAGCAGAGAAAAATGAACGTAGCTCTCAGATTGATTTATTAAAGCTGTGCAGGTTACATTGAAAAAGAAACCTGAGTCTATATTGGCAGAAGCCATGTGTTATTAATATATAAACTTTGATGGTGACTGGAATCAGTCAGTGAGATGGGATTGTATGCTTGTTAGTAAGAGAAGTTTAGTGGGTGGTCTGCGTTCTTATCTTGTAAGTCAGCATTGTTATCTGCTGCTTGTAATAATACTAAAGCTCATCTCAAGATTACTTTACTTTGGAGTTTAATCCCATATAAGTTGAGAAATGGCTTTATAAAATTCGGCAGAAGTGTGCATTGTTTTAATTTGTTATGGGTAGAATTTTTTTTAAAAACTTTTAATTTTCATTAGACTAGAACAAGTTTTTTATCATCAATTATTTTATATGATTGTTGTCCTGTGAGTTAATAGCAGCCGTTGTTACTAATGCAATTAGTAGTTGTTTATACACAAGTGAAAGCCCTGTACCCGTGGGAGGCCATGATGAGATGTTTCAGCAATGGTAAGTGTGTTATGGCAAAAACCTCTTCTATGTTATGACAATTCCAACACAGGTGAGCTTGAATATGTTTTTTTAATGCTACCACATGTTATAACTAGTGAAAACTCATGTGAAATGTTATCACAAATATGTTAACAAAAAAATATTATATCTTTGCAAATTCTAATTCTGAAACCAAACCAAACTAACAGTTTTTGGTGATTTTTTAAAAGTCACTTGACTGACCATGGTAAATTAGTTTCAGTAAACTTTTGAGTTGAGTTAATAAAATGATTATTTGTTATTGATTTATTGCTACTCACTTTCTAGAGCTTTGTTTATGTTTTCTTGAAGAGCCTGGTCTCATTCTGCTGGCTTTGTTGGTCTCAATTTCATCTTTTAAGTCTAAAATCCTTTGCTTGATGTCTGGGTCTTCACTTAAATCTGCAGTGGAAAGAGAAAGGGAGGTCAGTGCCAATGAACAGCTATCAATAGTCATTATACCACCAAGTGCTAAGCTTTCATCTATTCAACAGAAATACAAGAAATTATATACAAATATGTTTAGTGTGTACATGAACAATATCATGTAACTTTTTCACCACCACCAGAGCTTGATGAGACAAATGAGGAGCCAACATTGCACGACATTGCGCGACTAATGGACACTCGACAACTTGACTCAACCTGCCACCACTGTTCCAATGTTACGGAGATGTACGGCAGTGACCAATAGATGAGTCATGCCAGTTTTATTTCAGAGGGCCATAAGGAGCCAAGAGCTCGGCCCCAAACGAATAATATGTATTAGTATCAGTAATGATCAACTTACCAAAAGGAGTTTCCCCATTCTTTGTTTTTGCATCTAAATCTGCTCCATTTTGAACAAGTAGTTCTAATATATCAAGCTGGAGACAAATATGAGAAAAAAAACTTAGAAAAACTTTTACATTCTTGTCAAATTAAATTTAATAAATGACCTCATTTATCATTCACGACCTCACTTATCATTCATGACCTCATTTATCATTCACGACCTAATTTATCATTCACGACCTCATTTATGAATCCTCGTGGGACACTTCTATCAAATGATTTTGTAAATTTCCATATTTTAAAAGATTTTAAAAAAGAAAATTAATAAATGGTCATGATCGAAAATAGAAATTAACTGACTGTTAGCCATGAAGTGATAAAAGATGAGAACATCATCTATTATATTATTTGCAGATGCATGCAGGGATTGTTTTCATCTTCAAGTCCTAACTGTTGTGTGAATGTTTATTCTAAGATAAATTTTAGTGATGCTTTGAACACTTTAAAAATATCCCTTATAGAGTTTAATGTTAAAAATATTAAAGTTTCAACTTTTTTAACAAGTAAATTATTAAAATACAATAAAAAAATTAATATATTCTAGAGCTATAAAGAATGTGCAGACCTTAGAGTTAAGCTTTTCATAAAATTGAATGGCAGCGACAGACAGTAGTATCATTCAATTTATTTGAGGTCTTGTGGATGAAAAGAAATATTTGTTTCAAAATAGATTTTAGAAACTACTAAGAAACATAACTCTTTGTCTTGAAACAAGACAAAGTTTCCATAAGAGTAATCTCCCCTGCCGTACCTGACCCCAGTATGCAGCTGCATGTATTGGCTGCCAAGATTCATTGTCTTTCTTATCCACACTGACATGATGATCCAACAGGAAATCCACAACATCCAGGTATCCATTGGCAGCTGCTATGTGAAGCTGATGGGGGACAATGAGAGTATTTATAAAAAGTTTGACAAGAAATGACATTTAAAAAAAAATATTTAAACCCACTTGAGTTGATTGGGCAATTCTTTCAGCCCAGAGTCGAATGGCGCAAAAGACAAACGGCCGATCTATCAGCCCAATCGCAACTGATCAGCCCCAGTAATAAAAGCTTAGATATTGGCAGGCTGCTCTTTGTACCAGCTAATCGCATCTTGCATTTCTTGCTCATTTTAATGGCAGCTTCCATTCATAGTTTACAGCAGGCCTGCACAGCATACTGCCACATGCGGCCCGCCAGCACCCACTTTGCGGCCAGCAAAGTAACAAAATATTCTTTATTATTATTATTTTCTTAATAGCTTTCCCCCCTGTCTTATTTTCTTTTGGCCCGCACAAGTTTTACATAAAGTATTTCGGCCCGCCTTACATTTTGAGTTGTGCAGGCCTGGTTTACAGGATTCTGTCAGTTTATATTAATGTTTTTGGTACCTGGTGACCCTTAAAAATGCTTTAAAAATATGTGACTTTGAAATACAGTGGAACCCTGCTATAACGCGCCCCGCCATAACGCGAATTTGGATTTAACGCGGTCGTAGCATGGCTCCCGAAATTATCTGTCAATTTGTATTATCGTTCAAACAAATAAAAATTGGTAAATGCTTTTAATGCACAGTAATAACCTATAAATATATTAGCCATCGATTATTTTGAATATATCTTAATTAATGCATTCCAGTTAATATTCATCTGATGATAAGCTGACTTTTGATCATTGTACATGTATACACGTATATGTTCTCGGAAAAAAGTTAAATATTGTAAGACCGCGCATTAACGCGACCCCGCTTTTAACGCGATCCGATTTTATGGACCCCGATCATCGCATTTAGCGGGGTTCCACTGTATGCCAAAAGGGATAAACAAGCCCAGGGGAATATTTATGCAGTTTTTCACATAGAATCTCATTCCAACTTTTTTTTGTTAGGACTTAAAAAGTTTCTGAAAGTAAGACATGTTTATTCTAAGTGTAACAAATATTTGCATACATAAATTATGCAATTCAGGATATCTCATTTGCATTAATGTTGAGATTTTAGTTTGATTCATAAAGATTGTATTAGTTCTTTCAATTCCCTAAAATATATAGATATATAATTTTATATTTGTAAAGTAATTGGTTTATTTTTTATAATTTTTTTTGCAAAGTGAGTGCAAGGCTTGTGAAAAGGGCTCCGTCTTCTAGGCACTGAAAGTCCAAAGAGGCTCAGTCTCAAAAGGGTTAAATCATGTTTTAAATTATAGAAGTCAAAAACTTGGTCAATGAAAACCTGCAGATGTCTTTCCCACACACACACTTAAGACTGGGATACTCAATAATGGATCTAAGACTCTTGTGTGTGCATATTGGCAGGTTTACAGAATGTGAGCACATGCTCCACACGGACTGAGCCTTTTGGATTGATAGAGGGAATGGTATACATAAATACATACAGGTAGAAATTCATGATAGACAAGGAACATAACGATTCAGGTTTCAAAATTATTTATTTATTTTTTTAAAATAGGAGTACCTAATGTGTACCATTGTTGAGGACACAATGATGAGGGAACATGTAGTGTACAATGACCAGGGAACATCTAGACATGGACATAAGATGACTTTGTACAAGTGTTGAGTGTAGAGTGTACAATGACCAGGGAATATCTAGACACAGGCATAAGATTATTTTGTATAAGTGTTGAGTGTACAATGAACGGGGAACTAGTTTAAATACTACAGGTACAAGACAAAGGTTTACCATTGTTGCCAGGCACAAGACAAAGGTTTACCATTGTTGCCAGGCACAAGACAAAGGTTTACCATTGTTGAAAGGCACAAGACAAAGGTTTACCATTGTTGACTGACACAAGACAAAGGTTTACCATTGTTGACAGACACAAGACAAAGGTTTGCCATTGTTGACAGGCACAAGACAAAGGTTTACCATTGTTGCTCCCAGAGCATCTCTAACTTCCAAGTCTCCACCACTTTCTGACAACTCTTTCAGGTCATTTAACATCTGCCTCTCTGTGGTCAGTCGGGTGTTGTCTATCTGCTCTTGGGTAATACCTGGGAAAAAGTAAAGCATTACTCAGCACAGCCGGGGAAACTAGTGCAATCAGTTGCTTCTATTGAAATATCAGAAAAAGTGGACAAACAATACTACTGATGAGAAGAAAACTGTTTAAATATTGGCAAAAGTTACCTAGGACAAACAATACCAGACCTGTTTACCCTCAAACTCTTAAAATCATACAATATCATCACCAAATCGTTCAATACATTATTTTAATAGTAAAACAAATAGTTTATATAATGTATAAACGTCAAAATCGTACATTGTACGCTAAAATTGTAAGAGTAAACAGGTCTGCAATACTACTGATGAGAAGAAAGCAGATTAAACACAGGTGTTATAAGGGATGACGTATTTTAAGACGCTTTGCCTGCCTTCCACGTGCATGACCTCTTTCAAGTCGGTCCTGTGTTGGGGCGGCTAGAAAAAATATCCCTTTGATGATACTTTTGTTTACTATCATCCGTTTCTGTGGAACATGATAGAACAATCTAGAAAATGTGGGAAGCAGTAAGACTGTGTGTTCCATTTCCAGAATGATCATCTGAAACTGCCTATAAAAAGGGCTGACCGATAGAGAGGGGGAGATTTTCCTTTCCTTGATTACGAGGCATGCTATGTGTCATTATACTTTGTTGTGTGTAGAGATTCTTATTTCCTCGTACAATTTTGTGCTCATTGTATTTTGATATACAGTACCGGTACCAGCAAATCTGTAAGTTTATAATTTCAATCATATTTCACTTGCTGTTATTATTTAATTGAAGTTCACAAATTAAAAGGTTATTAATTGTAATTAGCTCTGGCCTTGATTGTCGTATTTGGTATTATTTTTAAACGTTGGTATCGTTCTTTATTATGGACTGTTTCTGAACGAGCCATAGACTAAAATTAAGAGATTAAATTCTCCATCTATAACGGTCCGTAATAAATTGTGGGCATCGTCCGGGATAGAAGCCCCAAAGTAACAATTGTGGGTTTGTTTTTGGATCTTTGAATCCATATTTGTATTTCTCATTAGCACCAATAACAAAATTGGTTTGCTTGTTCTGAGATATATTTGAATCCATAACTTTTTATTAAACACCAATTATAAATTGAGTGTTTGTGGATTTTTGACCCACTGTTTTCTTTAATTTACTAAGATTAAAATTTAGTATACGATACCATATTGTTAACGATACCAACAACAGAGCTAGTTTCAATTTTTAAAGAAAGTATATTTTATAAGTGTTTTCATTAAGTTTAAACTTTTATAAAACTTAGTGTTGTATTTTGCCTGTGTCAAAATGGATTTTGATATTAATAATCCATCAGTAGAGGCATTAGACCAGTGTTCTAGAAGGGAGCTATTTTCCATTGCTAAAGAGTTAGGAATAAGTGTAGCTCATTCAGCAATAAAAAAGACTGTAAGAGATATGATCATTGTCCACTTCTTGGATGAGGATATGTTGTCTGAGGACGAGCTGGCCTCAGTCGCACAACCTCAAGATCCTAGTATGGAGCTCCAACTGAAGCTTAAACAAATGGAGCTAGATGCTCAGAGAGAGAAAGAAGAAAAAGAACGAGAGCTTAAGCAAATGGAGCTAGAGCTAAAAAGAGAGCAAGAAGAAAAAGATAGAGAACTACAAATAAAATTAAAAGAAATGGAAATTAAGGCCCATTTGGGAGCGATGGAAAATAGACTCACGGCTCCAGCCGGTCAGGGTTGCGATGCAATTAAATTTGCAAAAGTAATACCGAAATTTGCAGAAAAAGAGGTGGATCAATATTTTGCACAGTTTGAAATAACTGCCCAAAATTTTAAAATTCCTGAAAACATGTGGTCTACCTTACTGCAACCGGCTCTGACTGGATGGGCAGCCGAAGTTTTTGTGTCCTTGAACGCAGAACAGCGTGGGGATTATAACATTGTTAAATCCTTAATACTTAAGGCTTATGAATGTGTCCCCGAAGCATACCGTAAAAAGTTTAGGGAGCTGTGGAAACGGGATGGCCAAACTCATGTTGAGTTCCTCCGGGAAAAGGAACGACTCCTGGATAAGTGGCTACATGCAACGAACACTGACACAGACTTCAAAAAGTTCAAGAACCTAATTCTGATGGAAGAGTTTAAGAATTGTGTTCGTGAAGAAGTACGAACACATATTGCAGACCGTGGCGAAGGTGACGCACATACGGCAGCAGTGTTAGCTGATGACTTCACCATCTCACATCAACTCTCAAAGAACCCATTTGACACCAGAAAAGACAGGCAAAATAAGGCAACAACATCGACTTACAGTAAACCTCCACAAAAACCATATAAGGCCGGTACAAAAGAAATGAGTGCAAAAGAAACATGTGCCTACTGTAAAAAAGAAGGACATACGAGGGATGAGTGTTGGAAACTCATGAAGAAAACTGAGAAGACCACACATCCTGGTACACCACACAAAGTCTCCGCTTGTACGTCTCGTCATACATCTGGAAACACATTTTCAAAAGTCAAAAGTTTTGGCTCTCCAGATGTCCATACAAACTTCAAAGAGGTTTGTCACAACTCATCAAAGAGTTTCAATATGAACAATAAGGCTAGTTTTACCGACTCCAGCCAAGTTCTTGCTTCGACTGCGAGTTTTATGAGCTTGTCGCCAAGATCCTTTTGCTCCAAGAAGAGGTCTACCTCCAGAGGGCGTCTTACCGAGGACTTGAGTGCAAGTTTTGACGACTCTACACAGAGTTTTACTTCCTCTACCCTAGCCGAATGTTCTCAAGACTCCAACAAGAGTTTTTCTACCAAGGTCCAAAATTCCACATCAGAAAACACTGATGTCATACAAGACTTCATGCCTTTCATATCGGAAGGATTTGTATCACTGCCAGGTGATTTTTCCAGTCTACGACCAATCAAAATCCTAAGAGATACAGGTGCTTCAAGGTCCTTATTACTAGAGGGTATACTTCCCTTATCTGCATCAACTGCTACCGGAAGCAACATACTGTTAAGAGGCGTAGAACTAGGATGTATTGATGTACCTCTACATCTCATCCAACTCAAATCAGACCTAGTTTCCGGACCTGTGGTTGTAGGTGTCCGACCAACATTACCATTGGACGGCATCTCGTTGTTGCTAGGCAACGACTTAGCTGGTGGGAAGGTGATAGCCGAACCCATCGTAACTCAAGAACCCTGTCTCATTGAATCTCCAGAAGAAGATCCAGAAATATATACAGCATGCGCTGTTACCAGGGCAATGAGTTTGAAGATCTCCAAAGAAGAGAGTTCACCAAAAAGTAATAAAATTCAATCTGAAATTGATCTGGGAACGACTTTTTTTGCCCAACTGAATGAAGAATCAAAGGATCACAAAACACCAACTCGAACACAGCTCATTGAAGAGCAGAAGAATGATCCAGAAATCATTAAACTTCGAGAGAACGCTATGACCGAAGAAGAAGCTGAGCAATTCCCTGTTTGTTTTTTTTACAAAATGACATGCTTATGAGGAAATGGCGACCTCCAGATGCCAAGGCTGATGAAGAATGGAGGATTGTTCACCAGATTGTAGTTCCTGCACTTTTCAGGAACGAAGTCCTGTACTTAGGCCATGATTCACCACTTTCAGGCCATTTGGGAGTGAACAAAACATATCATAAAATCACGTCACACTTCTTTTGGCCCAAAATAAAGAAAGATGTGGTGGACTACTGCAGATCATGTCATACTTGTCAAGTGGTAGGGAAACCAAATCAGAAGATACCAGCAGCTCCTCTTCAACCCATTCCAGCGTTTGAAGAACCTTTCAGTCGCGTCATAATAGACTGCGTTGGGCCCCTGCCAAAGACAAAATCAGGTCACCAATACTTGCGGACAATCATGTGTGCATCAACAAGGTTCCCAGAAGCTATTCCTCTTCGAAATATCAAGACTCCGAACATCGTCAAAGCACTGACGAAGTTTTTTACATTGTTTGGTCTTCCGAAGTCTGTACAGTCTGACCAAGGAACCAACTTCAAGGCTGGACTATTCAAACAAGTGATGAACCAATTGGGTATAGAACACTGCTTGTCGAGTGCGTATCATCCTGAGTCGCAGGGAGCACTTGAGCGATTCCATCAGACATTAAAGAACATGATGAGAACGTACTGCCTAGAACAAGAGAAAGACTGGGATGAAGGGATCAACATGCTACTGTTCGCCGCAAGAGAAGCAGTTCAAGAATCACTTGGATTCAGCCCCTTCGAACTGGTGTTTGGCCATACGGTTCGAGGCCCCCTTAAACTTTTAAAAGACACGTGGATGTCATCGACACCCACTGAAGGACTTTTGGACTATGTCCTAAAGTTTAAAACTAAACTTTTTAACGCCGTTAATTTGGCTAAGTCACATTTGAAGGATTCTCAATCCAAAATGAAAGTTTGGTATGACAAAAAGTCCAAATTCAGACAGTTTGCTTCAGGGGACAAAGTGCTTGTACTTTTGCCAATACCAGGACAGGCACTACAAGCTAGATATTTTGGTCCTTATGTAGTTGAGTCCAAACTTAATGACTTAAATTACATTGTGTTAACACCAGATCGTAAAAGAAAGAAACAGTTATGTCACATTAACATGTTAAAAGAATATGTAGAAAGAAAATGTGATGACAATTGTCCATCCTCAGAAACTAATGTTAACACAATCTCAACTGTAACTTCAGTACCTAAAGTAAATGTTACTGAAATATTTGACAGTGTCCCAGAAAAAGTTGGTCATTACAAACTTAAAAATTCAGAAATACTGGCCAATATTGATCAGAAACTTGGACATTTGTCATTGTCGGAAAAAAATGTTATCAAGTCTGTTATTGCAGATTTTGTTTCACTTTTTCCTGATGTCCCTAATAAAACCAACATTGCTGTATATGATGTTGACATTGGCAATGCAGTTCCGGTCAAGCAACACCCCTATAGGGTCAATCCGGAAAAACTTGAAGTAATCCGATCTGAAATAAAATACATGCTTGAAAATGATATAATTGAACCAAGCTCTAGTAACTGGAGTTCTCCATGTATTTTATTCCCAAAGCCTGACAAAAGTTACAGGTTTTGCACTGATTTCAGGAAAGTGAATTCAGTTACAAAGTCTGATTCCTTTCCGATTCCAAGGATAGACGATCTTATAGATCGAATAGGCGATGCAAAATATTTAACCAAGATAGACCTACTATCAGGTTATTGGCAGGTTCCTCTAACTGACAGAGCA
The DNA here is from genome assembly GCA_964017045.1 of Omphiscola glabra. Lineage (NCBI taxonomy): Eukaryota > Metazoa > Mollusca > Gastropoda > Lymnaeidae > Omphiscola > Omphiscola glabra. The sequence goes on from OZ024800.1 coordinate 4,628,321, forward strand.
AAAGAAGTCTCTGCTTTTTGTACTCCAGATGGTTTATACCAATATAAAGTAATGCCGTTTGGAATGAAAAATGCCCCAGCTACATTCCAACGTCTAGTTAACAACATTATTGCTGACCAGGAAAATTGCAGCGCCTATATTGATGATGTAATTATTTACAGTCAAGATTTTTCCAAACATGTAAACCAATTAAGATCTCTGTTTACAAAATTCTTGCAGGAAAATTTAACTGTAAATTTAAATAAGTGTGAATTTTGTCATGCAACTGTGGAATATTTAGGTCACATAGTGGGTCAAGGTCATGTAAAACCTGTTCAAGCTAAGATAAATGCTATTGCAGCACTTTCACCACCCACTACTAGAAAACAGTTAATGAGATTTTTGGGAATGGCAGGTTACTATAGAAAATTTTGCAAAAAATTTCTCAGTTATTGCTTCTCCCCTAAGTAATATGTTAAAGAAAAATGCAAAATTTCATTGGTCAGATGCCTGTCAGGAAGCATTCGAAAACATTAAAAGAATACTAGCTAATGCTCCTGTTCTCATTGCACCGTAAAGGACATGTGCTGAAGCGGCACTGAGCACGAAGCTCTTGGCCGACCACTCACGAAGAGCGGCGTCCCCAACCCCGATCCGGCGCTTCGTAACCGTTACAGCCGAACCGAGGCCGAAGGCCTCCCCGCTGCTAACCAGCGGTTGCGAGATAGCTTGGCTTACGACCCCCCCACGTAAAATGGGGGCCGTTTGTACAAATGGGCCCGGAAAACCGACCAAGCAGGGCTGACTAACCACCGACATGCTCGAGCCTCCGCGGCACGAGCGACCAGCCCAACAGTTTCTATCCAAAGCGCCGCAATCAAAGATTGTCGGACAACGGGGCATAAGCCACCGACCAGCCTCATTCTTTCTGTGGGACTTCGACTCCCTCCGTTAGCGACCAGCACATTAATGACCTGAACGCAGGCAGAAAATACCATCCTAATGGGCAAAGGAACACGGGAACACGGCCCCGACCCCACCCGCCGGCAACGGACGGCGCAACGACCACCAGGGACGCCCGCGGGCACCCACACCCCGACGCCTCGGGTTAGTTCCGGACTCCCACCTGGTCCAAAGAACTCAAGTCTCATTCTTAGCCGAAGACGAAACCTCATTCCGCCTTGTCCCACATCTCCCATCGTCTACGTGGGGTACAGCGAGCTGTATCGTGCCCCACTCGGATGGCTTCGTCGCTCCTGACTGTGCCTTCCCGCCTTGTTACGACATTTATCTTTTGAACATGGCACAGCAGGAATCATCATACCATATGGCCACAAAAGAGAGCCAGACTTTAACAAACAGTTTAAATTAGCTGTAGATGCCAGTGATGTTGGCATTGGTGCAGTTCTTTTTCAAGAAGATGACCACAGTGTAGATCATCCTGTTTGTTATTTTTCAAAGAAATTTAACTCCCATCAGAAAAATTATTCCACTGTAGAAAAAGAATGTTTAGGTTTAATTCTTGCTCTACAACAATTTGATTTTTATGTCAGTTGTTCCTTACATTCAGTACTTGTTTTTACTGATCACAATCCTTTAACATTTTTGAATAAGATGGTCTCCAAAAATCAAAGATTGTTAAGATGGAGTCTATTTTTACAAGAATATAATTTGGACATAAAACATATCAAAGGCAAAGATAATGTGATTGCTGATACTTTGTCCAGAAATTAATTTTCTCTGCACAAAAATTATGTAGTTGATTATAAGCTATTAAGAAGCTTGTTTAATATTTTTTTTAAAGTAAGAAGTTTATTTTCTTGTACTTGTTTAATGGAAAAGAATTCCATTTTTCGAAAAATGAAATTTTTTCTTTTAAGAGGGGAGGTGTTATAAGGGATGACGTATTTTAAGACGCTTTGCCCGCCTTCCACGTGCATGACCTCTTTCAAGTCGGTCCTGTGTTGGGGCGGCTAGAAAAAATATCCCTTTGATGATACTTTTGTTTACTATCATCCGTTTCTGTGGAACATGATAGAACAATCTAGAAAATGTGGGAAGCAGTAAGACTGTGTGTTCCATTTCCAGAATGATCATCTGAAACTGCCTATAAAAAGGGCTGACCGATAGAGAGGGGGAGATTTTCCTTTCCTTGATTACGAGGCATGCTATGTGTCATTATACTTTGTTGTGTGTAGAGATTCTTATTTCCTCGTACAATTTTGTGCTCATTGTATTTTGATACACAGTACCGGTACCAGCAAATCTGTAAGTTTATAATTTCAATCATATTTCACTTGCTGTTATTATTTAATTGAAGTTCACAAATTAAAAGGTTATTAATTGTAATTAGCTCTGGCCTTGATTGTCGTATTTGGTATTATTTTTAAACGTTGGTATCGTTCTTTAATATGGACTGTTTCTGAATGAGCCATAGACTAAAATTAAGAGATTAAATTCTCCATCTATAACGGTCCGTAATACAGGCATTAGATGATACCCAGGACAATCAATAGAAGCCCCAATACTTGATTTTACTTTTTCACTTACCTACACAGATCTTGACACATTTAATAATAAGCTTTGATAAATCACTTAGGTTTTGCTAGGCAATTCTACCCACAAACTGCTCATACGGGACATATGTTAAGGACAAACCCTGCTGTTGGCTGCTCACCTCTTTTGGCCATTTCTGTCTCTATGTAATCTAACGTGACCTCATCCTCACATATATCATAGGGCATATTCCCATCAGCATTGACAGACAGCAGCTCAGCACCCCTGAGGACAGCAAGAAAGAAAAGGGTCAACTAATTGTCTAAGAACTTTTACTGCAAAACTGACATTTTTTTCCTTATTTCCTTTTATTAAATAGGTAGCATACATAGCCATTTCATTTATATTCATACAATTTTTATTATGTATTACTGATGAAGGTATAAACGTAAAATTTTTATTTAGTCACTAAATCGAAGCTTAACCATACAGTTTATTACCCCAATTAGTCTTAGTAATCTCATCATCATCAGTGGTGCTACAGTCCAAGTAGGGCACTGGCCTGCTCCACCACATCATTCCTTTCGGATCTATGATCGACCGGTGAGCTGTCTGCCCCTAGGTTTCTGCCTGCACATCTCTTTTGCTACTCTTTAATCTGGCATCCTTAGTGTTAATAATGTACTTAAGCTTTATTGCGGTCCAACCCTTTCATATTTGTTTATGGGATTATTCTTAAGGATTATAAGCTGGTTCCCTAAACAGCAAATCACCTCTCTCCATGCTGCTGAAAAACCCAAGGGAACATCATGGGGATGATGCAGCTTGGCACCAGTGGGACGCAGGAGTTGGAATGCTTATTGTGCCAATGTTATGAATTCACAGCTTCCTTCTCTTAGACAAGTTGCCATCCAAGGTTAACGAGTCCCATACACTCAGGGTGCTGGTGATGTTTCTGCTTGACATAGGATTTTGTGGGAATTGAACTCCAGATAATGAACTTGGGATTTGCTCAGTTTAGACCACTTGGCTACCCAGCATCCACAGTGTAGACCACTTGGCTACCCAGCATCCACAGTTTAGACCACTTGGCCACCCAGCATCCACAGTGTAGACCACTTGGCCACCCAGCATCCACAGTTTAGATCACTTGGCCACCCAGCATCCACAGTGTAGACCACTTGGCCACCCAGCATCCACAGTTTAGACCACTTGGCCACCCAGCATCCACAGTTTAGATCACTTGGCCACTCAGCTTCCACAGTTTAGATCACTTGGCCACCCAGCATCCACAGTTTAGATCACTTGGCCACCCAGCATCCACAGTGTAGACCACTTGGCTACCCAGCATCCACAGTTTAGACCACTTGGCTACCCAGCATCCACAGTTTAGACCACTTGGCTACCCAGCATCCACAGTTTAGACCACTTGGCCACCCAGCATCCACAGTTTAGATCACTTGGCCACCCAGCATCCACAGTTTAGACCACTTGGCCACCCAGCATCCACAGTTTAGACCACTTGGCTACCCAGCATCCACAGTTTAGATCACTTGGCCACCCAGCATCCACAGTTTAGATCCCTTGGCCACCTAGCATCCACAGTGTAGACCACTTGGCCACCCAGCATCCACAGTTTAGACCACTTGGCCACCCAGCATCCACAGTGTAGACCACTTGGCTACCCAGCATCCACAATTTAGACCACTTGGCCACCCAGCATCCAGTACAGCATCCACAGTTTAGACCACTTGGCCACCCAGCATCCACAGTTTAGATCACTTGGCCACCCAGCATCCACAGTGTAGACCACTTGGCCACCCAGCATCCACAGTTTAGACCACTTGGCCACCCAGCATCCACAGTTTAGATCACTTGGCCACTCAGCTTCCACAGTTTAGATCACTTGGCCACCCAGCATCCACAGTTTAGATCACTTGGCCGCCCAGCATCCACAGTGTAGACCACTTGGCTACCCAGCATCCACAGTTTAGACCACTTGGCTACCCAGCATCCACAGTTTAGACCACTTGGCTACCCAGCATCCACAGTTTAGACCACTTGGCCACCCAGCATCCACAGTTTAGATCACTTGGCCACCCAGCATCCACAGTTTAGACCACTTGGCCACCCAGCATCCACAGTTTAGACCACTTGGCTACCCAGCATCCACAGTTTAGATCACTTGGCCACCCAGCATCCACAGTTTAGATCCCTTGGCCACCTAGCATCCACAGTGTAGACCACTTGGCCACCCAGCATCCACAGTTTAGACCACTTGGCCACCCAGCATCCACAGTGTAGACCACTTGGCTACCCAGCATCCACAATTTAGACCACTTGGCCACCCAGCATCCAGTACAGCATCCACAGTTTAGACCACTTGGCCACCCAGTATCCACAGTTTAGACCACTTGGCTACCCAGCATCCATCTTTCATTTACTCTCATGCTAACATAATAAATTTAATAGGGCAAGCCACCTTACCTGTCTATGAGGTGTTTACATAATGTCACGTGACCACACGTGGCTGCGGCATGAAGTGGTGTCCACATTTCACTGTCACATGCATTGACATTGGCCCCGAACTCCAGGAGTAGTTTGAGCATCTCCTCATTGTCATCAATACAGCACTAGACAAACATGACATTGTCATTAAAACAGCACTTGACAAACATGACATTGTCATCAATACAGCACTGGACAAACATGACATGACATTGTCATCAATACGGCACTGGACAAACATGACATGACAGTGTCATCAATACAGCACAGGACCAGCATAACGTGACATTGTCATCAATACAGCACAGGACCAGCATAACGTGACAGTGTCATCAATACAGCATTGGAAAAACATAACATGGCATTGTCATCAATGTTAGGTCTATTAAGACTTATATTCTAATGATCTAACAGTTCAAATGTGGCTTACATTGTTATGATCCGTCAGTTCTAATGTGGATTATATTGTGATAATCTGTCAGTTCTAATGTGATAATCTGTCAGTTCTAATGTGTATTATAATGTGAAGATCTGTCAGATTAAAGTGGCTTAAAATAAGATCATACGTCAGGTCGGATGTGGCTTATAATGTGATGATCTGTCATGTCGGATGTGGCTACACAATGGAGCATTACATGATAACTAAGCATATTTCTTAACATCATGCCAGACAATTTAATGAGGTCACAAGGTAGGGGACACAACACAATCTTACAATCATAATTATCCTGTCACTCTGACATATCGTTTTTAAAGAGATTTGAGTAAACTGCTATTACTTATTACACTATTTCTATTGTCTTCTGTCTTTTCCTGATGCTCTTGTACTTGTCTGAATGTCTTCCAAGAAACTTGTCTTCCACCTTAGCAAATTGACAAGGATGAGTTTGCCTGAAGATGGCACACATAGCAAATTTACAAGGATGAGTTTGCCTGAAGATGGCACACATAGCAAATTTACAAGGATGAGTTTGCCTGAAGATGGCACACATAGCAAATTTACAAGGATGAGTTTGCCTGAAGATGGCACACATAGCAAATTTACAAGGATGAGTTTGCCTGAAGATGGCACACATAGCAAATTTACAAGGATGAGTTAGCCTGAAGATGGCACACATATCAAATTGACAAGGATGAGTTTGCCTGAAGATGGCACACATTCACTCTTTGAAAAACAACAACTTAATAGAGAAACCCAAAACAAGAATTTGACAGTTCATTAAATAATGAGCCATTAAAACCATTCATTTTCTTAATGAGATGATGCACCTAAAATATACTGACCTGGTGAAGGGCAGTAAGACCATCTTCATTGGTGACGTCGGGGCTGACTTTATTCTGGAGTAATCGCCGCACTAGAGGACACAAAATAAATTAGGTCAAATTAGATGTAACGTACAAGTGATTGTAAACAATTTGAAAATAGTCTGGTCTGTACCATTAACAAGATTTTGAAAATAGTCTGGTCTGTACCATTAACAAGATTTTGAAAATAGTCTGGTCTGTACCATTAACAAGATTTTGAAAATAGTCTGGTCTGTACCATTAACAAGATTTTGAAAATAGTCTGGTCTGTACCATTAACAATATTTTGAAAGTGCAAAGGTGTTAAGGTAAACCTGAGATAAATTGATGGAATCCTTTTGACCAAGGCTGGTAAACATAGTGATCTACACTTCAGAACATAGCATCAAAAAAAAAAAAAAAGAACACAAGAGTACAAATATTACATTGCTGAGTGTAGTATTACTTTCTATCCCATGGCTTCTATTGTTGATATAAGATTTTGTTAAAAGGAAGTCTCTGTATGATATACTGAAGGATTTTCTCGGTAACTCAAAAGAAGCTCCACCAAGGTAATAAAGCCATAAAGAGCACATAACGACTCATGTAAAGCACATTTCAGTTTGTTGGTATTCCACAAAATCCAACACAAAGTGTGCAATGTGATAAGCCCAACCAAGTTTAATTATAACAACGGACCTAAAAAGGGAGGATAAAAATCATTGTGGTATTTAGTCTTGCTGAATAAATAAAGCCTAATTCCTCTTGCTTCCCCCCCCCCTACTACATTTCAGCTATTTTTATTTGATTCTGTTTTTTAATGTTGTTCTTTGTTGATGAAGGCTTCTTGTTGCCATCACCTTCAATGTTTTGTAGTGTCTCTCTCTCTCTCTCTTCCCCCCCCCCCCCCCCCCCCAAAAGGTTTTCCTTACTTTGCTTTGCTCATTTCCTTTTTTTGAATAAAACCTAATCTATTTAATGCTTGGATATTAATGAAACTATTCACCAGAAGCTATCAGCCCACATTTAAGTAAGGTCTACTAGTATGTCTTTCTATCATTTCATAGTAAGGCAATGAAACTATTCACCAGAAGCTATCAGCCCACATTTAAGTAAGGTCCTCAAGTATGTCTTTCTATCATTTCATAGTAAGGCCATGAAAATAAAAAGTGCATCAGATTTTAAAATTATAGCAATTTTCACATTTATCATTCAGTTGCCTTGATGGGAATTTGAATTTTTAAAGGATATAGAGGATTGCTAGGCTCAATATACACTTTTTTTATATTGTATAAAGAGTTTGAAAAGACGTCAGTGGATTATATGAACCATCCTACACTAGAAATTTAAAGCAGAGCTTTGATGAGGGTTCTGAGAACCATCGTGCTAATATCGGGACTTTGTTATTGGGCGTTGTGCACCTCGTACACTATCTAAATTATTTATTTATTACCCTTAAATTGGTTATAGCTGGGATATCCAAATTAATGAATGGTTCACCCCTAGGGAGCCATTCGGTCATACAAGGGAGGTGACTCCCATCATTCCCAGTTACGTACACAGGGATTCGGTGTTAGGTTGGATTTGGGGGGAGGGGGGGGGGAGGGGGGGGGGGGCGTGCGAGGTTGTCATGATTGGGCACACACACCAAACAAGCCTAGTCTATTTTTGGCAACCTTTTGATTAACGAATAAAATAATTGTTTTCTCACAAAACAACCACACAATGGGATTAAATGTTCAACAACTAGTTCCCCCCACCCTTTGGGGGGGGGGGGGGTTACCCAACCCAGAAGCAGCTTAGTATACACACTGTAACTTGAGAACCCTACGTGAGAGCTTCCCACAACACAGCATTTATTTTGACCCCCCCCCCCCCCACTCCGGGTCGCATAATTATAGATCGTCTCATGTGCAGATTCAAGAATGAATGGTGTCTCCCCCACCCACCCCTCACAATCTTTGAAACCTTTCGCCAGAGCAGGACAACCAGTGTCCCCGCGGGGTTGCGGGCGCTGGGATGACCTTTCCGAAGACGGGGTCGGGGCGACAGACACCAGTGGCGGAGGACACGGTGGAGATGTTCCAATAAATAACTTGTTTTCCCCTGCGACTTGGCGAGTCACGAGGAGTGAAGGAATCTCCCGACAGGTCAATACTTCAATGAAATGGGACATTTATCTTTGAACTAAATGAGAGGTCTGCAAAATTGTTTCTCTAATCTGCATCCTCTACTAATCACTTTACTAAGTTAAAAAAGAGATTTGAAAATAAAATTATTGACTTCTCATTTATTTATTGAATTGCAAGGAGAACTTCAGGCCTAGAAAATAAACTTGTGAGATAACATACAAGAAAATGTGAATGAAAACTGGTTTAAAACATCTAAACATTTCTATCATAATGTAAAAGTTCATTTCTATTCTGTTCTTAAAATCCAATTTCCTCACACCCCTTTAAAATGCCGTTTGGGAAAACCCGATCAAAATAATTGAACTAAAACTAGGCCCAGGCCATTATTTCTGTGCAACTGTGGGTTTGTGCTCATGCCTTGAAAGTTACCATTGACATCTCTTCAAAAGAATTAAATTGTCTGTCTTGGTCAACATGATATTTGAGAATTGATACAAACAAAATTAAATTATCTGTCTTGGTCAACATGATATTTGAGAATTGATACAAACAAAATTAAATTGTCTGTCGTGGTCAACATGATATTTGAGAATTAATACAAACAAACATCTTAAAAACTTCAATGCAATTACTTCTTTTTATATTCGAACCTTTGAAGATTATGCGTGTCAGGGGTCAGTACTTTTGATAAGGAGTTGATCGTTCAAGGTCTGCTCGTCTGATGGTGTCTGTGCTCACTTGATAGTTCAAGGTCTGCTCGTCTGATGGTGTGTGTGCTCACTTGATAGTTCAAGGTGTGCAATCTGATGGTGTCTGTGCACACTTGATAGTTCAAGGTCTGCAAGTCTGATGGTGTCTGTGCTCACTGGATAGTTCAAGGTCTGCAAGTATGATGGTGTCTGTGCTCACTTGATAGTTCAAGGTCTGCAAGTATGATGGAGTCTGTGCTCACTTGATAGTTCAAGGTCTGCAAGTCTGATGGTGTCTGTGCTCACTTGATAGTTCAAGGTCTGCAAGTATGATGGAGTCTGTGCTCGCTTGATAGTTCACGGTGTGCAAGTCTAATGGTGTCAGTGCTCACTTGATAGTTCAAGACCTTCAAGTCTGATGGTGATTACAAAAATATATATATATATATTTTGCAAGAGCACGTCACTGCTGGAAAAAATGTTGACAACCCCAATGATCCTAGTTGATCCACATTCTACTCAGAGAGGCTTAATAGACCGTACATATCCAATGAGTTGTGTCGTTCCGAGTGTCAAGATCTTCTCCCCCACATTAAGCCAGTTGGTCTTTATTCTCACTGGGAATATATCGTCGCACTGAGCAGCCATTCAAACGTGACAGCAAGGAGGTCACATGGGTTCAATGTAAAGGTCACTCCATTCCAACGATACGGCATCCGGTGAATAGAAGGCATGAACACGGCATTCTGTGTAGACGGTACGAGACAGAATACAGCGATTGTAGGTTAAATGTTAAGGCGTGTACTGTACAAGACAGAATCAAACGACTGTACGTTGAATGTTATGGTGTAGACACCTGCTGAATTATGGCCCACAGTGGGTAAACTTTTAGAAATAATTGGGTCACTTTAAGTTCATACTCAGTTCAGCATTGTCTGATTGTTCAACCTATGTTAATCAAAATTAAAAGGTGGTTCAACTTGGGTTCATCAAAATTGTCTGGTGGTTCAACTTGGGTTCATCAAAATTGTCTGGTGGTTCAGTTGGGGGAGCTTACAATATATTTTAAACTGAATGTTTAAATAAACAAGGAAGATAATTTGAGAGAGTCTTATGTAGGGCTGACTACTACGAGAGAGTGTTATGTAGGGCTGACTACTACGAGAGAGTCTTATGTAGGGCTGACTACTACGAGAGAGTGTTATGTAGGGCTGACTACTACTACGAGAGTGTTATGTAGGGCTGACTACTACTACGAGAGTGTTATGTAGGGCTGACTACTACGAGAGTGTTATGTAGGGCTGACTACGACGAGAGTGTGTTATGTAGGGCTGACTACGACGAGAGTGTGTTATGTAGGGCTGACTACGACGAGAGTGTTATGCAGGGCTGACTACTACGAGAGTGTTATGTAGGGCAGACTACTACGAGAGTGTTATGTAGGGCTGACTACGACGAGAGAGTGTTATGTAGGGCTGACTACGACGATAGTGTTATGTAGGGCTGACTACGACGAGAGTGTGCTATCTAGGGCAGACGTAATGATCAATGCATTGATCGTGGGCCCTGAAAGCATAGAAGAAGAAGAAGAAGAAGAAGAGGGCTGACTACTACGAGAGAGTGTTATGTAGGGCTGACTACTACGAGAGTGTTATGTAGGGCTGACTACTACGAGAGTGTTATGTAGGGCTGACTACTACGAGAGTGTTATGTAGGGCTGACTACGACGAGAGTGTTATGTACGGCAGACTACTACGAGAGAGTGTTTTGTAGGGCTGACTACGAAGAGAGTGTTATGTAGGGCTGGCTACGACGAGAGTGTTATGTAGGGCAGACTACTACGAGAGAGTGTTATGTAGGGCTGACTACGACGAGAGTGTGTTATCTAGGGCAGACTACTACGAGAGAGTGTTATCTAGGGCAGACTACTACGAGAGAGTGTTATGTAGGGCTGAGTACTACGAGAGAGTGTTATCTAGGGCAGACTACTACGAGAGAGTGTTATGTAGGGCTGAGTACTACGAGAGAGTGTTATCTAGGGCAGACTACTACGAGAGAGTGTTATGTAGGGCTGAGTACTACGAGAGAGTGTTATCTAGGGCAGACTACTACGAGAGAGTGTTATGTAGGGCTGAGTACTACGAGAGAGTGTTATGCAGGGCTGACTACTACGAGAGAGTGTTATCTAGGGCAGACTACTACGGGTACCCACCCGAGGCTACATGACCGGGTAATCCGTTGGGTATCCGATTATAATAAGTTATTTTTAAAATAATAAAAAACGGTAACATTTCTAAAAAGAATTTGATCTTGACTCTCCAATGCCATTAGCGTCCGCTGTCACTTCCCTAATTCCCAATAGTGCCCATCAACTACTACGCCGGTCTACTACTACGTAGGGCGGTAAAGTCACGTATGATCCTCGTTCGGGAGCACATCAACTAAACTACAGTACATTCGTCTGCTAAAATGTTACTGCTGTTCTGGCAGGAATGACAAGGTATTAAATTTTGTTTCGTTTTGATCTTTCTTTTTGTTCGGTAAAAAGTTAGGAAGAGTTTAAAGGTCTTTCCTTGCTCATAGTACTTATTAGAATAGGCGACAACATGTTAAGTTTACTTGACTAGACAGTTCAGATGATGAAACAATCGAAGAGATCGATGGAGAATTGATGGAAATTAATGTAGAAAGTAAATATACGGATGATCTTTTAGGTGAAGATATAGCCCAAACAGACTTTAAAAAACAAATACGGATGATCGTTTGGGGGAAGATATAGCCCAAACAGACTTTAAAAAACAAATACGGATGATCGTTTGGGGGAAGATATAGCTCAAACAGACTTTAAAAATTAATACCGTTAGATCAGTAGATGTATATTAGGAAATAGCGAGAGGGACCCGTCGAGCCAAAGCTCTTAATGCCCTACCCTCAAAGCAACCCCCCCCCCCGGGGCCAGACAAGTCCCGTAACTATCGGGCTGCGAAGCGGCACGTTGGAGATAACCTCCTGCTGCCCCTGCTCGTCTTTTCATTCGACTGAATAGCTTTACGGGCCACATCCCACCATTTTACTCGACTGAATAGCTTTACGGGCCACATCTCATCATTTCACTCGACTGAATAGCTTTACGGGCCACATCTCACCATTTTACTCGACTAAATAGCTTTACGGGCCACATATTTTACTCGACTGAATAGCTTTACAGGCCACATCTCACCATTTTACTCGACTGAATAGCTTTACGGGCCACATCTCATCATTTTACTCGACTGAATAGCTTTACGGGCCACATCTCATCATTTTACTTGACTGAATAGCTTTACAGGCCACATCTCACCATTTTACCCGACTGAATAGCTTTACGGGCCACATCTCATCATTTTACTTGACTGAATAGCTTTACGGGCCACATATCATTTTACTCGACTGAATAGCTTTACGGGCCACATCTCACCATTTCACTCGACTGAATAGCTTTACGGGCCGGACATCCGGTGGGCCGATGATGTTGCTCTCACAACAGCAGTCGACTTTCCCATGGGTCGGGGTGGTGTATTTACGTCCTATGCCCATCCAGGGGAAGCGTCGGACTAACTCTAATAAGGTTTTCTACAGTGGGCTTCTATATCGTAAATAGTTCACGAAGTGGCTGGTACGAAACGGTTGCCTAGGAAAAGCCTTCCCAATGGCTGTTTATAGAATAATTGACCGCGAAAATTCTACTCTATGCAGCTATATCCAGTTTAATAAATACAACTGCTTCTGTAGACGCCATGAATTTTTGACAATTTCTGTATTAGCTCACGATAAAGCCAGTAGTTTCTTGTTTCTACAACAACACGGTATTATACATGTTTTCAGACGATGTGCTAATAATCATAAGATTTTATCCTTGAATAACCGACAGGATCGTGGAGATGCCACCCCACTAACTGCAGACATGATATCCCGATTCGGCAGGGTCTTTGGCCACAGGGCTCACGTCTTACTTATAGACAGATAATTCTTTTCATATACCGGTACTGCTGGTCGAATGAGCTGACAAGCATCAAATTTTGCGAATGAGGCATTTCACAGCAAGCAGTTATTGATTGGAATAATTACCTACGGGGGGAGGGGGGTAAGTGCTAATACACTTGTACAAAGTCCTGTTATTATTGGAGGACGCAATACTACAGTTGAGATCGACGAGAGTCTGTTTACGCGCAGAAAAAATCAGGTCGGACGAGTTTTGCCATCAACAATGGGTCTTTGGAGGCATTAGTCAGGAGACTAGTGAGTGTTTCGTGTACTAAATATAGATCAGCAGCTGCATGTATACCGATAATCACAGCGCACAACCGACCGGGAACAACAGTCAGGTCAGATCAGTGGAGAGCATATAATGCAATTGGCACCACGCCGGGATTGCCTCATCAAACGGCCAATCATTCCGATAACTTTGTGGATCCGAAATCAGGTGCCAATACTCGACGCATCGAATGTACGTGGTACTCGGCAAAAGAGAAACAAGTGCCACAATGGCGCACACAGACACAGGTTCGATTCTTAGAGGTGTGAGTTCACGTGGCGTTGACGTGTTAAAGCAAACGGTTTGAATGTCTTCAACGCCATTCTAGACGATAGTGTTCAATTCTGGCCACCACATTCTAGACGATAGTGTTCAATTCTGGCCACCACATTCTAGACGATAGTGTTCAATTCTGGCCACCACATTCTAGACGATAGTGTTCAATTTCGGGCCACCACAGTAGCGGAGGACTTTTAAAGAAGTAAATATGGTTTTATTCAAAAGAACGTTTGTTTTATTGGAAGTGTGAAGTGTTTAATGGAAATGTGAAATAATGTAGACGGCTCACGCAATGGTGCCGTTATGTTCCTGTGCGGCGCTAGGGGGTCTGTGACAGCGCCTATTAGTCAGCATATTCAGCATATCACTACAGACATGTCGGCCAGAGACCCGGGGATAAAACGGCGAGCAATGGTCACCATGGTGATGGCCGGTGAACTCAATGACTCCGAAATCTCATGAGCTTCGTCAAGTACCCAACAAAGTGGGTCGACGGGTTCCCGGCAAAGTGGGTCGACGGGTTCCCGGCAAAGTGGGTCGACGGGTACCCGACAAAGTGGGTCGACGGGTAACCGGGCAGATGTTTCAGCGCTAGTGATACGTATGTGTCATGAGTATGTCTTCATGGGGTTATCAAGATGGCGGCAGCGAAGGAATGCAGATCTTGTGGTATATCACAAAACTTCCGTGGCAATGACATATTGCCCCTTTTGCAGATCCCAGAGCGATATTGGAGGTTTGTCACCTAATAAACAGAAAGTTAAGGTGAATCTTAAGGAATATAGTCTTGTTATTATTTACTCGCTGAAATCTTGGCAGCTGCAGACTCTACGTAAGTAGACATATGAAAGATTTCACATGATCATTCCTATGTTCATGGCAGCTGCAGACTCTACGTAAGTAGACATATAGCACAGGGTTGAAATGGTACAATGTAATACGTGTGATTAGTCTTGTCGCCATCATGCGCCTGTCACCAAAGAAATGCTTCAAGTCAGACCCTCAACTCCATGTCTTCATGGTAACATGTGGATTTGCATACCATCTAAATCTATTTTAAGAAACAACAAATTATATATTCTGAAAGCTCTGACACGCTTTCTGGTGAATCAGGACCACATCAAGAGGGGGTCCTTTTTGTCGCGATTATTTGGTGGACTGGGTTTTTGTCAAACCGAATATCAGTTTCAAATGTTGCCTTGCCAGTCTAGTTCTAAGACAAGAGTTTGATAGATGGAGAAACACTGGTAATCAAAGACAAGGGTTCGCACAATATGTCCAATTAGATTTCACACATGGGAAAAGTCGTCTTACATGTCAATGTTTAGCCCTGTAAAATACTTCTGAACATTTCCACTTATCGGTGTCGCATTTCATGCAGATATACGTCAGTGGTCCCCTCACTACAACAACGTGTCCACTCAATACCACAACCTTTCCTTTCACTACCACAATGTGTCCCTTCACTACAACAATGTGTCCCATAACTACCACAACGTGTCCACTCACTACCACAATGTGTCCCCTCACTACCACAATGTGTCCCCTCACTACCACGTGTCCCCTCACTACCACAACGTGTCCACTCACTACCACAACGTGTCCACTCACTACCACAACGTGTCCACTCACTACCACAACGTGTCCACTCAATACCACAATGTGTCCCCTCACTACCACAATGTGTCCCTTCACTACCACGTGTCCCCTCACTACCACAACAACACCAAGATCAAAATACGGCTTTCATTGCGCTCAAATAACATTTTAAGCAGCATATGAAGAGGCTTTCTGCACATTCGAACATTTTAAGCAACATATAAACTACACAAATGTATTACATCACACAGCTCAGGGAAGAAATAATCTTCCCACCGCCCCCCGACAGGCCACGTCTATTATATCGGTGTGAGGGCTTTGATAAAGTCTTGACTGCCCGGTGCACTGTCCATCAATCGACACAAATTGCATGACAGGTGTAGATTTCTGAGCTAAGCGGATCTAATCATCGAGAAATGTCGATACAAGAGGGCGTGACCTGCTTATATGGAGGGCCCCTAACTGGATCTGTCATAGAGTGCACGAATACTCGAGCAGCTACTCGTGGTACTGTGATGTACATAATAAGAGACAGCAAGCAATCATACTGTTCGTGTACATAGCGAGCAACCTGCTGCCAGTGTACATAGCGAGCAACCTGCTGCCAGTGTACATAGCGAGCAACCTGCTGCCAGTGTACATAGCAAACAACCTGATGTAAGTGTACATAGCGAGCAACCTACTGTTAGTGTGCATAGCGAGCAACCTGTTGTTAGTGTACATAGCGAGCAACCTTCTGCCAGTGTACATAGCGAGCAACCTTCTGTCAGTGTACATAGCGAGCAACCTTCTGCCAGTGTACATAACGAGCAACCTGATGTAAGTGTAAATAGCGAGCAACCTGCTGTTAGTGTGCATAGCGAGCAACCTGCTTTTAGTGTGCATAGTGAGCAAACCTGCTGTTAATGTGCAGAGAAAGCAACCTGCTGTTAGTGTGCATAGCGAGCAACCTGCTTTTAGTGTACATAGCGAGCAAACCTGCTGTTAATGTGTAGAGCAAGCAACCTGAAAAGGAAACTATTAAATGAAAGGAGGTAAAGGTGGTGGGGGCGCCTTGGTGGTGAGTGACTTAAAAGCTGGAAACGAATTGTACATTGTTGTTACAGGGAACCTGACATTGTTGTTATAGGGAACCTAACATCTGTTGTTATAGGGAACCTAACATCTGTTGTTATAGGGAACCTAACATCTGTTGTTATAGGGAACCTAACATCTGTTGTTATAGGGAACCTGGCATTGTTGTTAATGGGAACATGAACTGTTGTTAACGGAGACCTGACATTGTCGTCAACGGCTACCTGACGTTGTTAACGGGGACCTGATATTGTCGTTATCAGAAACCTGGAATTGTTAACGGGAACCTCGCATTGTCGTTAATGGGAACCTGGTATTGTATTTGTTGTAAACGGGAACCCGACATTGCTGTTAAGAAGAACCTGGCATCTGCTGTTAACGGAAACTTAACAATGTCTTTGTTGTTAACGGGAAACTGATGTTGTATTTTTATTCTTTCGGGAACCTGACATTGCTGTTAAAGGGAACTTCTGCTTGCCCACGGCGATCCCTGTGGTGAGAGCAGTGATCCCTGTGGTGATAGCAGTGATCCCTGTGGTGATAGAAGCGATCCCTGTGGCGAGAGTAGCGATCCCTGTGGCGAGAGCAGTGATCCCTGTGGTGAGAGCAGTGATCCCTGTGGTGAGAGCAGTGATCCCTGTGGTGAGAGCAGCGATCTCCGCGGTGAGAGCAGCGATCCCTGTGGGGAGAGCAGTAATCCCTGTGGTGAGAGCAGCGATCCCTGTGGTGTGAGGGGATTTGACAACTTTCCCGTTTGACTACCTTTATCACGGATAAGCAAGGCGCAGGTTGGCCCTGTTTGTGTGTGTTAGTGTCGGTGTGTAGGTTGAACATGTCTCCGTGTCACGTCGTGTGCTATGAGCTATTTGCACTAGTGACAAGATAATATTGCTTGAAGTGAGGGACCGGGAGTGTGCCAGCGGGGAAAGGTGGGGAGGGTGGGGGCCGGTGGTGAAAGGTGAAGGAACAGTGGGGAAAGGTGAGGGGGTTTTTCGAGTTTGCAATTATTTTAACTTGGCGGTTATTGCAGACAAGCTTTGAAAAGCCTGCCAAATGTCTCCACGTCGTCGGAGTTTTTCTGCATTTTGAAGATTTTCAGAACTGCTACAGACGACCACAAACAAGCTTTCCAGCTTGCTAATAACAACCCGTGAGCCCCGTTCTATATCCGCTTGTCTCCACTTGGCACACACACAATTCAATGTGGATAACACTTAACGGGGAGATAATGCTCTGCCGATAAACAGTGAAATTACATCCCCCTTTCCCCTTACAATAACATGCAAGCATGCTGATCATGCATGGTATTTGCATTAGAAATTCACAGAGAGAGAGAGAGACAGAGAGAGACAGAAAGTACCCTGGCATTGACTGGCATGGCCGACTAGGATAACTTATTCCATAGGGAAGTCATGAGAAATACTTGTTGTCTTAGGCTTCAAACTTTGGCGTTGACGAAGCAGACAGGGTCAATATTTTGTTTGCTCATTCCAACTTTTCAACTAGCCAAGGCGGTTTTCCCCTAGACAAGTAAGAATGTTTATACAACTTAAGCCAAACTAGCCAAGGCGGTTTTCTCCTAGACAAGTAAGAATGTTTATACAACTTAAGCCAAACTAGCCAAGGCGGTTTTCCCCTAGACAAGTAAGAATGTTTATACAACTTAAGCCAAACTAGCCAAGGCGGTTTTCCCCTAGACAAGTAAGAATGTTTATACAACTTAAGCCAAACAACCGTTTTAAACAAAAAAAACAGCGTACATTTTCAAAAAGGTTTGTTTCCTTAAGGCACGTTCAAATAAAAAAGGTTACAGCTTTTCATCTCTAGAGATGACGTGATCATGTGTACCCCAGCAATGAACTAGGTTTAGGTTTAATCGGGGGATGTAACATAATAACACACACACTTTTGATGGACAGTAGGAAGTTAAAGGGGGGGGGGGGGAGAGAGCATGTGCTTAAAGCCTCTTGGGGGTCACTCTTAATTACCTGGTTCTCACTCTAAAGAAGTCAAACCTACAGGACTTCTAGCCATCCACTCTAAAGAAGTCAACCCTACAGGACTTCTAGCCATCCACTCTAAAGAAGTCAACCCTACAGGACTTCTAGCCATCCACTCTAAAGATTCTTTGTATTCCTTGCTGAAGGTATCTTGGTGGTCTTCTCTTAAACAAAGACTTAGTGGTATACTAAGAGAGCTGCAGTCCATCCAAGAGATTATCTCCGAAGGATTGGGTCATCCAATCTTTAAGAAGGATTGGGTCATCCAATCTTTAAGAAGGATTGGGTCATCCAATCTTTAAGAAGGATTGGGTCATCCAATCTTTAAGAAGGATTGGGTCATCCAATCTTTAAGAAGGATTGGGTCATCCAATCTTTAAGAAGGATTGGGTCATCCAATCTTTAAGACTATGAGTCTCTGTGGTGTACTTTGGTGCGCCCACTTTTAAGAATTTCATAGTGGTTCACTTTAAGCTAAAACATGTGTGTAGAGAATTAAGCTTGAAGTAAGAATCTTTGCAAAATATGATGATGATCCCAATCTTTATAACACATTTTTGTGGTGTGAAGTTAGTTAAGAAATCTTAATTTTGTACATCAACTATCTTTAAACTAATAATGATTTCTTAGCTACAAGTTGTCAAGTAAGCCATTTCCCTCATTAATTCAGAAACAAGATGTCTGGATCTCATTAAAGCAGATGCCCTCAGGACAATTGTTGAGAGTAGCTTCAGCTCAAGGCATTTTAAGTTGACAGTCCTGACATGGCCAAATAAGGGAGATCATTAAGCCAAGCAATGGAGGGGAAATTGTGGAAGGTTAAGTCAGTTGTAAGAATAAGGGCTTAAATCTGAAGCATTTGGGCTTGGATTGGCAGAATTAGGGTCAACATTCAACAGAATAATGCTTACATTGACAGAATTGGTGCTTGTACTGACAGAATAATGGCTTACATTGTCAATAATTTCATAAAACTGCTATTTCATTAAGACTGATAAAAAAGGTAAGTTTCCTTAAAATCATTATATGTTTTAGTTTACTGTTTCAACCAGCGACCCTGCAGATAACCCCAGCACCCCATTTGGGGTCAGGGCCCATGGTTTGGGAGCTAAGGGTCTAGACTCTAAAGAAATAAAAAATACTTTTAATGTCATAAAATATCAATAGAAATCTCCCAAAAGGCATTGATGCACAGGAAGTTTGGTTGGTAGTATTAAATAAACCAAAAAAAAAACACAATTTCATGACACACCCTTAACATTTAGAATGAGGTTATGTCGAATTTTCATATTGTAAGTTGCAGAGCTAGAGTGTTTTTAATCTTTTAGTGATTGTATCCTAACACGTTTCTAAAGTTTACAAAGAGATTCTACTAGTTGAGCCAATCAGGAGGCTGACAACAGCTTAAATGAAAGCCTTCACCACAATCATTAAAATACTTTCTGTTTTGTACCAAAATGAGATGAAATATTAAATAAGACATTGTTTTCATTATTGCTAATTCTTATTTAGATTGATTAATAGAATGTATTATATATATGTATGAGATCATGCACAAAGCTGATTTATATAATATATTATATATGTATGAGATCATGCACATAACTGATTTTTATAATATATTATATATGTATGAGATCACGCACATAACTAATTTATATAATATATTATATATGTATTAGATCACGCACATAAATGATTTATATAATATATTATATATGTACGACACCACGCAAAAAACTGATTTATATAATATACTAGCCGATATACCCGGCGTGGCCCGGGATTGCATTAGGACCCCGATCCCGGTGACCTACAGATCCCGTTAGTATACTGTTCTCTGTGGGATCCCGTTCCATCGAGGGTTCCTCCTTTCAAATGTTATCCCATTTCCCGATAGGATCCCGATTTGATTGTGACATAGATATAGCGTTGAAAGTTATGGAACTTTCTGGAACATTCTAGATTAAATGTATTATCCTCCTCGAACTGTGTAAAAACGGTCTTGTTTAAGTTATTATTTTTTAGACTTGAAAAATTATACAACTAAATGCATTTCTATAACCATAGTAAATTTAAGTTAAAAGAGGGGCCCCGGGGCCCATTCCATAATTGTACCGAATTAGTTTTGCCTGAGATGGGGCCCTCTAAAAATCAATCGGGTAAGTTATGAAGTTAAAATTTTAAATTTGTCCCATTAAAATCTATTGAATAATGCCATAGATATAACGCTTTAAAGTTATCGAACTTTCTGGAAAATTCTAGATTGGATATTAATAGTTTTAAATCCCCCGGTGTTTCAGTACGGACAGTGAAGTGCATTGCTACCACCCTAGGCCTATATCCATCAAATCACATAGAACGTGAAGTGTTTTCAGAGCCTATTAATATTTATATAGCTTATATAAGGAAAAATGAAATGGGGCCCCCGGCTCCCCAGGAATGGATATTATGAGTTCAGTACCCTTTAGTATTTGAGTATGGATAATCAAGTGTATGTGAACTAAGTTCGGTCAAGATCCATCAACTCATGTAGTAAGTATTAAGCCAATCGATATTTATATAGCTCATATAAGGAAAAATGAAATGGGGCCCCCGGCCCCAGAAGAATGGATATTATGAGTTCAGTACCCTTCGGTATTTGAATATGGATAATCAAGTGTACGTGTACTAAGTTTGATCGATATCCATCCATTCACGTAGGAGTATTTGTTTGTAATTTTTTTATATAGCTCATATAAGAAAAAAACGAATTCGGGGCCCCCGGCCCCACACGAAATGTTATTAAAAGTTCTCAACCCCTTGAGAGTTACTTCTGGACAAGTTCCATCTATCCGTGTAAAAGCCTTTGTGGAACAAACAAACAAACGCCGCCACAAATTTTCACTTTTATATATATATATGATTATACACCCATGAAATCACGCACATAACTGATTTTAAAAAGTGCTTGAAAATTGATATATTCCAGATTTGCCCTACCTTCCTCCAGGTCATTTCTAGCAGCAGACTCCAGAAGAGCAATGTTGGCCACAAACTGAACCCTGTCACCTTTACGCCGTCTGGTCTTTTTAACAGAATCCTGCTGCTGTTCTTTCCGTTTCTTTTTTGTGCTTTCCTTGTCCAGCTGTTTTTCATACTGCACCCATTTTTTCAGCTGCTGAGATCGCCGTTTGCGAGCGTGCTTGAGGCGATCCTGTGTGGTCATCCGCTCAATGGATGGCATCTCCTGCACAAGCTCAAAGTGTTCCATGGCCATTTTTAACAGGCTGTTTTATTCAAACACAACAACACAAAAATCTATCCTTGTAAAGATCACTTCTCTACAGTTGACGGTACGGGTGATTCATTTGTTAACAGTGGACGATGCAGTTCAAATTTGAAAGGAATGTAATACAAATCGATTGATATCATGTGAACCACTTGATGAAAAGACAGCAGCACAAACTATGACCTGATGAAATAAAAGATATCACTTTGATGGAATGTTAACTGGAAAACTATCAGTGTTGTGTGCGCCACCAATCGCCCCGAGTACTGGGTTCAGTATGCTCACTTATCACAATGCTGTATGCGCCACCAAACGTGCCGAGTACTGGGTTCAGTATGCTCACTTATCACAATTTTGTGTGCGCCACCAACTGTGCCGAGTACTGGGTTCAGTATTCTAACAGCACCATGACCTGATACATTGAAATAAAACGTATAACTGTGGTGGATGAACTACAATCTGTAGTCAATCTACACTTTGGAGAACACGTAGCACAAATATATCCCCTTGTTGTCAGTCTGCACTTTGGAGAACACGTAGCACAAATATATCCTCTGCTGAATAGAAGAAACAAAGCCGCCAGTGAATCATTCGGAGAACTTTTAAATCCTGGTCAACAGATTCACTGATATGGGCAAGTCTTGCTGTGTCTGGCACGGCATATTACAAATTTTAACTTTCCCATGGCAGGTAAAAATGTGGGAGGAAGAAAGCGGTGATTTGCACGCACATGAAAAATCAAACTGACTGATGTCTGCCCTCGCTAGCGCCATGTTGTGTGACTCAAGTCATCGGTGCACTGGGGAATACAAAAAGAGCAGAAGAGTGATTACAAAAATCAATTCTGAATGCCAGCAAATTACCAGGAGCGCTGTATTTTAGAGGCAGAGAGAAAGAGAAGTATGATGATGATCTGTGAACAATGCTGGAAATAATGGAAGTGGTGGGTGATATTGTGCCATCAATCATTATCATTATCCATTTAGATGAATTTATCTTTAATGTTAAAAAGAAGGGAAAACCTGTTGGTAGCTAGAATTTAAGTGATGTAAAATGTTTTACTGTAATGGTAGATAGAATTTAAGTGATGTAAACTGTTTTACATTAACATTTTGTAAGCCATACAATACTTAATAAAATGTGTATTAATTACATAACTTAACATTTTTAAAGGTGGCAACATTATATAAGCCTGCTTGTTTACCAAGAAGAAGCAAGTTAAAATATTCTCTTGGATTGTCCCAAGTCATGAGTAAAAGGGTCCAGTGATATGGGTTTGACAGCCAGTCACATAGCTGAAGAAACCTTGAAAAAAAAATCCACTGGAATCTGACCAGGACAAAGCTTGCTAAAGTTTTGAGTGCAGAGCTGACAATACACATGATACTAAAATAATACAAATTGGCTTACAATCTTACATATCCGGAACAATCTGTTTGGTTTGGTATGGTTATGAAAGTATCATATAAAAACTCTCAACAATGAAAAAAAAAAAATGATTTTTACTATGAAAAATACAACCTATTTCTTAGCAAATACAACAATATAAAAACACAACAATATATATATAAATTCATGTTACCTTTTCAGCAAAATAGGCCAGACAGCAGGAGACAAAAAAAAAATTTCCTTTTATCTTTGAAGTGACCAGTTTTTAAAAAAAACATCTTTAAAAGGGAAGTCACTTGCTTAAGACACTTGGTCTGAAGCAGCCTTCAAACTAATATGGGGAGGAGAAGCCCATGGGGTGGGGTGGGGGGTGGAAAGAGAGAGGCCACAACAACACTTGTTCACCTGCATTACTGGGCAAGTGGTGAGACTTCACACTGTTCAACAAATACACCATTTTATACTGTTAAAAATACACCTTTTGGCACTGTTCAGTGTGGTGTACATATATTCATTTAACTTTCAAGGCAATGCTTTATGCCTTTAAGTTGGGAGATATATTACCAAAGGAATACTCTCATATTTTATCAAGTTTTGTACTGTGATAACATGAATATTAACACAGGTTGCAAAAGTTAATATCTATAGAATACATATTTACTAATTTAGAAAACAAATCTGCAATAATAAGTTATCCACTAAAAAAAACTTTCTTAAGAAGATCAAAATTTAAATAGATATTCATGAAATAGGTTTAATCAGATTCTCAAAGATGGAATAGTTTTTTAAATCCTAACAAATACAGAATCAACAAGGAGGTTGATTAATTGTTTAAATCCTAACCTATTTAATTCACCATATTCAGCTCACAAGTAAATCACCTGTTCAGACAGCATGTTTGAAGGAACAGATCCCATTTGGAACAAGATCTTGGCAAACTGGATGACAAGTAGAATTAGATATCTTCAAAGCCCAAGCTTAAAATCTTTTGAGACAGAGATAGAGCCAGCTTCAGAACACTGGCCTCATAGAAAAATAAATTATGTCAAGAAATCCCAGGGACTCATGACACGTTTTTAATCTCTGATAATGGCATGTTTTCTAACTTAATAACCAGTGAGATATACTGGACATACAAGATGATCTGACTTAATGATCAGGGAGATATACTGGACATACAAGATGATCTGACTTAATGACCAGGGAGATATACTGGACATAAAAGATGATCTGACTTAATGATCAGGGAGATATACTGGACATACAAGATGATCTGACTTAATGACCAGGGAGATATACTGGACATACAAGATGATCTGACTTAATGACCAGGGAGATATACTGGACATACAAGATGATCTGACTTAATGACCAGGGAGATATACTGGACATACAAGATGATCTGACTTAATGACCAGGGAGATATACTGGACATACAAGATGATCCGACTTAATAACCAGGGAGATATACTGGACATACAAGATGATCTGACTTAATGACCAGGGAGATATACTGGACATACAAGATGATCTGACTTAATGACCAGGTAAATAGAATTAAATCTCCCAACAGGTGACAACATATAGCTTTGGGATTAAGTGTCTTTATGACAGGTGACAACATATAGTTATGGGATTAAGTGTCTTTATGACAGGTGACAACATATAACTATGGGATTAAGTGTCTTTATGACAGGTGACAACATATAGCTATGGGATTAAGTGTCTTTATGACAGGTGACAACATACAACTATGGGATTAAGTGTCTTTATGACATAATATGGCATTAGCATCATCCCACAACCAATAAACTAATTGAACTTGAACTCTCCTTTCGAATCTTTAAGTTCTCTGACAAATTTGTATGTTGCTTATTTTTTTATATTACACAAGACAAAGTCTGCTTCCATGGTCCACCATTTTATTTGTTGTTAGCCTATTTTGATCTGAGTTACTTTAAGAAAAAAACTGAAGAGTTTGGATTTTTGTATCACAAACAAATTCACTACAGGACACAAAGAAATTTTATTTGTGTGCACATTTTCTGAAAGAATGTACAACGCCCATGCCAAAGTTTTATGGAAAATGTAAATCCATAAATTGTTACATGTGTAACAGCTCTAGAGAAAATTTGAATCCTAGATTCTATTAAAAAACTGTATTCAGGGTAACACTACACACATGGATGACACATGGACACAGGTTCTTTTTAAAACACTACTTTATCTGTCTCAGCTAAATGTTTATTTCCAAGTGACATTTTTTGTATACACAGTGAACATTTTCGTATATTTATAATACTGACCTATATTTTAGAATACTAGCTCCAATAATTTATTGGAAGCCATCACAAAACGCTATAATTTTTTATATACAGTCACATGTAACTGGCCTCATTCAATCAAAGTTTTCTGTATGGTCAGATGCACAAGGTTCATTCAATCAAAGTTTTCTGTATGGTCAGATGCACAAGGCTCATTCAATCAAAGTTTTCTATATGGTCAGATGCACAAGGCTCATTCAATCAAAGTTTTCTATATGGTCAGATGCACAAGGCTCATTCAATCAAAGTTTTCTGTATGGTCAGATGCACAAGGCTCATTCAATCAAAGTTTTCTATATGGTCAGATGCACAAGGCTCATTCAATCAAAGTTTTCTGTATGTTCAGATGCACAAGGCTCATTCAATCAAAGTTTTCTATATGGTCAGATGCGCTAGGTTCATTCAATCAAAGTTTTCTATATGGTCAGATGCACTAGGTTCATTCAATCAAAGTTTTCTATATGGTCAGATGCACTAGGTTCATTCAATCAAAGTTTTCTATATGGTCAGATGCACAAGGCTCATTCAATCAAAGTTTTCTATATGGTCAGATGCACTAGGTTCATTCAATCAAAGTTTTCTATATGGTCAGTTGCACAAGGTTCATTCAATCAAATCTTTGTTCAATAAAACACAAGGAACTACTGCACTGTGGTAACTTAATGGTGTTCTCAAGCCTTCACACTAACTGAACATTATACTTTACTCTCAAAGCTTCACACTAACTGAACATTATACTTTACTCTCAAACCTTCACACTAACTGAACATTATACTTAACAGTGTCATAACATTATAAAAGTATGTTGCCTGTGTTAAAAGATATCTCTTTAAATGTAAAAAAATGTTTGTCAATATCTATTGCTAATGTGCTTGAAATATAAAAGATTGAATTAATGTAAGATTTAAGACACAAACTACAATATCAATTACAAATTTTACAATTAAGTTTGAATCTAATTATGAACCTTCATTTTTATTCAAAGTAAGTCAATAACCTAAAGCAGTGACACTTGTAATGAGCACAAAGCTTATGTCCCCTGAAGCAATGCTCAACTGTTCCACCTGACACTTGTAATGAGCACAAAGCTTATGTCCCCTGAAGCAATGCTCAACTGTTCCACCTGACACTTGTAATGAGCACAAAGCTTATGTCCCCTGAAGCAATGCTCAACTGTTCCATCTGACACTTGTAATGAGCACAAAGCTTATGTCCCCTGAAGCAATGCTCAACTGTTCCACCTGACCCAATAACAGATTCACTTTTCTAATACAGTGCCCCCAAACAATGGAGTTCTCTTCCCCTACAAATCCGCAATATACCAACCATCACAGCCTTCAAAACTGCACTCAAAACACATCTCTTTAAACTCTACTATCCTGACTGATACCCCCTCTGATCGATAGACAATACTGCTGGGTGCCATCCAAGGCTTGACATTTAAAAAGTTATGGAATGGTTGGGGCGAATACACATTTGTTTTGTTTTATTTAATTAAAGTATGTTAATTTTTAAGTTCTTGATTATGTTTGTTAAATTGTATGTACAGCGTGGCGTGGCGAGCCCAGCCCTAGGTTGGGGTACTACGCTATAAAAAACTTCTTATAATAATAATAAAACTTAAGACATTCATTACATAATCTATGTTAATACAGAGTATCTTATTTAATGAGGACCAAGTTCATTCATTAATCAAGAAATCCTAAATTTTAGTTATAGAATCTAAGATGAAAGCAGGACCTTGTACAAGTTCACTTAAGTCAACTCATTAAGTTAGGTGACCACATCAACTTATTCAACAGAGCAAATATACCAGGATGTACTTGGGCAGATTTGGGAAACACCACAGCTTTTGTTAGGACTGAACACATACACAGTCTGTAACTGTAAGTTTCAGTCATGTCTGAATGTGTCAGAATAATCCAAATTTATGCCTGCTGCCTTTACCCACTTCTTACCTCCCACCTAACAACAACCAACTACTTGTAGCATTAACCTTGTTGTAGTGACCTACTTTTTTTAAAACAGTTACATAGGTTTTAAAAAAAGGAAGTGCTGTTAAATTTCTGAAATACCTGCATTTACAAAACATTTCCACTGAATAAAAGACAGAGTAATAATCATTACAAGGAGTATTTTGGACTGCCATAAAACATTTGACAAGCTATCAAATGTATTTTGGACTATTATAAAACAGATGACATGCTATTACTATCAGATGTATTTTGGACTATTATAAAACAGATGACATGCTATCAGATGTATTTTGGACTATTATAAAACAGATGACATGCTATCAGATGTATTTTGGACTATTATAAAACAGATGACATGCTATCAGATGTATTTTGGACTATTATAAAACAGATGACATGCTATCAGATGTATAAAAAGTTTTTTTCAGTGTTAAGAATCCATAATCTACTGAAAACAATTCAACTAGATGGAAACATAACCATTCAAGCACACTGGGTGTGAGAGAAAGGAAATCAATATAACATTTTCATTGATAAGAAAATTAACAGTAATTTTTTTGGACAAATTCTTTGGGTTATTCAAAGTGCATAAATAAGTTATAATTAGTTATAAGCCAAGCCAGTCATACCTGAAAAATGTATAAAATATTAGAATTTATAAGAATGATACAGATTTCATATATAAAGAATGGAATGCGAGGGTGGTAGTGTTAGAGTTTGTACGTATGATTATTATATATAAATATATATATATAATCATACGTACAAACTCTAACACTACCATACACATACATATACTAACTAGGCTTATGGAAAGTTATAAATCCATATAATTTATATCCTATCCGCCACATAAGAAAGAACGTGCTGAGGGCCAGAACAGACACAAATGTTTTATTAGTGTGGCACACAGGTAGAATGGAAGCAGAGAGAAGCGCCAGTCTAGGAGACTGTGGAATCTAAATTTTAAGTTTAATCAGCTGATGTTGGCATGGGGAGATAAAGATAAAAGGAGCCAATCATCTTCCTCCCTTTAATCATGCTGGGAACTATGTTGTGTCATGGGATCCAGCTGTTTTGGGCTGCTATATCAGCACATGGCTAAACACAAATAAAGATTAGAAACTCAGTCAATACCTGCTATATAAGACTATGAGATATAAAAATAACTTGGAGCTGAACCATATCACTGTGTTGAAAATCAACTGCAATGGAAATCAAAAGTTTAACATGGAAAAGATATTATATTCCCCAGCTAAATACCATTTTGTTCCCCTTATCTTTAACATGAAAAAAAAACACACACAAACTGTGAATTTCCGAAGAGCAGAATTTAGTTGACCAGCCACAGCAATTTCAACAAATTGTTCACCTCGTACTCAACTTTCTACAAACAACAGAAAAAAAAGATGACCCTATCTGACACCACCTTTGACAAAAGGGATTATTTATCAGAAATCAGCACATAATATACGACAAATTTTGTGTTTAGTAAAGCAATCCTTACACTGATCTACTTCAAATCTTAACAATGGAGAAGTTGCACACAAAAATGTGTCCTCTTGCTATGAGTTAAACTGGAGTTGATTAACTCATTAAGATTAGACACCAGCTTACCGATAAGCTTCAACACAGCACTTTTAAGCGGAGAATTTAATAACTTAAGTTAACTACTCTCTTCTTCTTCTTCTATATTAAGGGCCCACGATCAATTTATTGATCAATATTGCTCCTATGAATGTTGATGGGATTTGCAATGTTTCTGTGCCTGGTGTTGATGAGGATATTTCACTGGTTACAAGAGTAACTGTGTGAGGGTATCATGCACTGGGGGTTGGAAGGCCTGAGGCAATAGACGCAAATGAGTCAAGTTTTGTCGCCTCAACTGTTCGTTTTGAAAGATTGTTCCAGTCCCCGATTGTCTTTGGTAGGAATGAGCAGTTCCTATACTGGCTTCTCGCTGGTATGAGCCGGAACTGCCTGTCATGGCCTCGTCACTGTCTATGGGGGAGAGGGACGAGTTTCTGTTTAATGCCAGAGCAGTGGACTAGCCCATTATTTATCTTGTAAATCATGGAGAGCCTGGATAGTCGTCGTCGTCTTCCTCCAATAGTGACCAGCCCTGTGTTTCCAGCATGCTGCCAAAACTAGAGGTATTCCTGTAGCGGTTCAGGACAAAGCGTGCTGCCCATCACTGTACTGTCTCCAACCTGTCGATGCTCTTCTGAGTGAATGGGTCCCAGACCGAAGATGCATAATCTAAAAGCGGCCGGACAAAGGCTTTATAGGCTCTTTCTTTCACATCGGAGTTGCTGATCTTTAGATTACGCCTTAAGAACCCCAGGGTCTTGTTTGCCTGGTTGCACACATTGTTAATATGCTCGTCCCAGCAGACCTCTCTCTGAATGGTAACACCCAGATACCTTACGGAGGAAACTGACTCAAGTAAATGACCATGCAATTCATAGTGGTAGCGTAGAGGAGTACAACTTCTAGAGACTGACAGTGTCTCAGCCTGCTCTCTTTTCTTAATAACAACATTGAAAACATTTGAGAGCTGGTTTTTTCTCAACTTCTTTTAAAACAAAATTAAATCTAAATCACAATAAACATTTTGTCCTCTGGCTTTCGTGTTGAAAGATTTCCACTGTACTTTATTTAAAATAGAAGTGTACAAGTAGCCAACACAAGGTCTAACATTAAAGGTCTGACCGATGTTCCAAGAGAATCTTGTTGATCATTGCATTCGAATGTTCTGTTACAATGAATATTCAAGCACATCAATGTCTTTAAATTGTATTCTAAATTTAAAAACCATAAAGCCATCTTTGAAAAAATTTTAATAGGGCCTGTGGTTTTTAATATTTCAATTTTCCATTAATAATCCATTAAAAATATTTTAACTGTTGATTCAACCCTAAATAGGATTGGACTAATTGGGGCTTCCTAATTTGATCTATTTCGCAAATAATCTGCAAACTAACAATGCTTCTTGTGCCATTATACTGTATACTCTAAATGTTTCCTTTTTAATCATACAATACACAGTTACACACAAACTATATACGTAGAAGTCAATGATTCAAAAATTAACATAAAAATGGATAAGGATGTTAAATAATTGACACCCACACATTAATGATAAGCAAATTCTGACTGAAGCAGCTATATTTAAAACAGTTAAAAGAAAAATTAATTTGACTCTAAAACTGTGGATAACAATAAATAGGATGTTATGCACACAACTCAATTAGTATTTCAGTTTTTATTACCTTTTCTTTACCACTTAAAAAAGAAGATGAATTGCAGACTGATAACTTAAAGTGATGTCAAATTAAGAAACAAACTACTAGCTGTTTCACAGTGGCCTACTTAGATGAATGGTCCCTTCATTAATGTGATCCTAAGTAAAGTTTTTTTTTTAATATTTGAACGACTGAATCTTTTACTTGATTCATTTGACATACTCCAAATTTTTATCTCAAACATGATTTAACCAGGTCTATGGGATAAAGAATGCAACCTCAATTGTCTTTACCTAAATTGGTTTGTCATGATCAGTTTTTACTGAAACCACTGTCAGCAGTGGCATAGACAGGGTTAGGGGCAGTCCAGACTTTTTGCTACCCCAGTTACACAAAAAAAACTCTACTGCAGCCCCTCAATATAACTGAGGAAAAGAGAGCCGCTGGGACGCACTGCCCCCATCCTATGCCACTGACTATACAGGTGTCCACCGAAGTTTGGTAAAAATCCCTTAACCTAACGGTTGTGTTTAAAAACTTATCAAATTTAGAAAATACAACAATGAATGATTGATGCAAACCTATCTCGAACATGACCGCAGGTGTTAGATTATCTCAACCTATCTCAAACATGACAGCAGGTGTTAGATTGTCTCATTGCACACTTTAAAATAAGAATGTATTTAATGGGTTGAAAAAAGAAAGTGTGTGGGGCCTGGCCCCCTATAGTATATACACACAAAACAGCAGGAAAAAAGCCATGACCAGGCTGTGAGTCCAATTCTAATATTAATAGGCTATAATTATAGGCAGTATAGGAATTCTAATGAATATAGAGCACTGCATACACTACTTCATTACAAGCCTACTGAATAGATGTACTTTTCTTCGCTTCTTTAATTTATTATTAATTTACTTAGTGATAGTGACTTAGTGTGAACTAATAATTTGAGTTCCCAAGTTAAACAAACCATTTCAATATAATTATAGTATTAATTAATTAACATTCAACATAACTAGTCAGTTCAGTTGGCCTAAGTGATTAAGTGTTGATTCAGGGATTACTCCCTCCCATGACATTTTCAATTCAATTTACGCAATCCATACCACTTTGAGTTTCTGTGTAGGATTCTTTCCTTTTTGTTTTTTCTTGGATTGTTACTAGACTTAACTTTATAAAAAATAATATTTATATGTTGATGGAATGTTTTAAATTATAATTTCATTGGGTGGTTTATTATAAGTATCATATTTAAATTTTCCAGCATTTTGGATTATGATAATGGGTATTGTACTGATTTTTCTACCAACTTTTGGATTTTATTTTTGTTGGAACCTGCAATAGTGTGTAAAAGTGTATTCTGTGGAACTGTAATTTGTGTTTTTATTATTTTCAAAATATTTTGTATTGTTTCTCTTCATTTTTATAATTTTCTTACCATAGAAAAAAAGTAACTGTAGCACATATAATATATTTTAGTTGAGGGAAGGAAGTGAAACCAGGTCATTGAGACTTCTTCTGGCAATAAAGTTGTAACGTTCACCATGAAATCAATGAACTGGCTGAAATTATTAAATTAAATTGTAACAGTAACGTTTTGTTCCTATTTTTATTTCTCTCTGTTGTAGCTAAAACAGCACATTATCTCTCTTTCTCCTCCCCAATTTAGAAGATGTTTGCACAACTTTGCACAATCCTAGATGACATGACAAGTGCCGTCATGTCAAATAAGATGGGGGCTGTAGGAAATAACTGACGCAGACTGCAGACTGCGTAAATTTAACCATTTTATTTTAGGGAATTCCTCATTTCAAGCCTAGTTTATGTTATGTGTTATGAATGATTTAGACTTCTCTTATTAGTGGCTTATTACTTATTAGACACCATTACATTATTCATTTAAAACAATTTATACATTTAATTATTAATCATCCATATTAATTATTATCATATTTGAGTCTGATTTACTAGTTAGCCTAGTTCTGTAGGCCCTACATTACAACATAAAATGGGTAATAGGCTACTGAAAGTGGCAAAATACTACTAACAATACTAATAATTATAGTACTAACACTGAACACTAACAGTACTCAGTACTAATAATACTAATACTAATAACTAACAGTAACAGTTAACCACCATTTATTTTATAAGAAGGCGGAGAGCGCAAAAGCCAAAGAAAATTCACCCAGAATTTATTATAACATCTAAATTTTCAGCATGTCATTTTTAAATCCTCAAGTCGTGCTTCATACATAGTCCAAAAAAAAATTTAGATAAGATATAATACAAATATACAATATTAGATAGTATCACTAGTATCAGAATTTATGACAACAAAAACTAGGTCATCTTTTTATAGTTCATTCCGGTCCATTTTTCATCTTTGCGGCTTTAATTAATGTTCGACAAGCTTAAGAATAAATCAACAAATAACAAAGATTTTCTCAGCTTACCATTAATTACTTGAATATCGCTCATGGTTATAACCCGATCGCTATGTTTTCAAACTTTGTTGTCATTTCCTTATTGCGACAAACAGAAATTTACGTCCTTTTTTCCCCCTGACTGTAGTTAGATGGCGTTCTTGTCGCCTGCCTGGTTCCGGTTGGAACTTGTGTCATGTGACCCCAGGTGACTGGGGTGACAGGTAGAACTTAAGAAAAGCGATGTGCGGGGTAGATGTGAGGCATTCAGCATAGTAATAAAAGTAACTTGAAGAACGTGAATGGTAAAATTATATAAGAATAACTTTTTAAAAAAAATGTTTTTGGAAAAAGTGTGTGTGGGAAGGGAGGGGGTGTTGTCTTAATATCGATGGCGGCATTTTCGGCCTTTATATTTTTATCGTGGAGGGGGCGACGAAAGCGTGCCCCGTCCCGGGCGGCACCAACCTTAGCTACGCCCTACGCAAATTGTTAATTACCTTTTTACAGCACCGCATCCCATTTGATTTCAAAACATATATCCCGCACCTCCAGGATAAAAATCCAGGCTAATAAATATTAAAATAAACATGATTTTTTTTTCTGGGTCTTCCCGCACCCTCTGAACTACCACACCCACACCTGGGGGGTGGGGGTCCCCGCAACCCTGGTTAAGAACCCATGGCTTGTCATTGACCAGGTAATCTATTCAACCCCAAGAGACTACATACCAAAACGACGGTCCTGGCAGACACCATCAGAGACATCCTGTATACAGACGACTGTGCCCTAAACGCTGTATCAGAAGTGAATATGCAACGCTGCGTCACAAACTTTTCTAATGCTTGCACAAACTTCGGGCTCACCATTAACACAAAAAAGATTGAGGTCCTACACCAACCAGCTCCTCGAAGACCTCATGTTGAGCCCAACTTCCAAGTATATGGCAAAAGACTTAAGGTGGTGAATAGCTTTTCTTCTCTCGGCAGCACATTGTCCCAAAGCTCAACCATCGATGACGAGGTTAATCTCCGTATTGCGAGAGCCAGTGCAACATACGGAAAATTGACTAAGATCGTATAAAACAGGAGAGGTATCAGCACTCATACTAAACTGAAATTATATATGTTCTCCCTACGCCTCTCTATGTCTGTGAAACGTGGACGGTATACCAACGCCATGCAAGAATGCTGAACCACTTTCATACAAGACATTAAATGGCAGGAAAGGGACACTGAGGTGTTCACACAGGCAGGTCTCCCCAGCATCTTTACCATCTTATATGAAGTTGCTGGACGGGATATGTTGTGAGAATGTCAGACGACCGCCTGCCCAAAAGAATTTTCTATGGTGAGTTCGAACAAGGAAAGCGGTCTGCTGGCGGGCAGAAGAAATGTTTTAAAGACAACCTAAAAGCCTCAATGAAAGCGTTCGACATAAGCCCAGACATGTGGGAGAAAAAAAGCAAAGGATCGAACATCATGGCGTTCCACTTTACACAGGAGCTCCATGCAACATGATGTTGGCAGAACAGCGGCTGCAGAGCGTAAGAGACATGCCAGGAAAGTCCGGTCTGACTCTGCTCCCGGAGATGCCCCATCATTCCCCTGCACAAGAAAATTTCGAAAGAAAAAAAATAAAGCACAGAAATTGTTCACAAAAACTGAGATTTCCTGTTTTGTGTCTCTTCAAAAACTTTTTTTGCAGTTTCTGAACTGTTTAACATACGCCCCGAACTTCTTCGGGATAAGTCATTTTAATTTTAGGTCAAAATTTTACGGGCTGTCTGTAAATTTATGGACGGTTGACAACCCTGCTTTCCTCAAACTACAGAAGAGCTACATGGAGATGCTACGTTTCTATATAGATCCCAGTATGGAGAGCTTTGATGTCAATGAAATGACAAATCAGCCTCGTTGGGCTGGACAAAACAGTATGCCTAAAGTAATCTTCTTACTTCTATCTCTATGGCGAGCTGTGTGAAGAAAAGCCAGATAGAGATATCCCAGAAGACGTTTCAATCATAAGCTTACCTAGAAGGAATCACACTGCAAAGAACTACCCTCATATATTATTTTTTACATTGTTTCCTAAGATCTAGATTTTAACTTCTGATGGGTTTTTTTCCTTGGGATAGCTTCCATGTTTATACATAATAAAATTGATTGAAACATATGCCCTAATTTTAAGCCAATTAATAAAATGACAATATTCTGATCATTTTTTGTTGTTTTGGTTTATGCATTTATTTCTTTGTATGTTCATCTTAAATTACACTGTGAAGACATAATATACATGGCATGACATTTGACAGGAAACAAAACAGAAACAAATACACAAGAAAACAAGAACCGATAAAGAAATATGCAATAAATATACAAACAACCTTCAATATGTTCTTTAAAACCAAAGCTGTACATATTCAAATACAATGGACAATGAGCTTTCTTATTCATATACTGATCATTGCAATGAATTGAAACAATAAATTTTAAAAAAAAAGACCTCAATCAATTGACGACCAAAAAGTATTAGTAAGAAAACAAAATGGGATGATCATAATAACATGATTTAAAGATTTGGATCACTTTGACAATGATCATTTCCCTACATGTCATAGGTGACTGCTCAGAGAGGGGAACAAACTCGTTACAAGGGAAGCCATCACCAGATTACAGATGAAACACTGCATACTGATCAAACAAATGACATTTGTTTGTTATGTCTAAATGTTTTCATGCAGCAGGTCTCAGTCAATGCAGCTAATTTCTATTTTAAAAAACTTGGTCCTTAAAGTATTTTATTTACAAGATCACCCTCTTATTTTTGTTTTAATTGAACTATATGAAGTACCAAAATAGCTACTATTAACTATATCATACTTTGACAACATGATCATACAGCTTCTATCAAGGGCAATGCGTAATTGCAATGTGACGACAAAATCAGCTATTAAATTAATTCGTTTTAGAAGTTGCTCTCTACAATGTGAACAAAACTATTTATTGAAATGCAATCAAACATGTACTCATGTCTACTGAAATATTGAAGTCCACAACAGAAAACAAGAGAAATATTTCAAGTAAATATAATAAATACTTATGCCCCTTAGAAAGGAAGCCCCCCAAGTCAAACCAAGGCTACGTACAATGCCCAGGTATTAGTATTAGCTATACACCATCTCCTCAAGGAGACAAAAACTTGCCCATATGTTGACTATGAATTGAAACAGAAGAATGAACTCTGGCTAAAGGATCATTGAATTTGGCATGCAATTTATGTTTGTTGTTACACCAGTGCACCATTTATACTGTGCCAAGTGGTTATATATGGTTTCAGCATTGAATTAAGACAGGACAATCTCTAGCTCTTAGTCTGTGCTTAACTGACATTTTGTTGTAACTTATAACAATTATTAAATATAAATATAGTCAAACAAGGATTTCCTTTTTCAATAATCAGAATACTTCATTAAATGTAAGGCTAAATTTTAAAACACCTGTATATTTTCTATTACACAATAACAAAACAAAGCACACACAGACGCACATTTCCCTAGCATTTAGAATCCTACAGGCTTGTATCTTGTGTCAACTTTTACTATAGACATATTCACATCTCCTTTTACGCCATGTGGTAAAGGTCTGTGCAAAATGTCTGTTCAAACAGGGACAAGAAAATAAGGCCTAGAGAAAATTGTATTTTTTTTCTTTTGCTGCAACATTATTATCAACAAAATGATTTAAGGGCAGGTTAAACACCTAAAATCTTAATTTTTAGTTAAAAAAACTAATTTTAGAAAACTGCTTATCTGTGAAGTATATTCATTTCCAAACACAATCGTACTTTTATTTTGTAAATAAAAGCAATAAAAGTATTTTAATTAAATTTTTGAAATGTGCAAGGTATAAACAAAATTACCTAATTAATTATGCAAAATTTTAAAATGTTTATATCTTTGCTTGTAATTATCCGATTTAAATTATTTTTTCACCCACATTTATGAAATTTAAATCCATACCATTTTATTAAGGGAATATACTATGTTGTTAAATTTAATTTCATTGGTTGTTAGAACAGGATATCCTTTGCCAAAAATAGTTTTCAGCCAATCACAGCGCTTCTTTTAAAACCACTAGGCTCACTGGGCCTACCTGCATTGTTTACATTTTTCAGCAGTTCATTCACACGCGGTGGAAGTATTTCTAAACTGTGTTGGATTTTTCTGTTTTTAAAGGGCCTCCTAATTTTATTTGATAATAATCTTACAATAGCAATGGATAAAGTTAAAGCAAAAAAGAATGGAAATAGATATCGCTGTAAAAAGCGTAAATTTCAGGGAAATAGATACACTAAAAAGGATAAGCCTAGTGGTAGTGAAACTACCACTGCTACTTGTACTCAAGTAACTGTGTGCAGGGAAAACGTTCCTGATAATAATATCATCGAAGATATTGTTATGGACACTGTTGATAATAATTTAAAACCAGTACCCACATCTTCTTCCTTTCAAAAACTTAACGATTCATTAAATATTTGTAGTCCAAAATTTCCTGAAATTAGTGGTTATCGCTTAGTAGATGTGGGATTAATTATAACATTAGTACAATCATTTGCTTGTTCATTTTGTGAGCAGCTTACAAATTATTCTGTTAGAGAAAAGCTAAATGGGGTGAGCAGTATTTTATATTTTAAATGTACAAAGTGTAGGCATGAAATTGAATTTAAGACATGCACCGAGAATGTCAACCTGCGATTGCAGTTAGCGATGAACAGCATTGGCTGTCATCAAGAGAAAACCAAGAGATTTCTTGGGAATATGGACATGCCTCCCCCTGTAAGTGCTCCTATTGTATCTAAATACAAGGAGAGAATTCATTCTGCTACTAATGAAGTAGCAAAACAGTGCATGTCTCAGGCTGCATTGGAATTGAAAGAAGCCCAGGGTACAGATGTTACTGTTTCCTGTGATGGGACCTGGCAACGGCGCGGCTTTGTTTCGAAGAATGGAGTAGCTACTGTTTTGTCAGTAAATTCTAATAAAGGGCCCTCTAAAGTAGTTGATACTCATGTGAGTAGCAATTACTGTGATAAATGTGCCAAGGCCAAGAAAAGATTTCCTGATATTTCTGATTATCAGGAGTGGTTTGTAAACCACATGGATGCCGGTGAATGTGATTCTAATCACCAAGGTACATCTGGTCAGATGGAACCAAAAGGCATATTAAAAATCTTTCGCCGTTCTCAACAAAAGTATAATCTCACTTATACTGGCTATTTAGGGGATGGGGATTCTAAAAGTTTTAAAAATGTAGCTGAAGCTAATCCTCCAGTTTATGAAGGAGTTACTATATCAAAATTAGAATGTTGCGGTCATGTCCAGAAGCGAATGGGGAAACGCTTGCTAGATAAAGTTAATGAAAATAAAGGTAAATTATTTGTGGATAATGGTAAAAGTTATAAAGGAATAGGTGGGGCAGGCAGATTAACTAAATCTGCTATAAAACGCATTCAAGGACATTATGGTGCAGCAATTAGAAAAAATTCAGGGGACATGGGTAAAATGAAAAAAAGTATTTGGGCAATATTTCATCACCGTGAGGGTAAACATAGCGATTGCGGTAGTTGGTGTCCCAAAGATAAAGATTTGATAACTGCGAATAAGAATGTTCTTCCTTCCTTTGTTATAAATATTATTATGCCAGTATTTAAGGAGCTTTCATCTGATGCTCTTTTAGCAAAATGCGTTCACGGGGGGACTCAAAACGCAAATGAAGCATTCCATAATTTAATTTGGTATCGCTGTCCGAAGACCTCATTTGTTGGGAGAAAGAGACTAGAAATAGCTGTAGATGATGCCACCATAGTTTATAACAATGGTGAATTAAAAAGGGGGGACATTTTTAAAAATTTAGGTTTAAATTTTGGAAAATATTGTTTTCAGACATTTTCTAAAATCGATAAAAAGCGTGTATCATCCTCGCTTATTCAAAATTTAGATAAAAGTAAAGCTAAAAGGGCTAAAAAGTCTATATTATCTAGTAAGGAATTGGATCAGGAAGAGTTTTATGTTGCAGGAGGGTTTTAATCTTTGTAAATTTCCCTAAAAATTGTAAATTTGTAAGTTTTCTTTAATTTTCTCAAAATCTCATTTTTCATTAAAAAAATTCACATCAAACCCTATAACTTCTAAATTACTAAATGAATTACTGCATAAATTGGCAGGCATTTTCTTTACATACTTGTTGTGCTAGTGTAGTAATTTTAATTAGATTGTTTTACAAGTATAAGAAATATTCAGGAAAATGTTAACCCATACCCCAAGATTTTTTCATCGAAGAACATGGATATCTATAAAATTCAGGTAAATTACATTTTTTACTTTACTACAAATATTTTAGTAAACTATTACAACACCATTATGAATTACAACATATCAATTTTGTAGGGTTCTAGGTCTATCTCTTCTTGAGATATCAAAGCCCACAATTTGGTCATTTTTATATATTTTCGCAAAGATTTGCCCTATAATTGATGAAAATCATTATTTTTTACTAACCTGGATTTTTTATATATTTTTTTAATTGATCTATAAGATGATTACTAACAACTGAAACAAAAAAAATGGTCAAATTCCCTTATTTCAATTTTGGTGTTTAACCTGCCCTTAAGTTCACATCACAGTTTTACAAACTTGATGTTACCCATCACAGCTTTACAAACTTGATGATACCCATCACAGCTTTACAAACTTGATGATACCCATCACAGCTTTACAAACTTGATGTTACCCATCACAGCTTTACAAACTTGATGATACCCATCACAGCTTTACAAACTTGATGATACCCATCACAGCTTTACAAACTTGATGATACCCATCACAGCTGACAAGATAACACAAACAAACATAAGGGAGATGTGCACTAAATCATTTGTTAGTTGTGGACAGAAGATGTGTGAAAATTTAAGCTATAGCAATTTGACAACAAATTACCTTACATTGTTTGGGGCTGTATGGCAGGCAGTCAATGTAAACCTACACAGATAATCCAGCAGGCAAGCAAACAGATGACAAGAAGAGGAGTGGATGTCAGGCTGACCACATTAAAAAGTTACTTCCATAAGGTACAGAGTCAGGAGGAACATTGTTAAGGTGATTCCCATGATCATTCATGCTTATGTGTAGCACAAGACAGAGCGTTTAAGGACATACCAGATGGTTGACAGCCAGCACTGAGCTAAGCAATGTAGCCCCAAGAAATCATCACTACAGACACAGATGGTTGACAGCACTGAGCTAAGCAATGTGGCCCCAAGAAATCATCACTACAGACACAGATGGAATATTTGGTTGAAACATGAATCTCTGCTTGTCATTATTTAATTTATGTTATATTTTTTTATGAGAATTGTTTGACGTGATCCTTATATAACGATGAAAGGTAAAATGTTCTTTCAGCATGAAGCAGTTATTTACAAGATCAACCTCAGACAATCCACACAGAGCTAAACTTGCATTCCTTAAATGGCAGACAAAACTTGCATTTCTTACATCACAGAACTAAACTTGCATTCCTTACATGGCAGACAAAACTTGCATTCCTTACATGGCAGACAAGACTTGCATTCCTTACATGGCAGACAAAAATTGCATTCTTTACATGGCAGACAAGACTTGTATTCCTTACATGGCAGACAAAATTTGTATTCCTTACATCAAAGAATAAAACTTGTATTCCTTACATGGCAGACAAAACTTGCATCCGTTGCATGACAAAAACAAAATTTGCATTCCTTACATCACATAATAAAACTTGCATTCCTTACATCACAGAACAAACCTTACAGTCCTTGCATGACAAAACTTACATTCCAACACACTAATGTGTTGCTATGGTTCAAAGGTGTGTTGCAAGATAAAAATGTAATTGCATAAAAATCAAAAGTAAAAAAAAAAGGAACAAAGAAAGTGACTGAAATAATAAATTCCATACAATAATTTTCTCCCCAAAAGAATCTCTATTTTCTTTACATACATAAATGATTAGTCACTGAACTGTTTTAATTAGAATTTGAGTCTAGTTAAATGAAAAAGGTTGAAAACAGCTATATTGCATCATATTAAATAAACATAAAAAATAAAAATAATAATAAAAGATTAAATTTTAAAAAACTATATAACTGATCAATATTTTAACCCTTTTGGGAGGGCATCTCTTACATTGTTTCAAATTCCTATCAGTCCTTTGATAGCTTATGTAACTGAAATATCCATCCCTGTCATATGCCACAGACATCAGGTGGCAAGAACAGGAACAGGATGGTCATTTCAACACTGATCAATAGGTAAGATGAATTGCAAACTATATCACAGGCTTTAATTCAAATAGATTTAAATTCTAGGCCCTGGAGCCAGATTAACTTAGCACCTACACACTACATTTTTCCCCCTCATGAAGGTCAAAGGTGATTTTTTAAAAAACAATTTAACAAAATTTAGAAAGTTTATAAAGCTCACTTACAGCTGCAACATTCACAACCTTAGGATTAACCAAACATAGTTTCACTGACCTTTCCTATCAATATGTCGGATACCCAACTATACACTCTAAATTCACATACAAAATTAGATAACAAAATAATGATGCTAAATACAGAAGATGCCAGCTAATTCCAAATGTTGCAAAATCCACTGCATCTTTTTGTGTTCTAATATAGTATGCCATAATAATAATAGTTGTTTTTTGTTTTGCTTACCGATACACTATTAGTGTCTAGGCCTAATGGTATATTTTAAATGCAGTCAGTTCATAAGAACAGTTTAAATACATGTTACCAAAAAGATTGCAAAAATTAAGAGTTGGTTTGGCTGTGAAGTATATTTCCAGAAGCTTTGATCAAATAAAAGAAAAAGCTAAAGTTTATATTGTTAAACCCACATTTTGAAACTGCCGACAAATGAAGTTTATTTTTATGTGTAAAGCAATTCATTAAAATGTTTCTAATTGTCGACTCTAATCTACCACCCTCGAATGTGTCATAATTATGTTACAGAATAAAATCCGCACAAAGAAAAAGTAAAAAAATTAATTAAATAAATTAAAATTGTTTAAAAAATTAGTTAATTAACATTTAAATTCAAATATTAATTCTTCAAGAATAGTAGGTTGCTAAGATGGATAAAGAATCAATTTTTTTCTGGAACACATTCATTCATCTTGCCACAAGATATCTGTATAATGCCCAGTTTTAAACACTAGCTTGGATCAAAGTGCTAAGAAGGAAACACGCTCTTTTAGCATACAATAGGCTTCGAAAAATGTATTTATTCGTTTTGGGAACTACTGGCTATCCTTATGATCTCCATTTTTTCCAAGTACTCAAATCAGAAGTTAAAATGTAACCCTTTGGGTTAATAATATGAATAAACTGGAGTTTTCTAACTTTTATTATAATGAACTATCATCCCCAAAGCAACAAGAGTACCACATCTAACTAAATGTCTTTCATTTCAAACATAAACAATTATTATTGTTGCTCAAAGATGGGGGACCTTTCTGACACACAAAAATAGCATTAGTAAATATTTGTAATAAAACATGTTTTCCTTTATCACACTGAAAATCTAATACAAGTGTTACTTGTATGTTTATCAATTTGTAGCATTATTCTTCAAAAACAGGACACCTATATTTTAACAAATGTATCTGCTATTTCAGCCAATTCATAACTCCAAGCAATATATGCATAACGCCTTCTTTCAAATGTTATGCATCAATGACAGAAAGAAACATTCATTGAATAATCATGAATCAATATAATATTTTTTCAATTGTTTCAGTATGAAGGACTAGGAGTCACAGATTTTTAAACAACTTATCATCTTTGATAACCAAGAAGCTCCTGGGTTCAAGATTGACTGTCTCCAATCTCTTTTACTCAGAATGTATTGATGGTTAATTTCATGACACACACACGCATGCATCTCAACACTCACAGCCCATAATTACTAACTAGAGGATAGACATGATGCTATTGCCAGAGCTCAGGTGGGAATGTGCTGACTTCACCCATCTCATTGACCGCCTTGCCGTTATGCGTGTAATTGATTCTCAAGCGCATTCGAATGGGTTGCTGAAGATGGATTGAAGGAAAAATAATGCATGATAAAAAATAAAATTTCACTGTATGTGTGAAAAGCTTTGCCAAGTTGCAAAAATAACATTTAGCTATTTATTTAAGTTGAAATTAATTATTTTCATCTGAACTGTTTCATCTTGAAACTGGCATATGCTGAGCAAGTAACTGTTTAATGTGCCATGTGTTGAAAATTACTCTTTTTTTTTTTTTTTTTTTAAATTTGTGTCTTAGATTTTTGAAGTTAGTGATTGTTTCTGTTGGCACTATTAATTTTATTCATGCTCAAACACACCCAAGTAAGCTAAGAGTTTAAAAAACAACAAAAACAACCAAAGATTACTTTATGTATAAATCTATTCCTGATATTTATCTCTCAAAAGTATTAGCCAAATTTTATAACCTTAATATGAAACAGGCACA
The DNA here is from genome assembly GCA_964017045.1 of Omphiscola glabra. Taxonomy (NCBI): domain Eukaryota; kingdom Metazoa; phylum Mollusca; class Gastropoda; family Lymnaeidae; genus Omphiscola; species Omphiscola glabra. Next base: position 4,671,850 of record OZ024800.1, read on the forward strand.
GAAAAAAAAAAAATTTAACCAAGAACATCCATGGGGATGTTTTGAAGGCACCTTTCAACATATGATTTACATATTTTTTAAATCTAATCATTTGATTAAGCAACGGTCTATGTGTTAAGAGCCTTTTTCTCTGTCTTTAACTTCTTCTGCTGTTGAAGGCTTTTTGTCCTAAAATCCACAATTTGCTTTGTTCTTCAGGTTTTCTTTCCTCTAACCTGTGCATATTTCTTATTGCTTCAACCTATACACAGTACTCCCAGTATGTCTTTTGTATATGCGCTACAAGAAATATTTTCCCTACCTTTTGTGGGTTACTCAGTTGTATTACTTGTGTAACATGTCCTGAATTGTTAGGCAGAAGCTTGTTACCTGAGGGTGACTGGAGGTTCAACTGGAATGACTGTAGATGGACACATAAATAAAGACTGATACAATTGCTGTCTATATCCATTATAATTTTTTAAAAAATTTCACCAGAGGCCAACATTTTAAACATAAGGTATTACTTAGAACATAGGACAAATACCCACCTTTGGCACAGCGGCCTGAAAGACAAAGTCCACCATTGGAAACAGAGATGAGTTGGTGGCCTTCATGTTGATCACAGTTTTTGTGGCATCATTATTGGCTCTCTGGCAGAAGAACTCTATCAAAAGACCTTCTTTGTTAAAAGCTGTCACAACAGGCAAGGCTGAAATAAGCAATTTTTGTTTCAGGTAACATTCAGGTTTTTATACTGATGTTTTGAAATACCAATAGGGGCCAAATGGCATCACATCATAATAAGACAGTTACTTACGCATCATTTTACATGAATTACAGGTGCGGGAGGTGGAAAAAGATGATAAAAATATACAGATGGAAATTTGTGCATTAATGAAAAAGGACACCAACATGCAATGTCAGGATAGATCAGAAACAGCAACAGCCATTTTCTAACACTGCTAAGGAATCTTCAACAACAAAATTTAATTATCACCTTAGAGATGCTAGATACTTAACTGGATCAAAAAAGATTTGAACAGTTTAATTATTTGTATCCAAGGAAAGGGTCAATATTGACAGAGCAACCATACGGAGGAAAAGCAATTTCGGTTTGTGTCAGTGGAACAGTTATAATTTTATAAGCAACTGACAGCAACACTGGCTGTCCGCCTGATATATAAAGATTAATGATGAAAAAACGCCAGCTTAGAGCCTTACTGGTTCTTAATACTTGATTTTGATCTTGTATAACCTGCATTATTTATTAAGGAGTACAGTCAAATTTAAAGCTATAGTACTTAAATACAGAAATCATGGTAAGTATGACAAACCATTTAGTTATTTTAAGAAATCAAGATCGTAACATAGAAACATATCAAGAAAAAAACTCACTGGAAGTTCCATTGACGATATTGTTTGGATGTGCTGCAGGTTGCATGAAGCTATCCAATAGGTCATTGACAGGTGGTAGAACTGGAAAACATGTTTTGATCCATATTAACCCATTAAACAATAAGGGCACATATCTTTAGTATAAATCAGAGATAGCTCTTTTTATTTTTTAAACAGCACAAGAGAAAAGCAATTTATTTGAAGTATGCATATGTGTAACAGGGAAAGGGGGGGGGGGGGGGGGGGGGGAGGGGGAGAGAGCCAAGAATTCCATTTTAAAACAAAATTGTGCCTACTTCAAGCTGTCAGGTGAACAATTAAATGACAGTTCATTGAAATAAGGCAAACCTGTGTTATGTATAGGAGGGATGTCCGAGCCAATATCACCCAGAAGGTCAAGCAAATCAACAGCTCCTCCTCCAGTTTTCATTGTGTCTATGTGAGATGCAGGTTGAATACCATTAGTTAGGTATTCAAAGATGCCTCCATTCTGGCATAAAAAGACAAATCCGTAATTAATTAAAGGAACAATCATTCACATTTTAAAATTGTAATCTCGCTGTAACACTCTAAACCTAATAACTTTAAAACAAACTTTTGAAAAATTTGGTTAAATCAGGAGACAGAAATGTACTTTCCACTAATGCAATTTAAAAAATATTTTTACCTGACATGTGAAAGCTCAGATCTTTTACATCCACACAAATTATTGTATCCATTGTTATTAAGCATATATTAAAATACACAAACTATTTCATATGTAACTAGGACGATTAAGCTTTAATGAAAGAGATCAAATGGAAGTTAAAATGCTTAGACTACAAGCTCAATCAAGTTATGCCTAGTTCAAACCTTTTATAGTTACTTATACAGCATTAGCTCAAGTTCTGTCCCGGTCCAAACCTTCCATAGTTACTTATACTTATAAAATATTTGCTCACTTAAGTTTTGCCCCAGTCCAAACCTTTTATAATTATTTATACTTATAAAGAATTTGCTCACTTAAGTATTGACCAGGTCCAAACCTTTTATAATTATTTATACTTATAAAGAATTTGCTCACTTAAGTATTGACCAGGTCCAAACCTTTTATAGTTATTTATACTTATAAAGAATTTGCTCACTTAAGTATTGACCAGGTACAAACCTTTTATAGTTATTTATACTTATAAAGAATTTGCTCACTTAAGTATTGACCAGATCCAAACCTTTTATAGTTATTTATACTTATAAAGAATTTGCTCACTTAAGTATTGACCAGGTCCAAACCTTTTATAGTTATTTATACTTATAAAGAATTTGCTCACTTAAGTATTGACCAGGTCCAAACCTTTTATAGTTATTTATACTTATAAAGAATTTGCTCACTTAAGTATTGACCAGGTCCAAACCTTTTATAGTTATTTATACTTATAAAGAATTTGCTCACTTAAGTATTGACCAGGTCCAAACCTTTTATAGTTATTTATACTTATAAAGAATTTGCTCACTTAAGTATTGACCAGGTCCAAACCTTTTATAGTTATTTATACTTATAAAGAATTTGCTCACTTAAGTATTGACCAGGTCCAAACCTTTTATAGTTATTTATACTTATAAAGAATTTGCTCACTTAAGTATTGACCAGGTCAAAACCTTTTATAGTTATTTATACTTATAAAGAATTTGCTCACTTAAGTATTGACCAGGTCCAAACCTTTTATAGTTATTTATACTTATAAAGAATTTGCTCACTTAAGTATTGACCAGGTCCAAACCTTTTATAGTTATTTATACTTATAAAGATTTTGCTCACTTAAGTATTGACCAGGTCCAAACCTTTTATAGTTATTTATACTTATAAAGAATTTGCTCACTTAAGTATTGACCAGGTCCAAACCTTTTATAGTTATTTATACTTATAAAGAATTTGCTCACTTAAGTATTGACCAGGTCCAAACCTTTTATAGTTATTTATACTTATAAAGAATTTGCTCACTTAAGTATTGACCAGATCCAAATCTTTTATAGTTATTTATACTTATAAAGAATTTGCTCACTTAAGTATTGACCAGGTCCAAACCTTTTATAGTTATTTATACTTATAAAGAATTTGCTCACTTAAGTATTGACCAGGTCCAAACCTTTTATAGTTATTTATACTTATAAAGAATTTGCTCACTTAAGTATTGACCAGGTCCAAACCTTTTATAGTTATTTATACTTATAAAGAATTTGCTCACTTAAGTATTGACCAGGTCCAAACCTTTTATAGTTATTTATACTTATAAAGAATTTGCTCACTTAAGTATTGACCAGGTCCAAACCTTTTATAGTTATTTATACTTATAAAGAATTTGCTCACTTAAGTATTGACCAGGTCCAAACCTTTTATAGTTATTTATACTTATAAAGAATTTGCTCACTTAAGTATTGACCAGGTCCAAACCTTTTATAGTTATTTATACTTATAAAGAATTTGCTCACTTAAGTATTGACCAGGTCCAAACCTTTTATAGTTATTTATACTTATAAAGAATTTGCTCACTTAAGTATTGACCAGGTCCAAACCTTTTATAGTTATTTATACTTATAAAGAATTTGCTCACTTAAGTATTGACCAGGTCCAAACCTTTTATAGTTATTTATACTTATAAAGAATTTGCTCACTTAAGTATTGACCAGGTCCAAACCTTTTATAGTTATTTATACTTATAAAGAATTTGCTCACTTAAGTATTGACCAGGTCCAAACCTTTTATAGTTATTTATACTTATAAAGAATTTGCTCACTTAAGTATTGACCAGGTCCAAACCTTTTATAGTTATTTATACTTATAAAGAATTTGCTCACTTAAGTATTGACCAGGTCCAAACCTTTTATAGTTATTTATACTTATAAAGAATTTGCTCACTTAAGTATTGACCAGGTCCAAACCTTTTATAGTTATTTATACTTATAAAGGTACACCAATTGTGTCTTTAATTCTCTGCTGCATTTCTCAAATACATCGGTCGGTCATAGTTCATTTTAGAAATGGCTATTAATTAGACATCTGAAATTTTTAATCTTATGCAATAAATGGGTTATATTAAGCTAACCTCTGAGGGCAATGAAGGAGCCGGCACTGAATTACGTGCAATGTTTCTTGAGAACGAATCAGAGAGCAGATTCAAATCATCCTGTTTCTCACTAAAACCTGATTCTATGCTGTGTGGATGAGCCTCTATTAGGGGCATATGCTCTAATAATGCTGGCCTGAGAATAAAGAACCAATCTCATTGTTATTGATTCTTATTAGAACTTTTAACTCATTTCAATGATGCATTTTTTCTAAATAATAGTCCATAAAAGATAAATTATTATTTTTTTTTGGCTAACACAATATGCCAATATTTTTTAAATATATACAATTATTCTCTGGGTTCTACTTTTTTTAAAGTATCCAATTGTGAAATTTAAAATGTTACTTATTTAAATCATGTAATGCAACTAACCTTAAATTATCAAATTTGGAGAATAGGTTGGAATACTCGACAGAACGCTGCTGCAGTTCTACATTTGTACTTGAACCATATAATGTAATGATCTGTTTCAGACGCCTGATAAAGAACAACAAGAAATATTTCTTTATTCAAACTGAATTTTTTTTTAGACATGGTCAACGGGAAGCTGCAATTTGTATTTCCGTTACAGATAAACCATCTTTTGGAGTTCCAGGTCTCTTTGACAGGCGTTGCTCTATTCTGCTTTGTAAAGTCACTCAATAGAAGTAGGGTTAGACAATTTGTGACACTACACCAAATGTCCTGTGATAGTACTTTCAGCTCAGTCAGGCTTTGACTCACTTGAGTGGGTAACATTTGGAAAAAAAATACTGTAATATGATGTTAATCCTAATCGATGTTATTTTACCATATTATTATATTTTGAAAATGACTTACATTGAGCTGCTTGAAAATCTAGAGGACAATTTCATGAGAGCTGTGATGACATACTCTTTGGTGACAACAGCAGAGTTATTATTAGCTAATACTCTCTCAAGCAATGAAATAACTTCATCTTCAGTAACCTTAAGAAGAAAATAAGTTAATATTACACATAAAAAAGATGAGTTAAAATTAATAACATAGAAATAAACTACCATACAAATATATGATTGCATTTTTTGCAATATATATATGCATACATATAATGGATTAAAAATCTACATAAGTGGTTGTCAGACTATGGGTTAAGATTTTTATTTTAAATTTACCACATGCTAACTAAATGCATCAAATTATGTGTTAGTTACTCAAGAAATTAGTTTTCAACACAAAATTGTGCATTAAAATTGTGAACGAATGAGTAACAGATTTTCTAAAGTTAAAAATATGGATGAATTGTTTAATACAGAGCTGAACTACGCATCTGGTGGGCCACGGCAGAGGGTAGTAATAAAACATTTCATTTGTTGACACAGCCAAATATGTTTTGATCGCCCTGCTTTTATTTGTATCAAATAATATTTTAATATATTTTTGAATGGGAATGTTTCTTAGTGTTAAATAAGTATACATAGGCCTACATTTTTGAATAGTACTCCTGAAAAAAACAAAAATTCTGATCTATCAAAACGATACGAAATTTCATATCCAAAACTTGTAAAGCGCATGGGCATTTAAGGGGAAACCCCTAGCATTGAGACAAAATCCTTGTGATAAACAACAGTGGGCTAAATACAGACAACATCTGCGATTATAGTCACTTTTTCATGGAATGTTGAATTACCTGGATTTCATGCCCGGGAAAGTAAGTTGAGGAAATTCAGACTATTTTCTATTTTTCAAGTGGTATATTTATAAGTTCCCCCCCCCCCCCCCCCCCCATATCGAACTTTTTGTTCAAAACTATCTTTGGAAAGGTAGAGTTGCTGTAGAAGATGGAAATGTTCACAGATGCATCCCTTAGTCTAGTAGGTGTGGTAACCCCTCATAATGAGCCGTCAAGAGTTTTATCCATAGACATAATAAGTATTCACTGCTTACAAAGGCTGCTGGGGTGTGAAAGTTTAAAAACTAAATAAGTAACCCTTATAACTTGATTTCACCTACATGTAAGGGCTCCTCATCTTCCACATTGTTCGAATTGATCAACTCTCCATACTCTCCAATACACCAAGCTGCCACCTGTGCCAATGGCTGCTGTGTAATATCACTGCGGAGTGCACGGAATAACTGCTGCACTGAGTAGGCATGAAGGCTAGATGTCTCGGACACCAGTTGGATGGCTATGGTTACAACATCACCTTTAATGTAATTACCAGCCTATGAAAGAAAAGGGGATGCATTTTCTTGGCTGATACAAAATAGAAACATGATTTTAAAAAACTTCTGATTTTATCTCAAAGTATTTGCTATTTTCTATAAAATTTAAATGGAGAATATTATCTAACATTTTACTAAATAAATGGATACAATTTCAACAATTAACCCTTTGAATCCTTGGCTCCTGGGCCTCAAATACCCATGCCCCTGGCTCCTGGGAAAAATGTCCACACACTGACACACAAAAAAAATCAAATGATTATAAAATTAAATAAATGTTATTTATTTCAATCTAAATCCGACCCTAATTTTTCATAAAAGCCAAGGCAAGAACTAGAGGGTAGACCTTGTTTATTTTATTCCCACAGCACACATGTATAATACTAGAAGTTGAAGTCAATCGATCGTCACTATCAGTGTCTATTTGCTTTATTTCAATCCTTTTTCAAAACAAAATAATAATTCTCTGAATTATTTACATTATCATAAAACTACTCTAGTTTGTGTCCTTGCATTTTCGTCACCTCTATCCATCGAAAAACATTGCTAAAACATAACAAAAACAATGCAACCATGGGCACGGCCATTACTGTGACCTTTTGCAAGTTACATGATAAACCATGAACTCAGTATTTACAACACATTTTACATACGAACTATCAATCTATGGTAAGGTATGGGAGACCGAAATATCGGTCTGGCAGTTTGTGGATTTTTAAGGCGCAGACCAATATTGCGGGATCGCGCGTTCAAAGGGTTAATAATTTATACAAATTTTTATGATAAAATTTCTATTATTATCTATTTTAAGTCTCAATTTTAAAAAATAATAAGCAAAATTGACATGGAAAAAAAAGTCCTTAATTATAGGGTTTGTCATTTCTCAGACCGGAAAACGTCACAGCACACTATGTAATATTCCTATTTTTAGACAATGGTTCTAATTTTAGACAATGATTTTGTAAAACATGGCTGCTAATAGCGTATTTCAGAATATCTATAGCAATAACAATTTGTAAAATCTTTCGTAAAATATAATAACATAGATGTACACAAGTTTTGGCCTAGGTTAATTAAAGCCTATTATTGCTGGCTCACATTAAAGTAGAAACTATTGAGAGTTTGGTTCAATGGAATGTGCACAGATTTCTGCAATTGAATAAAACCCTTTAGGACAATAATCAGGAAATCAGAATTTTACTTCTTTTTAAAATGGAACATTCATTGCATCATGCTCACTATTGAAAAAAAAAAATGTTGTGAAAACTAGAACTTACTGTTGTTAAAACTTTTAGAACTGTATCTATATGCCATCTCTTGTTGGGCGAGTACCTGATAAAGAAATTAAGTTACATCAAATTTATTCAAATCCAGTCAGCGTAATATTTTAGTGTTTGGCATTGTATTATACCATCAGCTGTCTGGGGTGCCAGGGTGTCACAAGAATTTAATAAAGTGGATTTGTAAACATTTTTTAACGGTTTACCTATAAAATACAATGAAATGCAATCTATTAATAATATTCTGGGATGATAAAAAGGTGATGACTGCCCAGCATATATGGATATCTTTGAAATATGGCCTCTCCTACCTACGTGTGTCTCAGGACGCCTTCATGAAAATACTTCTGCTCATGTTGTACTGACCATCCCCGTTTTTAACAGAAATCAATGAAGTGTGATCAGTGGTATAACTGGACCCTTGGAGGTGGCTAGGCCCCCCTCTAAGAGCAAAGTGTAAAACAAGTCATCTTACACTTTCCCTGCCCCAATTCTCCCTTGAATAGGTGTCATCTCCTATCTTATCCTCCTCATTTCAATACTCTCTGTGATTGACCCAAAAGTTTGGATCCTCATGGATGTATATATTTGACCAGCAGTGATGTGGAACATACCACAATACTGTGGTGGCAAGGTATGGTGGACTCTGTGCTCAGGATCATGAAAGTCCTCACATAGACGCAACTGACCCAGGACTTGACAATCGTCTGTCTAGTACTAAAATGGCCAAAGCAACAATGAAATATGGAGTGCCATGAGACGGTGGTGGGGAATGGGCAAGTTGAGAATCCTGTCTAGGCAACATAACACAGCACTGAAGACATCCGCCTGGTAAATGTTGACTCCCAGTGCTTGATAGCCGTATGGATGCATGGGGTATGCAGCTTCTGGATCTGGGCGGGAAGGAAAGCCACAGACAAAACCAGTAAAACCATGGTGGTGAAGATAAAAAGAACTACATCCAGGCCCGGGCGTCGCCTCTCTATCAAGGCCTGCATTGCTTGACAACACACAGGGAAGGCTTAAAAAAAATCGGCTACTGGGACAAACACATCAATAATACTTTCTTGGAAAGTGCTCCTCGCCGCAAAAGCTTATAAAATGATCTACCATATCAAAGTCCAGAATGTGAACATCATGTTGCAGTTGTACCGAATTTATATTAAAAAGTTGAAACAGGCAGTCCATCATTTATAATATTTTTGATGTTTTGAAAAATTTAGGATTAAAAGAAAGACTGAAATTGCTGCATTAGCCGTTTTTAAATATTTTTTTTATTTTTTTTTAACGCAATAATGGCGGAACAAAGCAGTCTCATTCTTACTTGGCAGCTGCTGTTACAATGTTTGAGCAGCAATCAGACTTGAACTCTGGGTCACAGGTTTCAAGGAAGAGAAGAAGCTCTTTCATCATTCCTCTAACATTGTTGTGGTTTATCAGGGCAAATGACAGCTCTATTGCACGTCTAATGAAAGAACAAAATGAATAAGTTTTAATCATGATCAGTTCCGATCGGTTAAGTTAAATTGAACTAGTGTTCTAAAATAATATTTTCTTACATGGCTTGAGAATTAAAATATTAAAATCTGCCAAACATACATTAAATGAAAGATATTTCAAGCTCTCAAACGCTACATTAAATTTACCTCCTAATAGATATATCAGGATCTTTCAAACAGTCCACTATGGTTGTCCTGTGTCGTTGTACAGCATTATAATCTGCACTTACCACACGCAACAGCGTATTCAAAGCCACATATCTGGTTGAAAAATACAAATAAATGTTGAAGTAATGGAAAAAGTCAGCTCACAAAATGTCACATAAAACATGTACTCATTAAAACTGGCATAGCCTAAAAAAAAAATATTCCTTAAAGCACTAAATCTCATGATTAAGTTTTTAATTAACACCATTTCATGTTATTTTCATATCTTAAATCCATAATAACACCCCTTAATTTAATTTAGTTAACAACTTTCTAATCTAAAAAAAAAACTCAACTCTTTAATAGACACTTTTCTGACAATATATTTCAATAGTAACAATGAAAAATCCTATGCTTACCGGATGTTTTTATCATTGTTCAAGAGAAATCTGCCCAAAATGTTGACAGCAAGGACCTAGAGAAAGAGAAATCAATGCCAAAATGTAAAACATATCCTACATTCTTTTAAAAAACTTCCTTCTATTAATTTAAGAAGGATTATCTTAAATTAAAAAAAGGAATTAATTTGATTAAAAGTTACAATTCACTGAAATAATCCTAAGCCAACTTAGCACAATACTCACCCTCAGTCCAGCCTCTGACTGTATGCCCATTATTGTGAGCACAATCTCATATAAAATTGCATGACCCACATTTTTACTTGTATCAGTGTTAGTTGCCACCTATAGTTTAAAAAAGATTACAATTATAAAACTGAACATAAAAAAATAATGATATCCTAATTATGTAAAATTTGGGTGCGAAAATACAAGTTTCCAACAAACATCTGTATTTTATATAGTTGATCTTTGCCTTTTCAACTCCAAGTGGAGCATAGGCATTTTCAATTCTTTGCAAGTTTCAAATCTATAGTTACCTGAGCTAAAATATCATTCATTGTTTCACTGGCCTCTGCATCATTGTGTCCCAAAATTCGCAAAAGTCTCAAGATTTTTACCTGTAGAATAATGTACATGCATGTTCCCCACATTAGTTGCGCATCATAACTTTAAAAATGATTAAATAGAACAATTTACAAAATGATTATGAAAAAATGAAGTTGAAACAAGATTAGCCATAATTTCTCTTCACGTTACTGATTTTCTGACAAGTAGATATGGTGAATGTGACAAACCTGTAAAAATGGATCACTGACACCAGAGACATCATGTTCAGGTGAATAGCCAGCCATAATAAGGTTTTTCAGAATTCTTACTAGCTGAGGCACCAACTGAGAATCAAAGCAATAAAATGGTTGTTTGGTTTTTTTGGATCATACACTGTTTTTGATTGACTAAAATGCATTAATTGCTCTACTTCCTGTTTACATGCAGTCAACATGTACACTGCTTTCTCTCTTCTCTTCTTTCTTTCAGTTCCTAAACAACTCTATCATTACAAGCTTACAGTTTCCTCTCTTAAACAGCTCAAAAAGACAAGTTATTTTTATCTTTTCATTATAAGTTTTACAGTTATTTTGTTAGCTGAAGAAGTTTTTTTGCTGGTATGTTAGTTGTTTTGTATTGAGTTCTTTCCTCAAATATTGACAGGTTATTTATGAAGAGAGACAAAATGAAGCTAACAATAAAAACAGCCCAAATGGTTTGAATCCATTAGAAAAAAAAATTATAACTGGAGATACTGTTTGAAAGCTTTATCTTTTATCTAAAATAAAACCCCAATAATTACATTCTTTATTAGTCCTAATTGGGTTATATAATAATAATAATAATAATAATAATAAAGTTTATTTGAAAAATCACGCTTCATCCCCAAAGGCTCGAAGCGCGTTACAAAGTCAAATCTTCGATGTTCGAGAGGCATCACTGCTGCCAGTTAGGCGCATGTGAACTCCATCTCCCCATCTGCGGGTTTGAATTCAGAGTTGCCTTCTCTTAGATGAGTTGCCGTCCAAGGTTGACGGGTCCCATCCACCCGGCAGTTGCCGGAATGTTTCATTGTATCAAGGTTATCCGCCTATCGGGAATCCATCGCCGGGTTTTGAATTCAGAGTTGCCTTCTCTTAGATGAGTTGCCGTCCAGGGTTAACGAGTCCCATCCACCCGGGGTGCTGGTGGTGTGTTTACTTGACTGGGCTTTGGTGGGGATTGAACTCCAGACCATCAACTTGAGATTTGCTCAGTTTAGACCACTCGGCCACCCAGTTTAACTATAAGCATTTCTTTTAAGTAATCTAGGCACTAACCTTTCTAAAGTGATGTAAGGTGTCTGGGCTTTTTTCACTCATTTCTGTGATGAGACAAACTGCAGTCAAGAGAACACCTGCAAAGTTACCAAAATATGGCAAACACATTGAAGGATCATTTGGAGCAATAATTAGAAAAAACAACAAATCCTCTCTTACTAAACAATAATTGCTATATCCTAATGTTAGTTCTTACCATGATTTTTTTCATTTAACAAGGACCTGGTGGCTGGAATGTACATTTCCATCAAGTCTGGAACTTTACGGATGATGCCAAATGCACACAAAATGGCCTGAAAGATTCAATAGTCAGTGTTGAAGTAAAAGAGAGAGAGAGAGAACACTCAAAAGTGAATAAAAAGTGAACAAATTTAACAGCTTCAATACCCATGGTATATATAATGTCAACATGAGCAGCAAATGTTCTTTGTAATTTTAAAGCATACAAAATGTTTTGTGCAATGAAATGATTTGCTCAGCATCCAAATGTAATATGTTTGCGATTTATTACTATACATTGCCCTGCATCACCATTGGCAAGTATTGATTAGCTCATTCACTATCATTCCAACTAAATGCATAATTCAAGGGTCCCGATGGATATGACTGAATGCATCCAGAGGCGTCCTGACACAGCTATCGTAATTTTTATTTAAAAGTAGCAAAGAAATCACACATCTTAAACCTTATCCATTTCTGGATGCATTAGTCATTGATTTGTTTAATTTAATTAATATTTAGCATATTAAAAAAACTTGGGCCTAATAAACACATGAGAGTTCTCCGGAAAATATACGGACCAAATGATGAATATGGATGGAGAATATAAACTAACTAGGAATTGTATGGGCTATACCAGGATCCCACACTAGTAGCAGACATAAAAAAAAGGACAGGCTGTCTGGGCGGGACACTTAGAAAGATGAGTAAATAGGGTGCATATGCCCACAGCCTATAGGGAATTTTGGCAACAAAATTCCACTACATTAGGGATATAATTCAAAATAGAACAAAATCCAGTTTTAGGAAGCATCACAAACCTTCTTTTTAATGTAAGCATTGGATGACTTGATCATCTTCTCAACCTCCCCAGCCAGATCTCTGCTCATCTCTGTTGAACATATTGCTCCAAGGGTGCACAACGCCAAGCTTTGAATGTATTGGGTCTGATGACTAAGATCACTGAAAATAGAAGGTTAAAATCTAAATTATTAAAAGCAAATGCAACATTTTATTTACCTATTTAATGACAGTTTTCGTAGTTGAAAATCTTAAAATACAACTGTTACATTTAAATCTGGATTATGACACACATTGAACTTTATTATTGGTTTACCCCTAATGTATATTAAAAATCAATAAACCTGGATCAGTAAGCTGGTAATAGATATTAAACAATCATATGTAATTGCATTTTAAAGAATGAGTATGAAAGCAAGCACTCACTTTTTCAAAGAATTGGTAATAAGCAAGTGCACATCTTGCCTCTCATCCAACAGTAACATGGCACCCAGATAGCCTATTCTTTTGTCTGTGAATCTTGTTGAGGCTATCAATTTCATGCATTCAAGCTAAATAGACAAATTAAGACAATTTACTACAGCATGCAAAAATAATTTGAGAAAAGGTAAGTCTAATTTATGTTTGGGTAAACAATATTTATAATATATCTACTAAAATACATAACACTACAATACAACTTAAAGAAAACAATATAAAAAGAAGTTGGCTGGTCAGGTGTCCACTGCCTTTTTTGTGGTGATCAGAATTGCTGCAGGTCAGGCACCATTAACCATTTCATGGCAAATGGTTATTAGAAAATATTAAATAAATTAGTAAATAACACAAAGAAACTTTAATGAGGGCAGGGCAAATGCAGTAGTGTTCACAAGTGTTACAATGGTGCCCAGGAGCACAAGGTAGGGGGCAGAAATCTTCAAAAAACATTTTATATTAATCAGTTGATTTTATATAAAGGCAACCAATACCTGTCCAAAATGTGCAGGATACCCAAGCATGTGAATATAGAGGAGCTTGGCAACATTCCGACAACGGTAGGTATTATCCTGATCTCTAAAAGAATCTCGAATTGTAGCACATTCTTTGTTGACTACAGCCCTTTCATCTGCTGCAGTTCTTGAAGATCGGATTTCTCTAATAAGATCTCTGAGCCGTTTAGGAACTGGCGTGCTGACCGCCTATAAAATAATTTTTTTATCCATTCATTAAAAACACAGAAGAAATCATTAAAGTGAAGATATAATAAGCATATGAATCACAAAAGCTTTATAACATAAGCTATTTAGTGCAAAAATGAGCGCCCTAATCTTAATAATATAGCAATGAAATCGTTAGAACTTTTTCCTCAGGGTAATAAAACTAACTTATGGAGCAATTAATTCTTATAATTACCTTTAAAACATTCATTATTATATTAAGGTTGTTTGCATGGAAGTCTTTCACCCTTTAAGGATAGCTTACTTTAGTGGCTGAAAGGAAAATAGTTTGCAATCAGATAATGCCTATAAAAAATCATATGCTGGCTAGGGTTATCGGCCAGTGTTACAACAGGGAAAAATCCCTAAGGCTAAAGAGGCGCCTTTCTAGAAAGTATTTGGTCGTTCTATATAATTTTTTAGTATACTTTATCTATTTCTGGATGCCTATGGCCATGTCTTTAGTTTGTTATGACTGTTTTTTTATAAATATTTTTTTACTTTTGAAAAATAGTTCACCTGAAAATATATTATTTGTTCAATGAGATGGCCAGTGATGGGTAGTATGAGACGCGTCATAGGCATAATTTGCTATGGGTAATGTGCAATACATCCATTTACATATATTAGGTATGTATAATCAAATGTAGCCTTAGCGGCGACAAAAAATGTATTCATTGTAAAAATTATACAGTTTTATGGAAAAAAATTAAAGCTAGTTACTTTAATATTTGTGGTTTTTGAACTATGAATTAAAAAAGAACTTTTAGAAAATGTGAGTTCATTTGTCCTTATTTACGGTATAGATAACTATGAATGCTGTATCAGTAGTAGTATGGGTTGCACTATCTCATTTGTGACCAAACTCTGTTGATTGTAGTTTTACATAATACTGGATTTAGATTATTACCAGTAAAAAAAGTAATTGTTTCTTTAATACTTGTTAATTTATGCTTTCATTTAATAAAAAAAAAAAACTGCATTTTATTCAGCAAAATAATCTTAATAATAGAATCATCATTACAATAACAGAGTGCAGAGGTTGAGTGAATATCCTACTAAATCATCGGTATTTGGTAAAAACAACAACCAATGAACGTTCATTTTTCACTCAGTTCACTGATGTTGACCTTTTTGTTTTAAATAATATTCCTACATAAAGATGGA
Organism: Omphiscola glabra; assembly: GCA_964017045.1. Taxonomy (NCBI): domain Eukaryota; kingdom Metazoa; phylum Mollusca; class Gastropoda; family Lymnaeidae; genus Omphiscola; species Omphiscola glabra. Next base: position 4,687,090 of record OZ024800.1, read on the forward strand.
TCATTACGATTTTACTGACAATCAACAAAATGAAGTGCCAGGTGGTGCAAAATTGAGCATAGCTCTTTATTAATAGCTACACTCGGACATTGAATATGCAAGAACACAAAAGATGAAGAGAGAGGACAGGAGAGCAATGTGCAGTCTCAGCTTGGTTTTTTTTTTACTGTGCATATGAAGAGCTGATTTTCAAAATGCTGCATATCCATTTTGGGGGTTTTGAGATTATTCAACTTTTAACACACAAAAATAATGCGTTTAGAGAATTAAATCCTTTTTAGACAAGCATAAAATAGGAATATAATCTGTTTAATATATAAACTTTACCATGTCCTAAAGGAACCTGGTTTGCTCTACAAAAAGGTAAGTTTTTTCGTTTTTTTTTAAAATGGTGGATACTGCATTTTGAAAATTAGCTCTTCATATATAGAATAGATTTTAATTTTTGGTGACAACGGCGTGTTGTCTGCCAAGAGTATGCGACCGGAAACAGGAAGAGTTGATTGTTGTGTGCATGTTCAACAATAACAAATTGAGCGCTGAACTGAAAAGCAGCAATTATTTATAGGACTCAATTCGCCCTATTATCCAGTCACTTCAAATGAGAAATCTTGATTTACATAATTTATGCATGCATTTTTTTTTTTACACTGAGAATAATCATGTCTTACTTGCAAAATTTTGGTGAATTATATTATAATGGAAGCCTAAATAAGTCTTAACAAAAAATATGAATGTGAGTCAATGTGAAAAACTGCATAATATATACCAATGTGAATGTGGGTAAATATGTTGTGTGGCATATGTCTAGGACCTATATTTACTAGGGTCCCTTGCTATAAAAAAAAATTTAAAAAAAATTTTAACGCAGAGTTGAGCAAGAAATGCAAGAAGCAGTCTCATTACTAATGACATTAGTATTAGCCTGGTAGTTTGTAGGAAGACCAGCCAGAAAATCTCAAGGATGGATCAGCCCTTCATCCTTTTCACCACTGACTCTTTATAGATCGGCCTTGTCTTTTAATTTAAGAGGGTTAAGTATATTTCATTAACTAGAAATCTTGGCTTAAGGCCAATTTAGCCAATTATAATGTTATTTCAGTTTTGAGGGGGTCGGATTTTTCTGCCAGTTGATTAATATTAACAACTATAATAGTAAATATAGTCTATGTCATGACAACTAATCAAATTATTCAGGTGGGTAAATAAAAAATAAAAAGTAAACAAAGTTTGGAAAAATCTAGCCTAATTGATTGTTTAAACTTTAGGTCTACTAACAAATTTAATAACAGAATGTAGGCCCTACTACTTCCTTACTATAGTACCCTATAGTTAGTTTAGACCTTTCCAAAGTTAACATTATTGATTATTGTCCTGCCAGTAAGAATATGACTGAATATCACTATGATACTGCCACTATGTCACTGATTTTTTGTATGTTGTGAGAGGGATTTCAATTTCAGTGTTGGATAAATGACACTTTATTTTTATAACTTAGGAAATGCATAAAACAAAGGCAGTGTCTACACGTCCGGCGCGCCGGACGTTTAGTGCGGGAGATAAAAAGTCCGGCGACCAAGTCACATGACCGCCGGACGCCTAGTGGGAGAAATTTTTCCGGCGAGCTAGTGACCGCTAGTGGAAGATATGTCATGTGACCGCCGGACGACTAGTAGGTGTTATTATTCCGTCAGGTCATGTGACAAGAGGTCGCCGGCAAAATAGTTGCATTGCATATGATATTCCAATATTGTGTAGTTATTGTGTACAGTAACTACATATTATATTAGTCAGCCGATCCCTAGATAATAAATAAATACTGAACATGTTAATATATTCATATGCTATGACTATGAGATACATAAACTAAGCATTAAACTAGTCGGCCTATACTTAACTAACTAACTAACTAGTAAGTAGTAGATTAGTAGACGTACTAGTATTACTATTTGATTCCGACTCAACAACAAAAAAAAGTCCTTTAAATTGGTTAAACATCTCATAAAGCTCTGACTACTGTTACAAAGAAACATAACAAATTAAATATAAAATATACTTTTAATTAAAATAATAAGAAAAAATGGGTAAAATTCGATCCCGATCCAGTAACCTATCACATATTGTAAGGTCGCTAAGCGTCTACTCTACCACAAGACCACACTGGTTCATATTGAACAGCCTTATCTTAAAACTAGGTCAGTACTGAGAAATAGGGTTTGTTACGGGGATCATGTGACTTGGTCGCCGGACGTATAGCTCCCGCACTAAAATGTCCAGCGCGCCGGACGTTTAGTGCAAGGGATAAAAAGTCCGGCGCGCCGGACGTGTAGACACTTCCTAAAACAAATTGATAAAGTCACTAACAGATTTCAAATAACTTTAATTTGATAAGACCAAGCCTGTTGGATCAATTCGTTGAATTAAAATTATGTGCGAACCACCCCAGTCTAAAATTCAAAAAACTTCTTAGTGACATTATGATCATTATCATTAGTTTAGACAATAGATTACAAAATCGGAAATAAAATCTGCCTCACTGCCATTTTCACTAAGTACATATCTTTCAACAAAGTTTTCAAATGTGTTAATATACTAAATTAATGCAGATGATTCAGACAAAGGGGCTACCTCGATCGTTCTTACAACATATGCAATTTGACAATAATTGATATCCACGGGTACTTGTTGGTTCCGTATCGGCCCTACAAGCCCTAAAAATGGCGTCTTACTCGCACAAAATATAGTGTTCCGCGATAAATAATAGTCCGATGTACGTTTAAGCTTTACAAAAATTTAATTTCAAAATTTAAAGAATAGAATAATTTTATAAGATATTTTTTATTTCTATTTCTTTGTTCAGAAAGATTTTATAATATTTATAAATGCAGATGAGTTTGCGAATAAATTTAGGGAAAAAAGTACCTTGACAAGTGTTAAATGATGTCACATCCGCATTACACAAGGGAATCTACTCTCAAGCAATGATAATTTTAAGTATGTTGACTTCTTTTATTAGGGTACATGGGTGTACTACAAAAATGTCTAGAGATTTTGAATTCGCGCAGTGTCGTAAGCAAGGGGAGGGGCGGAGTGGCAGGTCCACCCCGGTTGGCGCTTGTTATTTTTATTTTGGGAAGTGGCATTTTCGGCCAACTGCAGAATTTATTTGCTTGGAGGTGTGGGAGGCGGAGGGGCCGCCCCGGTAGGCATTAAACCTACGCCTTAACCTGGATTTACCATGTCAATGAATGAGTGGGAAATATATATAGTATAGGCTTATTTACCCTTCTCTAACCTAACCTAAGGTAAGTTTATTATTTTAAAAATAATTTATTTTTATTATTCTACAGTTGACGATCTGATATGCAAGGTGTCAGGCCTGCGGAAGATTCTTGTAGTGAACTTTGATGATGTCCTTAAAAGTTAACACCGTCGATCCACCGACGTCTGACAGAGTGGTTTCGTGTAGCCGTGAAACCGAAAAATATGTTATAGGAGGCTTGCAACTTGCAATACAGGCTGTTGCAAGCCAGGCATTTTTACCAGATGGTCAAACCAAGATTCTGTTCTTGGCGTACAGCTGCATAAGAAAGCTCTGCAACGGAATATCCGAAAGAACTGCTTTATAAACATGTAACCTTAAAGAACCTGCGGTCCTCAACTCAGTCCTTACTGAAAATTCCCAGTGTGGATGAACACAGAAAAAAGTCGTACGGAGTGTGCTCTTTTGAAGCGGTAGCGCCAAAGTTATGGAATAGTTTACCTCAATCTTTGAGGAGTATTGAAAAGGATAGAAAATCATTTAGGAAACATTTAAAGACTTTTAAAAAAATAGATTTGAGGAAACCAGAGCGCAGTGAGCATCCTAAAGTAGCATGGATACCAGCGCTATAGAAGTATCCAATCAATCAATCTATTGGCTGATTTGAAATGGCACCAACAATTTGTCAAATTTTGTCTTATGTCTCTTCTCGTCTTTCCAGCTGCTCGCCTTAAATACCTCATCTCGCAGGTGAAACTTCTTTTCTCACTATTTTTATTAAGAGCCCAACTCTGACATTGATATGCAAGAGTTTTAATAAAGATAGAATTAATTAGTCTGTCTATGGTCTTCGTATTCATTCTTGGGTGTTCTAATAGCGGGCTGTGGGCCGTCCGCACTTTTGTTTCTATTTCCCTGTCCATCTTTCATCTTCAGCGAAAAGGCGTCCTAGATATTTTCAGTCCCTCGTTGTCTTGGCAGCTGACCACTGATATTTTTGAAGGCGAAGGTTACCGGAAATTTGTTTGAAAGAAATTTCGTCGACGGAAAATTGATCGCCGGAAATTTGATCGAATCTTTTTTTCAGTGCACACGTTAAAATTTTTGTCAAATTTATTTTTGAACGCATTATTTGGTTTTACTATACAGTAGGCCTCAAGTGCCAGTAATGTACGGTACACCAAAAAAGTTTTTAACTGAATGATGCAGCAATATGAAATTTGTTTCGGCTGAGCTGTATTGAGACGACTGTGTCCCCCTTTAAGGGGATAGTACATGGGTACTCCAAGTACATCAAATAAATTTTAGCCATGCGATCGACACACTTCAGGCTGCTATCTCTTATAATAAATATTTTACGCTTCTGGTGCGACTCGTGGACTGCTTCCTAATCAGCGAATTTGGTATTGAGAGTATATGACAAATAATTAGAAATGTTTGAAACGAAGTGTAGTTCAATAATGAGTTCAATAGCGCGCAAAATATAATTCCCGATAATTACGCTTATGATAACGCACGTAATATTTTTTTTTCGAAAAATGAAATCGTCTCAATTTAAGTACAGTGTAAAAAATATTTGGTTTAATAGTGGTTGGGACATCAGAATATTTAATATAGTTCTTGATCGTGAAATAAAAAGTGTGCAGTGACGTATCATGGGCATGGGGGAAGGGGTGTAGCAAAAATTGGGATTCTTAAATGTGCGTTATTTGAGTTCATGTTTTGCTGTCGCCAATGTTTGTCGGGCTCTATCTAGAAAAAAATAATTACTTTTAATAAAAAATAATTTCTGAAATCATCGGCGGTCCTGTTGAAATGGCCTCGCGGGCCAAATCTGTCTCGCGGGCTAGACTTTGAGTACCCCTTGTCTAAGATGTGAGAAAACCGCGCTGCTAGTTGGTCCTACTTATCTCTTGTGCAGCTACAATCTAGGGGTAAAGTTGAATGTCCTAAGCCAGAGGGGATGCAAAATGCTGTACTTGTTTCTACCCGCAGGCTATGCATTCACTCTAGCTCGGTGGTTCTCAACCTTCCTAATACCGCGACCCTTTAAATCAGTTCCTTGTGTTGTGGTGACTCCCAACCATAAAATTATTTTCGTTGCAACTTCATAAATATGTGTTTTCCGATGGTCTTAGGCGACGCCTGTGTAACGTTCATTCGACCCCCAAAGGGGTCGGGAACCACGGGTTGAGAACCGCTTCACTAGCCAGTTCACTTATGCCCTTGGTTACGAGTATGAGCCGCGTTCCAGTCTATATCTTTTAAAACCTAACCCAACTAGTGGCGCAGTAGTAGTCACCCAAGCTATAGACAACGGACGTGCAACGGGATTCCACACCGATTCAAGGTGTCAGATTTCTGAGCAATTCTTTCTTGAATACCTTGTAATATGAACAGGTTAAATCTTTGTTTAAATCGTATTTATGTTAACGATGCCATCCTCGCTTGTAACCTAAATAAACAGAAAATACACACACCATTTCCTCATTAATCCCCCCCCCCCCCTTTCAATATCTTTTTAAACTTAAAAAAAAACAAAAACAAAAAACCCACATTTTAAAAATGTTATGTTTCCCAGGCTCTTTTGAGAGCCACCCTCATCCATTGGATAAAGGGTCAATGAACTCATCCATGATGTATTGTCAGAAGATTTTTTTAATGCTATATTCATTAAGGACTAAATCTAACCAGCAGATTGCTGTTATTTAGTAGCTAACCAGTGGAATTCTTTTACGAGTCAAGCAAACCAAAAAAAATTATTAAAAAATCAAACATTCATCCGTGCTTTCTTTTGTGGCGTACTGAGCTACCACGAGTGAGAGGCTTTTTTTACGCTTGATCTTTGTACGGTTGATGAACGTGTTGCGGGGGTGGGACTCGTGAGAGGGGTTCGTTTTTTTTTTTTTCTTAAAGGGGTTAAAGCATTGAAAACACATCATAGAGTGCGAACTTTGAAAGCGCGCATAGTTTTCTCCCCTTTAGAGCTTCATTGATTCTATTTTCTAAGCTTGCCATAAGACACACGTGTGAGAGATAGGTGGCATACTTTAATTGCCACGTAGAAATAAACTTATATAATACAAACTAAAATAAATAATGTTTAAATCTATAATTAAACCTAAATTGATGAGTTAATTTTTGATTGAAAAATAATATATCAATTTGTCAATGAAATATTTCGGTCTGATCACCCACTCAACAAAGGTTTAAAATTTAAAAAAATAAATAAAAAATGGCCACTCTAATTATAAAATATGTATTGTTCAGAACATTATTTTGTTGTTAGTTCTTGTTGTTGGCATGTTTGTTGTTAGTTCTTGTTGTTGGCATGTTTGTTGTTTAGTTCTTGTCGTTGGCATGTTTGTTGTTAATTCTTGTCGTTGGCATGTTTGTTGTTAATTCTTGTCGTTGGCATGTTTGTTGTTAATTCTTGTCGTTGGCATGTTTGTTGTTAGTTCTTGTTGTTGGCATGTTTGTTGTTTAGTTCCTGTTTTTGGCATGTGTTCTGTTAGTTCTTGTTGTTGACATGTTTGTTGTTAGTTCTTGTTGTTGGCATGTTTTTTCCATCTCGCTCCACTTTCCCGCGCCTACTCTCTCACCATGTCCCTCATACTCCGACCCTTCTCTTTTTGTCATCTTCCAGCTTTCTCTCCCCTTTCCCGCCCCTACTCTCTCACCCTGTCCCCCTTTCTCTCCCCTCTCTCCCTCCCTGTCGACGCCCACACCTCTCTATCTCTGATACTCTGTGTTTCCAATGTGCAGTTTTGGAGGAGCATTCCAACATCCTTTACTGGCAGTTCCGTTAGATTATCGGTCAGTTGTTATTGTTTGGTCTAGATAAGACTTTTCAATGGTACCTCCCACCCAGGAGCATACACTTATCATCAGTAGCACCACTAGCTGATAGCAAAACTCTGCGTAATGCTATTTTGTTTAGTCATCTCGTGATACGTCGAGTTGCAGCATACTGATACTACAATTTTTTTTGGTACCGTACTAAAACTTGTCTATACACTGTCATGGATCAAACTGTATTCTCATCTTATTTGGTAGATATACCGGTACACAAAACGATTATATTAAAAAATTGTGCAGCTTATAGTTTAGTGTTTAGTGGAATATGCATACTAAAGATTCTATAAGGAGTTTCAAAGACAACACTAATGGTATGGTGCATACGGTTGGCCCCAAGAAGCCTCCTTTACCAGTCGACCATGGATGGGCGTGGCTCGTCATGCTAGGGGTATTCGTCAACCTTTCTCTACTCCTGATATTCGTGCGCGCGACTGGTCTCATAGTCTTGGAGTTTTTGGACTTATACCAGGAGTCGGCGGCGGTGACCACGACGGCCTTCGGACTGAGCTCGGCAACCTTTGCGGTTTTCAGCTTCCTCGGACCAACGGTTTTTATGCGCAGGTTTGAGGTAAGGACAATGGCCGTGACTGGCACAACCCTCAACGCTCTCTGTATCCTCGCGATGGCTTTCGCCCCGAACATTATTTTCATCAATTTTATCCTGATCCTTTTTGGACTGTCTCACAGTTTGGTCCTGGTGCCGCAGATGACGCTCGTGGGGTTCTACTTTAAGAAGTGGCTCGCCTTCGCCACGTCGTTCGTCAACCTGGGTTTAAGCGTGGCAACAATGGGGGCCGGGCCGTTGACGCAGTATCTGTTGGACGGGTACGGACTGCAGGGTGCTCTGTTAATATTAAGTGCCGTGAATATGAACTGTGTGGCTGCTTCACTTTTACTGCGACCCGTTTCCATGTATTCGAGTGTAGGAGCGAGGCCATCTGTTGGAGGGAAGCATGACAAGCCATACGTCAGCGATGATATCAAACACACCGAGGAGGTTACAGAGCTAACGTTTTACAGGAACAGCGAGGAACTACACACTCAGAAAGATGGAAGTCAACCAACATCAACTGGGAAAGATTTGGTTTGGTTCTATAATACCGAAAACGAGGCTCGGGTTAAAGGTCAGACTCGAATACAAGACGATGAGGTAAATGGTTCATCCCAAACACCGCTCGATGATCAAAAGTCAGAAAATGGAGATCCGAATGATGTCCCAGATGCAGTTGACGTCAGCTCAAGAATTTCTTCGTTGGATCATAATGATGAAATAAAAAAGTACGAAAATATTAATGGGGAAGCTCTGGTTTTAGATGGTAGCTCTAATGGTGAGACTTTAAACACAGACACGCCACGTACAGAAATAGCCAGAGAGAATTTCATTCCCGAAAAAAAACTAGAACCGAGATTCTTCTTCGGGAGATTCAAGAAATCTTTATCACGCTCCATATACACACACCCTGTAGGCATTCTGCTGGTCATCGCGGCCGGCATAGGCGTTCACACACCAACCATTGTTGCTTACATGCCGGCCATGGGTCGAGAGAACGGTGTCGCCAGCGAACAGATTCCGTTCTTGGTAACCGTCATCGGCGCCAGCGACATGCTGTCGAAGTTCGTCATCGGCTTCGTGGCTGACCTCCGCATCGTCAGACCCGTGCACCTGGCATGTCTGGGCGAGCTGGTGACCGGCCTGGCGGTCCAGTTCATCAGGTTTTACCATGGCCTCGGTCTGATGGTCACACTTCAAGTCTTCATCGGTCTCAGCATCGGGATCTTGCACGTCATGCTGCCGGTCATCACCGTGGAGACACTGGGCCCCAAACATCTCGGACACATCTTTTCTGGCTACTTTATGGTCAACGGGGTCATGGCGACCCTGGATCACGTGCTGTCTGGTGTGTTGAAAGACGTAACAGGTTCGTTTCTAGGACTCTATAACTTAATGGGATGTTTTAACCTGGTAAGTTCGGTGCTACTACTGCTGCTGCCTCTAGTGGCCAGACTTCCTCGGGCGAGGAAGTTTAAAATGTAATCCATCAAAAGAAAAAACTAGCGACACTTGGCTAATACAGAGACATTTCATCTAGACGGTATGTTTCGGTAATTGGATGTATAAGGAAATACGTACAACACGGTAGGGAAAACCTCGCATTAAAAAAAAAAAAAAAAAAGAGGACACACCAGAACAACAAACGTGTCGGCAAGATGCCTTCTTCAGCTAACAGCATAAGCAAACTTTAACAACTATAAAAACTTAGCTGAAATGGTGTGTCCAAGATAACAGCAAGATCAATGAACAAACTACATGACTCTTGCTGTTTTCTAAGATGGGAAATTTCAGCTAAGATTTTATTTTTGTATTTGCTACTCTCATTACCATGTTAAGTCTGTATCCATAATTTGGAAATTGATGTATGGTATAATGTTTTTTTACATGTTAACGTGTGCTTGGTACATGTTCATATTGTGACAAAGATAGACTGTGTTAGTGACATGTCTATGCTATAACCACGATGTACCATGTGTTAGTGACACGCCTATGTTATAACCACGGTACCATGCGTTAGTGACATGTCTGTTATAACCACGATGTACCATGCGTTAGTGACATGTCTGTTCTAACCACGATGGACCATGCGTTAGTGACATGTCTGTTCTAACCACGATGTACCATGTGTTAGTGACACGCCTATGTTATAACCACGGTACTATGCGTTAGTGACATGTCTGTTATAACCACGATGGACCATGCGTTAGTGACACGTCTATGTTATAACCACGATATACCATGCGTTAGTGACATGTTACAACCCACAGACTATTTGCAAACGTGGGGAGGGGAGTGCAGAAGAGCCACATGGGGACAAGATGCTTACTTTTTGAGGACTCCTTTATGAACAAACCCCTAGCCATACTGAACAACCCCTAGTGAGTGTTGAAAATTTCCCATTGAAATAAAATACAATGCCGATTTGCATTATTTCTAGCATTCATTGTAATTTTTAACACTACAAATAGCGCAAAGAGCTCAGTCTATTGTTTTTCCCATTTTTAGGAATGCAAAATTTTTGTAAGGTGGGCGAAAGGGATGCTATTCTGTCTTTATGAATGCTTCATTCAACTTTCTTAACCATTCTAACCGTCACGGCAGTTCAGCCTGATTTCTGTCTAAATGACATGGAATTATTAAGAGCTCACTCATACACATACAAAATGTTCATAACTTAATACTTTTAAAAGTTAATTTCATTAATAGTATTGTTGATGCATAATATAAATACATATAAGTATAAGAAACATATACAATTCATTAAAGTAGATATAATTTTAAAATAAATAAATGGTTATTGTGTTGAGATTACAATCCATTAGGTTATTTACCAACTGCCTGGGACAGCAACCACCCCCCAACCAAAATGCCTGTGCCCCCCCAAATGCCTGGGACACCCCACACAAAAATGCCTGGGACACCCCACACACTAGAATGCCTGGGAAACCCCACACAAAAATGCCTGGGACACCCTACACAAAAATGCCTAGGACACCCCACACAAAAATGCCTGGGAAACCCTTACACAAAAATGCCTGGGACACCCTACACATAATTCAAACCTGATTCAACTAAGACACAAGGCCACCTTAAAATAAATATTTGTAATGAATACAGCAAGATTATTAACAAACACTAAACTTGAATGAAAGTCTGCATAGATTTATTTTGTTCTAAAATGATAACCACCAAGTTTTTGTAAATAAGTAAATATTCTTTGTATTGTATATGGAAGAGAAACACGTTTTGGCATAAAACAAAACAAGCCATAAAGTAGGAATAAAAGAAAGCCAACTCATTCTTATTTAGATTAATTCCAATCATGAAAATTATTAAATTTAAAATACAATCTCTACAATAAAAACATTTAAAAAATATGAACATAAATTGAAATTTAAAAAAAAAAACAAACAACAACAAACATTTGATGAATAATGTCTCCGAAAAAAAAAAAATTCAGGTTCATCAGTCTCGGCATAAACGCCAAGATTTTGTAAATGATTCAACAATTGCTTCTTTCAAGAAATATCATTCAAACATACTTGATTATGAGAAATAAAACAATAATCTAGACATTTTCTCTGATTTGTTAAATTGCAGGTTAATAGCAGTACAGACATGGTATAACATTCAAGTTGATGTAGCACCACATTTCTAACATTTGAAAAGAAGAGTTATTGGGAAGTATTTTTTAAAAATAAATTATGTTTGCCCCATGGGAATGGCATATTATTTAAAAAATCTATAGTAACTTTGATTTGAGAGACACAATTTTGTGTAAAGTATAAGTGATTTTCATCTAAAACTTCATAAAATAAGTTTATGCAAATAATTCAAATACTGGATTTTTTTATAACAATAAAAAAACAACAAGTAATGAATCAAGGCAACAATAAATTCTTTCTAAAGAAATCCCAATACTTGATATCTTTAGATGGTATGAATTGTTCATGAAATGTAGAGTTTAAACATTTTAGATACCGTTTAACCCCTACATTTAGTTAAGGTATCAAGACACAGTCTCCAGGAGTGAAACTCCACTCTGTGCTGGAAGTGCATAGATTCAACCAATGCTTGTTAGCTGAGCTCTAGTTCTTGCACAATGGCGCTCACCAGTTTCTGCAAATCTTTGCTACGTCTTTCACCAGTCTCCAGAACTTCTTCATGATTGGCAGTGTTCTCCACATCATATTCCATGATCACCATATTTGTAATTAGTGACATTCCAAAAACGGTCATTCCGCAATGTTTGGCCACCAACACCTCTGGGACAGTGCTCATGCCTGTGATCACACAATGTAGAAAGAAATCACTTTTCTGATATCTGCAATTTGTATTTCATCACTAAAGATACATGAAATACTTTTATTACATACTTGTAACTCTCTTAGAATGTGTCAGTAATGCTCATCTTATATTTATATGATTACTTTAACAACCACCCAGGTCTAATTTCAAGACACAGTAAAGACTTATCCTCCTGACCAATGTTTCAAGACACAGTAAAGACCCATCCCCCTGACCCATGTTTCAAGACACAGTAAAGACCTATCCCCCTGACCCATGTTTCAAGACATAGTAAAGACCCATCCCCCTGACCCATGTTTCAAGACACAGTAAAGACCTATCCCCCTGACCCATGTTTCAAGACATAGTAAAGACCTATCCCCTGACCCATGTTTCAAGACACAGTAAAGACCCATCCCCCTGACCCATGTTTCAAGACACAGTAAAGACCCATCCCCCTGACCCATGTTTCAAGACATAGTAAAGACCTATCCCCTGACCCATGTTTCAAGACACAGTAAAGACCTATCACCCTGACCCATGTTTCAAGACACAGTAAAGACCTATCACCCTGACCCATGTTTCAAGACATAGTAAAGACCTATCACCCTGACCCATGTTTCAAGACATAGTAAAGACCTAGCACCCTGACCCATGTTTCAAGACACAGTAAAGACCTATCCCCCTGACCCATGTTTCAAGACACAGTAAAGACCTATCACCCTGACCCATGTTTCAAGACACAGTAAAGACCTATCACCCTGACCCATGTTTCAAGACATAGTAAAGACCTATCACCCTGACCCATGTTTCAAGACATAGTAAAGACCTAGCACCCTGACCCATGTTTCAAGACACAGTAAAGACCTATCCCCCTGACCCATGTTTCAAGACATAGAACTTACAAATGATTACTTATCTTTGTGCAAGACAAAACAAATATGTGATGGGAATTAAGAATTATATATATATTATTTAATTTTTGTTGTTGTTGTAAATGCATGCAAGATCTAGATGGAAATTGGACGTGTATTTCAGTGATGTAGACATAAGAACATAATGCAAGATCTAGATGGAAAGTGGAAGGGCATTTCAGTGATGTAGACATAAGAACATGGTGATTAGAAATTGTGTGGTCTCCAAAAGATTGAACTTGAAGTAAACCTACCAGTTGCATCAATTCCAACAATTTGTAAGAGTCTACATTCAGTCACAGTTTCAAAATTTGGTCCAACCATCATGGAATATACACCCTCACGTATAAAGTCTCCGAATCCCATACTCTTTGCCAGTCTCAAAGCCAGCTGCCGAATATTAAGATCGTATGCACGGGACATGGGTGGAAAACGAGGACCAAACCTATAAATGATATAATTTCCAGTTAAATTTAGAAAGTTTCACTTTAAAAAATTGAAACAACAAAAATCTAGTTTCTCTACTTTAGCAGGCATCAAAGTGACCACACAAAGGCAACCTGGTATCATTGGGTCCTACAAGAGGGTTGACCCCGGCAAATCCAGCCAAGTTGACATGGTCTTTGATGATCATTATGTCCCCAATGTTATAGCTACGGTTGATTCCTCCAGCAGCATTGGTGACAAAGAGTGTTTTGACTCCCATTAAGTGCATCACACGCACAGGCAGTGTTGTCTAGCTCAAACAAAAATAGTAATAACAATAGTCAATATATGCAGCTTAATAAACTAATTATATCAGGCATCATATAGAAATTACGTTAAGTGAAAACCAAGTTATGATTATCAAGCCATTACCTAGAACAGTGGTTCTCAACCTTCCTAATGCCGCGACCCTTTAATACAGCTACTCATGTTGTGGGGACCCCCAACCACAAAACTGTTTTCGATGCTACCTCATAACTGTAGAGTATATGTGTTTTCAGATGGTCTTAGGCGACCCTTGGGAAAGGGTCTTTCGACCCCCAGGTTGACAACCACTGACTTAGAATGTATGAGCAGTGCATGTCATTACTTAGAATGTATGAGCAGTGCAAGCCATTACTTAGAATGTATGAGAAGAGCAAGGAATTAAATAAATGAAACAAGAAGTGGAATGTGAAAGTAGGTTTGAAATGTACCTTGTGTTCTAGAGCAGGAGTCGGCAACCTTTTGGTAATAATTGTGGCAAAGTAGGATTTCTAATTCACAACGTCCCAAAAACCTACAAGTCTACCAGATGGGATTTGTCTTCAATTTATTTTATAATGGTTACTTTTGGTCTACTGCTGGCCATTGAAAATGACTTAGTGTTCCCAGTCTGGGACTCGTGCTGGGGGCTGCTGACACCTGCTCTAGAGTTCTACTTTGCTTAGGCTTCAAATTCTATCTTAACAATCAGAGGAAAAAGTCCACCAGTGGTGCTGTCCAGGTTAAGAAATGGGGTTGGAGATGTAACATTTTTTAAAACTAGTGTCTGTGGAAAATTAATAATTTAAATTTTGTAGCGAATGTGAATTTGCAAAAAAGAATTCAAATATTTATTTAATTTTAATAGATCTTTTGAGGCATATATTTTCACCCGAAGTCTATTTTTTGTTTAAAGATGAGACTTGGTTGGATGCAGATGTAATTAGATGAAACTGAGGGGGCTGAAATATTTCTTTGGGTTAAAAGAATTTCGTGTTGATGCATAAAGAAATATAAATATATACTCATGAAAATTACATTTATTAGAGTACATCAAATTAGATAGACTATTTCAAATTTTTATATATTTTGTACATACATAGGTGTGTATGTATGCTTTTAATAAAAAAAACAATACAACTAATAAAATCATTAATAAAAACTTAATAAACGTTAATAACTAAAAAAATAATAAATTAAAAAAATAAAAAACCTATTGATTTTGTGGAAAATAATCTGAATTTTTTTTTTTTTGCATTGTCTCTTTTAGCATCAAATTGTCAACAAATTGTTTGATATCGTCCATTGTATTATTCATTTCATTTTGATAAACATTATCATCTCACACGAGACACCGCATCTTTTTTTATTTCAGACCCCTCTACATTCTTGCCGGCAGGTGTATGTATTTTGTTCATTCCAAGAAGCAAAATCTTTTGATGTTAAGCAATTTTTGTTGCATGTTAAAAGAAATAAAATGTATGAGAATACCTAGTGTTTTGTCGGGACCACATTATTATTTTGTGTTAACCGATTTTTCATGTTAAGCCTTTTTGTGTTAAACGTATTTCACTGTATTAAGTTATAAGATTGAAAAGATTGTGGAATCTGAAATGTACAAAACACCTTTTGAGCTGGATAGCCTTCATAACAATGAGACCGGCCTTGCATGAGGATGACATTTTTCCCCCCTAAGGTACCAAACACAAGTTTCCCTTCATGTCCTGGAACTGTCATAAGATAACCAACAGCAGTTAGTAATACAAACAAGCACTGAGTAATAGCTAACATTTAGAAGCATAATTATTTTTTTACAAGTTCTTTCTATACTACTACTGTTCAAAATAATTCAATGGTACAGTATAAAATATCTTTTTCAAATTATTTTATTTTAAAATCAATACAGTAAATGGTCAAATTTTACGAGAGAAGCAACTTAATGGCATAAATACATTTGTGCTTGTTTGCATTTTAAATTTAAATTTGCTAATAATTTTTAAAAATTTAACTTTAAAAAATGCACCCCAATTTTTTTTTTGTTGAATTTAAATTCAAATTATCACAAAAATGTTACTTTTTAAATTAAATTTTGGATTAAAAAATCTTGATTAAAATACTAACCTGTGCTAACTGGGAAACCTGGAATCTCTGAGTAGGGGATGATTTCTTTATTTTCCACTGAGTCGGCTAGTTTGCCTAAACCTGACCCACAAATTATACCCAGCTTTGGGCGACATTTCACCTTTTCCAGAATGTATTTTGCGACAAGATCAATATCATCGTAAGTAGCACTGTATGTAAAAATTACAAACTTTTAGCAATTGATAAAGTGAGAGCAAAAAAAGCTCGTGATAAATGGTACATATGTTACCAAAGATTACCAGCTAATTATATCACTTTAAATTTAGAGCATTTGTCATTGGTCTCCATCTCTTTTCTCACGTGGAGATGTGTTAAAATGTTTGTATATTGTCATCTTACTGGGAAAAAGAATCCAGTCCAGCCAGCTATTTCCCTATAGCTCATTACAACTCTGAGCCTCCTGAGTGATTTTAACCCACTACCTCTTGGTTGTGTAGCCACCATTAAAAGGCAACACTTATTCAACTGTAATCAATGGGATGCAGTCCTTTAAATTACCCTTATTCCTCAGTTAGTGACCCCTGCCAGGGAGTTAATTGTTCTGGTTCCTGGCTACAAATTATGTCTAGGGCCTAGGGTCACACTCCAGCTATTGGTGAATTACACCTCCCACTCAACCTTTATACTCTCATAGAGGAGCTAATCTTCTGCCACTGTAGACAGAAGCCAACTAGGGATGGCAAAATAATACAAATCTGCTATCAGCAGCTATCTAGGATCTCTCAATTTTATTTATTAATTAAAGAACAATTAGTGATCATTAAAACTAATCATTTTGAACATTGATATGGGTATGAATTTGTGTATTATTTATATTCTGATGTTAAATTAAATACTAATTAGGTTTACTTTATTTATAATTAAAATCATCCACATTTTTACATAACTTATCTTCAACCTTTGGTATTTCTACATAAGAATAAGATAATATCTAGGAATCGACTTAAAAAGTCATTTGTATTAAATAATGTAATGGCAATATGTGACCATAATTAGCTAAATTAACCTTTTGCAATGTTTAAATATTAATTAGGTAATTGCGAGTTGAAAATATTAAATATTTTAATTTTAATGACTAATAATGATTTATTAAAAGCTAGCGCTACCATTAGTCTAAATTAATGTACTTAACCGATATCCAGGAAACTAGGCCAAGTTCTTCCTCTTTAGACCAACGATATGATGACATATTCTATGGTCCCCTTTGTTCAAGGTGCCCAAAACTTTTAAAAATTTCTATATTCTGCACCCCCCATGCCCCATTAATTGTTTCACTAAGTCTAAGTCTCTTGTTAATAATGTTAACCTAAGTCTAAGTCTAAGTCACACACCCTCTACTGACTTAAAAAAAATAATAATGCATTTAAAAATTTTTAAAGCAACAACTTCTAAATGAATGAACTACAAAGAGGACTGTAGGGCTTAAAAATTGAACTTGTGACTTGATACATAAAGTATGATAAAGTAAAATGTTAGGCCTAATAAAGATATGGTAAATAGAGATAGTACCGTGGCCACCATCTTGGTTGCCACGACCTACGAACTTATGTATAGTATAAATGTATCCCTAAACCTAACCTGAACCCTATTTCTATCCCTAAACCTAACATGAACCCAAATTCTATCCCTTACCAGGGTTTTGACCCTATCGGAACCAGGGTTTTGACCCTATCAGAACCAGGGTTTTGACCCTATCGGAACCAGGGCTTTGACCCTATCGACTATCGGAACCAGGGACGAAACACGCAAATGACGTCAGGTCCTAGTCCTAGCTCTCCAAATTAGCCCAATTGGGTAAATTCCTTGAATGATTTTTTTTTAAGTACATGCTTAACTCCTATAATAGTATAGTAATAGTTATAGTGTTACTAGTCTAACTAGTAGAGTGTAAGTGTAGTCGTAGTTTAGACTTGAGATGACTGAGAAAAACTTGGTTTTTATTTTTTAGGCAATTAACCATAATTAGTAATTAGGCTTAAAACTAACTTACTGTGTACGTGTGTTCATGTACTCTCTAAGGACTGCTTCGTTAGTCATTCTACCTGTCCTGTGTACTGCCTGGATAGACTATAATTTAGATAGAAATATTTAATAGCCACGACGCGACGCTACAACATCAGTATTTACGGATGTGACTTTTTTTTCCAAATAGCTGATGCTAGTAGAAAGTGTGTCAGCAGCTACAATTTGTTGGGTCGTTAGCTCCGCCCACTAAATCAGTGGTCCTCAAATTTTTAAGCATTGTGAACCCCTTCATAACATGTTCCAAGTTGTGGCGAACCACAACCAGGATTAGTCCTAAAAATTGATAAACTGGGAATGAGATGTTTAAAAAAGGGTGTTGGCAGTGTTGGCGAAGTAAGATTTTGACTGTAATTGATTTAAAATAGCCTAATTTATAGTTGAAAAGAACATCACCCAACTTAATTGACTTAAACTTATTAAATTATATTTATATTATTAAAGTTATTGTGCATTTTATTTTCATAAAAATTTTAATTAAACCATACTTTTTGTTGTTGTTGTTTTTTTTTTGGACTGAAATTCATATTAATTTGTTTAATAATCGATTTTAAAATTTGCAAAAGAATTAAATATTTACATTTAAATGTAGGCTATAAATTACATATTGTTCATTTAATAAGTAGCTAAGTAGCACTTACAAATATCAGTATCAGTATTCAGTGAAAGCTATCAATATCAATATTAAGGATTAGGCTTTAAAAGAAAAAAAAACAACATCTAGGGTCACTAGTGTTAGTGTCACCCGGTGCGATAAAACCCATGATGTCACATTTTCCAGCACCCCCCCCCCCCCCGGGGGCGGCTCTATGGTTGCTGGCGCATCGGCCATGCTTATCTTTGGCGAGCCTTTAAATATAATCATACAATTTTTTGCAAGAAAAAAACTAGGGGTTAGGTAATAATTTTATTACCTAGGTTGTTTTAAACAAACAATTAACAATAATATTGTTTTTCTAATCTTGTATTTGGGAAATATAAACAATTAGCTTACAGATGACATTTTTGTCTAGCCTTGCCTTAAGTTTAGATCAGCAAATATTTTTATTGCACTTTTAATCTTAATATTCTTTGCAATATAATTTTCTATAGTCAAAATTGCCAAAGAATTAAATCTGACTTGAGACTTGGATGATTGTAAATATGTTTAAAAAAAAATTAGACTAAAGTTAAGTTTACGAAAGCTTCGCTCACCAGCGGTTTCAATAATAGGCATTGTAATTGTAAGCATTATTCTTCATGCTATCCACAGACTTGGCATGATATCCTTTAACGTATTAGTGTTATGAATTTAGCGGCTTTTATTGGAATAGGTAGCTTTATATCATGAGGAGACTTGGGGGCGTCCACATGGGGTTTGCCTCTCCGTGGCGTGGCAGACTAGTAGGGTGACCAGTTCACCCGAAGCCAAAAACCCCGGCCAAAACGCATGACTCCCAACGCAACAGGAGTAGCGTCTAACATGATTACTAGTTGCTGTTAATGGATATGAGGTTTGGGTGGCGGCCAAAACCCATGCCGATGATTTTAGCTACGCGGCCGTGAGAAAGCCGCTCCTAGGCAACCGTTTCGTCCCGCCACTACTCGTCCCGACCGAAAAACTCCCTGGGCGGTGGGGGGTTGTAACGCAACACCTACCCCCCGGAGTGTAAGCAAAGCCGTCCTGACTCACGGAGAGTGGACTGCGGACGCTTTAAACGCAGCGTCCTCGGTCGACCGGGCTTCCCCTAGGCCTCAGGGGGAAGTTCCCGGCGCCCTTCCGCACGGGCTGGCGTCGGGGAAACCTTCAGTGCGCTGGCGTGTGTGGGGGAGCGCCGGGGGGGGGCATTAAGAGCTCGCGCTCGACGGCCCACCGACTCCATCTCAAATGCGACATATCATGAGGAAATAATTAACTTATTCTCAAACCTTGACATGCTGTTTTAAGCTTATCTTTGTTCTTGAAGATTTTTTTTAGGTTATTTAAAAATCCCCATGTGTTATTGAAAGTTTTCAATTGTTCAAATCTCTCTGGTTAAGAATTTATAGCTCTGTCCAGTATTATATTGAACACATGATAAAAAAAAATATTCTGGGTCATCTGCATTTGGAACCTCGTCAGTGCAGTCATTTTCAAACAGCATATTTCACCCACTCCTTCTTTTATTTCTAAATGTTGGCACATCCAACTACATCCAATTCTGTAGCTACTTTTTTTGCTGACCCTAGTGCATTTCTTCTTCTTCTTCTATATTTTGAGGGCCCACGATCAATGTATGGATCTTTCTGGCTCCTATTCCTATGTTTCAGAGGGGTTTACGATGTAACTGTGCATGGTTTTTAAGCTTCACTGGTTGCAAGGGTTACTCGGCAAGGGTATTATGAACAGTGCAGTCTTAAGGCATGGGCCCAGTGAGCACTGGCCCAGGGCCCCGCACTTGTAGGGGGCCCCACGTTTCTAGGAGACTCACACTTATAGAAGCATCATGCTTTACATAGTGTTAATGAATATTGAACGATTTTGACAATGTAATTGGATTTAAAATTTCCAATTTCCCAATTTTAACTCAAGATATATATCAGCACATTCCAAAATTAATATAATAAATGCGAATCAAAGTTGGACAATTTAAAAACTCTCGTCAAGTTTTACTTTTCCCAGATATAAATCGGAAAAAAGGAAAAGAAAAGAATCAGCTTCGCAGTACAATGGGACAAAAATTTATGAACTGGCTTTCACTTTCATTTATGTGCATGGAATATGTCATCCTTAAGACCAGGCCTGCACAACATATGGCCCGTGGGCCACTTGCGGCCCGCCAGCATCCACTTTGTGGCCCGCGAAGTAATGAAATATTCTTTATTCTTATTATTTTCTTAATAGCTTTCCCCGCTGTCCTATTTTCTTTTGGCCCGCACAAGCTTTTTCATAAAGTATTACGGCCCACCTTACATTCAGGAATGAGGAATTCCTGTACTGAGTTCTTGTTTTTATGAGCCTGAACTGCCTGTCATGGCCTCCTCACTGTTTAGGGGGAGAGAGGGACGAGTTTCTTTTTACTGCTGGAGCAGTGGACCAGCCCATTTTAAAAATCGTGTACATCATGTTCCAAATCCCTTTGCAACTGACTATCTAAACAATCTGATTTCCAAATATGTATCCTTAAAAAAACCTGCCCTTTTCATTACAGTCCTTACTGAGAGTTCCCAGTGTAGATGGACACAGAAAAAAGTCATTAGGAGCAGTGTTTCTTTCAGACAGTTTCCCCCCGGGGGGAGGTGGGGTCCCCGGGTGCCAGACTTACGGGGGCATCAAAATGGGTTTGGCGGTATTTAATGGATAAAAATAATAGATTTCAGAGTTAAAAGGTGGGGGGGGGGGGGGAAATGAATCTTGTCCCTTTGCACCAAACTCTCCAGTTATACCTCTGCCAGAGGCATAGAAAGGGCTAGAATGGGTGGCCCACACAGGTTCTAATTTTTAATTATTTGGAGGGGCGGCATTTTCGGATAACAGCAGAGTTTGTATCGCGAAAGGGAATATGTACATAGGGTCTGTAGAAAATTTTTGATTATTTCAAAATCAAGAGATTTTTACTCCATGGTTATACTTGTCCCTTAAATATTTATGCTGGGTGGCCGAGTGGTCTAAACTGCGAGTCAATTTCAACGTCGTGATCTGGATGTTAATCCCCACCAAAGCCCAATCAAGAAAACACATCACCAGCACCCCAGGTGGTTGGGGCTCGTCAACCTTGAATGGCAACTCATCCACGAGAAGGAAACTCTGAATTCAAAACCCGTGTATGGAGTCCCGTAGGCGGATAACATTGACACAATGAAACATTCCGACAAATCGTGTGACGCCACTGGTGCCAAGCTGTAATATCCACATGATGTATCCTTGGGGTCATCCAGCGGCGTGGAGAGAGGCGATTTGTTGTGTAGGGAACCAGCTTTTAATATACTAAAAAGAATAATCCCAGGCCTTTTGGATTTCGTCCTGCGGCCGTGAGAAAGCCGCTCCTCGGCAACCGTTTCGTCCCAACCTTCCGTCCCGACCGAAAGCCTCCCTGGGCGGTGGGGTGTGGTAACGCAACACCTTACCTCCGGAGAGGAAGCATAACCGCTCAGACCTTGAGGGAAAGTGGGCTGCGAACGCTTTAAACGCAGCGTTTTCAGCCGACCGGGCGTCCCCCAGGCCAGGGGTGAGGTTCACGGTCTGGCGATGGGGAAACCTGTCGTCGGGCCGTGTGGGGCTGTGCCGGGGGGGGGGGCACTAATAGCTCGCGCTCCGGCCCACCGACAACATTTCCCTATGTGACGTTTAAAAAAACAACAACAGTTTTTAAATAATTTTCATTGTTTGCTAGCTTAACGTACATGGAGGCGAGTATATTTAAAATTATGCTAATAAAAACTATATTTTTTAAAGCATGAAGCCATCATACAATTTATAATTAACACCATTCCATACTTTAAAAGTCATGCTTTTATTATCAAATATAATTTGAAAACATGAAAAATTGCTCATGTTTGATACTTAGCGAGAACTGTATTAAAATTAAAGACCTTAAAATTGAAGCAAATAGTTTAATACAGTGTTTTGAAAGTCTTTAAATTTGTGAATTTTCAAAAAATAATTAAATAAAACATTCCGATGAATGCGAATAGCAGGTAGTAATATTGCGGGCGCGGCTAAGTTTCGAAACATTGCGATATTTATAATTGAATGTTGTAAGCTTCTAACAAGATAGCCTTAAGTATACGGATCATCAAATATATCGAGCTTAGCGATATTTCATAGATTCCACTTATTTGTAATCGGTTAATGACACAGGTTAATATTCTTTTTACCAAATATATTTACGTTTTAATGTTGTACATATTTTTGCTCGGGGAGGGGGCACCGCCCTTTCCCCCGGAGATATGCCCGAAAGTAACCCGGATTGGGAGTGCGCTTTTTGAAGCTATAGCACCTAAATTATGTAACAGTTTGCCTAAGTCTTTGATGGAAATTAAAAATGTAAAAAAATCATATAAAGACCTTTTTCTTTACATAGATTTTATGACATGGAGACAAGCGTTATAAAAGCAATAAATCATCATTCAATCAATCAATCATCATCACCAATCAATAATCAGTGATGTTATTCATTAGCGAGACTGCAGTAGACAGTTCCACAAAGCAATGCCGTATTAAGGCATAGGCCCAGTGGGCACTGTGATGATATCAACTTCCATGTACTGAGATGATATCAACTTCCATGTACTGTGATGATATCAACTTCCATGTACTGTGATGATATCAACTTCCATGTACTGAGATGATATCAACTTCCATGTACTGTGATGATATCAACTTCCATGTACTGTGATGATATCAACTTCCATGTACTGAGATGATATCAACTTCCATGTACTGTGATGATATCAACTTCCATGTACTGTGATGATATCAACTTCCATGTACTGTGATGATATCAACTTCCATGTACTGTGATGATATTAACTTCCATGTACTGTGCTGACATCAACTTCTATGTACTGTGATGATATCAACTTCTATGTACTGTGATGATATCAACTTCTATGTACTGTGATGATATCAACTTCTGTGTACTGTGATGACATCAACTTCTGTGTACTATGATGATATCAACTTCTATGTACTGTGATGATATCAACTTCTGTGTACTGTGATGACATCAACTTCTGTGTACTGTGATGACATCAACTTCCGTGTACTGTGATGACATCAACTTCCGTGTACTGTGATGACATCAACTTCCGTGTACTGTGATGACATCAACTTCTGTGTACA
This sequence comes from Omphiscola glabra, assembly GCA_964017045.1. Lineage (NCBI taxonomy): Eukaryota > Metazoa > Mollusca > Gastropoda > Lymnaeidae > Omphiscola > Omphiscola glabra. Next base: position 4,710,660 of record OZ024800.1, read on the forward strand.
GTGATGACATCAACTTACGTGGTATCCCAAAGGTTCTATGATGACATCAACTTCTGTGGTATCCCAAAGGTTCTAGGATGACATCAACTTCCGTGGTATCCCAAAGGTTCTAGGATGACATCAACTTCCGTGATATTCCAAAGGTTCTAGGATGACAGATAATGAGTTTGTTGTTTAGATCTTAAAGAACACAAAGAAAGCACCCTAGCAAGCACCCAGGGGAAGTTTTTAGCCTAGGAATCTTGACGGCTTCAGCCTCAGTGTTGTAATCGGCCTCAGTGTTGTCATCGGCCTCAGTGTTGTCATCGGCCTCAGTATTGTCACCGGCCTCAGTGTTGTCACCGGCCTCAGTGTTGTCACCGGCCTCAGTGTTGTCACCGGCCTCAGTGTTGTCATCGGCCTCAGTGTTGTCATCGGCCTCAGTGTTGTCACCAGCCTCAGTGTTGTCATCGGCCTCAGTGGTGTCACCGGCTTCAGTGTTGTCACCGGCCTCAGTGTTGTCACCAGCCTCAGTGTTGTCACCAGCCTCAGTGTTGTCACCAGCCTCAGTGTTGTCACCAGCCTCAGTGTTGTCACCAGCCTCAGTGTTGTCATTGGCCTCAGTGTTGTCACCAGCCTCAGCGTTGTCACCAGCCTCAGTGTTGTCACCAGCCTCAGTGTTGTCACCAGCCTCAGTGTTGTCACCGGCTTCAGTGTTGTCACCGGCCTCAGTGTTGTCACCGGCCTCAGTGTTGTCACCAGCCTCAGTGTTGTCACCAGCCTCAGTGTTGTCACCAGCCTCAGTGTTGTCACCAGCCTCAGTGTTGTCACCAGCCTCAGTGTTGTCACCAGCCTCAGTGTTGTCACCAGCCTCAGTGTTGTCACCAGCCTCAGTGTTGTCCCCAGCCTCAGTGTTGTCACCAGCCTCAGTGTTGTCATTGGCCTCAGCCTCATAGTTGTCATGTTTGAAGTTTCTAGGTTGAGTGGAAGTAATACATTAAAAGCGTCTTTTTGTATGATTTATTTGACATACATATATACATTGCTATATTTGCTTGTATTAAGTTGTATGGTACCGCTCTCAGTATAGATTGCTTCAACCTGAACACAGCCAGCTATCAGTATAGATTGCATCAACCTGAACGCAGTCCTCTCTGTATTTCTCTTCATCTCCATCAACAGATCTGAAATGCAACAGATGGTTTTTTTATTACGCCTGTGCAGGGAGCCAACACCTAAAGCATATTTAAACAAGACGGTGCTATTAATATTCATACTATGCAAATGTTACATTTATGGCATGTACCGTACAATAGTACGGTAATAGAGTTTCTGATATCTGAAAAATAGCACGTTTTCACTCCGTGATTATCATAACTATCAGTCACCGTGTTTAATCGGACAGTCTATTGTACCGTTCTCAACCCGTGGGTCTTGACCCTTTGGGGTTCGAACGACCTTTAGACAAGGGTCGCCTAAGACTATCGGAAAACACAAATTTATAAAGTAGCAGAGGAAATAATTTTATGGTTTGGGGTCGCCACAACACGAGGACCTGTAATAAAGGGTCGCGGCATTAAGAAGGTTGAAAACCACTGGTCTAAGGTGGTCATCACGTTTTGTTATTCTTGTGATTGGGGAGGTCAGTTCGTGCAAGGCTAGGGGTGCTATTTTATCTGTCTATATTATATTATTTTCATAAATGTTGGGTTATTTTATTTTATTTCTTTATTTTTATTGTGGGGGGTGGGGGTGAGGAGAAGGCCAACCATTAACAGTACACAAAAGCACTCAACATTAACAACATACAACAAGATATCTAATTGAAATTAACTACCCGGTCTTGGTCTCGATCATTATTGTCAAGGAAAAGACAGCGGTTCACTGTCTATTGGAGGTGTGGGAGCAGCAGTGTACAGCAACAGCGTTGTACACCCGATGGCAGACAGTCCGCAAACCCCGGTCTGACAGACACGGTACAGGGACTCTCACAGGTTTTAACACACCAATAATCACTTTTTCAGGCTACGCTGATTCGTCTCAGGAACAGATGCACATGTCAACACATTCAAAAGTATTAGTGCGACTCTTCGGATAATGTTGAATACTTTCCAGTGAATACAACTTTTTAAGCCATAGATAGTTTTGGACGGGCCCTCATGTAAGACATTCTGTGGTCTAATATATTCCGATGTCAAATATTCCGTCTAACCTTATGTCAGACTAGTTTGTTTTGGATCTCGTCTCTCACTTGGTCACAACACTGACTAGTGTATTGTATACTGTACGTTTATTTCAATAAACTCAAACACTGAATTGTTCATTGTAGACTATGCGTTTATTTCACTGTCCTAAACATCCACTTGGTACACAACGAAGTTGCTACAAATTACATCCAGCAGAAAATATTATCCGGCAAGACCCCCCCACACACAAAAAAAATCTAACCCCAAAACTATATTATTCTCTATCTCTCTGACGCTCAAAATCATTCTCTCCCTTTATAACCCAAAATCCACGCACACGTCCTTGACATGACAAGAGAGTCCACAATCGTTCACTATGTTTAACTGTCAACTTCACCAAACACCCTGCACTTCTGATTCCATGAAATGCTAGATTTTGCTTTGCAAGAAACAATCTGATATCCAAAAACCTGTGCAGGATATCCCTATACTTTTTCTTCTCCCTGTCCATCACAGCAATGCTCTCGGCATCTATTGTATTTTGTAACATAAGTCATGCTTCCAATGTTTTCCATTTTTCAAGGCAACATAGGTGCTCTTCCATGCCTCATGATTTTGTAATAAAGCTCGCATTGGATTGGTTACATTTGTGGAAAATTTACGAGAGATCGGTTATCTTTTTATGAAATTCGGTTGGGCCGAGCAGTGCGTGCTCTGTAAAAAGGATAATTTTCAATTTGTTGTCACCCCCTAAGATGGTGTCACCCCCTAAGATGGTGTCACCCGGTCCCTTTTCTTCTCTAGAAGCTGTCCTCAATTTAAATACCGACCCTCGATGTCAAATTCAACGTGTGTCGTATGCTTTGTTTTGCACTGTTAGATAGATATATAATTGTCTAAGAATACTTAAGTTGTAGCACACACTGCCAACAATTATTATCCAACTAAGTCTCACGGCCCTGACTGACAGACAACCCCCCCCCCCAAATTACACCAAAACATGGTTTGCATGTTAATTTGTTTATTACTGGTGGTGCCACAGCAGGCCTACATAACTAGATTCGGGGGGAGGGGGGGGGGGGCAAATAATGCCCCAACCTGCTTTATCCAAATGACATCCCTGGAAGTAGGCCTATTAGTAAGTTGGTAAAGTAAGTTACATACACAATTGCCAAATGTCATAATTAAGACTTCGATGAGTTATTTCTGTTCTATTAGTAATAGTTTACTATAATTCATGACTCCAATACATACGACACGTGTGTAAGAAGGTAGTTTTCCGCGAGTAGGGTACGGTGCCTGCAGACTTGCAGGTCGTCGTTGCTGTCTAGCATACCGTAGTCCCTACTTCTAAACTGACTTCGAATATCGTCCTGTTGTTTTGGGGCTACTATAACTATTGGTCTCTGCAATAATTTAAATAACTGTACTACATGTAATATTTTTTTGTCAGGGAGATAAGTTTAAGAAAATATAAAATAAATAAATTTTGTAGTTCCCTCCCTTTACTTTCCAGGTGATAATTTGTCGACTTGACAATGAGAAATTCAGTAATCATGATTGATACTGACACTGATGACATTAGATAAGTGGGTCAGATCATTCCTTGGCCTATGCCTACATTCTTGATTTTAATTTTCTTGACTCAGCTGTAATACTAAGTTAGTACTGCTGACATAAATTATGATAAATAAGCCTTTAAGTAGTTTAAGTGACCATCGACTAGAGTAGTGTAGTTGTAGTCTTCATCGTCATCATCCATATTCATTATGTCGCAAGAGTTAAGATTAAGTTTAAGACTAATTAATTAGAGTATGAGTATGAGGGTAATCCCTTATTTTGGCGCGTTTTATTATTTCTCTAGAAATAATAATTTGCGCTAAAATAAGGGATTACCGAGTATGAGTTAATAGTTAATAAAGTTAAGTTATAACAATAACGTATAATGTTAGTGTTAGTTTAATAATAGTAATAATAAGAAATAATACTATTAGTATTATTGTTGGTCCTTCACATGCACATATGACCAAGGCTTTTTTCAGTTGGGGGGGGGGGACGAAACCAAAACATGGTTTGCATGTTAAGTTGTTTATTACTGGAGGTGCCACAGTACATAATTTAAATAAAACCTGCTAATTCGGGGGGGGGGGGGGGGAGGGCAAATGCCACACCCTGCTTTATCCAAATGACATCCCTGGAAGTATTAGTAAGTTGGTAAAGTAAAGTAAGTTACATACATAATTGCCAAATGTCATAATTAAGACTTCGATGAGTTATTTCTGTTCTATAATTCATGACTTTTATTTTTATTAGATAATTTTATTAAATAATTATGTTATAAAAAATTAATTAATTAGTCTAATTCTTGATTAGGCCTAATCATCTCAGTAATTGCTGGTAGCGGCAATGTTTGTATCATATTAAATGTGACCTAGATTTAATTCGGTTACAGCTGGATTTTCAATCTGGTAGTTATTCAGTTAAGCCATTATTGCACTAGGGGCCATTCATAAATGATGTGGTGCTATTTTATCTTTCTTTTACCTCACCCCTTCACCATCACAAAATTTAGCTTAATTCATTCACGCACATGGTCACAAATTTGTGGAAAAACACCCCCCCCCCCCCCTTTTCCATATATGGATGGTCCTTTAAAAATTATTTTGACAAAATAGTTTTAGACAGTTAATTATTAATGAATAACTTGCCTTAATTTAGACTTTAAAAAGTTACTGTCTTAATGAACACTATTTCACAAAATCATGAAATGTGTGTGTTGGGAGCCATATCCCTTATTAAACATAATATTTAATATGTAACAACATTCCATAAAAATTTATTATAAACTGTGAATGAGTTACAATATACTTCCATAGCATTCAGTTGTGCCTAAAATCAAGAAGTGAATGTTACATGCTGAGCAAATGCATCACTTCCTTTTAAGTCACTGGATTTGGCTGATATTGACAACACAACTTTTATAAACAGTAAATTGTAGGCCTACTATATGTGGGTACAAATCTTGTGTTGCTGATTTGAAAAGTAATATAGCAATGTTTTTAAAAACTTGACCATTTTTTGCATTAAAATAAAAACACTTGTATACAATAAAGCTGTTATATTTTGATTAACTTTCAAATAACCCATGCTTTTATTTACCTATTAAGTTTATGTATTACTTTTGAGTCTTGTTTTTTCCTCATAGACCATGTCGGGACCAGTCTCAGATATGGGTAAATTTAGAGAGGTCTTCAGCAAGGCTAACCATATTGTAATCTTGACTGGAGCTGGAGTGAGCGCAGAGAGTGGAGTGCCAACTTTCAGAGGCGATGAGGGATTCTGGAGGAAATGGAAGATTGAAGTACATGTTTCACTAATTCATGCCTTGCCTGCCTCACTCTTTTTTTAAACAGCCTGATATTCTAGTATTTTTACTTGTCCTTAACCCTTACTTTACCCTTATTTTAATTCACTTTTTTGACATTTTAATTTATTTGACTTTGGAAATTATTGATATATTTTTTGGCTGGTCTTTGCAATGTTTTGTATTCTTTATTATTTCTACATAAGGCATAAAAAAAATCAATGCCAAAATCTATCATAGCTTGAGAATTTGATTCATTTTTTTCTTTTAGTTTTAATAAAAACTACTATTTGTTAATCAAAATAAATTAAAAAAACAAAGAATTTTATTACAAAATCCGTAATGTTTGTTTTTACTAATATATTACTGACGTTGATTTAAACTATCTGTAATCAGTACACTCATCCTGTCTTAGGATATTATTCTAAACTCTCTAAAACTGAATTTAACCAAAATCAATGTTTTACTAAGCATATATTCCTATGAGTGGAATTATATAATTATTTTATAAATAAAAATAATTTTATTTATTAATAATCCTTATTTAATGGTCCATAATCTTTAGGACTTTGCAACTCCAGATGCATTTATATCCAATCCTTCTTTGGTTTGGGAGTTTTACAGTTATGGAAGAGATGTAATGGCTAGCAAAATTCCTAACCCTGTAAGTTGTTAATAAATTTTTCTGACAGTAATGGACACATTTATTGTTCAGTTTTATGCCTAAAATTCAATAGTTAATTTGAAATTACTGCATTGATTATTTAAGGCATACACTTTTTTTATATAATGTTTTCATCTCTCACGTGCAGAATTTCAAATAATTATATTTATTTGAATGAAAATGTGGAGTCAATGCAATTTTATGTAAATTAACTTTAGAAAATAAAAGAAATTATGCATCCATCTTAACTGTGTTCCCTTTAATTGGCAATGATTTAAAAACTTGTCCATCTTGAAATATCCCATTTATCATTGGAAAATGTCTCTTTGTCCCAGGCGCACATTGCCATTGCCCAGTGTGAAAAGAGACTTAAGGGGCAGGGGAGAAAAGTGGTGGTCATTACACAAAACATTGATGAGCTGCACCAAGCTGCTGGGTCAGAGGATATCTTAGAACTCCATGGTAATGGGGAAATCCAAAACTAATGCATGTATCACGTAGACATTTTCAAAAACCTGATAAATATAATGTTATGAACTCCCTTAGAACTATTAAATTTTTTTTTAAAAATAAGGAGATTTGTCTTCAAAAATAAAAGATAAGCATAAATATATTATCACTTGGCTGAATCTGTCCAGGTAACCTAGTTTAATAGCAAATACATGGGCAGAAAATCAGTAAAAAGTTAATAATAAAACACATGCAATAAATTTTAACTATCAGCTGGAAAAATTAACATGTATTTTTATCTTAGGAAATATATTCACAACTTGTTGCACAAAATGTGGTGATGTACAAAAAAACAAAGACAGTCCAATCTGTCCAGCATTAGCTGGAAAAGGGTAGGTTAATTTTGTCGAATAAAATTAAGATATATTTTGTTTTCTTTCAGTATCTTTATAGTATTGAGGTATTGTGTCAACTGTAATGGCTGATATTTCAAACAGCTGATGCCTTTCTTAAAGTTTCCTTACAAACTGAAGATATTTCATTTTGATGAAGTAATTTTTTTTTTTACTTTAAACCATTGCAATTATTTTTAAACTGTCATGCATTTGAGTTTAATTTAAAGATATTTTTGTATACCCTGTAGCTTAGAAGAAATAAAATTATTTTTTGGTGAGATAAAACTTCCTCTCTTTCCTGCAGTGAACCTAATCCAGATGCACAGGACGCCAAAATTCCAGTAGATCAGCTTCCTACTTGCAAGAAAGGAAATTGCAGAGGTCTGTTGAGACCACATGTTGTTTGGTTTGGGGAAGGTCTTGATCCTAAAGTAATAAAACGAGCTGTCCATGAGTTGTCTCTGTGTGACCTTTGCATCGTGGTGAGTTCCTTTGTTAACCCTTCTCATGATCAACTACAGAACATATTCTTCCTGTTAAAGGCCTCTCCTAATTTTAATTGGCGCTATTTTTATATGAAAAAAAGTTTGAACTTGACTTTGCAGCATCCTGATTGAAAGGAAAAGAGCTTGGCCTTCTCTCGGAACAATACATTGAAATATTAATATTTAAATATTTTTGGGCCTTACTGATGAGCTCAACACTTTCTTGTTTTTTGCATTGAAAACAAATAACTTCATATTTATAAAAATAATTTCCCAATCACCTCGAGTTTAGAATAAGTGGGAAAATAAAATTAAATTAGCTTTTAATATGTAATATCACATTTATTGAAACATTAATTAGTTGGCAGTCATAAGACAAGATTTGGTCAAGAAATTGCACACCTTTTAAAATACCAGAATAGTATGTATACATCCAGCTCATAATTATTTATTTTGAAAATTATTCTCACATACTTCTAGAAATCAATTGGGGTGGGGGGTAGACCTTTATACCAAATGTCAAAATGTTGATTAAACACAAATGAAACAAAGTAAAATCTTAACATCTCTTAGCTAATCCTTCAGCACTCAGTCATTTCAGACCACTCTTTAATCCAATATATTTTCACAAATTGGGAAAAGAGTTTTTCTTGTCAGCAAAAATGTTTTGAATTGCATTAACTCTTTTCATTCCTCTTGTATAGAGAGCCTAACTTTAAATTAATTATATACACAGGTTACTAAAAAAAAAAAAAATTTTTGTAATTGTACAATTGGAAAAAAAAAAAAATGATTAAAATTTCAAGATTTTAATCATTTTCATTTGGTTTGCGAGTTCAAGAAACATGTGACATGACTCATCGAGCGTCACCATTTTAAGCACATTTTTGTTAGACATTGCACTGAAATCGCTATGAAATTGATTATTACTAGTGAAAATATTGATCAATTTCTATCTGTATCTTCTGACTTCTGAGGAGGATAATTGAGAAGAAAATCAAGTGCTTCTGATTCATATTTCAAAGACAATTGTCCATTGTAGCCCCTTGAAGTAGTAAATACCAGAAGGTTAGTTTTCACGTGTTACATATTTCAAGTTTTTTTTATAATTTTTAAAAATGTATTATTTTATTTTTTGTTTTTTAAGCTTATTAAAATATTTACAAGTCAATTTAAAATGAAATCTCTTTAACTGCATCATATTATAACATGTGAATATGTTATTACATTAGATAACAGTTAAGTCATTATATTTGCGACTGTTGCTAAGGGATGCAAAAAATGCATTTGGAGCTACTTTTGATGATATAAATATAAAATTTGACATCTGTGTGTGTTGAAATTAAAAATAATCCATAATGGTATAAACACAATATAAGGAGCTGTGAAACCTGGATAATGCCATTGAAGTCAAGTGTTAGTAGGCATAAGCCAATTTACTTTTTATTCATTTTATCCATCAGAGTAGCATCATATATAATATTAGTTGTTCTTTTACAGGTTAAACTCATTTGATGTAGGATATGATGACCCACCAGTTCCCAATCCTAAGTTTCTCCTAGTCAGACAGCCAGGCTTACATCTGAGGGAGCAATGTCAACAAAGGATACAGTGAGCCAGTTTCTTCTTCCTAAAGATTTGTCAAGATATTTTTCACACTGGATTTGGTTGAAACATTCATAAAATACACCAGCTATTCATTTACCATGGGACCTTCTAAACATTCCATCAACAGAGATTGGTTGATATTTCAACATATGAATTGTGCAAATTTCTTGGACCTCTAATGTACATGACAACTGTACAGTTTCCCAGTGTACAAAAACAGTGGTCAACTTCAACACTGTGCCGTCATTGATTTGTGGCTAATGCCTTGATGCCCAAAGACAGATTTATTAAATTATGACATTCTTCAAAATTTCTGATATTGAAACTGACAATAAGAACAAACTGTGCAAAGTGACTTTTGTTGTCTGAGTTTATCAGAAGAAAATGAAAAAAAAAAACAAAGCGAGGTGATATGTGATGGATTAGAGATAATGAAATTTTTAATCTTCTGTGAAGAGATAATATATCAGGCTCTCTTATTTCAAATTAATTGACAGCAAATGGAGTTTTTTTGTGTGTGAACAGAACCAAAGCTAATCAAATCATACTGTTCATTCATGTGTGGTGTTCACCTATTGATAAATGGATACATCATCCTAAAGAAAACAAAAGCAGTACAGCATAACACCATTTGTAATTTTGATGATATTGCTAGCCACAATCTCTTCAGGATTGTTTAAAAGAAAATCCTGACATAGATGAACTAAAGCTACTGGAATGCTAACTCTAATTTGATTTCTCAGAGTCACTTATTCGAGCATATTGGTTACTAAAACTAATTTTCAAATTGCCTCACATATATATAACACAAAATACAATAGAATACATCAAATAATTTTTAAATGAAAAGATATAAAAAGATATTGTTAAGTGTGCTATAAATTAAGAATGCAAACAAAATAAAAAGAAATAAAAAATCCACAAACAATAGTAACACATGTGATACTTAACTTGGTTTTTAAAAAAACAAGTAACTATTTTATAGAGTACCATAAAGTTTAAATTTTCTAAAGATATGTTTTGTTGTGTGTAAATAATTTTAAACAGGTAAAATAATAATAACCTGTAATTGTTTTTAAATACCTAATATAGATGAGAGGTGAATTTAAAAAAATATATTATTTTCCATTTTTTGACAAATTTTACAAAATCTTGTATGCTTTGGTCAAATGAACTATTCATAAATTGTTCTGATTTCTCCATATAACATACCAAAATGAATTTTATTTCTGAATAAACATATTTTATGAAAACAATCCAGGTAGTTTCTTTGTCTCTGATCACCAAAACAATTTATTAGACATTTGCATAAACAAATTATGCTTTATTTTCTTCACAACTTAAAACGTTGAATTTATATGTTTAGAAACCAACATTTCTAACATACAAACTGATATATAACATCATGAATTCTAAAAGTTGTTCATAGAATTGTCAATTTTAAAAAAATGAAAAATTCAAGAATTGTGAAGAGTTAATCACACAACTCCTCTGTGAAACCATTTAATTTTGTTAAATATATTATCTTTCAATGTTTAGTTATAAACTTAAATATGTGTGTAAACAAACATTTACAGTACAATATGTAACAGGTTGGGACATCATCTGTAGTTTACCCTGCTGCTATGTTTGCTCCTCAAGTTGCTGCCAGGGGTGTGCCGGTTGCAGAATTCAACATAGAAGAAACACCAGCTACAAACTCATTTGGGTGAGATCACACTTACAGCAATATTTAACACTTCACCAAATAATGCCACACAAACTTGTAAATTAAAGCATAAGGTCTAGGTGATATTTCTTACTTTTATGGATATGTTGACTTTAAAAAAATAATGTTTTGTATGTATATAGAATTGCGCTCAATATTGCAGTGTTGGATACAAGGAATTATTGGGATTGAAGAATTATCTTTGTATTACACAGATTTATATTCAAAGGACCAGCAGGACAGAATCTACCAACAGCATTGGCTCCACAAGAGAATGAAGAGAAATAATGTGTTAAAGTAAATGTCTGTTGAGGAGAATTGGCAATAAAAGGACAAGCCATTTTAATTTATTTTAATCCATTCATTGTTTAAACAGAAATAAAGATATATAACTCTTAAATTAAAAATGGATTGATTTTAAAGTAACAATTTTTTTTTATTTTCATTTTGTAAATGATATTTGAGACTGAACTTGAAGAAATAAAAAGAATTACAAATTCAGTAATTTTGTCCAGCAGGCAATATTTTAGCTAGACTATATGAACTTTATTATTGTTATGTAGGCCTATATATGTATCAATTTTAGTATTTTAAAAGTTTTCTCACACATTTTGACTAGCAAAAGCATCGAAATAACCCTTATCACAGTATCAATTGACCTAGGTGTTCAAAACTAATGGAAATGAACACACAAAATAATGATATATATAAAATTCAAGTTAACATTAGCAATTCTAGATTGATCTTGAGGTTTGGAATAGGGACAAACACTTCTACAGTGGGCCTCTAGCAGCAATGCGTATCAAGTCACTTCTACAGTGGGCCTCTAGCAGCATTGCGTAGCAAGTCACTTCTAATAACTTCAATGCGAAGCAAGTCACTTCTACAGTGGGCCTCTAGCAGCAATGCATAGCAAGTCACTTCTACAGTGGGCCTCTAGCAGCAATGCGTATAAAGTCACTTCTACAGTGGGCCTCTAGCAGCAATGCATAGCAAGTCACTTCTACTGTGGGCCTCTAGCAGCAATGCGTATAAAGTCACTTCTACAGTGGGCCTCTAGCAGCAATGCATAGCAAGTCACTTCTACTGTGGGCCTCTAGCAGTAATGCGTATAAAGTCACTTCTACAGTGAGCCTCTAGCAGTAATGCGTAGCAAGTCACTTCTACAGTGAGCCTCTAGCAGCATTGCATAGCAAGTCACTTCTACAGTGAGCCTATAGTAGTAATGCGTATAAAGTCACTTCTACAGTGGGCCTCTAGCAGCATTGCATAGCAAGTCACTTCTACAGTGAGCCTCTAGCAGTAATGCGTATAAAGTCACTTCTACAGTGAGCCTCTAGCAGTAATGCGTATAAAGTCACTTCTACAGTGAGCCTCTAGCAGTAATGCGTATAAAGTCACTTCTACAGTGAGCCTCTAGCAGTAATGCGTATAAAGTCACTTCTACAGTGAGCCTCTAGCAGTAATGCGTATAAAGTCACTTCTACAGTGAGCCTCTAGCAGTAATGCGTATAAAGTCACTTCTACAGTGAGCCTCTAGCAGTAATGCGTATAAAGTCACTTCTACAGTGAGCTTCTAGCAGTAATGCGTATAAAGTCACTTCTACAGTGAGCCTCTAGCAGTAATGCGTATAAAGTCACTTCTACAGTGAGCCTCTAGCAGTAATGCGTATAAAGTCACTTATACAGTGAGCCTCTAGCAGTAATGCGTATAAAGTCACTTCTACAGTGAGCCTCTAGCAGTAATGCGTATAAAGTCACTTCTACAGTGAGCCTCTATCTGTAATGCATAGCAAGTCACTTCTACAGTGGGCCTCTAGCAGCATTGCATAGCAAGTCACTTCTACAGTGGGCCTCTAGCAGTAATGCATAGCAAGTCATTTCTACAGTGGGCCTCTAGCAGCATTGCGTAGCAAGTCAAATGAGAAAAAGAAACACATTCACCATGTTATTAATATATTATTTATTATTATTTAATCTAGTCACAATAGATTTGTACCCAGACTAAATGACCTACTACCCAGACTAAATGACCTACTACCCAGACTAAATGATTTACATGATAATGTGACCCAGACTACATGATAATTTGTAAATCAAGTCTTGAGCTCACAGCAAGAAGTAGAAGCTTTATTAAATATTGACTTGATCACCATTTAGTTGTTTGTCCGTCAAGATGGACAAGGACCATGTAGTCATCCGGTTGTGGGGGTCACGGTAAGTGCGTAGGTGGCTTGATAGTCCGACCTGTGCTCGGAATGGTCTCTGGCACCGGGGCAGGGGATAGTTGCTGTAGTCAGTGGTCTAAGGTTGCTTTTTCGGGCTAGCCTGCGTGTTTCAGCTGTTGCTATCCTTCTGGCTTTATGAGATTTAACCCCCTTCTTGACAACTGATCTCCACTTGGCTCTGTCCTGGGCTGTCTGCACCCATTAAATAGGGTTGATGGTGAAGGCCCATAGTGCCGCTTTCAGTGTGTCTTTGCATCCCTTTCTTTGATCTCCTTGGGAGCGCTTGCCTAGAGTGAGTTCACCGAAGGAAAGCTGTTTAAGCAGCTAGTTGTCTTCCATACGGGCTACGTGTCCTGTCCAACGGAGTTGATACTGCATCAGGGTGGTGAAGATGCTAGATGGGTTCGCTCTAGCGATGACCTCCATGTCAGGCACTTGTTGACCATAATTACCAGGCTAGAAACCATTTTTAACAACATTTTTAAGTGTAAATCAAAACCACAAAATTCTCATTGTGGTAGTGACATCACAAAATTCTCATTGTGGGAGTGACATCACAAAATTCTAGGTAAATAAGCTGATACTGTTACTGGTTATATTTATATGTTTTATATACTCATCTTGTTACCTGATCAGTTGCACTCAAAATTCATAAACAAGTTTTTCTTTAGGCGACTTTGATTTCAAGAACAGTAACTCAAATCATAATTGGTTACTAAGTACTCTGTTAGTATTTTAGTAACTTCTCTGAGTTATCAATTTTAAATTTTGAAACCGGTATAAATATACATTTTTATAAAATCTGCATTAATTTCAGTATAGTATAATTAAATTAAACATTCACCAAAATTTGTAAATTGAAAATTTTAATTTTAGAGATATGGGATAGCTTGTTAAAATTTTGATATAATTAAAACCACACAGTGTAAATGAAACACCTTTCCTCTTCAATGTTGTGTTGTTAAATAATATATTGGTTTGTCAACGACTGATAATATAATCAACCCAAACAAAAGTCTTATATAATTGTTTCAGCTATCAGTATCAGACTTATAAGATTTCATTGACATCCTTGCCAGCAATAAAAAAATAACTGTAAACCTAATCACTTGGAAATATAGCTTCTCTTGTTGACACCTCCATCTAGCTGTTGGCATCATGTTGGCTGCATCATTGGACCACTGAATGCTGGCTGCATCCTTTGACCACTGAATGCTGGCTGCATCCTTGGACCACTGGATGCTGGCTGCATCCTTGGACCACTGAATGTTGGCTGCATCATTGGACCACTGAATGTTGGCTGCATCCTTGGACCACTGAATGCTGGCTGTATCCTTGGACCACTGACTACTGCCTGCATCCTTGGACCACTGAATGTTGGCTGCATCCTTGGACCACTGAATGTTGGCTGCATCTTTGGACCACTAAATGATGCATGCATCCTTGGACCACTGAATGCTGGCTACATCCTTGGACCACTAAATGCTGGCTGCATCCTTGGACCACTAAATGCTGGCTGCATATTTGGACCACTGAATGCTGGTTACATCCTTGGACCACTAAATGCTGGCTGCATCCTTGGACCACTAAATGCTGGCTGCATTCTTGGACCACTAAATCTTGGCTGCATCCTTGGACCAGTGAATGCTGGCTCCATCCTTGGACCACTCAACACCAGCTGTTGGTGTCATGCTTGCCGCACCCTTTGATGACTCAACTCCACTTCCACTGGTGTATGTCCTACTTAGCGTCTCCCTGGGCAGTGTTTCTTTCAGAAATTTTCCCCCGGGGGAGCACTTCAGATGTTCGGGGGGGGGGGGGGCAGTGCCAGGTGTCAGTAGCCAGAGGCGTAGCTAAGGGGTGGCAGATGGGACATATGTCCCCGTGCGCCAGACTAGCGGGGGCATCAAATGGGCTATAGTTGGGGGGTGGGAGTAAAAATGAATCTTTTCCCCTGTCACCAAAGACTCACGTCATTGACGTAAAAAGGGGGGGAGGGCGAACATTTGGTCTTCCCAGGTGTCATTTTTTCTTTAGATAGAGCGGCGGGATTTTCGGACATCTGCAGAGTTTCTATCGAGAAAGGTAGCGCGTCAAAAATTTAACCCACCTAGGGTGGCGCTAACACTAGGCTCGCCGCTGGACAGTGTATATATCAGCACCAAAATTGGTTGTCATGGCAAATAATTTTTATCGGAAGTAGGGCAGCAGAAAATGTGTGATTATTTAACAATCAAGAAGTGCATTTTGGAGTATAGATGATTCGAATGTTTTGATAAGACTGTCATTGATCGGGAAATATAATTTTTCAAGCGTCAAGGGAGGCATACGTAAACTAAATTCATTCTGGTTGTGTTGGCGGAAGAAAATCATTAGACACAAGATTAGATTCAACCCCGTAAGTCACACTGATCGACGTCAAGGAAAAAAAAAAGGGGGGGGGGGAGGGTAGCAGAAATTGAGGAATCCGAAGAGTTTGAGCAAAAGTGAGGGCAGGGGTCACCTTAATTTAAAAATAATAATTTCAAAATGCAGTGATGCAAATTTTTCTTTTTCTGTATATTAAGGGCCCAAGATGAATGTATTGATCATTATGGCTCCTATGAATGTAGATGGGATTTGCAATGTTTCTGTGCTTGGTGTTGATGAGGATATGTCACTGGTAACAAGAGTTACTTAGTGAGGGTATCATGTATCTTTCAGACAATGTGTGAAGGGGCATTTCAGACGTTCATATATTTACTGTTAGATGTCTCGTAGAAAAATGCTAAGAATACAACATCAACATACACCAACTATATGTGGACTACAAATCAGCTTATGATAGCATAGACATGAAATACATAAACGATGCTCTGCTGGAACTTGGAGTCCTTAACAAACTTACCCGACTCATACATATGACAATGGATAACTCCAAAAGTAGAATCTAAGTACAGAGAGAGTACTTGAGGGGGTTTCCAATTAATCAGGGCCTCAGACAAGGAAATCCGTGTATCCTTTTCAACATCACTTTAGAAAAAAGCATTAGAAACATACGCGTGAGCACCTGAGAGGTGGTACAGAACAACCATAAGGAACTTTATAAAGCCAGCCACTGCAATACCTGGCATACACAGGCGATATAGCGCTACTTGGTAGAAACAGCATTGATGATATAATTAAAACTATCAGGGAACTTGAAGATGTCACGGTCAAAGCTGGTCTTGATGTAAATAATGTCAGGAAATACGCACTGATGACACCATCAATATGAACAACTACACCTTTGAGAGGGTAGCTACTTTCAAATATCTAGGGGTGGCTATAAATAAGCAAGAGGATATACAATCGGAGGTGCAAGAAAGAATAACAGCAAGCGACTGTTCTTATTTCAATTTACAAAAGCTACTTCAAAGCAAAAACCTCGCTAAGGGAACAAAGAAGGCAATATACACCACTATCATAAGACCAGTAGTAACTTAAGCAAGTGGGACTTGGTTCCTACCAGAAAAGCAGAGAACCTGCTAAATATATGACCCGATGATAGACAATTTTGTTTTGGGAATCCGTACAAACCAAGAGCTATATCAATTGTACAATTACCCATCCATAGTCACAACAATATAAAAAAAGGGCAGACTGCAAAAAAAATCTACAGGCAGAAACCTAGGGGCAGGGGGCTCACCGATCTACCAAGACTGAGATGGAAGGCGATGTAGAGAATGGATTACAAAGGTTGTGGTTCGCACATGGAGGTGTAAAGCGATGGTTCGATCCGAATGGAAGAATGGTGTGGAGCAGGCCAGGGCCCTACATGGGATGAAGCCCCACTGATGTAAATATTTCAGACTTTTGTGTGGTAAGCGCTAGAAATAACCATAATAACAGGACATCACTAACTCTTCCACCAGCCCAATTTTAAATAAATTCAGTACAGTTGGGAGCCCTTAGTCTTAGGGTATGCTTTTTTTTATCGAGAGATACTCCATAGCTTAGACTCGCCCCTTAAAATTTTATAGGCCCCGAAATTTTTTTGATAAATTCAAAATGTAAGAAGGCATTTATTTTACATACCGTAGTTAAATTTAGTTTCGCATCATTAAACACTTAACTGTAGAGCAACGGGAGAGATGCTAGTTAAGATTGTATGTGTCATTTGACCTAAGAGCCATCGTGTGAGGTCTGCAACCCGTATAGCTGCATGGGGCCTCGCATATTTTAGGGGCTTAAAGCTGGGTTGTAATTACATTAAATCATCAACTTTTACTGCTAGGTAGGGAAGGACAAAACCGAAAAGTAGCACGGGTGCCACAAAAGTCAAGCGACGTCTCTGCTTGACTAAGTGTGTTATGCAAACATTATTTTTTAAATTGAAAAGTAATGTGTTTTTAAAGTTATTATTTAAAAGTATTTTTGGGGTCAACTACATAAAAAATAATGATATTACTACAAAATATTTTTAAAATTAAAAAAAAAAAGAATTCCTTCCAAAAATAAGGTATCCATCACAAAAAAGAAATGCTAAAATAGTTTTACATTTTGAACGAAAAAGAAAAACCAAAAACATACGTTTATTTCTAAATATTTCCAAGTTTCACCAAATTCAAAAAGAAAAAAAGAGCTTTACTGTACAAAAGGCTATAGACTACATCTTTATGGCTTTTCAAAATTGTTATTATTTATAAATCATATGTAACCTACATAATTGTTAAGAAGTCATGACTTATTTACAAAAGACATCATATATTTATTAATGTGTGATTTTTTTCGAATTAAATTAAAGTTTAAATTCTCAATATTCAGTTGATTGAATGTTGATTAAGATTTTTAAACTACTATAATTTGCTTCAGATCATTACAACTTGCCTCTTCGATATTATACTTTAAAACAATTTTTTTTTTACCAATTCTATAGAATTTTTTTAAACTACTACCAAAAATGGCATTTACAAGATAGTCGAAATGCTCGATTTTTTTTTAAATTCGTTGTTTAAATATATATATTCTTTCTAATGGATTATCATCTTAAAATATTTTTTTTTAATAGTTCAAACAGCTGCGGAAGATTGTTTATTATTATCATATTAAATAGATGGGGATTTGATTAAAAAAATACTTTAAAAAAAATAAATCATTTTACTCTGTTCCCGAAACTGTGTATTCAGTGTGTTAAAAAACTAGAAACGCTCTCGATTTAATAATTTTTGATTTCCACTATTTGTATGCAACCGGTTAATTCCTAATTTTTTGTTTTAAAATTAGTTTTTTTTTGGTGTTTTTTTAAAGTTTTCATTTTATCTAAGTCAGTATACATGTATGGAATCTACTACATTAAAATATTTGCTAAAATGATTTTTTTAAAGAATGATGCTATTATATAATATAATGTCAAAACAGATTGCACATGTTTATTACTTAGCAAGAACTACATTCAATTTATAGACATTTATATTTATATATATGTAAAGGTAGTTTAATACAGTGTTATTATAAAGTCTTTCAACTTGTGCAGCTGCAAAAATTTAATTAAATAAAAGATACCAATATATGCGAATAAGAAAAGTAAGATTTTAGCTTATGATCAGGAGCGGCCAATTTTCAAAACAATACGATATTTATAATCGATTTCTGCGAGCCTGTAACAAGATTAACCTGAACGATATGGATCATCAATAAATATCGAACAAAGCGATATTTTATTTGTTTCCGATAATTGTAATCGATGAAAGACACAAATTTCAATTACTTTTAAAAATTTTATAAAAATTAAATTTAGATAATTTTTTTTTTTTTACACATTTTCCCCCGGAGGTATGCCTGAAAGAAACCCTGTCCCTGGGTGCAATGGCTAAGCAAGGTTTAACTCTGCAAGGGACGGACCAAGGTTCCCCTCCCTCCCATGAAAAAGAACCTCTGAGGTTGACCGAAAATGCTTCCGCTCAATACAAAGAAGAACCCCCCCCCCCCCCCAATCCTCCTATGTCAATGCCTAGGAAGATCCAGGAGGAAGGGGAGGAAGGAATCAACATATATATTCTGATGGACATTAGTGGCACCTTTGTACACAGTGCAATGCCCACTCCCATACTGATCACGTGGAATCCATATGAAAATAAAGATGAGCATTAATTAAAACAAAAGATGTGTTACTTTATTTCACATGCGATATTAGTTTTAATCGGTCTGAATATTTTTCAGTTTATACAATTAGTTACATTTCTAATAACCACGCTTAAATGCTTAAAAACTACTTTATTAAAAACGTTATTCAAACTAGAACTGTCACAAAAACTCATTTTGCTCCAAGACACTTTGAATATATCATAGATGAGATGAAGGCACGCGGTGATGTCCCCTTGGATCAATGAATGACCAGTTTTCAAAAAGTTTAGTTAGGCAAGTGATTTACGGTTACCTTATAAAATGTTCTTTTGAGAACGTTTTTTTTTTAATCAGGGGGGGGCAACCTTGGTTAATTAAATAACATATTTATTTGTAGTTCGCCCCCTTTTAAAAAAACAAAAACAACTTACCTTCATCTTTTAATTTTATCGAAATCATTGTTATGATTTTATTCTCTTTTATGGTGTGCGTAATAAGATATGTATGCTTTCACTTTCGTATCTGTAATTATTTTATGCAAATTTGAAAGGTTCTTACAATACGGTTTACCGTCTTGAAGCTGCCTGGTTTAATTCTACTTCTTTACTTCTACTTCTAGTTCTAGTCCTCCTGGTTAGTCCTATTAAAAGTCCTAGCCTAGTCATTGATCATGATAGATAGTGAGTCATTCAGTAGATATAGACAGAGCCGTAACACTAAACACAATACTAGAATCAAGAAACAACACACAATAAGTCTAATAACACTTTCACAATGCAGAAAACATGTATTCATGTATGCCATGGCCATGGCACCACAGACTTGAGGCTGAGGCCTTTGTTTTTTCACAAACATATTTAATTTACTATTTACACAAACATTACTGACTGTAATGATTACTTTAGTTAAAATACAGAACATAATTCAAAACATAATTTAAGAAAATATAATGACAGAGTAATACATTAATTATTTTTGTTTATAATTCCAGCTCATATATATACATCATGTTAAAAAATTTATTATTATTTATAGAAACAATTTTTAATTTAGTACACAGCTTTTAATTAGAATTTCAGTAACTATTATGTAAATATGTTATTTCACTGAATTTCAGCACATGATTTAAACATTTTTTCATTTAACACTTAGACTTAGGTATTTTTGCCTGTAAATAGTTTATTCTGAATATAATTAAATATTTCTTTGTTGAAAATCTATAAAAAAAATGAAAATAAATTAATATTTCCTTCAAAAACAGGAAAAACTTATTTTTGGAGGTTGGGAAGTGGGGCTGAAAATTTGATAGAAAGTGTCATTGGCAACCAGTCTATGTGCCAAGCCTCAGGTCGATAGATTGACGGGAAGTTAGTCAATTAGCCGTCCGCAGATTTTGTCCTAAACACATGAATAAAAGTGGAAGTAAATATAAAGGATCTAAGCAACAAGGCCAACAATTATTTAATTTTCAAAAACAACATCAACAACAGCATAGAAACAATGATGGCTTGGCTTATCGTAGTTTCATCAATAGTTACTAACAGCTTGACACAATTAGTTCTTGCTAGTATGAAATCAGTGTAAATAAATGTTAATACTTAAAGACAAAAAACTTCTTACGGAAAGACATGAATGCCTTTTTCATGCATATAATTATAAATCTTAACATTCCACTCACCTTAGGCTCTTAGGGTTAAACAAAATTCTTTATGGCATTCATTGATTAAAAGTTCCTTCAATTTTACAAA
Organism: Omphiscola glabra; assembly: GCA_964017045.1. Taxonomy (NCBI): domain Eukaryota; kingdom Metazoa; phylum Mollusca; class Gastropoda; family Lymnaeidae; genus Omphiscola; species Omphiscola glabra. The sequence goes on from OZ024800.1 coordinate 4,731,559, forward strand.
AAAAAAAAAAAAAAATTAAGTTCTTAAATCAATAAGTAAATCATATAATAATAACTTATAACAAGTTTTGTTTAGATTAGATGTAGACCATTAATTTGATAAATTATTTGCATTCTATTGGCGTTTTTATAACAATTCAAAATTGATTTGTATGCTTCTATCATCTATGTTAATAGCTTATATTGTTAAGTGGGGTACAACTTAATGTTAATATTGTTAAAAGTCCGTCAAGTTAATAAGTAGAAACAAAAAAAGAAAAGTGATTGCTTTTTTAGTTTACGAAAGTTCACCTTAGCCAATCCTATTATTGTCTATAACTTATACTATATTAAAGTATACTATCCAATCTTAAGACACAAAGGCCTTGTGCCTTAGTCACAGAGTCATAGTGTGACTTATATCATTTAGAATGAGTGTTAAATATCAGTATAGTGTAGGTCGTCGCGCCCCCCCCCCCCCCTTTTTTTTTTCTGTAAAAAAAATCCTAAGCCCAAATTAGTATCAATGATCAAACAGTTTTGTTGCTATATGATGGCAGGAGACTGGAAAAAGCTTCACTATCTATTTCTTTCTCCATTCCTGGCTTGTAAAGGAATTACTCTAAAGGCAATCAAGGTTTCAATATGCCTACAACAAGTTATTATATAATTTATAATTATTGACATTTATGAAGAAGGTTATCAATAGGGGCCATCCATGGATGATATATTATTTTGGTAGATTTTGGACCCCATTTTCACAAATTTGTCAAATTTGTACATTTGGTTTAGACACAATCATAATACATTGTCACAAATTTGTGACACCCCCACCCTTTTTCCCCAATGTGCCACATCATTTATGAATGGCCCTTTCTTACATGAGATGATTGGAACTATATTAACTTATTAATATTTTATTGGGAATCAGCCCTTTGAATCATTTTGATATATTTAAATTCAACATGTTTATGATCATTCAAATTCACAGTTTTTTTAGTTTAATAAAGTGTTTTCCTTCATTAGCACAATTAGTTACCATTAAAGCTTAACATATATTCCTTCATTTGAATGAAATTTTTTCATCAAATTATGACAGGATTATACACTTTTAAACTTAACATTTAGTAATGAATTAATTTTTGTGTAAGTCATGCCCTTTATTTGTCACTATAATCATTGAAGGAATTGAATCTGACATCCTCATTCAATGTGACATGTTTGCTTGTGCCTAAAATAAACTAGGCATTCATTCAATCCCTTGCAGTTGTTCAAATAAAGATTTGCCACCTCATCCTCTATTCTTATGCAAACCTTTATATACAGTAAGTGTCCTTACTCCTGGATTGGGAAATACACTTTGGCTGTTTGTCCAGTTAGCAGTCCAGTTTTATTGAACAAGCTTAGCACAATTCTGCAGGTAAATTAACTTAGGTAATTAGGCTACCTCTTGAAAATGCTTTGAGTATTTTAAGAACTTTATTATAATAATAGCCCTATTATATTGTCTTAATTAAAATTCTGTGTTTTGCAATTTTATGATCAAACACTCAATTGTTACCTCTAATAACCGACAAAAAAAGTTAATTATGAACTTATAATAAAAAATAATGGCTTTTTATTGGCTAAAATGTCAAATAATTATTTCTATCTTTTCTCTGCAACCAAATTTTGGAATTTCAAATCATATGACCACAAGTTGAGAATCCTTCTGGATTAAAATTACATCATTGATATTTACTTATTAAATTTTGTCCTTTGATTTTAAATTTGTTTCTTTGTTTTAGACCATGTCAAGACCAGTCTCAGATATGAGTAAATTTAGAGAGGTCTTCAGCAAGGCTAACCATATTGTTATCTTGACTGGAGCTGGAGTTAGTGCTGAGAGTGGTGTGCCAACTTTCAGAGGTGCTGGGGGATTCTGGAGAAAATGGCAGGCCCAGGTACAATATACTAGTCTACACTATACAGTTTTAAAAGTGACTATATAAGAAGTATATAACATTTCAATTATGAGTTTTAAAAAGAAATAAATTACAAAAAAAAAAAAATGGGGGTAAAGTTTTCTCATCCCTATATTTTAAACTGGAAATTTTAGTATCAAAATAAAAAAATTACAATTATAAAAAGTATGACTTAAAATAGAGGAGTGAAGAGGGTGCACCACCAAAACCCTAGATGAAAAATGGCTCCAAACATGGAAAAGAAAAGCATCACTTAGGTCTGAGTGGAAGGATGTGGTGAGGCAGGCCAAAGCCCTACATGAGCTGTAGCACCACAGAGATGGATGGATGCCTTAAAACATGAATTTTAAATCTACTTAGTATGTGAGAAAAATATTCTTCCTTTTATGTACACTCTCACATACGTTGCATATGAAATGAATATTGAAGAAGTCAATTATTATCTTTATTATTTTACAAGTAAACATCATCTTCAGGATCTTGCAACTCCAGAAGCATTTCGATCCAATCCATCTTTGGTTTGGGAGTTTTATCACTACAGAAGAGAAGTCATGGCAAGCAAAAGTCCTAACCCTGTAAGTTTTAATAAAATTAATTAAAAACAGCTTCGAGCTTAAGTGATAATATTTCATCTTATAGTGTTATAGTTTTGTTCACATCTAGTATGTATTTTTAGCAATGGGATTTTAAACAATCTACTTATTCACCCTGTTGATGTAAACAACTTCCTGTTGATTAAATTTCTAAATAAAGAAATTAAAGAAAAGGAATATGTAGTAGCATTGATACTAGAAGGGAAGACAGAGGGGGTAGCATTTTTTAAATTTATTTTGAGGGTGACATTTTTGCCAAAAGTAGAGTTTTTATTTGTGGAAGTGGGTAGGCAAAATATGAGCCCTTTTTATCAAAATTATCAAAGGGTTCAAAGTTATGGAGTCAATGTATTATAAACAGAATAGATTCCTCAATAAATATTGGCATTATTTTCAAGACAGAGTTATTTTTTTTTATTGCAAAGACAGACTTATTTTTGCTAATATGAAAACTCACTTAATGAGATCAACACTGTGATTACTTAATTTTTAAAAGTTTTTATTCTTGCTATTTATACATTTGTTCCTTGTTTATTTTTGTTTCCCCTCAATTTTATATGTGTTTACTGTCATTTAATAATAATGATCTGAACTTAAAAATCAAAAGTATTTTTATTTAACATACAAAAAAATGTGTGTTCCCAGGCACACATTGCTATTGCCCAGTGTGAAAAGAGACTAAAGGGGCAGGGGAGAAAAGTGGTGGTCGTCACACAAAACATTGATGAGCTGCACAAAGCTGCTGGGTCAGAGGATATTTTAGAACTCCATGGTTAGTTTACCTAAAGCACATAAACCCTGAGGCAAGCTAAGTCAACAATCTCTTCAATATTTATTTAGTGTTCTGCCAGAAAGTACAAACCGGGTTACTCTGTAAGCCTACATGTGTTGAATGGCAAAGTTTAAACTGCAGTAATGCTTTTAAATACAAAAATTAAGGACAGAAAAACCTGCCAAATAAAACTAAAGAGCAAAACATAAAAAATAAAATACATTTAAAAAATCAAAAAAGGAATCGTCAAATAATAGGACAACATGGTCTAATTAAACAGCTCTCTTGATCTGTTCTGAATAAATGTTAAAGCATAAATTGGGCAAAATGTAAATCATGCAACAAGTTTCAAGTGTAAATTAGAAAGCTTTGCTGAGACACAAACACTTAAAATAATTAATATTTGTTAAATCTACTGTTGAGTTCACTTAGTTTTTTATCCTCAGGAAACTTATTCACAACTCGTTGCACAAAATGTGGTGATGTACGGAAAAACAAAGACAGTCCAATTTGCCCTGCTTTAGCTGGAAAAGGGTATGTCAATTTTGAAGGATAAAATAATAACCATTTATTCCCTATAGTGTCTGCATTAACCCTTCCAGTACCCAGCGCGTCTTTTTGCAGTGACTTCCGTTATTCCCTGTGGCCCAAGCGCGTCTTTTTTCACCAGCTGACTTTTTTCCCTGTGGCCCAAGCGCGTCTATTTGCCACATAGAGGGGTATCTAATATAAACAAAGAAAACGAGGCTATAACCTTTCACCTTAGTCTTGGGCAGAATGTTTATTCGTTAGGGGAATAGTAGAATTTTATTTGGCTTTTTAAATTATGAAAATAAACCAATTACTGAATTTTTTGTATTAACTTAAAATTAATCTGAATTTGTTGTTTCCGTGGCGCCACCTAGCGGAATTAATGACGACTTACGCCATGTAGAGGGGTATCAATATAATTATCAAAACGAGGATATAACCTTTTACCATAGTCTCAGGCAGAAGGTTTATTCGTTAGGGGAATAGTCGAATGTTATTTTGCTTTTTAAATTATGAAAATCTACCAATTACTAAATTTTCTGTGCGGATCTGAATTTTATTGTTTCCATGGTGCTGACTAGCGCTATTGATGACGACTTACGACCACATAGCGGGGTATCTAATATAAACACAAAAACGAGGATAAAACCTTTCACCATAGGTTCGGGAAGAATGTTATTCATTAGGGGAATAGTCGAATTTTATTTTGCCTTTTAAATTATGAAAATCAACCAATTACTAAATTTTTTTTGCTGATTTGTAAAATATCAAATTTTGGCACATTTCAAAATAATATCCAGGCCACAAGGAATAGATAGCAAAGTAATATCCGGTACTGAGGGGCTATAAGAGCAAAAAGTAGGTAGGTACCAGAAGGGTTAATAATCTAAACATATGGAGTTGATTTTTTAAAACATTTTAAAATAAAAAAGCCAAATAAAAAGAAATATTAGGAAATGTATAATGTAAAAGAATTTTGATAGCCTGTTAAAAAGGTACCAAGCAGGGTTTACCAACCTGGTGTGCTAGGAAAAGTGATTGACCAACAGAGGAGCCATTGTTTTTTAAAGTCATAATATAAATATAGCTTAAAAAATATACTTATATTTATATACAGGTATATTTAAAAGAAATTGCATGAACATTTTTCTTTATGAAATAAGTTACAACTTTATTTTCTATGTTCAATAGAGTTTCAGTAATTCAATAAACAAATTAGAAGTTCATTTTTAAAATGTCTCGTGTATAGATGCTGATCTTCCACCGAGCGCCTCCCCAGGTGGCGGATAGGGGAAAGTCCAACAGATATGGAGGGTACTGGGTAAATAAAATATTCAGGGCGGACCAAAATCAGAACCTACTGCCTTGTAGAAAGTGGAGGGAGCCACATAGGCTAGGAGGAACCTTACCCAAAAACTAAGGCAGCTACCTAGAGAGCTGTAAGGGGCAGGCAACTTTAATGCCGAAACAGAAGGAACAAAGTGTTTACGCCAACTATTGGCGAGGAGAGTCTACATGAAGACACCAATGACAATGGGATCCGACTCACAGACTTTGCTTCAGGAAGAGGGATGACAGCAGCACCAAGTTTCCACACAAAAATATACCTAAAGTCACTTGGAAATTGCCAGATGGAATCTATTGGAGGCATGGATCAGAAATACTAGATGTAAGAAGCTATTGAGGAGCAGATGCAGACTCTGACCATTTACTTGTAAGGGATAAATATGAGCAGAGAATAAGCATAATTCACAATGGCTGAAATCAAAAAGAAAAACGATATGATTACCAAAAACTTACCAAAGACCAACTAACTGCAAAAGCTTACCAGAATGAAGTAGAAGCACAACAAGAAGCATCATAGGTGGAAATAAACAGGGAACACAACATATATGAACTGTGAGATAGGATAAAATGCTATGAAAAGATCAGCAGAAAAAGTAGTAGTATTCCTGCAAACTAACAGTAGAGTAGACTGGTTTGATAATTAATGCAGAGAGACTGTCCAAGAAATTAACATGGCATGAATGACTATGATACAAAGGGAAATCGGCAAGACAAGGCATACAATGAAGCCACGGTAATAAGGGGGAGACACTGCAATCAGGTTAGCAAAAAAGGAAATGAAATAAACAAAATATGGTAAAACCTAAAAAACGGAACGCAACAACGAACGTGTCCGCAGGACGCCCTCATCAGTGAACAAATAACAGTAAAAACAGATTAAATAAAAATAGCACTTAGCTGAAATGTAGTATTCGAGAGGGCAGAAAGAAAATTTTGAAAGAACATAAGTAGGTGAGAGATTAAATACAGGCAAAACAGGGAAAGAAAAGGGGAGAAGTAAGTCCACTGCGATCGGTCATGACGAAGAGGGGCAGAGCAAAGGTTTAAAAGGTGAACGAGGCCATGATATTCATACCATGTGGTGTCTATTTTTTTATACAAATTCACCCAGCTTGCTGTGTTTGTGCAGGTCACGATCACACTAATTGTAAAATCCAAGGCCCCCTTGAGGTTGCTTCTATTGAAGTGTTTATAGGCGGGACACTTTTTATCTTGCTTCAATACATCTGTCAGAGAGTCGGCGCCCTGTCTTCCCTATGTACGACATCTGGCAGTGGGTGAAAACAATACAATAAAGCCAGAAGGAAAGCCTCAATTATGTGTAGCAAGAAAAAAAAGGAATGATAAAAAGCTAAACTAAAAGAAATAGACGACTTATCAAGAGAGGGAAATATCAGAGGAATGTATATGAAGATAAAAGACAAATAGAATTTATAGCAAGCCAGACCGCAAATGTGTGAGAGCAATGATGGAGAATTAGTTACAGAAAATAGTAAAGTACTGGAGAGGTGGGCTGAATATTTAAAGGGCATACTAAAAGCAGACAATGAACAAGATAAAGATTATAAACCACCACAGGGAGGACCTGACAAACAAGCAATCTGTAGAAGTGGTACTGAGCACGAAGCTATTGACCGACCACTCACGGCGTCCCCAGCCCAGATCCAGTGAAATGGAATACTGTAAAGCCAGTTCGAGGGCCTCCCCGCTGTAATATGGAGGACCAGACGCTTTGATAAACTCCTCAACTTTGGAAGAAACTAAAGAAGTAATGCATTCTGGGAACAACCACAAAGCCCCTTGGAGAAGACCTCATCATCATCATCATCATCAGGTCCCGTAGTCCTTCAACCGTTGGGGCGCCACAGATGACATGTACACTATTCTTCTCCATTCCTCTCGGTCTTCTGCCCTACGCATGAGAAGACCTCATCACTGCAGAAATAATTAAATGTGGAGGAAGAGAACTACACATTCAGACACATAAACATATAATTGCAATATGCCAAGAAGAGAATATTCCAACAGAATGGGAAACAACATTAATAACCCCAATACACAAGTAAGGTTCCAAACTTTAGTGCACAAACTACAAAGGAATTTCGTTATTAAATGTTACATATAAAATAATGACAATACTAATTGCCGAAAGGCTACAAGCATACACTGAATAAAAATAAAAACTGGTGACCACCAATGTGGATTCAGACAAAATTGATAAACGACTGATCAAATTTCCCCAAATTTTCCCATTTTTAGATGCCTATTAGAACAATGTTACGAATATAATATCCCAGTACATCAACTCTATGTGGACTATAAAATGGCATATGACAGTATCATGTAATGATGTATCTGAGACTCTTCAGCATTTTGCCATACCCAAGAAACCTACCAGACGGATAAATTCAACAACTCAAAAAGCAAAATATAGGTTCAGGAGGATCAGGGAGAGTGTTCAAGGAATTTCTGATTAGACAAGGCCTAAGACAAGGAGACTTACACTGAGACAAGTTGTAACACATGCAAGTAAAACTTGTACCCTAAAAAAATGGCAGAAAATATATGGCACAACAAAGGATGAATATGGATGGAGAATACGAACCAACCAGGAACATTATAGACTATATCAGGATCCCATGCTAGTAGCAGAAATAAAAAAGGCTGCCATAGCTGGGCGGGACCCAGAGGCTCAAAGGCAGACCTAGGCTTAGTTGGATTGATATGTGGAAAAAGATCTACAGCAGCTGGGATTCCAAGCTTGGAAAAGACAAGCATCGGTTAGCTATGAGTGGAAGGATGTGGTGAGGCAGGCCAAAGCCCTACATGGGCTGTAGCGCAACAGCGTTGAATGGAAATTTAAGCTTTGTTCAACAAGTCAAAAGAGTATACAGAATATAGTGAAGGTTGGGAAAACCTATTAATGTGGGTAAAATAAATCTTTAATGATGTTTATATCCAGGCAGCAACTGAAATCTCTTATCTTTGTTGTTAATCTGCATTTTAATCGATTGCCTCTTTCCTGCAGTGAACCTAATCCAGATGTCCAAGATGCCAAAATTCCAGTGGATCAGCTTCCTACTTGTAAACAGGGAAATTGCAGAGGTCTGCTGAGGCCACACGTTGTTTGGTTTGGTGAAGGCCTCGACCCGGAAGTTCTCAGACGAGCTTATCATGAGTTGTCCCTTTGCGACCTATGTCTCGTAGTATGTTTTGTTATTAATTTCACATGAAAAGAAACATGTTTAAAAATGTCTATATTTGATGGCAAAAAAAAAAGTTAATCTTTTGTGCTTTACTTGTACAGTAAGGGGCATGAAGGAGGTTTATATTATCCTCAATTGTAAATTGAATATAGATCATGTACTACAACAAACACATAATAAGAAAAATAACACTTTAATTAACAGGTTGGGACATCATCTGTAGTTTATCCTGCTGCTATGTTTGCTCCTGAAGTTGCTGCCAGGGGTGTGCCGGTTGCAGAATTCAATATTGAAGAAACGCCAGCTACAAACTCATTTGGGTGAGATCATAATCTATAACAATTGTAAAAGTTACATCATTTTTAGATCAAATATTGTTTTTCATATTTTGGGTCTGATGTAACTATTTGTCCATGATAAAGTAATCTTGTTGATAAAGGGCAGGTTGGAGACCGCGCAAAACACTCTTGCAGTCATTTGGGTCCAGGCCACTTTTTTTAAGCAGAGGCTTAGCGACCGCCACCTTGAAGAGATGTGGGACCGTGTCAGATTGAAGGCTACTATTCACAATGTTAACCAGTACAGGAAGTAAAACTTCTAGACAATACAAAACAATCTTGATTGGGATGGGGTACACAATAGAAGATGTAGGTTTAGATGCCATGATGACACATCTCAAATGTTCTTGGGAAACTGGAAAGAATTCCTCTTAGAGGGTTGCCTTCATAGACATTCTTCACTGCAGACAAATCACAACGTTCACCACAGCTCTTTCTGAACTTGCTCAGTTTAACTGCTGCTCATGTCAGGTAAAACAGGGGGTGCAGATTTCTTCCCGAGAAGGTCAGTCACTACAGAGAACATCTTGCGAGAGTCAGTACTTGCTGCCCTGCGGAGAGACTGAACAGGCTTAGACTTTGTGTGTCTGATTTCTTGCGCATACATGTTCCTTGCTTTCCGAAACCATTGTTTGTCCACTTCAAGATCACTTCTTCTCCAATGCTTCTAAGCTAGACGCCTACCAATCCTGGCTTTCCGAAGAGTGGGAGTGAACCAAGTGGAGTCAGATCTGTCACTAACAAACTTATTTGACACTGGGGCATATGTATCCAACAGAGAAATGAGAGTCTGATTGTAGAGGACTAGTTGTTCAAAATCTTTAGATGGTGACTTCACTAACTCAGTCCCAGAAAGACTATTCTGAGAAAAATTCATATCAATCTTCTCGAAGTTTCTAATTTGAATTTTCTTCCTCTGAGCAACGGGCCTAGACATATTTGTTGTAAACCACACAAGGAAGTGATCAGACAATAGAATATCGTCCACATTCACAGACTGAACTAATACTGCTTTGTCGGATCTTGATAGAACCCAGTCCAAGACATGACCATTCCTATGCGTCGGTTCAGAAACATGCTGAACTAAATCAGCCGAGTCAAACAACTGCGCAAGAAGACGAATGTGCCTGGACAATGCCAGTGAAAGTTAAAGTCACTGCTAAAACCGCATTCCTCAGAGGCAAAATTGGAAATGTAATAAAGAACTTCTCATTTACCTACCAAAATGCAGGTTAACAATAGAACATTTCCTTTCATGGCCAAACTCTTGGTACACCCATTATTTATTTCCCATAAATATATATATATAAATTTTTCCTGGTAATTTTATATTTTAAATGTTAATTTAAATTAATTAATATATCAAAACCATTACCATTTGTTTTGGCTACATATAGATGCTTATCAAATTTGTACTTAATAAAGTGCATAATTTTAAATTGTTCACAGAGAATTAAGTGGTTTCAGTATTAGTATTATGTTTTGTCCTCCAGATTTATGTTCAAAGGCCCAGCTGGACAGCATCTACCTGCTGCATTGGCTCCAGATGAAAAGAAATGATTTGAAAGCCAAGTTGTGACCTTTTTCAATGTACTCTCAGACTGAAATAAGAATGTGGATATTACATTTTAATCCTCTTTTGATATTTGAGGAAAAATAATTTTGTAACAACTCATCAAATCCAACAACACACTTTTATTTTGTTACAATATCTCAACTTGAACATAATTAAGTAAATTTGTGGGTTAAAAAGTGAAAAAAATTTCTTGGATTTTAGCATTGGATTTTGCCTTGGCATTTCGTCAAGATGAAATATCCCCTCTCAACATTAAAACTCTAAATATATTCTTGTCTATGACACCCCCCAGAGCTAGACTACAACAAGCTGATTATGGCTAAACCAGGCATGGGGAAAACAACAAGCTGATTATGGCTAAACCAGGCATGGGGAAAACAACAAGCTGATTATGGCTAAACCAGGCATGGGGAAAACAACAAGCTGATTATGGCTAAACAAGGCATGGGGAAAAGAAAAAGCTGATTATGGCTAAACCAGGCATGGGGAAAACAACAAGCTGATTATGGCTAAACCAGGCATGGGGAAAACAACAAGCTGATTATGGCTAAACCAGGCATGGGGAAAACAACAAGCTGATTATGGCTAAACCAGGCATGGGGAAAAGTTGTAGGATCAAAAGTGTTAACAAGACTTGCATTGTTCTTAATTAAAGTTAAACTAAAGAATTTAAAACAAAAACACAATATACTTATTTTGCATTAAAAATCTTTATTTCACATCATCAGCGGCAGAATCTAGTTAATCAATAATTGCAAATAAATGCCTGTTATGTTATGTTAATCATTCAAAATGTTTTTAAAAAAAATAAAAACTCTCTCTTAATACTTAACGTTTCGTAAGTCTCGACTATAATACAAGTACATCATGAATTATCTCCTCTATTGTGGATGGTGTGTTGATCAGAGCAATTACATATTAAAACATGGGAACTAGTTGCTCTTTCATTCTGCTTTGTAGAGGCTTACATTTAAAAAAAAAAATTAAGTTAAGCAGATAAGATTAGATCAGATAGACAAAACTCATTTAAATCTTATAATTTGGAAACGCTACCTTATTCCAACCAAGAACTGTAGGTATTAAGGTATATTTATAAGACAAAGTCAATCGTGAAAGGAAATAAAATGTCTTGTCTTTGAGAAATTTTACAACTAATTTAAATCTTGGGCAATTATTTATTTAATAAAAAAGCAACATATACATAATACTGTAATAAATAAATTTTACTTATCTGTATTTATAACCGCAGAGCTGTAAAATCTGATCAATATTGTAGTGTGTAAACAGGGAATCTGAAGTGCTTTTCATTAACTAGAAGTCCTTTAATATATCCACTGAGCTTATCAATGGAAGATTGTTACAATCAGAGAGACAAATGCATGAGCATTTTCAGGCAATGGCTAAATTTAGAATAGCATGCAGGCCCCTTTAATATGGGATCAGCCAAGCTATTCAGAAGTGGGCCTAAAAATGCAGACACGGATATATATCTACAAGTGCTTTACAAATTAAAAAGTAAAAAATGATATTGAAGCAGTTACCGGTACCTGTATATATAATAATTGTTATTGCTCAACCTGATATTTTTTAAAGCATTCACATTTTAAACCATAATTTTTCAAAACCTGTCACGGTCTCACAAATGTATGTGCGGCCTGGCCTCTTAAAAATCACTTCTAACAATCTGACATTCAAATATATTTGATCTCTGAACCATAACATAATACTTGCCTCTTGTAGAGCAGATCAAAGCTATTAGTTTTTTATCATGGGGTAGTTTTCCTAGACATGGTTAATATACCTGGGAAATATTAATATTGTTATGATATTGATTCCTTACAATTTTTGAAAGTGAAAAATGACTTTAAACGGGAATCATCTGAAACGGGATTCACACTACAACACATTTAAGATCCACATAACTTACAATTCCTTATTTGTCACACTATTTTAAAGACATGTTTCAAGAAAGAAAATAATCTTTATGTAGTAAATTAAGCAATATTGTAGTAGGTGTGGTAACATAATTTAACTGACAAGTAAAAACCAATGGGTTTTGAATTTAAAGTCTCTATTTGTTTGCAATTGGACAATTTTTTTTTTAAAAATCAACTTATAAGTTTAAACAAAACCATGTGGTGTAACAAAATGAGTTATAACAGCGTTTTAGGATAATTAATTCTATGAACTGTTTGTATCAATACTATAAATAATGACATTTTTGTAACCGCTTCATTTCTTTAACTCAACAAAATAGTAGTTACTGGTACTTCATTTGTTATGTTTTGAATGGTTATTTTTTATTCAACTTTTATTTCTATTTCCATTAATAACAACATTATACCGGTATAAAATTTCAAGGCTATCTGACTGTTAGTTCAGAAATTATTAATTTTTCTCTCCTTTTTCATATTTTAAAAATGAACTGGAATTTAAGAGGGAACAGACAAAAACTCAGTAGGAAAAAAGTTTAAAAAATACTTCAACAATACAGCAGTAAATCAATCCCAATGCGTTATTTTGTTCACTATACTCCCAAACAATAACTTCCTCAATCAGTGCTTTCGTGTGTAAGCCATGATATAGTCTGTATCAAAATAGACCACCAGGATAGTCATGTCATCTCGATAAAGTCTCACTAACTTCTCTGGTAGTGTCAACTGTGCAGACAACTGGCCATGTTCTAATCCTAACGCATGACGTAGCAAATGTGTTGTCACATTTTCATCCACTGCTCGCTTGGCTAGGTTGCTTTTTCTTTTGCGTAGTGTTTCATTGATGACCCCTAGGTGAGCATTCTCAGGAGGACGGTAATGGGCAAGTACTTGGTGACCATCTGTATGATGACCAACCAATGATACGACCTTATCAAGGGACATGCCCTCTGAATCCCAGAGTCCATCTGAAGCTATAACAAGAAACCTGTCCTTGGGAGACAATCGGTAATGCACAATTTCTGGTTCAGCATCTAAGTAAGGAGGTGTCTGATAATTGTGTGGAACTTTTAAATCTTTGTAACCACTGAGGAAAGGACCAGGATGTTTCCCCATCTGACGAGACAAATTGATCAGGTCACTTTTAGCCCATTTGTAACGTATATCACCAAAGGCCCTGAGTGGCATAAGCTGACCGAATAGTCTAGAATCTTTGAGAATGTTGTTACTTTCATTGTGATGCTTTGAGAAAAGACGTTTCACCTCATTCTCATTGTGAGCATCATGTTTATTGCTTATAGGTGTTGCATGCCAAGTTTCAGAGTCTGTGGAATGGCTTCCTATTACAGCTTGACAATCTCCAACATTGGCCACATATAAATCCAAACCATCAATGTAGGCCACACATCCTACAGAGCCAGAAAAAGCAATATTGACCAGATCAGCTCTGAGTCCTTCGTCAGTTGTGTGAATTGTAGCTTCTGTAGATATGTCTTGATCCAAACGCAGAAAGGCATTTTTTAATGCTTCTTCCACCTGTACATTCAAAGAAATTTCAGGGATTATTACTCTTAAAAACAAAATTCTAAGACTTTTTGCGTAATTATTTTCATAAATAACTATAATTAGCGCTAACTCTAAGTTCTCTACTTATTTTTAAAAGTAAATTGTGTCTTTTTTTCAATTTCACCGTGAATCTTTTTAAATACAATAAAACAAATATGTTACATGCAGAAACTTTAACTGACAGAGTTCTTAAAAAAATGGTTTATTTAAGATTAGGGTGACAAAATAAAAAAATAAAAACCAAAATTAACAAGACACAAAGACATGAAAAACAGGCTTTAAATTAAAACAGTTTTTAAAAACTAAATTTTCTTACGTTGCTGTCTAAGCCATACATGTCCTGGGAATCTATCACATACTGAAGTAGACTTTGCCAGTGTATAGAGTCAAGGTCTGGACTTACACTGTCAGTATGTGTGGTACTCAAATATTCAACCAACTGGTCAACAGCACTGGGACCTTCTTTAGTAAGTTGACTCAGCTTTTGTGGATCTGACAGTGAAACTGCAATATACTTGAAGAGCCTATCTTTCAAGGCCTGGGCACACGCACAGCCAGCATGTCCATCAAATACACCAAAAAGATATTTTTCTGTCGCTTTTAGTTTTGCTTCTAAGTGACGATCCTCAATTGGTTTATTTGCCTGCAATTTCAAAACATGAGATATTAAAACATTCTGCAATGAAAATTTATGAAGAGAACATCTGTCATTCTGTCTTAAAATCGGGTGTGATATCCAGATACTACATAATTAGTATAAGTATAGTTTTTTAAAACCTTATTTTAAATAATAGACTAAGACTAATTAGTTATAGTAGGCCTATATAAAAATATAGTATAATATTATAGACTAAGACTGTTGCAACTATGACTTATTAAGACATATTCACATATCCTAGCCTACAGACTTTTTGCCCTGCCTTAGTCTTACCGGCAATTGATTGCAATGTACTTCTTTTACAACTCCCCCTGTGTCAGTTTGTTTTGCAGTTTTCTCATTCATTCGGAGAATAGATGTAACCATTTTCGGTGTGAGTCTTGGAGATTCAACAGGATCTGGTCCATGCGCCAGTCGTATCTTGTAAAACAATTTCATGAAAGAGTGGCACCGCCCATTGTTAGGAATCGTAGGTAGACCGATTAGACCTATTTTACCTTTGCATTTGTGTGATCTAAAAACATTTGATATTGACGCCAATTGAGTATTAGAAGCTGAAAGATTTTTTATTGTACCTGTGAAGGTATATCTAGCGGAGTTCATCATCTTGTTGATCTACGCCAAAATGAAATTTGGGCTATATTTAACTACAAATCGCTTACATTTCCGAAAACGAAATCAATTGTAAACTATTAAGCAGTTTTTTTAGTTTTAAGTCATACACTCTTTTCCACTTCAAGGTCGATTATCTGCATTAATAGTGTAAGTTTTGATTCTGGCCATATTTTTTTGTTAATTTAAAATAGAAATTTTGCAATTTCGTGTAATATTTAACTATTTAGAAAGTTAACATTTTTCAATATAACTTTCGTTTAGACTCAACTACACAGAAGTAAACTACATTAACACTAATTAAGGAGATTTTCACAAGTGCGAAGTGATGTTGCATTCTGGATAAGTCAATCTGGCATAAAAAAGTGTCTATCCGCAGTTTTATCGCAAAATATATTATTTTAAAAATAAGCAAAACAGAAACTTCGTTTATTAACACTACTCGATAGTGATTTACAAATTTCTAAACGGCGCACCGGTAACCGTTTTGTTTGCATTTTTTTTCCTCGAATTGTTTTGACCAGTTTTGTTTGCATGCTTAAATAAATCATAATTTATCTATTTCATTTATATAAGTATTATAAGACTGTAAACTGTAAAAATTTTTAAGAAGTTGAATATAATTTTAAATTAATTTAAAGGTTACAAAGTTCATTTATTACAAACAACAATATTATTTTATTATTTGGAAAGTAGGAAGATGACAATACAGAGACACATACAATATTTTAAACTCTAACTGTAACCGTACTAATACTTACTAATGTCTAATGTCTAATACTAATAACTAATAGCACTAAATAAGTATTGCTTTTTAAAATAGTGGAAAAAGAATAGTGGGGCTCGAATGCAGTTAAGGCTAAGGCAAGTATTTAAGTTTGAGTTGAGTCAAATTGGGAATTTTGGTAAAGTCACTGAAAAGATTGACATTCTTGCAAAATAATATTTTTAATTGTAACTTCACTGATTTTATATATTGAAATTTATAACTGCTGTCAAAAATTGAACAGAACAGTATACAGTATACGTAACAGTTAATGCAGTTTAATACAGGTAGGCCGAATTGCCCTCTTTCAAGTAATTCAGAGTCAGTACCCAATTAATTTAGGCCCGATTGAAATTGTTGGTTTAAAAGTTAAATTAACGGTTAATAGTTAGGACCTAATGAGAATGTCAAATAAGGCTAACAAATGTTTTTATCTTCATTAGCTATCGTTAAGTTAACTTTTAGAAACGAAAAACAACAGTACGGTACACAAATTCATGGTACAGAGTACAGCCACAATAGCAGTCTAATCTGACTAATCTAAACTAAAAAAATAAACACAATTTATTTAAAAATAACGAAAATCCAAAATAAGCTTACTAAGAAGGGTTTGGAATCATATCCTTCTTTATAATATTTTATTTAGATTTAAACATTTTTAATCCTAAAAAAAGTCCTAAGCCTAAGCAAATCAAATCAAAATCTAATGACAGTAGACAGTAGGTAGTAGTAGTAGACTGTAGACTGTAGACAATTGACAGTTGTTGTTTCAGTTAATTCAGTTATGACTATTATAAATATAGTTACAATATAGTATAAGTATAGTATTATTATTATTTAATTATTAGGCTTATTTAAGGCATTATCATTATTAATATTAGGTCAATTTCTAGTTATATATGGCATCCTTCCGTCTTTGCAAGACGATGGAGTAGCTATATATATACTAATATATAGTACTACACTTCGACGAGTAGCTCACTAGGCCAATCCTGGAGTAACAATCTCTTCTGCATTTATCATTTCTAGTAATAATATTGTACATACTCCTTCTTAAGCCTTTTTGTTGTGTTGTTCGTCAGTCTGGAGTCGACCATGACCACTTTCTTTAATCAGATTTGTGCTAGTTCTGTCTGTGGGTGCGCAGATGACTAATGAGGCCGATTCTGGCACAAAATTTTCTTGTGCATTAGGTGCCGGGGAATGATGGGGCATCTTCAGGAGCAGAGTCAGACCGGGCCTTCCAGGCATGTCTCTTGCAACCTGCAGCCGCTGATCTGCCAACTCCATGTTGCATGGAGCTCCTGTGTAAAGTGGAACGCCATGATCTTCTGTCATTTGCTTTTTGCTCCCACGTCCACCTGTCTGGGTTTATGTCAAACGCTTTCAGTGAGGCTTTTAGGTTGTCTTTAAAACATTTCTTCTGCCTGCCAGCAGACCGTTTTCCTTATTCAAGCTCACCATAGAAAATTCGTTTGGGCAGATGGTCGTTTGACATTCTCACAACATGTCCCGCCCAGCTTTTTTGTTAATAATATAAGTATACGCTGAACCCCTAGTCCTAGTTTTTCCCAGGAAAAGCCTGAAGTAAATCTGAATAGTGTTAATAAATTAATTATTGTGTAAGCAAAAGACTAATAATTTTAACTATAAAAAAACATTAAGCATAGTCATCAGTATACTAGTATACTATTTAAAGGTATTTACCATACATTGTTATACATTTACAAAAAAACATATATATTAAAAAAAAGTGACTGCTCCTTTGAAAAAAATATGTGGTTGGCTTGTTGTCTTTTCATGCGTGTATTCTTCTATAAATATCAACAAACAAGTTTTGGCAAGTGCAGTTCGCATTATTATGATCTGGTAACTAGTATTAACTTAAAGTCAGGTGCTGGAACCAAACCATATCAAAATGAGTGTTGGTCTGACTGATCTAAAAATATATTTCAACTGCTGCTACAATGCAATGTTATAAAATATGACTATGATATTTCATTTTTCAAGGTAGGTCCTTTGATACTCTATAAGCACACTCAATTACGGCAGTCGCATAATGAGGAGATAACTTATGACCTAGTTTTGCACAGTCCTTTTTTTTTTTTTTTAACTTCAGTCATTTTTTTCAATAATTTAATTAATTTACCTAGAGAGACTATCATAGCTACAAATAATATACCTGGAATTAAAAAAACTATCATCAGTGAATAAATGGAGAACTCCCAAAATTCCCCTCAAAAAAACCCACATCATACATCTGTAATGTTGGTAATGAACCTTAAAAAGCGCGCCCCCCCCCCCCCCCCCCCCCAAATATACAACACTCTGTCAGTGATGGGACTTGTAGGTCAATAGTGTAAGATGATGAATAAACTCAAAAAGTTCTCTTTAATAAAAAATCCCAATTTGTTTGTTCCTCAGTAACAAGAAGAATGAAGGTATGGCAACTGATCATCACAGGAGTTGTGGTACACATAGTATTCTTTTACTCCATCTTTGATATCTACTTTACCTCACCGTTAGTACATGGCATGACGCCTCTTTCTTCTGGAACATCAGTGCCAGCTAAACGATTGGTTCTCTTTGTAGCGGATGGATTGCGAGCAGACAAATTTTTTGAAGCAGATAAATTTCAGAAAAGCAGAGCTCTTTATTTAAGGTTTTTAAGATCAATAATTTTTTTTTATATAATTAATTTTAAATTTTTTTTTTTCCCAACCTAATCCACGTTTCCAGCTTTATAATTCCATAAATTAACAATAAACAGGGAAATACAAGCAAGAAATAAAAGCAGTATTTAAATTATAACAAAACATCAGAGGGACTCATCTTTCTTCAGTCTTAGTAAATAGAAAGGTTAACATTTAAAAATTCACTTCCATTTTGGGAAATAGGTGGTGGGGGTTTTATAATAATTGTTTGAATGCTCTTCTTATCATTATTGTGCAATGGCTATGTGGGTATCAGTGGACTGTGTGACAACTCATATTTTTACCCATTTTAACAACAGAAATGTAATTGAGAAGCATGGTGTTTGGGGCATTTCTCACACAAGAGTGCCTACAGAATCACGACCAGGGCATGTAGCCCTTATAGCCGGATTTTATGAAGATGTCAGTGCTGTTGCTAAAGGTTTTGTATCATCTTTAGTGGACAAATATTAAAATAAGTATATATACCTTTAGAAAATAACTTAAAGAATCAAGATGTATGTGATATATCTTATAATTATATAGAAAAAGTATTTATAAAAATTCTAGTGATAAAGTTGTTTATCCTATCAGTCACTTGATCTTGCTTTATTATTATTTGTATTAAAATTTATACATCATCTCTATCATCAAAATGAATGAAATATTGAAATTTATTTTCAAGGTTGGAAAGAAAACCCAGTGGAATTTGACTCTGTTTTTAATGAAAGTCGTAAAACATGGTCTTGGGGCAGTCCGGATATTCTTCCAATGTTTGCCAAAGGTAATTCTATTAATTATACTATAAACTGGTTAGTATATCTTTTTTATATGAAGTTTCTAGCAATAAGTACAAGGTAATTTGGGTAAATGTTCATTATGTACTCAATATGGCATTCACACATACCAAACAGCAGAAACATTTTTTAAATAAATGATTTAACCATTTAAGTAAATAAAAATTAATATATTAAAAAAAAGTGAATGTAAAAAAACAATGTATTCAAATTTAGTAATATTGTTGAGCTAAATACTGGGATGGGTTGAGCTGAATGACTTGGTTCAGAAGATGGAAATGCTGAACAATTTATTGGATTAAAATCTGATCCTATAATATTTTGAGCCATGAATGTATTGCATTGTGACTTCATGCAGATGTGTCTTCTAACAGGGGCAAGTGGGGACCATGTGAGCATTAATTGTTATTCTTCTAATTTGGAGAATTTTGCTGGTTCTGATATGACGCGACTGGATACCTGGGTCTTTGAACAAGTTACAGTATGTAGAGTGATAAAAGATCACATTTGTTAATAATGCATTCACTAATTTTGCCATCCTATCTGGCCTCTACCATCCTATATGACCTATGCCATCCTATCTGGCCTCTGCATACTATCTGGCTTCTGCATCCTATCTGGCTTCTGCATCTTATCAGACATCCTATCTAACCTCTGCCATCCTATCTGACCTGTGCAATCCTATTTTGACCTCTGACCTCTGGAGAGATGAACAAATTCTCAACAGAAAACTTTCTTTAAAGATTAAGTAAAAAATAATAATTTAAAGTTCCACATTTGTCCCCTTTGTCCTTATAGAACTCCTTCTAAACCCAGGCTGTGAAATGATTCTGTTTAAATTTATTCTATTTCAATTAAGTTCGATTTTTCTGTAGTTACCTAAAAAAAAAAAAACCCAAAGAAAAAAACTTTAACAACAAAAGAGCACTACAGAAAGATTTACTGGTTTAAGTTCTAATAATTGTTTTTACTTTATAATTCTTAATAAAATTTCAGCAATTCTTCAACTCTGCATCATCAAATTCCACTTTGATGAAACTCTTACATGCTGACAAGTTGGTGTTTTTTCTGCATCTCCTGGGTATTGACACACATGGCCATTCTCATAAGCCACATTCATGGTAAGATTGGATATCACAACTGATGTTAACTTGCATTAGGATGATTAGATGTTTAGATGATGTACCACATGAAGTTGAATTACATTAGAGTGATTACATGTCCAGATGATTATGATGATTACATGTCTAGGTAATTAAGATGATTTCATGTCTAGATGATTATAAGGATTACATGTCTAGGTGATCATGATGATTACATATCTAGGTGATTATGATGATTACATGTGTAGGTGATTATAAGGATTATATGTCTAGATGATTATGATGAGTACATGTCTAGATATTTGTTATATGTTCTATTCCAGGGCCTATTCGTATAATATTGAATTGGTAGATGCCGGTATTAAACAAATGGTGTCTCTCATAGAAACATTCTATAACAATGATGCAAAAACATCATATGTCATGACATCAGATCATGGCATGACAGACTGGGGTAAGTCATAAGTTTGCATTTTAAGTTTATCAACATTTAGTAGTAACTACAGTCGAACCCGCTTATCTCGACCTTGGTTAATTCGCCAACCCTATTAAGTCGACGTTTTTGAAGTGGAACCGCCAAATTCTCTCTTTGTCTTAGCATTTTCTCATCGGTTATGTCGATTCTTTTATGTCACCGAACCCTAATATCTCGAGCACAAAAGAGGGTCAACTTTGCCACTTAACTTTGGTTATCTCGATCCCCATGACCAATCGCCAGCTTTTGAAAATGTTAGTTATTGATGCCACTTCACCATCTCACTACCATATTTTCGCGTTTGTATCGACGACCCATCTTAGCAGTGCATTGTGGGTTGTCAAGGAAATTTGTGGCATACGAGACACATGGGCAGGGGGATTGGTAGGTGTGTCAAAGGTTATAAAAATATCACCGCAACGTATTGTATTGATCGTGATGGTCATATTGTTGCTTTGTGTGTCACAGTGAACTAGCTATCTGCGGGTGGGGGAAGGTTGGTTCCGCCGAGCGAAATAATGACGTCACAGCAAGGAAAACGGAAAGAGGTGTTGGCGGACTACAGTGTGTTGTGACTATGTCAAGTTAAATATTACCACTACAGCGATCTCTTTATGAAAACACAAAGCAATAGTATACGGGCATACGATAACTGCGAACATCTTGTTAGCAAACATGTATATACATTTTTATAGCTTGCCGATCACTTCATCAAAGAAATAACGGCAATGCTGTTGTGTAAAAAAAAACCTTTAAAAACACGTGCATGTACATTCTCATTTATAAAACACATCATGTACATAATGAAATTTCAAGCACATGTTAATATTTTGCCGCCATATTGGTTTTTGTTTATCTCGATCATCGGTTATCTCGACACTTTTTGGCAAACCCAGAGGCCGTCGACATAACCCGGTTCTACTGTATCAACTTCAGTCTAATCATATTCACTCACAGTTGAGCCCTATTCCCCCATCCCTGTAGTTTTACAGACTTCACATCCTCTACTTTATTAGTTGAACAAAGTTCACATCCTCTACTTTATTAGTTGAGCAAAGTTCACATCCTCTACTTTATTTATATTATTAGTATGTGTACATATTTTTCACTACCGGTGTTTCACAGAAATGTAAGAAATTGTTAGGTGTGCTGTAAATGATTTAAGTTTATGGAGCACTCGTATAGACTATCTAACACATTTCAGATGTCATGTGACATGTTGTTAACAACCATCTTCTTTTGCAGGCTCACATGGGGCTGGTCATCCACATGAGACCTTGACGCCATTTGTTGCATGGGGTGCTGGCATCAGGCCACCTGTATCAACCAGTAACTGTGGGGGAACTTATAAAGATGCATTTTGTTCAGGTAGGACCACTTCACTCTCTCTATACAATCAACTGACACTCCCTCTATACAATCAACTGTCACTACCTCTATACAATCAACTGTCACTCCCTCTATACAATCAACTGTCACTCCCTCTATACAATCAACTGTCACTCCGTCTATACAATCAACTGTCACTATCTCTATACAATCAACTGTAAAGCTTACAATTTAAAATGTTCTATTCTAAAATCCTTTCAGTTTTTTTAATAAAACTTTCAACTTAATTTAAAAATTGTGATTTCCTTTTCCAATAGAGAAAATGTGACCTTTCAAAACAAAGATAAATTACTAGGCCATAAGATAAATGACTAGACCATAAGATAAATTACTAGGCCATAAGATAAATTACTGGGCCATAAGATAAATTACTAAGCCATAAGATAAATTACTAAGCCATAAGATAAATTACTAGGCCATAAGATAAATTACTAGGCCATAAGATAAATTACCAGGCCATAAGATAAATTACTAGGCCATAAGATAAATTACTAGGTCATAAGATAAATTACTAGGCCATAAGATAAATTACTAAGCCATAAGATAAATTACTAAGCCATAAGATAAATTACTAAGCCATAAGATAAATTACTAGGCCATAAGATAAATTACTAGGCCATACGATAAAACTAAGCCATAAGATAAATTACTAGGCCATAAGATAAATTACTAGGCCATAAGATAAATTACTAGGCCATAAGATAAATTACTAGGCTATAAGATAAATTCCTAGGCCATAAGATAAATTACTAAGCCATAAGATAAATTACTGGGCCATAAGATAAATTACTAGGCCATAAGATAAATTACTAGGCCATAAGATAAATTATTAGGCCATTAGATAAATTACTAGGCCATAAGATAAATTACTAGGCCATAAGATAAATTACTAGGCCATAAGATAAATTACTAAGCCGTAAGATAAATTATTAAGCCATACGATAAATTAATAAGCCATAAGATGGCAAACCAATGAGATTAAAACAAATCTATAAAATTAAATTATTTCTTGAATATCTCTCCAATAACAGAGTGGAACCTTGACACATTGAAGAGAACAGACATAGAACAGGTAAGAAAATCTACACTCAAGCATGCTTGACCTTTAATATGATTATTGCAAGGGGGAGATTTTTAATGTCATTGAATATTTCAAAGTGTTTTGTGTGTTCCACTCATTTAGTCTAGTACGGGCAGTTTCAAAGTGTTTTGTGTGTTCCACTCATTTAGTCTAGGACTGGCAGTTTCAATGCCATGCCAGTTTGGCTGCTGTTTTTTGGGAGTTTTCCTTGGGGCTTTCCTCTTCCCCATTGACAACTGCTTTGGTTGGTTAGTGCTTCGATTATGTGAACCAGATGACTTGTTATCAGGTTTCCCTCCTACTTCAGTATTAAAAAAATTAATTAAACCATTGATGATTTTGAAAATTTTTCTGATTTTTTATTTTTCAGGCAGATATTTCTCCTTTGATGTCCTACTTGATTGGTGTTCCTTTTCCTGTTAACTCAGTGGTAAGATTTAGGAAGGTCATGTCAAGCTATTTTAAGGCATGTTCTGGAAATTAAAATAAATAAATCAAATTTAAAAATCAGAAACTTGATTCAGAAAAGTATTCATTTTGCCTTTTTCTGTTCTTTATTATGTCATTGTAGGAGACAATTTAGCATTTAAATATAAACAAAGGAATTTTGATAGCAGATTTGATGATTGTTTAATTCGAGACTGACTTTCTGCAGGGTATCTTACCAATAGATGTTTTGAATGCACCAGAAGATGAAAAAGCAGAAGCTTTACTGGCAAATGCTGAGCAGATTTTAGCCCAATTTCAGGTATAGTTGTTTTTTTATTACAAAAAAAATATTATTTGCTTTAGATCTAGTCACACACAATCATAAGGAAAAAAAAGTACCCTCATTTGTTTTTATTTTTTGCAGAGAATATTTACAAATAAAAATTAATCGTGAGTTCTTGGAATGGCAATTTACAGGAATTAAGAAATAATTTCTTGGAATTTTGAAATAAAAAAGATAGTTATGAAGATCTGTATTTTCAGGTTAAGATGAATCAAATTAAAAAGAGAACTATTTCAGCAACTTTCAGACCTTTCCAGTAAGTAATCTTTTTGTTTGATGTTTGCTAAACAAGCCTTAAATGTTTAGGTAAACAAGAGGTACATTTTGAGAAAATGCTATTTAGAAAAGCCAGATGTACATTTTCAGAAAAATTTTATCAAATAAATTTAACATAAACTTTTGAAAATGGAGTTGTGTTTACCAGGTTGCCTTTTATTTACAGAGATAATGGATGATTGTGTAAAGTGTAAAATAATTGTTTTAATTGGTAAAAACAAGTTTCCAAAGTGTTTTGTTACCTGATAGATACCCCAAAAATGCTAAATGTAAAGTGAATGGAAATTAGTTTTCTTTTGTAGCGTGGGAAAAAAATAATTATTAGAGAAAGAAACAGAAAATATCCAGATATGAATCATTGCTATTTGAATAATTAAAATGGCCTTTGTGTAGTCTGCCATAGCTCTGTTTCATTCTTCTTATTTATTGTTTAGGGAGCTGATTGAAGTGGAGAAGGTAAGAGATTACATTGGAAAAAACTCTTATTTTATTTTTGTAATCTGAAATTATTCTTGTACATTTTGAATGTCATTTGGCCTTTCCTAGTCTAGATTGTTTTTATATTTAAACCAAGGAATACATTAATAATTGTTTTTTAAAATTAATGTTTTTCATTTTTTGACCGTATCGCTACTTTTAAATAAATGTTTATCATTTGCGACCATATCCCTACTTTTAAATAAGGAATCAAAATAATTCTAATGTGACTTTCAAATTTATTGCTTTACTTCCAGTTGCGATACATATTTTTAAAAATTGTACGCCAAATTAAAATTTCAATTTTAAATTATCTTCGATGTCTCAGAGGAAAGTTGTTCAGTATGTGGGTTACTGTTTTTTAATTTAAGCTCCAGTCGTTGAAACACATCAGGCAGCTCATTCGAAATGGCCAGTATGCTGATGCAGTGAGTTCTAAAGTTTTATCTAATAGGTTCATCTTTTGGTTGAACATTTTTTTTTCCAACATAATATTCTGTCCAATAGATCTTTCATATATTCACAACAATGTTGAGTTAGAATGTAAAAATAAATAAAAAATTTTCTATGTAAGTGGTCCAAGATATTATGAAATCTATATTTATTTCAGATTAGTGAAACACACATATTGATAGAGAAAGCTTTAAGAGGTCTAAGATATTACCAAACTTATGATCGTTTCTTTTTGGGGTAAGTTTGTCATCAAAGTGAGGAATTACCTAATAATTACAAATATTAATTAAGTAACTGGTAAATTGTTAAAGGATAGTTCAAGGTTTGTGCCATTTGATCAGGTATCAAAGAAATGACGTCTTGGTCGTCACTGAACTATTGTTCACTTTGACCTACTAATACAATGGCCAGTAAAAATAAAAGCAAATAAATTCACATACCTGAGATTACATGTTATTAATAATGGATCAATGTACTATTTAACTTCTATCTAATTTCGATCTAATCTGCCCACATCTGTCATAGATGCACAATGAAACTAATTTCTGCCTAATCTGTCTTTATCTGACATAGATGCACATTCAAACTAATTTCTATCTAATCTGTCCACATCTGACATAGATGCACAATCAAAAATTGTTTTATAACATTTAAACAAAATTCTTGTCAGTTACCCTTTCATCTCTAATCTTATGTTAAACTTAATCATCTGCATTTTTTTTAAAATTTAGGGTAACATTAATTTAACCAGGTTATAAAAACTCTATGTTAACTCTTTGAACCCTAAGGTGAATATTTTATGCTGTTGCTTTGCTCTAGCACCTATAATTGTCTTAAAACAAATGCTGTTTGTTGGGAGCACACAGACACATGATTTTTAATCCAATGTTAAGTTGGATAATGTTTTCCTACCTCATTGTTTGAAGTTCATCTAGAAAACTGTCTGACAATGCTGTTTTGAAGTTGACCAATAGAGCTGTCTGACAGTGCTGTTTTGAAGTTTGCAATAGAGTTGACTGACAGGGCTGTCAAGTCCATAACACTCATCTTTTGCCTATAAGTCCTGGCTATGAGGCCATCACTAGGCTCCAATATAACCATTGATTCTTTAATATTTGTTATTTAGCATCTACAGTCTGAATTCCTTATTGTTTGTTTACCCTAAACCTTAGTTGTTGTTGTATCTTTTGTTGTTGTCTTCAGTGTTAGCATAGTTCTTGGTTTCCTGGGATGGATGAGCTACACCTTGTATCTCCTTGTGCTGGAACACACTGAGGTCGGCCAGGCTAGAACAGCCCATTTGGCCACATCACAGAATACCAGGGCTCCCCTCTATGCTTTCTCTGCTGTGGGACTTACTGTCACATTCCTTCTTTATGGTCAGTAAATTAAGTACTGTAAATGTCAGATGGCTAAACACAATATATTGAATTTGTAACCACATTTTAAATATTGTTTTACAGTTTTGCTTCTCCTATTTGGAAAGGTTGTCCACAAAACTAAATAATTTCACAGACTTGATGTTTCATTTTAGCGTCAAGTGAAACTGTTTCAAATAACAAGACACTATTACATTATATATCTTGGTTTTAACTTTAACCATTCCTACATTATCTGCTGCTGAGCGCCCAATGACTTACATGCATTAATAAGTAAGGCCAACCCACTTTTCCTGGTATTCATATGATTAGGTGGAACACTGAAGTCCTACTTTTCTATTTACAGTCCATATGATTAGATGGAACACTGAAGTCATACTTTTCTATTTACAGTCCATATGATTAGATGGAACACTGAAGTCCTACTTTTCTATTTACAGTCCATATGATTAGATGGAACACTGAAGTCATACTTTTCTATTTACAGTCCATATGATTAGATGGAACACTGAAGTCCTACTTTTCTATTTACAGTCCATATGATTAGATGGAACACTGAAGTCATACTTTTCTATTTACAGTCCATATGATTAGATGGAACACTGAAGTCATACTTTTCTATTTACAGTCCATATGATTAGATGGAACACTGAAGTCATACTTTTCTATTTACAGTCCATATGATTAGATGGAACACTGAAGTCATACTTTTCTATTTACAGTCCATATGATTAGATGGAACACTGAAGTCCTACTTTTCTATTTACAGTCCATATGATTAGATGGAACACTGAAGTCATACTTTTCTATTTACAGTCCATATGATTAGATGGAACACTGAAGTCCTACTTTTCTATTTACAGTCCATATGATTAGATGGAACACTGAAGTCATACTTTTCTATTTACAGTCCATATGATTAGATGGAACACTGAAGTCATACTTTTCTATTTACAGTCCATATGATTAGATGGAACACTGAAGTCATACTTTTCTATTTACAGTCCATATGATTAGATGGAACACTGAAGTCATACTTTTCTATTTACAGTCCATATGATTAGATGGAACACTGAAGTCATACTTTTCTATTTACAGTCCATATGATTAGGTGGAACACTGAAGTCATACTTTTCTATTTACAGTCCATATGATTAGATGGAACACTGAAGTCCTACTTTTCTATTTACAGTCCATATGATTAGATGGAACACTGAAGTCCTACTTTTCTATTTACAGTCCATATGATTAGATGGAACACTGAAGTCATACTTTTCTATTTACAGTCAATATGATTAGATGGAACACTGAAGTCATACTTTTCTATTTACAGTCCATATGATTAGATGGAACACTGAAGTCCTACTTTTCTATTTACAGTCCATATGATTAGATGGAACACTGAAGTCATACTTTTCTATTTACAGTCCATATGATTAGATGGAACACTGAAGTCCTACTTTTCTATTTACAGTCCATATGATTAGATGGAACACTGAAGTCATACTTTTCTATTTACAGTCCATATGATTAGATGGAACACTGAAGTCCTACTTTTCTATTTACAGTCCATATGATTAGATGGAACACTGAAGTCATACTTTTCTATTTACAGTCCATATGATTAGATGGAACACTGAAGTCCTACTTTTCTATTTACAGTCCAGTCCTTGTCGGTGATGTGCTATGTTTACTGTTTGCTGCCGCTGGTTCTGTGGTACAAGTCATGTCAGGGGTATGTCGTTTATTTCAGATTTGTCCCAATTAAGGATTAGTATTTAATTAGTATTCTTTATAATGTTCTATAATTGCTTGAATAGTTTTTACAAATATTTTCATATTAATAAGCTAATATTTCAAGCCTTTGTCTCCATCCAATTGTATTATAATGTTGTGTTTCTTTGTAGATTTTTTTTCCATAATTCCCCTTTTTATTTCCATGTTAACTGAGTGTTGTATTAACTGTCCAGCTAAAATAGGAAGTTAAATGAGTCTTCAGAGAAATGTCCAGCTAATAAAATACAGTTAAATGAGTGTTATGCTAACTGTACCATTAAAAAAATACAGTTAAATTAGTGTTATGCTTTGGTTCTGTCAACAAACTATGTCTGCAAGACAATGAAAAAGAATGTCAAATAATGAAACTTATCAAAACAAGAAGATGGTGGTCTGTGACAAGATGGTGGTCTGTGACAAGATGGTGGTCTGTGACAAGATGGTGGTCTGTGACAAGATGGTGGTCTGTGACAAGATGGTGGTCTGTGACAAGATGGTGGTCTGTGACAAGATGGTGGTCTGTGACAAGATGGTGGTCTGTGACAAGATGGTGGTCTGTGACAAGATGGTGGTCTGTGACAAGATGGTGGTCTGTGACAAGATGGTGGTCTGTGACAAGATGGTGGTCTGTGACAAGATGGTGGTCTGTGACAAGATGGTGGTCTGTGACAAGATGGTGGTCTGTGACAAGATGGTGGTCTGTGACAAGATGGTGGTCTGTGACAAGATGGTGGTCTGTGAGCTGACTGTAGTTTGCCAGATATTAGCTGTTGCTGTTGTTTTATATGCTCCCCCAGGTGGAGCCTCTTGTCCCATGCAGTGAGATCAGCTGTCAATAATCAAACGGTCAGGGACCTGGCTGTCTCAATTATATTCTGTGTTGCTGGTTTGGAGATTGTTGTAAGTTTACCTTGAACATTCTCAGTAGAATAATATGAGACCTTTAAAAGAATGGATTTTTAACCATATTTAGAATAATATTTTCCTCTTTTATCCGCCGCCATTCATTACTTTTTGCAGATGGCAACTTTTTCAAGTTAATTAATTACTGCATCGAACAGGCACAAAATAAAATTTATTTATTTCTATTATTCTTTTTGCTTGTGAGTTGTGTTAAAAATGAAAATTAATTTGGGGAAAAAATCATTTGATGAGAAAAGTTTAATTTGTTTACAAAATTTGTTTTATTGGAAATGTGTTAGATCTTCATAAAACTTGATATTTATCATTTATGCTTTGCCATTAAGCTTGTAATGTTTGTAGCAAAGAAAATTTTAAACTTTCAAAAATCCTTAAAGATTCAGAGTTTCTACCACCGAGAGTTACTTTCCCTTGTACTTCTGGCAATGTCTGCATGGCCCCTTGCCAGACTTTGGTGGGATGAAAATGTGAAAAGTAGCAAAGTGACTGCTGTGGGCTGGTCCCTAACCTGCCTTCTTGTTGCTGTCTATCCCTTCCTGCCGGTTGTTAGAAAGGAAACACAGTACAATCTGGTGTAAGCAACTCTTTACTTTAAGAAAATCCTAATTCATTGTTTTTGTCGTTTAAAAAATATGTTACTTTTTTAACATTTTAATATAAGGTTTTTAGTATTCAATTTATGACATTTGTTTTGTATATATTATGTTTAGAAAAGACTTGTTTATACAAAATGCACTGACATAAAATTTTGAAATTTCATTCATAGTATCCTCAGTGGCTTGCTGTTCATCATGTTGGCCTCCGTTGTAGCATTAAAGTAAGTTTTTAATTTTTATTATTACACTTTTAGCGAATATTATTTAATATTTAATTCACATAAATTTATTTCACAAAATGCTCCCCTGTCTATCCACCAAACACCATGTTCCCACATATTTCTATTTTATTTGTTCGCAATAAATATTCTGCACAAAAATAAATGAAAAACCATAATTTTAATAAAGGTGCAACAAGAGCAATTTTGTCCTTTCTATCAAAGCAATTTTGTCCTATCTATCAAAGTCACCAGCATAATACCAACACATGACACATAGATATCTATCAAAGTCACAAGCATAATACCAACACATGACACATAGATATCTATCAAAGCCACAAGCATAATACCAACACATGACACATAGATATCTATCAAAGCCACAAGCATAATACCAACACATGACACATAGATATCTATCAAAGTCACCAGTATAATACCAACACATGACACATAGATATCTATCAAAGTCACAAGCATAATACCAACACATGACACATAGATATCTATCAAAGCCACAAGCATAATACCAACACATGACACATAGATATCTATCAAAGCCACAAGCATAATACCAACACATGACACATAGATATCTATCAAAGTCACCAGCATAATACCAACACATGACACATAGATATCTATCAAAGCCACAAGCATAATACCAACACATGACACATAGATATCTATCAAAGCCACAAGCATAATACCAACACATGACACATAGATATCTATCAAAGCCACAAGTATAATACCAACACATGACACATAGATATCTATCAAAGCCACAAGTATAATACCAACACATGACACATAGATATCTATCAAAGCCACAAGCATAATACCAACACATGACACATAGATATCTATCAAAGTCACAAGCATAATACCAACACATGACAAATAGATATCTATCAAAGCCACCAGTATAATACCAACACATGACACATAGATAGCTATCAAAGCCACCAGTATAATACCAACACATGACACATAGATATCTATCAAAGCCACCAGTATAATACCAACACATGACACATATATATCTATCAAAGTCACCAGCATAATACCAACACAAGACAAATAGATATCTATCAAAGTCACCAGTATAATACCAACACAAGACAAATAGATATCTATCAAAGCCACAAGCATAATACCAACACATGACACATAGATATCTATCAAAGCCACCAGTATAATACCAACACATGACACATAGATATCTATCAAAGCCACAAGCATAATACCAACACATGACACATAGATATCTATCAAAGCCACCAGTATAATACCAACACATGACACATAGATATCTATCAAAGCCACCAGTATAATACCAACACATGACACATAGATAGCTATCAAAGCCACCAGCATAATAACAACACATAACGAATATATTTGTTTTATGTCTGTTTTTTTCAGATTATCAAAAAGTATTGAAACTTCCTGCAAATATTTATGGATATTTCAGGTAAACACATTTATCATTCTCTCACCTTAAAACAGTTTTATAAATAGACTTTGTTAATTTTATTTTAAAGTACCCCCTCCAAAAAATAATAATAATCAATTACCCCCCCCCCCTTTTTCATACAGATGATTTTCTGTACTTTTTGGCAATTTGTGTTAAATAATTATTTTCACTGGTTTATATTGCAATCTGGCAACAAAATTCTGTAGGCTGGTTTCTTGAGTGGGAAACTCATTTGTTAAGGACTCATTATAAGTGCAGGAATAAAATCATGTTATAAACAGTCATGCTGATAAGCTCTAGGATTTTATCATGTTGATTTTTTTTCTCAGATATTTCTAGTCTGCCTGTCGGTGGTAACGGTCAAGTTGACCTCTGACAGCATAACAAGGAGAGAGGGTTTGCCTCTGGTCTGTCAGCTGTCTAGCTGGTTTATCTTAGGTAATGGCTTAAGTCATCTCTGCACTAGGTCACAGTAGGAGAGCACTAGGTCACAGTAGGAGAGCACTAGGTCACAGTAGGAGAGCACTAGGTCACAGTAGGAGAGCACTAGGTCACAGTAGGAGAGCACTAGGTCACAGTAGGAGAGCACTAGGTCACAGTAGGAGAGCACTAGGTCACAGTAGGAGAGCACTAGGTCACAGTAGGAGAGCACTAGGTCACAGTAGGAGAGCACTAGGTCACAGTAGGAGAGCACTAGGTCACAGTAGGAGAGCACTAGGTCACAGTAGGAGAGCACTAGGTCACAGTAGGAGAGCATTAGGTAACAGTAGGAGAGCACTAGGTCACAGTATGAGAGCACTAGGTCACAGTATGAGAGCACTAGGTCACAGTATGAGAGCGTTAGGTTGCAGTATGATAGCACTAGGTTGCAGTATGAGAGCACTAGGTTACAGCATGAGAGCAGTTTGCCACAGTTTGACAGTAGTATGTCACAGTATGACAGCAGTATGTCACAGTATGACATCATTATGTCACAGTATGACAGCAGTATGTCACAGTATGACATCAGTATGTCACAGTATGACAGCAGTATGTTGGAATCTGGGATAAATCTCTACGTTCGTGACTACATGATATTTGTCATTTACTAATGAATTTATTACATGAAAAACTATTTTATTTTTTACATCAATACCTTCTTCCTTATTGCAATATTCCCTTGATATTCCACCTCAGGTTGTGCACCTTTTTTGCCCTTGTTGTGTTTGACCAATTTACGAGAAAGGCTGTTTTCACTAAGTTTGGGATTTTTCGCCCCATATGTGCTGCTCAGTATTACGTATCCTTTTTTAGTCAGGGCCAGCAATTGAGGAAAGATGAATGCAGAAATAAAATCAACTGCAACATATATATTGAAATAGAAAAGATGAATTCAGAAATAAGATCAACTGCTACATATATATTTAAATATAAGTTACTGTAGATTTGAAGGCAGAGTTACGCTGACAAGGGTGTGCCAAGTGCCATTATGTGGCAACCACAGTGCCAGCTTTTCCCATACTTTGAAGTTTGGCAGACTGCTTGAGAAGTTTCTCACTGCACCAGGGGCTGGTGTCAGATTTATTAATTATTGTGATTTTTAAAAAACAACTTTTAATATGTCATATAAATATTTGTCAATCCCGAATCCACCAATTCAACAGGTGATTGAATGCAAGCAAGAATTTTGTGTGTTTTTTTTAAGGATGTGTTCAAATAAAATTTAGTAAAAAAATTGAGTGTCCAGGTCTCAGACGGGATAAAATATTTTCTATTTGATAAAAGGTTTCTTTATATGCCGCATAGGTTCTTAACCTTGGGGCTGTGCGAGACATTGTCAAGGGTGTGGGAAAACCCAAAAAATCAGTTTTATTTGGATTTTTATTAGCATTTGTGGTCAGGGGGTGTGGGAAATATGTTTTGAAATAAAGATGGGTTTGCTGGAAATGTTTTAATCAAGGGAGGCAGTGGCCCTGCAGAAAGGTTAAGAACCCCTGACGTAAAGGAATTAATCAGTGGCGTAGCCCTGGGTGGGCCAAATGATTGCCACCTCCCTTCCATGAAAAAAACTGCAGTTGGCCAAAATGGTGCATCTCTCTATAAAGAAAAGAAAGGACCAACAGGATATTTATAAATATCCTCCAATTTTAAATAACGTTAGAACAAAACTGTTAATTTGTCCATAACTTAAAACAAAAATCAGATATGAGGGATTGTTTATTGTGTCTCTGTTCTCACTGCTGTACTTCTGGCTAGAGATGGAGTTTGAAACAAACCACAGATCAGATGACCTTGTAAGTCTCATTGTAAACGTGTAGGACCTTGTCTTATTGTACATGAGTATGACATTACAAAGATTATTTCATTGTACACTCGTAATACACAGAAATCTCTGATTTTACAACAGTAGTAAAAAGAAACTCTGTTTTTAAGTTAACTTTGTTCCATCAGCTCAAAACAGTGCTTGTAAAATGGAAACATTCATTAATGAAATTTGATACTGATAACACATTTTAAAGTTTCCCTATTTTCACTTTCTCTCCAGAAATTTGAACAGGTTGATTTCAGACATGAGGGGCTGGACAAAGATAACATAACTGCAGCTACATTTTCAAGACATTTGGAGTTATCTGACCTGAGGAGGGCTTTCTTTTTTGTATCTTTTAAATAATCTCCATATTTGACATTTATAAGACCTCAAAAAAGGCATTTGATGTCAGCAAAAATATTGTTCAATTTGTTGATTTTTACTGTAAACACTTTTAAAATCAGGTTTACGTATAAAATTATTTCTTTTAACATACATTATTTCAAGTAAAAAAGATCTGTAATATACACGTTCTTCAAAAAGAAAGATTTTTTGGGTATAAATACCATCCAATGAGTGAACTGTTTAATCATCCATAAAACAAAGTAAAACATGAGATGTCCAACCACTATCAGAGCTGACAAAGTGTTTGTCATTGAGAAAAACAGTTTTACTATGAATACTTGCAAATGAAATTATTCAGTTTTTCAAATGCGACAAAACTTGTAAAAATCACTAATTTACAATAAAAAAGCAAGCAACCAAAAGATTAAGTTAAATGTCTAAACGACCTTAACACATGCCCAGATATTCCTTGTACTGATCGCCTTCTTTGGGACCGGTAACATTGCAAGCATTAACAGGTTTTGTTTAATATCTTTGGATCAATAGTCTTAGTTAGTTTCCAGTTTAAAGGAAACACTTTTGTATCAATAGTTACAGTTGGTTTACGGTTTAAAAGAAACACTTTTGTATCAATAGTCTTAGTTAGTTTCCGGTTTAAAGGAAACACTTTTGTATCAATAGTCTTAGTTAGTTTCCAGTTTAAAGGAAACACTTTTGTATCAATAGTTACAGTTAGTTTACCGTTTAAAGGAAACACTTTTGTATTAGTAATTTCAAATGAATTGTAAGGAGTTTATTACTTTATTTAATCTGGAGATGTATTCAGCATATAATCATACACCAGACCATCCAGTATCATTTGTATTGTAAAACATTGAATGGACAACCATTTTGATGTAAGCCAAAATGATTGTTGGACAATCATATTGGTGGGAACTTCTCTGTATGACAATCATATTGGTGGGACCCCCTTTGTTTGTATGACAATCATATTGGTGGGACACCCTCTATTTGTGTCACTCAGTACAATCCATGGCCACATCATGGCCCCACTGTCTTGACCCATGAATCAATTCTAAGTTTTGTTTAGTTGAACTCACTCCATGTATTTCTTGTTTATGATCCTCAGTTTTGATCCAGTTTCTGTCTACTGTTTTCTCACTGTGTTCAACCCTTTCCTCATGGGATCACTTTTGATGTTGAAGGTAAAATTATCAGTGTAGCACGCTTTCATTCATCAAGTCACATGATATCTTTCTGGTACATTTGGAAATCTACACTTCCTAAAAGTACAAAACAGGCTAAAATCATTGACCACAACAAAAGTCATTTCTGTTGCAACACTATTATGAACATTTTGAGTTGTCAAATTCTTACATTTATAATTATGAACTTTATTAACAAGACATGAGCTCCTGTAAATGAGCACAGCCCTCTGTTCTGGGATATCCTGAATCCATCATACATACACATACGGTGTCCTGAATCCATCATACAAGCAAATAGGATGTCCTGAATACATTGTACATACACACAAGGTATCCTGAATACATTGTACATACACATTGGGTCTCCTGAATCCATCATACATACACATAGTGTGTCCTTAATCTATTACAAATACACAAAGGGTGTCCTGAATCCATCATATGTACATATAGGTTGTCCTGAATCCATCATACATACATATAGGATTTCCTGAATCCATCATGCATACATATAGGATTTCCTGAATCCATCATACATACATATAGGATGTCCTGAATCCATCATACATACATATAGGATGTCCTGAATCCATCATACATTCAGATACATATTCAGTTTTCAGTAAAGCAAAAATAGAAGGAAAAATCCTGCATCAAGTTATAATAAAAATAAAAACTTGCTTTGACATCAATAGAACTTGATTTGTAACACTTGTCCACCAGAATGTCATGCCACTGCTGATTGTCATCTGTACATTCCGAGGTGTCCATGTCCTGACATCAACACCGCTACGCTCACTGTTCCTCATAGTTTTACTCATGTCAGACTTTATGGGGCTTGTAAGTCATTCTCTTGTTGTCCATCAATTATTTTGTACAATAGTTTGAAATTTATTTTGGCAATATACAAAACAATTTATTCCCAATAATTACTACTGCCCAGAATTTCTTAATAAAATGATAAGCAAAATAAAAATTATTCAGGTCCCAGCAAATTTATTTTAAAAATGTAACTTTTTTTGTTTTTTGTCACTCATATGATTTGTTCTCTTTGCTCCACAGCATTTTTTCTTCATGGTAAAAGACTATGGCAGTTGGCTGGACATTGGCACCACAATCAGTCACTATGTTATTGTCATGCTAATGAACATATTCCTGTTGATCTTCACTGGCCTGTCACATGGCCTCACTTGCTGGAGGATTCAATGGACAAGCAGGAGAGAAAAGATTTACTAAAAACTTGGTTATTTCACCATGTTAAACACTCGGTTATTTCACCATGTTAAACACTCGGTTATTTCACCATATTAAACACTCGGTTATTTCACCATGTTAAAAACTCGGTTATTTCACCATGTTAAACACTCGGTTATTTCACCATGTTAAAAACTCGGTTATTTCACCATATTAAACACTCAGTTATTTCACCATGTTAAAAACTCTGTTATGTTATTTCACAATGTTAAACACTTGGTTATTTCACCATGCTAAACACTCGGTTATTTCACCATGTTAAACACTCGGTTATTTCACCATGTTAAAAACTCTGTTATGTTATTTCACAATGTTAAACACTTGGTTATTTCACCATATTAAACACTCGGTTATTTCACCATGTTAAACACTCGGTTATTTCACCATATTAAACACTCGGTTATTTCACCATGTTAAAAACTCGGTTATTTCACCATGTTAAACACTCGGTTATTTCACCATGTTAAAAACTTGGTTATTTCACCATGTTAAACACTCGGTTATTTCACCATGTTAAACACTCTGTCATTTCACCATGTTAAACACTCGGCTATCTCATAATGATAAAAAAATTGAAGGAAAAAAAAGAAATTTTATAATTTAAAAAAACTTAATTTTTGAAAAATGTTTAGGTCACCTATTACCATTAAATATTTTAAACTTATTTGAATGAACTTCTACAGCATCATGGAAGGTGCAGTAAAAATATTTTTATGTCACAATCAGACCTGTTTACACTTACGATTTTGGCGTACAATGTATGATTTTGAGGTGTATACATTTATATATACTGTATGGTTTTTTTTACTATTAAGATAATTTATTGAATGATTTTTGTGTCGATATTGTGCAATTTTAGGAGATTGAGGATTAACAGGTATGCACAATGAAACAGACTTGGAATTATTAATCTGTCTTTCTATTACATTGTTGGGTTTGTCCAAAATATTTCTTAAATTGCTCAGCCGTCAAATTGTTTTACTATATATTTAATATAATAACATAAAATATTGTCAAGAACAACAGGAGGCAGGAGTCGATTAATTGATGACTGTGTCAAAGAATATTGCTCAAATCTGATTTACACTTGGCTGGCTGCTATGTCGTTCTCTTCTGGCCAGTGTGGGTGTGGGTGGGTGGGTGT
The DNA here is from genome assembly GCA_964017045.1 of Omphiscola glabra. Lineage (NCBI taxonomy): Eukaryota > Metazoa > Mollusca > Gastropoda > Lymnaeidae > Omphiscola > Omphiscola glabra. Next base: position 4,769,527 of record OZ024800.1, read on the forward strand.
GTGTGTGTGTGGAGACGTATCATCTAAATTGATGACATGGATACTTTAAGTGGTTTTGGCGATGAATGAGTTGATTTGACAGATAACTTTATTGATAACATGATTTCAGGATATTGATTACTTGAGTGGTGGAGAAGAATAACATGGTTTGGATTGACATAAATTGCGGATATGGATAAACCTGTTTATGGATGTCAAGGATAAATGAGTTGATTGGATTCATACCTTAATTTCAGGGATTTGATAACATGAGTTGTTGAATTATTACATAACAGGAAAGTTTCAGTTGGAATAATTGAACAAATGTCATGTGTCATTAGAGTTGATGGGATAATTGAACAAATGTCATGAGTAATTAGAGTTGGTAAGACCTTTATTTGTCATAAGCATATCATGTAAATGGTAAAAAACAGGGGAGTTGAATGGTACAACATCTTTCATACAATTATTATTATTATTAATGGTAGTTTTCTATAGCGTGGTACCCCAAACTAGGGCTGGGCTCACCACGCTGTACATACAATTTAACAAAGATAATCATGAACTTAAAAATGAACTTACATTAATTGAAAAAAAGCAACAACAAAAAAATATGTATTCGCCCAACCATTCCATAATAATTTATATGTGATGCCAATGATAAAATACAAGGACTACTCCCTTCTCTCTACGGTCAACCAAAATTGGTCAGTGATTTATATTAAAACTAATACTAATATAAGGGTGAAGTGAAAAAAAACAAGCCCTGTAGAAGTTTTAACATTTTTGTATGTTCAGTATTAGTGTAGTGTTCAGGCCTGATCTATTCTTTTGTTCTTCTCTATTTCTTTAATGTTCTATTTTGTCTTGTTGTTTGTTGGTGTATATTGTCTTGTTGTCTGCTGTCTTTTTGTGGATATTGTCTTGTATGTTGCCTTTTTGTTCTATATTGTTTTTCTGTATGTTGTTCCATATATTCTTGTTCTATGTTAATTATTTTTTTTACTTCTATCTAGGAGGTTGTCATTAATCTTTAAACCATTTCTGAAATTCTTTAAAAAATATTTTGTTTGTTTACTTCTTTTTGAGATCTATTATTTGCAAATGTCTAGAGTCAATGATCATCAGACCACTGTGAAACAATGATCATCAGACCACTGTGAAACAATGATCATCAGACCACTGTGAAACAATGATCATCAGACCACTGTGAAACAATGATCATCAGACCACTGTGAAACAATGATCATCAGACCACTGTGAAACAATGATCATCAGACCACTGTGAAACAATGATCATCAGACCACTGTGAAACAATGATCATCAGACCACTGTGAAACAATGATCATCAGACCACTGTGAAACAATGATCATCAGACCACTGTGAAACAATGATCATCAGACCACTGTGAAACAATGATCATCAGACCACTGTGAAACAATGATCATCAGACCACTGTGAAACAATGATCATCAGACCACTGTGAAAGTTGTTGACATCAATATTGAAACTAGAATAAGACACTTATGTGACAGTGATGTGACTGTGATGTAACAGTGATGTGACTGTGATGTGACAGTGATGCGACAGTGATGTGACTGTGATGTGACTGTGATGACTTGCAAACATTTTATGCTTAACATTTTAATCAAATTTGTCTATTTTATATTTGCATCCAACGAAATAACAGCATTAAATTATTTCATACTGACCTGTTGATGTGGACTTTTAATGTTTGCACCGTGTGATGTGGACTTTTAATGTTTGCACCGTGTGATGTGGACTTTTAATGTTTGCACCGTGTTCCTAAATAATCTGCAGGCAGAGTTTCAACTTACTGTCTTTATTAGTCCGCTTAATAGAAATCAAATACCAGTTGTGGCCCCTGAAATTGAAGGGCGACACCACCGGGCAATAGATAGAGAGGACAGCTGTGGCCCCTGAAATTGAAGGGAGACATTTGCAGGCAAGAGACACAGAGGACAGTTGTAGCCCCTGAAATTAAAGGGGGACACCAGCAGGCAAGAGACACAGAGGACAGTTGTGGCCCCTGAAATTGAAGGGTGACACCAGCAGGTAAGAGACAGAGAGGACTGGCAAATGTTACCTAAGGACATATCCCCAAACTAACATTAACAAACGGCATGTATCAAAACAGACGTGATCAAAAGAAATGTACTGGCCCATCACATACATTGATAGTACATAGCCATTGCATACAATGATAGTACAGAGCCATTGCATACAATGATAACACAGACTTATTACATACACAAGCCTTAACTATCCTCGCATGCAAAGGACGAACAACAACACCATTATCTGGTTGCTAGACCCCAGTGATCGCCATTACTGCAGTGAATTAAAGTTAAGCACATCCTATCATAGATGGACTAATCACGACGCTCCGTGTTGAGAATGACGTCATAGTTTAGTTCTTCATGCTGACGTTCTTTGGCACAAGTGGCGCCGCCTCAAGGACACTACACATGACATTGCTTATATATCAGACGTATTAGCTGAATTCAATCAAAATGAATTTTGAGTAGCGGGAGAACGTGTGAACTGAAAAAAAGATTCGACCAAATTTCCGTTCGATCAAATTTCCGTCGACAAAATTTCTTTCCAGCATGGACTTCATTCATGTCAAGTGTTCTTTCGTATATGTCAAGTGTTCTTTCATAAATGTCAAGTGTTCTTTCGTATATGTAAAGTGTTCTTTCATGAAATGGTTAAAAAAAACAGCCAGTAGTTTCAATAAGCCACTGCGTGAATCCATTTTTTGCTCCTGAGAGAATTGAAGATATGAGAGAATTGATGATATGAGAAAATTGATGATACGAGAGAATTGATGATACGAGAGAATTGATGATACGAGAGAATTGATGATACGAGAGAATTGATGATACGAGAGAATTGATGATACGAGAGAATTGATGATACGAGAGAATTGATGATACGAGAGAATTGATGATATGAGAGATTTGATGATATGAGAGAATTGATGATACGAGAGAATTGATGATACGAGAGAATTGATGATACGAGAGAATTGTTGATACGAGAGAATTGATGATATGAGAATTGATGATATGAGAGGATTGATGATATGAGAGAATTGATGATATGAGAGAATTGATTATATGAGAGAATTGAATGTGTGATTTAGAATAAAGAAGAGATCAGATGTACAATGCCGACTTTTTAGAAGGGGAATAATCCAACCATGACCGAATCATTTCCTCACAGACAGAATGGCATTTCTGTTACATTTGTCAGAGTTCAGTATAGTCCAATATCATGCTGTTGAATTACCTCTGATATAACAACTCCAGACTCTTTGACACGGATGACACACTCTACTTACTTCATTATGTTCATTGTGTCAAGGCTCAATCTTACCAGATATATGTTGGTCAGTTTATTCAACATTTTCACCAGTTTTATTTTCTTCACGTCCTCGTATTGACATATCAATAGTTTCACTATGTTAGAACCGCGAATGAGACGGGAACATCGGCAGAAATGAGAACATACAAACCCACACTGGTCGGCATCCGTGACAGAAGCTGGACACAAGATGGACAAAAGCTGGATAGTTAACTTTGGTCTCCGGAGAAACTCTAAATAATTTCAGGGCATGAGGAGGAAAATGCTCCCTCTCTCTCTCTCTCTCACACACACACACACGCACAAATATTATAAAGTGAGCTCTAAATGCTAATATAGAAAAAAAAACAGAGGATAAGAAAAATTATAGGATGCCATGGTATGGGAGAAAGGAATGAGAACGGCGAAAGACTGGCAGACTTCTGCTTTGCAAATGAGCTTGTTATTGGCGACAGCGAATTCCAGCATACGAATATCAACAAGGTAACTTATGTGTCAACTGAGAACAGAACACAAAACCAAATTGTTCATATATTTTTAGAAAAAAATCAGAAGGTCTCTACAACATGTCCGAGCGAAAAGAGGAGCTGGTGTTGCATCACCTTCTAGATTTGGCAGGACTCAAGCTAAAACTGAAGAACAACTAAAGAGCCAGGTGCTAGACGACTAAAATACAACATAGCACTTCTAGCAACCGAGCATAATATAGGAACTGAAGAACTCAGTTTTCTTAAGTAAATAAAAACTAGGGCACAAGCACAGTGGCGTACCTTGGCTAAATACCGCCCGGGACGAACTCTCAGTGGCGCTCCCACCCAACAGATACTTTCAATCGCACACATTAACCCTTAACATATAACCCTTAAACGTCACCCCTTCGCACCACCTAAGTTCGCCATCACACGTGCACAGGGTATCCCCCCTTGGCATCCGCCACTGCTGCACACCAAGTGTTGTTTACTCGCAGCATCCGGATACTGTTATTTCAAGTGAAACAAGTACCACGGAAACTATGACAACACACATTAGTGTTGCCTAGACGATTACGTCAAAGCTCGAATATTTAACAAGGGAGCAGTATCCACCGTATTCGATTATCTTGAGTCCAAGTACTTTAAATGTTAAATATAGTAATTATAGAATAGCTCTAGAAATAAGCAGACGGTGTCGATTGCTGTAAAGTATTACACAACTACCGCGATGTCCAAATGATTACATTGAGCAAGGGAACTGTCTGAGGACAACGTGCTCCCGTGTGCTGTTAGATAGTGAGATAGAGATCCCAAATAAGGTAATGTGTACCCATGTAGCATAACTAAGATAACATACTTTCCATTAACACTTCCTAGCTTTCATTAACTCTCTCTCTCTCTCTCTCTCTCTTTCTCTCCTCTCCCCTCGCTCTCCCTCTCTCTAGATATGTCAATTTATCACATGCTTTATTCGGTGGCGTAACTCAGTGCAATTTGCACAGTGTCGTAAACTCCATGTGCACCAAATGTGTAATGACTTTAATCTGGCTGGTACTAGAAGTTGGTCTCAGTCAGATAACAAAATGATACAACTTTTGTTACCATATGATATAGATACAAGTGAAAATGTGTGGGTTTGTTTGTTTGTGTGTGGCTTTGTTCGACAATGGCTTTTTCGTGGATTGGTGGATCTTGACCAAACTTGGCACATACATCCATCATTATCCGGAAGGAACTCTTGGGGGGGGGGGGGGGTGGTGAACTTTTTATAACATTCCGTTTGGGGCCAGCGGCCCGAAAAGTCGTTTTTTCTTATATGAGGTGTATCAATATGATAACCAACGAATACTCTTACATTGATAGATGTATCTAGACCAAACTTATTACACATATACATATGATTATCCATATTCAAATACCGAAGGAAATGGAACTCATAATATCCGTTCCTTTGGGACCCGGGGGGAGGGCTGTTTTATTTTTCCTTATATAAGCTATATACATATCAAAAGAGTTAGACAACACTGTAGATTCTATGTGAATTGATGTATCTAGGCATAGCTTTGTAGCAACACCCCCCTCTATTAACTTAGACCTTTTTAACCATATGCTTTCACCGTAGTAACTACGTTTTTAAGCCTAAGACTACGGCACTACGACGAGCCTAAAAAAACTGAGGTTTCGTTTGATTTATTTTTTCGTTTGATTTATTTTTAATGTAAAAAAAAATGGGGGATGTTTTCAGTAAAGCGGTACACATTTTTGTGTGTTTTATATATATATATATATATAGATATATCCTACCTAAAAAAGAGGAAAAAAATAAGAGTGGGCGAAAAAACCAGACAAAGTGAAGAAGAATGGAAAGAAAGTGATTTCAGGTTCACGGGTCCCATCCACCCGGGGTGCTGGTGATGTCTTTTCTTGTCTAGGCTTTAGTGGGGATTGAACTCCAGATCCACGTTTTGGTTTTAACTCAGTTTAAACCACTCGGCCACCCGTGTTGGAGTTGGAGCAATCTCTTCAGAGAGTAAACGTAGTGCTCACGCCCTAAGCAAACTCATAGCAAGGTAAAGCAGAAAATGCCTTCAATACCCCTAAGATACCAACAACATATAGAGGAGTGTGGAAACAATTTATTATTTAGTTTTTGGGTGCTCTCATTAGTATAATTTTAAACAAATTCACTCCTGTCAGATGTCATTTGCTGTCCATCCTCTATTTTAAGAAGCTTGCGCAGCTAGCGGGATAAATTGTCAAGAAACGAGTGCTAGTAAGATGTATCTATAAACTAGCTTATATAACCGGCGTGTTTCGGAATTGTATTCGAATAAACAACAATTCTATAGCCCTTAAATTAACATTGAAATTAAGCGCGATGTAAAAAAAAAACGAATTCAATGCCCTCTGGCCCCAAATGGAATGTTATAAAAAGTTCATAAACCCCCCCCCCCCCCTTATGTTCCCCCAAAGGATGGTGTAAATCACGTTGCGACTTGTGAAGGTAAAGCCATATATTATTCTTAATATTTCCAGAGGGAAAGTGATCTTATCAGCTTGAATCACGTAGGGACATGTGTTACATCGGGTACGATTGCAACTTTTGATCTTATCAGCTTGAATCACGTAGGGACATGTGTTACATCGGGTACGATTGCAACTTTTGGTACCTTTATGTGCCTGAATAGACGGGAGGTGGCTTCTAACTAATATGTCCCTAAGGCTCTTGTCCCTCCGGAAAGCGAAAAGATGAGGTTTTCTGAAAATCTCATTGTTGACAGGGTCTGCCATAAGAATTGAGCGGTTTTTTAGAACCAGAAAACGAGCTTTAAGGTTATGGGGATGAAAAGTTAAAATAAATTTTGACCTATCACTAGCGTCAGAGTGAGTAGCTTTAAAAGAACCTTGTCTAGTCATGTCTTTAACTCGAGTGACAGCTGCTTTTAAAATTTGCTCAGGATATGACCTTCGTCGGAAAAGTCCAACATTTCAGTCGTCCGTTTCCCAAAAATACTCATCATTGCTACAGAGTCTTCTCAATCTCAGCAACTGAGAAAAGTGAATGGAGTTTTTACATGATTGAGGATGGGACGATGAATATAGTAAGAAACTGTGACTGTCTGTTTTCTTATAGAAAATGGACGTAGATATGTTATTCTTGTTTAGGTTAATTTTTAAGTCCAAAAAAGTTGATTGTACTTTTATCGATCATTGAAGTGAATTTGACTGTTGGATGAAAATGTCCAATGAAGTCAATCAAACTTCCTAGATGTGTTATGTCCATGTTGGTCATTCTTATATAGTCACCTATGTTTACTGTTGGTTCACGTTCCCCTTTAGGATCCTGTTCCTCGGTGGGATCATGTTCCCAGTGCGATTTTATTCACAGTGGGATTATGAAGGGTATGTTTAGAGAAAATCCCCAGGAAAGTATAAAACTGAACTAACTTTTCAATAAGCTTGTAAATACCATTATATATCCCCGTAGAACAATATAGCACTTTCTGGAATATTCTAGATTAAAATTAATATCCTCCTCGAAACGTGTAAACTAGGGGTCGCAAACCGGGATCCCGAATTTCGAAAATACCGGAATATCGGACCATAATTCATGCTCGAAAATACCGGGATTGGATTTATGAAAACCGGGATTTTCGATAATCCCGGGATTTTATTTTCAATATTTATTTTAATAGTTTTTCTTAGTTTCCACGTCATAGTTAAAGCAAGACATAGCAATAATTTTTTAGATGTGCAAATCCATCACACCACGTGTCACAAGTTCAAAGAAAGCCGACCGATCTTTGTACTACTGTATCTTATTGGTCAAGAATCATGACGTTGTGATTAGTTTTGTTTTTTCATCGTGCTTGTGTAGTGTGTAAGTGGAGACGAGTCGCGACCTGAATGTACAGGAGGTAATCCCGTGTTATGGCGCATTACTCAAATCTCGGGGTCAACTTTTAATTTTTTTAAAATGTTGATTGCTTGATTTCTTTTAATTATGCCAAAAAACCTGCAGATTAAAAAAAATGAGTAAATCCGTATTTTGATAATCCAATACCTTAAGTTAAAGACACAGAAAAATAATGCTACTTCTATTTTGTGATAACAATATTAATAATTTACATTCAAATCATAATTGATTTTCTAGCTATTTTGTCTCAGGCTGAATTTCCCAGTTTATATGTACCGTACCTAGCCAAAATTTACATGTCTGAATGTTCCAATTTGTCTGTACCATACTTAGTCAAACATTTACGTGACAATTTAAGCATTTCAAAAAAAAACAAAACAACAACGTTTTACACGTCAAACCAATTCGATTGAATTAATAACTTTTTTAACATGATTTATTTTCCAAGGTTGATAGAAAGAGATGGGGGACCCTGAAAAAAAGAAACCTAAATTTTAAAAGCATATGAAGCTATCGGGAAAAAAGACATCAGTGTGGCATTATTTCTTGAAAGCTATAGATAATCTCTCAGCTAAATGTATTAGATGTAACAAGATATTTAAAATATTAGGAGGAACAACTTCAATCTTAATTAAAGTCTGCACATTCCAATGATTACTTGGCAGTGGCGTAGTGATGGGGGAGCAAGGGGGCATCATGCCCCGGGCGCTACTCACAATGGGGCGCCAAATGGTATATTTTACTATTATATTGTATGGTTTCCGAATGGGGGGGGGGCGCTAAAAAGGTATTGGGGGGCGCTAAAAAGGTATTGTGCCCCGGGCGCGAGTTAAGCTCGCTACGCCACTGTTACTTGGACGTATTTCTAAGGCCAGATTGCGACCAGAAGCGAAAACATATCGTGGATATTCAAAAGCTTGGTCAGACAGCGGATTCCTCGTTGGAAATATTTTTTGGATCTGAGCTTGATGAACTTGAAGATACACTACCGCTTAAGAGACAATTAGAAATTGAAATACAAAAGAAACTTCAGGCTTAGGATAATACTTCCAGACCAACGGATGGAGACATTGATACATTGGTAAAATAGAAATTGCTTTATTTGAGAAAGGCGGTTCTAGAGGAAAATATCTAGAAATTAATTATGATAGCATAAGGTCTATTCCTCCGACCAGTGTGGAGTCAGAGAAGATGTTCTCGTCATCAGGTTTCTTTTGTAACCATTTGCGGCCAAAGTCAAATGACCAAACATTAGACACGTTGTCATTTTACAATCTCATTATTTAAATTTGACCAAAGATTAAAACAACACTGTTTATATTAATATTTGATTAATAAAAATTTTCTAAATATCGAAAATACCGGGATTCCGGTATTCGTAAACTTCAATATCGAAAATACCGGTTTTGGCAAAAGCGACAGGTTTTGCGACCCCTAGTGTAAACTATACAACTAAATGCACTATTTAACTATAGTACATTTAAGTAGAAAGAGAGGCCACGGCGGGGGCCCATTCCATAATTGTACCGATTTAGTTTTGCCTGAGATAGGGGGCCCTATAAAAACCATTCGAATAAATTATGGAGCTAAAATTGAAACTTTTTCCCATTAAAATCTATTTTTACCAGCCCAAGAAATAGCTTTTAAAAATAATCGAACTTTCTAGAAAATTCTAGACCAGCCCTGAATGGAATGGATATTATCAATTTTAAATCCACCGATATTTCAATACGGACAATGAAAGGGTTTCTACCGAGTTAGTCCTAGATCCATCAATTCACATAGAAACTATAGTGTTTTCCAAGCCCATTGTTACTCGCCAATACACACGGGATTGCAATCGAAAAAACAACAACTTCTAAAGCATTTTCGTTAACATTGAAATTAAGCGACGGGTTAAAACAACAAGAACGACCCCAAAAAAAATATATAAAAAATTTTAACAAATAAATTTCTCTCCTATAAAAATACATCTATAATAACTTTTGTAGACTTTTCTTTCCCAATAGGATTAGGATCACGTTTCACGATGGGATCCCGTTTTCCGATTGTATCCCATTCGGATCCCGATACCGGTGGGATCTTGATGCCGGGGTTCCCGATTCCGGTGGAATCCCAATCCTGGTTTGATTAGGAGTCCGGTAGGATCACGATACGTGTGGGATCCCTATACTTCAGGGTTCCCGCTCCCAGCAGGATCCCTTTTCCCAGCGATTAATATCTTAATTAACTTTTAAGTTAACTTCAGTATAATATGAACGACAGCAACCCACAAATTTTTTCTTTTAAAATTGATTTAAATTGGGAACTCACCGGTACCAGCATCCCACCGGGAACGGAAAGCCCCAGGGAAACGGCATACCATAGAAAAACGGGAACCCATTGGAAAACGGGATTCGATTGGAATTCCTCCGGGGTCGGGATCCCATCGGAGAACGAAAGGTTTACAAAAGTTATTACAAATGTGTTTTTATCGGAGACAAATTAATTATTTAATTTTTTTTACTACAGCGTTTGATTTTGGACACGTCACTTAATTGCAATGTTTATTACAGGGCTGCAGAAGTTATTTTTACAAATGCAATCCCGTGCAACGGCCGGTATATTGGCTAGTAGATATATATATAAGTGAAAATTTGTATGTGGCTTTGTTTGCTTGTGGCTTTTACATGGATTGGGGGATCTTGACCTCATTTTGCACTTCTATCCATCATTTTCCTACAGGAACATAAAAAAAAAGGGGGGGGGGTTATGAACTTTTTATAACATTCCATTTGGGGCCAGAGGGCATTGAATTCGTTTTTTACATCGCGCTTAATTTCAATGTTAATTTAAGGGCTATAGAATTTTTGTTTATTCGAATACAATTCCGAAACACGCCGGGTATATTAGCTAGTTTATAGATACATCTTACTAGCACTCGTTTCTTGACGATTTATCCCGCTAGCTGCGCAAGCTTCTTAAAATAGAAGGATGGACAGCAAATGACATCTGACAGGAGTGAATTTGTTTAAAATTATACTAATGAGAGCACCCAAAAACTAAATAATAAATTGTTTCCACACTCCTCTATATGTTGTTGGTATCTTAGGGGTATTGAAGGCATTTTCTGATTTACCTTGCTATGAGTTTACTTAGGGCGTGAGCACTACGTTTACTCTCTGAAGAGATTGCTCCAACTCCAACACGGGTGACCGAGTGGTTTAAACTGAGTTAAAACCAAAACGTGGATCTGGAGTTCAATCCCCACTAAAGCCTAGACAAGAAAAGACATCACCAGCACCCCGGGTGGATGGGACTCGTGAACCTTGGCTGGCAACTCATTTAGGAGAAGGCAGCTCTGAATTCAAACCCGGATACACAATGACAATATTCCGACAGCTCCAGCGACGCTAAAGGTGCCAAGCTGTATCATCCACATAGGATGTTCCCTCAGGTTATCCAGGTGCGTGAACGGACGTGATTTGCTGTTTAGAGAACTATCTTATACACCTAGAGAAAAAACTCCAGGCTTTGTGATTCCGTCCTGCTAAGTCTACACCATCGTCACATTATGACAGACGGATGCCAGAATTTATTTCTCCATGAATTCAAGTCGATGCCCTTGGATTTCAAGGACACTTTTAGACAAACATTGAAACTTTTTTTTGTGCCCACCATACAATATGTCCTGCTCACACGGCGTGTTAAAAAAAAAAGAAAATTAGGATGCTGAGAAAGTCAGTCTTTTGTATCTAGGTGTTCTGTACCGAGGACTTGGTCCTGCCACGGCATACCAAGAAGACTGCTCTAAACTGTAGATGTCTCACTGCCCACGTCTCACAGTCCACGTCCCACTGTCCACGTCTCATTGTCCACGTCTCACTGTCCACGTCTCACTGTCCATGTCTCACTGCCTGTCTCACTGTCCACGTCTCACTGCCCATGTCTCACTGCCCATGTCTTAATGTCCATGTCTGACTGCCCATGTCTCACTGCCCATGTCTCACTGTCCATGTCTCACTGTTCATGTCTAACGGTCGCATAGGAGAGATATAAGTACACTTGAAACATTATTTTAAAAAAAAAAGAAAGTCTATCAAAAATTGTGCAAACAATATTAAATGGCTTTTATTTCAGTCCTAGGCCTGACAACGTCAGTTTACCTGGTTAGACCAAAAGTACAATTCAGGTTCCTACGAACAATAGCAGTCTCACACAACTGGTCAACCCCAGGCCACATCCGTCATGCCTGCGGTGAGTTTAGAAACAACATGATGAAGGAAAACGCCACAGTGGAAGAAGCAGACTTCCTTCGCTCTTCTCACTAGATGGCTGAAAAAATCCCAACACGTCCCGACCTTCACAAAATGTCACGTCCTTCACAACCTGTCCCGCCCTTCACAACCTGTCACGACCTTCACAACCGGTCCCGACCTTCACAACATGTCACGTCCTTCACAACCTGTCACGTCATTCACAACCTGCCACGCCCTTCACAACCTGTCACGCCCTTCACAACCTGTCACGTCCTTCACAACACGTCACGTCCTTCACAACCTGTCCCGTCCTTCACAACCTGTCACGACCTTCACAACCGGTCCTGACCTTCACAGCCTGTCACGTCCTTCAGAACCTGTCACAGCCTTCACAACATGTCACGTCCTTCACAACCTGTCCCGTCCTTCACAACCTGTCACGACCTTCACAACCGGTCCTGACCTTCACAACATGTCACGTCCTTCACAACCTGTCACGTCATTCACAACCTGCCACGTCCTTCACAACCTGTCCCGCCCTTCACAACATGTCACGTCCTTCACAGCCTGTCACGTCCTTCAGAACCTGTCACATCCTTCACAACATGTCACGTCCTTCACAAGCAGTCCCGTCCTTCACAACCTGTCACGTCCTTCACAACCTGTCACGTCCTTCACAACCTGTCCCATCCTTCACAACCTGTGTATTTCTTCACAACATGTCCCATTCTTGACAACATGTCCCGTCCTTTATTCCTTGTCCCATTCTTCACAACATGTCCCATTCTTCACAACATGTCACATTCTTCACAACATGTCCCATTCTTCACAACATGTCCCATTCTTCACAACATGTCCCGTTCTTCACAACCTGTCACGTCCTTCACAACCTGTGTCATCCTTCACTTCCATTTCCGCCCTTCACAACCTGAAATAATAATTTAATATAAATATTTTACTTCCAGGAATTAATCTCTTTTAAACTGCGACCTAGAAATGGGGTCTAGTTTAAGAAAAGATAATTAAACTCTGATTTGGTATCAAACATAAAACTATTTGTTTCGTTATTCAAGGATCAGCCAAATTTATTGTTGTAAAATAGTTTACTACGTCACAAGGCCAAGTGTTGTACAACTTTTCAGCTGTCCGAGGTAGAGGTCGATCTTATAAAAATTGGTTTTCAAATATAATGTACAGAAATAATATACACACATATTTTGGAAAATATTTATTTGTGCTCAAAATAATTTGAATATCTGGAACTAACCAAAAATAATGGCACCAAGTTAAATTTGGCAGTATTTGATATTTTCAAGTTGGAGGACATTGGGCTAGAACTCTCCCTCCATATTCCACCGAATACCAATGTCTCCTTCCATAATCAACTTAGGACCAGTGCCTTCCCCCATAATCGACCCAGGACGAGTGTCTCCCTCCAGAACCCACCCAAGACCAGTGTCTCCCTCCATAAACCACCTATGACCAGTGTCTCCCTCTATAGTCCACAAAAGACCAGCGTCTCCCTCCACAGTCCACCTAGGACCAGTGCTCCATCCAAAGTCCACCTAGGACCAGTGTCTCCCTCCAAAGTCCTCACAAGACCAGCGTCTCCGTCCAAAGTCCACACAAGACCAGCGTCTCCCTTCATAATCTACCCAGGACCAGTGTCTCCCTCCATAGTCCACCCAGGACCAGTTTCTACTGGTTTGCTTAACTTTTCTTTCGATTATGTCCGTTGTTTAATTTCTTAGACCATTCGGGACCGCTTCTTATTGTAGACAAGCCACCGGGATCATACTATACGCCACTGCGACCATACTATACGCCACTGCGACCATACTATACGCCACTGTGACCATACTATATGCCACTGTGACCATATCAGGTCTAGTTCAATGATTCATATTGAATGTTATCTCTGAACAACTGATAAACTGCAACACGTAGCTGCCATCATCAACACAGCGCAGACAACTCTGTTCAAGAAAAGAGTACAGGGAACAATCCTGTCTAATCATTGACAGATACCAATCTGACGTCTCAGATTTTTAGGTTTTCGCACCATCTCATAGCTCTGGTCAATGCCGGCTCATTAGTATTTTAGGCTCGGCTGAACATTTTTATTTGTAGGCCTGTTTAATTTAGGAATGTTCAATTGTTGGCCTATTTAATTGTAGACCTGTTTAATTATTTGGCCTTTTTAATTGTTGGCCTATTTAATTGTAGACCAGTGGTCATCGTTACTACAAACCAAGAACATAGGACCAATGCGACCATTTAAAGGTGTGTCATCTGTTGCCCCCATTCACTGTTGGTAGTTCACCCACAATAAAATGAAAGTTTCAGAATTCCCGAAGTTAGAATTTGTGTCACTACCCTCTGAACCAGCGACACCTTTTTTAAACCATTAGTGAACGTCATAGTGAACACACTGCGCATGAAAAAAACACTCTCGTTCCTACGGATATTTCAATTAGAATTTCAACATTTGTTAGAGATGTCAGGGTGGGGCTGGGCTTGGTGGCTCATATACTTATGTGGGGGTTTCTTGGTGGGTAATACAATTATGTGGGGCTGGGGTGGGCGGGGTGGGTCATACACTTATGTGGGGTTGGGCTTAGTGGGTCATACATTTATATGGGAAAGGGGGGCCTGGTGGGTCATACATTTATATGGGAAAGGGGGGCCTGGTGGGTCATACACTTATGTAGGTGAGGGTTGGGCTTAGTGGGTCATACATTTATATGGGAAAGGGGGGGCCTGGTGGGTCATACATTTATATGGGTAGAGTGGGCCTGGTGGGTCATACATCTATATGGGGTAGGGTGGGCCTGGTGGGTCATACACTTGCACTGGATGAAATAAGGTTGAGTAAGAGTAAGAGATGGGGGGAAATCACCAATATATAATACTCGTTACTAATATCATGTAAAGATAGGGAGGGGGAGGCTAGTGGCTCCACCTGGTAAAGTAAATTGTACTGAATATGAAGCAATATTTGTATACGCATCGTGACCAGCGAGCTCATGGGATGGTGCAGGATTTCGGAATGGGGCCTTTTGGTATCGATATTTTCCTTTTTGGCATCGATATTGCAGGCGCCATGTGTGGTTCTGGTTTGGTAGAGTGCTCTCCCTTTGTTTCTTATTTGTTTCTTTGTTTTTGTTTTTCAGGGGAATGGGTTGAAAAAAAAAGGGGGGGGGGGGCGCGCATTTTGGGGCTCGCGACCGTTTGTCCATTTTTTACGGTTCCTTTTTTAAAATAGAGTTTAGGCCAGTTGTGGCCAGCCCGTATGGCTTAGCGGGCCAGATGTGGCCAACCCGTATGGCTTAGCGGGCCAGGTGTGGCCAACCCGTGTGGCTTAGCGGGCCAGGTGTGGCCAACCCGTGTGGCTTAGCGGGCCAGGTGTGGCCAACCCGTAGGGCTTAGCGGGACAGCTGTGGCCAACCTGTATGGCTTAGCGGGCCAGGTTTGGCCAACCCGTATGGCTTAGCGGGCCAGGTGTGGCCAACCCGTGTGGCTTAGCGGGCCACTTTGATAGGAAGTAAACCGTCACGGACCACATGTTATTACACTTCATATTAAAGATTTCAATAAAAAATGTAAGTCTCTTCCACTACATATCCGCAATATACCGACCATCACAGTCTTGAAAACTGCACTCAAAACACATCTTTTAAAACTCTACTATCATGACTGATTTCCCCCCTCCCCCCTTTTCCGCCCGATAAACGATGCTGCTGGGGGCCGTCCATGGCTTGACATGTAAATAGGTCTTGAATCGGTGAAGTAAATATAGATTTCTTTTGTTTTATATAATTAATGTACGTTAATTTTTAAGTTCATGATTATATTTGTTGAATAGATGTACATCGGGTGATGAGCCCAGCCCAAGGCTGGGGTACACGCTATAGAAAACTACCAATAATAATAATGATAATAAAAACCGATGATGTCGTATGACTTGATAAGCACAATGTTGGACACATGGATCTGCTTGCATTTCTGCAAGTATGTGTCATGTGACGCAATTGTTAGGGGGCAAGTTATTTCATTATGGAAATACGAGTTCTCACAACTGCCTTTGCAATACTGTTGTATGCTCCCATGGGTCGTGATCTTGACAAGGGAAATGAAATTAGCGATACGGCTTCGTGCATGTCTTTGCCATTTGCAAGAAAACTCAGTTCATGGGCGCCCCTTACATTTTTTTAGTCGCATGACTGTCACAACTCTGAAGTTTTGTGGGACATTTATTTATACTTCTTAGTACAATTGATAAAATTATTTTTTTCGATTGTTTTGTTTTAGTCTTGGAAGATGTAATCGTAGATAGCAGCGATGAAACATATGACTAACAGATAGTGGTGCGCCAATGAAATAAGAACAAGTTAAAGGTCAGTGGTGACCTTTCTGTGGTAAAAATTGTGTTTTTTCATCGATGACTGTTATCTGGGCGGGTATCCATGCATAAGGAAACGCTGTAGTGAAGACCCAATGTCCTTATCATTTGTTTGTTAATGAGATAGCCACAGAGGTCAGCTAAATGTCAGTGGAGGTCACTGATGACCTACTGATCATGGTGTTTTGTATTGTCATCAAATATGGGCAAGTGTAAAAAGTTTCAGCTGAATTGGAGGCCACGAAGTGGGTCGAAATTGAGATGCAACATTCCACCCGCAAACTAACAAACAAAAGGTCATGGCAACTTAAGAAAAAGAATATAAAAATAAACAGCCCTAAATGCCGTACATACATTTGTATCTATTCTCAGGGTCGGTTCACACGATCCAATTTTCATTCAAGCATTTGATACAATTCGTGTATGAAGCCTTGTCGCACCTTTCAAATTACTATTTGATCAAATTCCCCCAAAAAGAAACCACGCACAAAATAGTGAGTTCATACAACAAATTGACGCGAATTTTGATCGTGTGTCATGACGCAATGCTGAGTAAAGCAACAGAATACAGCTTTAACTATTGTGACGTCATTGAATCTTTTTAAAATCCTTTATAATGACTTCCCTTTTCTTCGAGTGTTTCTGTGTTTCAGGCAAAATCTTCGGATGACTAATCGACCAACTTCCGTCATCCTTTCGAACTGAAACTTGGCACATAGACTCGTTGCTAATGACAACACATGCTATCAAATTTTCAGCCTCACCCCAACCCCCCACCTCCCCCCCCCCAAAAAAAAACAACAACAAAAAAACAACAGTTTTTCCTGTTTTCATGGGTTAAATGAATGGAATATGATTTGTTCGAGGGGTGCGTGTTTTGGTGTTGAGATTAATTGTGTAGCTGTTGCTATGGGCTTTGCATTTCTGACGTATTTGGGTATGCAGTAATAATAAAATGTTTTTTTGAAGGTGAAAATGAAGGAAATATGAAACGTGTTTTCGCCAGAAGTTTACCCATTTGCATCATAACCGCTTCTTAATAAACTAGACTATTTGACCCGATGTTATCGGGGTAACAATGGTCGGCACTTTGCGATAATTTCTACCTGCTATTATGAAAACGCATCACAATTCCTCATTTTAAAAAGAAGTATCTTTGTAAAAAGGTTATGCTTCTAACATCATTAAACGTTTTAAGAAGTATTTTTCTGCCATATATTATAAGCCTCCCCTACGCCCTTTTGTGCCCTTAAACTACAATTCCCCCTTCTAAACAGGACCTTAAGTTACCAAAACTAAATAATCACTTTATAAATCATTACTGTCACTACAGGAGTTCATTGACGGCTGATTTCTACGCTAGAGAAATACTTTAGATGTCATCTGTTTTTAAATTGTTAAAAGTTGGGCCTACACTACCACTTTTTGTGCCCCTAAACACTTTTTTTTTCTCTAAAAATTGTGAAAACTTAATATAAAATTTACAACAAAATCTCTATATACCATTTAAATAAATTTTAGATTAACGGAATTTGATATACTGATATCTTAATTAAAATTTAACCAAACTTTTGCCTTTGTTTTCTACTATGTTGACGGAAAATCGTAAAACAAAGAATTATTTTATCCAAAGAAGACTTTCTGAACCCTTTTTCACTTCTGTAACAGACTTGGGGATATTTTTACAGAAATGTTACTAATCTCATAACCATAGACAGACACTTTACTTTTCGCAAAGTAAAAACGAAAATTTATTTTCACTTTTTGAAAGACAATCTCAATCCATCTCCATTTTTCAAAATTAAAATTTCCCGTGTGTTTAATGATTGGGTTTTGATATTCATGGGTACACTTATGTGAATGTACCCACGTTTGGTCAACGTCATTGGTTATTAAATTAAAAAAAAAATGGAATTCGCATTTTGACGTCAATTGCGTGTTTATTTATATTAAATTGATTTTAATTTTATTTCCCAATATTAACAACGCACTAAAAACAGATGTTTGGGTTTTACCGATAAATGTGATTAATGATGTAATTATAAGTTCATAATTTTTTTATTACATAACTTTCATATTCTTATAAAATGCTAAAAATAGTTATTTATTGTTTATGTAAATATATTTGTAATTAATAATAATAATACTTAAACATTTACTTAAATACAAGCGGTAATTTTTTAGCACGTTTAAATTTATTCGATTTCCGTACAATAATAGAAAATCACTCTTTTTGTCTTTCCATTTTTCTTTAATTTGTTTCTGTCTGGTATTAGCACCCACTCCTATGTTTTCTATTTTTTAGGTAGGATATATGTATAGATATATATTATGTAAATTTGATTTATACTTATTTAAATGTTTTGTTGTTGTACTGATGAAGGCATGTGCCGAAACCTCTACTTGTGTATTATGTAAAAATATTATTATTAAAGCTTAATATATATTGTTATATTGACACAGATTGTTCGTGTCTAATTAATATTTGTCTTCAAGAATCCGAACGTATTTAAATTAATTCGTTTTTTTTTTGGGTGCCACATTCGATGCCCTGGCTCAATCTTATATATTCTTCCGTCTTCGCGAGACGATGGAGTAGCTATGTAGTACTACACTTCGACGAGTGGCTCACTAGGCCAATCCTGGAATGACAATCTTGAATACATTTCTCGCAGGAGAATATTGATTCCTAATAAGATTTGGCCTATATATATATTTTGTAATTGACGTACAATTAAATAAATGGAAACAAAGTTGGATGTCAACGAAGTTTTACGAAAAACTTTGCTGTTAGGGGTTGTTTAAACTCTTGTCAAAAGGAATTATGGTCAGCTGAATGGTCAATTGAATGGTCAGCTGAATCGTCAGCTGAATGCAGAGCGAATAATTTTATTGAGATAAATCAAACATCCAAGGGACGCAATATTTGACGTGGCGGGCCGCGGGTTGCCCATCCATTTTAGGTTTTTATCAACATGGGCTTGATCAATCCCATTAAGCGAAGGTCTATCCACGGTAATTTTATCAATTGAGGTATGTGAGAATCGTGGCAACAACCAAGGGTCTCAGTACTCAAACGTTCCTGGATTAAAACGTCCCTGGACTCAAAGGTCCCTGAATTCAAAGGTCCCTGAACTCAAAGGTCCCCGGACTCAAAGGTCCCTAGACTCAAAGGTCCCTGGGTAAAATGGTTTCAATATATCGTCGACTGCTGTTCAAAGGCGGTGTAGTCCTAGTTTTAGTCTCCATTTCTCCACTGTGCCTGGCGACCCCAACATCCAGCCTCTCTTTGAGCATTACACATGCCTTTGTAGTATGAACAAGATCCGCAATAAACATGTAATTACATCCCGTCCTTATATGTGTTATACATGTAATTACAACTGACCCTTAAATGGTTTTTACATGTAATTACATGTTATTACAACTGACCCTTAAATGTGTTTTACATGTAATTACATGTAATTACAACTGACCCTTAAATGTGTTTTACATGTAATTACATGTAATTACAACTGACCCTTTAATGTGTTTTACATGTAATTACACCCCCTACCTATTTCAATACAAAGTTTTTGAGGTCAAGTTTATTTGGAGTTGTTGGTTACGCTGTTGTTCGTTACGTTGTCCTCGATGTTCGAATTTTATGGTGGTTTTTATGGTAACAGTTTCTTCTCTTGCCTTATCTTAAATTTAGAAGCACTTTTCCACATAGTAGGGGATATAAAAATACTATAGGTCAGTGGCGTAGCTAGGAGGGTGCGGACCGCACCGGGTGACACCATCTCAGAGGGTGACACCAAATTGAAAAAAAAATGCATATTTTTACACTGCTCGGTCGAAACGAATTTCATAGAACAATTGCTGATCACACGTAAAGTGTCCACATAAGATGACCACATAAGATGACCACATAAGATGACCACATAAGATGACCACATAAGATGACCACATAAGATGACCACATAAGATGACCACATAAGATGACCACATAAGATGACCACATAAGATGACCACATAAGATGACCACATAAGATGACCACATAAGATGACCACATAAGATGACCACATAAGATGACCACATAAGAAGACCACATAAGATGACCACATAAGATGACCACATAAGATGACCACATAAGATGACCACATAAGATGACCACATAAGATGACCACATAAGACGACCAATCCAAATACGTGCTTTATTAAAATTTAATGGTAGATGCGTCAGAAAAGATCTGACCCTATAATTAGGTCACAAAAGGACCATGATGCAAAGCCGATTGAAGTGTTCGGTAATTTTCGTAAGTGACACCTTTTGCCGAAAATGCTTCATGTATTCATTAATATTTTCCTTCTTTGCTCCATTCACTCATTGATGAGATGTTTACATTGAACACACTGGAATGTTGGTGAAAAGATTGTCAGCCACTCATTGATGAGATGTTTACATTGAACACATTGGAATGTTGGTGAAAAGATTGTCAGCCACACGTTGGTGTGCTCATCATGCTGCTGTTACAACAGTGAAAGATAAGTTTGATGAATGTTTGGCGGCGACTGAAGCTCTCTGTGTGATCCTCTGGACCATTTGGATTGGAGAGTTACAGCACAAAGTCTTTTACATGCTGTCTGTTATTTCATGTTTATCTGCTACCTTTACCTTTGGGCTGATCTACCATTATTTATTTTAAAATAAAGGGTGGTGGTGAAAATGTTTGACAGTTGTTGACAAGGGGGAGGGGGGTAGATTAGTTGACGTCAACAATCATGTTTTCTCTATTAAAATTTTAATCTTAAAAATTGACTGGTTATTACATTATTTTTAAAAAATGTATACGTGTAAATGAATGTAAGTAGTCTTATAATTTGTTTGGCTTTTCACAATATAAGATTTATTTAATGTGTGTCTGTCTGTGCACTGCAGATGGCTGGTCATAATGTTAGCACACGTTGTTAGGGCAAGAGAAGTCAAAAGTTGGCCTCTCTTCACCTATAGATTCTGTTTGTCGCAAATGACTAGGGTGGTATGTTTGCGATCATGTTGCAGGTAAGGAACATGGACAACGCTCAACTGCAACGTGCAGTCAGGATAAATGGTATTGATAAAGTAGTAATACGATATTTTGAGAATAAGGGGAAAGTAAAGTGAGTAACAATAATAACATCGCTGCTTGAACGGATTTGCAAAATCTGTAACATCTATTTCGCATCACAAGTCATGTTGAAAAAGCATGTTCAACAGCACCGCCAGTGCCCTCTTGAGCATAAGAAATTACCACCTGCTCCTCAACAAAAAAGGATTCGACCAATGCGAGTAGCTGCCAAGAGTATAGATAGCTTATGGCAATTATTTCTCACACTGACAATGCTTCTATTTAAAGTGCTGAATGGTTAGATGAGGAGGATGTTGACTTGTCTGGTAAATCAGTTCCGCAAGATGAAATGATAAATCAGCTACTATAGACTATGCACATCAGGGGCGTTATTTCAGGGTTTTTTCTTTGGGGGAGAGGGGGGCCAAAAACCAAAACTTGGTCGGCTTGTTAAGTTGTTTATTACTGGAGGCGCCACAGTACATAGCAATAAAATAAAACCTGAAAAATCAGAGGCGGGGGGGGGGGGAAATGCCCCCCTGCCCTACCCAGATGATGTCCCTGATGCCCATTGTTACGATAGAGCAACACCTGGCTACTCCATGGCAAGATGATAGCAGCGAGAAGTTATATTATAATTGTCAGCTTTAATGACAATAATCATATTTATACCACAAACAATGATATTTAGTCTTTAACAACACTTTCATTGATTCTGCTTTATAAAATTTGAGTGTAAAGCCTTTTTAACTTGTTCTTAAACAAGCTAAAAATGCAATAAATTGTTTGTACTACAATTTTGTTTCATTAAAATAGATCAGCACAAAGCAACATGTATTTATATTATAATTCATTTTAGTGGGGGGGTGTTAAAAATGTTGACATAATTTTACCGGTGCGGTAAACTCACGGTGTCACCCTCTCCTTACCACCCCCTCCTCACCACCCCCTCCTCACCACCCCCTCCTCACCACCCCCTCCTCACCCCCCCTCCTCACCACCCCCTCCTCACCCCCCCTCCTCACCCCCCTCCTCACCCCCCCCTCCTCACCCCCCCTCCTCACCACCCCCTCCTCACCACCCCCTCCTCACCACCCCCTCCTCACCACCCCCTCCTCACCACCCCCTCACCACCCCCTCATCACCACCACCTCACCACCCCCTCACCACCCCCTCACCACCCCCTCCTCACCACCCCCTCCTCACCACCCCCTCCTCACCACCCCCTCCTCACCACCCCCTCCTCACCACCCCCTCCTCACTACCCCCTCCTTACCACCCCCTCCTCACCACCCCCTCCTCACCACCCCCTCCTCACCACCCCCGACTCCCCCGATGGATTTCTTAGTCCACAGTATAACAATGACAAGAACTAAAACCAATGACTTGAAGGTCAGGAGGTCAAAGTATTTAAGAACTGTGACATGCACTTAGATCGCCCATTTTGGAATCATTGGAAAGCTGTATTTGTCAGACTCTAGATACATATAGCATCCTGTCATTTATAAAAGTTATCGAGCACTTCAATCGGCGTTGAATCATGGTCAATACGATGTTTTTCTGACCTAATTATAGGGTCATCTCACTTCTGACGCATCAAGCTTGAAATTTTAATAAAACACGCGTTTGGATTGGTTTCATGTGTGGAAAGTTGACGTGTGATCGGTGATCCTTTTATGTCACTCGGTTAGACCGAGCAGTGTGCGCTCTGTTAATTTGCAATTTTTCAATTAGGTGTCACCCCCTTTAGATGGTGTCACCCGGTGCGGTCCGCACTCCCGCATCCCCCTAGCTACGGCTCTGGACTTGTCCCAGTTTTTGTGATTTTATTGTACTTAATTTAAAAGTGTATGATCAAACACAGGCCAAACTCATCCAGGAAGAATGTGCTGAACAAAACACTATCGTTATAACATAGGCACCCGTCTCATTGGCTAGAGAAAATATTTGTACCAATATTTCCATTTGTAAACTTTCACAGTTTCAAGCAACGAGCTATTTTTAACATTTAAATATATACGTCAATAGTTTGTTTGCCTACTAATTCAGGAGGTTTAAAATATATTTGGGGTTGGAAATGCTGAACTGGAATTCAATTTCTGAGAATTTTATTCGACTCCATCCTTATAGGTCAAACTCCGACCCATCGACTCCAAAAATGAGTCCTTGTCTGCGCCCCTGCTGAGTGCTGCAGAAAACCTTTGCTGACTTTATAAACGCACTCATGGCTTAAACTTTCGTTGCCCAGTTATCACTCATGGCTTAAACTTTCGTTGCCCAGTTATCACTCATGGCGTCACTTCCCATACAGTAACGCGACCTGAACATTGCAACAAAATAAAACCCTGTGTACATATAAATAGACAAATCGGAGACTTTGTGTACATATTACCCAACACTCTATCGAGTACTTTCTGCCACACCTTATTTAAAAAATCTAGGTTAAATGTCCTCCAGTAGTGTCAAATTTTGCTCAAGGACATTTACATTTTTTTAAAAAGGAAAGGAGTTTGTTCATAGAGGATATTTTATATTGTTGGTTGAGGGTACCTGTAGCTAGAAGGGAGTAGTAGGAGCAAGGTACCGTCTCAACAACAACGGGGGCACTGGGCAATTAAAGCAATTAGCCCCCCCCCCCTATTACCCTCAGACCTTTTCAAGTAATGTTAGGCATTTATGACCCAGGCTGGCCTATGTGTTTGAGCAGTTTTTCTTTCACACTGTTCGGTTGGGGGGTGCATTGGCATAGAAAGGGGTGCAGAGGGGGCGCTCGGACCGGGGTGGCAATTTTTTTTCTCTTTTTATTTACGGGTGGCATTTTCGACCCATTGGAGAGCATCTTGGTGGTGGGACAGCAAACATCTTGGCCCGTCCCAGGCGGCACTAACCCTAGCTACGTCAATGGAATTGGAGGGCATCAATCGGAGCAAAAAATAGGCACAATGACGCCCCTGACGCGCCACCGGCTTACATTAACATACATTCCTTCCGGTTTAGGCGCCCAACAGAAGTGAGGCCGTCTAAATTAAGGTTACCTTGACCTTGTTGTGATCAGGGCCGTCTTCACAACAGAGGAGGCCCTGGGCCAGTGGCCAGTGTGCCCATGCATTAAGGCGGCCCTGGTTGTGATCATGCACATCCTTTATTTTAAGTTCTTTCTAATCAGTAGAGTTGTCTTGGAATGTTTAATTCAAGTTATTTATTTGTTAGAAAAACTTTCTTAATAAATGAATTTTAAAACATTTGACGATTGCACTGTTGTAACCAAAGAATATACTTCTTTGTGCAAAACTAGAGACAACAAAAACACAACAACAACAAAAACACAACAACAACAAAAACACAACAAAAACAAAAACACAACAACAACAAAAACACAACAAAAACAAAAACACAACAACAAAAACACAACAACAACAAAAACACAACAACAACAAAAACACAACAACAACAAAAACACAACAACAACAAAAACACAACAACAACAAAAACACAACAACAACAAAAACACAACAACAACAAAAACACAACAACAACAAAAAATGAATTGATTTGAAAATTGAAATGCTTGTTCATCAAATCTTGGCAGACATGCTTCCTACTGCACTTTGAAAGGAAATGAAATGTTAAACCAGTTTTTAATATTCAAGTACAAGTGATGCCCTTTATAAGCCTACATAGGTAGCGTGATGCCCTTTATAAGCCTACATAGGTAGCGTGATGCCCTTTATAAGCCTACATAGGTAGTGTGATGCCCTTTATAAGCCTACATATCTCGTGTGATGCCCTTTATAAGCCTACATAGGTCGTGTGATGCCCTTTATAAGCCTACATAGGTCGCGTGATGCCCTTTATAAGCCTACATAGGTGGCGTGATGCCCTTTATAAGCCTACATAGGTCGCGTGATGCCCTTTATAAGCCTACATAGGTAGCGTGATGCCCTTTATAAGCTTACATAGGTGGCGTGATGCCATTTCGAGATGCCCTTTATAAGCCTACATAGGTCGCGTGATGCCCTTTATAAGCCTACATAGGTAGCGTGATGCCCTTTATAAGCTTACATAGGTGGCGTGATGCCCTTTCGAGATGCCCTTTATAAGCCTACATAGGTCGCGTGATGCCCTTTATAAGCCTACATAGGTAGCGTGATGCCCTTTATAAGCTTACATAGGTGGCGTGATGCCCTTTCGAGATGCCCTTTATAAGCCTACATAGGTATCATGATGCCCTTTATAAGCCAGAAGCCCGTTGGAAGAGTGAAGCAACTGACCAGTGTTCCTATGCCTTAAGACGGCACTGGGCACCAGCAGATAGTAGGAGATACCAGTAGTTTGTGCCCTTGCACAGGGCGCCGTGGCCAAAGGGGCGCCCAATAAATATTTAAATTCCCTTAGGTTAATTATAGTGAGCTGTGAAACTCGGGTCCGTTGTCGAGAAACGGTCTTCTAACTTTTCATACAATCGCTTTTCACACAATGAGTTTTCATACAATGAGTTTTCATACAATGAAAGTTGCATTCTTTATTTAGATCCTAACACTGGGGTTGGGGCCAACCGAAAGGATGTGGAAATTAATTAATTAATACCGTATTTCCTTGTCCCTCTTACAATTATTTCAGCAGAAAGATTATGGGGAACAAAAAGCTTTCCGGTGCGCAAAATAGCAAGCGCAAAGCATAAAAAGTACGTCTTAATCGGAAAAAGAGCGGAGCCATACAGGGACGGGGAAAGGGTGCCGAACGGGTGCTTCGCACAGGGCGAAAGTTGACCTAAGGCTTAACTTTGGCGCCCCTTATAAGTGTAATCATAAAAGGCAAAAGCTAGTTATTCGGTGATGAGTTTATTACCTATGTTCTTGTTTTTTTAACAAACAATGAGATGTTCATTGTGATGATTTGATGTTCTGAGGTAGTGATGTTGTGATTTCTGAGGTAGTGATGTTGTGAGGTAGTGATGTTGTGAGGTAGTGATTTCTGAGGTAGTGATGTTGTGAGGTAGTGATGTTGTGAGGTAGTGATTTCTGAGGTAGTGATGTTGTGAGGTAGTGATGTTGTGAGGTAGTGATGTTGTGAGGTAGTGATGTTGTGAGGTAGTGATGTTGTGAGGTAGTGATGTTTTGAGGTGGTGATGTTGTGAGGTTGTGATGTTGTGAGGTAGTGATGTTGTGAGGTAGTGATGTTGTGAGGTAGTGATGTTCTGAGGTAGTGATGTTGTCAAAAATATGATTATTTTACTCTTTGCTTTCTTTGCATGGATTTTATTTGTTGTCTGCCCTTGCTTTATCAAAACCCACCCTGTCCCAATGGGATGATCACACCAATCCATCATTAAACTATCTATCATTAAAATATCACTCTGCCACCTACTTCCGCAACGGTGGATCAAAGGCGGCACTCCTTGATAGTTAAACAATTATCCGCCCATGAAGTATAATAAATGAAGTCATACACTCCTCGATTCTCCTATTTCCCCAGGTTCTCGTGATTGAGACGATGCCTGGCTACTCATTGACAGACCAGCACAATGTCACGAAAGTCAAGGACATTGAGCGCTATCACACGATCCTCCTGCACCAGGCTGACCCCAGCACTAACTTTACCAAACATGGCAACACCAACCCCGCCTTCATTCCAGACAACCTTGATGAGCAGACGGTAACACCCCCAGACCGCATCATTACCCATGACAGCATTATTACCCATGGAGGACCTCCAGACAGCATAATTACCATTGGAGGTAAGAGCTCTATGTTAGAGGTCATCCATTAATGGTTTCATATCTGTTTACCATGAAACTAAGCAGGCACTGCTGGTCCCCATATTGTGGGTCTATATTTATATTCAGCTACGTTTTTGTTGTTGTTGTTTTTTTGGTGTTTTTTTTTGATAAGGTGGAACTATTTGCTAATGAAATATTTAACACCTCTAATAATAATTACCACTTGGCTTTCTTGGTGAAAACCTAGTTGCTAGGTTAGTTCTAAAGACAAAGAAACGTGATCACGTCACTACACCACGTCACTCCCTCCATTGGCTCCCTTTTGCAGGCACGCATTTATTACATGCTGTCTTTTCTCTGTCATAACTTTTTCCCTGGTTCCTGCCCTTCCTATCCTACTAAAATTCGTATGTCTATTCACCCCTTCGAAAACTTCGTTCTGTTCCCAAAACACGCACTAAAACCTACAGTGAACGATCTCTCTCTCTCTCTTTATGCGCCCCCAAACTATGGACTTTTCTCCAATATAACATCCGCAATATAAAGACGATGCCAGCCTTCAAAACTGCACTCAAGACATATCTCTTAAAACTCTGCTAATCCGACTCACTCTCACCCCCTCTGACCGATAAACAATAATCGATGCTGCTGGGTGCCGTCCATGGCTAGACAGGGGTCAATAGTACTTGGGTGTACGAGGTCAATATTTTTACACAGCTGTTTGTAAATGAAACATTTTATGTAACTGTTTTTCAAAGTCACGTTTTTTTAAATGTGAAGCGCGGTGTGCCTAGCCCTTTGCTGCGGTACCGCGCTATGTAAGACCACTTTAATAATTTAACTGATTAAATGGTAACAACTCATAAAATTAAAATAACTATTGAATTGGGAAGAAGAGTTATCTGTCCTGTTTAATGTAGAACTGACATAATCTGTGTTGTACATTAATTTACAGACAATGACAAAATTGTTTCAGATGTGGTGCAATTAACTAAGACACATATTCTGGTGAAGGTCAGAGATTACTCTCTTATGTCCCCGGCTAGTACATTGGCTCCCAGCTCCATCTGCTGAGCTAAGCCATACAACATTTTCCTCACATAGGGTTCACCAACCGCCCTGGCTTCCCCCGGGACATCTAGTGAGGGACATTCAGTCTGCAGGTGCGCTAGTGTCTCGAGGACCAGGCTGCAATGCCTGTAGGTGTGATGTTCCGAGGCTGGACTTTAGAAAATTCTTCACTCATAGATCCGCCCCTGAAAACCCCTTGTAAGATATACCATTCCTCCCCCTTGTTGTGCCCCACATTATCATAGACACTCACCCCAAAAGCGTGAATTTAGTGTTCATCTCCTATCATTGATGAACATAGAGAAAATAATACCTTACCCCCCCCCCCCCTTTTCGGTATTGCCCTGGAGACAGCAAAGCGGAGTAACGTCCCTTGTTGTTATTGCATTCTTAAACCAAGTAGCTCACGCAAAAGCGTGAATATGGATTTTGTACCTCACACCGATAAACTTTGAGGGTAGAAGGTCAAGCCCGCAATAGCAGAAATGAACATCATTGGATGGGAAAGTATACAAAATTTAAATCATCCAATTGAATCATCACCCAACTCGAATAAATAGCCAGAACAAGCAAGAATCTGTCCTTTATGATCTTATCACTTGACTGTGAACGCTGGAAGAAACTAGACTTAGACCTTCATTGGCGTGATACATAACTGCAACCCAGGCTATTAGCAAGTATATGACTTTTAAGATCTGATCACTTAACCGTGGACGCTGGCAGTACCTAGACTTAGGACTTCATTAGCGTGATCATTAACTGCGACTGCTACCTGGAGTACTACCTGGTTTCTATCACTGGACCGATTGACCTTGAAACTGGAACTAGGGGATTGATCTACATCCTACACCAAACTACCTGACGGCTACTAGGACTTCGAGATCCAGGGACTCTTTCTACCGCGATTCGTCGCTGGAGAGTCATATTCCCCATCGCTGAGATCCTACGGAACTCACGACAGGGAACTCCGCCTTCACTTATCTACACTCGTGATCCACCGAGATCATCGTGGAAATATATAAACGTTAAGTTCCCACGGAATGAACATAGTATCTTGAGCATTTAAAATGATGATAACGTTATGGTATCAGTGACAATTGAAGTACATTGGAATATATCGTCTAATTATAGGACATCCTTTTATGTATATATATTAATTACCAGGAGTATATTAAGGAGAAATTTGTAAATAATCATATTCAATAAATCCTTGTATTTATTTCTCCTTTAACAACTAGTTCGTTTCAGTCTATACTTTATGTACATAGATAGGTGTTATGTCTGTGTGGTGATTGGGCTTAAGTAAATAATCCCTAGACTGAGTGCCAGTAGGATATCTCGTACGAGAGATACTCCTCAATACTAAAGTATAAGACAGATCACCACAGTAGGTAGGATCCCTATTGGTGTCCAGCCGCCAGAAGTATGCGCATATGGGACAATGCTTGGTGCGCATTTGCATCACTAAACTTTGCTGTCTGCGGCCTAACCCCCACAATGTGTCATGTTTGCTAGGAGTGGGCAAATTTGAAAAGACGCCTCTGGTGGTCGTGTTGTCTGACCATTGCCTGTACCACTTCGTCCTGAAGTGGTCTGCCAGCCAGTTCTTTATTCCCAAATAAGTAATTGGTACTTCTTGCTGAGGCTGCTGTTTTCGCCAGAATGTCCGCTTTCTCGTTTGCCACTGACATTGCCGTTACCTGGTATCCATTGCACTGTCACATTGCCTCATAGTTCATCGATTTTGCACACGTCATCAATGATAAGTTAACAAGATGATTGGTACCCTGTCTCTTCCCCAAGATTTCGAGAGCAGATCTTGAGTCCAAGAACAAGATCACATCGAGCCCCTCAAGCTCGTTTTCTTTCAGTGTAAGATACACGCTCTCTAGGGCCCTGTGCATAGCCTCAAGCTCTGCCTCAAAGTTTGATGCTGCAGTTGAACAGGACCCAGAGAGTTCATGATTTTGAAGCCCCCCTGCTGGGAATAGTGTGAGCGCACCATGCCCAGCAGTACTTTAGCTCAGATTGGCAGAGCCGTCCGTGAACACTTTCACAGGTATCTTGGAATACATAGCCATGGTCTCAAGGGCAGCCGCTTTCTGAACATGTTCAGGGCTACGCTTCGTCACTGCTGCATCGGTCAAGGCCAAAAGTATGGAGGGATGTGTGGGTTCCGCGTATAGCGGATTGAGAGGGAGTAGGGTCAGGCTTTCACTATTTTGGGGCAGGTTGACTGTCCTTGCCAGCTCCACGACCTGGTGCATGAAAAAGGATTTCTTTAGTCGCCTGCCCGCCACCCACCCAGTTGTTCTGTTTCTAGAACGAAGGTTCATTCTCGTATAGCCATCGGTACCTCTCTACGGTACTTAGCATTGCCTT
The DNA here is from genome assembly GCA_964017045.1 of Omphiscola glabra. Classification (NCBI taxonomy): domain Eukaryota; kingdom Metazoa; phylum Mollusca; class Gastropoda; family Lymnaeidae; genus Omphiscola; species Omphiscola glabra. The sequence continues at coordinate 4,800,193 of OZ024800.1, forward strand.
TTCCCTCCTTATTTCTAGCGGTTCTACATTGGCCAAGACCTCTACAGCAGCTGTGGGTGTAGTCCTGAATGCATCACAGATGAATCTCAAGGCCTTATTCTGGATTCGGTCCAACTTTTCCAATGCGGTCTTGCTTGCAAAGGATTGGACTGGATTGCTGAATTCCATCAACGACCGTACACTGACTAGGAATAAAAAAATTCTTCATCAAATTTATAATGACGACTAGAGAGTGGGTAACGCGATGTTTGCTGTAATTGTCCATTCTTTCATTGTGACGCAACGAATAGTCCCTGGGGTTGCTACGTCTGTGGGGTTTAGCCACTTCCATGATGAGTTGTAATTTAGCGTTTTAAAACTTGGTTCGACTTTTATTAGTAGTACATCTTTTTTTATTACAGAAACGGGTTATGGGTATTTTTTTTTTTTAAATCAGCCTGAATTTGGGATCGAACCCACGACATGTAACAGACATATCTAACAAACATATCTAACAAACACATCTAACCAATCGTTTCATTGATTGCCTTTTTTGTATAACTGACCAGGACCATGTTTGTTCATACTCTAGACAAGCTATTATGATATGGAGGTAATTCTGCTAAAAGTGAAATAGATCTGGACAGACACTGACAAGTGTCAAACCAGGTAGATCTGGACAGACTATATAACAACTGAATACCAAGTAGATATTGTTATGTAGACGTCTTGGCGTCATGAGTAAATGTGCTGTGCCACTCCATATCCACCCTTTCCACCATGAATACGCTCTATTTGTTCTAAAGAATGCTATCATACGACGCACTTTCTAGAATATTTTCCTAGAGTGTTCAAATGAATCCGTGTAAAAAGGCCGGCAGATATCCTAGCGGACACAGATATCCTAGCGGACACATATCCTAGCGGACACAGATATCCTAGCGGACACAGATATCCTAGCGGACACAGATTTTGTCTGATTTTCCTAGACATGCACAAGACGTTATATAATTGCAAGACTGTATTCTATACACGTGTGTGTGTGTGTATGTAAAATAATATTTTTATATATATGTATATATATATATATATATATATATATATTAATAGAACTCTTATAGATTTAATATTTTTAGTATGACTAGTTTTGATATCGTTTTTCTTTGCATACCCGTTTTCATTCCTGTGTTACGTATTGTTAATTGTACATGCCGAATCTTAACACATATTGAATTTTCAAAACTGTGTAACGGAACGTTACAACGTGACACAATGTCGCAGCTGGAACCAAACGTACGGAATCTAGAAGTTTCATTCAAATAAGGAAGGAAAAAGACACTTGGCCGACAAGCTGGAGTGCCTTATTTCCAGCTCGTGTCGTCTCATTTCCAGCTCGTGCTTTCTTATTGTAACCTCGGGACACCGTTCGTGGTGTCTCTGTTCAACCTCTAGGACACAGCTCGTGCTTTCTTATTGTAACCTCAGGACACCGTTCGTGGTGTCTCTGTTCAACCTCTAGGACACAGCTCGTGCTTTCTTATTGTAACCTCGGGACACCGTTCGTGGTGTCTCTGTTCAACCTCTAGGACACAGCTCGTGCTGTCTCACTTGTTTTTGTATTGCGTTCTTTCATTGGATTACGTTTACTGTTGCGCATGACATCTAAATGTCGCGAGCTGGGTTTGGTATTGCGTTCTTTCATTGGATATCGTTTTCTCTCGCACGAGACATTCTCTTAGACGAGATCCGTCGGGTTTGTTCGCTCCCAAATGAAAATCTGCCGCTTCCTCCAAAAGCGCATGTGTCGTAAATGTGTGGACTCGCCCTGCACGGTCCCTGCCGAACGCAACACACAGGTAGAAGCTGGGAACCTATGGACCGTCTAACATGGACACTGTCGTGTTCTTTTCTTTATATTTTACTGCTTGTTATAAAATAAAATTAATTCTGCGAAATAAATATTGTTAACGGTTAAATAATGTTTGAGTAATGTCTTATAGTTTAGTGGCAATGTGTACAGTTACATAGACCTTTTGCTGCAATAACATGCCAATGGTGTACAGTTACATAGACCTTTTGCTGCAATAACATGCCAATGGTGTACAGTTACATAGACCTTCTGCTGCGATAACATGACAATAGTGTACAGTTACATAGACCTTTTGCTGCGATAACATGCCAATGGTGTACAGTTACATAGACCTTCTGCTGCGATAACATGACAATAGTGTACAGTTACATAGACCTTTTGCTGCGATAACATGCCAATGGTGTACAGTTACATAGACCTTTTGCTGCGATAACATGCCAATGGTGTACAGTTACATAGACCTTCTGCTGCGATAACATGACAATAGTGTACAGTTACATAGACCTTTTGCTGCGATAACATGCCAATGGTGTACAGTTACATAGACCTTCTGCTGCGATAACATGCCAATGGTGTACAGTTACATCCCACTCCTCTATTATTTACTTTTCTTCAAATTGTCAACAAAAAACACTTACATGAAACTGTTGCCGTTTCAAATACAAAACAATAACACAATAACAAAGCCTTTTCAATTCTGATTTGTTTAATCAACAATTTATTTAAAAATCAGACGCGCTAGGAACCTCACAGGCAAAGAGAACCACTTCTTTAACCCTCCAGCAGTGGATGTCATTCATCCGGGCATTTCTGGCCAACCACAGCGACATGCAGTCTTCCTTCTGCCAATTATTTGGTTCACCCCTGATCCAATCAAAATAAGGTATGTACCTCCCGCTGTGCTGGAAAACCCAAGTGCCCTCGCGTACCCGGTCGGTGCCCCCCAAAAGAACGCTCTCTGCTTTTAAATTGAGCCGGATGACGTGACTTCTGAAGGCGTGGTACTCGCTGGCGTCGTCCAGCTCAACCAGGTACCCACCGGTCGACTGACAGATCGCTTGAGCCGTGTCCACTGTCTCGAATTGAAATTTTGAAACGAAATATCGATGACCCCCATAGTGAAGCGCCCCGTGGAAAAGAGCACCCCTTGCTTCATGCATAGTCCTTAGTTCTTGTCTCACTGCCGCGAATCGGTTTTCGCAATGCGTTCTTTCATTGGATAACGTTTGCTGTTGCGCATGACATCTACTTACATCCCATCTGGCTATCGTGAGCTGGGTTTGGTATTGCGTTCTTTCGTTGGATATCGCTTTCTCTCGCGCGAGACATTCCCTTAGACGAGATCCGCCGGGAATGTTGACCCCGAATGAAAATCTGCCGCCTCCCCCCAAAAGGGCCAGTTTCTTAAATGTGTGGACTCGCCCTGCACGGTCCCTGCCGACCGCCACACACTGGTAGAAGCTGGGGCTCTGCACGTATGGAACCGTCCACTCTGCTGATAGGAATGGATGACTCTGGGCGGCACTGTACACAGCCTTGTAACTACCAAACGGGAAGGAATGGGTTAGCCGGTCGGACCAGTTATCGCTGATTTGACCTATATGCTGGGAGCTTGAGCCGGTGGTCCTCAGAAGTTTAAGTGAGAGTAGTGTTTTGACGTCGTCGCCCTCACATGGGTAGAACGTGCATTTGATTGAGAACTTCTTGTTGACCCCATGGTCAACATGAGTAGGGTTGGTCTCTGCACGTAAGCAGGCGTCTGTAAATATATAAAAGAGATTTCTTCAGAAAACGTCGGAGTATTCGGAGGCGGAGATTAATTGACGATTGGGAGTCGAACTCTCAAATGCTACGTAGAATGAGATAGATGCTACAATCAATGTCTTGTTCTATGGGTCATCAGTTCTGCTACCAATGCCTTGTTCTATGGCTCGTCAGTTCTGCTACCAATGTCTTGTTCCATGGGTCATCAGTTCTGCTACCAATGTCTTGTTCTATGGGTCATCAGTTCTGCTACCAATGTCTTGTTCTATGGGTCATCAGTTCTGCTACCAATGCCTTGTTCTATGGGTCATCAGTTCTGCTACCAATGCCTTGTTCCATGGGTCATCAGTTCTGCTACCAATGCCTTGTTTTATGGGTCATCAGTTCTGCTACCAATGCCTTGTTCCATGGGTCATCAGTTCTGCTACCAATGTCTTGTTCTATGGGTCATCAGTTCTGCTACCAATGCCTTGTTCTATGGGTCATCAGTTCTGCTGCCAATGTCTTGTTCTATGGGTCATCAGTTCTGCTACCAATGCCTTGTTCTATGGGTCATCAGTTCTGCTACCAATGCCTTGTTCTATGGCTCGTCAGTTCTGCTACCAATGTCTTGTTCCATGGGTCATCAGTTCTGCTACCAATGTCTTGTTCTATGGGTCATCAGTTCTGCTACCAATGCCTTGTTCTATGGGTCATCAGTTCTGCTACCAATGCCTTGTTCTATGGGTCATCAGTTCTGCTACCAATGCATTGTTCTATGGGTCATCAGTTCTGCTACCAATGCCTTGTTCTATGGGTCATCAGTTCTGCTACCAATGTCTTGTTCTATGGGTCATCAATTCTGCTACCAATGCCTTGTTCTATGGGTCATCAGTTCTGCTACCAATGTCTTGTTCTATGGGTCATCAGTTCTGCTACCAATGTCTTGTTCTATGGGTCATCAGTTCTGCTACCAATGTCTTGTTCTATGGGTCATCAGTTCTGCTACCAATGCCTTGTTCCATGGGTCATCAGTTCTGCTACCAATGCCTTGTTTTATGGGTCATCAGTTCTGCTACCAATGCCTTGTTCCATGGGTCATCAGTTCTGCTACCAATGTCTTGTTCTATGGGTCATCAGTTCTGCTACCAATGTCTTGTTCTATGGGTCATCAGTTCTGCTACCAATGTCTTGTTCTATGGGTCATCAGTTCTGCTACCAATGTCTTGTTCTATGGGTCATCAGTTCTGCTACCAATGCCTTGTTCTATGGGTCATCAGTTCTGCTACCAATGTCTTGTTCTATGGGTCATCAGTTCTGCTACCAATGTCTTGTTCTATGGGTAGTCAGTCTAGCTACAAATGTGATACCTGTCTACTGCTGCATGTGTTTAATATTATTTTGTTTGTTTCGTGCGACTATCAACCCTTAACTATTTTAGTGCAAATGTTTTTAAAATCCAATTTTAGACATCTAAGTCAATTTAATCTACCCAGATTCTTTCGGAAAAGCTGCACACCTCTTTCCAAAAAAAATAAAATTTGACTCCGATCTGTGAAAATGTATCAACTTATGTTGTGTTTAAATACATGAACAATAATATAAGTATAATGCTTGCTTTTTTTGGGTTAAAATTTAGGACGTGAAACATTTTCAGTCATGTGTTACCTGTTAAAGAAATGAGGCAAGCCAAAGAAATGAAAAGGAGGCTCCAATACATGTTTCTGACAGCGACCTGGCCAACTGCTGCACACGCATGCGTCGAGAACGGACGAAGGCTCTGCTTATATAGAACTACGGGAGCTTTGTTGAAGTACTCATAAAACGTCCATGGGTAGTTAACTCTAATTAAATGTGCACGCCATTCAATACACATTTGAGTAGAGTGGGGCCCCCTTTTATGTGTGTGACACATGGATGTGGATTTTGTTTCATATTGGAATGCAACTTCTGTGTTTATTTATGTTGAAGAACAAATCTTCAAAAAGTGTACCGTCCTTATAAATACGGACTGGAATACTATTAGAAGTCTTATAACATTGCAATTTTTTGTTTTTTTTGTTTGTTTGTGGTTGTTGTTTTCTTTGTTGTGAATTTGATCTCATTCTAAAACATTTTATATATATATAAAAGCTCTGATTCAATTTCCCCATGCCCTTTGACATGGAGAGTTGCCTCATGTTCCGTGAACATAACACCAAAACTATCGTATTTGACGTACACCACACACTACATTTCACAGTCCATAGCTGTAATATCGACCAGGTTTCCAGTGTCAATGTTGCCACATTGCCAAAAGGGACAGAATGAAAAGTTGCTTATATGCCAGGTTGTAAAGACAATTTATTTGAACAAATTCATCTCTCCGAAATAAGTGAACAATTCAAATTTTTTAATTCAAAACAAGTGAATGTTTGTTATCAAACAAGTGAATTTTGTAATTAACCAAAACCTTTGGCGGACATAGGAAGACTATGAGGGAGGGTTAGGGCACTTTCGTAATGAGAGGGGGCGTAGGGGTTGTTTCTTCTGTTTGCTAATTTCTTAGTTGGGAGGTTGTGTCTTTTTTTTAAGGGGGGGGGGGTGTTTTTTTTTAAGGGGGGGTGTGTTTTTTTTAAAGGGGGGGGGGTGTTTTTTGTTTGTTTTTTTAAATCCGATCCCATTGAAAGTAGTTAGCCCTAAATAGCAAGCTACCGTCGTAAATATGGTTACCAAGATTTTCTCAGTATCAAACCAATGAAAAGTTTTGTGTGATCTTATGTACGGCAGATTCGGATTATATGATCTTATTGTATGGCAGACTTGGTTTGTGTGATCTTAGGTATGGCAGACTTGGTTTGTGTGATCTTAGGTATGGCAGACTTGGTTTGTGTGATCTTAGGTATGGCAGACTTGGTTTGTGTGATCTTAGGTATGGCAGACTTGGTTTGTGTGATCTTAGGTATGGCAGACTTAGTTTGTGTGATCTTAGGTATGGCAGACTTAGTTTGTGTGATCTTATGTACGGCAGATTCGGATTATATGATCTTATTGTATGGCAGACTTGGTTTGTGTGATCTTAGGTATGGCAGACTTGGTTTGTGTGATCTTAGGTATGGCAGACTTGGTTTGTGTGATCTTAGGTATGGCAGACTTAGTTTGTGTGATGTTAGGCATGGCAGACGTTTTAGGATAATATTTCTACAAAACTTTATTATGAAAGTCATTGAACTATTCCAGTGGTCCTCAAACCCACGTCTCTTGAGCCGCATGCACTTACATAATATATCATTAAGAAGAACTCAAAGAAGGGCGCACCATTATGAATTATTTAGTTTATGGCGCCCCACTAGGAACAAGGTTGAAACCCATTAGGCAAGTTGAATGGCAAAAACCATTATAGGCGGGGGTACTTGTAACAACTCTCAAGTCATATGACCGTAACAACTCTGAAGTCATATGACTGGAACAACTCTGAAGTCATATGACTGTAACAACTCTGAAGTCATATGACTGTAAATACTCTGAAGTAATATGACGGAAACAACCCTGAAGTCAACTGGAAAAATTCAACTTCATGTGTCATGTTGTTGTTAAGATCTAGTTAGTGAGTTGTATGTAGATTTATTTCTCTATACTAACTGTCTGGGTGCATGGTGAGCAAATCTCAAGTTGTTGGTCTTGAGTTCAATCCCCGCCAAAAGCCCTGTCAAGCGAACACATCACCAGCACCCCGGGTGGATGGGACTCGTTAACCTTGGACGGCACCCCGGGTGGATGGGACTCGTTAACCTTGGACGGCACCCCGGGTGGATGGGACTCGTTAACCTTGGACGGCACCCCGGGTGGATGGTACTCGTTAACCTTGGACGGCACCCCGGGTGGATGGGACTCGTTAACCTTGGACGGCACCCCGGGTGGATGGGACTCGTTAACCTTGGACGGCACCCCGGGTGGATGGGACTCGTTAACCTTGGACGACACCCCGGGTGGATGGGACTCGTTAACCTTGGACGGCACCCCGGGTGGATGGGAATCGTTAACCTTGGACGGCACCCCGGGTGGATGGGACTCGTTAACCTTGGACGGCACCCCGGGTGGATGGGACTCGTTAACCTTGGACGGCAACTCATCTAAGAGAAGGCAACTCTGAATTCAAACCCGCAGAAAGGCGGATATAAACGACGCCACTGTATCATCTATATGATGTTCCCTTGGGGTTATCCAGCGGCGTGGAGAGAGGCTATTTGCTGTTGGGAACCAGCTGATAATCCTAGGAGAATAATTCCAGGCCTTGTGGTTTTCGTCCTGCGAATTCCAAACCATCGTCACCTTGTGACGGACGGATGCCATAAAAAAAACTGTCTGTACTGGACACGTTTCTTGACAACTTGGAAATAGACTGACACCTTGCTTTTCCTCTAGTCTCGCGGCACAACAGTGTGCCGCCGTAAAATGGTTGCAGTGCTCTGCGTCTGTTGATGTGTTTATGTGTGTGTGTGTGTGTTTTATACGAAATGGGGAACTGAGGGACTGCTCTAAGCGTCACAAACTGTGTATAGATCATTACGATCTACATACGTCATTACATTGTAGATACTTCATTACGTTGTAGATACGTCATTACATTATAAATACGTCATTACATTCTAGACGCTTCATACATTCTAGTCACGTCAAAAACTCTAGATATGTCACGAACTCAAGATATGTCTTAAACTCTAGATACGTCACTGAATAGTATAAATAACAGAAATTACTGCATTACAACAGGCTATGTTGAGGAATTTAAATTTGTCAAGATTTTACTAAGAATAATTGATGGTGGAATATTGATATTCTTGACAGACTTGACAGGCTTGACTTGACAGACTTGGAAACACTAGGTATACGTGACATGACTGATTTGACTTGACAGAATTGAAAAAAAAGACAGATTTGTTAGATTTGACATACTACGCAAATCCATAAAAAGAAAATTGTGGACATTATTTACATTACAAAAATACACTTATTATAAAGCATAATCATGATGAGATCTTTTTAAAAAAGCATCGTTTGCTTTCGAGAGCTATCGCTAACGTTCATCCATCGTTACGCCCGACTCCCAATACACCGCCACAGGGTAACCCGAGTTGTGCCCTCTTGTGTTACAATCAGTGTAGTTGTGCCCTCTTGTGTTACAATCAGTGTTAACTGTCCGTACCGTCTCTTTTCATACACCCAGTTTTTTTTTTACATTCGTCCACACATTGCTTAAGATCATACATTTACTGCCGCCCCCACACACCAACGATTGCCGCCCCTACACACCAATGATTTCCGCCCCTACATACCAATGATTGCCGCCCCTACACATCAACGACTTCCGCCCCTACACACAAACGATTGTCACCCCCTACACACCAACGATTGCCAAACGTACACACGAACGATTGCCGCCCCTACACCCCAACGATTGCCACCCTTACACACCAACATCGAGAATTTTAATTCTAGTCCTTCAGATGTTTCCTTATCCTGTAATGTGACCTGACTCAGATGTGCCCTTATCCTGTAATGTGGCCTGACTCAGATGTGTCCTGACTCTACCGCTGTGTCCTTAAAGTGGGTTTCAATACGGAGATTCCGGGCGCTACAAGCATCCCACCTAGTTAGAGCCAACGAATTTCCTGTGGGAAGTATCAGCTTTCAGATCCCATTTCTCACAAATATCAGCTTTCAGACCCCATTTCTCACAAATATCAGCTTTCAGACCCCATTTCTCACAAATATCAGCGTTCAGACCCCATTTCTCACAAATATCAGCTTTCAGACCCCATTTCTCACAAATATCAGTTTGTTCCTATTTGTTTGAGTGATAAGTGCATTTTTGAATGTTATTTGGTTATGAAGTTTCGCTGTACGGATTGACTTAAACGACATTTTCTTATTAATAGTTTATTTAATGGTTAAGTTTTTTTACTTTATAAATTGAATAAAAGTATACATTTGTAATGAAAAAAAATTAAAAACTTATTAAATGTTAAAAATGCCGAGCTAATTTTGGGGCGTTTTAATAATAATTTTAAAAAGTATTCAATTATTTTATTAATTTTACTTTTAAGAAGGGGAAATATATATTTTCGGTTTTGTCACTTGCGCTTATTAAAGAAAAAGAAACTTAGAGCTTTGGCTAAAATAGTCAGTTCGCTCTGTGACGTCAAATAGCCTGTTTATTGATAATAAATTGATATTAATTGTATTTCGCAATATGAACAACGCACTTAAAAATGCACTAAAACAATAAATGTAGGGGTTTTCCCGATAAATGTAATTACTATGTAATTCTTAGATCATAATTATTATTTAAAAATGCATAACTCTTAAAATGGGAAAAATGCTTTTAACAGTTCCTTAATAGTTATTTTAAATGTATTTGTAATTTAGAGTAATAATACTTTAACATTTACTAAAGTAGAAGCGGATTTATTTATTTTTTTCCGCATTTAAACTTATTCCATTTCTGTAAAATAAAGAAATTCACTTTCATTGTTTTTAAGATTGCGAACGTATTTAAATCGCTTCGTCTCTTTGACGTTATGGTCAGCCTAGCTCATTCTTATATATAATTTACCATTTGTACAACTTCATTAATTCCTTTCCAGATTTTCTTTTGTTTTGTTTTTTGTTCTTGGCTTTTTTTTTTTTTTTGTAAGTCTAACATTTACGTGAATTTTGTCATGGCTTATTTTCATGCGACACACCTACACCTAGCAGGCGACACACTACTGTGTCGCGACGCACAGTTTTGAAAGCTCTGCTGTACCAACTCTGAACCTCGTAGCTACGTGCTGGTCAATTTTGAAACCATAAAATTAAGGGAGATAATAATTTTTTTTAAATTGTAAAAGATGTATAAGTTATTGTCTCCCTTGTTCTGTCCTTATCTTCTTGTGTACGTACCTTGTAACGAAAAACAGCGAGATTTAGAGAAGGGGCAGATTTTCAGCCAGACTAAAAGAGAAAAGACATGATGTTACAACAAGATTTACAACATTGTTTTACACATCTTGATTTTGTTTGACCTACATACGGGAAGATGACCAAGACAATTGTTGACTTGAGCAGCGGGGCTTGACTTGAGTGCCTTGACTTGAGTAGCAGGACTTGACTTGAGTAACATGCCTTGCTTTGAGTAGCAGGCCTTGACTTGAGTAGCAGGCCTTGACTTGAGTAGCAAGCCTTGACTTAATTAGCATGCCTTGAATTTGAGTAGCAAGCCTTGACTTGAGTAGCAAGCCTTGACTTGAGTAGCAAGCCTTGACTTGAGTAGCATGCCTTGAATTTGAGTAGCAAGCCTTGAATTTAAGTAGCAGGCCTTGACTTGAGTAGCATGCCTTGAATTTGAGTAGCAAGCCTTGACTTGAGTAGCAAGCCTTGACTTGAGTAGCAAGCCTTGACTTCAGTAACATGCCTTGACTTAAGTACAATCCTTTGACTTGAGTATCAGGCCTTGACTTGAGTAGCAGGCCTTATCTTAAGTAGCTGGCCTTGACTTGAGTATCATGCCTTGACTTGAGTAGCATGCCTTGACTTAAGTAGAATCCCTTGACTTGAGTATCAGGCCTTGACTTGAGTTGCAGGCCTTGACTTGAGTAGCATGCCTGGACTTGCGTAGCATGCCTTGACTTAAGTAGAATCCCTTGACTTGAGTATCAGGCCTTGACTTGAGTATCAGGCCTTGACTTGAGTAGCATGCCTTGACTTGAGTAGCAGGCCTTGACTTGAGTATCAGGCCTTGACTTGAGTAGCAGGCCTTGACTTGAGTAGCAGGCCTTGACTTGAGTATCAGGCCTTGACTTGAGTATCAGGCCTTGACTTGAGTAGCAGGCCTTGACTTGAGTATCAGGCCTTGACTTGATTAGCAGGCCTTGACTTAAGTAGCAGGCCTTGACTTGAGTATCAGGCCTTGACTTGAGTAGCAGGCCTTGACTTGAGTAGCAGGTCTTGACTTGAGTATCAGGCCTTGACTTGAGTAGCAGGCCTTGACTTGAGTAGCAGGCCTTGACTTGAGTATCAGGCCTTGCCTTTAGTAGCAGGCCTTGACTTGAGTATCAGGCCTTGACTTGAGCAGCAGGCCTTGACTTGAGTAGCAGGCCTTGACTTGAGTAGCAGGCCTTGACTTGAGTAGCAGGCCTTGACTTGAGTAGCAGGCCTTGACTTGAGTAGCAGGCCTTGACTTGAGTAGCAGGCCTTGACTTGATTAGCAGGCCTTGACTTGAGTATCAGGACTTGACTTGAGTATCAGACCTTGACTTGAGTATCAGACCTTGACTTGAGTAGCATGCCTTGACTTGAGTATCAGGCCTTGACTTGAGTATCAGACCTTGACTTGAGTAGCAGACCTTGACTTGAGTAGCAGGCATTGACTTGAGCTGTATGATAAGGAGAGTTTCTCAATTCGTCAGCCTCATTCCTCCTCATCTATTCGGTCAAATGGCAAGGCGACTGGAAATAGACCAGGATACAGTAGATGACCAACAGTGTGTGTTTGTGAGTGTGTGTTTTACTGTGCTCTTTATGCGTTCTACGTCGCAGGAGTTGTCGGAATTTTCATTGCGTCAATGTAATGCCGCCTAAGAGACTCCATCATCAAGTGCTGGTAATGTTTTTGCTTTTTGCTGGTGATTAAAATAGAGTCCGCTTAATTGGTATAGACATAGTTTTGGACCACTTGGTGGCGCGACACAACAAAATAACAACAAGCAACCATCATTTATGCTGCTATATATACTCCTAACTGCAAACTCCTCTCCCCCAAACGGGGCCATCATTCGGTCTTCCGCTACCCCAATGCCCTCACCTCTCTCACAATCCATCACCCTCCCCCTTACTTCCAAGACTCCCCTCTACTGCCTCCCTAACCCTAACGTATACATAGTCCATAACCCTAACGTATACATAGCCCATGACCCTAACGTACACATAGCCCATAACCCTCCTTTCACTCGTATCCTCTACCCACCCCACCCCACACACTAGCTCGGGGGTGTCACGTATACCATTTTTAAAGTATACACTTGGCACCAAATCCTTGCATGGCAAACAATGAACAATTTCCACAAAAACAAGGTCCGGTGATGTTTAAGACCAGGTCCAGTGGTGTTTAACAGGGCCGGCCTTAGGCCACTGCAACCTATGCGGCCGCAGTGGGCCCCGCAACTTTATTTTCTAATACAAAATCTTAATTTTCACTTATTATTATTATCCTTATCCCTACCCAAACTGGGCCCCGCGCAATCCGTTTCGCATAGGGCCCCGCAATTGTTAGGGTCGGCACTGGTGTTTAAGACCAGGTCCAGTAGTGTTTAAGACCAGGTCCATTGGTGTTTATGACCGAGTCCAGTGGTGATTAAGACCAGATCTATAGTATTTTTAAAGACCAGGTCCAGAAATGTTTAAGACCAGGTCCAGTATTGTGTAAGACCAGGTCCGTTGGTGTTTAAGACCGGGTCCAGTGGTGTTTAAGACCAGGTCCATTGATGTTTAAGACCAGGTCCAAAATGTTTAAGACCAGGTCCAGAAATGTTTAAGACCAGGTCCATTGGTGTTAGACCAGGTCTAGTAGCGTTTAGTTTTAGACCATGTCGTCCAGTAGTGTTCAAGTTTAAGGACAGGTCCATCAGTGTTTAAGACCACGTCCAGTGGTGTTTAAGACCAGATCCAGTAGTGTCTGAGACCAGGTCCAGCGGTGTTAAAGCTAAGAACACATTTAAATAAAGGCGGCCATTTTTCTTCCAAACCGCGGAATTGATTCAGCAGTTGTCTCCAATCGAATCCGTCACACTAAGCTGGGACAACGGGCAGGACAAGGAGTGGGCTATGAGGTGGGTAGGGTTTGGAAACGGTGGGGCGACGGGTTGGGACAAGGAGTGTGCTATGAGCTGGGACAACGTGCAGGACAAGGAGTGGGCTATAAGCTGGGTCAAGGAGTGGACTATGAGCTGGGAAAGGAGTGGGCTATAAGCTGGGACAAGGAGTGGACTATGAGCTGGGACAAGGAGTGGGTTATGAGCTGGGACAAGGAGTGGGCTATGAGGTGGGACAAGGATTGGGTTATGAGTTGGGAAAAGGAGTGGGTTATGAGCTGGGACAAGGAGTGGGCTATGAGGTGGGACAAGGATTGGGTTATGAGTTGGGAAAAGGGGTGGACTATGAGCTGGGACAAGGAGTGGGCTATGAGGTGGGACAAGGATTGGGTTATGAGTTGGGAAAAGGAGTGGGTTATGAGCTGGGACAAGGAGTGGGCTATCAGCTGGGACAAGGAGTGGGCTATGAGCTGGGACAAGGAGTGGGCTATGAGTTGAAACAACTGGAAGGATAAAGACTGCGCTATGCGGTGGATCAATGAGTGGGCTATCAGATGGGACAAGGAGTGTGTTATGACGTGGGGCAAGGAGTGGTTTATGAGTTTGTGCAAGGAGTTGGCTATGTGGTGGGACAAGGTGGGGGCTATGAGCTGGTACAACGGGCAGGACAAGGAGTGGGCTTTAAGGTTGGACAAGGAGTTGGATATGATGTGGGGCAAGGAATGGGCTATGAGGTGTAACAAGAAGTGGGCTATAAGGTGTAACAAGAAGTGGGCTATAAGGTGTAACAAGGAGTGGGATATGAGGAGGGACAAGGAGTGCGCTATGAGGTGGAACAAGGAGTGGGCAATGAGATTGGATATGGAGTGTGTTATAAAGTGGGGCAAGAAGTGGGGTATGAGTTGAGGCAAGGAGTGGGCTATGAAGTGGGACAAGGAGTGGGCTATGAGGTGGGGTAAGTCGGTGGACTCGTTAAATGTTGGTCCGGTGACGTCACTATGCTGCAAAATTTAATACCAGTTTAAGAAAGAGATACAACATCTGACTACTTGAGTACCGGTACATTGCCTACAACATCTGACTACTTGAGTACCGGTACATTGCCTACAACATCTGACTACTTGAGTACCGGTACATTGCCTACAACATCTGACTACTTGAGTACCGGTACATTGCCTACAACATCTGACTACTTGAGTACCGGTACATTGCCTACAACATCTGACTACTTGAGTACCGGTACATTGCCTACAACATCTGACTACTTGAGTACCGGTACATTGCCTACAACATCTGACTACTTGAGTACCCGTTGCGCCTAAGAATGTTGTGTGAAGTGTCTTAGTTTAAAAACTTCCGTTTTCCTTACACGTCCTTCGCGATTGTAGCATTAAATGTTTGCAGAAAATATTCATGGAATGCCTTACTTGGGCTTCATAGAGTGCCTTACTTGGGCTTCATAAAATGCCTTACTTGGGCTTCATAGAATGCCTTACTTGGGCTTCATAGAATGTCTTACTTGGGCTTCATAGAATGCCTTACTTGGGCTTCATAGAATGCCTTACTTGGGCTTCATAGAATGCCTTACTTGGGCTTCATAGAATGCCTTACTTGGGCTTCATAGAATGCCTTACTTGGGCTTCATAGAATGCCTTACTTGGGCTTCATAGAATGCCTTACTTGGGCTTCATAGAATGTCTTACTTGGGCTTCATAGAATGCCTTACTTGGGCTTCATAGAATGCCTTACTTGGGCTTCATAGAATGTCTTACTTTTGCTTCATAGAAAGCCTTACTTGGGCTTCATAGAATGCCTTACTTGGGCTTCATAGAATGCCTTACTTGGGCTTCATAGAATGCCTTACTTGGGCTTCATAGAATGCCTTACTTGGGCTTCATAGAATGCCTTACTTGGGCTTCATAGAATGCCTTACTTGGGCTTCATAGAATGCCTTACTTGGGCTTCATAGAATGCCTTACTTGGGCTTCATAGAATGCCTTACTTGGGCTTCATAGAATGTCTTACTTGGGCTTCATAGAATGCCTTACTTGGGCTTCATAGAATGCCTTACTTGGGCTTCATAGAATGCCTTACTTGGGCTTCATAGAGTGCCTTACTTGGGCTTCATAGAGTGCCTTACTTGGGCTTCATAGAATGCCTTACTTGGGCTTCATAGAATGTCTTACTTGGGCTTCATAGAATGCCTTACTTGGGCTTCATAGAATGCCTTACTTGGGCTTCATAGAATGCCTTACTTGGGCTTCATAGAGTGCCTTACTTGGGCTTCATAGAATGCCTTAGTTGGGCTTCATAAATTGCCTTACTTGGGCTTCATGGAATGCCTTACTTGGGCTTCATAGAATGCCTTACTTGGGCTTCATAGAATGCCTTACTTGGGCTTCATAGAATGCCTTACTTGGGCTTCATAGAATGCCTTACTTGGGCTTCATAGAATGCCTTACTTGGGCTTCATAGAATGCCTTACTTGGGCTTCATAGAATGCCTTACTTGGGCTTCATAGAATGCCTTACTTGGGCTTCATAGAATGCCTTACTTGGGCTTCATAGAGTGCCTTACTTGGGCTTCATAGAATGCCTTACTTGGGCTTCATAGAATGCCTTACTTGGGCTTCATAGAATGCCTTACTTGGGCTTCATAGAATGCCTTACTTGGGCTTCATAGAATGCCTTACTTGGGCTTCATAGAATGCCTTACTTGGGCTTCATAGAGTGCCTTACTTGGGCTTCATAGAATGCCTTACTTTGGCTTCATAGAATGCCTTACTTGGGCTTCATAGAATGCCTTACTTGGGCTTCATAGAATGCCTTACTTGGGCTTCATAGAATGCCTTACTTGGGCTTCATAGAATGTCTTACTTGGGCTTCATAGAATGCCTTACTTGGGCTTCATAGAGTGCCTTACTTGGGCTTCATAGAATGCCTTATTTGGGCTTCATAGAATGTCTTACTTGGGCTTCATAGAATGCCTTACTTGGGCTTCATAGAGTGCCTTACTTGGGCTTCATAGAATGCCTTACTTGGGCTTCATAGAATGCCTTACTTGGGCTTCATAGAATGCCTTACTTGGGCTTCATAGAATGCCTTACTTGGGCTTCATAGAATGCCTTACTTGGGCTTCATAAAATACCTTGCTCGGGCTTCATAGAGTGCCCTATGTGGGCTTCATAAAATACCTTACTTGGGCTTCATAGAGTGCCCTATGTGGGCTTCATAAAATACCTTGCTCGGGCTTCATAGAGTGCCCTATGTGGGCTTCATAAAATACCTTACTTGGGCTTCATAGAGTGCCCTATGTGGTTGGTATCAAAGAATACTGATTTAAACGCCCTTAAGTCTAAAGTTATTCAAAGACAGGTGGGGCGGGTAAGGAAACGGTTGAAACATTTGCTCACAGTTACCCTGGAATCTGTTTTAGATATAGCAAGTGAGTGTGTGCGTGTGGATGTGTGCGAGGGTGTGCATGCGTGTATTTCTGGGTGGGGTTGAGGGGGAGGATAATGGGCAGTTTGAATTCTTCTCACGAAATTGTAATCGATAATTCTCCTTGAAAATATTCTTTTAGGTGGCTGGTGACACGCGCTGATATCGGCTTCAGATATGTGTGTGCCTAGCCAGCTATATTGACCTCAGATTTGTGTGCCTAGCCAGCTATATTGACCTCAGATTTGTGTGCCTAGTCAGCTATTTTTGACCTCAGATTTGTGTGCCTAGCCAGCTATATTGACCTCAGATTTGTGTGCCTAGCCAGCTATATTGACCTCAGATTTGTGTGCCTAGCCAGCTATATTGACCTCAGATTTGTGTGCCTAGTCAGCTATTTTGACCTCAGATTTGTGTGCCTAGCCAGCTATATTGACCTCAGATTAGTGTGCCTAGCCAGCTATATTGACATCAGATTAGTGTGCCTAGCCAGCTATATTGACCTCAGATTAGTGTGCCTAGCCAGCTATATTGACCTCAGATTAGTGTGCCTAGCCAGCTATATTGACCTCAGATTAGTGTGCCTAGCCAGCTATATTGACCTCAGATTAGTGTGCCTAGCCAGCTATATTGATCTCAGATTTGTGTGCCTAGCCAGCTATATTGACCTCAGATTAGTGTGCCTAGCCAGCTATATTGACCTCAGATTTGTGTGCCTAGCCAGCTAGGTGGACCTGAGATTTGTGTGCCTAGCCAGCTAGGTGGACCTGAGCTATTTTTTTACCTAGCCTGAGCCGGCGTCAGATATTTGTACCTAGCCCCAGCTATATCGATACTTGTATCTAGCCCCAGCTATATCGATACTTGTACCTAGCCCCAGCTATATAGATACTTGTACTTGAACACCGGATCATATCGATACTTGTACTTTAACACCGGATCATATCGACTTCCGTTGTTCGTAACGTGAAGACACCAACGGTGTCTACGGCTACTGACGTCGGCACAAACACATCTGGGGTCGATCAGCTGGAGGCTAACACTAAACGCTTGTTCAAACAAGATGAACGTTAGCACATACTGTAAAGAAGATGAACGTGAACACATACTATGAAGAGGATGAACGTGAGCACATACTGTAAAGAGGATGAACGTGAGCACATGCTGTAAAGAGGATGACCGTGAGCACATGCTGTAAAGAGGATGAACGTGAGCACATACTGTAAAGAGGATGAACGTGAGCACATACTGTAAAGAGGATGAACGTGAGCACATGCTGTAAAGAGGATGACCGTGAGCACATTCTGTAAAGAGGATGAACGTGAGCACATACTGTAAAGAGGATGAACGTGAGCACATACTGTAAAGAGGATAAACGTGAGCACATACTGTAAAGGGAATGAACATGAGCACATACTGTAAAGAGGATGAACGTGAGCACATACTGTAAAGAGGATGAACGTGAGCACATACTGTAAAGAGGAGTTGAATCTTATATGAAAAATAATAAAATAGATATTGCCCAGGAAGATAAGGAAAAAAAACCCTCCAAACCCGGCCCTCGTGATATCCCATAATGCATCTTCACGACTCCGACTACTAAAGTAACTCCATTTATGAATCATTGTCAACATTGGTTTGGAGAGTCTGTCCACGTCACGTTAGGATTTTGGCAGCTGAAACTCAGGTAAATAACAAAAGATAATCATGATAAAATGCGAGATTAGTTAACCTGTTCACAGTGTTCCCACTGGGATTGGAACCACTGCATTATTCAGTGTGTTTAAAACAACAGTTTAACGTTGAATCACTGGCCCACTTGTACATGAGTGCGTCTCAAACCATTTTCTTCATTACCCATGACGTCTTTATCAGACAGCTCTAGGTACCCTTTATGGTTAAGACACTAACTGCACAGAAAGTGCGAAGAATAAAATTGTGACTCTTCTTTATCTTTCTAACTCCCTGTTTAGTATTAGCAATGAGCATTCTGGTGTGACATTATCCCAATCTTCTCTCACCTTACAGAGTGACATTATCCCCATCTTCTCTCACCTTACAGAGTGACATTATACCCATCTTCTCTCACCTTACAGAGTGACATTATCCCAATCTTCTCTCACCTTACAGAGTGACATTATCCCCATATTCTCTCACCTTACAGAGTGACATTGACCCCATCTTCTCTCACCTTCCGGGTTTTTGCAACCTTCTTAAATATTTATTATGTCCGCTCTATCGCTAGGTCACAAACACATTCATAAACGAGTTCGGGGTTTTCATAGCTGCTACCCCTGGTCTACGACTGCAACTCCTTGTCTACGGCTGATACCTCTTGTCTACGGCTGCTACCTCTTGTCTACGGCTGCTACCTCTTGTCTACGGCTGCTACTTCTTGTCTACAACTGCTACTTCTTGTCTACGGCTGCTACTTCTGGTCTACGACCGCTACTTCTGGTCTACGACTGCTACTTCTTTTCTACGGCTGCTACTTCTGGTCTACGGCCGCTACTTCTGGTCTACGGCTGATACTTCTGGTCTGCGGGAGATACCGCTGGTCTATGACCGCTACTTCTGGTCTACGGCTGCTACTTCTGGTCTACGGCCGCTACTTCTGGTCTACGACCGATACTTCAGGTCTACGTCTGCTACTTCTGGTCTACGACCGCTACTTCTGGTCTACGGCTGCTACTTCTGGTCTACGACCGCTACTTCTGGTCTACGACCGCTACTCCAGGTCTACGGCCGCTACTACTGGTCTACGTCTGCTACTCTTTGTTTAAAATAAGATTGTATTCTACTCTGAGATCATTCTAATATCCCTTGAGGATTTCTATCGAATGTAGACTGACTTCATCAAACTTTTTTACCGTAACGTTCCGATAATAACCGCAGAGTATGAAACATTCTAGGGTTTCATAGCTCCGCATCTCAACTTCCGACAAACAACACACTTGTCTGAGATAAAATTTAGCGTTCCTAGCCACCTCGCCCATTGGGATAGAGGTTAGACTACGTCACGAAGGTAAATCTTCTACTTGTCTTATGTCTTGGCACTGTGTATATCTGTTCAGCGGTTTCATTGGCTGGCAGCGCACTCTCTGCATGGACAGACTGGCCATTGTGTCGTCAGATCTCACTTGTAACAGCACAGAGCGCATTTTGTTGTCCCGACACTGCACAAGTACGCAGTTCGCCACATCATTAATCGACTCTGTGGGTTGAAAAATTTCCTTACATCTTGGGCGTCTTAAGTAAATATTTAATCTTTAATCTTAATCAAGTATTTTTTCATTGCGTGGTGTGAGACACGCTTTAAAGACAACAGCGTAAGTAGCACCTCAGGTGGGTCGATGACCCATAGCTGGTGGTGGGACTAACATCTGTTTAGTACACTCCACACCTAGGCCTGCACACGAACAAACATATATTAGAAACAAAGAAACATTTTATGATGACAAGACTTGTCAGTTGTGATGATGACAAAATTTGTCAATTGTTATGATGACAAGACTTGTCAATTGTTATGATGACAAGACTTGTCAATTGGTATGATGACAAAACTTGACAATTGTTATGATGACAAAACTTGTCCCTGAGTCGAACTTTTCTCATATTTGAGCAACTACGTCATCAGACTGCTCATCAGAGCACACATGTCATGTCAAGGAAAGAATTGAACACATGTCATGTCAAGGAAAGAATTGAACACATGTTATGTCAAGGAAAGAATTGAACACATGTCATGTCAAGGAAAGAATTGAACACATGTCATGTCAAGGAAAGAATTGAACACATGTCATGTCAAGGAAAGAATTGAACACATGTCATGTCAAGGAAAGAATTGAACACATGTCATGTCAAGGAAAGAATTGAACACATGTCATGTCAAGGAAAGAATTGAACACATGCCATGTCAAGGAAAGAATTGAACACATGTCATGTCAAGGAAAGAATTGAACACATGCCATGTCAAGGAAAGAATTGAACACATGTTATGTCAAGGAAAGAATTGAACACATGTCATGTCAAGGAAAGAATTGAACACATGTCATGTCAAGGAAAGAATTGAACACATGTCATGTCAAGGAAAGAATTGAACACATGTCATGTCAAGGAAAGAATTGAACACATGTCATGTCAAGGAAAGAATTGAACACATGTCATGTCAAGGAAAGAATTGAACACATGTCATGTCAAGGAAAGAATTGAACACATGCCATGTCAAGGAAAGAATTGAACACATGTCATGTCAAGGAAAGAATTGAACACATGCCATGTCAAGGAAAGAATTGAACACATGTTATGTCAAGGAAAGAATTGAACACATGTCATGTCAAGGAAAGAATTGAACACATGTCATGTCAAGGAAAGAATTGAACACATGTCATGTCAAGGAAAGAATTGAACACATGTCATGTCAAGGAAAGAATTGAACACATGTCATGTCAAGGAAAGAATTGAACACATGTCATGTCAAGGAAAGAATTGAACACATGCCATGTCAAGGAAAGAATTGAACACATGTCATGTCAAGGAAAGAATTGAACACATGCCATGTCAAGGAAAGAATTGAACACATGTTATGTCAAGGAAAGAATTGAACACATGTCATGTCAAGGAAAGAATTGAACACATGTCATGTCAAGGAAAGAATTGAACACATGTCATGTCAAGGAAAGAATTGAACACATGTCATGTCAAGGAAAGAATTGAACACATGTCATGTCAAGGAAAGAATTGAACACATGTCATGTCAAGGAAAGAATTGAACACATGCCATGTCAAGGAAAGAATTGAACACATGTCATGTCAAGGAAAGAATTGAACACATGCCATGTCAAGGAAAGAATTGAACACATGTCATGTCAAGGAAAGAATTGAACACATGTCATGTCAAGGAAAGAATTGAACACATGTCATGTCAAGGAAAGAATTGAACACATGTCATGTCAAGGAAAGAATTGAACACATGCCATGTCAAGGAAAGAATTGAACACATGTCATGTCAAGGAAAGAATTGAACACATGCCATGTCAAGGAAAGAATTGAACACATGTCATGTCAAGGAAAGAATTGAACACATGTCATGTCAAGGAAAGAATTGAACACATGTCATGTCAAGGAAAGAATTGAACACATGTCATGTCAAGGAAAGAATTGAACACATGTCATGTCAAGGAAAGAATTGAACACATGTCATGTCAAGGAAAGAATTGAACACATGTCAACGGTTTTTATATTAAATGTATTTGTTCAAGACTTAATATGTAACATTCAAAGAAATAATACAATAATACACTTGGGACGGGAGGGGCTAAGGGGAACACCTAGGGAGGGGGTAGCTAGGGAGGAATAGCTGCGGGGGATATCTAAGGGGGAATAGCTTGTGTGGAATAGCTACTCTTAATGTTTATTTACAAAATTGCAAAGTGTATTCCGATGAAATTACGATAAGGAAAATAAATGTTGCCTTAAGTTGATGGCAAGTAACAACCCACTACACACCACAACTTACAACACACTACACCAAACATGCAACAGACTAAGCACCATAACTCACAACACACTACACACCACAACTCACGACCCACTACACACTACAACTCACAACACACTACACCACAACTCCAAAAGAAAACAAAAAACCTAAGACTGGAGTCTTCGACCGCCAGTGGTCGATTCTTCTCTCCAGCCAGCATCCACTCGTAATGTTGGGACCTTATTTTGGGACCACCCTTATCTCACACGAGGTTTCCACGCGAAACGAAAATTGGGTGAGTATGAGTAGGTTGAAAAGGGGAGAGCACTACTCATGCCTCCTCACACACAGAAATCCGAGCTACGTGTTACAGACAGCACTGTCCTTTCTAGACTGGTTGGATTTAAAATAATGATTTAATCTGCCTAGGAAAGATATTTCCTGTTTACAATGTGTTCACTAAGCTTAGAGAAAATAGCATAGCTAATATTTATTGTGACGTATATTTCTTTGAAAACAAGGTCATATTTACTATGTCATGTGTTCGTGACATGAATGGTGTGAAAGTGTTTAATACCGTTCTTGTTAGAAGGGGGTTAGAATTTCATGACCTGGCTCACAGATAAAATAATGTGTTATCGTTCAGACACGGCTGTGCCACAAAGTGTCTTGTTGTATGGACACGCGATCATCGACGTCAGCACACTTTCGAGAAGTTCGTGTCGACACCGGGGGGTCTGTCACATACTGACAGTCAGTAGGGCAGTCAGTGGAGGGTAGTCAGTGGGGGGCAGTCAGTGGGTAGTCAGTGGGGCCATCCGGCGTGTGCCTGGCAGATCCCGCGATGTGTAGCGTGTACTTTATCCCAATGTGCCGCGATTATCGTAATTATTTTTAATTTTGAAGTAACGAGTCCAAACACGGCTGGCGTTTGGACTGTGACTGTGTGTGTTGGGGTGAACACCATTGTGTAGAGTGCAGCAGAACAAACGAAGTGTGACGTGCCGGCATGTGTGGTGCTGAAGGCATGTCGCGACCGTGTTGTGGGTCACACCGTGCCGATTTAGTCATGGACAGTTGGGCAAATGTGATTTGCGATGCCTCCCACGTCACAGGCTAATAGTTAATAGATTAAAACATGGCCTTGTCCAAGTTATTATATTTTAATTTGGTTATAATTTAAGATAATATTTCAACACTATTAAGGTAATATTTCAACTTTATAAAGGTAATATTAAACATTATCAAGGTAATATTAAACATTATCAATGTAATATTAAATATTATCAAGGTAATATTAAACATTATCAAGGTAATATTAAACATTATCAAGGTAACATTATAACACCTTGATAGTGTTGTAATATGACCTAACAAGATAATAATTTGAGTCATGTTGTCATACATTGTCATGTGGTAGTGGTCATACATTGTCATGTGGTAGTGGTCATACATTGTCATGTGGTCATACATTGTCATGTGGTAGTGGTCATACATTGTCATGTGGTAGTGGTCATACATTGTCATGTGGTCATACATTGTCCTGTAGTCATACTTTGTCCTATTGTCATACATTGTACTCTGGTCATACATTGTACTGTGGTCATACCTTGTTCTGTGGTCCTACAAACATTGTCCTGTGGTCTTACATTGTACTGTGGTCATACATTGTACTGTGGTCATACATTTTACTGTGGTCATACATTTTACTGTGGTCATACATTGTACTGTGGTCATACATTGTACTGTGGTCATACCTTGTCCTGTGGTCCTACATTGTCCTGTGGTCTTACATTGTACTGTGGTCATACATTGTACTGTGGTCATACATTGTACTGTGGTCATACATTGTACTGTGGTCATACCTTGTCCTGTGGTCCTACATTGTCCTGTGGTCTTACATTGTACTGTGGTCATACATTGTACTGTGGTCATACATTGTACTGTGGTCATACATTGTACTGTGGTCATACCTTGTCCTGTGGTCCTACATTGTCATGTGGTCATACATTGTCCAATGCATCCAATAAAAATGTAAATGCTCTGGGAAAGATTTTATTTGCCAGCACATGTCATGTAAACCCTCCGTCCTCCATTTAAGTGGCGTAAACAATGGTCAACATTTGGGCCCCTTGTTGGTATTCGGGCCCTAGTTGGTATTGTATGTTGAGCTTGCATCCATTTAATTTGGATATAATCTGGTGTCGTCAATGAGCAATACATCAATGACCAATATTTCAATGACCAATATGTCAATGACCAATATTTCAATGACCAATATGTCAATGACCAATGATTAATTATTTCCTTATTTATTTCGGCAACAAGACACAAAGACTCCCAAACTACTGCACAGAGTAGGAGTATTGGTTTATTTTAGCCGTGAACATTAAAGTTTGAGAGTTCCTGGATATAACAATCGACTCAACAACCTTTTGATAACTGATAACATCCGTCCCTAGTGTGTGTGTGTGTGTGTGTGTGTGTATGTGAGTGTTTTTGTATGTGTGCCTCATCGTGGCCAAGTACTGACTATATTTAGTCCTGCCAGGAAAGTGTTAAAGACAGCATCCCAAACATAATGTGATCCAAATTTTTATATGATCCAACTTTTTATATGATCTAACTTTTTATAAATAGCCCGTATTCTCCATATTGGCTTAGCCTCCGGCCTTTGTCGGAGTTCTGCAGGCCTAACTTTTCAATCAGCTGGGTAGTCAGACTAACGAATATGACTGCACAAGTATAACCTGCACAGTCAGTTGGGTAATCGGACTAACGAATATGACTGCACATGAATAACATAGCATAATTATTTGCAGTCGATTCTTTCTTTATACCCGATTCGTAAATCCAAATTGCGATGGATCCATCTAAGCAAATCGTCACCAGATTTCTCATTTCATATGGGTGGAGTCGACCATGCCGCCCCTGTTGGTGCACATTTTAGAGGGTGTCCTATAATATGCAGCATCTAAAATTAAATATCTCATATGTAACAGTTTCTTTAATACTTTAGTACCTTCAACAAAACTAATATTTTTTAAATAAATTAATGGTTTACTCATGCGCAATGCCGGCTCAACGTGTCGGCGACTCGATCAGTTGCCCGGGGCGTCATGTGCTTAGGACGCCATCAACGATCTTCCACAATAGTAAAAATCATTGCATGTGGGCGCCATGTAAGAAAAAATAGAAAGATTTGCTGATCTCAAGGCTAGAAAAAAAGTCATCGGTAGACTAATTGTTCATACTGTCTACGGTAGGCTAATTGTTCATACTGTCCATGGTAGGCTAATTGTACATTCTGTCCACGGTAGACTAATTGTACATTCTGCCCACGGTAGGCTAATTGTTCATACTGTCCATGGTAGACTAATTGTACATTCTGCCCACGGTAGGCTAATTGTTCATTCTGTCCATGGTAGGCTAATTGTTCATACTGTCCATGGTAGGCTAATTGTTCATACTGTCCATGGTAGACTAATTGTACATTCTGTCCATGGTAGGCTAATTGTTCATACTGTCCATGGTAGACTAATTGTACATTCTGCCCACGGTAGGCTAATTGTTCATTCTGTCCATGGTAGGCTAATTGTTCATACTGTCCATGGTAGGCTAATTGTTCATACTGTCCATGGTAGACTAATTGTACATTCTGCCCACGGTAGGCTAATTGTTCATACTGTCCATGGTAGGCTAATTGTTCATACTGTCCATGGTAGACTAATTGTTCATTCTGTCCATGGTAGGCTAATTGTTCATTCTGTCCATGGTAGGCTAATTGTTCATACTGTCCATGGTAGACTAATTGTTCATTCTGCCCACGGTAGGCTAATTGTTCATACTGTCCATGGTAGGCTAATTGTTCATACTGTCCATGGTAGACTAATTGTTCATTCTGTCCATGGTAGGCTAATTGTTCATTCTGTCCATGGTAGACTAATTGTTCATTCTGTCCATGGTAGGCTAATTGTTCATTCTGTCCATGGTAGGCTAATTGTTCATACTGTCCATGGTAGGCTAATTGTTCATACTGCCCACGGTAGGCTAATTGTTCATTCTGTCCATGGTAGGCTAATTGTTCATACTGTCCATGGTAGGCTAATTGTTCATACTGTCCATGGTAGGCTAATTGTTCATTCTGTCCATGGTAGGCTAATTGTTCATACTGTCCATGGTAGGCTAATTGTTCATTCTGTCCATGGTAGGCTAATTGTTCATACTGTCCATGGTAGGCTAATTGTACATTCTGTCCACGGTAGGCTAATTGTTCATACTGTCCATGGTAGACTAATTGTACATTCTGTCCATGGTAGGCTAATTGTTCATACTGTCCATGGTAGACTAATTGTACATTCTGTCCATGGTAGGCTAATTGTTCATACTGTCCATGGTAGGCTAATTGTTCATA
The DNA here is from genome assembly GCA_964017045.1 of Omphiscola glabra. NCBI lineage: Eukaryota > Metazoa > Mollusca > Gastropoda > Lymnaeidae > Omphiscola > Omphiscola glabra. Next base: position 4,826,951 of record OZ024800.1, read on the forward strand.
CTGTCCATGGTAGACTAATTGTACATTCTGCCCACGGTAGGCTAATTGTTCATACTGTCCATGGTAGGCTAATTGTTCATTCTGTCCATGGTAGGCTAATTGTACATTCTGTCCACGGTAGACTAATTGTACATTCTGCCCACGGTAGACTAATTGTTCATACTGTCCATGGTAGGCTAATTGTTCATACTGTCCACGGTAGGCTAATTGTTCATACTGTCCATGGTAGGCTAATTGTACATTCTGCCCACGGTAGGCTAATTGTTCATACTGTCCATGGTAGGCTAATTGTTCATACTGCCCACGGTAGGCTAATTGTTCATACTGCCCACGGTAGGCTAATTGTTCATACTGCCCACGGTAGGCTAATTGTACATTCTGCCCACGGTAGGCTAATTGTTCATACTGCCCACGGTAGGCTAATTGTTCATACTGCCCACGGTGGGATAATTGTTCATACTGCCCACGGTAGGCTAATTGTACATTCTGCCCACGGTAGGCTAATTGTTCATACTGCCTACGGTAGGCTAATTGTTCATACTGCCCACGGTGGGATAATTGTTCATACTGTCCATGGTAGGCTAATTGTACATTCTGCCCACGGTAGGTTAATTGTTCATACTGCCCACGGTAGGCTAATTGTTCATACTGCCCACGGTAGGCTAGTTGTTCATACTACCCACGGTGGGATAATTGTTCATACTGCCCACGGTGGGATAATTGTTCATACTGCCCACGGTGGGATAATTGTTCATACTTCCCACGGTGGGCTAATTGTTCATACTGTCCATGGTAGGCTAATTGTACATTCTGCCCACGGTAGGTTAATTGTTCATACTGCCCACGGTAGGCTAATTGTTCATACTGCCCACGGTAGGCTAATAGTTCATACTGTCCACGGTAGGCTAATTGTTCATACTGCCCACGGTAGGCTAATTGTACATTCTGCCCACGGTAGGATAATTGTTCATACTGCCCACGGTAGGTTAATTGTTCATACTGTCCACGGTAGGTTAATTGTTCATACTGTCCACGGTAGGCTAATTGTTCATACTGACCACGGTAGGCTAATTGTTCATACTGCCCATGGTAGGCTAATTGTACATTCTGCCCACGGTAGGCTAATTGTACATTCTGCCCACGGTAGGCTAATTGTACATTCTGCCCACGGTAGGCTAATTGTTCATACTGACCACGGTAGGCTAATTGTTCATACTGCCCATGGTAGGCTAATTGTACATTCTGCCCACGGTAGGCTAATTGTACATTCTGCCCACGGTAGGCTAATTGTTCATACTGTCCACGGTAGGTTAATTGTTCATACTGTCCACGGTAGGCTAATTGTTCATACTGACCACGGTAGGCTAATTGTTCATACTGCCCATGGTAGGCTAATTGTACATTCTGCCCACGGTAGGCTAATTGTACATTCTGCCCACGGTAGGCTAATTGTACATTCTGCCCACGGTAGGTTAATTGTTCATACTGCCCACGGTAGGCTAATTGTTCATACTGTCCACGGTAGGTTAATTGTTCATACTGTCCACGGTAGGTTAATTGTTCATACTGCCCACGGTAGGTTAATTGTTCATACTGCCCACGGTAGGCTAATTGTTCATACTGTCCACGGTAGGTTAATTGTTCATACTGTCCACGGTAGGCTAATTGTTCATACTGTCCACGGTAGGCTAATTGTTCATACTGCCCACGGTAGGTTAATTGTTCATACTGCCCACGGTAGGCTAATTGTTCATACTGTCCACGGTAGGTTAATTGTTCATACTGTCCACGGTAGGTTAATTGTTCATACTGCCCACGGTAGGCTAATTGTTCATACTGCCCACGGTAGGCTAATAGTTCATACTGTCCACGGTAGGCTAATTGTTCATACTGCCCACGGTAGGCTAATTGTACATTCTGCCCACGGTAGGATAATTGTTCATACTGCCCACGGTAGGTTAATTGTTCATACTGTCCACGGTAGGTTAATTGTTCATACTGCCCACGGTAGGTTAATTGTTCATACTGTCCACGGTAGGTTAATTGTTCATACTGCCCACGGTAGGCTAATTGTTCATACTGCCCACGGTAGGTTAATTGTTCATACTGTCCACGGTAGGTTAATTGTTCATACTGCCCACGGTAGGTTAATTGTTCATACTGTCCACGGTAGGTTAATTGTTCATACTGTCCACGGTAGGCTAATTGTTCATACTGACCACGGTAGGCTAATTGTTCATACTGCCCACGGTAGGCTAATTGTTCATACTGCCCACGGTAGGCTAATTGTACATTCTGCCCACGGTAGGATAATTGTTCATACTGCCCACGGTAGGCTAATTGTACATTCTGCCCACGGTAGGCTAATTGTTCATACTGCCCACGGTAGGCTAATTGTTCATACTGCCCACGGTAGGCTAATTGTTCATACTGCCCACGGTAGGCTAATAGTTCATACTGCCCACGGTAGGCTAATAGTTCATACTGTCCACGGTAGGCTAATTGCTCATACTGCCCACGGTAGGCTAATTGTTCATACTGCCCACGGTAGGTTAATTGTTCATACTGCCCACGGTAGGTTAATTGTTCATACTGCCCACGGTAGGCTAATTGTTCATACTGCCCACGGTAGGCTAATTGTTCATACTGCCCACGGTAGGCTAATTGTTCATACTGCCCACGGTAGGTTAATTGTTCATACTGCCCACGGTAGGCTAATTGTTCATACTGCCCACGGTAGGCTAATAGTTCATACTGCCCACGGTAGGCTAATTGTTCATACTGCCCACGGTAGGCTAATTGTTCATACTGCCCACGGTAGGTTAATTGTTCATACTGCCCACGGTAGGCTAATTGTTCATACTGCCCACGGTAGGCTAATTGTTCATACTGCCCACGGTAGGTTAATTGTTCATACTGCCCACGGTAGGCTAATTGTTCATACTGCCCACGGTAGGTTAATTGTTCATACTGCCCACGGTAGGCTAATTGTTCATACTGTCCACGGTAGGCTAATTGTTCATACTGCCCACGGTAGGCTAATTGTTCATACTGCCCACGGTAGGCTAATTGTACATTCTGCCCACGGTAGGCTAATTGTACATTCTGCCCACGGTAGGCTAATTGTTCATACTGTCCATGGTAGGCTAATTGTTCATACTGTCTAAGTACAAGTTAAGAAAATAATTGTATTGTTTATTTTTTAAAAACAACTGGGTAATAAACTCATTACGTATTATCCAGTTTTTTCCTTGCACATACCTTTATGATAATACTTAAAAGGGGCGCCAAAGTTAAGCTTAGCCGGGGCGCCAGCACCCAAAGGGCTGGCCCTGCTCTCGAGGTTACCACTTTCACATATCTTCTATTTGACGAAAGAAAAGATGAGCAGAAAGTCAGTTGCCTCGTTGTCTGTACAGTTGCAAGCGTTGTATGACGGTTGTACTAGCACTAATATATAAATATAAATAATTTATTCCACGTGACCGTCTGCCGTGTCTGCTCCATAGCCATCAGCGTGTACCCCTCCACGCGCACACATACACGCCGCCGCGTGTTGACATTTCATTATTTCAGGAAATTAGTGATAATTTATCCAGACTTAATGAGGAATGAAGGAACATGATCTTCTGATGTATTCATACTAATCACGGAAGTGTCGTTAATATGGATAGTTTCATTTGCAGTGAATGATTTTTATCATTAAATTTAAATAATTTGTCGTAGTTTTAGCACTTTGTGAAACATGAGAAGCAACGCTGGATCTTTCGTAGTAAGATATCTCGAAATAGCTGTAGGCAAATGAACTTCAGAGATATATTCAAACATCTGCTGGGACTTAACAGAAACTCGGGATTACAAATAATTAAAAGGTGTGAATTTCAAACAGCCGTATCACACTATGGGTAAGTAGACTTTCCATTGACCTTTGACACTGATAATGTAACCTGCACGTGTCAAATGATTTTTTTTAACATTAAGTTTTATCTATCTATTGTTGATTTTTTTATGGTTATTCTACACAAATTGACGCTAAAATAACAGTGTAATCCAGCAATATGCGTTAGTACATTTAACGTTTGCTAATCTGTGACGTCATTGTTGAAGCGTGAAAGGAATTGAAAACGAAAGTAATCACGTGATATCCGTGTGGAATATTTAGAAGTAAATATGCGAAGGTGTAGCTTCGAACTTTGTACTTTGCCTTTAAAATTATGGGCACGAAATATATTTGTTAAAAAGTCTGTTATTTTTATAATAAAGGCAGATCCTATTTTGGCATTTTATTAATTGAAGAGGGCAGATCAGAGGTTAGATGAGGGGGTAGATGAAGGGAGATCAGATGGTAGATGATGGGGCAAATGAGAGGGCAGATGAGGGAGCAGATGAAGGGGTAGATGAGAGGGCAGATGAAGGGGTAGATGAGAGGGCAGATGAAGGGGCAGATGAGAGGGTAGATGAAGGGGCAGATGAGGGGGCAGATGAGAGGGCAGATGAGGGAGCAGATGAAGGGGTAGATGAGAGGGCAGATGAAGGGGCAGATGAGAGGGCAGGTGAAGGGGCAGATGAGAGGGCAGATGAAGGGGCAGATGAGAGGACGTGTGTGAAAGAAAGTACTTACAATATTATGTAGAATGTGGGAGGGAATCGAGTAGAAAATGTGCGGGGGGGTGAGTCAAATTGTGGGAAGGGATGGATTTTTGGAGAGAATGGTGTCATGGGCCATCTATGAATGGGGTCACTCTATTTAGACCCTCCAATCCCTCTTTTGTTTTAAGTGTGTCAAAAAATTTAGACATCCTTATAATACATGTTCACAAATTCGTGGGCCCCCACCCCCACACACACACAAATTTAGATGTGTCACGTCATTTATGGTTGGCCACCTTGTGGAAGAGAGTGGCCAAGATAGTCAGATAGAGTAGTGATGTGATACACCAGATGGTGGTTGACAAGATAGTCAGATAAAGTGGTGATGTGATACACCAAATGGTGGTCCGCGGACCGGCACCGGTCCGCAAGAATTACGTTGCAGGTCCTCTCAACATGAATATTTATAAGAAAATATAATTCATCAATCTGGCACCGGTGCCATTGTGCCATTTAGAAACTTATCCGGCGAACTGAAAAGTTTGTGGAACGCTGTGACTGGATGACTGAGATTTGGGCAGAAGAACCTCCCGTCTGCCACGTTGTTTCTTGCGACGAAAGATGATCACACAACAACGAGGTGCTGTGTAGAACAAATAAAACAAAACACCAAGCTAACAAGCCACGCTGTCTATTCGATAAGTTTGTTTACAAGCTGTGACAGATCGGCTGTTCCCATCATTTGAAAACCAACCACATCTGCAGATATAACCAAAATAAGCTGTTTTAACAAAAGCCGTTAGCCGTGCATAAGCAAGCTGTCGTATTAATTATACGCCTTACTTTCTAAAAGTACTTTCTAAGTATAATACGTAGTCTAATGGGGGCTTTTAATTGGCGTAGGAAGGGGGGACGGAGTGGGCGGACCACCCCGGGGGTATCTTTTTCTTTATATTGTGGTTCGATGCAGAGCCGGGATGTGTGGGAACAGGGATTTAGAGCCAGGATGTGTGGGAACAGGGATTCAGAGCCAAGATGTGTGGGAACAGGGATTCAGAGCCAGGATGTATTGGAACAGGGATTTAAAGCCAGGATGTGTGGGAACAGGGATTCAGAGCCAGGATGTGTGGGAACAGGGATTCAGAGCCAATATGTGTGGGAACAGGAATTCAGAGCCAAGATGTGCGGCAACAGGGATTCAGAGCCAAGATGTGTGGGAACAGGGATTCAGAGCCAGGATGTGTGGGAACATGGATTAAAAGCCAGGATGTGTGGGAACATGGAATAAAAGCCATGATGTGTGGGAACATGGATTTAAAGCCAGGATGTATTGGTACAAGGATTTGGAGCTGAGCTCCGGAGCTCTGGAGCGGGGTCTTTTGCACGGAGCTGAGACGGTAAAAATTCTTACTGCTCCGAGCTCCAAAAATTTGAATAAATTACTTTAAAAAATTAAAGAATTATAATTTATACTTTATAATTTGTTCAATGAATTTATTAAAATTGATGCTCTACTCTTCTACCCGCCATGCTGTACCATTCTTCTACGGCTATGTTGCCACACTCTTCTACCAGCTATGTTGACCCAGTCTTCTATCAGCTATGTTGACCTAGTCTTCTACCAGCTATGTTGAGCCAGTCTTCTACTAGTTATGTTGACCCAGTCTTCTACCAGCTATGTTGACCCAGTCTTCTACCAGCTATATTGACCCAGTCTTCTACCAGCTATGTTGACCCAGTCTTCTACCAGCTATGTTGAGCCAGTCTTCTACCAGCTATGTTGACCCAGTCTTCTACCAGCTATGTTGACCCAGTCTTCTACCAGCTATATTGACCCAGTCTTCTACCAGCTATGTTGTCCCAGTCTTCTACCAACTAGATTGCTGGTTCATGCATTTCTAATGCCTAGTTACGTATCAGTACTGATGGGATATTATTGAGGGGATAGTAGTAATGGGATAGTATTGATAAGATAGTAGTGATGGGATATTATTAATGGGATAGTTTTGATGGGATAGTATTGATAGGATAGTATGGATGGGATAGTTTTGATAGGATAGTATTGATTGGCCAATTTTGGTAGGGAAGTAATGGTGCGTTATTATTAGTTTGCTGCCGACCACCCTTTTAGTTTACAACCAACATACTTATGGATGGTGTATAAGCGGTGTCGAAAAGAAATTGTTTATTATTTTAATCCCAACAATTTTCACATAGAAGGAAAACATGCTACTTGGGAGATGGGGAGAGAGAGAGAGAGAGAACTGTGTGATAAGGGAAAGAACTCGTTTATTTGGATAATTTAATCTCTAAACTTTTCACATCATGACGTTATCAAATAAACAAGCGATGCGCATTAAGTAGTGGTGGGGGGGTGGTGTTGGTTAATCTACAACAGTAGGTCATATTAGCAATGGTGCCTTCAGTTGGGGGGGGGGGTGGGGTGTTGGTTAGTCTACAACAGTAGGTCATATTAGCAATGGTGCCTTCAGTTGGGGGGGTGGGGTGTTGGTTAATCTACAACAGTAGGTCATATTAGCAATGGTGCCTTCAGTTAAGGGGGGGGGGTGGGGTGTTGGTTAGTCTACAACAGTAGGTCATACTAGCAATGGTGCCTTCAGTTGGGGGGTGGGGTGTTGGTTAGTCTACAACAGTAGGTCATACTAGCAATGGTGCCTTCAGTTGGGGGGGTGGGGTGTTGGTTAATCTACAACAGTAGGTCATATTAGCAATGGTGCCTTCAGTTGGGGGGGGTGTTGGTTAATCTACATCAGTAGGTCATATTAGCAATGGTGCCTTCAGTTGGGGGGGGGGGGGGTGTTGGTTAATCTACAACAGTAGGTCATATTAGCAATGGTGCCTTCAGTTGGGGGTTGGGGTGTTGGTTAATCTACAACAGTAGGTCATATTAGCAATGGTGCCTTCAGTTGGGGGGTGGGGTGTTGGTTAATCTACAACAGTAGGTCATATTAGCAATGGTGCCTTCAGTTGGGGGGGTGTTGGTTAATCTACAACAGTAGGTCATATTAGCAATGGTGCCTTCAGTTGGAGGGGGTGGGGTGTTTGTTAGTCTACAACAGTAGGTCATATTAGCAATGGTGCCTTCAGTTGGGGGGGTGTTGGTTAATCTACAACAGTAGGTCATATTAGCAATGGTGCCTTCAGTTGGGGGGGGGGGGTGTTGGTTAATCTACAACAGTAGGTCATATTAGCAATGGTGCCTTCAGTTGGGGGGGGGTGTTGGTTAATCTACAACAGTAGGTCATATTAGCAATGGTGCCTTCAGTTGGGGGGGTGTTGGTTAATCTACAACAGTAGGTCATATTAGCAATGGTGCCTTCAGTTGGAGGGGGTGGGGTGTTGGTTAGTCTACAACAGTAGGTCATATTAGCAATGGTGCCTTCAGTTGGGGGGGTGTTGGTTAATCTACAACAGTAGGTCATATTAGCAATGGTGCCTTCAGTTGGGGGGGGGGTGTTGGTTAATCTACAACAGTAGGTCATATTAGCAATGGTGCCTTCAGTTGGGGGGGGGGGGTGTTGGTTAATCTACAACAGTAGGTCATATTAGCAATGGTGCCTTCAGTTGGGGGGTGTGTTGGTTAATCTACAACAGTAGGTCATATTAGCAATGGTGCCTTCAGTTGGGGGGGGGGGGCTGTTGGTTAATCTACAACAGTAGGTCATATTAGCAATGGTGCCTTCAGTTGGGTGGGGTGTTGGTTAATCTACAATAGTAGGTCATATTAGCAATGGTGCCTTCAGTTGGAGGGGGTGGGGTGTTGGTTAGTCTACAACAGTAGGTCATATTAGCAATGGTGCCTTCAGTTGGAGGGGGTGGGGTGTTGGTTAATATACAACAGTAGGTCATATTAGCAATGGCATGGTGCCCTTAGGTGGGGGGGGGGGTTGGCGTTAGTTAGTCTATAAAAAAGGAAATGAGTAAAACAAAGTATGTGAAAACCTGAAAAGGGAACGCAACAATGAACGTGTCGGCAGGAAGCCTTCATCAGCGAACAAACAACCGAAAAAAACCGAATTGGTGAACGTGTCGGCAGGAAGCCTTCATCGGCGAACAAACAACCGAAAAAAACCGAATTGGTGAACGTGTCGGCAGGAAGCCTTCATCAGCGAACAAACAACCGAAAAAAACCGAATTGGTGAACGTGTCGGCAGGAAGCCTTCATCAGCGATCAAACAACCGAAAAAAACCGAATTCGATAAAAATAGCACCCAGCTGAAAAGTAGTATCCAAGATGGCAGCAAAAGAATCGGGGGACAATCCAAACAGAAAGAAAACCCCATCTAATTCCATTTCGTATTGTATGTGTTAGACTTTATGGAGGCGTATGACGATAAAATTATTCTGGATCACATTTGAACTACAACATTTGATTTACAACATTTGAACTACAACATTTGAACTACAACATTTGATTTACAACATTTGAACTACAACATTTGAACTACAACATTTGAACTACAACATTTGAACTACAACATTTGAACTACAACATTTGAACTACAACATTTGAATTACAACATTTGAACTACAACATTTGAACTATAACATTTGAACTACAACATTTGAACTACAACATCTGAACTACAACATTTGAACTACAACATCTGAACTACAACATTTGAACTACAACATTTGAACTACAACCGCTGGCTTTCAACGATTTCACGTGTTTCAATATAGCTCGCTGCATGGAAAGATAGCCTCCTTGAATCAACGAGGAGAGAGAGAAAGAGAGAGAGAGAAAGAGAGACAGAGAGACGTCATATGTTGTTTTAAGCTAGGACCAAAGCGTGCCGAGAAAAAGTTTCGCCGGGGGGGGGGGAGCCTGAAAGTGTTACCGCCACCCCCGTTTCATCGATAAATGATATATGACAAATGCATTATATATGATATAACGTGTACATTCGTTTAGGTATAATTTAATATTTTGGCGCCCCTGGATGCTGGCGCCCGGGGCGACCAACCTCTTCCCCCCTCACAGACCTCTGCTTTGTGATGTTTATAAAATACATAATCAAATCGACATAATCAAATAGACATTATCAAATTATCGATTTTTGGTTTAATCTCCAACCCAAAGAGACAATGCATTCATATTATAAATACCAAGTTGAGACACGTCAGACGCAATGCACGTCAAGCGTCACAGCTTGTCTGGTTGTGTTTGTTGGCTTTCGATGCAGAATAAATAGCGATCAAATGAGTTTGTATCATTTGTCTTACATTAGCATGTCTTACCTTAGCATGTCTTACATTAGCGTGTCTTACCTCAGCATGTCTTACATTAGCATGTCTTACCTCAGCATGTCTTACCTCAACATGTCTTACCTCAGCATTTCTTACCTCAGCATGTCTTACCTCAGCATGTCTTACCTCAGCATGTCTTACCTCAGCATGTCTTACCTCAGCATGTCTTACCTTAGCAAGTCTTACCTTAGCGTGTATGACCTAAGCATGTCTTACCTTAGCGTGTCTTACCTCAGCATGTTTTACCTCAGCGTGTCTTACCTTAGCGTGTCTTACCGCAGCATGTCTTACCTCAGCAAGTTTTACCTTAGCGTGTCTTACCTCAGCATGTCTTACATTAGCATGTCTTACCTTAGCATGTCTTACCTAAGCATGTCTTAACTTAGCATGTCTTACCTCAGCATGTCTTACCTCAGCATGTCTTACCTCATCATGTATTACCTCAAGTATTTTTAACTTATCTTCAATTATATTTAAATAAAGAAATATTTTAGTGGGTTTTTTTTTCCTTTTTATAGTTAAGAAAACTTGACTTGACATTGTTGACTTGACATTGTTGACTTGATATTGTTGACTTGACATTGTTGACTTGACATTGTTGACTTGACATTGTTGACTTGATTTATAATTAAAATTCATGATATGTGCGATAATATGTGCGATGATGTGTGCGACGATGTGTGCGATGATGTGTGCGATGATGTTTGCGACGATGTGTGCGATGATGTGTACGATGATGTGTGCGATGATATGTGCGATGATGTGTGCGATGATGTGTCCGCTTCCTCTGCCCGAATTTATAAACGTAAGCTTTCGCTCTTTCTTTTTTTTTCTTTCTCTCTTTCTTTTTTGCAATTTAGATATAGAATAATCTTCGCAGTCTATGATTCTACCTGACTTGTTTCCACGTGCGCACCTTACACCTTTGTTGAGTTACACATACTGCCACCTATCATTTTAAACTCATTACGGTATAAAACATTCTAAAATTCTAACTTTTGAAATCTACATTACTTGCATCTACATTACTTGCATCTACATTACTTGCATCTACCTTACTTGCATCTACATTACTTGCATCTACATTACTTGCATCTACATTAATAGTACTTAAAGTATGTGTATTTAAAATACTTGCATTTAATTACTTGCTTTTAAATTACTTGCATTTACACCAGTTGCCAGACAATGGAGGCGGCAATACGTGAACTTCCGATCTAATTAAATTTCTTGACCAAACATGCATTCAAGTAACGCACTAAATAAGAATCCCAATTAATGCTACCTCCTCCTATGATGTTCGCCACCACACACATTTTTACGCCCCTGGACTCTATTAATATTCTAACTCCCCTCCCCCTATCACCCATAGATTACTTACATCATGTTTGAAGTGAACCAATCTCCGTAAAACAAAAGAAAATATTAAACACTAGATAAATCCCGCCATACATTGGTGACAGCCATGCGCGAACTTCCCATCTACTAAAGTTACTTGACGAAACATGAAATCGAGTAACGTACATTAAAGAATCCCAATTTTTGCTACACCCCTTTCCCCCCCCCCCCCAATGATACGGTACTTGACACTTTTTATTTCACGCCCATGAACTATATTAAATATTCTGATGTCCCAACCACTTTAAAACCGAATATTTTTTTACACCGTACTTAAAATAAATGGAGACGATTTCATTTTCCGAAAAGAAAATATTACGCACCAAACGCAGTTGCGTTATATTTTAGAAAATCATTTAGCGTAGTTATCGGTAATTATATTTTGCGTGCTATTGAACTCATTATTGAACCATCATCATCATCATGTCCCGTAGTCCTTCGACCGTTGGGGCGCCACAGATGACAATGACAGGCAAACTATTCTTCTCCATTCTTCTCGGTCTTCTGCCCTACGCATAGCCTCGCCTAGTTTTAATCCCGTCCATTCTTTTATGTTATCTTCCCATCGTTTTGAACCATACTTACTTTCAAACATTTAGAATTATTTGTAATATACTCTCAATACAAAATTCGCTGATTAGGAAGCAGTCCCTTAGGAGGCAGTCCAGGAGTCACACCAGAAGCGTAATATATATGAGACACGTGCGGTATTTTTAAGAATCTCATTTAGCGCAGTCAACGGGAATTTTATTTTGCTCACCATGACATCCTACTTTCTTTCATTGAAAGAGAAATTTATTGATTGATGATAGTCATTTAGAATGGCGTTGTATGCTTTTTTTGTTATGACCTGGCCACAAATGTTACATCACAACATAATGATGACCTGACCACAAATGTTACATCACAACATAATAATGACCTGAAAACAAATGTTACATCACAACATAATGATGACCTGCCCACCAAATGTTACATCACAACATAATAATGACCTTCCCACCAAATGTTACATCACAACATAATAATGACCTGAAAACAAATGTTACATCACAACATAATGATGACCTGACCACAAATGTTACATCACAACATAATAATGACCTGAAAACAAATGTTACATCACAACATAATGATGACCTGCCCACCAAATGTTACATCACAACATAATAATGACCTTCCCACCAAATGTTACATCACAACATAATAATGAACTGCCCACCAAATGTTACATCACAACATAATGACCTGCCCACCAAATGTTACATCACAACATAATAATGACATTCCCACCAAATGTTACATCACAAACTAATAATGACCTGCCCACCAAATGTTACATCACCCCATAATAATGACCTGTTTTTTCAACTAGCAACATTTTTGACATAACGCAATGGTTTAATATTTTTTATTCCAAATTTGTTTGTTAATGAAGTCATCGAACTGTTTTTATATTTATTAGTTATGGTCGTTGTTTCATTTGCCGAGTGTTGCTCTTTATCCTACTCCAGTGTTTCCCAAACTTGTCACATCTGTGTACGCCTTTCTAATATATTCGCAACACTGAGTACCACAAGTTTTTGAGAAAAAAAATTGCATGTAATTTAATAACAATCAAAAAATATTTATTTTTTCCTTCGCAGCGCGTTCCTCACCCACCCCCACCAAACTCTTCCCCCAGGGGTACGCGTACCTCACTTTGGGAAACACTGTCCTACTCTCTAAGCGAATTGGGTTATCTGTTTTTTTTTTTTTTGTTTTTTCAAATCTTGGAAACATTTTGTTCATCCGCTACTGTGTTGATGTAGATCTATTTTGACGCTTGCGTGGGTCGGGATAATTTATGTTCTAACGCCACTTCCAGCAACCATAAATTACTGTAATGGTGAACTTCCTCAACAATTTGGAAAGGAAACAATTTTGTATTTGGAAAATTTGTGGCTATCCCAGCATCCTCATCCCGCCGGTATTTCCTACTCAGGGATTCTCACGTTTGCCTGTTACCGTAAGGCTTAGGCTCCTTTAAGAAGAATGGTGGTGCTGTTGTCCTCAGTTTTGTGAAACCATTATCTGTACTCTGGAGAAACTATGATTGACTATCTGTACTCTTTTAAAACCACGACCGACTATCTGTACTCTGGTGAAACCACGGTGCTGCCTGTTGGTAGACTGGTGTAGGTCTGTTCGTTTAAGCAAACGCGTCTGTCTTCTTAAAGTTTGAGGACAATTACACATCCGTACACACACGCATTTGAAAGTTGAAATGTCTATTAACTTAATCGAACCAATAAACAAAACTTGTGGACAAAGGAGGGGGGGGGAGGGAGGGAGGGAATGAAAACTTATATACTTTAAAAAAAGCGTAATCTTTCTACGTAGATATTGTAATTGTTTTAAGCTTCACAGTTTGGAACAAGTTTATTGTAAACATTTCTCCGTAAAAATAGGTTTGTCCTTAAAAAGTGTCAAGATTTTATTTTTTAAATATTTTGTCGATACATTTTATTTCATTAAGTTAGAACCCCTGACGGCAGTGAAAACATCTTAAGTTTGTGACACCTGTTTTGCTCCTTGACCTTGACTTACCGACCTTCAATCACGGAAACACACACACACACAACAAATCAAGGTCGCCATCACATACAAAAATAGGACTCAAAAAATGTGCATCAGTGGTTTACCGCCCATTCTAACCGTGGCTTACCGCCCCTTCTAACAGTGGCTTGCATCCCCTTCTAACCGTGGCTTACCGCCCCTTCTAACAGTGACTTACCACCCCTTCTAACCATGGCTTACCGCCCCTTCTAACAGTGGCTTACCGCCCCTTCTAACCGTAGCTTACCGCCCCTTCTAACAGTGGCTTACCGCCCCTTCTAACCGTAGCTTACCGCCCTTTCTAACCGTGGCTTACCACCCCTTCTAACCGTAGCTTACCGCCCCTTCTAACAGTGGCTTACCGCCCCTTCTAACCGTAGCTTACCGCCCTTTCTAACCGTGGCTTACCACCCCTTCTGACCGTGGCTTACCGCCCCTTCTAATCGTGGCTTACGCCCCTTCTAGCCGTGGCATACCGCGCCTTCTAGCCGTGGCTTACCGCGCCTTCTAACTCATTTTCCTACGCCAGTGCCAGACACGCAATCAAGCACACACAAACAAACACACACAATCAAGCACACACATACAAACAGACACAAACACACAATCAAGTAAATGTTCATGCAAAAAATCGAACCACGACTTCCTGGCGTGTGACGATTTCTTCTCTTTAAGTTTGTTCATTGCTTTTACAACGTACGTGACGTATGAATCACAGTTTCCCAACAATAGTGTTAACTCACGACCCCATTTTATGGAAGCAAATTGTTCAGCGGCCACACTACACACTAATTTGAATAAATCATTAAAACGTTAACATAATTATAATCGAAAATAGAAGCAGTTGTGAAATTATAAGTTATCGATTAAACTGAAAATGTATTAAAATCATTAAAGTTTTTTTGGTTTACTGTTTCATTCGGTGGCGCCACGGACAACCATCCGCGGCCCCATTTGGGGTTGCGACCCATAATTTGGGAACCATGGTTATAGTTGAATGAGACTAAATTATTTGAGGTGTTTACTTGCTTAAGACGTTATAAAGTCTTTTTTCATTATTTTTTCTAATATTGAAACTTTACTTTATTGTTTCACAAAATATTCTTGAAACAAAATACAAACTCAATGATCCTGTTCTTTATTTAGATCAGCGGTTCTCAACCCGTGGGTCGCGACCCCTTTGGGGGCCGAATGACACTTTCAAAGGGGTCGCCTAAGACCATACTCTACAGTTATGACGTAGTCATGAAAATAATTGTGTGGTTGGGGGGTCGCCACAACATGATGGACTTTATTAAAGGGTCGCAGCATTAGGAAGGTTGAGAACCGCTGCTTTAGATTGATGTAATGAATAAAAATAAATGCTGTTTTATTTTGAAAATAAGTGAACCGTTGAATCCGCCAAAGTACTAGAAACAGGACCTCGATAGAGCAGTGGCGTAGTGAGGGGGGGCAAGGGGGGCATCATGCCCCGGGCGCTACTCACAAAGGGGCGCCAAATGGTATATTTTACTACAATATTGTATGGTTTTCGAATAGGGGGGGGCGCTAAAAAGGTATTAGGGGACGCTAAAAAGGTATTCTGCCCCGGGCGCGAGTTAAGCTCGCTACGCCACTGCGATAGAGGCCAGGTGGCGCTGCAAATGTTATGATTTTGAAAAGATTTCAGTTTATAGTTGAGTTGTTTTCGTTTGCCCAGGTAAACAAGAGTCCACCAGGAAACCATTGGAAAATGGCGAGAATCGTCTCAACCTGCTAGCAGAAGATGGCGTCCTCGCCACTGCAGGGGCGTCAGTGTTGCACCCGGTGTACCTGCGGCGTTGGTTGATGTTGAGCCTGTTCTGTCTGTACTCCTTCAGCAACGCCTTCCAGTGGATCCATCTAAACATCATCAGCAATGTACTGGCCAATTACTACAATGCTAGTTTACCCGTGGACAGCTACCAGGTATGGAAACGTGGTAGAAAGATCTGACTTCCAATTGGTCACATTCCATTGATTACGTATTATAGGTCACATAAGGGTCGATGTAATGGCTGGACATAGGGGTCTGTGTATTATGTGGCGTAGGGGTAAATGTAAGGTTGGGCATAGGAGTCAATGTAATGGCTGGACATAAGGGTCAATGTAATGGCTGGACATAAGGGTCAGTGTAATGGCTGGACATAAGGGTCAGTGTAATGGCTGGACATAAGGGTCAGTGTAATGGCTGGACATAAGGGTGAATTTAATGGTTCGACATAAGTGTCAGTGTATATTTGGCGTAAGGGTCGATGTAATGGCTGGACATAAGGGTCAGTGTAATGGCTGAATATAAGCGTCAATGTAATGGTTGGACATAAGGGTCAATGTAATGGTTGGACATAATGTTTGATACAACTCCCCAAGAACAAGCGACGTTGATTTGGTAATTCTGGGGCAGGAGTTTTTAAAAAGCGGAACATGATTCGTCACAGCGGTGACACTAAGTTGATCCACATCAGCGAAACCCATCGCACTTACGACGCTCTCCAGTACCATCTTACGTTCTGCCAGTGATGCATCAGTATCCCTCATACGACGCTCTCCGGTACCATCTTACGTTCTGCCAGTGATGCGTCAGTATCCCTCATACGACGCTCTCCAGTACCATCTTACGTTCTGCCAGTGATGCATCAGTATCCCTCATACGACGCTCTCCGGTACCATCTTACGTTCTGCCAGTGATGCGTCAGTATCCCTCATACGACGCTCTCCGGTACCATCTTACGTTCTGCCAGTGATGCATCAGTATCCCTCATACGACGCTCTCCGGTACCATCTTACGTTCTGCCAGTGATGCATCAGTATCCCTCATACGACGCTCTCCGGTACCATCTTACGTTCTGCCAGTAATGCGTCAGTATCCCTCGACGTGATCCAAACTCCAAAGCCATCATAAAGAAAAGTTCTCAAACATCGTAGCGAAGCACATGTATTCAGCTAGGCGCAGTGGCGTAGTGAGGGGGGGCAAGGGGGGCATCATGCCCCGGGCGCTACTCACAAAGGGGCGCCAAATGGTATATTTTACTATAATATTGTATGGTTTTCGAATAGGGGGGGCGCTAAAAGGTATTGGGGGGGGCGCTAAAAATGTATTGTGCCCCGGGCGCGATTTAAGCTCGCTACGCCACTGGCTAGGCGCTATAATATACATAAATAACAACCATGCATTGAGGAGATATAGTTTTGGAAAGTACGGAGACTCGAATCTCGTAATCTGAATATATGGATTTAATCCGAATTTTAGAAAATTACTTAATATATTTGTATTATATTAATGATCAATAATTTCACCGTGTAAAAGACATACAGGGTTACACTTCTTTGATTCTTTTATTAAATGACTGTAAGAAGAAAGAAAAAATTATTTTTAAAAACTATAAGTTCTAATGAAAGACTTGGGCATAACCAATCAAGTACATCACCAGTAACAACATCACCATTAAAACATCACCAGAAACAACATCACCAGTAACAACATCACCAGTAACAACATCACCAGTAACAACATCACCAGTAACAACATCACCAGTAACAACATCACCAGTAACAACATCACCAGTAACAACATCACCAGTAACAACATCACCAGTAACAACATCACCAGTAACAACATCACCAGAAACAACATCACCAGTAACAACATCACCAGTAACAACATAACAAGTAACAACATCACCAGTAACAACATAACAAGTAACAACATCACCAGTAACAACATCACCAGTAACAACATCACAAGTAACAACATCACCAGTAACAACATCACCAGTAACATCACAAGTAACAACATCACCAGTAACAACATCACAAGTAACAACATCACCAGTAACAACATCACCAGTAACAACATCACAAGTAACAACATCACAAGTAACAACATCACCAGTAACAACATCACCAGTAACAACATAACAAGTAACAAAATCATCATCTTACGAAATACCAAAGCATGATTATTTGTAACAGTATCTAACTAGAAAAACAAAAACTATGTATAAAACTGTAATCAGACCAGTTGTTACATACGCAAGTGAAACCTGGATCCTAACAAAAACAGCAGAAAACCTATTAAACACATGGGACAGAAAAGTTTTCATGAAAATATATGGACCAACAAAGGATGAATAGGGATGGAGAATACGAACCAACTAGGAATTGTACAGTCGTCTATATCAGGATCACACGTAATTAGCAGCAATGAATAAGGGTAGGCTATTTCGGGTTTTGGTGGGTGGGGGGCGCACCAAAACACCAAAAGTGGGTAAAATTGGCAACCAACGCCAGTTCTGAATCCGGCGCGCACGTCTTACATCAACAGAATTCACCCAGTTAGGGCATCCTGGGGGTATGCCTTTGGTCACCTCTTATTTTCGCCCCTTGATTCTTTAATACATCCTTTAATACATTAACGAGGCCACTGTCCAAAATATTTCAGACCTCTGATTTACAATTTAGATGAACAAGATTTTAAATGTTTCCATTTTCTCCTCACAGCGGAATACAGCCATCGATTGGTTGTCCATGGTTTACATGCTGGCTTACATCCCTTTCATCTTTCCCGCCACTTGGCTACTCAACAGGAAAGGCCTGCGAACGTGTTGCATTGTGGGATCTTTGCTTAATTTTGTGGGTGCCGGACTGAAACTTGCCAGTGTTTCTCCCGACCGGTGAGTCACGTGAAATAAACTACTTTGTGCAAAAATGTTTCTTGTCCAGATTTAAAGACTTTATGCGGAATGTTGGCACGAAGAGAGACATTTGTAGGTAATGTCTGAGACCGTACATGGCATGTTGGCACGAAGAGTAGATAAACTCTTGTATGACTTGAGACTTGGAAACTTTATTTTTCATGTTGGCACGAAGAGAGACTCTTGTATGAATTGAGACTTAGAGACTTTATTTTTCATGTTGGCACGAAGAGAGACTCTGGTTTGACTTGAGACTTAAAGATTTTATTTTTTCATATTGGCATGAAATGAACCCCTATAGACGCATGTAGGAAAAATACTTAAAGACACACATAGGAAATGAGCCCCTGTAGTCACGTCAATGGAATTATCTTTTATAGGCACAAATAGAGAATGAGACTTTTGGACACATGTAGAGAATGAGTCCTTATAGATTGTTACATAGGCGTCCTTGTTTACATTGTGAAACTCGTGCATGAACTCTGGGTGACCCCAAGTTTGACAACGGGACGGGGTGTGGCTTAATTACAAATTGCTCTCTCTTGACCTTGATTACAGTCTATAGTCTGTACACGTGGAAATCTTTAGAATGTACGAGACTGTTCGAGCCACTTATACAATGCCGAACCCATTTCTGTAAAAGTCTAAGAAAAAGACTATAAATACGCTAATCAGCAATAGGAAGGGATAGCTAAGAGAGAGATTGTGCTATTGCAAGGGCGATTTGCTAGAAAATTAGCCATTATAGACACATGTTTAAAATGAGCCCTTATAGACAAATGTAGGGAATGGTACTTTTAGATATAGAGAATGAAACTTAAAGACACTTGTAGGAAATGAGACTTATAGACACATGTAGGAAATGAGACTTATAGACACATTTAGGAAATGAGACTTATAGACACATAGAAAATTAGACTTATAGACATATGTAGGAAATGAAACTTATAGACACATGTAGGAAATTAGATTTATATTCACATGTCTGAAATAAGCCATTATAAACAAACGTCGGAAATGAGCTCTTATAGACACATGCTAAATGAAACATCCAGTAATCCTCCTGTCATTTTACAGGGATCCTCAGATACCACCTTCCCTCAGATACCACCCTCCCTCAGATAACAGCCTGTCTCAGATACCACCCTCCCTCAGATACCACCCTGCCTCAGATACCACCCTGCCTCAGATACCACCCTGCCTCAGATACCACCCTGCCTCAGATACCACCCTGCCTCAGATACCACCCTGCCTCAGATACCACCCTGCCTCAGAAACCACCCTGCCGTAGATACCACCCTGCCTATAGTACAGATGTTAACGAATTCAAAATGAAAATAAAAAGATGGTTAAGTTAGGAATACAAAGTACTCATGCGTTTATTAGACTGAGTATTTTAACTTGAAAACAACTGAAAAACTCCATCACAAAGGTTATTGTTTGAAAGTTATTTGATCATATCAAACTTATGTGTGAACAGGATTTTTATTGGAGTTTTTTGTGTTGTTTCTTGTTTTACTTTTTATCGTTTGGGGGTTGTTGGATGGTGTGGGGTGTCGGATGGTGTGGGGTGTTGGATGGTGTGGGGTGTCGGATGGTGTGGGGTGTCGGATGGTGGGGGTTGTCGGATGGTGTGGGGTGTCAGATGGTGTGGGGTGTCGGATGGTGTGGGGTGTCGGATGGTGTGGGGTGTCGGATGGTGTGGGGTGTCGGATGGTGTGGGGTGTCGGATGGTGTGGGGTGTCGGATGGTGTGGGGTGTCGGATGGTGTGGGGTGTCGGATGGTGGGGGTTGTCGGATGGTGTGGGTGTCGGATGGTGTGGGGTGTCGGATGGTGTGGGGTGTCGGATGGTGAGGGTTGTCGGATGGTGTGGGGTGTCTGATGGTGTGGGGTGTCGGATGGTGTGGGTTGTCGGATGGTGTGGGGAGCTGGGTGGCCGAGTGGTTTAAACGGACTCAAAACAAATAGCTGGTGTTCAATCCCAAACAAAGCCAACACCCCAGGCACCCCAGGTGGATGGGACTCATTAGCTCTTAGACAGCAACTCATCTTAGAGAAAGCAAACTCTGAATTCAAACCAGGAGCCAGAATGATTAACGAATTGATCGTGGGTCCTCAAATATAATAAGAAGAAGAAGGATATGGGTTGTTTTATTTAAAATCACATGTTTTGAAAAATTTTCAATTATTTCCCTTACAGATTTGGTTTATTAATGTTCGCTCAGGCAATTTGTGCGGTCTCACAACTCTGGGTCCTGGGAATTCCTGCCAGGTTGGCTGCTGTATGGTTTGGACCCAATGAAGTGTCAACAGCGACCTCTTTTGGTGTGTTTGGTAATCAGGTAAAATTGGTTGACATTAACACTGATGTTAACAAATATAATATTGTAAATGTTTAAGTTAACAAATAGTATATTATAAATGTTTGAATTAACAAAAAGAATATTTTAAATTTAGCAGTCAGGAATTAATCTAGATCCAACTGTTGATATAAAAGCTTAGGAGACATTAAGCCAGTGTTGACTTTCTATATTAGGACAGATGTAAATATAGATAAAAGCAGATATCCATAATATGTGGTGAAAATATTCATAATACATGATGCTATACTTTCTTAATACATGATGATAAGCTTCCAAAATAAAGGATGAAAACATTCATAATACATTGTGAAAAAATTCATAATTCATGATGATAAACTTCCATAATACATGATAATATAGCCCCATAACACATGACATATATTCATAATACTGATGATACATAATGCATAGGCGGGCCAATAATTTATTATATTTGCAAAAGTTAAATTTTATACCCCCTCCCCCTGTTGCACCTGTACATATTTGGGCTAAACTCATATGTGTATTTACTAGGAGTTTTCTGGAGTTTTCTGGCACCACGCCCCAAATAAAAAAAGAACATTTTAACGTGTGAACTGAAAAAAAGATTTGAGGAAATTTCCGTTTGATCAATTTTCCGTTCGATCAATTTTCCGTTGACAAAATTTTCTATCAAACAAATTTTCGGTAAACATACAAAATGCCAGACATCAATAATACATGGTGACAGGCATCTATAATACATGATGACAGACATCAATAATACATGATGACAGGCATCAATAATACATGATGACAGACATCAGTAACACAAGATGACAGACATCAGTAACACAAGATGACAGACATCAGTAACACAAGATGCCAGACATCAGTAACACAAGATGACAGACATCAGTAACACAAGATGACAGACATCAGTAACACACGATGACAGACATCAATAATTATAACAGAAAATTTAATACACAGGAATAGTTTGGTAATGAACTATTCACATCTTTAGATGGTTCAATGTATTGTTTGGTCGAGTGATTAGTTCAAGATTGATTAGTTCAAGATTGATTAGTTCAAGATTGATTAGTTCAAGATTGATTAGTTCAAGATTGATTAGTTCAAGATTAATTAGTTCAAGATTGATTAGTTCAAGATTAATTAGTTCAAGATTGATTAGTTTGAGTTTAAGTTCCGTTAGTTTTTCTTGAGGTGGTAAAAACTGAAAGTGATTTTTAAAACTTTTGTTTCAAATTAATTTGTTTTTAATTATCAAAAAGCAGGACACATCCACAGACATAATTTGTTGATTACTTTGATATCAGGAAATTATGAAACAGTTTTATAAAAAAAAATCTGAAACCCTTGAGTTGATCAGTTGGCCTGTAGATTTTCTAATGTTCCAAAAGTTGTTTAAACCAATTCTTTTGTTGACAGGTCGGCATTGCAGTTGGGTTTTTGATCCCGCCAATCCTAGTCCCAAACTCTTCGGACTTGGATGATCTGACCAGACACTTCTATATCATGTTTATCATTGGTGCTGTCTTTACCTTTGTAGTCTTTCTACTCATAAGTATATGTAAGTATCATCCTATGTATCTTTAAGTTCTATCATCTATATCTGTAAGTTCTATCATCTACAGAGGTGTAGCGTAGGGGGGGGGGGCAGGGGGTACAGATGTACCCGGGCGCCAGCTAGTTAGGGGCGCCAAAATGTGCTTTGGTAATATTTTATTGACGAAAATAATGGGTTTGAGAATTGAAAAAAGGAAAAGAGGGCGCTTTAAAATGAATCTTGTCCTCGGGCGTGAATCTTGTCCCCGGGCGCCAAACACTCTATATCATCTATATCTGTATATTCTATCATCTGTATTTGCATGCCCTATTTTATCAGGTACACAATCATAAATGCTGTAACATAGCTGAATGTTCTTGTACCTTCAGTATGTTATCAAATACTTTATTAATATGTATGCAGCTACCACTCAACTTAATTTTGCTGCTGTCCCATTTTGTCTCAAGAATTAAACAGGTCCGATTAGATACATCACACAGTTCTTTATTATTCAAATAATTGATACAAATATGGTCCTTGAAATTGTTACATCCATGTAACTGATAAAGTTACTACAATATAAGAAACAAGATACACTTGAATATTATTCTATCCATGAATTAACATCACATTGAAATATGGCGGCCTCTCTCTCTCTGACCAAAAACAGTGCCCTCTCACTTACTCACAAAAATCATGAATTCTTCATTCGCCACAAAAATTAGTTCTCCTTATTCTCATGATATGATTTATTATAATTAAATCACTACGCCACGGTGAATAGTATGGTTAACTTGTGTTACAAATGCTTATTTTTATAACTATTGCATAATAATGACACATATATATAAAATGAAGCTCAGAATAAGTGAAATTAATTAAAATTGATTTAATTGTGTAATTATTTAAGAAATACTCTACAAATTATAAGACAGCTTAAGTCTCCTTACAATTACTGAATTAGTGCTACAAAATCAATACCTTTCCTTTATGTGACTCAACAAAACTAATACCTTTTTAATTTATGTGACTCAACAAAACCAATACCTTTTTAATTTATGTGACTTAACATTATGTGACTTAACAAAACCAATACCTTTCCTCTATGTGACTTAACAAAACCAAGACCTTTCCTTTATGTGCCTCAATCCTAGACGCTAATCACATAAATCTGTTTTTACAAAGTATTCAGAGATAAACCACCAAATCCTCCGAGCAGGGCACAGCAGCTGTCTGTTGAAAATGCTGCAAATGAAAATTATCTTCAGTCACTGGTCCATCTTTTTAAAAATAAAGGATTTCTGGTTCTCATGGTGGCCTATGGTAAGTGGGACATTTAATAACTGTTTTAAAAATTAAAGGTGAATATGTCACTTTATCCTGCTGATGTGAATATGATAAATATTAATAAAGCATATGATAAAGTTAAGCTTGAATAGATTTAAAAAAAAATGTCTTCTGACAGCCTTTACCAGTGGACTTATTATTGTACAATCAACATTTAAATACAAATAATATTTTTACACCTTTTTGTTTGGTAAATAAGTGTAAACCATAAATGCCTAGGTCAGAATGACATAATCCATCAATTGTCTGTCAAAAACATAATTAATAATTAAAGAAGAAATAAATATATTTGTTAGTTGTCTCAAGTAAGCGTTAACATCTCTTTTTTTTTTTAAATTATGTTTTAAGTACAGCTTAGACCAGTGGTTCTCAACCTTCATAATACCGGGACCCTTTAATGCAGTTCCTCATGTTGTGGCAACCCCTAACCATAAAAAAAATTTCGTTGCTACTTCATAAATGCAGAGTATATGTGTTTTCCGATGGTCTTATACGACCCCTGGGAAGGGGTCATTCGACCCCCAAAGGGGTCGTGACCCACAGGCTGAAAACCACTGGCTTAGACCCTCCACCTCAAATACAATATTACCATATTTTATGTGTACGGTATATGGTTTGATTAAACATTATAAGCGTTATAAACTGTTACATTTCAATAAAGTAATGAAACCTTACAATAATCAGTTGTTATTTTCTTTAAATGAGTGACAGACTTATGACCTGTAATTTATGACCTGCAGTTTATGACCTGTAGTTGCTAGTTGCTATTTAAGATTCTCCCTTCCAGGTATCAACACAGGCTCCTTCTATGCTATTTCAACTCTCCTAAACACTATTGTGCTCAACTATTTTGCGGTGAGTAACTGACTGCTTCTCTATTTCTCTAAATGTATTCTCACTGTTTTTGATACTTTTTCATACTGAAGAGTAACAGCAGTAACACCCTTGCATTTTGAAGAAAAAAAATGTGTGGTTTATTAAAAAAATGTACCATAATTCAACTGGCAGCATAAAAGAAACAAGTCAGTTATTTATTATTGCACTCTTAAACAGTTTTCCTATGGGGAAAAATGAAGAGCCACTACATAAATATCTCATTTAAGATTTTATTTTAATAATGCAACAATGTTGTTTACTTGTTTAAAATTGACCCCCAAAAAAGCCACCATTTTCTTTAACAGGAAATTTAAAGCGTGAAGTTCTCCCAAATTTTTTATTAAAATTGAATATTTCGGGTTCAGCTTTGGACTTTCAATTTTTGAATCATCTATTTATGCATATTTTAATAACTTTGACTAGCTTTACTAATAACCTCATCACATTTGAATAGATGTACTGTGCACTGATGTTAAAGTTTAGTTTCATGTATTCCACTGCTTACAGTTGTTCATATTTTTATTTAACCATCCTTTTGCTACCCTCATTAGGTTCCTTAAATTAACATTTATTTTTTTTATAAAAAATAGAGCTTAAAAATTATGTTTGCAACATATTCCTAATATGTGTCTTGCTGTTGATTGCAGAATGAGGAAGAAAATGCTGGCAGAATAGGCCTGACCATTGTCTTGATGGGAGTAGCGGGGGCAGTGCTGGCAGGGTTTTGGCTGGACAAGACCAAGACCTTCAAGTTGGTAGCAAGCATGAGAAAGAGAGATAGTGATAGAGATAAAGAGATGGTAGTGAGAAAGGTAGAGAGAGTGGGGAAGGAGAGGGAGAGAGAGGGTGGTAGTGAGAGAGATAGAGATAATAAGAGATAGTGAGAGAGAGACAGTGAGAGATATAGAGACTTTGCTATTCATGGAAACTGGCAATATTTAGCTTACTTCTTGAATGATGTTTTAATTAGTTAGTTAGTTGTAT
Organism: Omphiscola glabra; assembly: GCA_964017045.1. Lineage (NCBI taxonomy): Eukaryota > Metazoa > Mollusca > Gastropoda > Lymnaeidae > Omphiscola > Omphiscola glabra. Next base: position 4,852,619 of record OZ024800.1, read on the forward strand.
AATTAGTTAGATTATGTCATAGAGAAGAAATTTTGGAGTACGATCAATGAAATATTATGCTTTATTCTTTCAGAGCGACAACCATTGCTATATATGTCTTATCTCTTGCTGGGACAGTGGCATTCACTTTTACATTAGATTTGGAAGCCATTTGGATTGTCTATCTCACTGCTGGGTCTTTGGGGTAAATTTTTGCAAAACAAACACACCAGCCTCATTATTCAAGCCTACTTTGAAGCAGCTCCTAAGAAAAATCAGCAGAAGAATTGTCTTGAATAAAATTTCTAAAACTTTGAATTACTCTTAAACTTAAAAAGCCTTCAAACTCCACAGATTGTTGAAAGACTTTCCTACAACTTTAGCACATCCTAAGATTTTTCATTTTATATATATTATATATATATTTGCTTTTCTGAAATTAGTATTATTTTATAATTTAATTATCAATAGTCATTAGGCTGTTTGTAACAAATTACATTAATTGCTTTTCCACTACACCTAGACACTCGATTAGAAATTTTAAAAGTCATGTGTGTGTCAAAGAAAATATGAATGATTATTTGAATTCTTCAGGTTTTTCATGACTGGGTATTTACCAGTAGGGTTTGAGTTTGCTGCTGAACTAACTTTTCCAGAATCTGAAGGGACATCATCTGGTTTACTCAATGCAGCAGCTCAGGTTAGTGCCCTTTACATTCAAAAAAAATGGTCATCTGGAACAGGGGTCTCCAAACTACGGCCCTCGGGCCGGATCCGGCCCTCGGGCCGGATCCGGCCCGCGAGGCCAGTTCAACCGGCCCGCCGACGGTACTTGAAATTTCGTTCTGGCTTGAAGTTATTGTACATAATCATTATCCGGCCCATGCTCGTCATTTTTCTTTTTTTTTTTCTTTTTTGTTGTTGTTTTTTTTTTTTGTTATCCGGCCCGCCGTGAAAAAAGTTTGGAGACCCCTGATCTGGAATATTGAAGACTGGCATAAATAGGATATTTATCGAGTTTGGGTGGGGGGCTGGACTATTATTTCTTTTATAATTCTAAACATAACTCCCCCACACACACACACTTCCCAAGTGTTAATTTTCATGTGCGCTGCAAATAACAGGAATCAACTGTGCCAGGAGCTACTGTAATTTAAAAAAAATCATTTTAATTTTTTTTAAAGACAAATCTATTCATTAAAATAAACCCCTGGATAAAAAGAGTTTTCCCTAAACTTTAACTTTAAACATTCACACTTTCATGTAACAAATGTAGGAATGCAATTTTTGTCTCTCTTTACTTTTTAAAATTGGTTGCTGTTTTATGCTCAGATTTTCGGAATCATTATGACCATTGGCATGCGGGCCATGATGGAGTCTATCAGTGTGCTGAGTGCCAACATTACAATGTGTTCATTGCTGTTGGTTGGTGCCATTATAACATGTGGGTAATTTTCATCTTCATTAGTCTTATCTTTAACACTCCACTGGTCCCTATTATAAAAGATAATAATTATAAGACTGTCTCTTAAACTAGCCTTGTCGTTATTCTTTGTGGATCTATATTATGATAAATTGTTTTTAGAATCATTTTTATTTCACTAAAATTTGCAGACATTTAAGAATCTATTAATTGTATAAATATTTTATTTTGACAGCCTTGATCAAAGCAGACTACAGAAGACAAGAAGCAGGAAAGGCAGTGATAGGAGATGTTTTAAAAGATACTGAAGAGATTGTAGATACACCTGAGGAAGACAAAGTTTTTACATCTCCAGCTAAAGGAGTTAGCAATCAACAAAATAATTTATTTTAAAAATGATATAGGACTTATATATATTCTTGATTCATGCGCTCATTCATTATATCAATGACAAAATCTTGATTGATTTTATTTTGATTTAATTTTTTTTTTTTATCTTGCTTTCAAGATAAAACATTATAATGAGCCATAATAACAATATAACAAAAAATAACATGTTATGTTTCTCCTAATTGCTCTGTCGTTTGCACATGGAAGTTATTGCACACAAAAATGAAATTTCCCCCACACATTTAATTGTGCACTGGTTCCCAAAGCAATTTGGTTGTAGGTTTGCAACAATTATATAAGACGCTCCTTTAAACAAAATAATCATATACTTAAGTGTAATTTTGCTAACATATATCCATTTATTGTAAAGTACCTACCATCATTGCTGTCAGTTGCATAGAGTAGCTACCATCATTACTGTTGGTTGTGTAGAGTACCTACCATCATTACTGTTGGTTGTGTACAGTACCTACCATCATTACTGTTGGTTGCATAGAGTACCTACCATCATTACTGCTGGTTGTGTAGAATACCTACCATCATTGATGTCAGTTGCATAGAGTACCTACCATCATTGCTGTCAGTTGCATAGAGTACCTACCATCATTACTGTTGGTTGTGTAGACAATTGACGTAACAGAAAATTGGGCATTAAAAATCCTTGTTTAATACAAATCAAAGAAGAGCTGATCGACATATATATGCTCTGCATTGTTTGCATTTCCCTGTCTTCCATAATGGCATTAAGTTTATCGTTATGGTAATATTTTGTAAAATATATTTACCTTCTTAAAAATCTTCAGTTAAAAATAAAATTTTTTTTAAAAATTATAATTATTTTTTTTTAATTTAAGAAAAAATTGGAAAATAATTTTCTTAAAATGTATTATGCACTTTTCTAGTAGGTATGAAAATTTGAATCTGTAAATTATCAACAAAAATGTTTTTTTTGAAACAATGCCTGCCTACAAAATCTGGGGTATAGTGACTTCGCTCTTTACACAGGCAAAAAACTAACAAGGTGAATATAACCACTGCGGCATTTTATACCCTTGGTCACTTTCCGTCCATTCATTAGTCTAATTATTGAAATGTCCAGCCCCAACTCTTTCCTAATTCCTACAGTTAGGACTGATCCTAATTCCTACAGTTAGGACTGATCCTAATTCCTACAGTTAGGACTGATCATAATTCCTACAGTTAGGACTGATCCTAATTCCTACAGTTGGGACTGATCCTAATTCCTAGTTAGGACTGATCCTAATTCCTACAGTTAGGACTGATCCTAATTCCTACAGTTAGGACTGATCCTAATTCCTACAGTGAGGACTGATGATTAGTTGGATTGCTGTTTTTGTCCGCTTTTCTTATGTCCCCATCACTCAGCACCACAACCCCCTGTCCCTTGACCCAGCATATGAGACCCACTCTGTTTAATCCACTCCAATGCTACCTTACAGGTCAGGAAGAGGCAGACTGTAGCTACCAAACAAGACGGTCATGTGTGACAACAAACAAATTATGCTACAAACAATATATAATATAGACCAATTTTTGGGACTGTTTAATATGCAAGATTGACCAACAGGACTGTTGTAACATGCAAGATTCGCCAACAGAACTGTTGTAACATGCAAGATTGGCCAACAGGACTGTTTAATATGCGTTATTGGCCAACAGGATGGTTGTAACATGCAAGATTGGCCAACAGGACTGTTTATTATGCATTATTGGCCAACAGGATGGTTGTAACATGCAAGATTGGCCAACAGGACTGTTTAATATGCGTTATTGGCCAACAGGATGGTTGTAACATGCAAGATTGGCCAACAGGACTGTTTATTATGCATTATTGGCCAACAGGATGGTTGTAACATGCAAGATTGGCCAAGAGGACTGTTTAATATGCATTATTGGCCAACAGGATGGTTGTAACATGCAAGATTGGCCAACAGGCCTGTTGTAACATGCAAGATTGGACAACTGGACTGTTGTAACATGCAAGATTGGCCAACACAAGAAAAGGAATATAAAAAAACTGTTGCTCCAATATAGTCTGTAAGAAATTTAATTGTCAATGCAATAAAGAAAATTCGGATCCTAAAAGCATGGATTAGGAATTGCAACATGCAAGATTCTTGTAGAGAAACTTTGGTTTATTATCCATATTTTTACTGTAAATCATAGCTATTTGGGTCCAGACGCTGATGATTTCACTAGTGAAAGACATCAAAACAAGAGTACTTTCATACATTGGTTTCACTTTAGGAGAGTATGAAAGCCAAATGCTGGTACTACTGCCATTAGCATAAGCCAAATGCTGGTACTACTGCCATTAGTATAAGCCAAATGCTGGTACTACTGCCATTAGCATCAGCCAAATGCTGGTACTACTGCCATTAGCATGCTCTTTTGTTTTGCTTGTGATGTAAATACATATTTTGTGTATTTGTACAGGAAATATTTGTCTTGAAGAAGTATTATTTTATTGTGCGTAATTAATTCATGAAACATACATAATTTAAACAGAATTTGTTTTTAAAGTTATTCACTAATTTATTTATGAATTTTATTCTTTTGGTTTTTGTTTCTTTGGTTTTAAGTAAATGACATTAGAATTAGAGGAAATAAAAAAAATCTTTTTACAAAACTATACAGTATTGTTCCAAATAAAGACCTCACTCCTCCCTCCCCCCCTTTTTGCCTATAGAAAAGCTTAAACTAGGGGTGGGATATTTTTCAAAAATAAAATTAACTTAAAATACTGGTATACGTGAAAAATCAAAATTGATTTCAAATTTGGGAATTGACCAAATCTGAACCTCAACAAAAAAAAAATAATAAAATTTTGGTAGCTATCAACAATATGTCACAAACGCTTTTACTAAATAAAATTCCCGTGAGCTAAATGAGATTCTTAAAATATTGCATGCGCATTTGGTGTTAACATTTTCTTTTGTTTTAGGGAAATGGTCTCAATGTAAATATAGTTTTGTAAATCTGCTGTCAGTGTGGTAGAAGAAAATCCTAAGTAAAAGTTCCAAGAAAGAGAATCTGAAGAAAAAGTTTAAGAAAAAGGACAACATCTGAAAAGGAACAAATAGTACATGTTAATAACAATATCCTGAATAACAATAACATTGAATAACATTGAATTACAAAGCTAACAAATAATCAGGCTAAATAACTTTGCAGTTACAGGTTATGATAAAATAATCTTTAACTATCAGTATCAATACAGATACATGATGACCATATATCACATGTAATACAAGTGGCATTTAAAAGTATATCTTGGTAGCAATGTTAAAAGAAATATCGTGGCAGGGTTTAACTTGTAGCATGTACACCGTCTTAAGTTCAGAATCAGTGTGAGATGTGAGGGCCAACATACAGGTGTGAAATGTGAGGGCTAACATACAGGTGTGAGATGTGATGGCTCACTTAAAGGTGTCATGTGATACTAAGGGGGAGGGGGAATAAAGAATTTGGGACACTTTGTGACAGGGGGAGGGGGGTCCGAAAAGGTCATTTTTGGCGTGACTTAATTTGCGAACGACCTCTTAGGGTTTCCGATAAATAAATGGTTGAACTTGAACAAAAAGTACAACATTTCCTAATATCTAAGCCTGGTATAAAGGTGGAGAGAGACACCGTTCATGTCATGTTGTTGTAACCTAGCCTGTAGGTCAAATTCCATGACAGTGTTGGAGACTGAACACACTGTTTCATAAAAGTGAGACCTGCAATGACACACTTTTTATTATTTTTAAGACTTGATTAGATGCATGAACATTTTTATTTAAAAAATCTGAGCCCAGTTCCTGTTTTAAGAGACTTAAATAGCTTGACACACATAAACAATAAAATTCTCTAGGTATGGGTGCTGACTCACAACATTGTACCCCGCATCATGTATGTAACGACGAGCAGTGTCTATGCCCCAGCAGCACCCCAGTCCTGGTGCCTCTTGTGATATGTAAGCTTGAGGCACACATAGAAATGTGCTGAGACTATAAAGACTGTCCCTGCCAGGAACATCTCTGTTCACCAGAACATCACTATCAACACCAATCTCAAACATGGCAAAATAGCTTCCAGGTTTCAGCAGTTTCTTGATTTCAGCTAAACCTCGCTTGGGGTTTGGAAGATCGTGAATGACATCATTAACAAACACAAAGTCATATTGGGAATGGCAATCAGCAGGGATGTTGAGAACATCCAGTTGGATCAGGTTCAAGTTTGGGACACTCAAATTTGATGCAGCCAACTTGGCCTGTTGAATGCTTAGTTTAGAGTTGTCAGATCCTGGCCAACAGAATACAAAATGATAATATCATGTCATCAATGTAAGGTTTTAGCAAATTTACATTTGAACAAGTTTCTGTATAAGTAAAACTTAATATTTTTTGTGTATTTAAACATAATGATAATCTTAATGACAGTCAGATCTAAGGAGGCTGTGTCATTTTAACACATTAATTTATTGTTATTATATTTTATGAGAGGGATCCAAACGGGTCTTTCATCTTGCGTTTCACAGTCTTGGCCAGATAAATTTTGTACGATTTCTAGCACCACAGAGATCAAGGAATAGTTGTTTCAAACGTCATGCATTAAGTTTTATTAATTCCCACATTTCATTGCTAACCTACACTCTTTAAGTTTAATGAGTTGTAACTCATATACTTATGCATGATTATTGTTGTAAAGTAAAATATTGGTAATTGCACGCTACTGGTACCTCGCATTTTACTATGGCCGCCATTTTGGTTGAGACGAAACTATCCCTCACCCTAACCTGAACCCTAAATCTATCCCTCACCCTAACCTGAACCCTAAATCTTTCCCTCACCCTTACCTGAACCCTAAATCTATCCCTCACCCTAACCTGAACCCTAAATCTATCCTACCTAACCTAATGAAATGAGGTACCACAGATGAGCATTAGCCCCCACATTTCATTGCTAACCTACACTCTTTAAGTTTAATGAGTTGTAAGTTGTAACTCATATACTTATGCATGATTATTGTCGTAAAGTAAAATATTGGTAATTGAACGCTACTGGTACCTCGCATTTCACTATGGCTGCCATCTTGGTTGAGACGAAACTATCCCTAACCTGAACCCTAAATCTATCTCACACCCTAACCTGAACCCTAAATCTATCCCTCACCCTAACCTGAACCCTAAATATATCCCTCACCCTAACCTGAACCCTAAATATATCCCTCACCCTAACCTGAACCCTAAATCTATCCCTAACCTGAACCCTAAATCTATCCCTAACCTGAACCCTAAGCCCTAAATCTATCCCTCACCCTAACCTGAACCCTAAATCTATCCCTAACCTGAACCCTAAATCTATCCCTCACCCTAACCTGAACCCTAAATATATCCCTCACCCTAACCTGAACCCTAAATCTATCCCTCACCCTAACCTGAACCCTAATAATTACTAGAACCACAATTCTCAAAACAAACAGAGGGCAGTGACTCCCAATAAACACGCAAATGAAATCGAGGGTATAGGAATTAGCCAAAATGTTACCTGTGAATGTACTGTTTGGAAATTGCCGAGCCAATCTTGAAATCAAATGAGCAGTCCCACAACCACATTCAATAACCTTGATTCCATTTTCTATATGGAATTTATAATTTAGTCAATTATTAATTATTAATACTTGATTGAACAGTGATTGTTTACTGTTAGCAAAACTCTTAGTCCAATGATAACTCTAGAATAAATTATTTCACAGAAAGTATATATAAAACTATGTTAATAATATGCATCAATATATAATCATAATTTCCATGATTACAAGAACATCTAATTATTACAGCAACCTGTATCAAGAATGTAAACGATACCAGTCTTAAACTTAAATGAAAGTAAGTCATAAGACAATGTCTCATCAAAAATGTAAACGATACAAGTCTTAAATGAAAGTAAGTCATAAGACAATGTCTCATCAAGAATGTAAACGATACTAGTCTTAAATGAAAGTAAGTCACAAGACAGTGTCTCATTTGGGCAGACGTACCAAGGTTTTCTTTTAAGCCAGTGACGTACTGTAGCATTATATCTATTTCTGAGTATGTTTTTGAGTCACTGAGAGCACCAATGGCTTTAACCACAACAGGTGCTTCGTTGTATGGCAAATCTAGTCATATAACAAGAGACACAAACTTTCTAAATCAATGTGAGATCATGCATAATAAGAAATAATAAATATAATTAATAATTAACAATCACCTAAGGGGACAAAACTAAAACTTGTTGACATGAGTAGTTTGGAGGGGGTCCAGCGACGGGCAGCACGCTTTGTCCTGAACCGCTACAGGAATACCTCTAGTGTTGGCAGCATGCTGGAGACACTGACTGGTCCCGATTGGAGGAACGACGACGACTATCCGGGCTCTCCATGATTTGCAAGATAAATAATGGGCTGGTCCAATGCTCCGGCATTAAACAGAAACTCGTCCCTCTCCCCGCTAGACAGCGACCAGGCCATGACAGGCAGTTCCGGCTAATAACACCAAGAAGCCAGTATAGGAACTGCTCATTCCTGCCAAAGACAGTCAGAGACTGGAACAGGCTTCTAACAGGAACAGTTGAGGCGACAACATTTGACACATTTGCGTCTATTGCTTGAGGCCTCCCAACCCACAGTTCCTGAACCCTCACTGAGTAGCCCTTGCAACCAGTGAAATATGCTCTTCAACACCAGGAACAGAAACATTAATGAATTGCTAATCCCCTCTACATACATAGGAACCAGAATGATCAATACATTGATCGTGTGCCCTTAATGAATATAGAAGAATTAGAAGAAGAACTTTTTAACTTTTTGACATTTTTAGATCCAACATTTTTCTGATTTATGCACATCCTTTCTTTTCACTTAATTACTTATTTCGGAATTTTTATATTGATGATACGACAAGCTTTGATTTAATAAAATATACAACCAGATGTTTTTGTTCACAGAATTTCATCTTTCTAGAGTTCGGCATTGGCGAAACATGCTCAAAGTTTAACTCGCACAAACAGATAAGCTATCAAAAAAGGAGGCTTATATATGCAATGAATAAAAGAATTTATAATTAACCCTATATAGCCTAATTTATTCTTGTTGCGTCCCGGGTTCACAAAGTTAGAATCTGATTAGGATTTAAGGAAATGTTACAACCATTTCAAACTACTTGCCGTAAGGTCCATCTCTCTGTATACATTCCATCAAGGGCTGGAAACGAACTGCTGCGGAGCAGATGAATCCTAAGAAGGGCAAATTGTTGGCCACAAAGACTGATTTCTTCGTTTCAGACATGCTGTACAAATGTAAGTCGCCTGCCTTCTCAACATCCACGACATGGGCGCACACTAAACAGTTGAGGAGCTCCCTGACATATCTAGGAGTATGTGTATTTAGTACATTAGAATGCAAACTGTAACATAACTGACTTACAAACTGAAGCAATGTTATTTAAATTATTGCAAAGAAAGATAAAATAAAAAATTTAATGAAATATTATGGTGAAAGTTTGGTTGTCTTTGTCAGCACAAACTATCCACCTTATAACGCAGTGCATTCGAATTTACACTGTATTTAGTGTAGGAAATTTAAACTGGATTAAGTGCAGGAAATTTACATTGGATTTAGTGCAGGAAATTTACACTGGAAATGTTAAGACTAGCGCAACTAATTTAATCTCAGATTCAGAATGATATTTTCCAAACACAAGAAGTTTATATTATGGTTATATCAAATAATAAAATGGTCTATATATGATTAAATAATTGTGGTGCACTTTGGGCAACAGTCTCATTTCTCAAGTAGTGAAGTTTTAAATTTGGGAAGTTGTGAAGTTCGGCGGGATTTTTCTCTAATGAAATATAAGCTGGTTCACTGTCAACAGATGAGTTACACTCTCCACATATCTGGTGACCCCAGTGGAGTACATCAATCGGGTGATCGGCCTACAGCCAGGGCCGGTCCTACTGTATGGGGCGGGGCGCCCAGGGCAAGCTTAAATTTGGCGCAAATTTTAGGTATAATCATAAATATTTTTTGCAATGAAAAAAAATAAGGGTTAGGTTATGAGTTTATGACCTAGTTTTTTTTTGAAAAAATAAACAATAATATTGTTTTTCTTAACTTGTTTTTTGGACAGTATGAACAATTAGCCCACCGATGACATTTTTTTCTAGCCTTTAGATCAGCAAATATTTTCACAGCACTTTCTATTTTTTTCTTCAATGGCGCCCATATGTATTGCGTCTTCCTATTTTGGAAGATCGTTGATGGCGCCCTAAGCACATGGCGCCCCGGGAAACTGCCCGAGATGATACGCCTCTGCCTACATCCGACTGCTCGTCACCAGGGACTCAATCTCCGGACTTTTCTGTTTGCAAACGCTTAAATGAGCCACCATCTAAGGTGGACAAGACTTACCCGTGATAAGGAACCAAGTAGCATCGAGGTCTAGATATATTTTGGATTTCAGATGTTGCTTGCTGTTCCATTGCGTACGTTTGAACTAAGCGTCAGTTCACACGATCAAATTTCGCGACTAATTGTTGTATGAACGCAGTATTTTGTGCGTGGTTTCTTTTTTGGGGAATTTTATCAAATAGTAATTTGAAAGTTGTGACAAGGCTTCATACACGAATTGTATCAAATGCTTGAAGGAAAATTTGATCGTGTGAACCGACCCAGTCCATACGTTTTGCATGTCGTGTATTGGTGTTGGTGCTCTTGACCACACAGCTAACCTTTGAGCCTAATTTTTTTAATTTTTGTATTATAATTAGACATGGACTAGCCCTTAAGAAACGCTTGCTTAAGCTGATGTATAAATATTTTTCAGGTTATCTTCGTAAACTATAATGCATTATACAATCTAGATCACTAAGCTCAACACAATTAAAACTTGCCTCTCTTTCAAATGTTTGGAGTCTGCTACCTCATATGACGTCATGGCCTTGTCAGAATGGACCAAAGCGTCAATGATGCCAACCTCAGACGCCATGGCCAATGCCATGCCAACCAAACTTTGATTTATGGTCGCTATGACTTTGTCCTTGAATGCTTTACTTTCTTCTGTGGCCATTGTTTACAGTGGAAGGCTAGACAAGTGGGAAAAAAACAATTAAGTAAATTTTATGAACATAGAAGTGTTTTATTTGATCGAATGATCTTTATCTTCAAGATTTTGTATCCAGTCTAACTGGCAGAAAGTTTACTGCAAGCTTCGATTACTAACTTGATTTTTAGGTATTTTTTTTCTTTTTTTTTTGGATTTCCTTAATCAGTTTTAAATATAAGCAATAAATATGAACAGATGTTGGGCATTCATTTTTTATTAGCATTGGTTGATTGATTGGAGTTCTTATATAGCGCTCATTTCCATGCTATGATAGCATGCTCACGGCGCTCCGATGTTGGGCTGCCTGTTGGGCGCATGTGAACTCCATCTCCCCATCTCCGGGTTTGAATTTAGGGTTGCCTTCTCTTAGATGAGTTGCCGTCCAGGGTTGACGGGTCCCATCCACCCGGGGTGCTGGTGGTGTTTTTCTTGCTCCTGCCCATTAAGTTGAGATTTGCTCAGTTTAGACCACTCGGCCACCTTCCCCCATCTCCCAGATGTTAGAGCTTTATATGATAGCTGCACGGTGCCACTGTGTAACACATTATTGAAATTCATATTGTTGTTGCATTGGACCCCCCACATCCCAGTTGATGGACTTTCATAGTGAAGTAGCACAATACCGTGCTACCAAAGCTACATAGTAATACCTTGGACTTTCATAGTGAAGTAGCACAATACCGTGCTACCAAAGCTACATAGCAATACCTTGGACTTACATAGTGAAGTAGCACAATACCGTGCTACCAAAGCTACATAGCAATACGTTGGACTTACATAGTGAAGTAGCACAATACCGTGCTACCAAAGCTACATAGCAATACCTTGGACTTACATAGTGAAGTAGCACAATACCGTGATACCAAAGCTACATAGCAATACCTTGGACTTACATAGTGAAGTAGCACAATACCGTGCTACCAAAGCTACATAGCAATACCTTGATGCTAGGTTTGAGTATTATTTTTTTTAGCCCGGTTACCCGTGAATAGGATGGTTAAAACATGCGCAGTGGTTAACAGTTTAGGGGTTGTTCAATAATTACGTAAACAATTTTTCAGCTATTTTTACCCCCCCCCTTTTTTTTTTGTCAACAACTGTAAAACTTTCGTGACCCCCCACCCTATTTAATTATATCAACATTTTATATCCCCCCCCCCCCAAATGATTTATAATATAAATAAATTTATAAATACGTTTTACTTTGTGCTGATGTACTTTTAATAACACAAAATTGTAGGAAAAACATTCCATAACATCTTTAGCTTGTTAATCAACAATTTTAGAAAGTTTCTACACTTAAATTGTATAATGCAGAATCAATTAAAAGTTTGTTAAAGACTAAATATCATTGTTGTGGAAGTATAAATATGATTATTGTCAGTAGAGCTGACACTTATAGTTTAGTTTCTAGCTGCTATTATCTTCCCATGGAGTAGCTAGATGTTGCTCTATCGTAACAATGGGCATCAAGGCAGTGGCGTAGCGAGCTTAACTCGCGCCCGGGGCACAATACCTTTTTAGCGCCCCCCCCCCATTCGAAAACCATACAATATTATAGTAAAATATACCATTTGGCGCCCCTTTGTGAGTATCGCCCGGGGCATGATGCCCCCCTTGCCCCCCTCACTACGCCACTGCATCAAGGACATCATTTGTGTAGGGCAGGGAGCAATCCCCCCCCCCCCCATTTTTGCTGATTTTATATTTAAATTGCGGTGTACTGTGGCGCCTCCAGTAATAAACAACTTAACAAGCCGACCAAGTTTTGGTTTTGCCTCCCCCCCCCCCTTTCCCCTACAAAAACTTGAAATGACGCCCCTGATAGGCATAGTATATAGTAGCTGATTTATTATTTTCATTTTGCACAGACAGACACACATTAAATAACTCTTCTATTGTTAAAAGCCTAAACATATATGACTATTTACACTCATTAAATTGTTTTAAATAATATAAGAACCAGTAAATTTTTAAGATTAACATTGTAATAGAAAAAACATGATTGTTGACATCAACTAATCTACCCCCCCTCCTCTTCCCCCTTGTCAACAACTGTCAAACATTTCCAAACCCCCCCCCCCCCTTATTTTGTTGACGTAATTAATGGACGTCCCCTTAAAGCCTGTGGAATATCTTATAAATCAGGACTGCACAACTCAAAATGTAGGCCGGGCCGTAATTCTTTATGAAAAACTTATGCGGGCCGAGGGTTAATGGGACAGGGAGGAAGGCTAATAAGAAAATAATAATAATAATGATATTTCGCTAATTCGCGGGCCGCAAAGTGGGGGCTGGCGGTTCGTAAGTTGTGCAGGCCTGTTATAAATGATTAAAGCACGCACAATGATTAACTGGTTAGAGCTTGCGGCATATCTTATAAGTGATTAAAACAATTTTAAGTGAATTACCAACTGAGGCAACTGTGTTAATCAGGAATCGCAGGTTGCGCCCCTTTTCTGTCATAGTTCAATCTCATAAATATGATTTATTACAACGCAGCCTACATTACATACCTCGGTTCAAAGGTCAATTATTCCAACAATTACGTTAGCAATAGTTCACTGCGACAATGCAAGCACAAAAAATCGGAAGAATTCTGGACGGATTTTTTTTTTTCATTAGTTTAGTCCAACTCGAAACCTGCTATCTGTTGTCGTAAATGCAAGCTATGCCATGGCCAGACGTTGCTTCCCGAACTTATCAATGTGTCGTACCGGCAAGTTGTTTTTTTCGACATTGCAGCAGGGAACAGTTACAATTATTTTTATTAAATGGATATTTTACCGTCTTGATCTAAACTCCTAATTTTTCAGTGCTTATATAATTTTATATGTATACATATATACAAGTGAAAATTTGTGGATGTGTGGCTTTGTTCCACAAAGGCTTTTACATAGATTGATGGATTGATGGATCTTGACCAAACTTGGCACAAATATCCATCATTATCCAGAATCAAATACTTGGGGGGGGGGGGGGGTATGAACTTTTTATAACATTCCGTTCGGTTCTATAATTTCATGGGTACTTTCTTTAAACAGACTCTTCATAATCCTACCAGGAACAAAATCCTTAACATGATCACAACGAGGAAGAGGATCCTAAAGGTGAATGATTAAACTGGAACCCACTGGTCACACGATCCCACGAAGTGATGGGATCAAATTGGGATCCTACGACCTGAAATGGGGAAAAATTGGAGAATTGTATCCTACTTGGAAATGGGATCCCATCGGATTCTCAAGTAGGTCGGAATCCCACCGGGGTTTGAATCCCATTATGATATGGGAATCTATTTGGAAAAGGGATTCTAATGAGGTCGGGATCCCATTTGGAAACGGGATCCTATCGAGATTCCAATGGGGTCGAGATCCCAATGGGGTTGGTATCCCAAATGAGATACTTTTTTGGTAAGGGATCCTAATCGGGATCCAATTGGGGTCAGGATCCAAATGGGGTCGGAATCTCAATGGGGTCGGTATCACAATGGGGTCAGAATCCCATTGGGGTCCCATTTGGAAACGGGGTCAGTAACTCATTGGGGTGGGGATTACAATGGGATATGGGATCCCAGTGGGGTCGAGATCCCGATGGGATATGGGATCCCATTAGGAAAATGGATCCCACCACTCTTTTCAGAATTTATTATGATATCTGATGGCTGAATGCTTCTGTGACTTTTTTCCTGTGACTTTATTTCCTGTGACATTTTTTTCCTAGCAAAATTTGTGACTTCTTTTCCTGTGACTTTTTTTCCGCTCACCGAAAATAAGTCCCTACTTCTCCTTTAAATAATACAGGAAATTTGTACCGTTACTTTTAAAAATACTTGTTTTTAAATTATAAATAATTGTATGGTTTTCAACTTCTGCAGATTGTGGGCTGAATAGTCTCAGACTGGTGCCACCGAGAAACACTTTGATTAGAGGTTAGCTAATATTCTTAAAGTTCAGATGGCATCAACCGTTCCACTTAAAACTTAACTGTGTAGCTTTAGGCAATCTCACAACAAATTTCACAACTAAGATTTAATTAGTTGAACCAAAATGCTTTTAATTATTTTACTTCATTTGAAATTAATCATCAATTCACGTGTGCCTAGTGTGTAATTGTAAGCACTACAATATTACATGCGTAGACTATTACAGTTTTCCCCGTGACCCTTAGGATGAAAGTCTACGCAACAGTAGTCAAGAAACTGTAACACAGTGGTTCACTATTTTATCCTGTGTGTCTCGCTTTAAGTCCAAGTCATTGTGAGGCTATACTATGTAACATCCACTCTTTCAAAGTCTTAGGATTTTTTCTTCAAACATACGTTATAATATATTTCCTCATTAAAGTTAGTAATTTTATCCTCAAAATATATATATATATATTTCCTTATTAATCTTAGGATTGTCTTTAAAACAATTTGTTACATATTTCCCAATTAAGAATTAATTATGCTTATAATATAAATATGTATAAATTTATTAATATTATTTATTTATTTTAAACAGCCAACAAAAATGTCATAGAGGTGTTATTAAATGGTAATAGATAAAATACCTATTAAATTAGATGATCACATATTAAATAACATTTTATGACACAATAAAGGTAAAATAAAAAGAAGCATAATATATTAATCTGCAATGAATGGTCCCTGTGGCAATAGGAAACTTGCCCACAGATCAGCAAATCTTAAGAGTTTAGGAAACACTGGCATATTTCATTTTTAGACCTACTTGTTAGACACACATGTGCACCAACATATCGTGAACCCAGTCAATGACCTAGATTTCATGTTGATGTAGAATTAAAGTATTTTTAAAGCTGTGGCTACTGTATGGTCATTAAATTAAAACAATAAATAGCTGGGATCCCGCAGGGTGGAATTAGTTGGATTGTGTACATTGATGTAATTAGTTGGGTTTGTACATTGGTGTAATTAGTTGAGTTTGTACATTGATGTAATTAGTTGGGTTTATACATTGATGTAATTAGTTGGGTTTGTACATTGATGTAATTAATTGGGTTTGTACATTGATGTAATTAATTGGGTTTGTACATTGATGTAATTAGTTGGGTTTGTACATTGATGTAATTAATTGGGTTTGTACATTGATGTAATTAATTGGGTTTGTACATTGATGTAATTAATAGGGTTTGTACATTGATGTAATTAATTGGGTTTGTACATTGATGTAATTAGTTGGGTTTGTACATTGATGTAATTAATTGGGTTTGTACATTGATGTAATTAATTGGGTTTGTACATTGATGTAATTAGTTGGGTTTGTACATTGATGTAATTAGTTGTATTGTGTACATTGGTGTAATTAGTTAGGTTTGTACATTGATGGAATTAGTTGGCTTGTGTGCATTGATGGAATTAGTTGGATTGTGTGCATTGATGGAATTTGTTGGAAAGTGTGCATTGATGGAATTAGTTGGATTGTGTGCATTGATGGAATTAGTTGGATTGTGTGCATTGATGGAATTTGTTGGCTTGTGTGCATTGATGGAATTAGTTGGACTGTGTGCATTGATGGAATTAGTTGGATTGTGTGCATTGATGGAATTAGTTGGATTGTGTGCATTGATATAAATAGTTGGCTTGTGTGCATTGATGGAATTAGTTGGATTGTGTGCATTGATGGAATTTGTTGGCTTGTGTGCATTGATGGAATTAGTTGGATTGTGTGCATTGATGGAATTAGTTGGATTGTGTGCATTGATGGAATTTGTTGGCTTGTGTGCATTGATGGAATTAGTTGGACTGTGTGCATTGATGGAATTAGTTGGATTGTGTGCATTGATGGAATTAGTTGGATTGTGTGCATTGATATAAATAGTTGGATTGTGTGCATTGATGGAATTAGTTAGATTGTGTGCATTGATGTAATTAGTTGGGTTTGTACATTGATGTAATTAGTTGGGTTGTGTGCATTAATGGAATTAGTTGTGTGTGCTGTGTGGAAGGTAGGGGGCTAGTGCAGGCCACTCACTTAGAATTAGCAGACAGGGCTTTATTCACCTTTTGTGGCACATCACAAAATTGTTATTATTACCCTTAGTTATTGGGATTTTTAGTTGAACAATACATGCATAGGAACCAGAAATAATGAATAAATTGATCGTGGGCCCTTAATATATAGAAGAAGAACAAGGTTATTGATTTACTCATAAAATATAAGATGGTGTATTTGAGGTCTGTCATGTATTTATAATACAATAAGAAGCCAAGTACGAAAATACTCTACACATAACAGCAATGTCTTTAGGTAAACTGAAATAATGTTGGAGTTTGTAAGATGGTCCCAGATTGAAATAATATTTGAGTTTGTATGATGGTCCCAGATTGAAATAATGTTGGAGTTTGTAAGATAAACTGTATATCAAAACACTGAGGCACAGTAACCACAAATGCAGCCAAACACATCAGGATGCTGCAATGTTCTTCAGGTGTTTTTTTTCCAGATATATCTGTTTACACTGCACTCTACATTTTTTGTACAGCACACACCCTATGGATATTTTACTCTGTGGTTGTTTTGTACAGCACACACCCTATGGATATTACTCTGTGGCTGTTTTGTACAGCACACACCCTATGGATATTACTCTGTGGCTGTTTTGTACAGCACACACCCTATGGATATTACTCTGTGGCTGTTTTGTACAGCACACACCCTATGGATATTACTCTGTGGCTGTTTTGAACAAAAATCTCTGTATTGAGGTTCAAGCATTGCACAGCTTAGCACACACACACACAAACCCCCCCCCCCCCCCCCCCAATTTTTACATTTTAAAAGACAAATGAATTTGGGTGACGATTTTTTTAAACTTTGTTTTCGACTACATCTTCCCAAAGTTTTGAGTGTTTTAGGGGTACAGAAGTCAGATAATAAAAATTATTTTAAAAAAAACACTGATTGAAAATGAAGTATTTAAAATATGTTTATTGAAGTAGACATAATCATGAGGCAATAGCTGTGTGCACAGGAAACATGATCATAATGAGGCAATAGCTGTGTGCACAGGAAACATGATCATAATGAGGCAATAGCTGTGTGCACAGGAAACATGATCATAATGAGGCAACAGTTCATTGCTTAATGTACAAGGTTATAAAAAGAAACATTCATTATATGGATTCCTGTATAAAATATATTTTAACAAAACATTTTCTTCAAATAATAACATTTAAAATATTGAAACTAACTTTCCCCAAAACGTAAAAAAATTCTTTGAACAATGTCTCCCAGAAGTTCAAATCTAAGAAACTTTTATATACACTAATAAAAAGAGTGAGAAACAAACTTATATATAAAATGAGTGAGACTTGATAAAAAGTGCAGTGCACTAGATAAGTTTGTTGACATGACATGGTACCACAGTGCACTAGATGAGTATGTGGACATGACACTGTACCGCAGTGCACTAGATGAGTTTGTTGACATGACACTGTACCGCAGTGCACTAGATGAGTTTGTTGACATGACACTGTACCGCAGTGCACTAGATGAGTTTCTTGACATGACACTGTACCGCAGTGCACTAGATGAGTTTCTTGACATGACACTGTACCGCAGTGCACTAGATGAGTTTGTTGACATAGCATGCTAATTCAGTGAAGAACTTGACCCTTTGAGATGATTTACTCCAAATGTTAGATCTAATGTATGGCATAAATTTGCTAAATTCTGATAATTTAACTTAAATATAGTTGACCATGTAACTTTGTTGATATATGTTGGTAGATGTGATTAGTTCTTTGCCAACAGTACATAAAATAGTGGCTAGCATGATGACTGCAACAATGCCAGATGTTACAGCAACAGTGCCAGATGTTACAGCAACAATGCCAGACGTTACAGCAACAATGCCAGACGTTACAGCAACAATGCCAGACTTTACAGCAACAATGCCAGATTTTACAGCAACAATGCCAGACTTTACAGCAACACTGCCAGACATTACAGCAACAATTCCAGGTGTTACAGCAACACTGCCAGACATTACAGCAACAATGCCAGACGCTACAGCAACAATGCCAGACTTTAAAGCAACAATGCCAGACATTACAGCAACAGTGCCAGACTTTACAGCAACAATGTTGTATGGTAGTTATATCAATATCCAAGATTCATGACATTCAACTGAGATCTGGACATGAAGTTTAAGTTTCATCATTACATATAAAAAGGCGTAAATATCTGCTTTTCATACCCAGCAGCTCCATACAACCTGGCTAATAAGCTTACACCCTAACGATTACTTGGTAAATAAGAATTTTTACCCGCATTCAGTAATTTTTGTAACAGAAATATAAAACTTCAACTGTATTTGAAATCTTTTTTATTTCCTCCCTGATGATGGCTAAACTTTGATGACAGCTAAACTCTGATGACAGCTAAACTCTGATGATGGCTAAACTCTGATGATGGCTAAACTCTGACGGCTAGACTCTAATGACAGCTAAACTCTGATGGCAGCTAAACTCTGATGGCAGCTAAACTCTGATGACAGCTAAACTCTGATGACAGCTAAACTCTGATGACAGCTAAACTCTGATGACGGCTAAACTCTAATGACGGCTAAACTCTGATGATGGCTAAACTCTGATGACGGCTAAACTCTACAGAGGGCTAAACTCTGATGACAGCTTAACTCTGATGATGGCTAAACCCTGATGACAGCTAAACCCTGATGACAGCTAAACTCTGATGAAAAACTAATTCATATTTCAAAATAAACATATCTATTACAAGTCTGGGCTCCAACAAAAAATTTTTTTTTTATAAAACAACACAGATGTGAAAAAATAAAAAGTATAAAAATCAAAAATTTTATTTGTTGCTTGGTAACCGACATATGTCCGGGAGGTCACATCACAAAGCACTGTAACAATCCTATTTTTAAAAATAGTATTACAGCTTTTAGTCAAGTTTCTGTGCTGTGTGCATTTGACAAAATCTTTCCCTAACCCCCCCCCCCCCCATACTTCCTAATCAAAGACCAGGTCCAATCTCAGTGTGCCTTAAACAGTATAGGGATGGCCCCTGAAGTGTAAAGTTAAGTCAAGAGTAAACGTCCAGACTGACATGACTTTAAAGCGCTGTTCACAGTTATCAGTTATATAACACACACACATATATATCATTATAAAACTTCATGTAATATAGTAATACAGTATTTACACAAAATTTAATTTTTTTGCTTTTAATTTTTACATTCCTGATTCTACACACAAAAAAAGATTTAAAAATGGCAAGTATTTACAGCCTTAAATAAAATATAAATCAGAAAATGTTTCAAATACATCGTAAACCCGCCTCACACATCTTATGCACGCGGGATAGTACCTCATAACTCATAACGTTAGTTACGGCTCAAATACCTTTATTTAAGGTAATTCCAATGCCAGAACAGAAATAGATGTCACCACTGATCAATCAGTATGGCAGGTGGCAACGCTATAAATTTGTAAATAAATATACAATGTATAATTACATAATTTTATTTATAAATGCTATAGTTAGGCAACAACAAAAAATAAAATCCAATGCCCAGTTTCTAATCTTCAAGTAGAAGCAGACAAAGTAGACAAGTACAAATTTACAAAACTGTTTCAACTATTCCTGAAGTTGGACAATTTAGACTTCAGGTGAAAGATACATAAAGATTTCAGGCAGGTGAAAGTTACAATGAAATATAATTTGTACAAAAATATCTGCCATGCCAACCTTATCCATTCCTTCTTTTTGTGTGTGTGTGTCAAAGTGCAAGCTTGCACCAGTATATACCAATACCTAAAAAAAAAATAATTTGGGGGGGGGGGGGGGGGGGGGGTTTAAAGGGGGGTCTGGTTTTGAATCCTCTAGAGCTTCCTAAATTGACATTTTAAATTTAAAATACAAGGTCATAAAATAAGTTATGGAAATAATTTTATGCAGAAATCAAAGCAAATTTATTTCCAAAGCAAATTATTTTTTGTACTTAATTATGGGCATGATGAAATAAAAGCTACTTTCTATACTTGCATGCCCCCCTTCCAAAATCTAACGCTGCCAGAGTTAGGGGACTGATTAGACTTCAATGTTATAATAAGAGGTTTCTGTGGAGTTTCTGGTTCTTTAAGAATTAACATTGGTTGGTCTGTCATCCAAAGACTCACTTACAGCAATGTGTAATGATAGCTTTACCTCTACTGAGCAAAACTCATGATTGAATGACATAAGTTTCATCTCTTTTCATGGGGAAAGGGTGAGGTAAATTAATACAACAATTTGTTGTTTTACAGAAGGCAATGTCAAGTGGGTCAACTATTTAACACCATCCACAGAATCAATGCTTTATTCTAGGGTCATCTACATGACACTTGACATACCAGGATGTCAACTATTTAACACCATCCAGAGTCAATGCTTTATTCTAGGTTCATCTACATGACATACCAGGATGGAGTTTTATTTTAGACTTTTCTATGTGACATTTGGGGATACTTGGAGACTTTTATTCTCGGTCAGTCCGCAAGACCTGGATGTACAAACACCACAATTTCTGCCCCACAGAATTCTACCACATGAATTACAATCATGTAACAATGGGTAAATTTGATCTAATCAGCAACAAGTTATTTAAACAACTTCTCTATTAGCCTGGCGCATTCGAATCCTGGCTATTAATGAAGAACTATACAGTGGAGATTAAATTTTTTTTAAAATGATGGTAAACAAAAGCTGTGAATGGTGCCGAGATACAACCATCGACAAGATGATTCCATCTTGCATATTCTGTCATAACAAATGCTAACAGTTGTCTCCACCCCCCTCTCTCTCACTCATTCTAATACATTCTATGCTGAAAGACTGTAAGTTGGTGCATGTTATATTTTAAAGGTACTTAAGGCTTCAAGGAGAAAATTCAATCAAATAACAATTGAAACATGTTTGCTGGTTACCAGTATTTGCCAGATCATTTAGAAATGAGACCGAAAAGTAATTTCATTCTATAACCAACTGTAACTCAAGCATTTCTTTTTGTAGACATTATATATCAACGGTGGCCAAACCGCGGCTGGGAATGCGGCTCTTCTGTGTTCACATTGCGGCTAGCAAACAATTTACGAAATTAAAACTTTTTGTTTGAAATATATAATATAAAAAATAAATGAAAGTTTAGGTTAGGGTTAAAACAATTTAAATCATTAAATTCGAATAAAAATTAATTTGTAAAAATAAATCACAAAATGAATTTTTCATTGCGAGTGGGGTCGTGACCCATAGTGCTTCAATGCGGCTCTCAACAATTTTTTTATTTTAAAAATGGCTCTCATTTACTACAGGTCTGGCCACCCCTGTTATATATATATATATATATATATGAACATATATATCTATTATACATACATATATCACCAGACAGCAATAAACAATCGAAAGTGTTAGAAATACAGTGTTTAAAACATCATCAGTATTCAATGTTTAAAACACAGTCTTAGTAATTAGGTCAACAGTATTTGAAAAAAAAAAAAAACCAGAACTTTTGAATTTTAAAAATGAGGGCGCTTACAATAATTATTCAATGTTTTTGGAAGGAAAAAAAAAGCATTTTAATGATGTAATCCAGATGTAATGCCTTTATGTAACTGAGGCAGCAGTAAATAAATAAGCCATGAAATGGTTTTTGAACACACAATGTCTGGTAAGAGATTAATGTCTAATTTGCAAACATAAGGCGATAATCTTTGTGCTTGCACTACAAGACCTCCACTTGAAGATATTCTTAATGATATTCTCTAAAGCAAACATGGCTGAAAAAGGCTATGAAACAGTACAGGCAGTTCAGTTCAATGCACGACATTCATTTCTAAATAATCAAAATACACACAAGTGTAGTGAAATATTGCTATGAAAGCAAGGAACTGGGGTTAACACAAGGCATACCATCTACACAATTGAATTTCAATGAGATGTCACCTAGCTCATAAGTCCACAGTCTATCAACCCTTGGGAGATAATAGAAAGATTTGAGGGGGTCCCATCAACCCTTGGGAGATAATAGAAAGTTTTGACGGGGTCCATGAGCCTAGAGGAAATAATATACAGATTTGAGGGGGGGGGGGGGTCCATCGACCTCTGGAAAATAATAGAAAGATGTGAGGGGGTCATCAAGTTGGCAATATCAAAGGAAACCATGGCACAAATAATATATAACCTGCTTAAAGCCATATATGCTTCAATGCATAAGATGTTATCACTTCTCTCATACCATCACAGACACACTAAATAGATTGAGGCACATTTACCACTGAACGTTGCTCTCTCTGCAGATCAGTCAGCCGCCCATCACATGGTTTATGTGTTGTATTAACAATTATAATAAGGAAGGTATTAGAATTTACTCAGTTGGGATTCTCCATACTCCGAAGGTCCTGTAATCTTTTGACAAAATGTTGCCCTGTTGCCAGACGTTTGGCGGCAGTGTGAACGGAATCGTCCTTGTCTACTTCAAGCATGCGCTTTGTAGACGATTTGAAGACACCTTGCTTAATCATTTTGTTGATGGCTTGTAAATCCTGGAAATAGAGAGGTCATTCATTTAAAAGGGTGTAGAATAAAGATAATAACCGCTTCATATCTGGACAGCATGCTTATGATCAACTCTTTCACTTAAGGTTAAGGATTGTAAGTGGGTTTAACAACAGTAGTCTTTATCTACCTCTCACAGATCTGAGATGGCGTGTCAGGAACCTTTTCCCTGGAAAATGAACAATGCAGGACTCTGTAACAAACTGTATAAGCAGCTCAACTTCTTCCTTTTTTGACCGCACTATCCAAACAAACAGTAAATGCCATCTCATCAAAATGTGTCCTGGATATTCACTGAGCTGCATCCCATTCTGGATGATCCGCAATGACCTAACAAATGATCATCAATGACCTAACAAATGATCATCAATGACCTAACAGATGATCATCAATGAACTAACAAATGATCATCAATGACCTAACAAATGATCATCAATGACCTAACAGATGATCATCAATGACCTAACAGATGATCATCAATGACCGAACAGATGATCATCAATGAACTAACAGATGATCATCAATGACCTAACAGATGATCATCAATGACCTAACAGATGATCATCAATGACCTAACAGATGATCATCAATGACCGAACAGATGATCATCAATGACCTAACAGATGATCATCAATGACTTAATAGATGATCAGCATGTGGAGATGGCACGTTTATTAAACCCTGTTATGTTGTTGAGAGTACCCGTTGTTTCTAGTTACCAACAGAGACGATAGCTCATCATTCTCTCTGCAAGTTTCACAATGCAGGATGTCAGGGATATTGGTCTCTAATATAGATATTATGGGGGAGTCTTCCAGGTTTAAGGCATTTCCTTTTTTCCCAAGTGCTGTTTAAAAGATGTAGCATGGCTCAACATATCCTTATATACTTTAACTTGGCCCGGTGAATTTCAAGGATTTAGATTCTTCGTTGCTCTGTTGTCTGTGTGAAATCATTTTGTGGGGAGCTCTCTCATAAGTTTTAAGATAATCTATAGAAAGCTAGGTCCCGGCCTGACTTTTATCATCTCAATTTTGACCATTTTTAATGAATTAAAATTTTTATCTGACAAAATCTGAAATCCCTCCTTACCTTTGATGGACTGAGGTTGATAGAATACGACATTCCTCGTGCTAGAGGAGCACAGTTGCTTCTATGAGGAGATATAAATACAGAGTAGCTGTTGGACACCCGACGTGGGGAAGACGTCAAGCATCGTATGGCAGGAAGCGGCGACAGTTTTGGTTGCTCCTGAAAATGTGTAAATATTAAGATCCAGGTGTAGAGATTTTTTTACTTTTCCATGTATAGCTTTGCATTTAGATGAATTACACATGACCTTTCACCTTTCCATTTCTTATGGCTGAAAATTAAGTTCAGATCGCACAAAAAACTTTTCGTCTCATTTTTGTGTGGGTTGCACAATTTTGTGTGTGGTTTATTTTTTTTGTTGACAAAATTGATCAAATATTAAGTTGTTGGATGTGATAGCCAATCAAAACATTTTGACATTACAGCTGATTTAGCAACCATGGAAATAAATTGCACTACAATTAAAATATTTAGAAACATGACATGGTCAAGTTTCTCACACCTCCTAAGGATAAATACCATTTCTGATACCCAAAAACTTGCCATCATTCCACTACCAAGCCTGACTACTAGGGATAGCTCAAACCAGGAAAATGACATGACTACTAGGGATAGATCAAACCAGGCAAATGACATGACTACTAGGGATAGCTCAAACCAGGCAAATGACATGACTATTAGGGATAGCTCAAACCAGGCAAATGACATGACTACTAGGGATAGCTCAAACCAGGCAAATGACATGACTACTAGGGATAGCTCAAACCAGGCAAATGACATGACTACTAGGGATAGCTCAAACCAGGCAAATGACATGACTACTAGGGATAGCTCAAACCAGGCAAATGACATGACTACTAGGGATAGCTCAAACCAGGCAAATGACATGACTACTAGGGATAGCTCAAACCAGGCAAATGACATGACTACTAGGGATAGCTCAAACCAGGCAAATGACATGACTACTAGGGATAGCTCAAACCAGGCAAATGACATGACTACTAGGGATAGCTCAAACCAGGCAAATGACATGACTACTAGGGATAGCTCAAACCAGGCAAATGACATGACTACTAGGGATAGCTCAAACCAGGCAAATGACATGACTACTAGGGATAGCTCAAACCAGGCAAATGACATGACTACTAGGGATAGCTCAAACCAGGCAAATGACATGACTACTAGGGATAGCTCAAACCAGGCAAATGACATGACTACTAGGGATAGCTCAAACCAGGCAAATGACATGACTACTAGGGATAGCTCAAACCAGGCAAATGACATGACTACTAGGGATAGCTCAAACCAGGCAAATGACATGACTACTAGGGATAGCTCAAACCAGGCAAATGACAGAGTTCTGGCTCTCTTGAGAAAAAAAAAACTAGTAAAAGCGCGGGCCTCTATCTATTTTGGGCCCCTGACAAGTGCCATGGTTGTCCCCCCGACAAGTGCCATGGTTGTCCCCCCTAGGTGCGGGCCTGCTCAAGCGATAGGCCTTGAGAGCTTAAATGTTAAGTTTACCGTACAAATAGTGATTGGAAAGTTTTGACATGGCTCCAGACAAATATCTTATCAAATGCATGATTGGATGCTTGATCGTGTGAACTGAACTTAATAGCAGCATTTATAAATAAGGGATAAAACTAGACAATGCCGGTCAAAACCATTTCACAATCTTTTGCATTATTTTGTTAATTTTCAAAGTTTAGTTCAAGGCATGAAAGCTGTTTGATAGAATACCTTTGAAAAATAAAATGACTAAAACTTAATACAAAATAAAAAGGTGCTTTGACCAGGATTGGATCCAGTCTCCAACGCTTGACAAAATTTAAACAGATATTAAAGTAGTTGTCAAGTGAAATGGAAATTACTACGAAACAATGTGGACATGATACATCATATATAATGCAACAGGCATCTATATGGATCTATATATTCAAGGTTAATGGCAGTAGGATGTATATCCAGAATAATATTAAAGCAAAAAGATTGTATCAAGCATAGACTGTCAAGACTTTATTTCATTGGTGGCAGTTAGGAAAGAGGCCCACATATGGAAATAAAAGTAGAAAAGAACAAGAAGAAAAAAAAAAGGGGGGTGAGGATGCTATTCTATCAATTGTCACCCTTGTCAGGGCAGAGAATAGAACTGCTCAAGGGTTCAAGAGTCTGCACTTTAGAACAACTCATCAATACCATCAACAGTCATTTTGGGGCTCAAGACTGGAGGCCAAATAACAGACTAATTGTGCAGCCACTTAGTTTGGACTACTCTATGTCCGAAATGGCCCGTAAAAACCAAGAACAATCTGTGTCAATATAACAATATATGTTAAGCTTTAATAAAAATTTTACATATTACAAAAGTAGACGTTTTGGCGCACGCCTTCATCAGTACAACAACAAAACATTTAAATAAGTATAAATTAAATTAACATAATATATATATATACATATATCCTACCTAAAAAAAATAGAAAAAATAGGAGTGGGCGCAAAAACCAGACGGAAACAAAGTAAAGAAGAATGGAAAGGAAGTGACTTGAAGTAAAATGTAAAAAAAAAAACAGGAAAAAGACATGGCATTTACGTAAAAATGGGATTTTGTTAATCCCGTATGGAGTCAACGTACCAAATCTTGATATTAATTTATTCTCCATATAGATCCTATCCGGTGTGTTACTAGTATACAGTATACCAGTAACTGCGATGTCTAAAATGCCATCATGGTTAGTGCTATTGAAATGTTTGGAGACCGGACAGACAGCCTATTTATGTTATAGAGATGTTCTCTAAACCGGTCTCCAAGGCGACAACCTGTCTCTCCTACGTATTATTTATCACATTTTTTACAATGGATGGTGTAAATCAAGTTGCGACTTGAGCAGGTAAAGCCATCTTTTCAACTTTAATCACGTAGGGACATGTGTTACAATGGCTACGGTTGCAACTTTTGGTGCCTTTATGTGCTTTAATAATGTCTCCAAACAGGTTTTTGGTCTTTACAATGGTGCACTTCTTATGGACAAAGAGCCTATTTGAGGATGCCAGTAAGAAATATGACAGAGAAACTGAACTCACCGAGGCATCTGAAGTTTTATCAGCAAACTTTAAGGCAAATGAGCGGATTTTCTTGAGGTAGACCTGTAAGGAAACAAGATATAAACTAATCAACTTTCATGTCTATAATTAATGAATAAATGCTATTAAAATACATTTCCCAAATTAAGTTCTGTGTGGGCAAAAAAATGTTTTTTAAAAATTACATTCTGCCACATTTTGTACTCCATTAAATGAAGCATGATCTATGGATTGGAAAATTAAATGAAGCATGATCTATTGATTGGATAATTAAATGAAGCATGATCTATGGATTAGATAATTAAATGAAGCATGAGCTATGGATTGGATAATTAAATGAAGCTGTGCAAATATACAATTTTTATAAGCACAGCATAGCTAAATAACTCAATAATTTGCTAAGTCCAGTTTTGAAGCATTATTCTTTTTTACTTTCTTGACCCTTGGACCTGATATATAAGATGGAACTTTGGTATCTCATTCACAAGGAACATTAGTGACTGTTACAGGGAACTTTGGTGCCCATTCATAAGACGGACAGAGGTGGTTGTTCATATTTCAGAAGGGACATTGAAGAATGATGTATTAAAGGGAGCATTTGTTCCTGTTATATCAATATGCACTCCAGGGATTCATGTGCCTCCATTTCAACTCACAAGATTATAAAACTGGATGAGGTCGCCTCTCTCATCCTCCAAGTCATCAACCCCACCCCCCACAAACCTGGTGGGGGTGGGTGGATGGCTGCTGGGGTGGGAGTGAGGCAAGGTACTGGAGGAACGAACTGTCACTTGTTCTGCAATGTACAAATAATTTTTGTGTGGGTGAAGGTGTTTTTTTCCAGATCATTTCATATTTACAGTGCACTGGGATATTATAACTTGCACTGGGATATTATAATAACAATATTATTTATTTAAAAACTATACTGCATTAACATACATTAGTCATTATTTATTTAACCTACATATATTTTAAAATTAATTTATGTATGACACCTAACAACAGCATTATATTATTGAAGTGCACATCTGCTCTTATAATAAAGATAGAATTTTAGGTTTTTTTAAATTTGAGATTGAAACATTGAGAAGGCATTTTAAACAAATGAATGATTGAAAGGATATACATTTAAAAACAGAAAAGTTAACAGGTGTCAAACTTACTCTTCTCCTTTCCTTTACTTTCAGACTTGATTTCAACATTGACAGGTGAAGAGCTCCCACTCCCACCATTACTCTTGCTGCTGTCACTGCTACCTGAACCGTGACGATGCCTTAACGAGAGCAGGACACTTCGATACACCTGCATCAAGCAGTACACAGTCATAAAACTAGACACTAAGAAACAAATGTATTAAAAAATTCTAATATAACTACAAGTATTACTAATGACATGGCTGTTCTGCCAGGTATGAATACTTACATGACTGTGAGCCTGGCACTAGTAGTATGACGATATGACATTCTTCTGCCAGGTATAAATACTTACCAAGGCTGTGTGCCTGGAACTAGTAGTATATGAGGATATGACCTTCTTCTGCCAGGTATGAATACTTACATGACTGTGAGCCTGGGGCTGCAGCCTGTAGCACTTCATGATGTTCTGAAATGTCAGGGGCTTCTCCGTCACCTTGGCTATCAGGTACATGGAGCACATGATCAGCTGGTCAAGGTGTCTGTCACACATCAAGTGGACATGGTTGACGAGGGCATATTCAAAGCAGGTCCAGATCTTCTTGAGCAAGTCATCATCTTCAATGTCTAGTTTATCAAACAGGTCCCTTATCCTTACACTGGCAAGGTGATAGACCTGTACAAAAGAATAGTCATGGGGATTTAGATGATTGATTCCACTTGTAAGATTTCTACTTGCTGTTGTCCTACTACATACAATACAAAGTCAGGATTTCAAAGTTGCCTCCTTCAGTTCATCCTTAAAATCTCCTTGTTGCTCACTTCTCGATCACCTAGGCTGAGTAGATAACTATAAAACTATAATAGATGAAGATCATCTTCAACAATCATTATATTATTTCAAATGTATCCAATACTAGGGTGCTGCATGGCCCCTTCTCCTCTTTTGATCACATATTGCAGTCCTGCACAACTCAAAATGTAAGGCGGGCTGTAATACTTTATGAAAGACTTGTGCGGGCTGAAAGATAATAGGACAGGGTGGAAAGCCATTAAGATAATAATAATAAAGAATATTTCATTACTCCGCGGGCCGCCAAATGGGTGCCGGCGGGCCGCATGGCCGTATGTTGTGCAGGCCTAACATATTGGATACATTCATGTTATAACAGCTTTCTTTACATTATTTCCTTACCCTAAAAAGAAATATAATTAGTTGCACAGTTGTATATTTTTTATTGGTACTCACTTTATGTGCAACTATATTGAATGCATTTTCCACTTGTGGGACATAACTTCTCTTGCAGATTTTTAGCTAACTCTTTTCTATCTATTTTGGACACATTTTGTTTTGGTTAGATCTGCTCTAATAAGTTGTAATGAAATGTGACACATAAAAATACCCAACCTTTCTGAAAAAGAGAGCCAGCGATCCTGTCTTCTTGGGTTTGTTGTAGCTGTGATCAGGCTCTGCTTTCTCAACTTTGACATACAGGGCCTGAAAGGGGGAGAGAGAGAGAGAGAACAAAGCATAGCCGTCATTGTACAAGTTAATTTCATGTCTCACGGCCGACACTAATTTGTGAGTCAACAATCATAAAAGCTTAAGAATGTTATGATCACCTCAAGGGGTGAAAAAAAAGTTTAACAAGCACCAGATGTGAGTGAATTTCCTGTTAACATTTTAAAATGGTCAATTCAAATTGGATTGCAATTGAAAAATTTTGCTAGACAATTTGAGCAAAATAAAAATGTCTGATAAGAATTTTGATTTCAAATTGAGCTTTTAAAACCAGTTTAAACAAACAAAAATTATTATAAATATAACAAATTTTTTATTATTATTTCTTTAAAAATAGATTTTTATGTAAATTATTTTTTAAAGATTTTTTCCAAAGAGTTTCTTTACCTCCCCCGATTTTTTTCGTATAGTTATGGTGCTAGTTGTTGTGTTAGTAGATCCAGCTGCTGTTGTGTTAGCAACTGTGTTGGAGGTTGCTGTGGAAGTTGATGCTGATGGCTGAGCAATCTGTACGGGAATTAAAATCTGGGGGGAAAATATCAATGAAGAAATTGTGCCAAGAGTTTTGTCTACATTTTTGACCCCAGCAACTTGAATCTATGATGCATTTCTAAGACATTATGAAATTAGTAACTGACATCTAAATCTATGATGCATTTCTAAGACATTATGAGATCAGTGACTGACATCTAAATATTTGATGCATTTCTAAGACATTATGAAATCAGTCTCTGACATCTAAATTTATGATGCATTTCTAAGACATTATGAAATCACTGACTGACATCTGAATCTTTGATGCATTTCTTAGACATTATGAAATCAGAGACTGACATCTAATTCTTTGATGCATTTTAAGACATTATGAAATCAGTGACTGACATCTAAATCTATGATGCATTTCTAAGTCATTATGAAATTAGTAACTGACATCTAAATTTATGATGCATTTCTAAGACATTATGAGATCAGTGACTGACATCTGAATCTTTGATGCATTTCTAAGACATTATGAAATCAGTGACTGACATCTAAATAAATGATGCATTTCTAAGACATTATGAAATAAGTGACTGACATCTAAATCTTTGATGCATTTCTAAGACATTATGAAATCAGTGACTGACATCTGAATCTATGATGCATTTCTAAGACATTATGAAATCAGTGACTGACATCTGAATCTTTGATGCATTTCTAAGACATTATGAAATCAGTGAATGACATCTAAATTTATGATGCATTTCTAAGACATTATGAGATCAGTGACTGACATCTGAATCTTTGATGCATTTCTAAGACATTATGAAATCAGTGAATGACATCTAAATAAATGATGCATTTCTAAGACATTATGAAATAAGTGACTGACATCTGAATCTATGATGCATTTCTAAGACATTATGAAATCAGTGACTGACATCAAAATCTATGATGCATCTCTTAGACATTATGAAATCCATCCTCCAGAAGTTAACTTCTATACATAGATATACAGGTCTTCTTGACCAAGATCATCAACTTGCACTGATTTCTGCAAGTTAGCACACATTTTATTTGATGTCCACTTATTAGACTTTAAAAGAAAGAGAATGGTTAATTGTTCAAATTATCTCAGTTTTGTCATCTTATAAAAGTCCTGGTTTAATTTAAAGAGGAAATTATGATGTAAAAAATTAATTACATCTTATGTCATCTTATAAGTCGTGGTTTAATTTAAAGACCAAATTATGATGTAAAAAATTAATTACATCTTATGTCATCTTATAAAAGTCCTGGTTTAATTTAAAGACCAAATTATGATGTAAAAAATTAATTACATCTTATGTCATCTTATAAGTCCTGGTTTAATTTAAAGACCAAATTATGATGTAAAAAAATTAATTACATCTTATGTCATCTTATAAGTCCTGGTTTAATTTAAAGACCAAATTATGATGTAAAAAAATTAATTATGAAATGAGAATAGAAAATATGTGCATCACAAGGGATTCATTCACTACATTAAATAATTGCTGTTTCTCCTTTCCACTTCCTGATAAACAAATCTAGCAAATGAGAAGAATCCCAAGTAAAAAATCCTCATGACCGTGGCAATCGTCAAGCCATTTGATGTTATGTCTGTCACTCTGTTACCAATTAATACATTTGTATGAGAGCACGGGTACCTGTCTGCCATCTTCCATCATAGCCACAATGGCTTGTTGTGTGGGGCCACCGGACTGCTTGGTCATTGGGGTGGTTAGGACACTGCCACTCCCTGCTGCAGCAGCTACAATTGCGTGACCCCCTGCGACCGGCGAGCCCAGTACCGAGGTTGTGGTGACGAGTGGTGGAGGGGAGTCTGACCTGGGCAAGGTTAACGTGGGGGCCAAGGCTGATGCCACCTGCAGATTGAAATACCAACAGTTGTAAAGATAATGCTACTGAAAGAGTGCAATACAACACTACATTTCCAAGAACACTGAAATGGTGCAACACATATGAGGTAGGACCAGTTTAGCAAATAATTTTCCATTGCCGGCCACAAGAGACAGACCTGCCAAGAAAAAAATCTGTAAGGGTGGTGCATGCAGGGGGAAGGGGCGGCTATAAACTAATGCACAAGACTTTTTTAGTAAATAAAGAAATATAAAGTTACCTCCATTGTCTTTGAAGAGTACGCAGAACATGAGAAAAACATTACTGGAAATGTTTAAATGCAGATATATATAGTACAGGACAGAAGATCCATTTTATTTACATATGTACACAGGCTGCTGCTAAGAGTTCAGTTTTCAAGCATATCCCTTCTTTGCACTTGTCCAACAGCTCTTTGGACAACTGAAGGTTAGCATGGCAATTGATTTTAATTACAATCAAGTTAGAAAGAGTATCAACTTTCATGCTTGCCCTCGTTTCATTGTAATTTTTCTTCACAATCTTTTTTCTAGCAATCTGCAAGTCTGGTAACATTTCTTTGACTCTGACATAAAAACAATCGGAGTTGGCCAGAGAAATATTTCCTTCAATAAGAAAGTTGGTAAATAAAACAATCTGATAACTGAATTATCCGATTCCTCAGCAAAGAAATGTTTAATTAGACATGGATTACTTTTACTTTCAGATGCAGTTGTATGGGTTTTTTGGGGGTTAAAATCTGTTTATATGTTTATTACTATCATATTAGCCAGCACTTTTAATAGGTTAAAATCTGTTTATATGTTTATTAATATCATTTTACCCAGCACTTTTAATAGGTTAAAATCTGTTTATATGTTTATTAATATCATTTTAGCCACCACTTTTAATAGGTTAAAATCTGTTTATATGTTTATTAATATCATTTTAGCCAGCACTTTTAATAGGTTAAAATCTGTTTATATGTTTATTACTATCATTTTAGCCAGCACTTTTAATAGGTTAAAATCTGTTTATATGTTTATTAATATCATTTTAGCCAGCACTTTTAATAGGTTAAAATCTGTTTATATGTTTATTAATATCATTTTACCCAGCACTTTTAATAGGTTTAAATCTGTTTATATGTTTATTACTATCATTTTAGCCAGCACTTTTAATAGGTTAAAATCTGTTTATATGTTTATTAATATAATTTTACCCAGCACTTTTAATAGGTTTAAATCTGTTTATATGTTTATTAATATCATTTTAGCCACCACTTTTAATAGGTTAAAATCTGTTTATATGTTTATTAATATCATTTTACCCAGCACTTTTAATAGGTTTAAATCTGTTTATATGTTTATTACTATCATTTTAGCCAGCACTTTTAATAGGTTAAAATCTTTTTATATGTTTATTACTATCATTTTAGCCAGCACTTTTAATAGGTTTAAATCTGTTTATATGTTTATTAATATCATTTTAGCCAGCACTTTTAATAGGTTTAACCATTTAATTAAGAAAAGCTTTAACAAAGAAAAAGTCTGAATTATTTTTTAGCCTAGTAAAAGGATGAATCACGATCAGCTCAATTGATGATTGAAGAATGATTTGAAAATTGCGGTTCGCTTGGATAAAACAAGGCAGTGTTTGCATGTCAGGTGACCGGACAAATAGTGTAGATGATATTCATCCGGCGGGCATGTCCCGCTTTATAAAAAACATTGTTACTTTTTAACCAATTGTTCATTATATATACCAGCGATGGTTCTAGTATTTCTTTTTTAGAATTGAACATATTTCTTGTTCATGTAAATGTCCAGACTGTCTTTAATTTGTTGAAATGACCGACTGTAAACTCTGATCGACAATTGGCGGTTACGTCACAAGGCTGACGGACAAATATCTTGCGCAACTTTGTTTTGCTGGTCATGTGATTTTGTCAAATATATAGGAGCCGGACAAATATCTCGAGAACGTATTCACTTATTCGTCCATTCGCTGGACATGTAGACACTTCGTCTAAAAACAAATACAACACTTCCTGTCGTACCCTATTTTTATGACAGGTGAAAAATTATGAAGTTCCAAAAATCGGAATTTTAAGGAGTTTGTCGGAATGTGGGGTAAAAAATCTATATAATCCGACAAAATCGGAAGGGTTGGCAGGTCTGTTCATTCCATTCATTGTGTTCTAATCTTAACACGGAATTGGGGGATTTAGATTCATTCAAAGTAAAGAAATTAAAATTAGGCCTAAAAACCCCTTGAAAATTTTAGCAAAGTAATTAATGGAATGAATTGATAAGGAGAGTAATGGGACCTATTTTTTTCTCCATTAGGTGTCTGATGCCCAAAAGGTAGTTTTTGTTAAAAAAGTGTTAATTGAAAATTCACTGCTTGAAACCATACAGTTGCATGACAAGGTCATTTAACCTTGCTGAATGTTTCAGGCACATCATTTAATTGTGCTGAATATTTCAGACACATCATTTAACTGTGCTGAATGTTTCAGACACATCATTTAACTGTGCTGAATGTTTCAGACACATCATTTAACTGTGCTGAATGTTTCAGACACATCATTTAACTGTGCTGAATGTTTCAGACACATCATTTAACTGTGCTGAATATTTCAGACACATCATTTAACTGTGCTGAATGTTTCAGACACATCATTTAACTGTGCTGAATGTTTCAGACACATCATTTAACTGTGCTGAATGTTTCAGACACATTATGTTATTATCAACATAAAAATGTAAGAGTATTAAAGAATTCTTGACTTTTTGTCTGACCTTGTTTGATACCACAATGGTATCCGATATTCCTCCTTTCAACTGGCCCAGCAGTATGGAACGGGTCGCTGTGCTGTGTGTTGTTGCTGTCGGGAGCTGGTTCGTGGATGAGATGATGGTCATGCCTTGACTCCGGGACAGAGAAGTTAACGTGAGCGTCGACACAGTTGAGCCGGAGGTTGCGGCAGTGGCGGGCGCCGATTCAAACAGTCTGCGTTTTGCATTTCCAGGGGAGGGTGAGCTAAATCTGTCGGATGCGTTTGGTGCCATGGGGGATTGCAATGGGTCAGAATCTGGTTGTAGAGTAAATAATTATAATTTTCTATTTTAATATTCAATTCTTAAAAGAATAAAGGTGGCTAACACTTGTTTTGCATTCATTAAATTTTTTTAGATATGCTGAATTTCATGTTATCTTTTATGTTGTTTTTTTCTTTGAGCTTATATTGTAGCACAGAAACTTATCACAAAAACGTAAAATTTCCATGTAATGAATCTGATAATGAGATTGGAATGTTCATTTTTCTTAATGTCATTCCTGAATTATGTTATAGCTGAGGATGTATGCTATAAATACAATGCCGTACTAGTCATTTCACTGGGCTACATATTAAAACAAAATATAAAGCTAGCCTGATTTTATTTTTTATTTGTGTCCTCTTAAAGTCAATTTAAATGAGTTACATTTTTGAAGGTATTTAATATCTCCCACCAGGGAGCGAAGACGGGGATGTTTAGCAACTGGGTTTGCTGAAGAAACTTGTTTGGTGCCTTCCATTAAATTGCCAGGAGTAACCTGATGAGGAAAATGTGTTCAATGTCAGTAATAAAGATAATATCAAGTTGGTAAAACAATTAGGAATGACACATTGGAGTTTTAATGGGTTTTTTTTTATAAGCTGTATTGTTAAAAGAAGTCAGATATTATAAGTCAGTTAAAAGAAAACATATTGAAACCTTTTTTTTTTAACTTCTCTCTCTTTTTTATTGTTATGTATTGGTTTGTGAAAGCAAATCAGCCAAATACTTAGGTGCTCACCATTAAAGATTTTAAAAAATTATGCTCCAACATTTTTTTTAAAAATTATAAGTAGGAAAACACTTTTTAGAATACCCTAACTTTTTATTTAAAAAGAAATGCTAGCATAGAAGTTTATTTATATTATCACTGACCATTACTGTCAAGTATGGGAATTAATTATTGTTGTGCACTGGAAATTACTGTGCATGGTGTGTTTTAAGAGAGTTTGTATTTAATGACTGCTTATCCTGCCATTTACTTGGTGATGTATTTTTATGGTAATTATTACTTATATTTTTCTAGACTTTGGCGCACTTGCTTATTGTAAACATCGAAAGAACCTTGCAGTGGATGGCTGTGTATTATTCTCTCTTTCTTATGGCGAGCTTTGCTATTAGCTATATTTGTAGATTAAAGTTTTAATACTAATGGAAAAAGGACTTGCGTTCCATTCAGTGTTATTACGACGTACGAACATGTAAAAGAATCTGATAAGTTAAATAAAATCAAATATCTGAGTTTCACACCTACCGTACATATCTATTGTGAAATCGACCTCTCTGTATATATATTTTTTAAAACCTGATCTCTAACCCAAAACTATTAAAAACTCAACATTGCAGTTCCTAAATAATCTGTGGACTTACATCCTCACAACTGGGCACAATCAAGTTTTCTTTTATTGCATCCCAGACAGGAGAGTCGCTTCTCCAGGCATAACTCTCTAGTATACTTTCTTCAATCTAAAAGCAGAAGATAAAAGTGAACATTATTATAAGAGAAAATTTTATCCTAACAAGCTCAGGATTTAAATAGATCCAACATTCTAAGAATCTAAGTTAAGTCTGTTCTGTGAGCAATGATTGAGTTGAATGCCTATAAGTTTAGTCTGTTCTGTGAGCAATGATTGAGTTGAATGCCTATAAATTTAGCCTGTTCTGTGAGCAATGATTGAGTTGAATGCCTCATTATTTATAACTGCAAAATATGAGAAATTGCTTAAATATGAAAGCAATCTTTCAATCTTTCCTTAACAAATGTAATCTTATCTTCAAAAAGAAAAGGGTGATCGGAGACAAGTGCTCTACAGGACCCACTGATTTTACCGCTTCACAACCACTCTCTCCTCCGAAGAGGTGAACCAAGAAGGAATACACTCGATACAAATGGCACAGCGCTTGGGGATCAATAATTTTAATACTTTCCTAGGGAGATGGTGTGAAATGCCAAATAAATTACCCATAACTGGACTTTGGTGTATCCCCTCTACTTACCATCCATGGGTTCAACAGTAACCCTAAACGAGCTGGTGGGCCATGACCAAATAGGGAGAATCATCTAGGATCTTCTGGCCACTGTTCCACAACTTGACACCACAGTTAAACATGACACCATTATATAGTATCTGAATCTCCAGTAAGAAATCTGACACTACATTTAGACTTCTATAGCATCAGATAGGGCACTTTTTAAAGACATCTGACACCACAGTTTGATTCTCCAGTAGCACATCTGACACCACAATAGGATATATGTCACTTAAGTATGACATCTAAAACTACAGCATGGCCTTTATGAACTCATGGGAAACACATGCTTTGGGTCATACAAGCTGGCAAGCCAGACTTATTGAAAGTAAACTCAGCACTTAAGGACAAAAG
This sequence comes from Omphiscola glabra, assembly GCA_964017045.1. Lineage (NCBI taxonomy): Eukaryota > Metazoa > Mollusca > Gastropoda > Lymnaeidae > Omphiscola > Omphiscola glabra. The sequence continues at coordinate 4,890,848 of OZ024800.1, forward strand.
GCGCAATGCAGGGACAAGCAGAATTGACTCTTATGACCACTCTGACCCTACAACACATGAGTCCTTTCCTGCTGGCAAGCTTTCAAGCCACCTGTTCAATATAGCCTTGGTCAACTTCACATTTGGTCAACTTCACATTTGGTCAACTTCACATGCTAAGGGCAAACAACATGACACGATGTCTATGACACAACATCTCTAGACTTACGTGGTTCAAATGTTTGACCACATCTCGAGACAGTCCTTTCTCAGCACGGATAATGATCTCAATAACTTTGTAGAAGTGATACGGACCAAGTTCAAAAATGTCCACGATCCAGGGAAAAGTCCTAGGGGCAAAGGTAAATGATGCAATGAGTCAGTTATGATTATCAAAACAAAGTCAATGAGGTTGCATTATAATCAGAGAAAGAAATACAAGACCCAGTCGAGTAACTTAGTAACAGGAATTAGACACAAACAATTTGAGTAAATAAAACAATACATGTTCAGCTTTAATAATGATTATAAAGAATAATACAAATGTAGAAGTTTTGGCAAATGCCTTCATCAGTACAAAAAAACAAACAATTAAAAAATTCATACAAGTATAAATTAAATTGACTTATATGAATGTTTTGTTTACACAAATTGTTTATGTCTTATTCATCTGCTTTAAAGCTCTATCGCAGTCCAACACTTTTATAATCAGTTAACTTAGTAACAGGCAGATTGGCTAGTTTGGGTCACAGAGAAATCTTCCATTTACAAACAAATACTCAGCATGCTAACACACTATGGTGGTTTAAAAATTTATTTTTTACAAAATGCTATTTTGTTTGCATCACTGAAAATTATTAATAGCCATCTAACAGATTGCACGCCGATAAATGTTAGTTTGCTTTCTTAGGTCCCTTGTAACATTCTGTCAAAACAAACATAAACTTGTCTGGAGTGGAAATAGAAATGGCTATTTACCTCTGAGAGTTGTAGGAAAAGATGACAATTTCCAAACAACACGCGAGCAGTGACCGATGAAAGAATTCATTTTCAAGTAGACCCTAAAAATTAAAATTACAACAAAAATTAAGTAAAACATTTTATTTTAAGTTTTAAAAGATAAATAAATAAATTTTTAAAAATTACAATAAGTAAAAACAATATTATTTATATTTACTTACCATCAAATTGACATCTTTCGGTTCGCCCCCCGTGAGTCTCTTTCTCTCCCCTTGAACAATACCCTCTAGAGTCTTGTAGTATAGACTCTCTCCAAGTTGGAGACGTTTGCGGGCAAAATCAACGGTTGCACCCGGGTGACTGTCAGAGGACTAAAACAGGTTGACTCCAATTAGTTACGTTCAAAGAAACAAAGTTCACACAACAAACATCTATAGTGGGCCCAGCTTATATTGAACAAATATTTCATTTTTTTCTAAAAAGGCTAAACTCAACCCCTAAAAATGAAGGCTCAACTTACTTTAACATGAAGGTTCAGCTGACTTTAGCATGAAGGCTCAGCTTACTTTAGCATGAAGGCCCAACTTAATTTAGCATGAAGGCTCAGCTTACTTTAGCATGAAGGCTCAACAACTTACTTTAGCATGAAGGCTCAACTTACTTTAATATGAAGGCTCAGCTTACTTTAGCATGAAGGCTCAGCTTACTTTAGCATGAAGGCTCAACAACTTACTTTAGCATGAAGGCTCAACTTACTTTAATATGAAGGCTCAGTTTACTTTAGCATGAAGGCTCAACAACTTACTTTAGCATGAAGGCTCAACAACTTACTTTAGCATGAAGGCTCAACTTTCTTTAATATCAAGGCTCAACTTACTTTAGCATAGTGTTTGCAGAAAGTCTCACCCATCTCTTTTACCCTGTGAGAAATTTCTTCAGATGGATTTCGACTGCAATGTCTGGCAATCAAAATAAATAAGGGAGAATAAAACTTGTGTATTTGAGGTGTATAATTTCTCACTGTTATATTTCATTCACTTATATGTACATAGTTTCTCACACAATTCACTCACTCATAATTATTCTGAACAGGCTGGCTCAAATTATTCTGAACAGGCTGGCTCATGTCCCCAACCACTTAACAGGCCAATAGAATCATTGTGCATTAAAACTGACATACTTAAAGATCTCAAGCAGTGCTTCAGAAGGTGATGTCTTTGAGCCAGACAGTAGAGACTGCAACCGAGACACACTTTGTGTGGCTGTAGAGACAGGCGTCACACTCAGGTCTTTCTCTTTTAAATACCGCCGCCCAGTTAGGGGTGTGGATGGAGTGAGAGATTTGGTCTGTGAAATTTTAGAAAAGTTTTAAGTGGCTTACTTTAAGGTAAGGGGTTGTTAGCAAATTACGTCATGCTCAAAGGAAAAGGGGGGGGGGGGGGGTTGAGAATTTGTGTCACTTTGTGACGGGGGAAGGGGGGTGTAAAAAATTTGTAAAACTTTGTGATGGGGGGGGGGGGGGGGGGGTCTAAAAAAAAAAAAAAAAAAAAAAAAGGTAATTTATTGCTTGACATAATTTGCGAACCGAATTATTCAAAACTCCATTTTAGGTTGTTTTTTTTTAAATTGATTAAATATAATCATTTTCCCAATTAAATTTTATAGAATAAATGAAGTTACTTTATTTGGTATATAGATTGCAACAATAAAACTAGTTATGTTGATACAACAGGACTTTCTGGCACTCAATACCTCATCCACATGCTGTCTTAATGATCGTTTGGCCTGCATCTGTTCTGTCAGGTCTGATGTGTTCTGTCCACCTGGTGTCCCTATCTCCTCATTGGCATCATCTCCCAGAAATATTCTTTCATCAAAGTCACCCACACTTAGGACATATTCTTCATATAGATTATTTATGATTTTCCTGCAAAAGGTCAGACAAGCATGATTATTACCTATTTATTTTTATTTATTTCAGCTTCCCAACAAAACATTGAACTTGTGTGCCAGGGGCAGAAAGTTTTGTCTTAAAAGTCTGTTGTGTAAGATACATTAAAGTTTGTTACTTGCACTTTGTTACTTGCACAGATTAGTTACACAAAATTTCCTGGACTTTGTATGGGTCAAATGTATCCTCTGCATTAGTAGCTTATGTGTAAAGCCATGCATGGTTGTTATCACATGTGGTGAGGTTTATTTGTAATTATCTATGCCGCCCGCAGAGTTTTTATTAGTGAGGTCACCTCTGGCTTTGGAAAGGGAGAGCTTTGTGAATGTTAAGCAGATTTTGACAAGTGCTTCAATAATGCTGTATATGAGATATGGGATCCAAGGCACTACCAAAACATGGATCTCTAGCTTCCTCAGCGATCGATGTCAGGCAGTAGTGGTAGACGCACAACCTCCTCCTTTGTCAGTGTGAAGTCAGAGGTCCCACAGGGCTCAATGCTAAACCCTTGTTTGTCCTTAGCATATTTCAATAACCTGCCCAAGAAGCTGACCTCCCAAGCAAGACTGTTTGCAGACAACACGGCAATGTACCGGACAATCGTCAGCAGTACTTACCAGGACCAGCTACAACAGGACCTCCATCGGTTAGGTTCATCCTGCTAAGTGTGCAACCGGGCAAACAAGACCTTAGGCTTCCTGCGGTGAAATCTAAGGATTGGCAACGCCAGCGTGAAAGAAAAAGCTTATACAGCCTTTGTCTGGTAGCTTTTAGACTACGCATCTTCAGTCTGGGATCCAAAATAACAGGTTGGATGCGGTCCAGCGATGGGCAGCAAGCTTTGTCCTGAACCGCTAAAGGAACACCTCAAGTGTTGACAGCATGCTGGAAACACTGGGCTGGTCACCATTGGAGGAACGATTACGACTATCAAGGCTCCCCATGATGTACAAGATAAATAATGGGCTGGTCCAATTCTCCACATTAAACAGAAACTCGTCCCTCTCCCCCCAAGACAGTGACGAAGCCATGAAAGGCAGTTCCAGTTCATACCAACAAGAAGCCAGTACAGGAACTGCTCATTCCTGCCAAAGACAATCAGGGATTGGAACAAGCTTCCAAAAGCAACAGTTGAGGTGACTATACTTGACACATTTGCGTCTATTGCCTCTTCCCTTCGACCACCAGTTCTTAATACCATCGCAGAGTAGCCCTTGCAACAAGTGAAGTATCCTCTTCAAAACCATGCAGAGTTGCATCGCGAAACCCTCTACAAACATAGGAGCCTGAATGATCAATACATTGATCTTGAGCCCTCAAAATATAGAAGAAGAATACAAGGATTTTAAAAATAAATAATAATTGACTGATTTGTGTAGCAATCATCAAAATAAATTTTACCGTTGCCTGTGTAACACTGTTGAGAATAACATACAATAAATTACTTTATTACTTTAACGGCCGGAAAAGGTCTTTGTTTACTGTGCACTTGTGACGGTGTGAAAAAAATCTTTGACCACCAGGCAACAGATATCAAAAGCACAAACACCAAAATTAAGTCGTCTTACTCATATCACATAAATTAAAATCATAATAATGGTTAATGGTATTTTTTAAAACTGTTTGGGCATCTTTAGAATAAGTGCATACTGCATTTTTTTTAAAGCTTCAATTAATATTTGAAGAATAGAGGCTTTTCTAAACTAGTCATTTTACCATGTCACAAGAATAATACAAAATGTTATTTGAAGAATAGAGGCTTTTCTAAACTAGTCATTTTACCATGTCACAAGAATAATACAAAATGTTATTTGAAGAATAGAGGCTTTTCTAAACTAGTCATTTTACCATGTCACAAGAATAATACAAAATGTTATTTGAAGAATAGAGGCTTTTCTAAACTAGTCATTTTACCATGTCACAAGAATAATACAAAATGTTATTTGAAGAATAGAGGCTTTTCTAAACTAGTCATTTTACCATGTCACAAGAATAATACAAAATGTGCAGTGGTTTTGATTGTGCAGGACATTTTTGAGCATGTGACATCATCATTTACAAGATAGACTTTAAATGAAACGTCATATGACAGGACCAGTGCATTAAACCTGATTAAACGTCATATGTCAGGACCAGTGCATTAAACCTGATTAAACTTCATATGTCAGGACCAGTGCATTAAACCTGATTAAACTTCATATGTCAGGAACAGTGCATTAAACCTGATTAAACTTCATAAGACAGGAACAGTGCATTAAACCTGATTAAACGTCATATGTCAAGACCAGTGCATTAAACCTGATTAAACTTCATATGTCAGGAACAGTGCATTAAACCTGATTAAACGTCATATGTCAGGAACAGTGCATTAAACCTGATTAAACGTCATATGTCAGGAAGAGTGCATTAAACCTGATTAAACTCATATGTCAGGAACAGTGCATTAAACCTGATTAAACGTCATATGTCAGGAACAGTGCATTAAACCTGATTAAACGTCATATGTCAGGACCAGTGCATTAAACCTGATTAAACTTCATATGTCAGGAACATTGCATTAACCTGATTAAACGTCATATGTCAGGAACAGTGCATTAAACCTGATTAAATGTCATATGTCAGGAAGAGTGCATTAAACCTGATTAAATTTCAGAATGAAACAGCACTCACACATTCTCCTCAAAATGGCCAAGTTCTAATATTGCTGATAGGTTGGCAGATTTCCCATCAAGAATCTATTGGAATAAGACAAGCAAATATTTATATCTAGCTAATCAAAAATATTTTTAAAAATTTCCCTAACATCTGTTATGGAAGAATGTAACATAGTCATTTCACTTGCACACTAATTGTAGACCTATTCAAACTTAGATATGGAGCAGCAAATTGTATTTGCAGGTTTACAGCATTTTTCTCTAAAATGGAAAGAAATAGCAAATAACAGTAAAGTTGTTTCAAAAGTAGTTGTCATATTACCTTTATAAATATATCTATAAGGTTTACATTTAGCAATCAACACACATATATACTTATTGCAAGGTGTAAACCATATTTTTTATGTTCTGTGTTAAACAGAATGCATGTGGATTTTATGAAGGTACCGAATAACCCACTCTACATTTAGGATCATTTAACTATGTACAAAAGGAGTTAAAAATTAACTTTTTACTTTGATAAAACATTAAATTTTGTAATCAAACTATTAAACACAACACGCACACAAGACCTTTCCACAAGTAAATATGGTAGACTGAATGACATCATTAACAGTGAACTTGGACCGACCTTTTTCTCAAATAATCTTTTAATGTGTGGTTTCCACCAATGCTCTTTGATGGTCTTGGCCTCCACCACAAGTCCATCGTGTTTCTCACACAAGAGCTGCATGATACAAGGCATCTCTGTGCATGGCTTCCAGTTGACACTGTTGAAGTCATCTGGCAAACCTTGACATAATTGTTCAAATTTAGGAACCCATTAAAACACAACTGTTTGATAAATATTCCCAAATGCTGTTTACCAACAAAGCCCAGTCAGTTGCTCTTTCGTGGAATACGATTTCTGTGTTAATTTTATAGACACACACCATTCAATTTTCACTTAGTTTTAAAAATAAAGATGACCTAAGAAACTGACAACTCCATGTCAACAAGTTTTCTTATGTTGAGCACAATTATAACAGAAAAAACAAGTACCTTCAAAGTCTCTGTTCAGGAGATCTTTTCTTCCTCCCAAAACAGCATTGGCGAAAATCCAGTCCACACAACACAACAATAAGTGGTAAGAGTTCACTAGATCATCACTAATAGCTGGGAAATTACCTGTAACCAACATAAAACCAACAACAAGTGATTATTCTTCCTTCTTTTTATTAAGACTTTTCCAAGAAAATTAATAAAATCTAATGGATTTGTAGAAAATGTTTTAGAAATTGATAATTAAGAATTGAAACCAGTTTTTTCACCCAAGCAATTCATTCACCAAAACAATCCATTCTAAAAACTGCAGATTCAAATCATTACCTTTAACTTGTACAAACAATGTCCAAGTGAAATTAAATACTTCCTTGGATGTGCATGGAAATCTCCTGTTGGTAACAAAACAAAGAAGAAAAAACACACAAATTATGTTTGGGACAGTCAAAACTCATTTGTTGATCCGGAAATAATTTAAATGCTCTGTGCAAGGGGGCCAGCTTTTAAATATTTAGTCTAAGGAAGTAAGCTATTATTTATATACACCATGTAAGGACGTAAATTATTTCTAAAGAATAAAGTTTTTTTTAAAATACACTGAGTCATGAAGTAAGCTAAGCATAGGATGCACTCAGAGAAGTGTACTGAGAAGAAAAATGCATATTAACATCTCAACTGTAAGCAGAAGAGGAAACTGTTTTGTCTCATTTATCCTAAACAACACCTTTCCCCAAGTCACTACACAAAAAAACACATCTAACATCAGAAAAATGTGCATCTATTTACATTAATTAAATTATTAAAAGATTTGTTGATCATGCCATAATTTTTTGTATTCAAAAGCTTATTGGATAGTGATTTTGCCAAGTTTGTTTCTCAGTAATGAAAATTTACTGCAATTTATGGCTTTCAAAAACACTATATTATTACCATTTGTTTCAAAGTTTTTCAAACTAAAGTAGACTTTTTAAAAATTCTCTATTTACATAATTTGGCACCAAAAAAGTTATAGATTACAATTTAATTACAACATCTCAGTTGCAGTTATTGCATATGGTATATTCATCAAATATTTTGAGAATATATTCTAAAGACCTTTAACGTTACACTTATATCATTGAAACAAAAAACATTGTTAACATACATAGGTTAATTAAAAATAGTATTTGTACATGATAGTTTTATACACAAACATGCAGACCAAAGAAGTTGATTAAATTTAACTGATTATTAACAAGTTAGTCAAACCATGCAACACCTTTCATCTGGGGCTCAAAGCGGACCAAAACTTTTTTTTACTTAAAAAAACATTACAATTAGAGACAAGGACAGATAGAATTTTATTATACTACACCAAAATATAATCTTCATTGTACCCTTCTATGAGCTGCAATCCCTTTTTTGTCCATTTTCTCCTTTTGTCATGTATTGCTCTGATGGTGGGATGAAGATGAGTGGAAATGGAATTATTATTAAGCTTTGGGGTATGGTTTAAAAGGTCAAAGGATAAGCTAAGACATTTGGGACATCTAATCTTACAAGTGCACTACAATAAACTTTCAAAACCAAAAGCAGCCAAGTACCTAAAAAGAAGATCAATGTATTTGATAATGTTTTTTAAAATATATAATTAAGTCACTATTCCTTAATTCTGCAGATGACTATACCAAATCATGCAAAGCATGAATTATTCACACATGCTTAGGCTGTCAATTAAACGAAGGCATATAATCTATTTAAAATGACCACTATAAAATGTTAATCATTTGAGGACCAGGATTAACCATCTTCAAGTATAACATAGTGAGTAGTTTTCTTGATTAAGATTCAGTTTGCTATGGTAGTTCTCAATTGTAATATGTTATTAAGACAATGCCATCCATTAAAACTTTTTAAAAAAAATCTTTCCATGACATTCTGAGTCTTATTTAAACTTGATCAAATAGACGCAAATAGCACTGAGATTTAACTTAATTCTTTAGATCAGATTAGACGCCATTACTATTGAGAAAGACATGAAACACAAGCAACAAAAAACTCCTCCACATTTTTTCTCAAACTCTTAACCCAAGGCTCCTTTCTACCTCTGTTTTCTTCCTCTCTGCTGGCGGGGCAGCTCATGCAATGGGTTGATAAAGATATCCAGGAAAATAGGTTCAAACTTTTTAAATATCACAGTTGACACTGCAAAGTTACGCTCCAGCTTGTCAATTTTATCTCGAAAAATCTTGGGCAGGCTGGCCATGTCTGACCATTTCCTCATCTTGTTGAAGAACTGGATGAGGCTGTGAATACAGCTATGTTTCAGGACGATAGGTCAACAATAATGTCACATGTCAATGTTAGGTGAATATGGTGACTGGTTACAGAGATGAAAGACTTTTTTTTAAATAAACAAAAATGATGAATAAATAGATTAGCAATATAAAAAGGTTTCCTCGGATGAGGTGAGAATTACTGTACACACTTGTTCATAAGCTGACTATTTGGGAGATATTTCAGATGAGCTTATGAACAAACATGTTTATGAATGAGTATATACAATAGTTATAAATAGCTCATTTATGAAGTGAGAATTAGTATTATTTTAAAATAAATAATCTCACCATATTCAGCCTTGAAAGTGTAGGGTGTTTTTTGTGTGCTAAGGCTGCATTTATTGATATGAAAAATGTAAGTGGAATGGATTTTTTTAAAATGTGTACATTATTGATCACATATCATACTACCTACTTATCTACACAATTCTTAGCTCTCATATGATTATAAAATCATCTTATTACCTGAATTTTGATGATCTAAGTAGTCTAGTGAGGGACACACAGTTGCCTTCCATTGTTCCTTTGCCCACAGTAGGTACAGAAGAGCGTCTGCATGCCTCATATAGAGCACAAGCTAACCAGTGCATCTGATCTCCCTTTAGAAAATGAAAAATGAAAACAAGTTTATGATATAACATTATCATATTATTTGAACAATATTGCTGAAGCAATATTTTAACATACATATATTAGAGATGCCTATATCATTTTCATGGCTAACCAATATCAGTTCCAAAAAGTTAATACTTACTGATCATTGTTTTATTTTATAACCCCTCCCAGCTACTTATAATTATTCTGGTAACTTAAATGAATCATTTATCAGACAAATTGAGATTAACTTTTTTTACATCAAATATTTGACTATTTTGGCGCCCCTTGTTTTTTATACCAAGGGCAAGTGGGAGTGCCACTTTTGCATGGCCCCGCTTTGTTGACAACATCACATTTATTAGCGATTCAAAATTATAAGCATCATTAAGAAAGCAGATTGGTAGTTTGCATAAAAATAAATTTTATATTTTCATATTGGTACAAAGTTTTTCAAATTTTTTAAAAAATAGGGTTCTGTGCTGGGTTTTTAATTCAGGGTGTTTGCCTCTGTATTTGAGTGTTAGGTTGGCCACCATTTTGAAACATAATTCATTAATTGTTAATGCCTATTATAGATCAAAAACAAAATCTCGTCATGGGGCAAACAAATTTTGTTTTATTGGCAGATGAACCTACGCATTTAGTTATAATAGTGGTAATTAAGCCTAATGAAAATAAAAATATAATTAATCAAATAATTAATCTGTAATAAAAAGGGTAATCCTAAGTAATCCATCTTAAACATAGCATATTTATACAACATTTTAAGTTGTAACATAATTATATCAATAAAACTTTTACTTGCAGTAAATCTCAAATGAACTCATTAGATTCCTATTGATACTAATTTTGCTTTATATCATAATCAAAGAATTTTAAAAAGTTAGGCCAACTGCGTTTTACTTTTAGGGGTGTTATAAAGTTATTGGTGAGACAAATTTTGTCTTTTTCAGTGTCTTCCAACCATTGGGAATTGGAAAGCACATTTCTATGGGAGAGCCCTTTAAGACTACCAATGTGTACAAGTTTAGAAATGGGAGAGCCCTTTAAGACTACCAATGTGTTCATGTTTAGAGTGTTCAGGGGTTTCCTGAAGCGGCTGCGGAGCAATGGTTGGAACGTTGGGAGATACCGTAGGCAGTTTACTTCTAGGCCCTACTACTATTTAGCATCAACATTCTGAGAGGGGCATGAGCTATCACGCTTTATAGCCCAGACTATCACTTTCGGCAACAGGCTGCATCTGTTGGGGAACAGGCTCCATCTGTTGGGCAACAGGCTCCATCTGTTGGGCAATAGGCTCCATCTGTTGCGCTATGCCAAATACAAATCTGTTGCGCTTTGCCAAATACAACATTTTAATTACATCGGACTCACCTACAGTCAAAGCCTAACCAAATTCAAGTTTGGCGCACTAGGTGGTTAAAATGCAGATGTCTTCTGTGGCATATAGGTCATTTTAGAACCACTGGTGTAGCCCAACAAAATATACGTCACAAGCACGTTGGACAAATGGTGGACTAAATATTGCTATAATACCTCTAATACTTAGTAGCACTGAGTATATCTAGCAAGTTCATTTTAAAAATACATGGCAACATTTACAGCATAAGAGATATAAATATGCTATTGTAGGACTTTCAGGATGAATATTATACAATTTTTGAATAACGTTTTTAAGTTCTACGCATGCGTAGGCAAAATCTAAATAATCAACAAATACCCCACCCCCTCAGTGAGTAAGGATGGCCCCAGATTGACTAAAATTGTTACTAGGGCGACTGCCCACTACGTTAGTATTATTGTAGATGTGTCTAGCGAGTTCATTATGAAAACACAAAGCAGCAATATGACCATCACCATCACTACTATCATTACGAAAATGTGGCGGTGTTAATTTTATAGACTTAATATTTAAACACTCCTCAGCCCCCCCCCCCCCTTTTTACACAAAATATCCTAAATCAATACCAGTCCATCCCCCTATCAGGGCAAACGTAATATAGATGGTCCCCAGCCAATTGTATTTCTTAATCCATTCACTGCTTGATGATGTAGAATGCAAAAGCAAGTTAAAACTAACAACTGTATTATTTTTTTAATAGGAAAAGCTATCGGAATGTTTATAATTTTCAACCCGGTCTCTTAAAATCGTAGTCTTAACAGGTCTTGGAGTACAATCGTAAAAGAAATCTCACAATCGTACATTGTACACCAAAATCATAAAGATGTACAGGTCTGGACCAGTGTTCAAGTGCAATGCAAGTAGGTACTTCGCTAAGCGGCGCGCGCGGATCGATTTTTCGGATGTCGGAAACAGACCATAAACCGGTGACCGGTCAATGCCGGTAGGTCACGGGGTCGTATTTATATTTAGTTTCCTTTGTCCACGTAAGGGAGAGACTATGAACTTACTATAGTCTGTTTTGTGCACACGAGGACGACGATCATTACAACATAAACCTTTTCACCGGACTGACATGGCTTGTAACAGATATCTTTCGTTAGGAAAACCGGTAAGTTTGCTAGCACTATATTTCGGAAACTATAATAACATTGCAATTAATTTTTTTTGTTTCGAGTGTAAGAACGATTTAACTAATTGAAACAAGACACATGATGACATTTAGATAGGTCGTAAATTGTATAAATAGGTATGATGCCTGAGCATAATTCATAACCAGTTATCGAGTAGGCCAAATGAACCGGAAGTGATAGCCATTCTCAGTTATTATTATTCTTATTGCATAAGAAGTATTTAAAATCTTTATAATCTTTTGTTTTTAAAAGCCATCCAGTTCATTAATATTACTTAATTTGTTTTAATTTTATGACTGAAAACAAATTTATACATATTTTATGAAATTTCATTATTTTTTTTTTAATAATAAAATTTATATTCATGAATACACCATGTCATAACTAAATCAACTTTAGTCATTTAAATCTATGTTTTAATTGTAAAAATTATCAAAATATCCAATAGTAAATTATATTTTTGGTAATGGATAATAATGTCCTTAATGATATTGATATAATTTATCTTAAACTCATTTTATATAATCAATTAATTGTAGGCTCGGCAGCTACTGAACTTCATTGTCAATTTTTACTAGGTTACATAATTTTATTTATAATCTTCTAAATATGTATCCCTTTTTAATTTTACTTTTGTACACCCTTTTTAAGCTTTACTGCTTTAGTTCAAAGCTATTATATTTGACTTTTCAGGCTTAGTCCAGTCACTCTGAATTCTGGTCATTGAATAAATTCATTTGACATTTTCATTTGTAAAATAACATTAACAGCTAAGCCCTTAGTTTGTATTCAAATATTGGTGTTAACATTTCTTACTTAAACGTCTTATCATTTTCTTTCTTTTAAATATACAGCCATGTTACCACCACTTTTTGGAGGAGCTGTGAAGAGTTGTGCTTCTACTTCTAGTACTACTCGTATCCCGGATTCACACCTGTTCATTCCTTGTGACAAGCTGTAATGGGGACTCGACTACCAGACTTTTTTTATATAAGTAACTTTATATCCGATGAATGAATAATGTTCCCTAATGGATATGTAATAAATACTTGGCTTACTCTGAATAACAATAATATTAGAACATCATAATTATAATGCAAGGAGGGCTGGTAGCTACCACTATGTAATATAGTTATAGTAATGAATTTCCCAAATCTGTCTCAGCACAAAAGTCATTATAAAGTGTCATAATTTAAGATAATAGACTAATAGATTATGATTTCCATTTTTCTGCACATTAAATAACATATTTTAAAAATTATTTCTTATTTCAGTCTAGTGAGGCTGTTAAAAAAATGTAAGAAGTAGGCCTAAACAATCTAACAATGGGAAATAAATTATGATTAGGCCGGCCAGTATATTTTTTTATAATAGAATTCAGAATAGGGTAAATGTGTAGTTATGTGTCCGCGTTTTTTACCATGACGAATAAAAAGTTTTTAAAAATGAAAAAAATGATCTAAATCTATCCCTCACCCTAACCTGAACCCTAAATTCCTCCCTAACCCGGTTTTGACCCTCTCCCTAACAGGGTTTTGACCCTCTCCCTAACGCAAATGACGCCACGGACACACAACTACACATCAGCCCAGAATAGGCTTAACTTTTTAACATTTTATTCAATATTCAATTAATTATTTAACTTTTTAGTTTAGTGAGTTTAGAGGTTTTAGTTTAATATAATTAGTTTAGGCAAGTGGGTCCTATTTTAGTATACTGCTTCTACCACTTCTACAGTACTACTAATAGCATAGATCTAAAATCTTAAGTCCTACTCAGTTGCTTATACGGCATAGGCTTAGTTAGTACCTGAATTATCAGCCTGATAGCCTACTAAATTAAATAACTATTAACTGACAATAATAAAGACGGCGGTGCAAACCTCGAGGCTGTAGTTAGTTAGGATCTTTTGATAATTCTGCCAAGCTTCTTCCTTTGTAGATGTGTCCATATTAAGATCCAAACAAACTTCATCGAACCTCTGCAACACATTTTCCTCTCCCTCTTCTGACAACCCCATTTTAAAGCAAGTTATATTGGTAGTGTAACAATCAGAAAACAGAGAAAACGGACATTTTGTGAACGACAACTCTTTTTATACTTGACACACAGAAGATCAACCAGGCCTTTACTCGTGGCGGGAAAAAGAATGACATGTTCTTGTGGCAGAATATGAGCTTATATAAGTAACATTGTTATTACGGTGTGAAAACTTAGGACTTTAACTTGGAACCTGTGTCCTTTTGTTAAACGGAAATTTGATTCTGAAAATTATATTAAATCATATGACTTAAATTTTAAAATTTGAAGTGTAAGCACATAAATGATAATAATAAAGTTAACGTCAGCTCTGGCTCTAGTCTAAAATTATCTGCTCTGCCTAAGGCTAATAGATAGACACTAATATTTTTGAAAATTGCCATGCAGTTACAAGTTAGTTCTTTAACCAAAAAAATGCAGGTGTACCCCTGCTCCAGGAAAGTCATTTCGAGTCTTCTTCAAAAGGGTTGGTGGGGGGGGGGGGGCAACATTTGCCCGGCTTTTTAAGTTATTACTGGAGGCGTCACAGAACATAGCAATTTAAATAAATCTGAAAATTCAACGGGAGCGTGGCAAATGCCCCCTACCCTATCCAAATGACGTCCCTGTTTTGTTCCCACCAGAAACAAAAATAATGATCGTTTTCCTTATTTCGCAGCATATTCATAACTTTATGTGCCACGCTAATTATGTCATGTGCACCACATACGTGGGGGGGGGGGGGGCGCACTGTAGTTTGTAGTATTTACAAATGCAAATTGAGTAAACTAGTTTTCTGTCTAAACTTTATTCATATTGTTATAGAACAGCGGCTCTCAACCTGTGGGTCACGAACCCTTTGGGGGGTCGAATGACCCTTTCTCAGGGGTCGCCTAAGACCATCACAAAACGCATAGGCATATAGGCTACACTACAGTTGAGCAACTGTATTAAAGGGTCGCGGCATTAGGAAGGTTGAGAATCACTTTTGTAGAATAAGACGTAATTATTACTCGTTTCTTCATAGTTTCAAAGCTATTTATTTAAATATATATATGTATATAAATATATATATATATATATATATATATATATATATATATATATATATATATATTAAAATTGCATTACGGAATTTAAATTTAGGAGAAATATGAATATATGTTTCGTTTTAAACAATTATTTCTGCACAGACTTTCTTTTTTTCTTTGCGTAATTCATTGTTTAAGAAGTTTAAAACTATTTTCTACTTCTAGTGCGTTTAATGGGGCTGTCCATTAATTATGTCAACAAATTTTTGGCGATTTTTAACTCCCCCTCCCCCTTGTCAACAACTTGTCAAACTTCCAGAGACCCCCCCCCCCATAAAATTACGTCAACATTTGATTACCCCCCCCCCCCCCCCCATAAAAAGGACAAAAAAAAACAATATTTTAAATAGACTAGTTTACAACTACAACAAAAAAGTGAATAAAAGTAAAATGTTTAGAAATAAAAGTTTAATAAACTTTTAACTTATGAAATTAAATTTATTTTAAAAAGTAACATCGTTGACGTCAACTTTTCTTGATCTCCCCCCCCCCCCTCCCCCTTGTCAAAAATTGTCACAAAAATTCAGACCCCCCCTCCCCACTATTTTGTTGACATAATTAATGGACAGCCCCTCATTGATACAAGGTTGTTTTTTAATTATTTTTGTATATTCTCTCTACATTTTAGTATTAAAACTGTAATATTTAAATGGTCGACAAAAGCAAAATTATTTAATTTTTGTAACGATAGATTACAAAAAGCCCGGGTAAAGTGATTTTAAGCGACGCGATTCTTTATGCACAGCCAACCTTCCAATAGTCATGACTGATTGATTGGATATTTATATAGCGCTGATATCCATGCTACTTTATCATGCTCACTGCGCTCTGGTTTTCTTAAATGTATGTAAACAAAAAGCCTTTAAATGTTTATTAAATGCTTTTCTAAAATCCTTTTCAATACCCCTCAAAGATTGAGGCAAACTGTTCCATAATTTTGGCGCTTGGGAATTTTCTGTAAGGACTGTGCTGAAGACCGCAGGTTCTTTAGGGATACATGTTTATGAATCAGTTCTTTAAGATATTCCGGTGCAGAGCCTTCTTCTATACAGCTGTACGCCAGGGACAGAATTTTGTGGTTTATGCGCTCACTCACGCACACTGGTGTCTGCAATGTTGTTGCGCCTGTACAGGCCAGCACGAGGTAGACACCGCACGCCCAAGCTTAACTAAGAGGGTCACGAGGGATAACATTTGATGCTACTCCATGTATTTGTGATTAGAAATAAAGTCTTTGTTTCTCCAGAATATAGGCCTACATCAAGTAAATTTACAGCGCTCTTTTTTTTTGGGGGGGGGGGCTTTAATCAATTGCATGAGTTTCAAAAATAGATTTCAACTGCCAGTTATCATATCTCTTATCTATTTATATATTGCTTCTGGTTTTCCTGCTTACTTTTCGAAACCGCTCCATGTTTTATCTTAATAGTATTTAGTGAGACAAAAAAGGCTGTCATGCGCGACGTGTAAACTCAGTTTATAAAAAAATTCTCTTGAGGGAGGCGGCTATTATTAGGTGTTTTGTTCCTCTGCCTCTGCCATACAGTGAGCTTCAAGTGTAAAGTCTGAGTTTAAAGAGTGTGCAATCTTCGTTATACTGCGACTGTTGTTTCGTATAACTTTGTCATAAACGAACAACAGTATCTTCTCTGTCGACGGGCCTTGTTCAGCATCATCTCTATTCTGGGATTCGGGGACTGCATGTTCCTAGCTGTAGTTTACAACTGCATGTTCCTAGCAGTAGTTTACAACTGCATTTTCCTAGTTTCTTGACACAAACGACTGAAGAAGACAATGCACCCTTACTACGACATTGGACAAGACAATAGATTTCGTTGCATATTTTAGACAATGCGAAATTAACTTTTTTTTTTTTTAAACAACTTGGACCCACCAGGTATTTTGTCAAAATACCCGGATTCGGTGTAACACATGCACCCGCTTAAACCTTAGAAATATTTTGTCAAAATCTGACCTAGCTGTGCGAAACAGCTGACAATGCATTGCAAAACCAACAACACAGGTTTAAAGCCGGATTAGTAAAATAGATACCCAGTTTGTCATTAAACAACCCACTGATATTATACCCCTAATAAAAATTGGACAAAAATGTATTTAGTTCTTTACATAGTTTATTGCTGAAAATTTGTTCAAACCCCATGATCCCATGTGACCAGTCTCTATTGTAAATGGGTGCATTGCATCAGTTTTATAGAATACTAATTAATAATACACTAAAATTTCAAATTTACTATTGAAAACAAAGACTAAAACATTTTACAATTTTCTTTTATTCTCCAAATAATCAACTTACACTAAACATTTCTTCATATGGCATATAACAAATGCTTGTTATAGTACCCTAGTCATTGGTTAAATAAAACAGGACAGTGGTTGTTATTCTCTCTTCCCTTCTGGACGATCCCATTACCTCTAACTGTGAAAATTGGGTACTGGCAATAGTTAAAAGGCTACAGCACACAAATTTTTACTTTAAGGTGTTTCAAGTGCATTCTCAAAGCCAAAAGCTCTATTTTCTTTTGGTCAATACAAAAGTGTGAGGACCAGTTATGAAATTTGTATTAAATTAAATAGGTTTAAAGGAACAAAAATGATCTAACTACAAGTCAAAGTTACAGCCCTCTATGAGAGAAGTTGAACAACACAAGATATCCATATGCAAAGTGAAACAAACATTGAAATGGTCTACTAGCATTCAGGAGCTCTGAATAAGCATTCTGATAGTCCTAGTATTCTAGTATTATTATCTATGTCACTCATTTCATATTCTTGGCTGTTCTCCATTATCCTCAATGGAACTGTGCAAAGTGTGACACAGGAAGTAGTTCAATTTTAAATAAACATACTTAAAGATATTTGAAATATGTGAAATTTCAGGTTAAAATGATGAAGAATAGTTAGGGGGATGGCATTACATTACATTAGCAAGTGTTATAAATTCATATAAAACAGAAACATGCAAATCCTTAACAGCCACTTGTATGGTATCCCACATCATTTAACACTTGTCAATATTAGAAATGGGGCATCAGATTAGATGATTTGTAAGCAATTATGAGTATTGGCATGATACATTATTTTCCTATGAGCTATGTATATAATTTAATACAAAACGTGCTAATGATTACTGTCTCAACGTGATGGTTTAATCATATAAATCATATGAATTTTTTTTTTGCTAAATTGGACATGTCAAGAATCACAGGACAAGGGTCAGTATCCCCTGGTCATATGCTAAACTTCAAGTCAATCAATCTGCATTCATATCAAAAAGATTATGCCTTTAACATTCTTAACTGCACATTGGAATATCATTTATTTTGCTTTCACTTTCAAATGACCGTAACTGTTTTTGCCTTTTTTCACAATAAAACATCACATTACAGCAGGACCCCCATCACCATCTGCAAGACTGCCCCAATGTAGCAGCACCAGGAACCAGGAGAAAAAAAAAAGGTACACAAGTCAAATAATTAGATCATGTTACTATGGACAATGGAAAAAAGTCTCTTCCCAAACTGGAAACAAAAATAATTAAATTATAAATGCACAATGCTTGTAAAGCCCTGTTTTATGCAAACAGACAATGCCACGGAACATCAATGCCATGGAACATATCAATGCTATAACACAGTGCTTCTCAGGTCCTGTTCATAAATCCCCCAGTTCTAGTCAGTACTCAAATAGTTAAAGATGAAAAATAGCAAGAATCTATTTGGGCGCGTGTCCCTGCTGAAATGACGATCAAGTTTTACCTGTCCATCACACTCAAAAGTTTGAGAAGCACTGATACTATAACAGACATTTGCACTTGTTGGGAAGTAACTTTAAAGGAAGTTTAATTTTTGAACATTTCAAAATAATAATTATTGTTAATCATACTGAATCATATACATAGGTGTTATCTGAATTAAATTATCTGAATTAAAGAACAGGTAGCAAGTAGACAGAAATTTAAAAGGAAACAATGTTCATTGTGCACAAAACTATGAAGCTTACAAGCAGATAGAGAATTAAACTTGTAGTTTAGGACTATTATCAGTGCTAATGCACCAAAAAACAATAACTTTTCAAAAGACACTCATGTGCTCATGCAGACAAAATGAGAAAAATAGAAAGAAGAAAATGTAGAATGTCAAATTGGGTCTCAATAAATTGTTAATCTGATTTGCCTTTATTTATCGAGGAGAAAAGTTAAACAGAATATTATTTTCGTAACCAGCAGAATAATTTGCAAAAACAAAAAAAATCTCTTTCCGTTCTCCGATTTCTTAGAACTACAATAAAATGTGTTAGGTAATTTCTGTATAATTGTTGATGCCATTCCCATGTTTTAACTAGTCTACAAGCGTAAAACATTTTGCATAGTTCAACACCCCCAAACACAACATTGCACTTCAAAGAAAACCATTTTGAATATTACAACCAACCATAATAGAAATATGAGGAGCGATTTGACAATAGAAATGTTAATCTGTTAAAGGAGAGCTTCTATCAGGATCTAGGGACAAGGTTGGGTTATAAGACTTTGACGTCACGTGAAAGCTGTACTTCAAACATTACCTAATAATCTAATTTAGTCAACAATAATTATACTAAGAGTTGTTACACAAATCCAAAAGTGACTATGATTCCAGAATTACATGATTGAGTTATTGACAA
This sequence comes from Omphiscola glabra, assembly GCA_964017045.1. Lineage (NCBI taxonomy): Eukaryota > Metazoa > Mollusca > Gastropoda > Lymnaeidae > Omphiscola > Omphiscola glabra. The sequence continues at coordinate 4,910,679 of OZ024800.1, forward strand.
ATTTAACAGGACAGACCATCAGCTTCTTAAAAAAATAAAAAAAATAAAACCATCATATACAACAAATCTTATCATACCGGCAAATAATTTATATGTACACAATTTTCGTTTTATAACAAGAAGTGCAGGAAGCATTGTGGGGGAGAAAAAAAAACAACTAATCACATTTCCTCTATTCTTAAGTTTTAAAAAAAATTCACAAATTATATTCTCTCACATATTAGAACACGTTCTTCTACAAGAAATATTAATCTTTTAAAAATAAAAAAATCAGTTTTTAAACAGACACTTTTAAAATCCTTTAAATATTGAATGAATGTAATGTCTTGAAGAAAAGTACACAAAAGATGTTAAAAATATAATAGAGAAAATTTATTTAAACATACAACAAACAAAAATAATTGTTTATATTAGTAGAATCCAGTCATACCTTAAAAGAAAACTAAGCTGGTATCCTTTTTCCATCACAATAATACTATTAATCTTTTTAAAGAAAGTTACTTATCACATGCCCAATATTATTTTGAAAAGGAAAAAAAATTCTAAAGCTACACAACTGTAAATATTTTTGTGTGTTTATACATGTTCAAGTTTTTGCTTAACACTATTTGTTACAGTACCCTCCAACAAAAAAATTAACATGAAATGCAATAGTGTATCAAATCTGAAGCTTGCTCGGTTAGACATAAGAATATTACACTAGACTGTTTCAATATATAGGAAAACAGTCCATACGATGTCCTTTTTAAATAATTCTCGCTAAAATGTATCCAGCTAACTTTTCAATTTTTTAAACTACCAGCCAGGAAATTTCAGTAAATGTTCATACCAAAATAAATACTTTCAATTTGTTTAAAAATGTATTTAATTTAACTTGTTAAGGAGCTATATAATATAAACAAATTTTATACTAGCTATATGCACTGAAGCAAAAAAAAAATCATTTCAACTAGGTACATTTAGTTTAGCCTTAGACATCTTTAAAAAAAACAAACTGTTATCAACAAATTAATGTCTGATTCTAACGTTAGCTGAATGAAAGTTGCTAATAATAATACTTTTTGAAAGTATAAACAACGAAGTAAACACATGAGGACCAATGACATAACAATGGATCAATTATTAATAAAGCCCTACTCAAAAATATTTGTTTTACGTTCGAGCTTAAGAATATTAAAACCACGGATATTCATTTTGTTCAAGTAATATCCAACCATAAAACTGACTCTTTTGTAAAGATCACAGGAAATAAGTATTAGCAAAGATAACTAGATCATAAGACATCTACAACTGGTCACACACCTGCACTTGCACTCAAGTGTTGAAAAAAAATAGAGAAAAAGAGGGAAAGAAAAAAAATCCGACCATACATGTCAAAGTAAGAATTTTCCAATGATGAGGCCAAGGAGGATTGCAGCAACAATGTATACTACAGGTGGAAAGGCCCGAACACTGACAGGTGATGATGGGGGGGGATGTGAAGGAGTTGACATGACAGTATCCGACATAGCTACCTTGCGTAGACGCACACCTTCTTCCTGAGAAAGATTTAAATGGATAATAAAATTAACTCAACATAATAATTAATAGGAAAAAAAATAATTTTGGTTCACTATATTTGGAGTGGCAGCTACAATTAAGCTGTATTCTAGTAAATTTTGAACTATATTTTAATAAAATTCTACATAATTTAACAAAATCTTTTTAAACATGAAAAAGTTATTTTAAAGTTATTACATGATATAAGACAAGTTACTTATTTTATTTAAATGTTATTTGCTAACTAAAGCAAGTTAATAAATGTTCTTTAATGGCATGTTTTTTAATTCAAAGTTAGTAAAAGTTTGATTTAACATGGCCATTTTCAGTACCTCTAATTTATTATTTGCATTTTTTAGTGATTGAAGTTCCTGCTGTACTTTCTTTAATTCGTGTTGCAGTTTCCTTACTTCCTCTGTAGAACTTGCTGAAGTTGGTTTCTTAAAAATACAAAGGGACTACATATTTATGTTTAAAAATTGATCCAAATTGGCACTCTCCATATATTTGGAAAACATGCCAAAATATAAATTATATTTTAAAAAATGTCCATTAAAAAATTTAATTATTTTAAGAGTTTAAATTCAGTGTTTGGCACATCTTAAATGGTTTTAACAAATATTTGTTTGTGAACGCAGTAAAAAATGATATTTTTAGGCATTTTTACTTATTTATAAATACTTATTTATAAAAATAGTGCCTTCATTTAAAAAGACCCATTAGAATGATAAATTATGTAGTCTGTTATTTCCTTAAACGCTTCATTATAATGGGGGCTCACCAGAAATTTATACAAGTTGACTTAAATTTTAATATGCTTCTGATACACTAAATTGAAGCTAACAAGAGCTTAATTTAAAAAAAAGACAGCAATATAAGTTGACAGTTTGGGGAGGTGAGTGAAATAGAAAATAAATAAATTCAAACATATTGTTCTTAGCTATTAAAATAATAAAATCTGCACTTAATAACTATCTTAATTATGTTGTGTAAGCTCACCTTTGGAGACTCTGCTTTTCTAGCATTTGCTGGGTCATCCAAGGTGCTATCTGACTGTAATGTTTTGGGGGTTACAATTAATGGTTAAACTTATATAAATACAAATAAATTATGTCAAAGTCAGATGTCTGAGATATAATATAAAATAAAAATGATATAAACATGCACATTATTCATGACAAAATAAGAATTCAGATTAAAATAATACTTTCATTACCATTATCCTTGTATATCTCTACCAGGTTCTTTATTAAAGGGGGGGGGGGGGGGGAGGGAGGAAGGGGGTGTGTGTGTGTGTTCGTTAAAAGTTTTAAAGGTTAAAAAAGGGTTTTGTTGAATAAAACAAATTTGATTAAATATGGAACACAAACAAATTAGAGAAAGAATATTCTTTATTTTTTAACATCTGCTACTGATATTCAAATGATATTGAATATCATTATGATTGCATCAAAATGTCAGCTTCTTGTAAATATGTGAATATGATTTTTTTTTAACAAGCCTAGAGATAGGGAGAAGATTGGATTCAATTGTAGATAAAGTGACTCAAGAATTTAAATACTAGAACAATTTGTGTACGGTAGCAAAGAAAGAAACTTTTGGAGGTATTTGCATGTAAGACTAGTAGATGATTGAGAAATAAATTCTAATTTAGTTGAATTACGATTTACTGAGGTTGAATGAGACAGATCATTTTAAAGAAAATTCCACGACTATTAATTGTGAAGCCATTACTTTAAAAAAACTACCTGGAAATCTTGTATTGACCCATATATCATTAACTCCAGAAAAGAATCTGGATAAGGATTGAGTTTGACCAAAATGTCTACTGAATTCATGCCAGGCCACACATCATTAATGCTGCTGCTCCCAGATTGTGTGCGGTGCAATGGAGATATTAGAAACTCTTCTTGTTCAAGTTCTTCTAACTGAGCACCTAAGCTTTTAAGAGGACCGATTTCCTTAGCTACACTATTTATATGATCAATGTACTGTTTTAAAAACTTGCCCACAGTACCTCTTTCCTGTCTAGGATTAGAATAAAACTCCTTTGCTTTTAGCCAGACTGCAAAAGCACTTTTCCGTGACTTCAAAATGTTTATAACAGAACTGCCCTTGGACAAAGCAGGATTATTTGAGTTTACTATATTTCCAATTGCAGTAAAAGTACCACCAGAAATTCTTAAAGATATAGAGTATTCAGCACCATCAATTAAAGTATTATCTTTAATTTTCTTTTGTTGAATTACAAAAGAAGTATGCTTGGCTTTATGTTTTGATGGACTTTTAAAAGTTGTTTTGTTAATAATTTTTGGTAAAGTCATGGTGTAGCTAACTTGATGTAAGAAACATAAAAGAAAAAGTTCATTGATAAAATATTCATTAATAGGATGATATTTAACAAGTCTGCACACAAAAATTTACAAAACAGAAAACCATTAAATTTTTAAACAGGCTCAGCCATTTCTACCCAGCATTCTTAAAATAATGCAGTTTGGTGTGCACCAGAATAACTAAATAATGAACAGGTGGTTAGGAAATTCCCCATTTTTGATGTCTAAACACTGATATATTTCTTGTATTGCCAAAATTCACAAATTTTTTTGACTTGTCCTTGGCAGCACATAAGTAATTTTATTAAAGAAAATTGAATAAAAAGGTATGTGGAAACTTGAAAAAGAAAGACAGGAAAATAAAAGAAGAACGTTTTGGCTATGAGCCTTTCTCAGCATACAGGACAAATGAAATATAAGAACAAGGTATGGCAAACTTGAATTCATAGACAGGACAAAAGATTTTGACGTTTCGGCTTAGAGCCTTCATCAGAAAACAAAACCAAAAGAAGTATAACAAAGTATCAGATCACAGTAAAAAAAAACTTTACATTTCAAATTTAAAGACATATGTCAAATGTTAATAATAATTTCTTTTTCATATCCAACAACAAATGTGAAAGAAATTGATGCCAAAATTCAAGGGATTGTACTCTAATCAAGTTCAACTATTAAGCGAGTATTGACTGATTAAATCCTTTAGATCATGTGAGTTATCGATTAAAATTACTACCTTTACTAACACTGTATTTTCATCGGGCTTAGGCAAATGATATGCAGAAAGGGCCAACAGAATGAGCAGGCTTGGCAGAGAAGGCGTTAACTGAAGGTAGCTGGCTTTTTCATTTTGGAATGGATTAGACAGAATGACCACAAGTGCAGTTTAATTGAATTTTTTTATTATTACTCAGTACCACCCTTAGCCACCCTGGTGACCTCTTCCAACCCCCCCCCCCCCACTTTTTTTTTTCAACCCTTGAAATATAAAACTATTTATGGATCAATGGACTATTCAAATGAATTTAAAATTATTTTAGTACAAATACTGCATATATTTAAAAAAAATAAAAACAACATGATAAGATATGTTAGTAAAGAGAGACCAATAAAGAAGTTTTAAACATAAGAAGTGGTGCCCTCATAAGCCATAGATTGCAATTTTCAACTGTACATAAGCATCATGTAAATTAGACTCTTACAAGTAAGAAAAATGATCCCTTTAATTCTTCTAGTAAAATTATAAAGTCACCAGTTGTATTTTTTAAATATTTTTTTTACAAATCTCTCTCCATCAATTTCTTTAAAATTTCATAAGTATAACTCAAAATGTTTATCACCTTTTTCTAAAATTTAACAGGAGATTTAAGAGAGTTGCAAGGGTATACCATGTGAATGTTTTGAAAAATTTGATTACAACAAACACATTCCATTAATTCATTTCTTTTAGATATTTATACAAGACATGGGGAAGCCTTTTTGATAATAAAGAATAAGATTTACATCTACAATTATTTCAGCTTTCATATACAAGTAATGTAGAAACTAGGGAACATCATGACTTTTTCAGGTGCTAAAACTCCCACATCCTCTTTCTATAGTAAAATATTAAAATAAAGTAATACTTGTACAAAATAATGGATTCCCATAGTACAGGGTTACAACTTACACTATCAGCTGTCTTTTTTTTTTATTGAGCCCTTATTCTGATTATGCAAAGTGTTTATCTTGGCTTATCAGGATTCACTATGTTGACAAAAATTGATTTAGACTTTCAAAAAGGTTAACTGCATCAATCTAAAACTTACCATGGCAGATGTCTGAAGAACAAAGTGTATTAATATTTATTATGTTGATTATAATAGTGTCTGGATAAACTGGAAAAATGTATTTAAAATCTTTAAATAAACTGAGAAATATAGTGATTTTTAAAATATAGTTATTGCTGTTATGCTACGATTGAACCTACATAAATTGTTTTATTCATAACGAAGAAAATACAGGCTAATAAAATTTTGGGAACTACTACATTATACTATGCAACCTAAAAATTTAAAGTCTATTCCAAACATATTTCAGGCATGTCAGACCTGCTTAATTTTAAACTCTTGAAATAGTCTCAAAATCGTACAATACAGTTTCTTACTGGTGAAATTTAACTTAAAACTGGAAGCCAGTTCAACAAAAAATAAAATTTATTGAAATAAGAATTAATTAACAAATAAGGATGCCTGCTACAAAATCTACCAAGTAATTTGAGATTTATTTTTTAGGAAAAAGCTCCTTTTAACAAAATTTTAAAAATAATCAATATCCATTAAATCTATTTACTATAGTCTGAAAACTACCACAAGCTGTAAATGGGTGTTATTCCAAATGGGATTATTAAAAATCATACAGCCGTTTTGTGCGCTCTAAAATAGATTTCAAAGAGTCTCTCAGATCTTATAAAATATGACGAAATATTATGTTGCTATGCAGAACAGTTGAGAATGCATTCATTTCTTTAAAAAAAACAAGTTTTCTCCTATTTTGGGACAGATGTAGTTCAGACGACAGAAATAATTATGTCACAAAATTACATCATACAGCACTGAAGCAAACAATAATCTTTTCGCGAGTTCCTTATGAAAACAATAAGACCATCCTTACAATAACGTGGTAGTGTTATTTTTATAAACCTTAATATTAAGACATTCCTGGCACAACCGCACATAAAATTTCCTAAATCAGCAACACACCCTTCCGCTCCCAGGGGACATACTAACGACCAACAACCCAAAATGTACTGCTTTAAGATTGGAAAAACTACACTTTATATTTTCAACCCCGCCTCTTAAAATCATAGTTCTGACATGTCTTGACATACAATAGTAAAAGACATCTCAAAATCATACAATGTGAGCCAAAATCCTAAGAGTTAACAGGTCTGGTATGATAAAAGAATTCAACTAACCGTTTTTTAAACAATTTATTTTTTCTGAAAACATACTTAACCCATCATTAAGAGAAGTAATTTATGTAATATAAGAAGGAAGTGGTTATTGGTACCCGGGTATCAGAATTGAGAGTTTGAGATGACATCCGAATAGCATTAGTCAAAATGGACCCAGACACGCAGCGCCGCCATTCGCACATTAAACCATTAAACTCAATGCTATTCGGATGTCATTTGTGGTAGTTTATTTTAGTAAAATTGAAGAATTAAGATTACAAACGTATAGTACATTCAATTATCTTTCATTTGATACCTCATTTGGTCTTACAAACACAACAATAATATTTTAAATTGTTTTTTAATCGTAACCTCAATTCTGGTACCCGGGTACCAATAGGTGCAGCCATATAAGAATTATTAGATAAAAGTTTCAAAGCTTATTCAAATGTAAAAAAAATATAAAACCACTCAAAATTATATTAATTATATTTGATAGTCTGTACTAATTACAATGCAGCTAAATCATTTTAAAACATTTTTATAGTACCTCAGTGTAAAAAATGTTTAGGTGCAGGATACCCATTTTAAATTATCTATGTTAATACTCACATAATGTATAGCTTCAGTAGTTTTACTCGTCTCTGATAACAATGATTGTTGAAGGACCCCTTCTGGCACCTCAAAAACACACTTCAATTTTGTATCCATTAGACTTTCTGGACGAGCATCTTTCCACTGAAAATAAATAGACCAGAAAACCTTAAAATGTATGACTATCAATAAAATGTATGACTATCATACAATCACTATCAATCAATTTTTACTTCACACGTAGTTAGGATTACAAAAAAATTAATAGGCATATATGGGAAGTAGATAGATCAGATTAGAGGGAAGGCCCAATCCTACGAAATATCAAATGCAGCAAGCAATTTAATCATTTTGATTTCTGCTAGTGTGAGATCAAGTATTTTACTATATTTTTAAAAACTTAATTCTGGTAATCATAATGCTTGTTATATTTTATTCAAGAATTACACATGTATTATCGTGGATATCCAAATCTATAAAAGCCTTTTTTTTGGGCTGCTTTTTTAAAAACAAAGATATCCAAATCTATAAAAGCCCTTTTTTTGGCTGCTATTTTTCATGGAACGTTTGTCATGTTTTGTGTCTGAATAAAATTTTGAAACGTTTGGAGCAAAAACCTTCATACTGTATGAAATTTATGTCAAAATTAGACATGTAATGAGAGAAAAAAAGACCCAAATATGCTCATATTTTTTAGACAAAGTAGAATGTAAATAAAAAATAACCTATTTATGATGATATATAATTGAGAACAGAGGTATTTCAGGTGAGATTTAAAAACTTTTTAGGTTGCAGAGTATATTGTACTAGTTCCCAAAACTTGAAAAAATATCAGACTGATTTTTTCTCCTAAAATTTAGCTTGCAGCTTTAGTTGTGAAGAAGATCAAACAATATAACAATTAGTAACTACATGTGTGCATAACTTAGACATAGCTGTCTTTAAATTATGTTTTTGAGTAAATGTTGAAATGGGACTTACCAATATCTCTTGATTATCACCAATATGATCAGGGGCAAACATTGACTGAACCATGAACTTGTGTTTATTTTTTTCATTTGGATCATAGTCAAATGGCTGCAACATCACTGAAATAGAGCAAGTGTCAGTTCAATGTAATATATTACAGACCTGTTTACCCGGGAACTTCAAAAATAGTATAATTCCATCTCAACAGTGTCTTAAAATAGTACAATACTGTCTCAGAATAATACTGAACAAAGTAGTACACTTGGTAGCAATAAAAAGGGCACATACTTTAACTGAGTACACACTTTATAAATAATTTAAATACCTTGTGTTATTGATTACACTTGCTAATTATCAATAAAAAGAAACATGAACAAAGTCAATCAAACTTTTATGTAAATCATACACTGTTATATGTACACTGATAGTGGTTTTACAGATTTTTACACACTTTTCTGGATGTTATTCATATTTCTTCAGCGAGTTGTAGTATGAACTTTTAAGCAGCTGGAGTTCTTTTGCACTGAATGTCCAAGCAGCTTCCAGATTTTCCCTTAAGGACTAACAAAGCCTCTGTTGTTTCCGGAGCCATTGTTGTTCTTTGGTCTATGCATGTTTTCCAGACCATAGAGAGTATTCTCTCACAGGCAGCACTGGAGTGAGGTATGGTGAGGATCCCTTTCACTACATGTGCAAGATTCTTAAGGGCTGGGTGCTTTTGGCTAATTGTCCTCAATACAATCATCAATGTTCTGCTAATACCTAGCAAACTCTTCATAGATGGTGTCAACATCAGTCTCTATGGGGATCAGAATGGGGAATCTGGTAAGGAAGTAGCTGATGTTGTTTAACCTCTAATCTCCTGTTTGTATCAACTACAGAAGCATTCTTAAGTACAGGATCAGCTAAGGGGAGTTTTTTCAGTAGGTAGCCAAGCAGCATCTCAAAATATTTGCAAACATAGAACTCAATAAACCTCTTGTATCTGAGGCTCTACTTTTCTTTGTTTTGTAGCATGATCTTTGCCTGAGATCCAATTAGTTTGGATTAGCATATTTTTCTTCATGAAAAAAGTGCATAATGGGGTCCAAGTATTCAATCAATCTTGTTAGGCATTTTGCAATACTAAGCCATCTGATGCAGACATGTTTGATAATTTATATTTGGTCTGCATCATACAGAACGTGCAGGCTCTTCAATTCACTCTATCTCTTCACACTTTTCTTGAAGAAGTTATAAACGTCAACCAGGACCTCATTGACTGGGGGGAGACAGGAAGCCCCCCTTTTTAGTGGCAAGATGCACCAGATGGAGGCAGCATCATGCCAGATAAATGCTGTTCTGCTCTCCTTAAAAAAAACAACTGTATACTCCATTGTATTGGCCAGTCATCACATTGGCATTGTCACAGCCAAATGCAGTTTACACATGAAATGCCCTGTGAATGCAATTCATCTACCATGGTCTTAAATATATTCTGTCCTGAGGCCGAGGACTCTTTGCACATGGACAAACCTAGGAGATGAGAATTAACAAAGCCATCATCTCCTTCAATGGTGACCACTAGAGGGAACTACTTTTTGTCAGAGTCGTTGCTACCACCAGTAGCAATACTGAATGGTAATCTCTGCACCCTAATGGCTAATTTCTTCATAGTCATTGCAGACATTTCTAAAATCATAGCTGTTGCTATATTTCTTCCACATTTGTATCTGAAATGAATAAAGGAAAATAATAAAGATATTGATGACAATATCTGGTATAATAAAATAATTATTCCTATGGCACAAATCATCTTTAAAACTGAACTAATACATTTGCTCCTTTTCATTTCATTAAACTATTATTAGATAGACTTTTGGCTTAATTTAAAAAAAAAAAAAATTAATTTCTTTACTTTTTAAATTACATATATTTTTTATTTTAATCGCTATAACTTTATATTTGTTGAATAAAAAGATCTATTCATACATAATTAGCTTCAGGCTGGCCCACATAGGCCGTAAATATTTTAAAATAATAATAAGATTTAATAGTTATAGAAAAAAGCCTACTTACTTGCTGCTATTTTGGACTCTGCGAACATTTTAAAAAATGCCCTAGTCACTTAGAAAGAGTATCAGACACAGAGTTCGGGAATTAAGCTACACTTCTTCCGTGCGATTTATTTGATCTTGGAAATGTGATTTTGAATTTAATATTTGACAAAGAGACGTCAAAGTTGTGCTTTTTACTTAGTGCTTCTTTAAAGGATTTATGAGCTTTGGTTTCAAAATGTTTTTTGCAATCGTTTTGACCGCCATGTGCTACTGAAAAGTCTGACTTGCAGATTGTGCAGTGCACGTATGATGGCCCTTTAGATGAAGGAGGCAACTCCGTAAATTTTGTCCGAGATACAAACAAGAATATCTGCTGATAAACTTTCTTTTTCTTTTGTTGAAGCTGATGTTTATCGGTAGAATTTTTTTCTTCATCATCAGTTTCGTGTGCCTTTCTTTTTTTCGAGGCCATATCCTAAAATACTAACTTAGTAAAGTAAACTAAACTACGGTACAGAAAACAAAAAGGATGGCCGATTCCATTAATCGGTAACGCAATGTGCACATCATGCAATGTAGCCCAATTCGAACGCCAGAGCTGTTCGGAAAATGGGACATCCATATATAACATGCCCGGTATGCAAAATAAAAATTAAAAAGTTAAAAAATATTCATACCACCTCCCCCAGTTGCACTTGTCATCGTACAGGGCTATCGAAATATTATGTTATGTATGTGCTGAGGATGCATATGAGTACGACAGCTCTGGTTGGAAGGGGGGGGGGGGGGTGTCTATAGAATGCACCTATATCTATCCATGTATTCAACAATTATCACCACTCTGTTTCACAGTTATCGTATGCTCGTATACTATACTAATGCTTTGTGTTTTCAGAAAGAGATTGATGTAATCGCTGTAGTAGTAATATTTAACATGACAAAGTGACAACACACAGTTGTCCACTAATACTCTTTAATAACGTAATTATTTCGCTTAGCAGAACCAACCTTCCCCTGTCCTTGGGGGGGGGGGGGGGAGGAGAGAAAAGAGAAAGTGTCAACTATCCAATACGCACCTGATTATTTTTTCAGTTAACATACTACTATAGTCTAAAAACTACAGCAAGCTGTTAGTAGGAGTAGTGATACCAAACTGTTGTATTAAAATCATTGAGGGGATAGAACTGCTTTGCGGGTTCTAAAAATATTTTTTAAATGCTACTGACTAGATCTTATTAAAATATGTCCAAATCCAACATTCCAGTGCAGAACAGGTGTATGTTTTTTAAAAAGCCTACATTTATCCCTTTTTTCACTATCGCAGTGGTTCAGACAAACAAAATAATTATGTAACAAAAATATGTCACACGCTTGGTGGCAGTCAATGGGCATGGTGAGTGAAGTTGTCGCTAGGGTGACTAGTCTAAATATTACTGTTGACGCAGCAAGTTAGTTCACTGTGACACACAAAGCAACATTCTGACAATCATCACCATCAATACCATACATTGCAGTGATATTTTTAAAGCCTTTGACACTCCCACCAATCCCCTACCCATGCGTCTCATATATCACAAATCTTAATCACCAACTCCACCTCACCATCAGTGCGTACAAAATATAATGAAGGATGGTCCTAACTTTTAAAAAAAATTACAACCAATAGTTTTTCTCTGTCCATTCACTGCCATATCTTATTAGAAAGGGCAAAAATTCAATAACCGAAAATTAACTTTGTTATAATCGGGAAAAAATTACCTGAATATTTTTTGGCGAACATTTTAAAAAGACATTTAAAATTTGCACACTGTATGCCAAAATCATAAGAGTAAACAGGTCTGATTTTAGAAATAGTCTCTACCATCAATTCTCATAAAAGTATACACAACAAATAGCACATTTCTTAAGAATGATCAACAACCCTTATTAAAATCATTACATTTCTTGCAAGTAATAAAGAATCAAGTTTTATACATATCAATTTGGCATTGGTGATTTTAAGAGTCATTCTTTTTCCAGTGTAATTTCATACCTGCAACAACAATTTCTTTTTTGGGATCCAAAATGCCACTGTTAGGTCGCACACAATAGCGCTTTGGTGCTGTTGTCTTTACTTTAAAACATATTCTTTTGTCCGTAGGGTTTGTTAATTTTAAATCTGCTGTTACAACATCTACAAAAGGTCCTGAAAAAAACAAAATACATTTTTGCAATAAATGATACACACACACACATTTTTCTTTCTACAATTCATTTTTTACATTAATTTTCTATAAGTTACCCTTTCAGAACACAAAATGGGTTGATAGGTTATGTGAATAATGAATATCTTTAACTAAAATTAAGACATTACAGAAATTTGGTCTTCATGAATGAGATGCAACAGTAAGTATTGTGCCTCTTCTATTATTTCTCAACCTTGTTAAACTTGAAGGTCAATTAACTTATATTTGGTTTTTATGACCTGACCTTTTAGTGTGGGTAATGAATTTTAAATTTAATGTATTTTAAAACTTGCACGAGACGGCAAAATCAGAAACGTTTTGGAATGGGTTCTAACGACACACACAAAAAAGATGATTGTAGCTATTAAGCATGACATATCAGTTAAAAGCTTTTACTTTATTTATTTTAAAATTCATGATAATTTTTGCTTTTATAGTCTCAGTGATGGATAATACTTAGAGCAACAACAAAAAATAAACAAATGATAGATGACAAAAAATAAGAACATTTCAATTATAGCAAATTCATTAAATTGACAATAATTGTGTCATAATTTTGTATATTACTCAAGGATAACTCATTTTGAACATAGCTTAGGGTTATTTAAATTAAATACTATCGCCTGTTATTTTAATGAATCATAGCAAAAAGTATTGGCGACCAGTCATAACTAAACAATTTATGTAAAAAGTAATGTTTTTTTAATGTAGTTATAAAATTAACTTTACAAATTTTGATTGCTAATACTTAATTTATGGATACATTAGTGTGTGTATTGATCCATTTATGTATAGAAATTTATAACTAAAAAAGCCCCCAAAATGGGATTATCTGATTGGCATTAATTACTAAAAATCCAATTGCCTGTTTTATAAAATGACTTAACCTTGTAAAGACCAGTTGTTCAAAAAATAAGGCCTGCTTTGGGTAGGACGAGAAGTGCAAAGCTTCCTTACCAACTTAAGGATTTTGGCTCAAGGCAGCCTTAGCCACTTTAATGAAAAAAAATTCTAAGGATCATATAAATAGTTATAGGCCTTCAGAGCAAAGTATTAATTTAACAAAATAAAGAGACTATAAATTTCTAGCATTAGTAGATTTTGGGCTATGAATTTTTAAAATGCCAGTTTTAATTTGTCCTTTATTACTTCGGACAGCACCTCCACATTTTATAAACCAAATGTGTTGTTTTTGCCTTGAAATCAGACCTTTAGTACATTATAACTTTAAAATAATAAAATTACGTCATTAAAAATTGGTGATGCTTTAGTTTTAAAAATATATAATATGTGTATTTTATTTGGCAAAATAATGGGACCATGTTCTACTCTGAAAAGTGCAGAGGTCGAGTGCATCGTACCAGCTCAACGATATTGGGTTGAAATATCAGCCAATGATTTGAATGAACTTTCTTTACACATAATTTCATTTGTATTCATCTTAGATTTTGATGTTATTTTACATAAATTTAAATATGATATTAACTGCAGATTAACAAAATTTAGGGCTAATAAAATGTAGTACCAAGTGCAAAATTAATTTCAAAAATGCATGGGAAGAAAAGTCAAGATGCCTTCTTAGCAAAAAGTGTGTAATACTGAGTCTACTTGCAATTTTAAACCCTGCATTTTGATAACAAAAGAGCGTAAATAAAAAGTGTAAAAATTTTTACACATGCACATTCAGCACTAGAAAAACCCATTTATTCCAAGGGCTCATCTCAGTTTCACCTAAAAAAATAAATGTAACTATATATTGTCGCTAGCCTAGTCAGAGAAATTTTAGGTCTTTAAAAGGATTCAATACAAGAAATTTTGCTCAGGCCTAAGAGAAATAGATCTTGGAAAGTGAAAATGAGGAGTCTAGGCCTACTTGACAACAGTTAACTTTTTATTCAAATACTTAAATTTGTGATTTTTTTCACTTACTTTATTCTGAGGTTCAACTCACAACTGTATTACAGTCAAACCCACCTATCTATCTCGACTTCGGTTAAACGCCAACGGTATTAAGTTTTTAAAGTAAAGCCGCCAAATTCTCTCTTTGTCTTAGCATTTTCTCATTGGTTAGGTCGATTCTTTTATATCGACGAACCCTAATATCTTGAGCGGGGGGAGGGGGGGATTTTTCCACTTAGCGTCGGTTATCTCAATTCCCATGACTAATCGCCAGCCTTTGAACTCCGCAAGAAGAAATAGCAAACCAGAAATAAACAAGTTTTGCATAATTAAAAATAATTATCTATTTCTCAAAATACAGGAGTGAAAGAATCCCTAAGTTTATGTGAGCACAAAACAGACTATAATAAGTTCATCGTCCCTCCCTTAATTAGACAAAGGAAACTGTATCTCCATAGGACCCAGTAACCTACCGGCATTGGCTGGTAACAGGTTTATGGCCTGTTTCCCGCATATGAAAAATCTATGGGCATGCGTCGCTTAGTGAAGTACCTAATATTATAGATCTATTTTTTAAAATATAACTTACATTTTTATAACATTCTTTAATATAAAGTAGGTCGAGTATGGGCCTTAGCAAGCTGCCCTAAAATGAGTACTTTACAAATATAAAGTATTTATAACAATATTCTAATCATATACAGGATACAGTCTAATCAGTCAGTCTTAAGTTAAATCTAATATAAAGTAACCTAGACCTAGTCTAGGCTTAGGCCCTATAGCCTATTATTATTGACTTACATTATTTGGGCTGTTAAGCAGCTTTGACTCAATAAGTTTTTAGAAGATTAACTTAGACAATTTATTATCTACTTGTCTGCAAAAAACTAGTCACACTACTAAAGAAGGTACAACACTTTTTTTAGGCGTAGGTTGGCGATGTTTCTTATTTCATTTCTTTTGCTTATCTTATAACTTATAAGTTGAAGTTTAATAAAAACAAAGAAAACATTTCATAGTTTATGACCTGAATAATGCTCAGTGAAGAACTGGAAAGTGATACACATCACTCAGGCCCAACAAGTCACTGCATTTGACTTAGGCTTAGTTAGGGCTAGTACACTTGGCAAAACCCAATCTAAATTCTAATCTAAACCTCACTCTTTGCTAGCTTAGTGACTACACTAAGTCAGCCTTGGGCTTCATATCATTACTAAGACAGTTTAAATTTTAAAGTAAATACCATACTGAAAATGCTCTATAGAATAGAGTCTATTGTCACTATTGACTATTACTAGTATAACTTGACTTATACTTAGGCCTATTATAACTATGACTATGGCCCATAGTATGGGTGAGGGATAGGGCAGGGCAAAGTTTTTAAACCATTAATTAATATCGTAAGTTTATTCTTCAAAAATACGATACTTAAAAGAAAACAGCAACATACCGAAAGCTAAGTTTATCAATTTCGGTAGAAATTACATTTTAATCTGTCAATCTCTACAATTGCAGAAAAATTTCAATATAAAACGTATCCTTTCATCCGGCACCGGAACAGGCAACTCTACTTGGCTAATATAAAATGAATGAACTTTCCAAGAATTCAACTTAAATCACGACAAATTCCTAATCAAATACAAAACCATACATACCCCTGAAGCGTAATTCTCCAGCTGGTTCTAAAACAAGTGCCTGCTCTTTATTAGCCATTGTATTTTAATAATACAAACGAACTCGGTTTATTGCGAGGATCGCCAGATATCAGCATCAGTTCCGACCTCTTCGTGTAATTGCGCATGCGCAATGGCATTCAGTCTGAAAGCGAGACGTTTTTTCAACGGTTAAAAAGATGAATTGTTATTTTAGTAGCTTCAAAAATTACTTATACAATATTGAATATGTTTTATGAAGGCAAACTAATAATTTGAAATGATTTAGTTGAGATTATATTTTAAGTCACAAAATTGTGAAGTATGCAACAGTATGCTTCAAATCGGCTGTAAAATGCTATGAAACTTTCAAGCACTGCGGCATCTTTGAATGGTTGAAATTAAGGATTAATAAGTTTGCTGCACTTTGCTCACTTGGCATTTGGTGGGCTTGGCATAATGATAACCATAATAGATATTGAATTATTAATATTATTATTTTGATGATGAAAGCATATAAAATTGGGTGGACAGAAATATCAGATAATTTGAGAAAAAATAATAGATTTTATATATCAATTTTAAATCAACCGGCTTATTAGGCTTATACAAATTTAAAGAAACCTATTAATTAATTGATTGATATTAATTTCAACTTACTCTTGTCTTAAATATCATTGATGACGAACACATTTTTAAATTAAATGTTATTAATTAATTGCAATAGATGCCCTATTAATTTACTGTTAGTGTTGGCGATTCAATTTATAAATGTATCGTCTTTACGGTGTACTGTGTAAGCATAGTAAAGTTTACAGTAAAGAAAGTAGCACAAACATGATTCGTGAAACTCTTGTAAATTGTAAAATTTATTTTGTAGATTTATTCTTCAATTCTATAAATTATAAATATGATCAGTTTATTTATAGGTGTTTATAATATTTTTTAAGTATAATTTATATTTTTCCAATGTCTATATGTTCCATGGCCATGATGCTTAACACAAGGACAAGACACAAGTTATACGTTATATTTATATGATATATGAATATATGCCATGGTGTGTGATATTAGTGATATTGTCTAAACTGAATCACTGATTACTGATTCAATCAGACATAAATATTATTTTGTTAAATAATATATTGTCATTAATTTAATTATAAAAAATACGGTAACGATATTAATAATCTTAAAAATGAGATAAAAATTTAGATCTTGAGCTTTAACTTAAAAATCTTTTTTTCTTATGCCTTATGTCACTCATCTGTTTTATATTAATTAAAAATTGTGCTGTTTCTATAAGGAGTGTTACTCTTTAAAAAGCAAAAGATGAATGGGAATAACTGTCATGGCGCATGGTGACAGTAAACAAAACTTGTCATATTGTCTATATTGTCAATAACCCTATTACAGTCATGGGCCGTGTATAACAAAGCTAGACAATTGTTATTGGTGTGTGTTATTATTTTTAAAAGAAAGTATTGTAAGAACTTTTGATTTTAAATCACTGTTGCCATTAACCTTGAAATGATGGACAAAGATATAGATGAGTTACTAGATGAAGTCGAGACTAAATTTGTGAAACCGGGGTCCAAGGATAGAATGGAAAGTACCAAGTGCTCTAGAGTAAATACCAGTGAAAAAAAGAGGTATTGAATTATTATTCTTGGAAATAGCTTCCCATTCAATTGCCATAAACTGCTTACAATAATAGTTATGGTTGTAGTCAGTTATTAATGAACATGACTTAAAATATAAGTCATCAGTAAGGACAATGAAAAATTCAATGGCAATCTTAAACTTAAACCGTGGATGCCGTGGTTTTGATTTGTTAGGGTTGAGTGAATATAAGATAAGATTCTTTTATTTATCCAAATAAATGGAATTGAGTTTTGATTACATTGTAGATAACAGGTACTTTAATGTAATCATTTTAAGCACAATGAGTGAATGACAGTCACAATGACAATGATAATATTCCTACCAAACCAACATATAAATATATGAATATGCCTACAATAAAACCTGACTCCCTTAGTGAATATCGACATATTAAATTAGAAGAGTGATTATATTATAATTTGATTTTGTGACAGTTGGAGGAGCATGCTGGTAAATTCTGACAGATGGGAAAAAATTTTTTATGTTAATTACCGGTACTGTAGAATTTGTGGATGGGCCTTCAGTATATACTCGTTCATAAGCTGAATTTTCTTGGAAATATTTCAGGGGAATTAGTGGAGGGGTTGGCTTATGAGCGGGTCATAGAATATTTAATCATTTTCTCCAGGCACATTGATTCTATAATAGAAAAAATAATTAATTAACAGCATTCAACATAAAACCGAGTGAAATATTGGGTCACATGTTTTGTCCTTAATTTCGACAGCTGTGGTTTGGCAGTGCATAGAGTATAATAGTACCTACATTGAATAATGAAATTGTTATTGCAGATTATCGACGTTTTATTTTTGGAAATGTTAAATAAAGTTACTGTATATACTGGTAGAAATGCAATGTGCAGATCTGTGTTGTACATAATTTTGTATATTTATTTGTTTCTAAGTCTTTTTACATACACAATACTTATTTTTCAAAGTTAATACTTTTAAAAATAAATTATTTCTTTTAGTACCCTATTGCTTCTAATCGCATATTATTTTATGGGATAGGCTTATGAGAGTGTTACATGCTTTCCAAGACCAAAACTAATGAGTTTGGCTTATGAATGAATGAGCTTATAAATGAATAAGCTTATGAAAAAGTATAAATGGTATTTCATATACCGGTGTTAGTTCGTCCATCGAAAATTGATCATGACGATTTTAACCTTCAGAGATTGGTGCTGGGGCTATGGTTGTGCAGATGGCTGATCAGGCAGATTCTGGCATAAAATGTTCTTGTGCAGAAGGTGCATGGGATGGATGGGACAGCTCCAGCTACAGAGTTAACTCTTGCTTTTCTGGCTTGTCTTTTGTACTCTGCAGCAGCTGTTCTTCTTGTTGCACAGAGCCTCTAAATAGGGAGAAGCGCTAGTAGTCTTGATACTTTGCTGACAGCCCCCACGTTTGCGGGTAAATGAAAAACGATTTCAAATAAGCTCTCTTTGTGTCTTTAAGGCATTTCTTCTGTCCCACAGCAAACCAACTGCACTGCTTGAGTTTGCCATAAAATATCTTTTGGGCAAACATTTGTCTGACATTTCTCTCAATATTTCATCAATAAGGTGTATATGCTGGGGAGACCTGCTTATGCCAGTACCTCTGTGTCTGGGATCTTTTCCTGCAATATAATGTTGAGGTTTTTCAGGCTCCTGTGTGAAAGTGGTTTAGCCTTCTAGCATCACATTAATAGACTGTTTGTTTCACATGCATGTAATAGCATCAGGAGCACAGCTGTCTTGTAAACTTTTGTTTATGTTTGGGTGCTGATTCCTCTCCTTGTCCTTACATTCTTAGACATTTTGCAGAATGTTGCGCTGGCTCTTGCACTTCAAAGCTTTACCTCATCATCAATGTTTACGCTTTGGGACAGTGTGCTGAATCCTAGCTTGCTTACTATCATCGAATTGCTGCACCTTTAAAATGAACTTTTTTGGGCATCCATATTTGTACATGATCTTCCAGTGACCTTCATTGCTGACTGTGTTGACAGTGTCGAAAGCCCTGGTCAGTTCTACATATGTGAAGAAGAGGTCATCATTCTGTTCCTGACACTTTTCCAATAGCTTGCTGGCTGCAAACACCATATCGATAGTACCACACTCTTTGCAAAAACAGCATTGACTTTCTGGCTAAATGATGCGAGTAAAGCTAGATTAGAAGAATTCTAGTGAGTATCTTGCCTGCATTGTAGAGCAAAGATAGGCCACTCTAGTTGTTACAGGAATAACGGTTCACTTTACGCTTGTACAAGTGAACTATTGATGTGTTCTTTAAATCCCTTGGCATCGTCTCTTGCTGCCACACAAGTAGGAATAGCTGGTAAAGCCTTTCAGTCAGCGCTGTGCCACCTTCCTTGCATATTTTAGATGGGATGGAGTCATCACCTGGAGTTTTGCCACTCAAGAGCAGGCATATAGCTTGTTGCGTCTCGGTTAAGGTGAGGGGACTTCCATTTCTTGGTTTGAAGGGCCCTTGCAGTCGATTTATGATGGATGAAGGAGGAGTAAGGATTCTTTCAGTGTTCAGACCAGTATTTCATTTTTTTTTTCTCAGTTATCAGAGTTTTCTCAACCACACTCTGAAGTTGGGATGATCCTAATGAAGAGGGGATAATCCTAATGAAGTGGGGATGATCCTAATGAAGAGGGGATGATCCTAATGAAGTGGGGATGATCCTAATGAAGTGGGGATGATCCTAATGAAGTGGGGATGATCCTAATGAAGTGGGGATGATCCTAATGAAGTGGAGATGATCCTAATGAAGTGGGGATGATCCTAATGAAGTGGGGTCATAGAAGTGGGGATGATCCTAATGAAGTGGGGAGGATCCTAATGAAGTGGAGATGATCCTAATGAAGTGGAGATGATCCTAATGAAGTGGACATGATCCTAATGAAGTGGAGATGATCCTAATGAAGTGGGGTTGATCCTAATGAAGAGGGGATGATTCTAATGAAGTGGGGATGATCCTAATGAAGAGGGGATGATCCTAATGAAGTGGGGATGATCCTAATGAAGTGGGGATGATCCTAATGAAGTGGGGATGATCATAATGAAGTGGGGATGATCCTAATGAAGTGGGGATGATCCTAATGAAGTGGGGATGATCCTAATGAAGTGGGGATGATCTTAATGAAGTGGGGATGATCCTAATGAAGTGGGGATGATCCTAATGAATTGGGGCCGTAGACGTTTTGAAGGTTGAGTAGAAATTTCTCAGATCTGTTTGTCCTCATAGCCTTGGATTGGGTCGGCCTTGTCACTCAACCATTGATCCTCAAAGAACCTGGTCTTTACTTCACCTGTGTTGGTCATTGTTTGAGCATAGCAGCTGATGATATAGAGGTATTTTCTTCCAGATAAGAGAGGGAGTTTCATTGTCATTATTGTATTATTGACTCCCCTTGGAGGTCCAGCCAGCATTATTAACAGTGCAGATTTGATAGCATAAGCAACATCAGTCTCGTGAAGTCTTTGCTTCCTCTGCCACTCCAAAAGTTTCACTTTTGCAGAGTTTGCCCTCTCCTTTAAGCCGGGTCTTGCTAAGGGCTACAACATCTACCTTGTATCCTGCTAGTTCATTACCTATGAGGGCTGTTCT
The DNA here is from genome assembly GCA_964017045.1 of Omphiscola glabra. Lineage (NCBI taxonomy): Eukaryota > Metazoa > Mollusca > Gastropoda > Lymnaeidae > Omphiscola > Omphiscola glabra. Next base: position 4,932,129 of record OZ024800.1, read on the forward strand.
CCTTTGCGGTTTGTGTGCGTCATCCTTGCCCTGAAAAGGGTGAACATTCCAAGCACTGATTTTCAGTGGGATAGTTTTGATTTGATGTTTTGACTTTATAGACCATCTTCAGTTTGACTGCATGAATAGGGTCCCTCCAAGTGCAGTAGGCTGGACAGGGAAGGATAGAGCAGACATGATTTTTTTTTATCCCCTTCGCCATGCCATGGAGGTGAGCAGTGTGTTCCTAAAGAGGGCCTTTCAGTCACTCAGGGGGCTTCTGAGTCAATAAGGGTCATGCCAGACACCACCACTGCTCCTTTACAGTGATGAATGAGCCTGAGCCACCTATGTGCAGATTTGCGACTATGGCTGTCAGTGTACTCACACCTACCACTTTACTGCTTACCTATCGCCACTGGACTTTGTAAATGATGAAAAAAAATAGGAATGATCGATGATTTAAATGACTTGTGCTATGACTTAGCTAGGATGGATTGATGATTTAAATGACTTGTGCTATGACTTAGCTAGGATGGATTGATGATTTAAATGACTTGTGCTATGACTTAGCTAGGATGGATCGACGATTTAAATGACTTGTGCTATGACTTAGCTAGGATGGATTGATGATTTAAATGACTTGTGCTATGACTTAGCTAGGATGGATTGATGATTTAAATGACTTGAGCTAGACTTAGCTAGGATGGATTGATGATTTAAATGACTTGTGCAATGACTTAGCTAGGATGGATTGATGATTTAAATGACTTGAGCTATGACTTAGCTAGGATGGATTGATGATTTAAATGACTTGTGCTATGACTGAGCTAGGATGGATTGATGATTTAAATGACTTGAGCTATGACTTAGCTAGGATGGATTGATGATTTAAATGACTTGTGCTATGACTTAGCTAGGATGGATCGATGATTTAAATGACTTGTGCTATGACTTAGCTAGGATGGATTGATGATTTAAATGACTTGAGCTATGACTTAGCTAGGATGGATTGATGATTTAAATGACTTGTGCTATGACTTAGCTAGGATGGATTGATGATTTAAATGACTTGAGCTATGACTTAGCTAGGATGGATTGATGATTTAAATGACTTGTGCTATGACTTAGCTAGGATGGATTGATGATTTAAATGACTTGTGCTATGACTTAGCTAGGATGGATTGATGATTTAAATGACTTGAGCTATGACTTAGCTAGGATGGATTGATGATTTAAATGACTTGAGCTATGACTTAGCTAGGATGGATTGATGATTTAAATGACTTGTGCTATGACTTAGCTAGGATGGATTGATGATTTAAATGACTTGAGCTATGACTTAGCTAGGATGGATTGATGATTTAAATGACTTGTGCTATGACTTAGCTAGGATGGATCGATGATTTAAATGACTTGTGCTATGACTTAGCTAGGATGGATTGATGATTTAAATGACTTGTGCTATGACTTAGCTAGGATGGATTGATGATTTAAATGACTTGTGCTATGACTTAGCTAGGATGGATTGATGATTTAAATGACTTGTGCTATGACTTAGCTAGGATGGATTGATGATTTAAATGACTTGTGCTATGACTTAGCTAGGATGGATTGATGATTTAAATGTCTTGTGCTATGACTTAGATTTAAGTTAGGAAGAGTTGTGCAAATTGTCCAACTCACTCTCTCACCCAATGCCACTTGAGTCCAGGTGCAAGACAAAGTCGAGATGGCTCAGGATGGGATTTTGTGCAGTGAATGACCATGGCGTTCTACGTCTTGCCATGCTGAGTGATTCATCTTGTGTTGTTGTCTCCGCTTTTCTACCCCTGGAACAAATGGTGGTTCCTCCATTTAATCCACCAGATACAGTCTTCACATGCTTTTGGGGAACAAGCCCTGTTTACTAAAGAGTTGAGGTCCTTCGGCTACCCTCAACCTGGTTTTGCCGGCTAGTCGAAGCCGTTTTTTGCTTTGTGGCCCATGTGCATGCTACAGATTCTTGGAGCCACAGGTGAGAGCTCAGCACCATGTGGGGGCCAAACATTGATTAGCTACCTAAGTAAGAGGGGTACAACTGCTGCCGCTGCACAATCAGAGGTATAACCCTCCATAAGTACCTCATGCGCTGTACTTATGATGTGACTGCAGTGAATTATTTGTGGAGGTTAAATAAGTGAGTGTCAAATTAAACTCGGCACCTCCATGTACTTTCTATTTTGTGTCTCTCAAACAGAATGGTATTAGATGACAAAAGTGGTTAGTTTAAAAAAACAGAACCATGAGACTGACTGATGTCATCAGGGACTTCATGTGCCAAAGTATCACTTATAATTTGTCTAATATTCACAAACCATCATGTGTCTATTGATTTGATTTAAATAATTATATTTTTAAATCTGGAGAAGAAAAAAAAAAAAACTCTTGCTGTTTATAACCACATCATAAATTAAAATCATAACATTTGATACGGTATGTATATAAATGTGCTAGAACATGTTCTTTCATTTATAGATATGTACCGTACTGGAACATGACATTGTTCTTTCACTTCATAGAAATGTGCTAGAACATATTCTTTCACATTTCGGTTGTCAAGTGTAATTGTTAGTTATGTTGTTATATTTTTAAATTTTGATCATTTTTTTTCATGACTAATTCACTTTAATTCTTTTTTTTTTTATATAGTTCTGCTCTCGATGCTGTCATCAATGACATTCTTGATATAGAGGTAGAGAAGAAAGATTTGAACAGTGTATGTCAATTTATAAAAGTGTGTCATTTAAAATCAAGTTTAATTATTTTTAAAATGTTTATTCTCATTTATTTACACGGAGTGGGGGATGGGTATGCTTCCCTACCCATTATAGGTCTGGTCTTCATTATTGTTGAAATTAATGCAGTACCAAAAAAAAATTTAAAAATTTGATCTTTAGTGGGCGATACACCCAAGAAATCAAATACTTGATTTACCTCTATGATATGTCTGTTTAACTTTTATCAAGTAGAAGTTTCATTTTCAAATGAAAGCAGGTTATGTATGTTGTTAAAGAAAAGATTTCCGTTTAAATAGTTCTACTTACATTTCCAGAGTTATGACAGGAACCAACTCAGGTCATCCTTTTCAGATGAAGCCAACAAATGTGAACATGGAAGAAGGTATTATAAGTAGATTGGGGCTCACACTCTTTGTTGATTTATACATGCTTATGATGTAGTTTATGTTGCCGATTAACAAATTCACTATCTGAAAAGTCCTGTGGGATGGGTTTGATTAACAAATTCACTATCTGAAAAGTCTTGTGGGATGAATTTGATTAACAAATTCTCTATCTGAAAAGTCCTGTGGGATGAATTTGATTAACAAATTCTCTATCTGAAAAGTCCTGTGGGACGTATTTGATTAACAAATTCACTATCTGAAAAGTCCTGTGGGATGGGTTTCATTAACAAATTCACTATCTGAAAAGTCCTGTGGGAAGGGTTTGATGTGTTTGACTTCGAAACTGTCTTAAATTCATTTTTGCTATCTGTTTTGATTATATCCACTTTTTCAAGCATTTATCATTGTAATGAAATAAGATATATTCAATATCAAATAGTTCTAGAAAAAAATCATTATTAACCTTCCATTGAGCCATCCGTTTTTGTTTTACTCACGCTCATGAGGAATGAAAGCGAGCTCTGCTTATCAGTAGCTTAATGTTTTCCTTTCCTTTACAAGTTTAGTGTGCAGAAAACACACGTTCAGAGATCAGATTTGGATTCTTTTTTCCTAATCCATAATAATTATCTGCAATTAACACTACTTCCACATACCAACTATTTTTTAAAATTGAAAACTTGTGTACACATTCCTGATATTGAATATTATGCAATGATGACCAAGGTAATATTCGACTTGAGGAGTAGCCTTGACTTGGGCTGTATTTTGCTTAATGTCAGGGAGAGTTCTCAATTCTCACATCATTGCCTATTTGGTCCAATGGCCTGGCAAACAATAGGCAGAAGCGGCACTGAGCACAAAGCCAGACTTAGTGAAGACGACTGGAAATAGACCAGGATGCAGTAGATGACCAGCAAAGCTACTGTACTCTTTATGCTTTCCACTTCGCACTAGTTTTCATTGTGTCAGTGTCACACTGCCTATGGTTTTCAGTGTGCTTGTGTTGTTTTTGCTTGTCCAGGTTATTGCTGGGGATTGAACTTGAGGTTGCCTCAGTTTATACCGCTTGGCCACCCAGCACCACATATGATAGTTTGTTCTTTTATTTTGTCACAGGTGCCTTCCAGTTTTTCTTGGTGGTAGCTCAGATGAAACTGGTTTGGGTTCAAGTATAAATAGAAGGTATAAATCAGCAACATATTTTGAAAAATAATATTTTTAATGGATTGTACTGTAATCTTCTACATTGAAAGTATTTATACTTTAATTATTCACCAGTGTCATCAGTGCACAGATTTCTTTGTTATTTATGTTAAAGTTTTGTATTTGTCAATTAATTGTTTTCTTATTCACACAAAGAAGTGTTTGAATTCTAAGATCTTGATAAGAAATTGTAACTGAATCCTGGGGGATATAATATCTTCCATTGTGGTTACAAACAGATACAAGAATAATGTTTCAAAATCAATGTTTTTATAATCTGCAGCCATGGAATAAATTATATTAGTAATCAGACCAAAAGATATGACTTACCAGGCTTATAAACCTCTTTCTCTTCCCCTCACATCAACAGATCATGCGATAGGTTACGGTGCACATCATGTGATTTTAGAGTCTGCTTCTTTGATAATCTTTCATGGAGTAAGGACACAGATTATCTTTTTCTCCGAAACAATGTACCAGAACTACAAAAGCTTAAGTCAAAGCTCAGTAGGAAAAAAGGTTGGTTCTCAGATACATGCATTTTGAATTTGATTCCAAAACATTTAAACTCTATTCTTAGCCATTAGCCCTGCAAATAAAGCAGAGTACTTCCACCATTGTATTACTGCAATGAGTACAGCCACCATTGTATTACTGCAATGAGTACAGCCACCATTGTATTACTGCCACCATTTTATTACTGCGAGTGCCTCCACCATTTTATCACTACAGTTCAAACTACCTCCCAACACATCTCTTTTTGATCTCCCTTCTTGTCAAGTAGTTTGTGGTCCTGTTCATTAGCAATTCCCAGAGGATGTGTGCCGCCTGTTCAAATTTAGTTTGTGGTTGAACCATTTTCAAAACTGTTTTCAACCAAACTGCTTGAGATTTCTTCACAATAATTTTTATTTTTTTTATTTTATGGTTGGCATGCTAGCATATACATCATTTGTCTTATATAGTAATTCAGCTTTTTTTAAGACCATATCTAGATTAACTCTCATTTTAGACAAAGTATTAGTAATTTTAAATAAGGTGTAACAAAGGGAAGAAACTGAAAAGGTGGGAGGTAATTTCATTAAATGCACAAAAGTATGAGGCTAGTTTAGTTGGGGACAAAAGCTTGTATGATATCAAAGACTTCTACTTTGAGCAATGACAAAATCATGTTTCAAAGTTCATCTTTGAAACCTAATAGAAATTGTGATGAAATTAATGTCATAGGCGGCCTTTTCAGCTATAATTACTGCTTACCTCAAGGGATAATTAATATATCTTAAATGTTTAAATAATAGAAAATATGCTAAGAGATGTGATATGAATATTTGACCTTGAATATTTATACAGTGTAATAGGCCGCAGGATTTTCAAGTGACATGGCTGCATGAAGCAAGGTAAATCATTTCTGGTTTAATATTTCAGGATGCAGAGCTTACTGTTGTCAGTGCAGCTGGCGGAATGTTCAAGAACCATGTGAACTCAATGACCCTAAGCTTAAATGGGTTTGTGGTAAACATGACACCCTTTAAAACACCCAAGATTTTTAACAGTCTTTTAATAGGCTCAAACTAGCTAGTTGGAATTCAAAATGTATTTATTTTTTTTAACGAATGAAAATGGGACTGTGCAAATTCTTAGAAGGAGGACAAAACAATAAATATCTAAATTAACAATGTTTGCTTTTATATTTGATATATGTATAGCCATGAAGTAGGTCATAATAAATATATATTTTTGCTTTTATATTTGATATATGTGTAGCCATGAAGTAGGTCATAATAAATATATATTTTTGCTTTTATATTTGATATATGTATAGCCATGAAGTAGGTCATAATAAATATATATTTTTGCTTTTATATTAGATATATGTGTAGCCAGTGTTAGAATTGATTTAATTGTGACACTCATTCGAATATGACAAATTTAAAGCTTAGTTTAAAATAATTCCATCTACATTACATCAAAGACCTGGCATACATTTCTGAAAATTAATACATGATTTTATATATTTGTAATGACTTTCAAGAAGTAATTACTTAAGTTAGAATAAAATATATTTATCAGCTTTGTAAGATTGCTATATTTGACTGACAAATACTTTTAAGTTTCACTGGTGAATTTAAAACTTAATCTCACAATTTTTCATTTTCAAACTTTAAGTAATTTTTCGATTTAAATTTAAAAAAAGGATTGAATAAATATTCAAAGGTTCCTGTTTTATAATATCGGCAACGTCTCAAGGAGTGTATCTAAGCAAATTACATGATTTATTGTATCGTTTTGGAAAATAAACGTGTTATATTAAGTACCAAGACATTTTTCCCTTTTATACTTGTGCAAAAGAAAAATAATTATTCCAATTTTTACATTTTAAGCCTGTAATACCATCCATCTATTCATAAATATTCATAATATCTACTTACACTTTTTTTTTAAACATTAAAATGTATGTACAGAATTCTAGTTTGCAACTTCTGCCTTTAATAAAAATAATTTTCTAAAGTGCACTTTATGCAACACTCAGTGAGTAAACAAAATAAAATGGCAATAGTTAAACCTTGACTTAATTCTGAAGCATCATTTTATTCATATTTTTATGTCCACTGCAGACTGACCCCTCTGTACCTAATGTTGAACACACATTCAATAACAATGTCTAACCATTTGTGAACAAGATCAAACAAAGCACATTCAATAACAATGTCTAACCATTTGTGAACAAGATCAAACAAAGCACATTCAATAACAATGTCTAACCATTTGTGAACAAGATCAAACAAAGCACATTCAATAACAATGTCTAACCATTTGTGAACAAGATCAAACAAAGCACATTCAAAAAAAAGTCAGATCTATCCATATATATATAAAACAAAACAATGTAGTCATACATCATGAATTATGTTTATTATTTGTCACAAGCCTCCTCACAAATTTCTTTTGCAAACCGCACCAACTTTCTTTCACTGATCGTTTCCCCTTCTTCTTCATAAATCTCTTTGGCTTTCTGCACCCAGTAGTCCTGGCTTCGACTGAAGTAATCTACAATGCCTTCCCCATCTCTTCGATCTGGTGCATCATCAAAGGTTATTTCCATACTTTCATCTTCATCTGTTTAACAGTTTTAAAATTTTGTTAAGACTGATTACAAATGTTGTTTTTTTTTTAAATTCTTACTTGTATTTTTAAATCCTTTATATTAACTTCGCGTTTGTGTGTGGCAAAATCTTCAGATGGCTAACTGACCCACTTCCCATCAACCTATCATGATGAAACTTGGCACATAGACTCGCAGATTACAACACATTCTATCAAATTTTCACCACCAAAAATCAAATTTTCTGGTTTTTCAAGGGTCAGATGAAGGAATTGCACTGTTTATTTTCTTGTATTTTTGTCCCCAGTCATTTCATGTTTACATTTGGTGTATTTTTTTATCTTGCATTTTTTTGAGTTTGGTTCTTTTTAAAAAAAAATTTAACATATTTATTGAAGATAAAGTATTTAGTAAAATATGTCTTTCAGTTTCAGCCAATATCTATAACTTTTATTGAGTCTAAAGTAAAGCTTTACAATACTAACTAACACACATATTACTCTCTTATGACCCCGGCTAGTAAATTGGCTACCAGATCCATCTGCTGAGCTGAGCCATACAAAATTTTCCTCACATAGGGTTCCCCAAAAAGCCCTGGCTTCCCCCAGGACATCTAGTGAGGGACATTCAGTCAACAAATGCGCTAGTGTCTCCGGGCCCAGGCTGCAATGCCGGCAGGTAGGATCCCTGTTGCTGTCTAGCCGGCAGAAATATGTGCCTATGGGGCAATGCTCGGTACGCATTTGCGTCACTAAGCTCTGCTGTTTGCAGATTGGTCTTGTTTGCTGGGAGTGGGCAAAATTGAGAAGACACCTCTGGCGGTCGTATTGTCTGCCCACTGCCTGTACCACTTCGTCCTGAAATGGTCTGCCAGCCAGTTCTTTATTCCCAAATAAGTAATTGGTACTTCTGGCTGAGGCTGGGCAGCCCCCGGTTTTCGCCAGAGTGTCCACTTTCTCAATGCCACTGACGTTGACGTGGCCTGGGATCCATTGCACTGTCACCTTGCCTCCTACTTTGCCGATTTTGCACACGTCATCAATGATAGCGTCAACTAGGTGAGTGGTACCCTGTCTCTTCCTCAGGATCTCGAGAGCAGATCTTGAGTCCAAGAACACGATCAAAACGAGCGAACTTACTTTGTTTCTTTAAACAGTCCGCAACTCTGGTGTTACCCCCTCAACTCTTGTTATCCTCAACCCTTGTGTTACCCTCAACCCTTGTGTTACCCTCAACCCTTGTGTTACCCTCAACTCTTGTGCTTCCAAGCTTACCATCATCGTCATCACTGTCATCCATTTTAGTTTGACTCCCTGTAGCTCCTCCCCCTGATTTTGCTCCCTGGTCATCCTCAGAGTCATCAGAATCTTGCCACTCTTGTAATCTACGATCTTCTGCAATAATAACAGACCATTGGTCCAACTTATGGAGTTCCAGAGTGTAGAAGTCGTTGAGTGTGACTTGTTTGTCCCCATCTTCATAAATACCTCCATACATAAAAAGTGTTCCATCTTTAACCTGAAAATACATTTGATACATACAAACTATGAGTTTGACAAAAACTATTTTAGTGAAGCTACAATTGCAAGTAAATTAAACTTAATACCTGTAAAAATATATTGATTATTTCCTATATTTTGAGTCTGTTTAAACATGTGTAAAAGGATAACACCCCCCCCCCCCCTTTTTTTTTCAAGACTATTTTACAGTGAAATACTTTTATGAAATGTTCCATACTTGAATGATTTATTATATTTATTCAAGGGAAGCAACTGGAAAAAACAGTTATGCCATAAATTGGTTATTTCCTCTTAAAAATATATATTGTGACTACTGCAGGTATATTTTGGAACGTGGAAATCAAAGATCCACCAAATTATTTGGATGACTATGACATACAGATTAAAATTTACAGCACAAATTCAACTTTCTAGGAAATGTAAAAAATGGTTTTAAATAAATAGAAAAATGAAAACCCAGCGTAAACATCAATGTGACCCGAGGATACAAAGGAAGCTACTTTGGCTGATCAGATAAAGGAAGCTACTTTGTCACATCAGATAAAGGAAGCTACATTTTAACATCAGATAAAGGAAGCTACTTTGTCACATCAGATACAGGAAGCTACTTTGTCACATCAGATAAAGGAAGCTACTTTAGCTAATCAGCTAAAGGAAGCTACTTTAGCGAATCGGATAAAGGAAGCTACTTTAGCTAATCGGATAAAGGAAGCTACTTTAGCTAATCAGATAAAGGAAGATACTTTAGCTAATCAGATAAAGGAAGCTACTTTGGCACATCAGATAAAGAAAGCTACTTTGGCACATCAGATTAATATGATGAAATAATTCTTCTTCAACTCAAAGTCAGCTTTTGATGGAACATGAATTGATATTAATATTAATTTTCCTACATTTTTTGTGTTAAATAAAAATTATTTTCAAATTGCTTACAGCTAAAGCAGTATTCATGCGTTTTGAGGGCCAGAACTGGTCCACATCCATGCCCAGACCTGCAGACGCACCTGCAGTTTCCTCCCCGGGAGCACCAGTCGGCTGTGCATAAGAGACTTTAAATACCCCATCATTAGTTGAATTTGTGGAAGCCTCTGCATTTTTCAGTTCTAGGTTCTCCACCCCTTCTTGGGCCACCTCCATATCATCTTCCATTTCCTCCTCATCTTCTTCATCCCCTTCATTAGCACCTTGGTCCTCATCTTCTTTTTTCTTTCTTCGTCTCTTTTTCTTTTCACCTGCTACTTGCTTTTTGCCTCTGGGAATAATAGAGAACCAAATCACAGAATGATGTAATATATTTACAAACTGGCTTAAAAACTTATATACCCAAGCCACTGAACACAAACTTTTAACATAGTTCCTGTCAGGGTAGAAGGGAAGTTACACCCGAAAGAAAGCTTTGAAACCCAAATATAGGCTATCTTTCCTTTCTGCTCCTGAAGACAATCAAATAACATCTTCTTTTAAGTTATTTGTTCGGCACAAGGCCTTGGATTTGATTGCCACATGTAACAGTTACATTTACATCTTAATTAATTTAAGGGATATAATGGAATTTTTTCAGCTCAGATAATTTATGTAACCTATTTTTTGAAGATTAAAAAAAGTACTGTATTTTCCTTTGCATGTAAAACTTCAAGCACAACATAATTTAAAATAAGTATAAGCTGGTTTAATTTTGATTTTATAAAATTGTAATTTTCCCTGTTACAAAGGTAGGAACTAAGCATTTCTGTTCATTACTTGGGTGCTCTTTAATAAAAATATATAAAAAAACTGTGAAATATGTCCTTAGTGAAACCAACATAATTACAATATTAATTAGCTGAAATGCACATAAACAATTATTTAAAAACTACATTATAATAATATCCAATACACTACAAGTACCTTAGTTGTAGAGAAAACCACTTTCCTTTCTCCAAGTCCATTGACCAGAGCTCATTGAAAAAAACACTTTCAAGATCTTCATCATCATCTTCCTTAACAAATAAATAATGAAAAACATCATTTTATAAACATTTTATTATTATTACAGTGGTCTTATATAGCACGGTACGACTGCCTAGGGCTGGGCTGGGCTCACTGTGCTTCACATAAAAATATTGGCAAAAATGAACATTATATTTATATTAAAAAAATTTCATAAATTTATTTAATTTAAAAAAAGCTTTATAAAAAGTATTTTTGTTTGTTAATTGAACAATGACTATCCTCAAATGGGAGGTAGATCAATAACTCAACACTGAAATTGGTAGCAGTTAAACTAATACTTCTCAGCTGACTTGATTTCAACAACACTTGAGATCAGTAAAATTAGTGTGACTAAATTTTTAAATCTAGATTTATAATTTATTTTAAAATATAGTCAATGAAAAAGGGTACTTCTATAATTATGTTTAAAATAGTTTTATAAAATATAATCTTAAACATGATTACAAACCCCAGGTGAAGAGTTTTTAATTTTTATTTAAATGAAACAAACAAATCTGGATTTTAAATAAGTAAATTCAAATCTACTGAAAATGTAAATTGCACAAGAAATAATGTATTAAAAAATTAGCTGAAACTATTGAGGTCGGTGTCAAACTAGCAAGTAAAGTAGAATGAACTTCCTCTGTACATGTCCTACAGTTTAAAAAAGCTGCCCTTACCTCATCAAATACGCCACCAAATAAAAATGCTTTGTTTCCAGTGGCAACAGCTGCTGACATTCCTGAACGAGCTGAGGGCCGAGCACCACTTTGTTTAACTGGCTGCCACTTCCATTTTTGGGTGGCATCAGTTGATCCTTCTCTTTTTTCTAAAATGTCATTTCCAAGCATTACATTTAAACTTAAGTGAATAAGCCACACAAAATAATTATTCAGAGAGTTATTGGAGCCAGTGGCATTATAAGGTCCACTGTTCCATTGCACTCTATGTTTAAATATATATTCAAAAACAAAATACATTTCAAATGAGTGAAGTGAACATTTTTCTGCTCTATCCGTTGAAGCCACAGTTTGTTTAATATAATGAAATTATATATGGAAAAAATGAATGGCACAGCAACCAACAAGCCGGGAGACCACAGCCAGCAAGCCGGGAGACCACAGCCAGCTTGGCATGGGACAAAAAAGCATTTTAAAAAAAGAATGAAAGAAAGAAACGTGTCAAACAAAAACATTTTATCAGTATTCAAGAATGACGTCCAAAAGTTGATTAGAGCAGCATGACTTTTAAAGAACTTCTTGAAGAACGCAATTACAGAATATGTTATACAATATTTTAAACTACAATTATTATAATTATTACTTGTAGATTAACAGCACAATCTATTCAAATTTTTATAGATATTTTTTTTATAAAGTTACTCCCATTTGGTAAATGTTCCCAATATCTCTGTAACAAACCCTGCATACGTTCATTGCAACAGTCAATAAATTTGTTTAAAAAATATGCTTTTATGCAACTGCTTACTTTCAACAAAAATAATGAGCAGGTAAGATGCCAGCTTACTTTCTACAGTGAGAGTAAGCAGGTAAGTTCAATATATTCAGGTAAGAGACCAGCTTACTTTCTAAGGAAAGGGCAAACATGTCTGTATGAGTTGTGCCCTTGTCCACATCTTTTTTGACTCGCTCTTTGCTGTATCCACCATATATGATGATTTTACCCAGGTCCGGAACAGGAAGTAGGACAAAGCCTGATCTGTGGGTTTGATGAGATATATGGTTATTAAGAAAGAGCTATGGTTGTTAAGAAAGAGCTATGGGGGTTAAGAAAGAGCTATGGTGGTTACGAAAGAGCTATGGTTATTAAGAAAGAGCTATGGTTGTTAAGAAAGAGCTATGGTTGTTAAGAAAGAGCTATGGTTGTTAAGAAAGAGCTATGGTTAAGCTCTTTCTTAGTTAAACAATCTAAGTACACAAGTTATCACTATCACTGTATACAACAAGGTGATGCTTCATTTAAGACAAAGCAAAGGTACACATTTCTGATAACAGTAACAGCCTACATAAGCGGCTCTCATTTGGATGTTTGCAGAGGGGGCACATTGGTGTTTTTTCTGGTTTTATTCAAAGTGTTAGGGATGGTGTAGGTATGTTTAGCAGTTCATCGGATGCTCCCTGTTTTGCTGGTTTGCCTACTCTTTCATTTCATGGTACACTGTGTTGTCCTGGTATATTGTGTTGTCATGGTTAAATGGAGTTGGATTACTGAGGAGGGGTAAATGCTCAGAAATTTATTTAGTTAATTTTAGGAATAGGTATTTTAAAAAAATCTAAATTGCATAATAAAAATAAAATATAATGCTATTTTGTTTACATTAATCATTAAATAATAATTGCTGTTCAGAAGAAATGATACCAATACGACAAGAGAAACGACTGCTGTAATTTTCAAACAGAAGTGCAAGCAACCGATACCAAGAAGATAAGAATTGGACATAGATTTTTTTTACAGATAAAATCTCATAAGATAAGAACAAATTTTAATTTCATCATGGTATTTCTTCTAAAGTGGTTTTAGTTCGGTGAGTCAGATTTTTTCCGTGGCTAATTAACAGACACCAGATTGCTAAATGTGACAAAAGTAATGCTGGGTGCAAAATGATTTTGAAACACAGTCATGACCATAAGTAATATCTAGCTGCCATTTGGGCATGTGGCCTTTGGGTATGTGCCATTTGCCCTGTGGCCATGGTGAAGAATTTACACATGCTCCGCAGCTGTTCTTTGTTTGTATATAGGGTGCTGGTGTAATCTAGTTTTTTTGTAGATATTTTAGGCGTAAGTCCTGAAGTGCCAGGCAGTATAAGAGGTGATGTGTTACTATAAGAGGTGATGTGTTACTATAAGAGGTGATGTGTTACTATAAGAGGTGATGTGTTACTATAAGAGGTGATGTGTTACTATAAGAGGTGATGTGTTACTATAAGAGGTGATGTGTTACTATCTCATTTGGATGTTTGCAGAGGGGGCACATTGGTGTTTTTTCTGGTTTTATTCAAAGTGTTAGGGATGGTGTAGGTATGTTTAGCAGTTCATCGGATGCTCCCTGTTTTGCTGGTTTGCCTACTCTTTCATTTCATGGTACACTGTGTTGTCCTGGTATATTGTGTTGTCATGGTATATTGTGTTGTCATGGTATATTGTTTTGTCATGGTATTTTGTGTTGTCATGGTATATTGTGTTGTCATGGTATATTGTGTTGTCATGGTATATTGTATTGTCCTGGGTATATTGTGTTGTCCTGGTATATTTGTGTTGTCCTGGTACACTGGTGCCCTTGCATATTTGTGTTGTCCTAGTATAATGTGGTGCCCTGATATACTGTGGTGTCCTGATATACTGTGGTGTCCTGTTACATTGCATTATCCTGGTATATTGTGTTGTCCTGGTACATTGTAAGGTTAGCTTGACTGCAAAAGATTCGAGGGAATGCTTATTTTGAGAAGTAGTGATTTTATTGTTGTGAGATGTTAATGCTCAGCTACCTGGAACATTTCTTTGCAGTCAGAGTAACAACATTTCTTTTTTTGCTGGGATAAACTGTGAAGATTCCAGATAGGTGGTGTAACTCTGCTTCAATAGCATTCACTTTCTTCATAATTATTGCAGATCACCCCACAGGGATTGCATAACATAATCGGTCTGGGTACTCTTTATTTCTGTAGTTTCTGTAGTTACATATATTTAGTTCGGTTTGGCCACTGCAACCTATGCGGCCGCAATGGGCCCCGCACTTTCATAGGCCCCGCCCCGAATTTATTTTCTAATACAAAATCTTAATTTTCACTTATTATCCTTATTCCTACCCAGACTGGGCCCCGGCAATCCATTTCACATAGTGCCCCGCAATTGTTAGGGTCGGCCCTGCCCCTAGCCATGTGTCTCGTATGCCACAAATTTCCTTGACAACCAACAATGCACTGCTAAGATGGGATTGTCGATACAAACGCGAAAATACGGTAGTGAGATGGTGAAGTGGCATCGATAACTAACTTTTCAAAAGCTGTCGATTGGTCACGGGGATCGAGATAACCAACGTTAAGTGGCAAATTTGGCCCTCTTTTGTGCTCGAGATATTAGGGTTCAGCGACATAAAAGAATCGACATAACCGATGAGAAAATGCTAAGACAAAGAGAGAATTTGGCGGTTCCACTTCAAAAACGTCGACTTAATAGGGTTGGCGAATTAACCGAGGTCGAGATTAGTGGGTTCGACTGTATCCTCTGTGTGGGATGCTATGGTTTTTTCTGCACCTTTCATTGTAATGGGTCTGTACTTTTCTATCTTTTGGATTAGGTCTGTTTTGATATAAGCTGTTTGTAAATGTTGGTTTGGATATAGGTCTTTAGGTATAATTTGTAAGTCTTCCTTATCTGTTTATAGGTGGTGTTTCTCTTCAAATTTAGAGGCCACATCTAGTATTATATATGGCATCCTTCCCTCTTCGCAAGACAATGGAGTAGCTATTTACACTTCAAGGAATGGCTAACGAGGCCAATCTTGGAATGGCAATCTGGACGGCACTTCTCACAGGAGAATATTGATTGCTGGTTGGATTTGGCCTTCCGTATTGTTCTTTTTGTTGCAAGGGTTTCGTTTCGCGGATCTTCTGCCTTTTTTACTCCTTCATACACTGCTGTTCGCCAGCTGGAACATTGTTTGGCAATGATCTCCCATTTGTTTGATTTCAATGTAGGCTTCCCTCATGCTCCTTTTGCAAACGTCCATAAATCTCAGGTGTGGCCATCCAATAAGTTATGTCCTTTCTGCCAGCATCAAGTATTGATTTTTGTTTAATTCTATGGTGTTGTCAATTGTATGCTGGTTGTTTAGCCTTGTATACCTTTCAACCATAATTGCCACCTCACTTCTAAAATTTGGTGTCTCAATATTATGTATTTCGCATGCTGCTCTTGGAGTAGATCTTAGCCTTCCCGGTATGAAATGAACTGCCTGGCTTTGTACTTTTCCTAGGTAGTACTGTGCTGACTTGCTGCAAACTGACTGTAGCGCAAAGCTGTATTTCATCACTGATCACATATATCCTATGAACAAATGGAGTCGTGTGGTCTTTTGACCTTGTTACTGCCCAATGAGGTACTGGGGAATCTATAAACTATGTTTAATCATCTTGTTGACTTTTCTTTTCAGTCTTGAACTTTGATTTTTTTAGTATGAGATGTCTATCTCAATGGACACCTAGACATGTGGTTTAAAGAGATTTAAAAACCTGAATGCAATTATAAGACAATATATACAGAAGAGAGATAAGAATATTAAATAAATATATGGTTTCATTTAACTGTGTAAAGGATTTTTTGTATTCAAGTTTTTTTTAAAAATTGGATGGCAATGTTTACTTAGTGATAAAAATTCCTAGTGATTCAGAAATAACAGGACAACAGTAAGTAGTTAATACAACAGTAAGTAGTTCATACAACAGTAAGTAGGTCATACAACAGTAAGAATTTCATACAACAGTAAGTAGGTCATACAAAAGTAAGAATTTCATACAACAGTAAGTAGGTCATACAACAGTAAGAAGTTAATGTTACAATTAGGTTAAAAATAATTCTAGACAGATTAAGAGCAAACTTTGACTACTGTTGGCATGAAATAGGGAGCCTAATAAGACCAACCTGGGAGCTTAATAAGACCAACCTGTGAGCTTAAAAAGACCAACCTGTGAGCTTACTAAGACCAACCTGGGAGCTTAATAAGACCAACCTGGGAGCTTAATAAGACCAACATGGGAGCTTAATAAGACCAACATGGGAGCCTAATAAGACCAACCTGGGAGCTTAATAAGACCAACCTGTGAGCTTAAAAAGACCAACCCGTGAGCTTACTAAGACCAACCTGGGAGCTTAATAAGACCAACCTGGGAGCTTAATAAGACCAACATGGGAGCTTAATAAGACCAACATGGGAGCTTAATAAGACCAACATGGGAGCTTAATAAGACCAACCTGAGAGCTTAATAAGACAAACCTGGGAGCTTAATAAGACCAACCTGGGAGCTTAATAAGACCAACCTAGGAGCTTAATAAGACCAACCTGGGAGCTTAATAAGACCAACCTGGGAGCTTAATAAGACCAACATGGAAGCTTAATAAGACAAACCTGGGAGATGGACCTGTGCCCGTTGGATTTAACGTTGTCCATGTGTATGTCTCTAGGTCAAAACTGTATACATCATTGTAATATTTATAGTCTCTATAATGAAACAAAAACACACAACCAACCAATTAATCAGAAATATATCAAGAGTATTTTTTATGGACTAATAAGACAGACAATTAAAATGTCTTTCATTAAATTTAATAAATAAAATTTAAGTTTATGAAATACATTTATAATTGCACAATGCAAAACAAAAATTTTCATTAAAAATTATAGACAATGAAAAAGTCTTAACATTTATAATTAGTTAAATAATGGCTCACCTTATGTTGTCATGGAAACCACCAAAAACAATAATTTGTTTCTTTAAAGCCGCCATTCTATGTCCACTCCGAGCAGAAGGTCCACCTGGCACTCTGAAAAAACCCAATGTAATGTTTATGCATGAACTGTTGCACAAATTGTAATGAACGGAGTATAACATGCAGGAGCCTGACACTGATACTAATACGTTAGACTCTAAGATACTAATACGTTAGACTCTAAGATACTAATACGTTAGACTCTAAGATACTAATACGTTAGACTCTAATCTGAATTTTTAAACAACCCCACCATCAATATGCAATTTTTAAATTTGGAAACGTATGTTAATGAATGATTCGCTTAAAATCCAAGTGATAATGATGAGTTCAAGAACTATTAAACAAATACATAGTTTTATTAAGCCAGTGGTTTCCCACCTGTTGCAGCTCCTGACAAACAAATGTTCAAGAACTATTAAACAAATACATAGTTTTATTAAGCCAGTGGTTTCCCACCTGTTGCAGCTCCTGACAAACAAATGTTCAAGAACTATTAAACAAATACATAGTTTTATTAAGCCAGTGGTTTCCCACCTGTTGCAGCTCCTGACAAACAAATGTTCAAGAACTATTAAACAAATACATAGTTTTATTAAGCCAGTGGTTTCCCACCTGTTGCAGCTCCTGACAAACAAATGTTCAAGAACTATTAAACAAATACATAGTTTTATTAAGCCAGTGGTTTCCCACCTGTTGCAGCTCCTGACAAACAAATGTTCAAGAACTATTAAACAAATACATAGTTTTATTAAGCCAGTGGTTTCCCACTTGTTGCAGCTCCTGACAAACAAATTCATAAACTTCTGACACACACCTGTCAGATCTTTTAAAAAAAAAAAAACTAGATTTATGATGTTCATCTTACTTTGTAGGCAGGTGACCACAAAAAAAACAACTTCAATATCAATTTGTATCATTTTATTATCAAAATCTAGTGAAACTCCAGTGTGTTATGACATGCCAGGTGAAAACCACTGTCTTATACAATTAGAACAGGTCAGGGGACATAATGGGTTATTTACATTAATTGTGCTATGTATTCCTTTTATAATTTATAACCTCAAAATTCAGAGCACACAGAAGCTTTACTGGCTTGATATCTGATAGTAAGACTGATTATGATCTGATATGGGAGTTACGTTTTAATAAGAGCTTTGATGTGGACACAGTAGTAATAGACTTGCTCTGATACAGATGAAAGATATTGTCTGGAATAATTTATAATTGAGACCAAGTGTAGGCCTACACAGTATAATCTAAAATCTGGATAATCTAGCATTGATTTTTTTTTAAATTTTATATTAATATAGCTGTTGTTTTCTTGAAAAGATTTCATCTTAAACATTAAAGTATTTTGTCATAGTTTTTATGTTGTGCTTGTCTTTTTTATGACCCGAACTCTGGTCATGGTCACATATTGCATCTGCTGGGTCACAAAATACACATCCAGATATTCAATGTCCTCATGTTTTGTAAACATGAGGTGACACAGACTGGAGATCATGTCATTAACTTAAAACCTTTTTAAACATTTAAATTCACCTTCAGTAAGTGAAACATATTCCATACCCTGACATTATTTGTTTCATTCCATCAACTTACTTTATCTGCTCCCACTTTTTGTCCCTGAGATTTAAACTCCAAAAGTCCTTGTAGTGATAGAACTGATTCTGGGTGTGGCTGGAGAACTCCCCACCAAAGACCCACATCTGACCTCCCTGGTGTGATACAGTGACAGCCTGGATAAAATAAACATGTCATTGATGTGACAAAGTGACAGCCTGGATAAAATAAACATGTCATTGATGTGACAAAGTGACAATGTTATAATATAGCCTATTTCTTGACTTAATTTTTTTTTTTTACATCAAAGTACACCTATAGCAATCCACCTCCTCTCTCCCCTTTTTGTTTTGATATTGATACCACCCATTAAATGTGTCTGCCCAATCCTTTTTACACACCCCCTCCCTTGATTGGGAAAAAGGTTCTTATAAAGAAAACCATCAGGAATTTCTTTTCTAGAGGGTTCTACTTTACTCCATATATACAAGCCGGCAGCTTTCCTAGCGGGAGAGATTTTTGCTATTTTTCTAGACAATTAAGAGACGCAATATACTTTAGAGGATTGTACTTTTCCACTTGCTGTGCTGTAAGTTGATATAGTTTAAATTTCTGCAGATTTTATTTTATATAAATGTAATAGTACAATTAAATATTGCTAGTATCACTAGCTTTTGATATAGTTTTTCTCTGTATGCTGTTCCTTTAGTTCTTTTTTACATATTGCCCATTTCAATAGACAAACCTTAAAACAGATCAAATTTTCAAAACTACATAACAGTACATAACAGACAACCTGGATAAAATAAACTTTCTATTGAACTGATACAGTGGCAGCATGAATGTAAAAAACATGTTATACAAATGTTTAAAAAATGTATTCCTACATGACTGACCTCCTGACATGGAGCACATACCAGTACATAAAAGTTGAAACATAGAACACATACAAAACATTTGAGACATAAGATGAGGTCTTTCAATTTGAAAAAAAAGAACTGGGTGACTGACCTGGTGTGCACTGCGTGGAGGTGGTGCGTTGGGTATGGATATCCTGAGCCACTCATTCCTCTTGATTTGATAAGCAAACAGATCATTGTACACAAACATCTGTGGAAAACGTATTGTTATTTACGTTCACTTTAAATTGATTCCTGACAACTACAATAACATAAAATACAAAGTTAAAAAGTCTTATTTTTTACAGATAAAAATCATAATGAATTCTCTAGATTTGACTGCAGTGTATCAGATAAAGATAACGCTGGAGAGGGGATTAATCCTCAATACTTTATATCTAATATACATTTACAAGAACCTTTATGCTTGTATATATCAGTTAAATAAAACTAGTTAACTCTACCATGTGCAATTTAAAAAATGCATGTTTATATGAATCTCAGAGATTAGCTTCTGTGCATAGATCTGCACGTTACATTAGGAGGGAAGAAACAGTAAATGCCCAGCCTAAAAGATATTTTAGAATATTTATAGAAAGTTTTAGAGCTTATTGTGGTAGAGCAATAACTTTTCTCTGACTCAAAAGTAGGATTGGACCCCTTTATTATCCTACCTAATTGTGTCATAGCACAAATTTTGTTGCTAGAACATTTTATTTTGCACTTAGAACTCATTTAGAGCATTATATGATTAACACTTAGAGTTCATTCAGAACATATTTGATGCTATTATATATCCACTAGTATAGCATAGGGCTTGTTTTTAAAATGCAACACAAGTTATTTTTAGCCACCACCATTTAGACTTGTTTAACCTTGAAATTGACGTTACAGAATGAATTTGTTGTCACCTTTTATTCTACACACCCCTGTTCAGGCTGGGGGAAAAGTTTTTTTACATTCGAATGCGTTCCGTTTGTTTTCAAGAATGCCAATAGGTGAGGCAATTTTTATATTTTCTGTACTAGAAGGTTCAAATTTAATTCTTATTTAAAGTCTAACAGGTTTCTTAGCAGATAGAATAACAGAGAGATAGACTTAGCAAGACTTATAGATAGACACATATGAGAAGTTTATATTATTGTAGGTATAAATTAATATTTCTATTTTGAGGTTTTTAACTTTTTTCCCCCACTGGCTTTAAGTAGATAGACTTTTTTTGCTTCTGTACTTAAATTCTTTTGTTACATATTATTTTGTCTACAAGCCAACTATTAACACAGATTTACCGGTAAACTTTTATAATCATAACAGTAAAAAACAAATGCACTCGTACAACTCATTCAGTTTATTATATGATGCACACTTAGAATTCATGAAGTATCATTAGTTTTTCTGTTAGTTTTAAAATGAAACCTGAGAAATTAATTTCGACACACTGCTGCATTGTTTATGTCATGAGATGCCACCATCTTGTTTTCTGTACCACTTTGAGAATGTAACAAAGTTTCTGAATAGGTCAAGTCAGTATCCACTATATTTTAATATATAAAAAAGACTATTAAAAAAGTCCATAGTGAATATCAGCTCTGCGGCTTTCTACAAACTAGAGATGAACTTAGAGATATCAGCAGTTGAATGTGTTTACCCTCACTAAAATATATAGACATAGACTTCATGAAGTTAATCAAAGTGGGTAAAGAGACCTACTTTGTTCCCTGTAAAGTACTCTCCGCCAAACAATAGCAGTTCATCTTTATCCGGGTGTGGCACCAACGAGCCGTTGCACCTGATAAGAATGAGAAAGCATCAAAATTTAATAAATAATGTTTTATTATTTACACTTTTCAGTCAAAAATTTATAGCTGCATGCAAAAATTGTGCACAAAAATCTGATGTGACATAAAATGGACCTATTGATGAGTCGTTCTACTTAAAACAAGCAAAAAGAAAGGAATATGTGATCTTAATTTTAGGATTTTGGCATGATTTGTTTAGTGTTTAAAACTATTTCTATTAAAATATTAATTAGGCTTGCTAACCGTGGTGAAGGAGGGTCAGACCTTTCCTCGATTACTTGTTCTTTTCTTCTGTCTTGTTCTTGAAACTCAGCAATAAGTTTTTCTATGTCTTCCTAAAGTAAAGTCATAACAAATTAATTCCTTATAACTGAAGGCATTATTTATTCCTATCATTTCTTTGAGCACATTATTATTCTTATTACAGAATAACAACCTTAAACTTAAAGTACAAAAAATGTCACACTGCAGACTTTTTAAACATGGTGAAATTTACCCCAAAAAATAATTTTCGGCACCAGATAAGCGCATATTGTTATGGAATGGGATGTGTCTTTCCTGTCCATGAAATTTCATATTTATCATGTCTGCTATGATGGCTAAGTTTAACAAGCTTCATCAATAAAGTAAAGGACAGAATCATTTTTTTTCTTCCAAGGATAGCTTGTATCTTTCTTTCCAGTAAAAGACATGCTTGACATTTCCTTTCAATGACATACATGCATTGGTAAAGTGAAGGAGCTTGTAATAAAAATCAACATCTTTACAGAGTTCTTTTAAAAATCATACTGAAGGCTCTAGATTTGATGTAATTAACAATTGAGATAAGCCTTGCATGAGGAAATGAGACGCAAGACCACATCAATTTCAATACATCATGCATTTTAGTGTCGTAAATTTAAAGTACATAGGCCTTAACAGTGATCGTATTTTAACATGTTCAATAATAATAATTGATTAGTTATCGCTACACTCTACATCATCTATAAAACACATTGTCAGTCATTAACAAAATCCAAGCCCAAGGTCTTACTCTATAACTTATAACTCTGTACTGACTGTACTATTACAGTATATATATAATATTAAATAATACTTAGAGGAACTTATCTTTATAGTAAACTTTATAGATAATTTATATAAGAATAGTTTAAAAATATGCATGCAAATGAGAAGATGAAATTGAATTCACAACAGCCAGATGATTATCAGATTAAAAAAAAAAAATGTAATTAAAGTTAAAGACTAAAAAAGGACAGGAACATTTTTAAAATTCTCTTTAATTTTATTTTTCAAAAAAATTGTCATTATCATCAATGAATTATAATCACTATCATTTTCAGTCAGTGTTTTGTCAAACACACACATTTGACTCAACACTTCTGACTTATCAACAGTCACAACAGTAGCAGTAGTAGTGGCTGTGCCGTGACAGTCACTCTTCTTAGTATTATTATTATTATAAATAAGTGAGGTCTACCTCTCCTTTAACAGCAAGCTCTTTTTTGGTACGCTTCTCTGCTTTTCGCTCAGTCTTTAGTTCTGTTTTCTCCTTTCCTTTTCCCTTTTTCTCTTTTTTATTTTTCTTTCCCATGGTTATTAATGGTTATTCTACGCAGTGAATGTTTACTACTTGGTTTATCATTGTTCAAATGATTTCGAAAGTGCAACTAGATTTTATCATTTCCGCTTCCGTAATGAAGTAACCACGTGCTAGAGTAGTGTCGGAGAAAATAACTTGGTGCGAGATTGTTATTTCAATTCATTGTTTACTGTAAGACCTTACATACAGGCAGTGAATTTATTTTAATTATTCAAATGTAGATGAATCTATCGAACAATTAAATGCTAAAAATCGATGTCGTATCTTCATTCTTTGGGATTGATGTTAACTGTAATCTGGATTCTATTTTTAGTTTTTCATAAAAGCAATAGATGCATTAGACTAGGAAAACAAATGTGCGTTTTTTTCTTCAATATTCAATGTATCCTAATCATTTAAATTAATGGAGCTACTTCTTTGCGATCTGATAATATATATTTATTTTATTTCGCGATTATATTATCCATAAACTGAGAACTATATCTAAACGTTCGTAGTTTTTTGTGCTCTGTTTCCATTTCGATACACAATCCTGTTTTCTTTTTTTTTTTTTTAATAAAAAGTTTTGCATCACATTTTCTATGAAGCTTCGAATAAATCACACCAAAATCTAATTACTAGACTACACATTAATTAAGTCATTCTTAGAAATGTATCAGGATCAGAATCAAACATTAAAAATAGACTTAAATCGGCCTAGAGTTCCTTGATCTTTAGTGCTTAATAAAACGTAGACCATATCCTTGGTTACAGGGTAGCCAGCCCAGAATGAAATATAGGGGTGGGCCTATTTTTCATGGGAGAATGGAATGAGGTAGAGCTATTTAATTGGGGTAAGGGCTGGTAGACTGTCGTATAGGAAAAATTTACATGACATATGAAGTCATATTCCTTTCCTGATTGTTTATTCGGCTTCTCGGTCAATCCCAAAATAGTGGACTGAAATTTCAATCCCCAGAAAGCACAAACAAAAACAACACTAGCACCCAGGATGGATGGGACTCGTTAACCTTGGATGGCAACTCGTCTAAGAGAAGGCAAACTCTGAATCAAACCCGGAGACTGAATCCTTTAGGCGGCATGACAGTGACACAATGAAATTTCTGACAGCTCCTGCGACGTAGAAAGCATAAATAGAATATGGAACACACAAGACACACGGCTGGTCATCTACTGCACAATGAAACACACAAGACACACTGCTGGTCATCTACTGCATCATGAAACACACAAGACACACAGCTGGTCATCTACTGCGTCATGAAACACACAAGACACACTGCTGGTCATCTACTGCATCATGAAACACACAAGACACACTGCTGGTCATCTACTGCGTCATGAAACATACAAGACACACTGCTGGTCATCTACTGCACAATGAAACACACAAGACACACTGCTGGTCATCTACTGCACAATGAAACACACAAGACACAGTGCTGATCATCTACTGCACAATGAAACATACAAGACACACTGCTGGTCATCTACTGCACAATGAAACACACAAGACACACCGCTGGTCATCTACTGCGTCATGAAACACACAAGACACACTGCTGGTCATCTACTGCATCCTGGTCTATTTCCAGTCGTCTTGACATTGGATCAAATAGGCAAGGACGAGACAATGAGGCAGAAGAATTGAGCAACTCCCTCACTTAATCAAAATACAGCTCAAGTCAAGGCTACTTCTCAAGTCGAAATTGCCTTGGCCAGCTTCACATGCGAAGGGCGAGCAACAATATTGGGTTTATGATTAAACAAAGTTATCAAATATGCCAGATTTCCCGAAGGGTGAAGATGACAGGTTTGAAGCAGATATTCAAAGTTGTGTTCAATGTGTAATTCTAATATGTTACACTTGTTTAGGGCTTGGTTGGGCGTTAATCTGTAATTTTAAAATAAAACAACATAAAATATTTTAATGTAACCTTATTATTTAAAAAAACACAACTTTCCAGCGTTTTCATCGTCACAATTGTTTGTTTTTTTCGGATTTATTTTGACAGCTTTAAATAATCAGGAAACTAAACGATATATAGTTGTATATAGTGTATATATATTAAGTATTTACAGTAAATATAGGCCTATATACAGTAAATGTTGGCTTATATACAGTAAATGTTGGCCTATATATATAGTACATTTTTTCTCATCTCATCTTTAAAAACAATGTTAAAAAATTAGAATTTGGGGATTTTAAAAATTAATTTTCAATTATTATTTTTTCTTCTTGGACTGACGAGACTGAGCCGTCCAACACTGTCGCCAACCAGGGGTTGAACGAGCTATCCAGCATCTCCCGATGGGCCGATACGACGGCGGCTAACCACTACGATACGAAAAAATTTGAAATTGTTATATAACAGTACGCTAACGCCTTTGAAAGAACGATCACAAAGTTTTAATATTTTTTATTCGATATTATTAAAGCTATGTTAAGAGAAGAACGGACAGATAAAACCATTACAATTAGAAACCAAACTTTTTAAAAAAAAACTACATCAATTCAAATACCTAGGATCTTTATTAAATTAAAGAAACGAATTTGAATTACTAACAGAAATAAAATAAAGAATATCAGCCGGAATATCTTCAGTAGTCAGAAAATACTTTAAAGTAAAAAACATTACAAGAAAAAAAAAACTATACATAAAATTGTAATCAGATGAGTTGTAACATACACAAGCGAAACTTGGACTCTAACAAAAACGGCAGAAAACATATTAAACACATGGGAGAGAAAAGTTCTGCAGAAAATATACGAACCAACAAAGTATGAATATGGATGGAGAATACGAACCAACCAGGAACTGCATAGTCAATATCAGGATCTCACGCTAGTAGCAGAAATAACAAAAAAAAAAAAAAAAGGCAGGCTACGCTGGGCGGGACTCTTAGAAATAATGACAGAGGGGTGAAGAGTGTGCACCACAAAAACCCCAGAAGAAAACGGCGCACAGTTATGCCAAGGCTAAGGGTTTACCAGACGTCCGTATTTAGTAAGGACAGTTTGTATTTTCGACCCGCTTATCCTTACTAATTTTTGCGGCCGTATTTGCCCGTACTTAACATCATCGTCCGGCTTGTCTGTACTTTTGGCAGCGACGACTTGCTTGCCTTATTTATATTTATCTTACCTTATTTCTCCGCATAGGCCAGCGCAATCAATGGTTTCAGCGCCATCGTGCGGAACGTTTCTCTTTAATCGAAGCATTACTGCTGCACCTGCGTGAAACTGCGAGACTATCTGCTGCACCTGCGTGAAACTGCGAGACTATCTGCGCGGCATGTGCCGTGGCCTGGGCCGGGGGACTTTCCCCTTTCGTGTTACTTGGTCATTGTCTTTAAATCTTTGACAGCAATGTGGGTGCCTTGTGCGTACTGCTCCAACATATTTTTGAGAAACCAACCGCAGAGATCTTGTGTTTCCTATACAGCCAAGCTCCTATGTTTCATGCAGGCCTAACTGTACAATACATTGAAAGTCAGGCAGCAACATTTGTTGAAGTAGCTGAGGAATTGAAGTGTCTCCTGCTGAAATGCCAGGAAGGGTTAGAACATAAGTTTGTTCCACTTATTACTCGAAGTTATATCGAGATTTGGAAGAAGCGGGGTGAAATAAGTGCAAGAGAAGTAGACAAAACATTTTTTGCCATCTATGGTACAAATGTGGGTCCAACTAGACCCATGAACTCAATGGGAACAAATAGATGGGGGTCGTAAGATCCTTAATTTACCCAAATCTTCGGAAATTTTGATAACTAAAACAGTGGATTATACAAAGTTAATGTATAATTTAATTTTTTTTTTTTTTTTTTTTTTTTTTTAAACGCGCAAAATGAAAATGTGGATGGGATTCAACGAAATCGGTTTCACGATTTACTTATTTTTTTGGTTGGGGGGAGGGGGGTATTTTACACATATTTTAAAAGCATACACCTTACTGCGAATTTTTAAACAATAAATAAGTTCTCTCTAAAAATATTTTCAAACAGAGGAAGTTGATTGGTTGCCAGCCCAGAGGATGGCTGAAAAAGATTATTGTCAAATTGAATCCAACTTGACGACAATTCCACCTTTTAAATAAAGCCGCACTCAAGTTCACCAACTGGGTGGATGCCAGGTTAGATATTTAAGAAGCAGCCGACTTTTAAGTTGAAACAGAGTAACAGTACGCGTGTTCCAGGAGCCGAAAAGCTCTTGGTGGAGAAGTTGTAGATGATGATCCATTGTTTGATCCTATTAAAAAAATGTCCTTCTCGTGTTAATGATCATGTCGTGAAGACGGCGTTGAAAAGTTTTCGCAAAGATTTATACTTTCCAGCGAACGGCAAGATGGCTGCGAGTATGGCATGCCTCAATCTGATGAACTAGATGGAGTCTCGCGTGCAACTTTTCAATCTTTTAGAAACACATTTTTGCGATTCAGCGCCAACGTGACACACGATCAAATTTTCCTTCAAGCATTTGATGCAATTTGTGTATGAAGGCACTATTTTGTATGCGGATTTATGGACACCACAGAGAATTTGTTTTTCACTTTCAAGCATATGTATGATGCGATAACCAATCGAAGATAATTTTCTTCGTTCACGTGACATTAAAGCTGATTTATCAAAATGGCAGTGCTTCAAGCAAAGTGGGAAGCCTAGTTCTAAGTTACAAGGAAAAGCTTTAAACAAAATAAATTTCAATTATATCAGCCCATTTATTTTCTAATTTTTCTATTATATATTTTTTTCTAAATTAAGTAAATAATTCTTATTTGGAGGCTGTTATTGTTTCGACTACTTAGCGTAGTCAATGTAAACACGAACTAGATTGACGAACCTTATTTTAGTGTTTGTTCACGTGATATGGAGGTTGCGCAATAATTCTAAAATAAATTGCCTGCCATCAAAATTTGATCAAATGATAATTTTAAAGTTGTGACCAGGCTTCATACACGAATTCCATCAAATGTTTGAAGGAAAATTTGATCGTGTGAACCGACCCTATGATTGAGATTAAGATTGAGATTAAGATTGGGATTAAGATTGGGATTAAGACTGAGATTAAGATTGAGATTAAGATTGAGATTAAGATTGAGATTGAGATTAAGATTGAGATTAAGATTGAGATTAAGATTGAGATTGAGATTAAGACTGAGATTAAGATTTAGATTAAGATTCAGATTCAGATTGAGATTAAGACTGAGATTAAGATTGAGATAAGATTGAGATTAAGATTGAGATTAAGATTAAGATTGAGATTAAAATTGAGATTAATATTGGGAATTGAAGTGTCCCCTGCATGGAGATTAAGGCTGAGATTAAGATTGGGATTAAGGCAGATTAAGATTGATATTAAGACTGAGATTAAGATTGAGATTAAGACTGATATTAAGACTGATTAAGAATGAGATTAAGAATGAGATTAAGATTGAGATTAAGATTGAGATTAAGATTGATATTAAGATTGAGATTAAGATTAAGATTGAGATTAAGATTGAGATTAAGATTGAGATTAAGATTGAGATTAAGATTCAGATTGAGATTAAGATTGAGATTAAGATTGAGATTAAGATTGAAATTAGATTGGCATTAAAAT
Organism: Omphiscola glabra; assembly: GCA_964017045.1. Classification (NCBI taxonomy): domain Eukaryota; kingdom Metazoa; phylum Mollusca; class Gastropoda; family Lymnaeidae; genus Omphiscola; species Omphiscola glabra. Next base: position 4,961,048 of record OZ024800.1, read on the forward strand.
TGAGATTGAGATTAAGACCGAGAAAGAGACTGAGATTAAGATTGAAATTAAGAATGAGACCAACTTTTTTAGGATACTAATTGGAAGTATTATGCTCATGAACTGTGAACCGTGACAATGAAGCAGAAATTACAATGAAGCAGCCATTACAGTGAAGCAGCCATTACAATGAAGCAGACATTACAGTAAACTTGTGAAGGGAAAAAATTAATTGATGGCCTGGCAAATTATAAAAATAGAAATGGGGTGCCAAGAGGGTGGTCCACCCCGGGCAGCTATTAGTTCTTTACATGGAGGGATGGTATTTTTTTATGATCTATATGCTTTTTTTCGTGAGAATGTGAGGCACCTTTCTTATCTCCCCGGGGCGCACATCCATTGTTAATTAAGCCTCCGGTCCTCAAACACATACAGTCAATTCTATTATTTGTGTAATCTCCCGCTTATATTTACTGTTCTTGCAATTTTTCATTATTTAGAATCTCAATTTTCAGTTTTGATATTGATATTAGTATTTTTTGAAAGAAATACAAGCCTGCAAAGATGAAGTGGCCTGTCATCTATTTCGGAAAGACACATTTTCTCAGAAAAAAATATCAGTCTTCACTAGCTTTTGGCATCAATCAACTGCAAGGGCGTCTACAAAGGAAAGTGGGGGAGATACTTTCAATCTGAGTTGAGGCGGGGGAGTAATATCCACCCTATGTCGTCCCACCCTTTGGATTTCTCCCGGTACCAAAATTAATTTTGGACATGTAAAAAAAATACAAGAAGCTGATATTGAAAAATCACTGTATTTTATATTTGATGTGCTAAAAAATGAGATGTGCATACTGTATAACAAAATGTGATATTTTTATAGCTATATGTGAAATACTTACCATATGTCTATCAACGTCTTCTGGCTTTGCCAACATCATCAGTGCTTATGCTCCAACACTTTCCTCCAGCTCAGAAGCGAAAGACCAGTTCTATGAAGATCTACATCAAACAATAGCCAGCATACCCAACAATGAAGCAATTTACCTCTTGGGTGACTTCAATGCAAGAGTGGGAAGTGATCACATGCCTGGCCTACATGCCTGGGTCATTTCGGAAGAGGCAGGCTAAATGAAAATGGGCAGAGGTTACTGGAGCTGTGCTGCTTACATGGACTATGTGTAACAAATACCTACTTCAACTGTAAGGCTATTCAACAAGTGTCATGGAGGCATCCCCGCTCCCAACACTGGCACCAATTAGATCTCATAATCACAAGAGGCACACAACTGGCCAGTGTCCTCCTCACACGCAGCTACCATAGCGCAGACTGCGATACAGATCATTCCTTAGTGGCTAGCAAGATAAGGTTACTGCCAAAGAAACTGTATCACACAAAAAGCAAGGGCAAACCACGCATAAGCATCTACTCCACCAATAACCCAGAGAAAACGGAAGAATACAACCATAGACTACAAGAAGCTCTTGAACAAATGCCACCAATACACTATAGAGTCCAAATGGTCACATCTGCCGGACACTATCTATAGCTCAGCTATCACGGCATTTGGCAAGAGAGAACGCAAAAGTGCAGATTGGTTCGAGGCTCACTGGCAGGAAATGAAGCATGTCACTGATGCAAAAAGAAAGGCTCTCTTAGCTTATAATGACAGGCCTTGCCCAGCCACTCTACAAACTCTTAAAAGTGCCAAGAAAAACACCCAGCAGGCAGCTCGCCACTACGCAAACACATATTGGCTCAATCTAAGCTCCAGCATACAGTCAGCTGCTGATAGAGGAGATGCAAAGGCTATGTACGAGAATATAAAACAAGCAACAGGGCCTCGGACCTCCAAGACTGCGCCCTTAATGTCAAAAACAGGGGAACTTATTACTGATCGGGATAAACAACTCAAACGGTGGATTGAGCACTACTTGGAACTATACGCAACAATGAACCATGTCTCAACCGCTGCCCTGCCATGGACGATATCCCAGACCTGCCGGTCATGGATGAGCTTGATACCCTACCCACCCTGGAAGAGCTACGTAGAGCCATCGATTGTCTCGCCTGTGGGAAAGCCCCTGGCAAGGATGGAATTCCACCAGAAGTTCTCAAATGTGGTAAAGAAGTTCTATTACGGCCCTTGCACGATCTCCTTACTATGTGCTGGGAACAGGGACAGCTACCACAAGAGTTGAAAGATGCAAACATTGTTATATTGTACAAGAACAAAGGAGACAATAGTGACTGCAACAACTATCGTTGAATCTCCCTTCTTAGCATAATTGGAAAGGCCTTCGCCCGAGTTGCATTAACAAGCTTGCAGACCCTAGCAGCGCGCGTACTCCCAGAATCGCAATGTGGCTTTCGAGCCGGTAGGTCAACCATAGACATGATCTTCTCTCTGCGCCAGCTGCAGGAGAAATGCAGGGAACAACATATGCCTCTATACATTTCGTTTGTCGACCTCACTAAAGCTTTTGATCTTGTCAGCAGAAGCGGCCTCTTCCAGATCCTAAAAAAATTAGGCTGCCCTGCACGTCTGCTTAACATCATCGAACAGTTCCACGATAACATGCAGGGCACAGTGTGCTATGACGGTGCCACCTCAGAAGCTTTTCCAGTAAGTAGTGGAGTAAAGCAAGGCTGCGTGCTAGCTCCTACCTTATTTGCAATCTTCTTCTCCTTCTTACTCCAGTATGCCTTCAAGAACAACAGCGAGGGGATATACATCCACACTAGAGCTGACGGGAAATTATTCAACATTGCGCGCCTTAGAGCTAAGACCAAAATAAGAAAGGTCATGATACGCGAGCTCTTATTTGCAGATGACGCCGCTTTAGTATCTCACTCAGCAGACGGCCTGCAGAGCCTTGTATCCAGCTTATCCGCTGCCTGCAAAGAGTTTGGCCTGACCATTAGCTTAAAGAAAACCAACATTATGGCTCAGGACGCTGACTCTCTCCCCACTATCTCCATCGACGACTGCGACTTGGATGTTGTTGACAGATTCACATATTTAGGGTCGAACATTTCGAGCACCCTCTCAATGGAGGATGAGATAAGTGGTAGGATAGGGAAGTCCGCAACTGTCATGGCGAGACTGAAGAAAAGAGTCTGGTCCAATGCCAAACTCACAACAAGAACTAAGCTGCAGGTATACCAGGCCTGCGTACTGAGCGCACTCCTCTATGGATGTGAGTCTTGTACCACATATACCAGGCACGAAAAAAGGCCCAATGGCTTCCACCTCAGATGCCTGCGCCGCATCCTTGACATCAAATGGCAAGAAAAAGTCCCCAACACGGATGTCCTGTCTCAAACAAATATGTGCAGCGTTCCAGCCATTTTAATCCAAAGACGCCTCCGCTGGCTTGGGCACGTCAAGCGAATGCAACCTGGTCGCATACCTAAGGACGTGCTGTACAGCGAGCTGGCGACAGGGAAAGGGTCAGTTGGACGGCCTCGTTTCAGATACTTAGACATATGCAAAAGAGACATGAAGGCGGCCAACATCAACATCTCAAATTGGGAGGACCTGGCGGAGGATCGATCCACATGGCGGGGCATTGCGAAGGCAGGATCACTACGTGCCGAGGAGCTCTACGGGGCGGAAGCAGCTGTAAAGAGAGCGCAGAGAAAGGCCAGAAAACACTGCTCCACCGCATTCGTGTTTGGGACATGCAAAAGAGACTGCCACTCGAGGATCGGTCTCACTAGCCACACCAAGAGCTGCAATCAGAAAAGATAAATATATCGTCTCTCGTAGACTGAAAGATGCCATACATATGTGAAAACAATGAAGCAAATGATGGTCAAAAATATTGTGGCAACTGCGGCTAGGCCAGGGGTGGGCAAACTACGGCCCGCGGGCCGCATGCGGCCCGGCATTTGATTTTATGCGGCCCTCTGAGGCATTTATTAATTTTAAAAAACTCTTTGTTTTTAAGTCATATTGTTGAATTTTATAGAATCTCACGTACCGTTATAATTGTTTTTACATTTTGTATCAACATTTTTCTAATTTTCAATTTTTTAAAAACAGTCCTTGACTTTTATCTTGTACTTGTAATTGAAATGCTAAAATGCGATTTTTAATATAGAGAAATGTTTATCGACACGTAAAAATTGTACATAATATACATGCGGCCCCCAAATAGTTTTACATATGTCAATGTGGCCCTCAGCACAACAAGTTGGCCCACCCCTGGGCTAGGCAGTAGAAAACTTGCTTAACTTTTGATAGCATAAGAGATTTCAGAAACAGAGATCAAACACTGTGCTGCTACGATATTTAGAAAAGGGAATGGTGTATTGGATGCCACGGGAATGATGTATTGGATGCCATGGGAATGATGTATTGGATGCCACGGGAATGATGTATTGGATGCCACGGGAATGATGTATTGGATGCCACGGGAAGGATGTATTGGATGCCACGGGAATGATGTATGCAGTTGACAGATTGTTGGATGCTTTCACGGGTGGCAGGGAACAAAGAGGAAGTGGTTGAAATTTTGATGAAATTAAATTTTGATGAAATTAAATTTTGATGAAATTAAATTTTGAAATGTCATGGATTATAGGCCAGTGTTATGACTGATCTGGCAACCGCAGTGGATATTTTGGAGAGCACAGAATGTGTTGGTAGGAGGCAGAGAGCACAAAATGTGTGGGTAGGAGGGAGAGAGCACAGAGTGTGTGGGTAGGAGACAGGCCACACAAGTGTAGATTCAACCTGTGTATTGGAGTGCTACGCGCAAATATAAAAGTTCAGATTTTTCCATGCTACGGCCCGGGAAAAATAACAAATAATAAAATGTGTCGATAGTCGTATGTTAAGTCTGAGCCCTAAAGCAATTGTTGTACCATTTAAGAAAAAAATATTGTTATGTTAGTGACCGCCCAGAGCCAAGCTTCATTTTCACACACCAACCCCCGGCTAGCGAATGACATTTCATTAAATTACGTGCAGTCAATGATCTTCAATTATGACGTCATCATATTATATGTCGTAACAGTAACCACTAATGCAAATTATTTTTAGTGTAGAAAGGGAATATGTGAATCTGCAGCTAGAGCCCTAGATGATTGAAATGAGTTTGACATGTCTGATGCACATGAGACGAAATATATATACATTGTAGAAAAATATAACTTTTTATCATTACATTTTTATTTAAAAAGAATAACTTAAAAAAATTAATACTAACACAGAGAACAAATACCAAATTAAATAGGCCAAATACATTTTTCTTCCATCAAATAAATTTATAGCTAATCCTAAACGAGGCTTATAAAAATAACAGCTTTATTTAAACCCTAGTGAATTTAGGTTGATGGAGCCATTTTATAAGCAATCTTAATATCATTTGGTTCGCTTTGGCCTAGGATTGTGTAAGCCTCAATTTTCGAGATTTCAAAAAATTACGGTCGCGTCCACTGCCTCTGACATTTAAATAACTGGCCTTGTTCAGGTGGCAGATAATATCGATTCATTACCGTATTTGTTGAAGAAATGAGGTTAAAATAAATAAAATAACGGAGTAATAATAAAAGAATTACTGCCACGGTTATGAAATATGAACAGATATGTCAAATTTCTCATTTTAGATAACACAAAAGTAGCTTATTTACAGTAAAATGAACAAAAAATAATTTCAAATTTAAAGAATTTAAGCGTATAAACAACATACATATTATATAAATTTGAGATTATTTAAAGCTTAATTTCACAAATATTTGTTTTATTTCGACAATATTATATAAAAGTGCCAAAATGTGTGTACTCATTTTCTGTACATCGTAAAAGGAATGAATGGTCATTGGTTAAGAAGTCAAATGCCCGGATGATGTTATCTGCTCTCCTATGTTTTCACGGAATCTTACATGGCAATTTTAGAGAGCATGATTGATATAAAATTGTATAATAGATAGCCTTTGGGTAACCCAAATCATCTCTGATTGAGAGTATTTGGCATCATGGTTAGAAAAGAAGAATTATGTGACTGGTTCCAAAACCTCCATCCGTGTAAACGAGTGGATTACATGTGTGGATTGCTGCATATATGCCTCCCTCTTGAACTACGGTTTATCGGATCAGTGCTAGAGGACTTGGCAAAGAAAGATTTCCATTATCTTCGCGATGCCGAAATTAAAGCTAACCAACTAGGAGAATTCGCCAACTTAAATTCCATGTTGTTGACGGACGAAAAATTACGGACTAAAATTATAATCGCTTTAGCACTTTTAAATTCGTCTAACTCGTCATGTGCAGAAAATATTTTTGAAATTTTGGAAAGACAGATTGACAACCTGTTAACTTATGTTCATAGCCACCATTCTAAACAATTAACAGATGAAGTACATTTGATGTTGACAATGGCAATACATCACCCAGCCTTTAAAGCATATCAGAAAACTATACTTGATGATAAGTTAAAAGTATTGGAAAAACAAAATCCTGACTTTTTTTGGGTTAGTATGACAGCTGTCAGTGTGGGCATTGAAAATCGAACATTAATTATTATTGGCAACATTTGTTGAAAAATTTATTTTGTAGGTGTGTGTTATGGTTAATAGTTTGTATTTGGATACATACTAATAGGGTATAGCTTACTACACTATTATTACTGTCTATCCAATCCTAATGTCTAATGCACAAAGCAACAAATTAAACTGAAAGTTAGGGCCTATGCATAATATATTAGTATATTAGGCTTACCAGATATGATTTAAAGAGTTGAAACCAGGACCTCTAGTAGATATCACCAGTGGCGTACCTCGCTATGTATAGAGTGACCTCTCCTGGGTGGTACTTTTGTTTTCACCCAGATTCTAAATAAGATGTTGGGGTCGCAATTATGGGCAGAATCATCAAGGCACACCGATGAGTTTCATGGCCCTGCAAGGTCTTAAAAGCCACATCCTGTGTGTTGGATGTTTGGGGAAAGACTATTGATATTTCTCACTGACACTTGCATCTACTTAGCTATTAATAAATGTCTTTATTTTTTGTTTTTGTTTGTTAGTCCAAAATGGCTTAGACTCAGTAATTTGTTATAGTCATGTGAAGAATACAGACTTATAATTATTAAATTTTATTCTCACTTGTTGGGGTTGGGATTCATAGATGATAGGCTTCAGGCATATCATTTGGCTCAAACTCAAACCATATATTCCAAGGGGCCTCAAATTTACACTGGACACATCAATATTATATTCATCAAGATTAATAAAAAATACATTGTCATACATTCAAACTTAAAAATGTACACATGGCATTTTAGGGTAGTTATAAATAATTATAGCATTTTATACCAACAAAGTTACTGATATTAACAGTGTGTTAAGCAGAAACAATAAATTGACTTTTACTTAACAAAGATTATATAGATAGAACCTAGTCCTAATTTAAATTTTATTAATCTAGTTCTTCATTTTAAATATGAGCAATGAAAACATATGTATCTATCCAAGATTTGTAAATACAGTACAATTTAAAAAATAAAAATGTGATAAAAGTAAAGTGAAAATAATACCATAAATATTTATGATCTTCATAAAAGATATAAAAAGTTACAACACCTTGAGACTTCCAACATGGCTTTTTACCAAAATTAGGTAATTGAACGCTACTGGTACCGCATTTTTTTAACATGGCCGCCATCTTGGTTGACACGACCCGTAAAATTAATAAAACGTTTAAAAATAATGAAAAAACTTCCTAAATGTATCCCTTACCCTAACCTGAACCCTAAATCTATCCCTCACCCTAACCTGAACCCTAAATCTATCCCTCACCCTAACCTGAACCCTAAATCTATCCTACCTAACCTAATGAAATGAGGTACCACAGATGAGCATTAGCCCACAATTATTATCATTTCATTTGGGGATACTCTGCCAACATAGCTACAACAAAAATACTCAGTTAATGATCAAAAATTCTATGACTGGGTACATACAAATAAGTAGGGTCTCACTTTTCATTCTCATACACACAGTACATAAAAACTCCTACTCTGTCCACTCCCCCGACTCCCCCTTCCCTGATGCATAGATAATTTATAGATGTGCCTTAACTAGGGCTGCACCGAAAAGAAAAGTTGCACATTATAGTTTTAGATTCATGGCACTCGCTTAGCTAAATTGGCTGCCAACTATTTGTTGTTTCTTAAATGTAGAAAAATGGCAATGCAGATGATCTGCTGATTAATTGGTGTGAACCTACCCACAACTGCAGCTTACTTTATGGACCCTTTTAGATATTCACATCATGAAATTTGTCATATTCAATAATGCATTGCAAATTTAAATGTTATTTTTAAAACTGCCAAATTTTATTTTTAACACAGCAAGTGTAAATTTAGTTTACTTTGCTGGAAATGTTGAAACTCATAATAAAAGCTTTATTTGTGTTATTACTGATTAAGTCCAGGGCCAGGGTAGTATTATTAGCTATTATTATTAAATTTCATGAATGTATTGAAGCTGAAAGTGCAGTATATCTATCAATATCTAATAATATGTATTGGTTTTTAAAAATTAGACTAGAAAAAAATTAACTTGCCAAATGCAATAAATAAAAAAGCTTTGTTACTATATTACTATAATTATCATGGTAGAAAATTATTTTAGTTGACATTTTTTCATGCTTCATCTTATCCTTTGCATGATTTAACATTATATGTGGATACTAATTTCAAAATATAATGTCTACAGTATGAGAATGAAGCTGATCTGAATCTGCCTTCTAGACCTCTTGACTCTGAAATAAGCCATAATGTATTTCCAACAGACAACCAAACACTCATCTGTGACAAGCCAGAAAAGGGTATTATTACAATTTTTTTATACTGATATGAGTGATCATTCTAATGCATAATCAAGCTATCACTTCTCCATACTTAACTCTAATCTATATTTTGTGAGATATACTATAGGTCACACCAGTGGATAGCTTGCATCCTTAGTTTAGGGGAGTTACATGGCCCTTTTTTATTGTAAATATAATTAATTTTTTTTTTACAAAAGTAAAAAGATTGTCTACAACAACTTATAAACTCAAGCATTATTAGTTAAAAACTAAGTAATCTTTAATAAGTAATAAAAGCTCATTGCCCTTTGTTCGTGCATAAGCGAGAGCAAAGGATTCTGCAACTTTTCGTATAAATGATTGTTCAACACTGAATAACAGTAAGTGAAATTGTGATTGGTTGTAATTGCCTGATATTTCCTTTTAGAGTGCAGAACAGCTGTGTTTAGACAAAAACTTGAACACCAGTAATTCTTTTAATATGATATTTTTTCGTGGTAAATCGGATAGTAAAATTAATTTTAGCAGTGCAAATTGTTATAGAAATTTTTAGTAAAAAAAGTGAGTATTTACGTTAGGTGCATTCATTCTATTCACACCATTATTCAGGGCTGAATTAATCAGTAGTCTCTTTAGTTATTAATGCGTCTTAATATATAATTTAAATTCTAATATTAAGTTAAGTGACAGAATATATATGATAAATCTCTCTATATTTTCATACTTTTACTTTTTTTTCTCGACAGTATCAATTGTATCTATAGAAATTGTAGGTAATAAAGATGTTCCTCATAGCAAAAAAAATGAAATCAGTGTAAAGGAGTACCATATACAAGTAAGTGTGATTTATAATGCCTTATTATATTATATATTAGTCATGCATTTATAAAGAAACTAAATATTAGTCTTTTTACAACAATAAATCCACTGTCAAATTAAAAAATATTCTTGAACTTTGAATGGAATATTTTTGTTTAAATTTTCTATTTTAACAAAAAAATCTTATATTACAGTCAAAATGGTCTAATGGTGAGATTAGAGAAGTTTATATGAAGCCCAAAGCACTACATGATCTACATTTGCAAGTAAGGACAGTTAGTTATCGATTTAATAAATATAATTATTCCTTAAACTAGTCATTTATGAGTCATGATAATTTAAAATCACTTAGTAAAACACTTCATGATCTTTTGGAAATGCCAACATAAAAAAAAAAACACCTCTATTAATTTACACATACATACAAAGGAATTTTCTTTTAATAATTTCAGATTTAACTTTATTTTAGAATATTAAAAATTAGAGAATTCTTATACAGTTAATAAAAAAAAAACAATCCCCTTTTAAAGAGAATTAAACATACCTTTCCATTAAGAAAACTCGCTTTTACATTTTATAGAATAACAAATCATTTACGGTACGTTAAATGTGTCTGCTAGTTTTGTTTGTTTAGTTATAGTATTGATGTGTTGACAGCATTAATTATAGCACATGGTGTAAATACAACTTGCTCCTCCTCAAACATCTTTTAAAAAAAATAGGCCAAGCCTTTTCCTCAGCTGAATTTGTTTTGTTATCAAAATAGATATCCATGAGATTCTCTGCTCTTTCTGTTAGGTGTGATTAAAAACTATCAAACTTGTTCATAATTAGAGAGATGCCTGTAATTTTTTAAAATTTGTTAAAGATAAGTAAAAAAATAAATATTCCTTTATTTTCCTAAATTATTTAATTCCAAATTCATTAAATCGAGTCTTTGGAACAAAAAAAACACCCATTTTGAATATAATATGAATAATATTTACATTGTCCAAGTTGTTTATATATGAAACTCTGTAATATTTTAAACATCTGGCTGTTTATTCTTCATTTATTGTAATGATTCGTCTATTATATTAGACTTGAAATTAGGACTACACAAAAAGAAACTACAGTAATACCTAGAACAATGGGAGATAAGGGTCTAGAACCCGTCACAGATCAGGAGGAATCACGAAAGTTTGTTACGAGTCACTAAAAATGTTCATAAATGCTTATTTTTAGAGTTTAACCCCTAAATACTACCTAATCATACTCCCAAAGCAGTTAATTCCATTTATACTTAGCTTAATACATTACTCCTTAAAGAAAATAAATTGTTGACATAAAACAATCAATCAATAAATGGCTTATACTTAGCTTAATACATTACTCCTTAAAGAAAATAAATTGTTGACATAAAACAATCAATAAATAAATGGTCGACACAAAAATACAGTACAGTACAGCCTAATGGCTATTTGCGACAATAGCACATTTACAGTACAGTATACTATTGTTACCCCTACAGTATACTAATTCATTAGCTGCCGTTTTCTTTTGCACTCGCACGAAGGTAAAATCTAATAATGGATTTCGCTCATATGTGGAATAAAATCCTGAATGCAAATAAGTTAGGTTCCAATGAAAATGTGCAAATCCCGTGATTCGAATGCAAGAGCTATTACTATTGAGGTATAGGTAATACTGTATTCTGATTTTTTTTTTTAATCAGGTTCAATTTTTTAAAATCTTTTTTTTTTCAATAGAAAATTTTGATCAAACATCAAAACGTAAAAAAGTAATAAGAAAAACACATTTATATCCATGGCTAATATTTATTGAAATTAAGTGGTCTTTACCAATAATTTCTTTTCAGTTACTTAATCAGTTGCCCGAAGAAAAGAAAAAACGCAAGTTATTACCATACTACCCTGGAAAAGGTTTGTAAAATTATTACATTTCTTTAAATTCTTAAAAATCGGGGAAACATTTCATAAAAATTTGTGATGATAGTGATAGACTTAAGGAGGACACCACCCCCCCAACAAAACAAACCCATCAGAATGTTGTACTCAATTTTTAAGTTGTAATGGTTGATTGTTGTCACAAAATGGAGTTTTTTGTTATAGATCCTTCCAGGTTGTGCACAAGATGATGCCGGATGAAATCATTGGTCATCCCTTTATCAATAATTAAAACAATTATATATAAGTATAAGTTAATGTCACCATGTAACGCCGAGTTAAATAGCACACATTATAAAATTGCGATAATTGCATCATACAGCATGTTCAATAGCTGCAAACACTCAAATTCCTGCTATAAATGTGTTTCATAAAAACAAAATAATTATATTAATTTTGTTTTATTTTACTAAAATCAGATTAAATGTGATAAAATAAATATGCTTATATGTAAATATATGTAATCTTTAATATGTAAGTATCATATTCTAAAATAAAAACACATTTGATATGATAATTAAAGAATTATTCTAAGTATTTATCTGAATGTTTAGAGTTAAAATATTTTTAGACAATTCTAGACAGCGAAATTATGAAATCACGAAATTGTTGGGTTTTCCCTTAGTGCCTAGTAAAAAGAGATTAGCACAATACTATCATCTGTGTATTACTATTATTAATTTTAAAGCAAATTTAATTTTAAAATTATAATAGTTAATAGGATTCAGCTCAAGGTGAGATTGTATTTTAAATAAAAGGCATTCTATTATAACTAAACCTTAAGTAAAAATGTATTTTTACAGCGTATTATTATAGCGTATTAGGCACTTCCATAACCACCAGGAAAACCTGAAAATAGCTTTTATTAATGCTAAAAAAATATTTGGCTGTTGGGGGAGGGGCACGATTATTTTTTTTAATTTTTCCCCAAGCAGAACAAGTTAGGCCACAGAATGGGTGGGTGCATTTGATGAGTGAGTAATATCACACAGTTCAAATAGGCTACACACAAATTAGTAAATAGATAGTATCCTTCAAAATTCAATGAAGATGGAAAGAGGAAAAAGTGGGTTCAAATTCTTTGAAACTAGGGATATGGTAATTTTTCCATACATACAATTCTGGGGCAAGAATAAGGGGTGGGCACATATTTATGAGGATAACAATATGTTTAAAATAAAAAGGTTTAAAATAAAAATATATTGTAAACATTCTGTGGAAATACATTTAAAATCTTATAGAACGAGAAATGGGACATTTTTATGTTAACAATATCTAAGAACCCAATCATTTTACAAGCGTGAAAATTAAATCTATAAAAATATATACATCTTTTATATATTTTCCCGAAAATACAGTTTAGGGTGGTTAAGATTTTCAGGAAATACAGTCCAGATATTCTTCTTTAAACATAAGAATTCTTTTTGTTAATGATTTTTTCTATAGTATAGTTCAGGTGTGAAGATGAGATTGGATACATTTTTAATGAAGATACCAATATTAAAAATCTGTTAATGTTACAAACATTTAAAAATGATACAAAGATTTATTTTTTTAAATTACAGAATATGTTTTTACAATTTTTAGAAAATATGTTTTCATTGTAAATGAGGGGTATTAAAAGGGGATGGGTAGGCCTATATAATGTAAGGACAAAAAACATCTCTAAAACCAATGACGTTAGAAACGTAGACATATATATATATATATATATATATATAGTGTAAAAATAATTAGTCTGCAGAAAACATGTCACGATGCAAGAAGCACTGTCCCCTCCTATCATATCTATTGAGGACCATAATCTGTCAGTTGTTGAGCATTTAACATACCTTGGATCCAATATTTCTAGTTCTCTCTCCATTGATCAAGAGATAAACATCAGGATTGCAAAAGCAGCAGCAACTATGGCTAAACTGAATAAGCGGGTGTGGAATAATCTCAATCAAACTGATAAAACAAAACTAAGTGTTTATCAGGCATGCATGCTTAATATGGACGTTTGCAAAAGGAGCATGAGGGAAGCCAACATTGAAATCAACAAATGGAAGACCATTGCTGAACGTGTATAACGGAGCCAAAAAGGCAGAAGATGCGCGAAACGAAACCCTTGCAACAAAAAGAACAACACAGAAGGCCAAATCTAACCAGGAATCAATATTCTCCTGCGAGAAATACAATCGAGATTGTCATTCCAGGATTAGCCTAGTTAGCCACTCGGGGAAGTGTAGGCCTACATAGCTACTCCATCGTCTCGCGAAGACGGAAGATGCCATATTAATATATATATATATATTATATAGATACTTTAAAAAAAAATACAGAAAGTCTGAATTACCGATTCATAAATATAAACCTCTAGGGCATTGCAAATTGTGATATTTTATTGAGGATTACAACATCAGAACCCCATTTAGTTACATGCATAAAAATAGGATTTATAGATGAGACTTTGTAATAGCAGGAGAAAGTAGCACTTTTTGCCTTCCAATATTATCTCGGTAAAACCTGATCATATCTTGTAGTGTAAAAATAAATCAATCTATTTAAATAATAAAACTTCTTATCTTTTTAACAAATAATTTAATTCGGTGGGTTATGCAGAAAAACCTAGATCATTTTTGTTGATCCTTCATTTTTGTTGATCCTTCAATTTTGTGTTCAGTTTTTATTTTTTTTAAAACTTGTTAATCTGCAATTTAGTCTAGGAGGTCAAATAAAATAGCAAGGATAAATGGACATTCATTTATAGAAGAGTATCAGTCTTGCCAACATAAAAACTTAAATATTGAAAGTCCATTTAATGAGGGGAAAAGAATTATCATTTTATTGAAAGTTAATAAACCAATTTAAAAGAAAACTATAAGCATAAGAAATAAGTTGTAAAATTATCTTTTCAATAAATATGAAATTGTAGATCTCAAAATACTTAACTTATTTTCAAATTTGGCTTAATTTGTGAATTTTGATCTATTTAGCAAACAAAGATGAGTTACCAGAAAAACAGATGCAAACAGCTAATGAATATCTCAGGTTAGTGATGAATGAAAAATATCTGTACACATGCCCTATTTACATAAAGTATTATGATCGTCGAAAAGTTGATATTTATTCAAAAAATCTTCAGGAAAGATCAGACTTTGAATTTTTCTCTTGGCTAATTCCCACATTTTATAACCTCTTTTCAACAGAAAAATGGCAAAGGTCTTAAGCCAGATCCCTGATTGTGAAGTATTTACAGAACCATTTAGACGTGGAACACTAGTCAACCAGCCCTCGAGTATAGCAAGCACTTCATCAAATGTGCCACAGCAGCATAAGCCTTTTATATACCAAACAAGTCCTCCATTTGGAGGTTAGTCCTTTATTTATGTTAAATTGATCTATTTTTCAGTTGAAATATTTAATTTAAATCTGCCTCTTATTTCATTATACATGTTTAATCTTTTTTCTAAAAAACATTATTTTTCTTTCTACAGATCATCCTACTCAATTAAATGATCACAATCACAGACAGAATCCACTCAGGTAAACTTATAGAAATACACCCTGCATCATCTGGACTTTTGCCCCTCATTTTCTTTTCCCACACGTTCTCAATAAATATACAGCCTATTTGTTTTTTAGGTGGCCTAATCACATTTTCCAACTATATAATTAAGAATATGCTTTGAGCATTTCTAATTTTCTTCTGAGCGCTAGTTGGTTTGTCCCTGACCAAGTGCAAGAAAAAAAGATTTTTTAAGCATTCAAGTAATCCACATTTTATTAAGTTATTTTGTCTTTAAATAAGTTTTAATAAATTGCTTACACACATTTTAACCCATTATTCATTAATTAAAACTCTTTCTGTCCAGAATGTTCAACAACTTCCCACCAACGCAAAGCTCACCAGGTCCATCACAGCTGTCCTCCACGACTAACTCACCTTCCAACTCGAGGACATCATCTCCTGTGCCTCAGAATCCATCTGCACAAAGCCGTTTCAAGATGGGTCCTATTGGGAGTGTGGAAATGGTTCATTCCATCCGACCTTCTAACATTGAGCTCTCACTTAATCAGCTTCTTCTCTTACTCAACTTAGAGAAGTATTTTGACAATCTAAAAGAATTCTCAATAAAGCAGGTAAGCTGAACAACTAGACATGTTTTAAAGAATTCTTAGTCATTTATAACTTAGCTGATAAAGATAAGTTTAATTTAAATTGCAAATTTTATAAATGAAAAATGCAGTTCGTTTGCAATAAAAAATTTTTTTTATGGATGCCCTGATTTCACCATATAAATAATAAAACCCTTGAGCCCAGATACAGATATGATGCACTATGCAACTAAACATATTATTAATTCTAAGTTTAAAACCGAAAGGAAGTAATTAAATGGTAATTGAGGCGTCAAAATATTGTTTTCTTCTCTTGCAGGTCATTCAAATGTCTACAGAAGACTTTGCCAAAGCTGGTCTACCAGCAGATGCTCAGGACAGATTGAGGAAGAAACTGGACAAACTGAAGTATGTTCTTTAAAAAAAATTTGTCACAAAAGTTTTAACATAAGTTAGTTAATTTCCAACTCTTGGCTTTCTTCTAGTAAAGGTAGAAGAGAAATATTAATAATTAAGATGTTTTTAATGTTATCATGGAAAGTGTTTTTCTGCTAGCAGAATTTTTCTACACTGAGAATAGGATATGATTAACATGTGTCTTGTTGTGGGGGAAAAATACCTTGTAATTAATGTTGTTATCCACAGAAAAAATCTTAATATGAGGTGTCACACTACAGAGTGTGCCATTAAGTTTTAAATTTCTATGAATATATTATTGTACAATATTTGAATATTTTATTGCAGGCAAACTCTTGACAGTAATGGGATCACTGAATCTCTTAGCAGGACTTCATTCCCAGAGTCTCCAATGTATCAAATTAATTGTCTTCCACCTGGAAGTCCGATGTACATGACCCAGCAGTATTGCTCTATATTCCACCCCACACCAGCCTACACCCCCCAGCCCATAGGACTGCTTCAGTCTCCTCCAGGACACTATCAACCAGGTGAAATTTCTCCTGCCAACACAGAAGCCATGAGCCCTCCACCCAGTCCCTTGCAAGTGTCAGGTTTAGCAGCTGACCACATGCAGGTTCACCCCATAGGCCATGTGCCCTTAGCTGCTGGACCTGCATCCCTTATGTCATCTCCAGCAGCAATAGTAGCAGCATCTTTAGGAGTTTCAGATGTAAAAATCTTAAAGCAGCCATGGTCTCAAGCAATGGATAGCTCAGGTTCTGAAGAAGACAGAGGTAAAACTATGTTGTCATGTCAAGTAATACAGTTTTATCCTATGCTGCACCTGACTGGCTACTTTTTTATTAGAATTTACTTTACTATCATTTATAGCATAATAATAAGGACTAAAAAAATATCTCCTGCACAGCATAAGATATTTTCTATGAAGTGTATTATTTCAATCTTCCAAATTATGGTTTTACCATAAAACAAATGATTTTATCAATGTTCATGACAACTTATCCTGGCATTTTATAAACATTATCTGGTTCTGAATAAATGTCCTCTTAAGGTTCTAAAGAACATGGTTAAAGGTGCCAGGTTGATCATTCCATCTTGACTGGGGATTTGCGTTACCTGTCGAGCACATTACCTCTTAAAGTCTAATTAAAGATGAACACACTTAAAATGTGGAAAACATAAATCAGCTGCCATATAATCTTCCTTTATCCTCTGTATAAGTACACTCAGTTTATCTTACTTGCACCATGTGCTGTGAAGGTTATCTAAACTTTAAAAACGAATTACAATTATTTTCACCCCGTTACCTGATGTGAGATTATTTTTAGTACATTAATGAATTTATATATGAATGGGCACATAATTTAAATGTTCAATTTTTTCATTGAAAAAAGAAAATCAGTTTGAAAGAAATTGATGCTTTTGCTTTATTTAAAAATAAAATTGTATTGCAGGGGCTAATAAAATAAAGGGTAGAGGAAGACCCCAACAGAGTCAATCACTTCCCCAAATCAGCCAGTCTGCTGTTACAGTATCTGCTTCTGATGAATCTAAGATGTCTGCCCTGCCAAATTCACTTTCAGTTCCTCACACGCATCCACCTCTTATCAACACAGAGCAAAGGACAGACACCCCTCCACCATCTATCCACTCATTACCTACAGCCATTGTTAATGGGTATGCATCAGACCCATCACCACATCAGTTGCAAGGACCTCCGCCTCCTCTCAGGGGGATTTACCCTGCCTTGCGTTTTAAAACTCCGCAGCCAACACACACTGGACAAAAAAATTTAATCCCGATGCCCATGTCATTTGGTATGCATCCTCCGCAAGGCATTGGTAAAAACAGTGGATCTGTGGGGCCAATGCACCCTCCTCTACATCCTATCCATTCCTTTATCAATACACAGACTGGTGTACCTTCAAACCAACTTATGATGCTGTCACAAACTCTTCAGTCAAACTCGCTTCCACTGGGTCCACAGTCGCAGCAGTCGACTTTATCTGAAAGTGCTAATGTTCTGTATTACGTTCCCTTGCAACCAAATATCCTTACATCTATAGCCAACTCTTCAGCTGCTATCACAACTACTCAGTCCCACCTAACCGGCCAGCCCCACAGCCATTCCCCTGCTCCAGCAGCAAATTCGGGTGCTGAGCAGGTGCAGGGGGCACCGGTGATTGTTAGTTCAGAATTAGTGGACTCGGGCAGATCGGATGGGTCTTGTTTAACTCCACCAAGTCACACGCCACCACACCACAATATTCTCAAGTCTCAAAGTAATGCAAGTGGACCTGACTCTGGAACTCCAAGTCCACCTCTTCCGCTTCCATCAAGCACCAAACAGCCAGGTTTATACTATTATGTAGTTCCTCATCAGCAGAATAATGGATATGTATCCCACATGCCACCGCTTTACCACCATATCCAGCAAAACCCACAACCTCCACCACAGCCTTTGCCAAATGGAGTAGCCCCAGAGATGTATTGGCCAGGCCACCGCTTCCCAGGTCAGATGGCCCCTGGAGTGTGGCCCCCTTTTCTTTATGGAAATAGCGTATACCCACCTTATAATCCTTCTGTCAATCCAACTGTGACTACCAACAGTTCAAGTATGCAAACTAACACATCAAATCAAGCCCCACCCAGTGTAGTGGCTAGCACAAAAAGTTTGTGCTACAACTGTGGTCATGTAGGTCACAAGGCCTCGCATTGTGAAGAGAATACAATGGAGAACATGTCAAGTAAGTTAGTTTAAAAAAAAACTATTATATCTTTAAGGCACATACAATTGCTAACAAACCCTTAATTTACACCACCAAAGCCTCATTTCAATCTATTGTGTACATTTTAAAAGTATTTTTATAATGTGGTTGTCCAGTTCAATTCTGAGCTACTGTTTAAGAATTGTTGAAATTTCCCTTTCTTTTGCTCAGTTAATTACATTGTTTTCTTGTCTCTGCCACAGATACATTTCGTCTAAATATAAAGCCCCCAGACTACAAACCCAAGTCAGATTCAGAATGACCCAGGCTTACAGAGGGTCATGGAATGGTTCAAGCATGAATGGAGCTTCTTACTGACACAGCTCTGATAAGGCATTTCCTTCTTTCAACCACGACCTTTGAAAACTGTGGCTTCTTCCTGTCAGTTCAAATTCATGTGATAAAAACAAGAATATGCTCAAAGACAATTTGTAATGGACTTTGATCAGGAATTGTATAGCTAACTGAATGAGTGCTCTTTGGTTATATTAACCGCTAACCACATGCATTAACCAAGTGTGTGCTGGTCATGTTTTGCTAAATGTAGTACAAATTTCAATTACATATTTATAACTATGATGGCTTGTGATGCTTTGGATACAAGTACAAGAATCATCTAATTTAAATAGCCCTGGTTGTTTTTGTTGTTGAAATAATGTTTTTAATCCTCATTCTCAAATCAGTGGGCAAAGGTGTTTTAAAAATAAAATGAAGCAGAATTACTACATTTTAAAATCTCATTTTTTTGCAGCCGTAGAAGTATAGTCATTATTATAATGATTTACTTTATTGTGCTTAATGTTTTAATTAGGAATATTAAACAGGTTTTAATACATCTTTATTAATATCAGATTTCAAAGGTTGAAGATGCTTCGATATTGCTGGCTCTTAATGGTCTATTTTATAAATTATTATTTTAGTTTGTCATGCATGTAATGTAAGCTGTATTGTTTTGAACAATTTAAAAAAAAAAGATAACCATGTAGATTTGCACTGTGCATACTAAACTAATATGTTTATTTTATTGGTTTTGAATATATTATTTCCCTTTAAAAAAAAATAAAATTCATAAAATAAAAATGTTTTTAATGGGAGTCAATATCAGTCTTCTGTTATATTAAGATTAAAATTTTCAAAATACTACTCTAATTCCCTCCCAGAAATTAATTAGCCCAAAAAATACCGGTCTTGTTTATCACTGACAATTTTTGTAAATAGATGATTTGTATATGTGTGCATTTGTTTGTATAAAGCTGCAGTGATTATTAGTCATGTGTTGTTTTTTTTTTACATTTCCAAGAATACCGTTTTCAGTTTTGCGTTAAAATTTTTGAAAATTTACAGAGAGCATAATTTTAAAACTTCAATGGTTTAAAGAATGATGTTCACATCAACAAATTGTGGTCATGTTTTTAAATGGATTATCTTAATATGTTATTTCAACACAATGTTTAGAAGATTAAAAAAAAAAATATTTATTATCATTCTTTAAAGTATTTCAATAATCTGTTTTTCCTCTAACCATAGGGTCAAATCTTTAGACCAGTGGTTTATTGTACTAAGTACTTCGGTTATCTTTAACGAAATAGCACCATTATTTATATATAACCTTTTTAAATTTAAGTCTTAATTTTAAAAACATTTTTAAAGGGACTGGCTACTCGAATAGATTGCTTAAACAAAACCTGTGGCAATATTGAATAAGCAGCTGTTTAAACTAGTATTTCAATTGTACAAATATTATTTGTTGCCGTTTCTAGGAATTTAACAAAAGGTAAAGAATGTATTTTGTTTTTTAATTTTATTTTTTTTTAAATGCATGTAACTTATTAGCCATTCAACAATGTGGACCTTGGTTTGCTTTCACTTTATGTTGAATAGTAATTTTATAAAATTTAATGTGATTATGTTATATTATACACATAATTTTTTTTCCATCTGGTTTTGGTTCTACACTTGAATTAAGTGGCAGTCAGGTCATCACAAGCATTTCTGACACATTTTTTCAAAGAATTGTGTGCTTGCATATTTAATTTCACCCTTTTTTCCTTTACAAAATTCAAGCATCCCACATGAAAATAACACATTAAAAAATATGATGGATGATAAATAAACAAATTAGTTTGATAACAACTTTTGACTCAAATTAATTTTTTAAAAAAAATACATAACAACATTGCATGTAGTTAACTTCTTTTATTTTGTTATCGATTTTATGAACTTTTTGAAGAATACATCACACACACGCACTCATAATTTAATCAGCAAAATTTGACCATATGTTATGCACATTTCAAGCAGTGTGTTTTACAATTTAAAAATGTGTCTTGTTTTATTTTTAATGCACTTATTAAGATTTTTTTGCAATTTCTAAAAAAAGGTTTTTGAACTTGGTATTGTCTGGTTTATTTTGTATGATCTAGTTTAACTTGCTTTTAGGCAGTTCAGTCTTTTCATATGTGTCAGTGTTTATTTAGCAGTCATTAATACATTAAAAATCTAATTAAATTACTTGTCCATCGTTTAAAACAAAGTAACTTTAATAGCAGAATCCAGGAATGGCTTTTGAAACAATAGGAAAATATTTACGGTTAGATAATCTGTCTTGAGCTCTCTTAATAATTAATTCTCTAAATATTTTAATGAAATGCTTCATTTATCAGGATAAGGGGAAAATTAAATGTTGGTAAATAAAATTTTGATAGCTGGAGGTCAATGTCAGAAATCAGTCTTTGTTTCCTGACCATTAAAACTTCAAAAACAAACAACAAACTTAAAACGTTTTGTATAATTCTCTATAAATTCAAATTATAAAAAGCACTGTAAACACATTTCTAAAAAAATTGTTTATACAGACGCAACTGTTTTTCTGATTTAAAAAAAAAAAAAAAGGCTAAATATTGATATGTAAGGTTGCCAGGTTTTGTTTTTTCCCCAAAACTTTAATATTTTTAAAAAGTTTTTCAGTGGCTATAAAAGTGAGCCTTTTTATAATTTATAATTCTCCTGGAAATCTTCAGTTTTGTGTGTGTGGAATAATCGTTTTTAAAAATAAAAATGTTTAGCAAACCATTTATATATGAGGTATGAAATTTGTATCTAACTCCACATTTAAAACAATTACACCTTGCATGGATCACTATTGTAGGGCAGAAATTTTCAACTCTAATGGAAAGGGTAGGCTCTTGCATCACAATAAATTTAAAAAAAAATCAACTCTGAAATTTTAAAGAGAATGTTTTAAATAAATAATGAATGTGCGGTTATTAATATATAAATATGTAGGAAACTGTAGGCAGGGACAGATTGAGAAAGCAAATGTGCACATGACACCTGTAGTTATATATTTTTCTGATACTTAAGAAAATACGTAAAATAAAATTTTAAATTATTCTGTATTCACTATTTTAATAGAAGCATGTTATGGCACTAAAACATTTAAAGAGCCAAAGGTTGCCGTCTACTAACGTATGCCATTTGGAATAGTCATTCACAATTTATTTGAACTAATGGAGACTTTTTGTTTTTGAAAAAGCTATTATTTTAAAGAGATAGTGTATATTCTGTTTTTAATAACTCATACATGTACTGTAAATTAACTTTTTAAAAATATAATTAAAAGTTTAAAAGGTAATTAAGAATTATTGTTACTAGTCTTGTTTGACATTTTCAAATGCTGGCCTATCCGTCCTATTGTAGGCGTTTCTCTTTTTGCATTGTTCCAGTTTGTTAAAACTATTTCTATATATCTAGATGAAGTAAATTCATCTTGAAGAAGGGTTTTGAGAATAAAAGATATCACTTTAGCATTACCTTTCCAGAATTACTTTTGACATAGAGGTTTGAAAAAAGAAGGGAAAAAAATGGTCTAAACTAATTCTAACTTAACAAACCAAAATTTGGTGGGTTTTTAGTAAAGTTGCATGATTGTTTCCTGTATGTATTTTGTAAAATTATCACAGAATATAAAACATTGTGTCTATATCCTGACGTTATAATAAAAAGAATCTGAAAACGGGAAATGTAGATATTAAGGAGGACATATTTTTTACAAACAAAGCAACTTGAATCTATCTTCATTATTTGAGCCTGTAACTGTAAGTGCTATTTGTGACTACTAAGTTAACACACTGTATTATTACAAATTTTAAAAAATCTGTCTAATATAATTCACATTGTAAAGATGTATATTATTATTATTTATTGATTAGTGACAATGAAATTTAAATTTCTCTTCCTTTCCACAAATTAAAACCTTCAAGTTGTGTGATAAATGATTTTGCTTCCTGCTGTAAATTTGAAATATAAATATTTTAATTTCAGTGAGCTCATTATATTAATTATTATTAAGTCTTGTCTGGTCCACATTTATTGAATCATTCACATTTTCCATACATTTATTCAACAGAATTTTTTTTTTTAAAGTATAGAAATAAATACTTTAAAAACATGGTTGTTTTAAATAAAATTGAACACTTTTAAACTCTCCAACACTGCATGTCAGAATTAGTTGAATGAATATGCTGTGAACAATTCCTTTTGAACCGTGTATGGACAGGACACATGTTAACTGTATATCTTATTCCAAACATTCTTTGTCTATTTTGAAATCAAGTCATCATACAGTTTGAATTTAGACTGAAGACAACTTTGTGAAATATGGACAATGTAAACCAATTTTTGTTAAAAACATGAACTTAAAATGAGTAAATGAAAAGCAAAGGTCATTATTAGTGTATTGTTGTGACATGCTTCTTGTAAAAAAATCCTTTGCTATTGGTGTGCAGTGTTATTTTTCAAATTACTTTTAGGGTGGTTTAACATGGGCTGTAATTTGTTTGAAACAATGCTACATTTCAAATTGTATCATCTGCGTTCAATTGTCCACAATGAGGAGAAAGCAAAGAAAAACAATAAAAGCATAAGAGTTTGTTGTACCAGGTACATTAAATTATTGAATAAGTTCTACCATATGTTGCTAACTTGTTGACATAATTTGGTCCAGGGGCATTTGTTGCTGTTTATAAAGTGATATATCTAAACATTTTTAAAAATATGTGTCTCCTATTATGACTGAATTAAAGATCTTTCTAAAAAAATTAGATAAAAAAATAGCACTTAATAGTTTTTCCTTACTAAATCATGAAATGATTGGCTCTAGCTATTGTTTCAATACAATCAATCCAACTTCCAAAGCAATGGTCTGGTGGCAATGCTAATATTGATTGTGATCATAAAGGATTCTTTAAATATATTCAATAAATATTCACTGGATGTTCAGTGATAAAGGCGGGAATGATTGTTAAGTATGCAGAGTACTAAATCATCATAAGGCTTTACATTAAATTATTTAAAGTAAATAGATTTGTACTTAAGACATTTTGTTGGCAAAGCTTTGAAGATGAAGATAATTTAAAAATTGATGCCACCCATTGTAGAATATCATTTGTTCAGATGTACATGTCACCCTGATTTTTGCACAGTATGGTTGTATTTATGTAATCATCTGAGAGTCAAGCTCCAATTCACACCTCAATCACAGAGTATTACTTGTATTTATTTTGTATTAAAGGGTGTTCTCTAGATATCATATATCCATGTTGCATTTCTCATGAACCTGCTTGTAAATAGACATTTTTTATTGTTTAATAATGTCCATTATATACATCATGAAATGGTAAACAAATTTTAAGTAAAATATGCTTCAAATTTAAAAAAAATTAAGGAAAAAATTAAAACTTGTTCATGTAAGTTGTCATGACAAAAAAAAATACAATTAAAAAAACCCATCTCTTTGTCTGTGTTGAATATTTTTGGATAGGTGTGTTATCTCTCTGTTAGATGCATCCAGGACAGATGTGTTGTCTGTAGGGTACATCAAGACTGGTGTGGTGTGTATGTTGGCAATTCAGGACAGGTGTGTTGTCTATTTTTTTAAGTACAACTAATTAATTCAGATTGTTTTGAACCATGTGGAATCAATTCTAGTGGTCCTCAATTTAAACTCCATATCTATATTCAATTTTTTTGGCATAAATTTAAAATATTAATCTTCACATTCATTAATACTTAAATTCTGTTATAAGTTATATTGTTAGGACGCCCCACAGAATTATGTGGGATGCACGATTTGAACAACTTCTGTTGAACAATACTACAGAGCCAGAACACTATCATTTCTAAACAGAGACCTGCATTGAGATCTTTATTTTTAGTTCTTAATGTTTTGTCTGGTCTGCTGAATAACTTACCTGTACCCCTAAATAAGAATAGGACTATGTAAGAGTGATATTTTTTTTAAATGTATAAAGTGAAATGTGTGTGACTAATTTTATGAGATTTGCACCACAAGCTTAGCAACACACTAGTCTACAATCAAAGGTTCTTTCGCTTTCCTATCCTTTAATACAACTAATATATGAATTAAAACCAGACTGCAATATCAAATTTTTTACCCACCGTTTAGACACAATGAATACAATAGACAACTAATAACTCACAATAGTATCATTTCATTCACGTTATCCATACAAAGAAAAAAAACTGAAATATAATCACAGTAAATTTTATTTCCCTTTGCGCTTATTCAACCTTCTATGACCTTCATTGGGATTTCTTTTTGACCACTGCCGTCCATTTATGCCTAACTGGGCAGCCCGGCTAGTGACATCATTTATACTGAAAGGACTCATATCTGCAATAATGTCCTGTGACAAAATGTCTACTTTCATGAGTGACTTCTTTGATGGCCTCTGATCAGGTAATGGCTGATCAGCACAGAGTATTGGATTTACTGCATGCTTGCCACCTTGAGGTTTAGGTAGAGAGTACTGGAGGATAAAGAAGCAAAATGTTGTATTCCTTTAATATATATAAGTAGCTTTGTTAAGAAAAAAGATAACTAGCATGAGCGTTGTTAAATCACTGAAATTCCAGGCAGTTTAAAAAAAAAAAAGTAAATATTAAATTAATGGCCAAATCAGCTTTCTCTATTAACTTTGAGGTATTTTTTTTTTTTTCCCCCTAAACTCTCATTCAACCTTTGCGATGAAATTTTCAAAGAAACCTGTGCAAAGATTAACAAAATTTTAAAACTAATGTGCAAAAAAAAGGCTAAATGAGCAATAATTAAATGGCTACCGGTACCATAAACGGCAAAAAATTTGCAGTAAAATATGCTGCCGGTACTTAAAAGTTAAATTTGTATGATATATATGCGCACGCAAGCAATTTTTTATGAAAACTTTATATCCACACCTAACAACAACAAAATTTACTTTGCACCCATTCAGTTGCATTCTAACATATTTACTTTCTTTGTAAATTTATAACAGCAACTTTTAAAGGAAAATAGCTTCTATAATGTCAGATTTTTGTCACAATTTGAGTTTCTTTACAGATGACAACCGCTAGCAATTTTGTCTAAAATGGACTCTTAATGATTAATTTGATAGAAATTTAGATGTAATTATGTTAATTCATCGGTTAATTATGCTAACTCTAGTAATTCGGATTCCTGAATCGTCATTTAAGTACAGCAAAATAAATATTGTCAGTCTTGACAAAGTTATTGAGTTTACCATCTTGTACTTC
This sequence comes from Omphiscola glabra, assembly GCA_964017045.1. NCBI lineage: Eukaryota > Metazoa > Mollusca > Gastropoda > Lymnaeidae > Omphiscola > Omphiscola glabra. The sequence goes on from OZ024800.1 coordinate 4,987,496, forward strand.
TAACCTTATGTTTCACCATTCTGGGGGGAAAAGACATGTTATGGAACAGACTACAGCCGCTTTGAAAGGACTTTTTTCAAACAAACAGGCATTCACATAAAATGTGGATGTTAATATATGCATCAATATACTGTGCAAACCATCGCTTATATCAGCATAATCAATGAAAACTTGCAAACATTATGGTCTGCATAAAAATAAATTTGTTCTTGGTCTCTTACTTTCATTCCCTTGGTGCGTATGGTATATTTCTTGGCCAGCCAGTACCTGATGGACCCATCCTTCTCTATGGTAGTAGACAATCTTTTTAAGGTTCTGTTGCCACAGTGAGGACAAAATAATTTAGAAGTATCTTTCGTAATTCTGAAATAATGGAGGAAAAAGAACATCTGTAACAGATTTGAAATAGAGCAACTTATAAGAATGTCAGGGGTATACGCGATCACTGTCAGGGGTATACGGGATTACTGTCAGGGGTATACAAGATCACTGTCAGGGGCATATGAGATCACTGTCAGGGGCATACGAGATCACGACCTGTTTAAATTGATTATAAATAACACAGGGTTAAGAAAGTGATAAAATATTCTAGGAGATGATACAGACATTGAATAATCTGATAGCTTATTTTTTAATGTAGATCAGTTGCAACATTGAAGTGACACCTCCCTTCCTTTTCCAAAAACACAATGCTTATAATGGAAGAGATGTTTGAAAGAAGCGGTGCAGAATATGCTTATAATGGGAGCAATATTTGCAAGAATCTTATATCGGCAAATTGCTTTTAATGGGAGCAATATTTGCAAGAATCTTACATCTGCAAATTGTTTATAATGGGAGCAATATTAACATTGGCAAATTGCTTATAATGGGAGCAATGTTTGCAAGAATCTTACATTGGCAAAATGCTTATAATGGGAGCAATATTTGCAAGAATCTTACATTGGCAAATTGCTTATAATGGGAGCAATGTTTACATTGGCAAATTGCTCAAAATGGGAGCAATATTTGCAAGAATCTTACATTGGCAAATTGCTTTTAATGGGAGCAATTTTTGCAAGAATCTTACATTGGCAAATTGCTTATAATGGGAGCAATGTTTACATTGGCAAATTGCTCACAATGGGAGCAATATTTGCAAGAATCTTACATTGGCAAATTGCTTTTAATGGGAGCAATTTTTGCAAGAATTTTACATCTGCAAATTGCTCATAATGGGAGCAATGTTTGTAGTGGTATTTTTCAGTTACATGTACTGTAAAGAAGGACTGAAATTTTAACTTTAAAGTTTAGGGGAATTAATGGAAAAGTCATCAGGTGAAACACAATCAGGACATCAGCACATGCAGTCACTAAGTTTTATGAATAAAATTAGAAATAAACTACGCTTAAAGAATGATTTGTTTGGCCCGAAGTTTATAAGCAGCAGATGTGTACCTCATGCATCCAAAACACCTGAGGACATAACTCTTGGCTTTTGTGATCAGCATACCATCCACGGAGAGGATATTCAGTCCCATTTGGATCAACACATTCTAGGAGAGACAACAGTAAGAAATACAAATGTAATCAAATGTATACAACAAGATTCAAATATAGAAAAGATAAATAAATGAAATATTGTTAAATAAGAAATAATATGGTTGTCAAGGGTAACCATATAAATAATATGGTTGTCAAGGGTAACCATATAAATAATATGGTTGTCAAGGGTAACCATATAAATAATATGGTTGTCAAGGGTAACCATAGAAATAATATGGTTGTCAAGGGTAACCATAGAAATAATATGGTTATCTAGGGTGGACATAGTAATAATATGGTTGTTAAGGGTAACCATAAGTTAAAACAAGAGCATCAACAGACCTGTTTACCCTTACGATTTTGGCGTACAATGTACGATTTTGATGTGTATACATTAGATATACTGAGTGTTTTTTTACTATTAAGATAATGTATTGAACGATTTTGTGATGAAATTGTACGATTTTAAGATTTTGAGGGTAAACAGGTCTGCATCAATACTGCTTCTTTGCTCTTTATGATGTTATTATTAGCATTTGTTTTAAGCATGTCACAAAATGATTCCAGGGCTGATACTATTTGTATAGAATCTAATCCCTAAAACTCTGCACATAGTACAATTTTAATAAGGAGAAGCATCCAGCAATGTGTGCAGCCGGAGGATTAATCACTGAGTTGTTTTCAATATTTTGACTTAATTTTATTAAATAAGTAAAAAAAAAAATATGTAAACCACAAGTAAGGAACCAACTAATAAAAACTAATGGCTAATGTGCTGTTGTGGTCCCCTTATTGGGAGTCACTTCCCTTTGTTTATGATAGATTCAGGGTTCGGGTTAGGGTGAGCGACAGAGGGACCAGTAGCGTGCAATAACCAAACTAATAAATCAATTATGTTAAACCTGATGCTGTCATTCTATTTTATTGACTGACTTCATTGAGACTTAGAACTTATCACAAAATAGCTGACCTGCATAGCAAAATCTGTAGTCAAGCATCCCACACAGATATTTTCTTCCTCAGCTGTTTCCACTCCCATTGATCTTTTCACCTCCATTATGTTTGCAGGTGTGATCCAACCATCATCATCATCATCCTCTTTTACCTCATGGTCAGAATTTTCATCAGCCTGTTCATTGCTCTCTTTTGATGCATCACTTTTCTCTGATAGGTTGTTAGATTCTCCTGGCTCAAGGATAATTTCTTCTTTACTGATTTCATCTTCAGGACTGCATAGAGCGTCGGATTCCTTGTCTGCTCCCTTCTCACCATTTTCAACATAAGCCTCGGCTTGTTCAGTGTCCAGGAATTCTTCATCGTCACTGTCATCCTCCTTTTTCTGGCCAATAAGATTAGATGGTAGAGCCTCACCTTCACTGTATTGCTGTATATAAAGAAAAATAGTAGTCACGAGACACGCAGTTATGCAGTTGTAAATAAACACTATGGCATTCTTTACAATTTCATCACAATGACAAAAAATACTAGGGGTGAATATGTTGAGCTTTTTTATACCACAGAGAAGTAAATGTGCTATGTTAGCTTTTTTATACCACAGAGAAGTAAATGTGCTATGTTAGCTTTTTTATACCACAGAGAAGTAAATGTGCTATGTTAGCTTTTTTATACCACAGAGAAGTAAATGTGCTATGTTAGCTTTTTTATACCACAGAGAAGTAAATGTGCTATGTTAGCTTTTTTATACCACAGAGAAGTAAATGTGCTATGTTAGCTTTTTTATACCACAGAGAAGTAAATGTGCTATGTTAGCTTTTTTATACCACAGAGAAGTAAATGTGCTATGTTAGCTTTTTTATACCACAGAGAAGTAAATGTGCTATGTTAGCTTTTTTATACCACAGAGAAGTAAATGTGCTATGTTAGCTTTTTTATACCACAGAGAAGTAAATGTGCTATGTTAGCTTTTTTATACCACAGAGAAGTAAATGTGCTATGTTAGCTTTTTTATACCACAGAGAAGTAAATGTGCTATGTCAGCTTTTTTATACCACAGAGAAGTAAATGTGCTATGTTAGCTTTTTTATACCCCAGAGAAGTAAATGTGCTATGTTAGCTTTTGTTTAGCAAGGCTCATAATAGCTCAATGTCAAATAAAGCAAATTTAAGGACAAGATGTTTCTTTTATTTTGTGAGGCAGGGCTCCCACTATTAAAGCCTGACAAGACTGCCACTGGAGATGGGGGGTGAGACAGCTCTTTAAACATTTGTAGGAATAGTCAAACTATATTAAGTTATCTTATATAAATTTAATGCACTGACCTTTATTGCAAAGTTAACACCAAGAGTGTCTGTTTTATTGCCAACTACAAATTCAGGCTTAAAGAGGAGAAAAACAAACTTTCTGTTAACAAGAATATAGCTAAATAGAGTTAGCCGAGAATGGTTAAAACTAAAATGTCACACGTAAGCAAAACCTGGAGATCAGGCAACATACTCCAAGTTTTGATATTTGCCCACTTTACTCACAACTTAATGTATTACCGGCTTGATAGGTCACAACTTGCCCATCAGTTACAATCACGCAATCCACCCCCCCCCCCTACCTTTTTCCTGTTTCCTTGCTGCTTAAGTTGAATTGTGAACTTGCTAAACTATTTAAACCACTCAGAAAATGTGACAGGTGTATTCCAAGCAAAAGTTCAAAACTAACACATGCAGAACTTCTGTCAGTCACTCAAACATAAAAGATACATTAAATGATTTTTTTTTAAAACATTTCTTCAATTAAAAAAAATTTTCACCTTTGTCGGAGGTTCTTTGCGAATATGATCTGTTCCTCTAAACTGTTTCTCTAGGTCGTAAGCTAGAGCCAACACTTTAATATCCACAGCAGAAAGAACACGGTAATCTCCAGTTTTTTTGGCAAATGATGTTACTGTAATGGAAGTTAATTCATATTTTACATGTTGGCCTATGTCAAGCAGTTTAACAATGAAGAAATAAGGTAAAAAGTAATTTCTAGCTCTGTTAAATGTCCATTAATTACTGTATATGTCGTAAGGTCCATTAATAAAATGTATATGTCTTATATATATTATCTTTCAATAAAACACTTGAAAAGTCAAAGTGAGAGGATTTTGAAATTTCATTGGAATTACTGCTACTGCTATTCATCTGATTAACAAGATTTTAATATAAATAGATTTAAGATTTGTCTTTTTAATATCACCGAAAAGTAAGGCATCTCCAGAAGGCTCTTTAAAGTTGATGTCAATGGGAAAAACCTTTAGTCTCTGCCTTGTTGTCCGATCAATACTTTCAGCTATCACCTCAGGTACAGTATAAACATTTTCTGCAATATCCTGAAAATAAATACAAGTGGATGAAATACCATTAATAAGCTATAATGATAATAATCTCTCCTTTAGACGACTTTTAATCAAATTATCGGTAGGATACACAAGATGCCAGTGTCATCAAATAATTATTTTGTAAGGCCCTTCTATGTTATTTGAAGTTAATTTTAATAAATATTTTAAAAAATTTAATGAAAATTAAAGGTTGTGGATTACTTGCTGTCATCTGCATAATGACATTACTTTACTAAGAACACCACAGTTACAGAGAGGCTGCTTACAACAGAAAAGAGATGGCCGGAACTGAATTTTTTAATCCACTAAGCTCAAATTTTGATGATTTTTATTTTTGGTCCGTTTGTAATATTGTGTTTTCATGAGCTTTTTATGGCGTGCAGTAAAACATTACTTCTTGTCACATATCTGAATAATGGAATAAAGTTCCCAAGTTTGCCTCATCATATTATTTTAGGCAAAAAGATGGCTGTCACTAGATATAAAAAAGCTTTGAGTTGCTTTGATGTTGTCAAGGATGGCACAGGATGCATTGATTGGATGGTAAGCCCATGGACCAAGAATAATAACAGCAACTTTCCGAACCAAGAAAAAGAAAATAAAGATGAACATAATACAGCGTTACGCACCCACCAATGACAGCAAAGAAGACGAGAAAGAAACATTCTACAATAGACTACAAACAATAATAGAAAAATTCTCAAGGAGAGACCTGAACAGTTTAATGGGAGACCTTAACGCCAAGATCGGAAAAGACAACAGTGGATATGAGGAAATCATGGGACGCCATGGTGTAGGTGAGAGGAATGAGAACGGAGAAAGACTAGCAGACTTCTGCGCAACAAATGATTTTGTTATTGGAGGCAGCTAATTTCAACATAAAAACATCCACAAGACAACATGGGTATCTCCAGACAACACAATGCAAAACCAAAAAGATCACATGTGTATTAGCAAAAAATTTAGAAGGCCTCTACAAGATCTACGAGCAAAAAGAGGAGCAGATGTTGCATCCGATCACCATCTTGTTTGTGCAAGACTCAAGTTAAAGTTGAAGAAAAACTGGGAACATCCAACTGCTAAGCGAACAAAATTCAATGTAGAACTTCTGGCAAATGAGCAGAAAAGAGAGGAATTCAGTGCTACCTTAAGGAATAAGTTCCACGAACTGGAAGACCAAACAGAAGATGACCAAGTAGAACATAAATGGCAAAATATTAAGATGTTGGTAACATCCACTTGCCAAGAGGTTTTAGGATCAGTGAAGCAGAAACACAAAGAATGGCTCTCACTCAACACACTGCAAAAAATAAAAGAGAGAAAAGAAATGAAAAGTATTGCCTAGCATCAACAGCACAAGAAGCAGCCAGGAAGGGCAACCTGAAAGAGCTTTATGACATAACAAGAAAGCTGTCAGGGAAATACAAAAAAGTCGGAGAGACCTGTCAAAGATAGAGAAGGTAGATCAATAACAGAAAGGAAAGAGCAAGAAAAAAGATGGGTGGAATACTTTAAAGAACTATTAAAAAGACCCCCACCCACAGACACACCAGACATACAACCAGCAAATGAAGACTTACAAATAGAAGAAAGCGCACCTAATAAGGAAGAAATAGCTCTGGCCATCAAGCAGCTCAAATTAGGGAAAGCACCAGGACCGGACAACATCACAGCAGAGATGATGAGAGCTGATATACAATAGTCTGTTTGAAAAGATATGGGAAAAAGAGAGAGTTCCAAAAGATTGTAAAGAAGGATACCTCATCAAGATACAAAAGAAGGGGGATCTCAGCAATTGTGCAAACTACAGAGGAATCACACTGCAGTCTGTACCAGGAAGGTCTTTAACAGAATTATTTTGAATAGAATGAAAGACCAGGTCACATGCATCTATGAGATCAACAGGCTGGTTTCCGCCAAAACAGATCATGCACAGATCAAATTGCAACACTAAGAATCATTTTAGAACAGTCCATCGAATGGAACTCCCCCATATATAAATTTTTTAGACTACGAAAAGGCCTTTGATAGCCTGGACTGACAAACATTGTGGAAACTTCTTCGGCACTATGGAGTACCAGGGAAACTAGTCAGGATCATTCAGAGCTCTTATGAAGAAATGACATGCAGGGTGGTCAACGAAGGTAGACTCACAGATGCGTTTACAGTTAAAACAGGAGTCAGACAAGGATGCCTCTTGTCCCCATTTCTATTCATCCTTACCATTGAATGGATAATGAAAAAATCCACAGACAAAAAGAGGAATGGGATACAGTGGACACTCTGGGAACAACTGAATGACCTAGACTTTGCAGACAACATTGCACTTCTTTTTCACAACCAGCAACAAATGCAGGAAAAGACAAAAGACATAGCCGCCTTTTCAGCACAGCTCGGACTCATTATAAATAAAAGCAAGACAAAAATCATGAAAGTAAACTCATCCAACCAAGAGCATATCTGTCTGGAAGGAAAGGCCTGGAAGAAGTGGACTCCTTCACATACTTAGGCAGCACCATAGACACAAATGGCGGATCCGATACAGACGTAAGGGCTAGAATTGCAAAAGCTAGATCAGGATTTGTGCTATTAAAGAAAATATGGGAGTCGAAGCAGCTGAAACAGCAAACCAAAGTCAGAATCTTTAACACAAATGTCAAAACAACAGTCCTACTATATGGAGCAGAAACGTGGAAAACAGCGAGCATTATGCAGAAAGTGCAGACATTCATAAACACACGCCTTAGAAAGATCCTAAACATCAAATGCATCACCAACAAAGATCTACTAGACAGGACATACCAGGTGCCCATTGATGAAGACATCATAAAGAAAAGATGGAGGTGGATAGGGCATACTCTACGAAAACCCTCAGCACCACTAGACAATGCCTAACATGGAATCCACAGGGAAAAAGAAAGAGGAAGACCTAAGAATACATGGAGACGTGAGCTAGAGGCAAACACGCAAAATACGGGATACACTTGGAAGCAATTAGAAAGGAAAGCACAGGACCATGATGAGTGTAAAATTCTTGTGGGCGGCCTATGCCCCTGAAGGGGTAAAAAGGCATATGTAAGTAAGTAAGTAAAATATTTGACAGCCCTGCAATGCCTGAAATTACCCGGAGAGCCATGGCCAATGGTAACTGTCAAATTACTCAGTTTTCTCTTGTCAAGACAGAGTATTTCTGGCAGCGTTTATCTAGGGGCACTAACTAACACACATATTCTGGTGAAGGTCTGAGATTACTCTCTTAAGACACCGGCTAGTAAAATGGCAATCAACTCCATCTGCTGAGCTGTGCCATACAACATTCTCCTCACATAGGTTTCCCCCTCCGCCCTGGCCTCCCCCGGAAGCTCCAGTGAGGGACATTCGGTCTCTGCATTAAGATTCATGAACACCAATACTAGAAGCAACAAAACTTCATAAAATAACACGTTTCATCTTAAGTCTTGGTATTTGCTCACAAAATCTGCCTGGTTGAAATATGTCATCATAACAAAGACTATCAAACACAATCTATTACTAAGATTAGACTGCACTATCACAGCTTAATTTCCCCATGAGCTCTTGATCTCACACTCTTATTTATTATGCATTTCCTGTAATCCAATGACAATTTAGCCACAGTAATATCTACCGTTATGGTTCTGAAGATTTAATCTATGTTAATATTTGGCTCCTAGACTATAATAAACAAAGTACTGAGAAGACAGTATGCAAAGAAAATGATAACAAAGCTAGTGATACTAACAATATTTAATTTAATTGCACAAATTAATTTCTATACAATTACAAATTTGAGTACAGAAGCAAAATAATGTATCAACTGCAAGTGAAAAAGGTACAATCCTCAAAATACAAACATTAATTTACACATACACAATTATATAATGTCTCGTATAGCAAAAATCTCTCCCTCGCTCTCTCTAAGTCTCGGTCTCGCTGCTAAGAAAGCATGCAGCCAGTAAATAGGAACCAACTCAGAAAATTCTAGTACAGAAATTCAAGAAATTGCATCACTTGGCATTCTTTAGCATACATGGAAAGCGTTTCAATTTATACAACCTTTATCAAGCCAAAAAAGGGCTGCAGGAAAGGAGTGACACAGCACATCACATTTACACCTTGAAATCACAATGAAGGCCATACTAACAAGATAAGTCTAAAAATAACTCTACATATATACTCAACTAGGCAATAATTTAACATTGTGACACAACTCACTCATCAAAAAAGCGTTCCCCTTAACACAGTGATTCTCATATCCTTGACAATAACGCTAAGACTAATACCACCAGAAGACCATTTTTATGTTGTTCACATTTACCGAAAATCAAATTAATTTACAGTCATAGATAGTGTTTGCCCCTGATGATAAATTAATTTAGTTGAATCAGACACAGATAAAGTTTCTAATATAAGAGTAGGACTTAGAGTAGCCTACTGGCTATGTTTCTTTCACCTTGGACTTAGTTATTGCAAAGTGATTAGGTGGGGCGAGTTGACCCCTATGCCCTAGAAACAATTTCAGAGAGCTTCTTCTTCTATATTTTGAGGGCCCATGATCAATGTACTAATAATTCTGGCTCCTATGTTTGTAGAGGGGGTTTGCAATGTTTCTGTGCATGGTTTTGAAGAGGATACGTCACTAGTTGCAAGGGCTACTTAGTGCTGATATTAGGACTGGGAGTTGGAAGGCAGGAAGCAATAAATGCAAATTGTCAAGTGTTGTCGCCTCAACTATTCCTTTTGGAAGCTTGTTCCAGTCCCTGATTGTCTTTGGAAGGAATGAGCAGTTCCTGTACTGTGTTCTTGCTGTTATGAGCTGGTACTGCCTGTCATGGCCTCTTTGCTGTCTAGGGGGGAGAGGGACGAGTTTCTGTTTAATGCTGGACCAGCCCATTTTTTATCTTGAACATCATGGAGAGCCTGGTTAATAGTCACGTTCTTCCAATGGTGACCAGCCCAAAGTTTCCAGCATGCTGCCAACACTTCAGGTGTTCCTGTAGTGGTTTAGGACAAAGCGTGCTGCCCGTCGCTGGACCGCCTCGACCCTGTTGATGCTCTTTTGGGCGAATTGGTCCAAGACTGAAGATGTACTAATCTAAAAGCAGCAGAACAAAGGCTTTATAATTTGTTATGGTGGCAATGCGCATGTCCAATAAAACTGACACTTCCTGTTTCTGAGTGTTCAACGACAACATGCCATTATCATCAGATTAAAACTTAATTTTTTTTAAAAATCTTAATATTTAATAAATGTCAATAATATTGATGTCCAACAAATCTGCAACTGAAATTGAGAGCAAGCCAAGGAAAAAAAGGGGGGGGGGGGGCATCGCAGGTCATGATGGGGTCTTTACACTCTACCCATTATGTTTTAATTGTGCTTAGGGCCCAACACAGAGCCAGTCTTTATTCTATTTGGATAGCACTGGAGTAGTCATGAATAATCATTATGAAATGACTTTCCTTATGAGTTTGCCCATACTATTTATTATTAGCACATAATTTATCTATATACTGGATTGGTCAGTAGTGAAAGTCTCAAACTAAAACTTAGGAAAAGATGGGGTGGCTAGGACTGAGTTAGCGGTAAGGCAGGCGATGTCTTCCACTGTATATATGACATGGAGGTTACCCAAGTCAACTACCAGCCATAGTTTCATGTTCAAAAGATTTCAAATTTTAGCTTTGTATTTATTTGATAAATGTTTTTTAAATTGTATTTTTGTCTTGAAAGTTGGGCGAGGGGTGCTCCACTCCCCAGGAGACAATTTTGTTTCTTATTTTTGTATTTAAAGTGGGGGGAGAGATCTCCCCTCCCCAGAAAATAATGGCAAAATTTCCCCTGTTTATGACATTGCACATATTCATTTCAGTTTCATCACATAAAGAAAAGACACAATTTTTTAATTAATAATCTTTAAATGGAACATTTTGTAACAATGAAAAGAAAACAAGAGCTTGAGTTTATGCATAGTACACCCCCAAGTTAACAAGGAAGTCCTTTAAAATATCTTAATGAAACGATTGCGGAAATTTAACTCATTCAAATATGAAGGGAAAAGATCTCTGCTGGTGCAAAACTGTCTTTGCAGTTTTGGCACATCTGCATATTTTCAACATTCTGTGTGTGGACACCAGCATCATTTGGATCAAACAAAATTTTGTTGATTTACCAAAACGGAGTGCTTGTAGATTTCTTGTCTGATCTGGTTTCTGTTTGCATAAACTGCCTATTTGTCCAATACAATAAGTGAGCCTGGAAGGTTATATCTTACTATGCCCTCCTGTAATGTACCCACTCTGCTGTCTTTCTATGCCACTGAAAACCCAGTCGTCCTCTCTCCACTGTACTATTAATGGAAATCAATAAAATAATAACCATATAGTACTTCAAACAGGAACAACACGATTTTTTAATAACCGACGCTTACTCTTCAATTTACTAACAAACAAGACGCTTACCCTTCAATTTACTAACAAACAATGACAGCGCTTTTTAGCGTATCTTTTTCCCCATCTGTGTTCATCTTGGGATATCAGCAAGGATGTGTTGATGACCAAATAAGTTTCAAAAAAATGAAAAAATAAACATATCATTTTATCCTAGATGTGTTTATTTAAATTTTTTTATTTTTATGAAACTTTTATGTTAATATTTTAATAAAAATGAAAATCAGTCAGAACTGAATGAATTAAGAGTTCAGTGGCAGTGAACGGATGGCTAGATTTTACAAAAATTTAGCCTTAATGAATGTAAAACTCGGTTACCGTAAAACTCGTAATATACTCAAGAAGTCTTACCCGAAGCGGGGCATTGCGGATAAATGCGCCAGCATCAGCCACAACGTGTTTTACTTTCAGAGGCATTGCTATTTTTCCATACCCAGTGTAACTCTTCTTTGAAAACATATCAATTTTTTTTTGGAATGACTATGTTTACATTTTGTGTGAGGATTTGTAAAGTGACTCGTTTCATAATTTTAATATAGCTAGCCGTAAAAAACATATAATAATAATTTTAAAAAAGAAAGAAAAAAAGCTAAAAGCATTCATATTTAAAAAAAAACAAAAAAAAAAAAAAAAAAAAAAACCGATACATGGTAACATTAAATCAATTAAATTCAACAATATTATTTTGATATAATTATGTAGGTTAGTTCTATTAGGCCTATTATAAGCCTTCCACTAACATTATCATCAATTTTTAAAGCAATTTTTACCCTCTCTCCCACTTTGTCAAGAACTGTCAAACTTTCAAGGCAAGGGCCCCCTTAATAAATTATGTCAAAAATTGTTTACGGGGCCATCCATAAATGACGTCACGCAACTTTTGCCGATTTTTGCCCCCCTCCCCCATCGTCACAAAAAGTTAGACCCCCCCCCCCCTAAAATATAACGTCACAAATCTCTACACCCCCCACCCTTTTTTTTTTTTAAAAGTCCCTCTGTCCACTACTGTCCTTTACAAACCCCTTAAGAAATTCACTTCCCATGGATATCAAATTACTGCACCTGTGTCAATAACATTTCACTAGAACAGTGGTTCATATCCAGCGGTAAAAGTACCTCTCCGGCCATGAGGTGTGGAAGATCAGAAAAGTGTATTCAATGTCGTAGCTAGGGGGCTGCGGACTGCATGTGGGTGACACCATCTCAGGGGGTGACATCAAATTGAAAAATAGCATATTTACAGAGCAAACACTGCTCGGTCTAACCGAAATCCACAAAAGGATTACAGATGACACGTATATTTTCCACTCATGTAACCAATCAAATGTTAAAATTTCAAAGGTGATGCGTCAGCAATTATGTTACTTTATTATTAGGCCAGAAACACATCGTTTTGACCATTTTTCAACGCCAAATGAAGTGTTTGGTAACTTTTGTATGTGACAGGAAGCTATAATTATCGAAATTCTAAGAAGTAAAACTATCCTCTGATAACGTTATAATAACAATGAGCGATTCTAAGTACATGTAACAGTTCTTAAATACATTTACCTCCTGACCTTCAATACTTTGGATTAAGTTAAACAAGAAGAATTACATCGTGGAAGTCAAGTGGGGGTGGGGGGTGACACCTCGAGCTTTCTGGACCGGGTGACACCAAACTTAGCTACGCCACTGATTGTAATTGCTGTCATTGCTAACTGTTGCTGCTTTTTTAAAAAAAATAGTTTGTATGCATTTTGATTAGCAGTATTAAATGTCTTTCTTGTGAATTTTGTTGGCGCATTGCTTTTATTGGTAATTTTTTCCCCTTGCTTATAAAGTTAAGGACAGAAATAAAACTACGATAACTAAATTGTTTAATTATTTTTAATTTTATTACAATATAATTTATACGAGTTTTGGGGGGAGGGGGTCATAAAGTGGAGTGGGCCTGCAGGGTTGCAAAAAATGTTAAGAATCCCTACCCTAGAGCATGTACTAAGATACCCCCCTCCCTCGGGTCCCTGCCCTTGAGCATTTACCATCAAAGGTCAACCATTGTTATCTTTCAATCCCTCTTCCTGTGGTTGCCTGGTCGAATTCTATGACTCCTGTGTCCACATTTAGCCATAAATTCTCACAACTGACATTGTAACAACACCCTTAATCCACTCCTCCCTGGTGTCTTGTAACTTTATCAGAGGCCAGTATATGGATCTTACATACCTGTACTGAGTCTCTCAGTGATAGTAGTTAAAAAATAAAATAATGATGATTGTTGTATAAAAGAATGTTACAGACATTTTTAAAATTATTCTTTTATAAAACAATTATAATTATTTCATTTTTAAACTACGATCACTGAGAGAATAAGTACAGGTATGCGAGGTCCGAGAAATGGCCTCTGATCAAGTAAAATGACGCCAAGAAGGAGGAGAATCGAATTTTAGTTACAATGACAGTCGTGATAATATATGTCTAAATGTGGCCACGGGAGTCATAGAATTAGGACTACCACGTGAAGTGGGGATTGAACGAAAAAAATGGTTGACCAGTTTGGGGGGGGGGGGGGTGTCGATCTTAGTAAAAGCTCTAGGGCAGGGATTCTTAACATTTTTTTCAGTGCTGTAGGCCCACTCCGTTTTAAACATCCCCAACCATATAAATTAAATATTAATACAATACAAATATAAAATAATTTAGTTATCGTAATGTTATTTCTTTAATTAACTTTTTATAAACAAGGGGAAAAATTACAAATACAAGTAATGCGCAAACAAAATTCACCAGAAAAACGTATACTGTTGCTAATCAAAATGCACAACAACTAGGCTAATGCTAAGTTATCTGGTCATGACGTCATTTGCGTGTTTTGTTATGTTGCTGACGACTTTAGTGTTCAGGTTAGGTTTAGGGATAGATTTAGGGTTCAGGTTAGGTTTAGGGATAGATTTAGGGTTCAAGTTAGTTTTTAGGGATACATTTAGGAAATTTTTTCATTATTTTTAAACGTTTTATTCTTAATTTTACGGGTCGTGTCAACCGAGATGGCGGCCATGGTAAAAAACGCGGTCCGTTATCTTCGCGTTTACCAAACTGTTGTCAAAAACTAGCATTGGGGGCAAATGCAATGTTCTGGTCTTCCACACCTCAGGGCTGGGGAGGTACTTTTAGCTCTGGTTAAGAACCACTGTTTCAGTGAAATGCTTCTGACTCAGGTGCAGTAATTTGATCTCCATGGGCGGTGAATTTCTTAAGGGGTTTGTAAAGGACAGTAGTGGACACAGGACATTTTTTTATAAAGGTGGGTGCAGAGATTTGTGACGTAATATTTGAAAAGGGTGTGGGGTTTAACTTTTTTTGTCGATTTGTGACGATTGGGGGGGAGGGGGTGTCAATAATCGGCAAAATTTGCGTGACGTCATTTATGGATGGCCCCTTACATTGCAGAATTTATAAAAGAATTGATAATGTCTGTATATTATTGTTAGTAAATGTATTGCTTCCATTTCTAATATTCAAATCAAAATGTTCCTCTTTTGCCATAGCTCATAGTAACTAATTAATTTTTTTCGCTATATTTATATTATTACGCAAACGGCTCTTTTGGCAGCCACTCGGGACATATGTTTTGTTTATATGGCTGAGGAACAGGTGGTAATTTCATTTCCAATAATGCGGTAAGGTACCATTCTGACTGTTAAAATTATATGAATTTATATCCATTAAAAATTAACAAATATTTTGCAACACATTATCTAGGCCTTTTTATTATTTTAAATGTATTTATATTTATATATTTAAAAAAACAACACTGTTTCTTTTTCTCATTTAGTATATGCATACGGATGATTCACTGAATAATTTTGACACTAGTTTTACGAACAGGAAATAACACCACATTCGCTATTTTCACACCAATGTTTACAAGAAGTCACAATGGTGGGTGTTTCCTTCTAACTAAATTTTTTTAATAATTTAACTGAAATGATTTTATTTTAAATACTTATCACCCAAACAAAGATGAATGGAATAATTTGTGAACTTACTATGCTACTATGCAAATAAGAAATTTATACCCAGCCTAAATATTATAAGTTTGATAAAACACTAAAGTTCTGTTCAGTGTCGAGTCACTTGACGCGAGACTGAGTGCCATGGTCCATTGTGACAATTGCTTGACAAGATCTTGAGTACAGCTTACTTACACAGTTGGCCTACATACCTGAAATCAATTGTATTGTATGGCATCCTTCCATCTTCGCGAGACGATGGAGTAGCTATATTGTAGTCCTACACTTCGACGAGTGGCTCACTAGACCAATCCTGGAGTGACAATCTCGACTGAATTTCTCGCAGGAGAATATTGATTCCTGGTTAATTTTGGCCGTTCGTGCTGTTCTTTTTGTTGCAAGGGCATCGTTTCGTACATCTTCTGCCTTTTTTACTCCTTCTTACACTGCCATTCTCCAGCTGGAATGTTGTTCGGCAATGCTTTCGCCTTTGTTGACTTCAATGTTGGCTTCCTTCATGCTCCTTTTGCAAACGTCCATAAATTTCAGGCATGGCCGTCCAATACAATAAGTCTTGTCCCTTCTGACAACTCTCCATACAACAGCATCTTTGGAATACGGCCTTCCTCCATTCTCCTTACATGGCCTAACCAGCAAAGGCGCCTCTTGCTAAGAGCGGAGAATATGCTACACATTTTGGCACGTTCCAAGACCTCTGTGTTAGGCACCTTGTCCTGCCATGAGATGCGTAAAATGCGACGCAGACATTTTTTATGGAAGCTGTTGAGTTTCCGC
This sequence comes from Omphiscola glabra, assembly GCA_964017045.1. Taxonomy (NCBI): domain Eukaryota; kingdom Metazoa; phylum Mollusca; class Gastropoda; family Lymnaeidae; genus Omphiscola; species Omphiscola glabra. Next base: position 5,003,610 of record OZ024800.1, read on the forward strand.
TTGTGACTGGTGTGTGTGGTCCACACTTCACTGCCATATAGGAATTAACTTAATGTAATAATTTTCATTTAGCTTAGCCTGCACTGGGCTACAGTAAAGACCTAATGCCTAATCCAGTCATTAATATGATATTAGGTACTTCAGTAAACCAAGGGAGACTACTAAAGAAATTGTAGGGGAAATGGGCGTCAGCTCAGAAGAATCCAAGGTTTTTAGTTTTTTTTGGGGGGATGGGGGGGGGGGGGGTTGGTGCTTTTCCATTAATAAAAGGACTAATTTGTTATAAAATTGTGGTATCCTTCCATGTTTACATTATAAGGGACAGTTTGCCCTACATTCCAATGTACTGTTTTGCAATGTTTGATTGACCTTAGTTTTAGAAATTCATAGGTATATATAAGGCATCTTTCCCTCAAAATATCTTTATAAAATTCAAAGATAAGGTCTTTCATATTAAAATTGGTAAAGCATTGTATATTGATGTATATGTGTACCAATTTTCATTGATGCAGGTCGTGATAGGTTGTGTCCGATGTTCGTTACGCTTGTCCTAGTAACGTGCATTACCATAAGGTTGCTCAAACTAATTTCGACATCGCCTGGGCTACGCCCCCTTTTTAAAGTGCGGAAGATGCCAATACTTAGGAAATATTAAATTATTACCACTATTTGCATCAAAATATTTAATGACTTATGTTTTAGAATGAACTTAAATGTTACTGAAAGAATATTTAATTTGAGGTTGAAAAACCCGGTAGAGTCCATATTATAAATGATCATAATTTGCAGTGTGCAAAATGTCATGGCCATTGGCAGCCATTCACAATCACTTGCACAATGACTATACCATATATACTATCTCAGAGTTTTCATTCATAAAAGTTTGCAGTGTGCAAAAACTATTAAACCATTTGTCAGGGAAAGCTTTAATTAATTATTCATGTGCCAAAGTTGAAAGTTCAAAATAAGTAGTTCCTAAACCGTATTTTAGTAATAAGGTGATGCGTTGCCATATAAAGACTATAGCATATACTGGTATAATGATGCCATAGATTTGGTAAACAGTAAAGCCATATATGAATACATTATATTAAATTTACTGATATACATAGTGCATTGTTAGATAAGCTACAATTTATCTATAATTGTATAACATTATTAAAATTATTTTTAAATACAGCATTAGTTCTGAAAATACAAGTCTATAAAATTATCATTAAAACGAGTTATATAGCTTGTGCCGTGAACAGCGGAATTGGGTCACGGAATGTGGAGATGTGGTCCATGTTTAAAAAGGACAAACGAAGTCATACTTTAAAAATTCATAACTTTAAAACTACAACAGCTAAAAATATGAGTTGGGTGTGTAAAAAACTAGCTCTATTCAGCTATGCCATTGGTTTACTTTTACAAAAAATGTAATTTTTTTATCAAAGTACCTAATGATATTCCCCAAAAATAGGCCTACGTCAACTCCATACCAAGACTGATTTATGACTGTAATTCCTACATTATCATAGTTTGTATATCATATTAATATATAATAATTTGTCTAGCTATAAGGCCAGTAAGTTCATATACTTGATTCTATTTAAATTTTTAATGATACAATAATATGTTATTAAATTCAACATATAAGCCTAGCTTAAAGCCCTGCCTTTAATAACAATCTTGTGCTAACATTTTGTACTTCACCAGCCATCAACACCGCAACTTTCCCCTCAAGAGGAACAAGAAAAGTTACTTGAGGATGCCCTCACTGTTGTCAAGACACAAGCTTTCCAGATGAAAAGATGTCTGGTATGAGCTAAAATATATGAAAAAATGAAGAGCACAGTGCAGTCCAAATTGGGGTTAAATCACAAAAAGTCATTAGGTTATGTTGCTTATATCTCAAAGGCCCATAAAAGCAGATAGGCGATGTCTATTATGCTGTCTTTTCTAAAAGATTTTTCTTACACAAAAAAGTTACAGGGCTAAAGACTAAGTGTAGTCCTTTTAAAAAGAAATCCAGATCAGAGAGGACAAACTATATCTGTTAAAATAAAATATATTGAACATAAATACTAATCAAGGTTTTACTCGATCAAAAATAATCCTTTCTGAAATGTTCAAAACTCTATTTTAGTTAATAATTATGATAAAATAAACATTCATTGAAGTAACATTGTTTTAACCTTGACATTATAGGACAAAGGAAGACTGATGGATGGGTTGAAACATGCTTCAACAATGCTGGGTGAATTACGCACATCTTTGCTATCACCTAAGAGCTACTATGAATGCTGTATCCTTAAATGAATTGTCCCTTCATTTTTCGCTAAAATTTTTAATAGATTTTCATATTTAGGTTTAATTTGATACATTTTTTTGTTTCAAGGGGCCATTTATTTTATTGTTTCAAATATGTTAACAAAAATAATCTTACCATTAATATATGCTCCAAAAGTTGATTTTGAAAATCATATAATTATAATTTAAATATTGAATTGCAAATTTTGTATCTTTAAATTTAAAATGTTATATCAAAAAGTCTGCCATTGACCTTACATGCAAATGTTAGACATGTCAATTTCAGATGAACTTCGTCACCTTGAAATGTATCTTGTTGATGAGTTCCAGAAAGGTCGCAAGGTCGCTGACCTTTATGAACTGGTCCAATATGCTGGAAATATTGTACCTCGACTGTAAATAGTTTTAAAAATCTTATTTCTTGACTTACCCGTTGGCATGTGTAAATTATTTTAGAAGTAAATATTGTTATATAAATGTCAATTCCATCCACCCATCTGTGTGATGCTACAGCCCATGTAGGGCTTTGGCCCGCCTCACCACTTCCTTCCACTCAGACCTTCTATACATCCCTGTGGCGTTACAGCCCATGTAGGGCTTTGGCCTGCCTCACCACTTCCTTCCACTCAGACCTTCCATACATCCCTGTGGCGTTACAGCCCATGTAGGGCTTTGGCCTGCCTCGCCGTTTCCTTCCACTCGCATCTAACTGATGCTTTTATTTTCCATGCTTGGATTCACAGCTGCTGTAGATCTTTTTCAACATCATCCATCCATCTAAGTCTTGGTTTGCCTTTGAGCCGTTTTCTTATGGGGTTTTGGTGGTGCACCCTCTTCACTCCTCTGTTTGGCATTCTTTCTAAGTGTCCCACCTAGCATAGCCTGCTCATTTTTATTTCTGTTACTAGGGTGGGATCCTGATATAGACTATACCAGTGTTTCCCAAAATCCCATAAAGCAAAATTACCGGGCCGCAGAAAGAAGAAAAAACGTTTGAAAAATCTAGGTTAGATTATCATGATTTACTCATTAATAGGTGTTTGATTTCTTTACAGCCTTGTAGGAGTAAATGCTTTATTATAATATAGCAAAACTGTGTGGAGATTCATATCTGTTATATATTATTGTATGCCAGTATAGGCGATAGAGTTGTTAATGGTTCACGAAGAAGAAATATAAAAATAATCAGTTCATGAAAATAAAAGTTTGAGAAATGCTGGACTATACAATTCCTGGTTGGTTCATAGTGTCCATCCAGTTTTATCTATAGTTTTATTTGTTTTTCTTGAAATGTTTTTACTTTTGAGTATTTTCTGGCTACTGAAGTATGCACTGTTTCCAGTCTATATTCAGCCAAAACCTTTTTTCAGGTTTGACCTTACTTTGTTTTACTCATTTCCTATTTTCCATAACAGTCTTATGTCACCAGCATATGCAAGATACTGAAGGCGTTGGTTGTAGAGAGTGCCTATTGTTTGTGGGTCTTGGGTTTCCTTTAGAAAGTGTCCTGTTATTGTTCCTCTAGTGTTAACAAGTATGTTTCATATAATTCCATCTAATGTTAGGTTAAGTAGCATATAAGACAAAGATTATCCTTTTCTTAGTTCTCGTCTAATCTGAAATTCCTTTGAATATTCTGCCTGAACCTTGATTTAGCTTTTTGAGTTGTTCAGCATTACATGTATCAGTCTTGTCAGTTTGTTGTTCAGTGTTACATGTATCGGTGAGTCTTGTCAGTTTGTTGGGTATGTCAAATTCCTGCAGTCTCACACATATATTTTCTTTTGATGCTGTCATAGGCCATTTCATAGTCCACAAAGAGTTGATGTACTGGGATATTATGTTTGTAAAATTTCTCTAATAGACATCCGTCAACTACATTTATTTCAACTTATTAAAATTTTTCCCTTATATTATTTTTTGAAGCTTGTGAGAATTATTACAATATAAAGTGATTGTGCTCTAAATTAGTATGGTAGTCAGAGTTAGCATTGGATGGTTGTGACTTCACTGAAGAATTATTTTATTATGGAGACACTATGTAATATAAATGACACCAGGAGATGATTTCTATCAACCTCAGTAAGGGTTGAAACTTACTATTCACTAATCTTAAAATATTGTTTTTGGAAAATCAGTCGTCAACATGAAATTTAATTATTTATGGGTAAAGTAGATCTTTTTTTAGAAACCTATTTATAGTATAGGAACTGGATAAAATGCTACATCACTTAAGTTTGAAATGATTATTAATTGAATGATTTGGAAACATCATCAGGTATCTTCTGATCACCGTGGGCACAGTGTACATCAAATCAAATGAGTTGTCTCGCAAAGATATCCTCAAAGATTTGGTGGAGATGTGTAGAGGTGTTCAACACCCACTCAGGGGACTTTTTCTAAGAAACTATTTGCTTCAGTGCACTAAAAATGTTCTTCCTGATGCTGTTGAAGATCAGAGGTAAATGTACAATTATTTTTTTTAGCTGGTATTTAACCTTAACAAATTTTGATACTTTACCATAGGTGACACTGTTAAGATTAGAAATAGAAAAAGTGAAGAGAGAAAACATGAGTTCATATGGCACATTCAGGCCCTGAGCACATACATAAAGAGGTTAAATGGCCTCAAGATGTGTTACGGAAAGTAAATAAAAATAGGAGCTCTCCTGTAATTTCCTGTGTTACACCTTGAAGCAAATTATAAAGCTTACAGCGAGTTTAAAAAATAAGGAATACGCCAAGCCCAGTCGAGAAACATGAAAATTGTCAGTGTTGACTTTATAATTTCAGCACTGAAAGCAATGGTGGGGAGTCTGGTACAGTCATGGACTCGGTTGATTTCATCCACCTCAACTTTGCTGAAATGAACAAACTGTGGGTGCGCATGCAGCACCAAGGCCACTCCCGGGACAGGGAGAGAAGGGAGAATGAAAGAAGAGAGTTGAGGATCCTGGTTGGGACCAATTTAGTTAGGCTCAGTCAGCTGGAGTGCATTGATGTGGAAAAATTCAAGCAGGTATGTTGGCAGCAAACAATTGGGTAACATCATGAAATTATAATAATAATATAACTAACCAGCTCTATTTTTGACAAGTAAACGTTAAGTAGCAGCATGAAATACAGGTATGTTTGAACCAGCTCTACTATTGACATCTGAAAGTTCACTAACATCATGAGTTGATGATAACAACCAATGCAACACTATTTTTGATAGTTAAATTGATAAATTAAAATGATCCTGCTATAGGATACAAGTAAATACTTGGACAAATAAACTCATACAAATTCTGGAAATGAGAATCTTATCTTTGATTTGTGTAATCTTAGAGGAGAATGTATAAACATCTCCCATGAAGAATGGCTTGTAAATGGGTATATGAATATTAAGACAGAGTTGATTTTTAAGCGCTCACTTCTTGTAACCTTACTTGATATTTCAGTCTGTTTTGCCAGGCGTGCTAGAGCAAGTGGTCAACTGCAAGGATGCCATTTCCCAGGAATACCTGATGGAATGTATCATACAGGTACTCAGCACACATGTTTAAAGTTGTTGTTCTGCCAACAAAAGTATTGCGGACATTTGCTTAAAAGGAAACGGTTATCACATTTGTACCTTAATTTTATCTCGTCACACGTCTTGTTCAATGGGAAACAACTGATTTCCTGACTGTCAACTATGTTCTTGTTCAATGGGAAACAACTGATTACCTGACTGTCAACAATGTTGCAGAAGTTTCAAGCCTGATTCAAAATTTTTTGAAGTCACTCGAAATTATCCTCCAAGTATTTGGAGGGTTTCTTTGCTTGTAATTTCCCTATGGTCTGCATCCTGGGTTTAGAGGTTTTAGGCCAAGTCTATGGGATTATATTGTCCTTATGGGATGTTACCTGCAAACTGTGTTCAGTTTGTTTGACCTTTTATGTTGAGTATAGGATTAATGTGCTTAATTTGTTTTTCTGATATTCCAGGTTTTCCCAGATGACTTTCATTTACAGTCCCTGAACTCTTTTCTCAGAGCTTGTGCAGAGCTGCACCCAAATGTCAATGTGAAAAATATTATAATTGCTTTAATTGACAGGTAAAAATGTTTGAATCAGTTTTTAGAGAAGGTATTACTTTGTGCTTTTGTTTTTTTACTGTTTCTATTATATTTTCTCCTTTAGATAATGACATCAGTTTGAAAAATGTCAGCAATCTTTGAAATTGTAGCATTTTAAATATGTAATCTGATGACCAAAGGCTACAAGTAAAATAAAAATGTAAATAAAATGTATTTTACCATATGGTACAGAGATCTTTCTGTTGTGAATAGTGATAGCAATCATTTGATTGTTTATAAAGCATCACTAATGACAGCTTTGTTTATGTACAGATTAGCTTCCTTTGCCCAGAATGAAGAAGGAACTGGGATACCCCCAGAAATTCAGCTGTTTGATATCTTCTCTCAGCAAATCTCTCAGGTCATTCAGGTCAGACACCAGTTATCATTTTCTCACTTACGATTGTCTGATAAGATAATTCAAATTAAAATTGTGGCTTGAGTACAAAGTGATGTTAAAAAAAACAGTGCCTTAACCACACTTATTGAAGGTGTCGAACAACTGTATCAAATAATTTAGGTACTGTGATGTAGAAAATGTTTAGGTACCATTTCTAAATGACACTAAGGGACCCTATTGAACTTGTTGAATTCAGCTTATCCATTGGCAGACAGTGCCAAATGTGTAGTCCTACCTTTACAGGGTCACTGGCAATTTTTTTTATGAATGGAGGAAATAAGCTCTTCATTTAGTGCATCTATTATCTATGCACACTTCAGCACCTTTTCCTTTTATTCTAACAGAACCGACCAGATATGGCACCTGAAGACATTGTCTCCCTGCAAGTTGCCCTCATCAACCTGGCCCTGAAATGTTATCCTGATAAAGTTGACTACGTAGACAAAGTTTTGGAAACAACTGAAGAAATTTTCAATAGACTCAACCTGGATCAGTAAGTCTATTGCAATAAATTAAAATGATTGATGTCTTGAGCTTTATCAGTGACGGTACGTATAATTCTCTAGGTATGATAGAACGTATAATTCTCTAGGTATGATAGAACGTATAATTCTCTAGGTATGATAGAACGTATAATTCTCTAGGTATGATAGAAAGTATGGTGTAAATGGGAGGAGGGGGAGCACTAATTAGGAATCTTTTAAAGTTATTTACATGAAATCATGTTATGTCAAGTTACATTAGTAGATTGAAAGTTCATGCATTGCTGCCACCATTGTTTGGAGGGCCACAACAAGAATATCATAAAATACATTTTAAACCATCCATCTAAAACTTGTGTCAATACAATGTTGATAATGTAAATAGTTTTAAGGAAATTAAATTCAAACATTATTTATATTTCCAATTTGGTAATTTAATGATTTTGCATAAGCATATGGATGTTTTTTTTTTCATTAAAGTTAATATAGATTTTCTATTAAAAAAATCCTATATCCCCAGTTTTAGACAGTTAATCTACATAGAGTAATTTTTCTCCTCTACAGTGTTGAACATGGCAGCCCAGTTTCCAAAGAGTTAATGAGACTGATGAAGATCCCAGTTGACACATATAACAATATACTGACCGTTCTGGAGCTGCAACATTTTGGTCCACTCTTTGAGTACTTTGACTTTAAAGGGAGACAACTGATGAGTTGCCATATTATCAACAATGCCCTGGAAAATGAAACTTTGATTCCAGCCCAAGAAAATGTAAGACATCTTTCTGTAACCAGACATTATATTTATTTTAAATTGCAAATAATTAAACAGTTCCTTACTTAATTTTAAAATATTGCTAATTTCTGTATTTAGAGAGTAAATTTTTTAAAAAGGAAACTCCAACATTACACACCTAAATCTTCTTAAAAAATTGGTTTTATGTTTTTCAAATAATTTGGTGCCGTACATTCATATATTTTGTACCTATTTTAATATAAGGATAATTTTAATAGATTCATATAAATCCACCCTAAATGATTGTTTTGAGAGTATGTAGATAATAACTAAGTCACAAGGGGAGTTTGGAATTGTTCCTTGCAACTTAGTAATGCTACAAGTATTTAGTGACAGTGCTGAGTTTGGGATAGTACTTATTTTAAATAGAATATTGTCTAATATACTTGGATTTGGCAGGAGTATCTGCAGTTTCTGGTAGAGTAATAAAATGTAAGTAGGTCTAGTTTTATTTTATTTGATCCTATACTTGAAGTAAGAAAGGATTTAACTCTTAGACCTGCTGGTAACTATGTGTCAACATTTTATTTTGACCAGGTTGACTCAATCTTAAACATTGTAAACTGCTTGGTGCAAGACCAGAATGATCAACCAGAGGAACCTTATGATCCTGAGGATTTTGCAGAAGAGCAAGGTCTTATGGGAAGGTTCATCCATTTGCTCCAATCAGAAGATTCAAACCAGCAGTTTCTGGTATTAAAAAATTAATTCATGGATTATTTTTGCATGTTTTGTAAAATGATTAAAATAGTGAGGATTAAAACTACTGGTAAAAGTGTCAAAACAAGATGCAAGTTTATGAGAAAAAATACCTGTACTACATTTCATATGGTGCTTTATGTGTAATTTATTGCTCATGAAGTGAACTTACCTTAATACATTCATGCAGATCCTTAATACAGCTCGAAAACACTTTGGTGCAGGAGGAGACAAGCGCATTAAATTCACATTACCTCCCATTGTGTTTGCTGCCTACAGGCTTGCTTTCAGATACAAGCAATTGCAGGATGAGGTAACTATGGCGACCTGTACTATAAATATAAACAATTTGTGCTTTTCTTATGGAAATGTTCTTTCGAGCATTCATTTTGCATTGCAGTTAAATATTTAACTTTCTTTAGATAAAAACAAAAACTTTGGTGATTTTTATTTCACTTTAATAGTAATATGAATCGCAGTTACCGTATTTTCGCGCATATAAGTCTACCCATATATAAGACGCGGGTTTTGACGATTTGTGTAAAAAATATTTTACATAAGACGCACCCGAATATAAGATGCGGGTTTGATGATTTGTGTAAACAAAAATTACATAAGGCGCACTCGACCTAGCTATCTGCTGTACTGAGCAATTTATTTTTATATTTAGATTCCTTTCCTTTATCATAAATGAAAATATGTCCAATGTTTCATCACCCAATGGATGTAAACAAGGCTTCATTACCATTTTTAGTTTATACACCAAAATACGGTAGTTACAAATAGCCTCATTAAAAATGAAAAAATGCTCTTATCAAGCAGATTAAGAATTTAAAAAATAAATTGTTAAAAAATGGTTTGTTCATATTTTGTTAACCAGGATGAAAACTGGGAGAAAAAATGCCAGAAGATTTTCCAGTTTTGTCACCAGACGATTGGAGCCCTCATCAAGGCTGAACAAGCAGAGATTCCTTTAAGGCTCTTCTTACAAGGATCATTGGTGGCCGGCCAAATTGGATTTGAGAATTCTGAGACAGTCGCTTATGAGTTTCTATCTCAAGTAAAAAGATATTTGTTTTTTTCTATAAAGATTGAGTACAGAGTGCAGTTCAGAAAATGTATGAATGCTGATGAAACCATTACTGTATCCTGATCTATAGATATTGTCAACTTCTATACTCCTGGATTGGATCATTCAATCAAGTTCTTCCACTATTTCAATCATTAGTGAATAACTCAAGTCCTTTTTGTAAATATAACTTTAATTATCAGGAACACAAGGTACACATCTCTCTTCCCTAAGGTTCTACACCATAACTCCCGCACGACTACTACTTATGTCACAATACACATAAAAAATACGTCATTCAGACAAGCACGTTCATTAGCTAATAAAAACTCTTTCACACACCGCGCGTAATAAGCATGCATTCAAACGCAACAATAACTAATGAACTCCCATACTTGACAGATATGATAACTCAAATTGAATAAGGCTTGTAGGATTAGTAGTTATTGAGGCTTTGGTTTAAATAATATTTTCACAGGTGTTATATAAAGCCTCACATCAAGGTGAAAGCCTCACAGTCATATTTACTATTAATTCATATATTTAAAGCTTAACACCATGTTGAAAGCCTAATATGTTGAAATCCCCGTACCATGTTGAAAGCCTAATATGTTGAAATCCCCGTACCATGTTGAAAGCCTCATGCCTGTTTACATTATTAACATTAGAAATATAATTAGATCCCTGGATATTGGTGGCTAAGTGTTGTGTTACCGGTAATAAAAGGTTAAATTAATTTGCAATACAGGTACATATCTTCTGTTTAGTAATAATTCATATGTTGAAACATTTACTCTACTGTCAGGGCTTACTTGTTTCATTTCATGAAACTTTCATTTAAACCTTTAAAAAAAATCATTTACAATCTTATTGAATGTTGTCAAAAAAAAAAACAACTAAAATTTGTCATCAGTATAGTATCTAATTGATATTGCATATTTAAATGATATCAAAATTATCAGGTCTATGAATTTTGATATTTCAGGCATTCTCCATCTATGAGGATGAAATCAGTGACAGTAAAGCTCAGCTTGCTGCCATCACCCTTATCATTGGAACTCTGGAACAGATGTCTTGCTTTGGTGAGGAAAATCAAGAGCCCCTGTTTACACAGTGTGCACTGGCCGCCTCTAAACTGCTCAAGAAACCTGACCAGTGTCGTGGAGTTTCCGTTAGTTCACATCTCTTCTGGTCTGGAAAGTCTGCCAAAGGTGGTGAAGTAAGTGACATATTTTTCTTTTGCTTCAGTGCAATCAATCGAGATGGAGAAACAAGTTTGATGGACTCTTGTTTTAGTCAAAGAATTTTTATTTTATCTATTTTTTTTCTTCAGCTCCGTGATGCCAAACGGGTTTCTGACTGTCTAAAGAAAGGTGTGAAAATAGCTAACCAGTGTATGGATAGTTCAGTACAAGTGCAGTTGTTTGTGGAAGTACTTAATCAATATATTTACTTTTATGAAAAAGGCTGTGAACAGGTAAATAGATTTGTCATGCACATTTTAAGAGTTCTCTTTGGTATTGTTTTCTATGATTTAAAAATAACTAGACTATTTGGTGCCATCAGACCAACACTTCTCATTATAGCTTATGTAATCAAAATAATTGTATCCTCTGCCAGTTCATTCCTTTTGGAATAGAATCAAAGAGGTTTAAAAAGAGAATGAGGTAACTAAAGCAGTGTTTAAGAACCTTTTTTTTTTGAGTAATGAGAGAAAATTATAAATTACTAGCCAATATGCCTGGCGTTACTATATATGATATCTGCTTAGATAATATTTTGGGAACGTCATTATAGATTAGTAACAAACAAAAAAAAGAGGACAGGTTTTTTCCTTCAAGATCTGTGTGCCGCTCCTATACATGTTTGTTGACCACTGATGCCACTAAATTACTGTTTTGAAAATAAAAGAATATTTTAATTCTTTTTTTCTCGTTTCCTTTAGATTTCAGTTCAAGTTTTAAATCAGATTATTTCAAAAATAAGAGAGCTGTTACCGAATCTGGAATCAAATGAGGAAACAGAACAAATCAACAAACATTTCAAAAACACACTGGAGCACTTACAGCACAAACTTGACAATCCAGAAACTGCTGGACAGTACGAGGGATTAGCATTTTAGAGAACTCAAAAGACATATCTTCATAACCAGTGATCACTGTACATAGTAAATGGCAATATCAATGAATTTTCGGCATGGTGAAGGCCAATTTTGTCTTGAAACCAGAAAATGTCTTCAAAGATGTGAGCTTTAAAATAACATTTCCAGAGGTCAAACCATCCAGTTTTGATGAGAGGCTGTCAGGGTTTCAATTTGAAACTCTTTCTTTTTATCTGACTCATTTTGGCACAAGCGAATTGTGGGAAAAATCACTTAATTTATCCATAAATATATGTTTACCTATTACCAGTGTGTCAGTAATAATATAAATTACCCTTTCTAAAAACTGTAGAATAAAACAAGGTTGATATATTATTCCCTGTGAGGTGATTTGTAAAGCTTATGGTAACTAAATTTCTAAGGTTGCTGTTAGATCCACCCCATCTTCTTTGTTACAAATTATTATTAAAGTAAGCTACCACCTGATTATTACTTATTACAGTTTGTTTTATCTTTCAGATTTTAGTGATATGAACATTAAAAGATAGAAATGTCTTGTTAAATCCCACCTGAAAAGAATTTTAGAACTTTTTTAATTGATGCGAAAAATATTTACCATAAAAAGACAATGAACTTTTGATAAATTTTCTGGCACCCTTTCCTTTTTATACAAAGATTAATTGAATTTGATGTTTGTACTAATTCTATGGGCAACCCTTGATTCTTTGATAAATCAATGGTGTATCTGAGACTTCAACCATGGGGGAAAAAACCATGCTCAAGGCCCTAAAGAAATTATTTGGAGTTATTTAATTTTAATATAAAAATGTGTACCTGTATGTATTGTTACATAACCTTGTCTTTGCGATTTATGTATAGATAGGTGTCATTAATTTTGACCGAGACTTAATCGTTGAACTTCTGAGTAACTGTAGAATTATGAGTTTTATTATCTTTGCTGTTATCTTTTTTTACCCATGTGGTTAGATATTTCAATTTACAACAGCTTGCATTAGCTCAAGTTTTCTAGCTGTTGAAAAAGATATATGCAGACCAAATTATTCAAAAAGTTACATTAGGGTTTGTTCATAAAGGAAGTCTGGAAAAAAAAATAATAATAATTTTTCCACTCACACTTCTCTGCATGTGGCTTACACCCCCCTCCCCCCACTGCACTACTAAACAATGTGAAATATGTTTTAAGTTCTAAATAAGTTTGATAATATAAACCATTCTATAAAATGAAAATTAGTAAAAAGCTCTAACTCATATTTATAAATGAAAAAAAAAAAAAAGAGAGTAATATCTCTCATCAATTTTTAGTACTGGGTAACTTCTTTGCGACTGCCATCTATCAACGACCCCTCAGTCATGTTATTTACTAATCACTTCTCAGTTATTACAATTCATTTTGTGATGATTTTTAATGTTGTCTGTAGGACAAAACAAACAAATGGTTTAACGATTATGATTTGTATTAAATTGTATGTTCAGATTTGATATTCTGTTTAGACAATAAATATAAAAAGATTTTTTTCACCTATTTGTTGTTTTGCGATTTTGGATATCCACTTTTTCCAAATGACTGAACATATAAACATATAATACAGAATAACTTATGCATTTCCATACAATACAAATGATTTACATCACTTTTTCTGCCACACATACAATGTAAACAAGAAATTGAATAATTTTGTTAACACACAAAGTTTATTTATTTAAATTCACTAGAAACAACATTTTTTATAATGAAATGTCCCACCAAATGTCTTGAGTGCATAGTTATAGCCTGTCAACCCTATGAAAGCATATTATTCAACATTAACTGTAAGTAGGACCCATTACTTTTGAGTTGTGGGAAATGTTTAGAAGATGCCAATTTTACTTTAAGCTGAGACAGGTAAAAATTAAGTGATGAGCTTATTGTGACAGTCAAACAAAATAGCCATGTGGCTCTATACAACCACATAGAAAAAATAAACCTGAAAAGTAATGCTAATACCTACCGTTCAAAAATTAAAACGGACTGGAAAAAAAGATATGTTTAATTTGCTGAAATAACAGGATGATTGAATAGCTAGTATTTTGTTAATTACATCTTATTCAAAAGATAACTGAAGGTCTGAAATATGACCACCAACAAGAACAATCACTCTAATTTCCCATGCATCAGTTAACAGCAACTACTTCTCTTGTCATAAATAAATAGAAAAAAAAAAAAAAGAAAGGAATAAACACTGAAAACCTCCAGTAATTGCAATATTCAGAAACTGTTGAATGTGACACTTGGTTGACATATCACCTATTTCAGTCTGTAAGAACAAGAGGTTTATTTCTTCCACTCAAGCTTATCGTAATCCCAATTAGAGGAGACACCTGAAACAATTCCCTGCCCTTGGTCCAACATTCTCTGGATTGAAGCTTCTTGCCACTCAATGGTCAGTGATTTGGCTGGTGGTGGGTACACTGGAAAATAATTTTAAAATATAATTAAAACCCTACAATACTTTTGACAATAAAATAATGCAAGGATATTTACACGCAAAGCGCTGGAAGATATAATTTTCTTCTTAAAACTACACACAATTTAACCCAGAAACAAAACGGAAATTAATTTAAAATACTACTTCAAAACCAAAGAGAAAGTTTCAAAAGGATGATATGCTATATTTTACAACTTAACAAACTATATATTAAGCATATAGTTTCTATTCTGTAAATCTTACTATTGAACATGTCTAATTGTTTATTTCAAAGCAACTAATATAATAATATTCATGGCGTGCTCACCAAATTTCCTTACGAAAAACATAATCCAGCCTGTAGCGGCAAGACCAAAGAGAACTGCAGAAAACAAACTTTTCCAGTCTCCAGTGGGGGCATTGATCTCACTGAAAGTTTGGCAAAAGCTGGCTCTGTATACTGGACAGTAGAAGAGATAAAAATAGTTATAAAAGTTCACATCATCCTCAAGTAATGGACTGCAACAATATTAGTTAACTCTCCAATGTATATTAAAACAATTAGATAAAGTAAATAAGGGGGTATTCGTATACTGACATGCTTTTTTATCCTCCAATTTCAGTTTTTTCCAGTCTCCTTTCTCTAACTCTCTGAGTTTGATAACATCTGGAGTATCCTCCTTAAATCGGATTGCTGGGCAAGGAAATTCACATCTATCTATATATGTTGCCATGCCATTGATACCAAAACCAACAATTTCTCTGTTACCTGACATAAATAAAAAAAAGTATGCCGGTAACTAAAGAAATAGCCAATGTGAAGAAATAGTAAAATTAAGCAACATTTAATTTATATTGACTTGACAAAATATTCATGCTTCTTTTAGTTTTAGGTCTTAAAACTTATATATTAAAATGCATACACACAATACAAGAGCTCTAACTCAAAAGAATTACATATTTTGTTCTGAGGTTTTAGGATTGATATCTGACAAATAGATATAAATGCAAGAACCTTCAACTGGTGTAATAACTTTGAGTGAAGATTTATTTAAAACTCCCACCTTAAGTTAAACAAAATACTGCCCCTTACATTAAGGATTAAACATAATGATTTCATTTGAATGAAACATATCTGTTTGATGAAGGCAAGCATCTATAGTTGATTGTTTTTCACTTCATAGTTTAAATTTTTTGGAATAAGGGAATCTAGAACTAGAAGAATAATATTTGTGCTGAAACCAATAATATAACAATAAAAATGATGTTTACAAAATGGTAAAATTAATTATCCTTTTGAGGCCAAATAAATACTATTTGCAGTAAAAAATAATGAATACAAAATAGTTGAATAAAGCAATTTCTGGAAGAGCCCTTAATAACATCTGATAGCTTAAGATTTTAGTAGTCAAGAGAAAAGGGTATAAAACATGAAAATTTTATGTATGTAAAAACATGTGCCTACCTATTTTTGGATGAATTTCATCTCTAAGTTTTTGATCTAAAACTATATTCTTGGAATAAACAGCAGATGAGCTAATCATACGCTGGGGAACAACTGCAGCTCGAAGGCCTGCGCGAAGTAAATGGTTGCTCATGCTAAAAAATGGAAATAAACATGTACGGGGTAATTAAACATTTTATAGCATATTTCTCACAGTTCATAGAATAATGAATGAAAGCTGATCTGATGTTCACTAAGACATTCTGAGTATTACACACCCGGAAATACCAGGACCCTGTCAAATGAAACAGAACCGGGTCCTGGTATAACAAATAATAAGAAACTTTTTCACAAAAAAAAAAAAAAAAAAAAAAAAAAAAAAAAAAAAGCTATCTTTTCTGTAAAAATGACTAGCACTTTGAATTTCAGCATTTGCAGGTATTATAGCAATGTTCTAAATGGTAACTTTGATAAAAAAATGTTTACTGAACAAACAGACCATAGTGATATTTTGTCAGTTAGGTTCGCCTGTTGCACTCTGTTGATAATTGACAGGGGAATCAAAAGGTGGAACTCATGCAGCCATTTCATTCAACAACCTGCCCATCAATGTAATTTAATTTAATACATAACTCTGGAACAGGTGTACTATTAGTTGATGCCAGGTTGTACAAAATGTCCCAAAGAGGAGGAAAAGCAGAAAGTATATATAATTACAATTACATCAATAAACCCTACTGCTACAAAGGCAAAGTGGACAATGTTTACATGTAATACAAGATATCAAACTATGGGATGACAGAAATGTGTAAAATACAAACAACAGAGAGCAATACACTGGAACATTTTAACATTACACGCCTTTATGAATGTCAACTATGTTATGTTCAGAATATTCTTTGCGTAGTTTCAATTTTACTTGGGGGTGTGCTGCAGATGTGGCCCATAGGAAAAAAAGGTTGCTGAGCTCTGATTTAACACATATTTAGGCAGAAGGGCACATGCTCAAATGGCCACAGGATCCGAATAATGATGATAGCACACATTTAATAAGTGAAGGAATAGGAACTAACAGATGTCTAAGATGATGATGATATGAATATTCCTCCATTGAAATGCCTGGACCTAGTACCAGTACAAGGAAGAATGGCATTCCAGATCAGCAATATATCGAAATTTATGCACATGTACCACTTTAAAAAACCATGCAATCAACAATGGAAGATGAAGATTAGACACAAAACTAAGAGCCAATTGATACTATTGGAAATTAGCAAACACTTTAACAGGTGCCTTAAGTCTTATTAATCAGCACACTGCTAATCTAATTACATAAATTTATATTGAATCATTATTTATCAATTATATGGCTTAGTCCTACTATTATAAAACTATTATTATCATTATCAGGCTAATAATATAAGCAATAATATATTCAGTATACTATAATTATATTGTACTCTACTTATACTTAGCCTTAAGTTAAGGCTTAAGCTTAAGCCAAAAGTAAGTAGTAAGGTGAGAAAGACCAGTGGTGACTAAGTACCAAGAGCAAGGACCAAGTGTCACCCACATCCTGCTAACTAACTGCATCTTTACCCAAAGTCGGTTTATATTTTGCATAGTCTAGCTTAATCATTCAGTGAATGAATCCCAATTATTTAAATAATAATAAACAAATAGACTCAACAGAAAATAGTATGGCAATTCAAAGGGCATGATTCAATGGGATGGAACCATAAAAAAAAAAAAGGCTGGCACTATGTACACCGTGGAGGTGTACCTAGCAAAACCTTGGTCTTTGCCAGTCTTTAACTATATATGCATGCGGTTCTTGTAAAATTAATGTTAAACTCTTGAAAACTATTTATTTAAAAATTATTTAATACCTGCAAGATTAAACAAAAGTAGAACTGATATTTTTATTGTGCACATGGGCTTGGGCCCTGCATGAACGCAAAGGAACAACGTTCCTGTAAAACTGTAACTGTAATTTTTTTTTTCAAAATGGGTAATATACATTTTTTTTATTTTTTATTTTGGGGGTTGGGAGATATTTGGGTAAGTTCCACACTTTTGTAAAGAGCAAGCATTTCTTAGTATTTTATTGGTCGTATCTGGCCTCTTCGTAAGTGAAATGCATTTTCCTTACCTGTGGCGTAACCCCCATAAATATTGATTAAAAAAACAGATTTTTAGGTTAAGATTGGCTTTAATAGATGTATTTGAGTGTCAGAAATTGAAGATAATTATTAAATGTATGTTGTTTGATTGATTTATTTGAGTACTTATATAGCGCTCATTTCCATGCTCATTGCGCTCCGATGTCCTAAAATGTCCTGTCAAGAAATTACACACTGTTAAACAACTGAGTTTGTTTTTGAGTGAAAAAGTTCAGCTTCTTAACAGTCCAAGAAACTTTCAGATCCAAAAATATCCAACTATTCAACTATCCAGGAACATAATTTGAAGAAAACATTTCAAAAATGTGCGAGAGATTTCACTGCTGCTTGTTGGGCGCACGTGAACTCTCATCAATGTTATAGCACGCAACAAGACATTGGATCTGCGGCACGTTAGGTAGAACTGGGTATAATGTCAGTATCAAGTGAACTGGGTATAATGTCAGAAGAAGGAACTAGTTAGCTTCAATTTATCATCATACGAGAGGAAAAATGCGACCTCCCCTGCGACAACCGCTATACGCAGCAATATGCAAAATATCAAAAATCAACAACGACCTCCTCCTTCCATAGTGCTTAAATGGATGGACCTATATATCATACTGTCTATTTGTTTTCTCATTATTTTCAAATTCAACATATACTTAAAATATTTCAGTTGCTACAAAATATTTTTTTAATTCTCATCAAACTACTGTTACAAATGAACATAATAAATTAAATATAAAATATTATTTTAATTAAAATGAAGAACAGCAAACGATCCCCATCTAGTATATCTCATAATATAAGATCCCTTAGCGTCTACTCTACCATAAAAACACACAAGTTCATATCCACTTCCGTATCTTAAAACCACATCAATGGTATATTTTTGCAGCGGTGTACGCAGGCCTAGGTCCATGGTTTTGATAGGTACACCGCCGCGGTGGACGCAACCACTTCGAAAATAAAATGAAGAGTTCAAGTCTTATTAGTAAAGAGCAAGTAGGTAGGCTTAGGGCTTGGTTACACTAGTCAGAAATTTTGATTAAGGCTTATATTTATTTTTATTCTTTATTATTACGGTACACTAGACTAGCCTACATTTTTTAAATTTTAATTTCAAATTACGGTAAATTTTGAGAGATGGGTCCGCGTTTTTTAACATGGCCACCATCTTGGTTGACACCACCCGTAAAATTAAGAATAAAACGTTTAAAAATAATGAAAAAACTTCTAAATGTACCCCTCACCCTAACCTGAACCCTAAATCTATCCCTCACCCTAACCTGAACCCTAAATTAGGTACTTTGACAGAAATTTTCAATATTGTCCTATTGTCATAAATGATAAATCATATTAAAGGGCTAGCTATAAGCTTTGCAAAAATACCAATTTCATCTTTCTATCTTTTATATAATTGAAGTTATGAATTTTTTAGTGAATTATTTTAACCTCCTTCTTTATCTTTGTATTTTACTGCAAAAATGTGTGACCGACTTTCCAAATTTCTGACTTATTTGCCCAATACTTTTTTATTTTACAAGATAATGATACCATATCTTCAGGAGTCATTCTCAATGCAATATTAAACACAATGAACAACAAAACTTTTAAATAAAACCAACACTTTGTATTTTGAAAAAAAAAAATTGAGGGTATGTTAAGCAAAATGTGAACAGAAAAATTGGAAAAATCATTGCTGATAAAAAGAATTTAAAAAATTACTTGTTTATTGAACTTGAACAAATTATATGCTTGTGTTCAATTTCTTATTAATATTATTTAAATTTTGTGTTAATTAAAATTAGTTTCTTTTTTATTTTATTATTATTATTAATAATTTATTTATATTTATGAATAATTAGAATTAGACATTTTTTTCTCTAATTCTATGTCATAATTACTAGTGCTTAAGAATAATTTAAAATGTATGATTAAATACCATATTTAATTTAAAAATACCTTTTAAATTTGGCATTTAAGTGCATTTGTAGTAACAGAATAGTATTAGTTCATTAAGTACTAAGACTAAGCTTAATTTAGCAAGTAGACTACTGTACCGGCCGGTAGTTCTCGGATTTCTATTATTTTAATTAAAAAGCAAGTTCCCATCAGTTTAATATTCATAATTTCAATTTATTTGTATTATCTTATCCATTTCTATGATTTTTAAAACTTCTTTTTATTAATTTACTTAGATTTATTCAGATGTTTAAAGATTACAATAGTAATAAACTATAATTGAATGTTATTTAAAGTCGCTTCCATCATCTCGGTGAAGACAAAAAAAATCGTCCATTTTTTTTCTTTCCGGTGATAAGGGTTGATCTTACACATGTAGAGCGCAATAACATTCAATAGAACGGGGTAAATTGACTATTTCAAAGTTATTAGCAATCCAAATTAGATGATACACATGAGCTTTTGAGTTTCAATCATGTATGAATGCTCCAAAGAAGTTTTTAAGACATTTATAGCTTACCGATAGTCAAAAAGTGACTCAGAAAAAAAAACGGGGGTTCCCCTCGATGGGTAAATTGTATGAGCGTCACCGGAAGACAAACAGTAAACGTAATCGATGACAAAATTAAGTTATAATTAGTAAACTGTGACGTAAAGCGCATAAATCCGAGGTCACCGTAGAGGCGATTATAAAATGGTCTCCCAAGTTTTTCCGTGATTTGTCGACTGCGCAGAAGGGATGCGCGAGTGACTTTCAAACTACCTACCTAAATCTATCCCTAAACCTAACCTGAACCCTTAAGTCATCAGCAACATAACAAAACACGCAAATGACGCCATGGCTCCATAACTAGATATTAGCCCAAATTACTATTGACAATTGTCTCAATTGACAAGAACAAGAAAGTTTAGTAAAAGGCCCAAGCCCAAGGACAGTCTTGACATTTTGTTTTTTTAGAGTTAAGAATGCACAATTTAATATTAACAGGGTTCTAATATACCGCCATGTATCTATTAAACTCATTTTTTAATTTAAATCATTAGTTTAGGCTATATAAATAAACAAATTGTTGACATTGATCAACATTGGTTGGGCTCCAGTCGAAAATAAATCGTGAAGTAGTCACGTACACCGGGTTGTCTGAAATTCAATTTCATTGTTCGTCTATAAATCTCAAAAAATAATTTGTTTTAAGCTACAGCATAAGTTTGTTATAACTAATATTACACATGTATTCAAATTAATTTTTTTTAAATTGCAATCCTGTTTGGCCCACCTGAATTCTTAAAAATATCCACAACAAATGAATAGCTGGATTTTAGAGGACTTCTCGCCCTCTCACGTCGTACGTAATTTCAGTGGTTCCGGTATACTCTATGTCGCGATAGGTTAAAAAAATGCACAAAAGGAAAGACTATATGGTTGTTTATTTTTAATTTTAATTTTGTTAAAAATGTGAATAAAATCATATCAAGTTTTTTAAAAAATGATTAGAAATTTCATATACATCCTTTTGAGTCCACAAACCATTCTAGTGATGAACATGTCAATGCCACGAATGAATGAATGAATGTTCGTGGGGAAAAAAGCACTTATATTATACAATGTGTAATTCATAAATGAATTAATATTAGGCCTCATTTCATCAAATGTTTTTTTTACTAGCTGTTTCATTTTTTAATTTGTGAAAATTTTAGAACATGGAGGTGAGAGTACATTTTCTATTCCATAATTTAATGTCCTACCACAGTAGTTTACCTTTTCTCCGATCATCTCTGCTACCATATCTCTAGTCCCCCCCCCCCCCCTCAATTCTCTTCTCTGCTTTTCCGCATAATCCAATTTTTATAATTTTCATGTGTCAAAACTGACGGTTTTCCACCTCCAACTTCCCATTTCATTTAATTCAAATTCAATGGCAAAGGAATTCCACGTATGTGTGACAAATGACATCACTAGGGACATGCGGGGGGGGGGGGGGTATCACCATAACTGTGTCGTGACACCAAATGAAACATTGCAAATATGACAGAGCTAACTACAGTTGGTTTTATTACATTATATTTTCTAAGTTACATACAACATCATGGTACCACCCGACTGAGTGTCACCAGAACCACCCTGTGATTTTAGTACCCTGATCTTGTGGCACCCTGATCTTGTGACACCCTGTGCTTGTGGCACCCTGATCTTGTGGCACCCTGATCTTGTGACACCCTGTGCTTGTGGCACCCTGATCTTGTGACACCCTGATCTAGTGGTACCCTGATCTTGTGACACCCTGATCTTGTGGCACCCTGATCTTGTGGTATCCATTTCATTGTTCCTTATATAAGTTATATAAATATTAATAGGCTTAGACAACACTATAGGTTCTATGTGAATTGATGGATATAGGCTTAGCTTTGTTGCAATACACTTCACTGTCGGTACTGAAATATCGTTGGATGTAAAACTAATAATATCCAATCTAGAATTTTCCAGAAAATTCGATAACTTTAAAACGCTATATCTATGGCATTATTCAATAGATTTTATTGGGACAAATTAAAAATTTTAGCGCCATAACTTAGCTGAATGATTTTTATTGGGCCCCATCTGTTAAAATTTTTTGGTACAATTATGGAATGGGCCCCTGGGGCCCCCATCTTTTAATATATATGTACTATAGTTATAGAAATGCATTTAGTTGAATAACTTTTCGTATTCGAAGAATAATTACTCAGAAAAGACAGTTTTTATACAGTTCGAGGAGGATAATACATTTAATCTAGAATGTTCCAGAAAGTTCTATAGGTCAATAGACTTAAATCTCCTAGAATAATGGATGGATCTTGACGAAATTTGGCACATATATCCATCATTATCCGGAAAGATCTATTAAAGGGTTATGGACTTTTTATGACATTCCGTTTGGGGCCGGGGGCCCAAAATGTAGTTTTTTCCTATATAAGCTATATAAATAAAATGACCAACAAATACTCCTACATGAATAGATAGATCTTGAACAAACTTAGTACACATACACTTTATTATCCATATGCAAATACCAAAGTGTACTGAACTTATAATATCCATTTCTCTGGGGCCGGTGGCCCCATTCAATTTTTCCTTATATAAGCTATGTATAAATATCAATAGGCTTAGACCGGTAACCCACCGGTATCGGGATCCGACAGCTATCGTTATCCCACTGGTATCGAGATACCACCGGGATCGGAATACCGACGGGATTGGGATCATACCGGAATTGGTATCCAGAGGGATCAAAATCCCAACGGGAAACGGTATACTAACGGGAGCGGGATACCGACGGGATTGGGAGCCCACCGGGATCGGAATAATTATAAGGCTGAAGACTGTTGAAGTTCCTTCGTTCCGAATGCTATCCCGGCAAATTTGCCGGGTACATCCGCTAGTAAATAATAAATTAAGAATATTTGTTTACAATCATGTTAGACAAAGATTTTTTGTGTATTGTTGCATTGTCACTTTGACCACCGCCGCCACCGGTAAGCTAAAAACTACTTTAAAAAAAAAAAGCCTAACGAACTTATTTGGACCTAAACATCCCTGTTTTACCATCCAAATTGTATCAGGATTAACTTTGCAATAGTAAATTTACTATTCCCCTTGAATGTCCAACATTTTAGCTTGCCATCACACACATCACCGAACGGAACAAATAAATTGTACTATTTTTGTATATTGACCACGTAGGACGGTTTTCGATCACAATCCATATGAGAGAATAAATATTGTGTAATCTTAATGTTACAATCAAAGTGTGTAATCCAGCCATTCTGTAGAATGCAAAGGCCATACTGGCTTATGTATTTTACACTTTAACTAGGCTTTCTGTTGTTGATGTTATTCGTCCGTCAACATCGACTAGGACCACCCAGTCATCCGGTTAGGTGGGTGGGTTACGGTGGGTTCGTAGGTGGCTTGCCAATCCTATACGTGCGCGGAATAATCTCTGGCTCCGCGGGAAGGGGATAGTTGCTGCAGTCGGCGATTTAATATTGGTCTTTCGGGCCTGCCTGCGTGTCTCAGTGGTGGCTATCCTACTGGCTTCAGAAGATTTAGCACTGTTCTTGACAGCTGATCTCCACCTGACTCTGTCCTGAGCTGTTTGCACCCATTTAGTAGGGTCGATGCTGAATGCCTTTAGTGCCACTTTCAGTGAGTCTTTGTAACGTTTTTTTTTTTTTACCTCTTTGGGAGCGCTTGCCTATCGTGAGTTCTCCATAGAATATGCAAAAACACCACCAGCACCCCGGGTGGATGGGACTCGTTAACCTTGGACGGCAACTCATCTAAGAGAAGGCAACTCTGAATTCAAACCCGGAGATGGAGTCCCGATAGGCGGATGACATTGATACAATGAAACATTCCGGCAACTCCCGGGTGGATGGGACTCGTTAGCCTTGGTCGGTAACTCATCTAAGAGAAGGCAAACTTTGAATTCAAACAAGGAGCCAGAATGATCAATAAATTGATCGTGTGCCCTCAAACATAAGAAGAAGAAGATATTTGTTTAGGGAGCCCGTGTTCTTCCATAAGGGCAACGTGTCCCATCCAACGGAGTTGAGACTGCATCAGGGTGGTGAAGATACTTTGTCTTGCCACCTGATGCCAAGGAGTTTCCCGATGCAGGCTGTGTGAAAATGGTTCCGTTTCTTGGCGTGACGCTAGTATACTCTCCACGTTTCACATCCGTAGAGCAATGTTGAGAAAACTGCTGTGCTATAGACCTTGATCTTCGTTTCACGTCCGATACCTCTCCTGTCCCAAACAGTGCTGCGGAGCCTGCCAAATATGGCACTAGCTTTTGCGAGTCTGGCATTCATTTCATCATCCACGATGACAGATCTGGAGAGGGTGCTGCTCAAGTAAGTAAATTTATCCACCGCGTTAAGACGCTTTCCGCTGATGATGATGTTGGGTTCAACGTAGGGCCTAATAGGAGCTGGCTGATACAACACTTCAATCTTTTGTGTGTTGATTGTTAGGCCAAAGTTGTTGCAGGCCTCAGAGAAGATATCAACGCTTTGTTGCATGGCGGCATCAGAGTCAGCATTGAGGACACAATCGTTCGCAAACAGAATCTCGTTGATGGTGCTATGTTTGACCTTGGTTTTAGCTTGAAGCCTCTTTAGGTTGAAGACAGATCCATCGGTGCGGAAACGGATTGGCAAGCCCGTGGTGGAGTCCTTGAACGTATCAGACAGCATTGCAGAATACATAATACCGAAGAGTGTGGGAGCCAGGACACAGCCCTGCTTCACACCGTTTTTGACAGGGAATGCTTGAGATGACTGACCGTTGTCCTGCAATCGGGCCATCATGCAGCTGACGGATGATGTTGGTGAATTTGTCTGGGCATAATTAACTATTAGTATAATTAAATACGATCAACTGAAAACACCAGGCTTTCTATAGAATGGCTGGATTACAAACTTTTAAAAATGAAACCAAAATAAAATTATAAATATTACCATTTTATTGGGGTTTTTTCTTTTCCTTTGACGTATTGAAAATCCTTTTTGGAAATATTGGACAAGTAGGTCATCATTCAGTTGTGAGAAATATTGGACAATTAGGTCATCATTCAGTTGTGACCATTTGTTCACAGAGGATTTGTTATATATCATAAGATAACCGCAAGAGGAGAGAAATAATGAATACCATTGGATTGCCTGCCGACAGACAGGGTGACAATCTGACATCTGGTAGAAGACCCGAAACCTCAATCACTTTCGGCCGAAACCAAACATAAACCAAAACTTTAACTTTTCTGTTTCGACCGACATCGAAAGTAAACCGAAAGTTGACTTCGGTCAAAACCTAAACTACGCCGAAAGGGATCAAATTGCAACTTTCGGCGCCGAAATCGAAGTTCGGTCGGTCTCTAAAAGAATGGTATTTGCACCCCGCTTTCCTCAACCGCCCAAAATCGCGGTTCAAATACCAAATCTGGTTAACTGACCTACTACATTTTTTGAAAACTTAACACGAAAAAGCATCTGCATTAATATAGCCTTAAATTAATTATAGGTAGAGCATATATTTTAAAAGGAGAGTATCGTGTACATAGCTTAATTTACTGCGAAGTTATTTTCTGTTAATAATTGAAATACGAATAGACATTTCCGCTGTCATGTCTTCTTCCTTATCAAGTTGTTAACAGAGAAAAACAACAAGTCTTTTAAAACGAATAGTTAAAGAACCATATTTACCAGAGTTTGCAATTTTATCTTAATAGCTTTAAATTTTGTGAGTTAGTATCGACATTGAATATGTTTTGAGCTACTGATATCTTAGTAATTTAATATGAAGAGTCAACACACTAAGAAAATTGTCAAAATTTCAAAATACTAAAAATAAAAATGATTTTAAAATATGAATGAATGAGAAATAAAATTAAAAAGTTTCTGTATAATGGAGAGTAATGTAATGTACACAATCAGTGTTTAGCCAGTATTTATGCCTTGGCTTAACTTGGTTTAAATTTAAGTGTTTTGTAAAAATAGTTTAATTATTAGCCTCAAGTATGAACAATGAAGTCATTTCAAGTCAATTGTCATTGGAGAAACTTTTACTTTTTTTATCACTAATCAGATCAGACAATAGACTATGACGGCTAAAATGCAGTTAGCGGTAGGGCTCGTGATGTTTTCCACAGTATATAATATATAGGTCATGGAGGTTCCCCAGGTCAACTACCAGACATAGTTCCATTAAATATTTGTTTGTTTGAAATTTAGCTCTGTTTTTATTTGATAATTTTTGTACTCATTTTAATTTTTAAAAATGTATATCTTGAAATAGGGGGAGGGATCTCCCCTCCCCAGAAAATTATGTTAACATTATATTAATGAAAAGCATATGGTCATTTCATTTTCAACCAATAAAACAGCAATTTTATCCATGCGAGCATCTTTTTTCAAATGTGCATCTTAGACTTGGGGAATTAGCAAGGATGAGTTTCTTTTTTAATTTCTTTTTAACCTTGTAAGTTGATATTTAATAAACATCCAAATGAAAAATTTCATTTTAATTTAATCTCATTTTAACTGTATTGATCGTCAGTGACTTCAGTGCACTTAGGGTGAGACAACTCTTGGCAAAACTCATGCCGCTAACTGCACATTTCTGACTATGACTACTGGTGTACTAGATCAGCGTTCCCCAAATGGTCATTTGCGAATTGGCGCAGGTCTCTTAGCTCTACACTGCCGGTAGTTAAGAAACTGGGCAAAGTTTTAAAATCAACTTCAAAAGCTAGACTGTCTTTTATCTTTCATATTGTATGCATCAAGATGAGCTTGGACAGCTGAATTTAAGTACCAGATTATAATTTTTCTTTTCCTTTGACGTATTGAAATGTGAATCTTACCAATAAAAATACCACACAAAAAAGGCAAAACCAGTGTTATAAACATTTTTAAGATCATGCCTAAAATGGCAATCCCAAGTAATGTTACATTTTGGGATTGTTGCACAGATTAAAGCAATAGCACCTAAACTAAATACAAGTCAGCATATTGTTTCATTCACTATGAGAGTCTTGCCACCTAAACAATATATGACTATATAAATATAAAGGCAAGCACTTTAAAATCGAGACTATTTGCTGCATTAAGTGATGAAACGGAGGCTACACACATACAAGTTCTTCTTCTTCTAAATCTTGAGGGCTAACGATCAATGTATTGATCATTCATGCTCCTTCAACTATATTCCAAAGTACGTTGTTTATCGAGAGCAAATTTTTTGTCAAGAGTTTTTGAATTGTGAAAGAAACTTACAGAGTTCTGCGGTAGTAGTTTCTGTAGGGGATTCTGGTTGCACTGGGTGACACGCTCACTTTCCATCTTATAAATTATATTGTCAAACTTACCTTGATGTATGAAACAATTTGGAAAGCATTCTAAGCTCCTCTACTTGGTTTAAAACCGGTTTCCAAAAACCAATAACTGATTTGCCAAAAAATCCAATATTAACATTTTTAGTGATAAATGGAAAAGTGACTACAGCTACAATAAATATTGTCTTCCAACCCCCAGTTCATAACACCATTGCTGAGTTACCCTTGCAACCAGTGAATTATCCCCTTCAAAACCACGCACAGTAACATCACGGAACCCTCTGAAACATAGGAGCCAGAATGATCAATTCATTGATCATGGGCCCTCAAAATATAGAAGAAGAATATATAAATAATAATAAAATTGAATATAAATTATCATCTAAGCCTAACACAATGAATGTTAACAATGTATTAAATTTTTTCCTTTTATCAACACATAGTAATTCTATTTCTGGCACTAGTCAAGGCTTCTTGAGAGTTTAGTAGCATAGACTCAGTTTGTCCTATAAACATTTATTAAAAATTAACTTAAGTTTTCTTATAATAAAATTAAAACAAATCTGAAACTCCAAGTAACAAAGAAAACAAAATAATTTATTATTTATTTTATAAAGAATGTCTAGTGATTATTTATTTTAAATCCACATAGGTAATCTAAATCTGCACTCAAGATGTCAGCTGCAGACAGTGAAAGATCTGATGATGCTCCGCCCCAGCCCCCAGTGACAGAGCAGCACAGAGAGCTGGCTGCTCAGGCTATGAATGAGTTTGAAAGGGGTCAGTACGTCAGCTGTACAAAAACTATGGGCTCGTTAGCTGATGCTCGACCTACTGATGTGAAAGTTGTTCTTAACCGATCAGTTGCCCTTTTTTACCATAGCCAGTGCAAAGCCATTGATGAATTCAGACACAACATCCAAACTGTTTTTAATATGGTAAGTTGTTTAATTTATCATTCAATATTATAACCGTTTATTTAGATTTAATTTTAATAGTAATATAATATAATTTGATTAATTTATTCTTATATATTATTTGCTTTAATTTTTATTGCATATGGTTAATTTCTATTACCGAATTATAAGTTTTTGCTAGGTGGATCTTCAACTTATCTATAGAATTGTAAGATTAGGATTTATTTGGGGGTATTACAATCAAGAAAAGTTTTTAAAAAAATTCACATACAATTTAATGCATGTAATGTAAAACATATGCTGAAATACATTATTATGAAATGTGTGTCATTTATATTTAAAATGATACTTAGCATGTTTCTTTTAACAAATTACAGGCACGAATTTCCCCAGACTTAAGTGAAAAAAGTAACCTGGATGATGCAGATTATGCTGTTGTATATTACAACAAAGCTGTAGTCCTTTATCATGAGAAACAGCATCGCGCAGCTCTGTCTATTTTAGAGAAGCTTTTCAGATACATTGAGCCCATTGGTAAGTCTTAACTTAACCTTTAATTCAATAAGTAGACTTTCAAAGTGAGTCCCACTGTATGCTGCAGATGACTAAAGAAAAATGAACAAAGTTTGTTCTAATTCTAATTTTGTTGTTACTTTAGCTGCACAGATTTGTGTTAGTAGCTTAACACATCCTTATGATTTGATATGTCTCATGGTTGATGTAGCTTGGCTTTTGAACAATGCTCTTGGGGCTGAAACAGTAACAGTAAGGAGTATGATAAGATCACATATGTTATGCCTTGAATGTATGTCTTCTCTCTGCAGTGAAAGCATAGTGGAAGTTAGCTTGGGGTTGGGGGGTCTTAAATATTTTTGGGTTGAATTTTATTTAATTGAAAAGGAGACGCTTTCACTGGTGGGTAACATAAATGGATATAAATTGGATGTGTGATACACTTACACTGGTGGGTAACATAAATGGATATAAATTGGATGTGTGATAAACTTACAATGGTGGGTAACATAAATGGATATAAATTGGATGTGTGATACACTTACAATGGTGGGTAACATAAATGGATATAAATTGGATGTGTGATACACTTACAATGGTGGGTAACTGTACATTGGATGTGTGATACACTTACAATGGTGTATAACTACTGTACATTGGATGTGTGATACACTTACAATGGTGTATAACTACTGTACATTGGATGTGTGATACACTTACAATGGTGGGTAACTGTACATTGGATGTGTGATACACTTACAATGGTGGGTAACTGTACATTGGATGTGGGATAAACTTACAATGGTGGGTAACTGTACATTGGATGTGGGATAAACTTACAATGGTGGGTAACTGTACATTGGATGTGTATAAAGTTGTGTCAATGGTTTTATAGGTTCTTGTTTTACAAAAATTACTGTAATGTAAAGTTAATTGTAAAATTTAAGTAAAAAAGCTATTTTATTTCACTTTTTGTTTACAAAGATGAAGCACTGGCACAGAAAGTTATGTTACTGTTGACAGAACTCTACCTCACAGTTCATCAGGTAGATGCCGCCTTACTTTCACACCCTTATATCAAACTTGATATTTGTGGTACACTCACTAGATAGATTATGTGGATTTTTAAAATTATTATCTCAGTTCTCATGATTTTTAAAAAGATCTTCCCCCTAAAAATTGTGTTACTTGACTTAATGTTAAATGTACCATTGTGTTCTTATTTCCAGGATTAGCTTCACGTCACACGACCGTTCTATATTTATTGATTGTTTTATTCCCAGCCTTTTGATGCAATGCGAATGGTTTCAAACATTGAAAAGTTTCTCAGCGGAAAGAGTCAGTCGTCTCAAGACAAGGATAAAAATGACTCCAACAATGCCACCGCCCAAGAGGTGTTGAAAGCAAAACTTAATTTGGTAGGTTAAAGCAGAAATCGGGTCATCCTTATCCAACGCAGCATTGTGTTTACTTTTTCATAATTGTCACCGATCAAAATTAAATCAACGCAATGAATAAAATTATCATTAAAAAATTTTGCTGATAATTAAAATGAAGAATATTTTAAAAATCTCTTTCTTCATTTGTTGTAATTTTAATTTTGCCTGGAATGAAAATTCACATGACTTAAATTGTTGAGTAAATTGTTTCAATCTTAAATAATTTTGGATTCTCTCTTATTTTGTCAACAGTTTAAAGTACGTTGCAATCTTATGGCTAAACATATGAACAACAAGAAAGAATACAAGGCTTTACAAGGAAATGTGAGTTGACTTAGAGGAGCTGTCTTTTAACTACTCATTTTTTGCTTCAGCTTTTAACTACAGTATTTGGACAACTCATTCTTTGGTTTAACTTGGCATAACTGTCTATGGACAACTCATTCTTTGGTTTAACTTGGTATAACTGTCTATGGACAACTCATTATTTGGTTTAGCTTGTAATAACTGTCTATGGACAACTCATTATTTGGTTTAACTTGGTATAACTGTCTATGGACAACTCATTATTTGGTTTAGCTTGTAATAACTGTCTATGGACAACTCATTATTTGGTTTAGCTTGTAATAACTGTCTATGGACAACTCATTATTTGGTTTAACTTGGCATAACTGTCTATGGACAACTCATTATTTGGTTTAGCTTGTAATAACTGTCTATGGACAACTCATTATTTGGTTTAACTTGGCATAACTGTCTATGGACAACTCATTATTTGGTTTAGCTTGTAATAACTGTCTATGGATAACTCATTATTTGGTTTAACTTGATATAACTGTCTATGGACAACTCATTATTTGGTTTAGCTTGTAATAACTGTCTATGGACAACTCATTATTTGGTTTAACTTGGTATAACTGTCTATGGACAACTCATTATTTGGTTTAGCTTGTAATAACTGTCTATGGACAACTCATTATTTGGTTTAACTTGGCATAACTGTCTATGGACAACTCATTATTTGGTTTAGCTTGTAATAACTGTCTATGGACAACTCATTCTTTGGTTTAACTTGGTATAACTGTCTATGGACAACTCATTATTTGGTTTAGCTTGTAATAACTGTCTATGGACAACTCATTATTTGGTTTAACTTGGTATAACTGTCTATGGACAACTCATTCTTTGGTTTAGCTTGTAATAACTGTCTATGGACAACTCATTATTTGGTTTAACTTGGCATAACTGTCTATGGACAACTCATTATTTGGTTTAGCTTGTAATAACTGTCTATGGACAACTCATTATTTGGTTTAACTTGGCATAACTGTCTATGGACAACTCATTATTTGGTTTAACTTGGCATAACTGTCTATGGACAACTCATTATTTGGTTTAACTTGTAATAACTGTCTATGGACAACACATTATTTGGTTTAACTTGGTATAACTGTCTATGGACAATTCATTATTTTGTTTAACTTGTAATAACAGTCTATGGACAACACATTATTTGGTTTAACTTGGTATAACTGTCTATGGACAATTCATTATTTTGTTTAACTTGTAATAACTGTCTATGGACAACACATTATTTGGTTTAACTTGGTATAACAGTCTATGGACAACTCATTATTTGGTTTAACTTGGCATAACTGTCTATGGACAATTCATTATTTCGTTTAACTTGTAATAACTGTTTATGGACAACTCATTATTTGGTTTAACTTGGCATAACTGTCTATGGACAATTCATTATTTCGTTTAACTTGTAATAACAGTCTATGGACAACACATTATTTGGTTTAACTTGGTATAACTGTCTATGGACAACACATTATTTGGTTTAACTTGGTATAACAGTCTATGGACAACTCATTATTTGGTTTAACTTGGCATAACTGTCTATGGACAATTCATTATTTCGTTTAACTTGTAATAACTGTTTATGGACAACTCATTATTTGGTTTAACTTGGTATAACAGTCTATGGACAATTCATTCTTTGGTTTAGCTTGTAAGAACTGTCTCTGCATAGCTCATTATTTGCTTTTTCCCCACAGAGCCATCCTGTAAATTATGCAAAAGCTTATTATGAATATTTGAGAGGAAATCTGAAAAAGGCAGCAAAGATGCTTGGTAACCCTCCTAGTGTTCACGTAGGTATCTTATGTTGTATCTTATGTTGTATCTTAGGTTGTATCTTAGGTTGTATCTTATGTTGTATCTTAGGTTGTATCTTATGTTTCAGGCTATTTAATTTTTTAAGATACACATCATTATGCTAATAGATGATTTATTTGTCTCGAAGATACATATTAAGATATCTGATCATTTATCTTCTATTTTCGTATATAACTGGCAACACATTCTTTCTTGACCTCTCATAGCTGTCCCCAACAACGGGGGAGTGTTTAGCCGTCATGTACTCCACCAACCAAGCCCTTATAAACATGTGTCTGAGGAAGCCCAACCTGGCCATATGCCATATACGAGATGCCCTGAAGCATAATGAGAAAGTTATGAAAGATGCCGTTCCGAATGATAAAGGTAAGAGTAAATTAGATGAACATTAAAATTGTCTATATGAACAATCCAGAAAAGGGAGTTCAGCACTGGTGAGATTTAGAGTAATTTATTGAAGGTCAGCAGTTCAATGTGACGTACCATGTGTATTCATGCTAAGTTCGACTATTGATAGCCTAGCACTGTGACTCATCTTGGGGGGTAGTTCAATGTGACATACACTGTGTGTTCATGCTAAGTTCGTCTATTGATTGCCTAAGCACTGTGACTCATCTTGGTGGGTAGTTCAATGTGACGTACAGTGTGTGTTCATGCTAAGTTCATCTATTGATTGCCTAAGCACTGTGACTCATCTTGGTGGGTAGTTCAATGTGACGTACACTGTGTGTTCATGCTAAGTTTGTCTATTGATTGCCTAAGCACTGTGACTCATCTTGGTGGGTAGTTCAATGTGACGTACACTGTGTGTTCATGCTAAGTTCGTCTATTATTTGCCTAAGCACTGTGACTCATCTTGGTGGGTTTGCATACATCCGGGATATTTTATATATTTTGTTTTTGAGAGTTCTATTTATAGTACATCATGTATTTTGTCTCAGTGTGTTTTTTTTAAAGCTCAAGATTACATCTTAAAATCCTGCTGAGTCATGATCTCTAATTCTGTGTTGCTTTCTACAGCGAGGCCCCCACTGCAGCTCAGCTATGTCAGTCAGCATTATCTTCTATATTACAACCTTGGTGTGCTCCAGCTGCACAGTAAGAGACCCCACCTTGCCTTTGACTGCTTCGTAGAGTGTGTACAAGTCTATCATCGGAACCCACGCCTCTGGTTACGGCTTGCCGAGTGCTGTACCATGCATCACAAGGAGGTATAGAGAATTACTTAGCATATGATTATTTATACAGTTAAGTTGCATGGGATTTAAGAATTGGTTTGTACGTTTTTTTCTGATATCATTTACCATCTTTATCTGTACTAGCGCACACACAATTAGTATTACACATACATCTATACCAGCACACTCACTATTACTATAAGCCACCTAAATCTGTACTAGTGCACACACCGTCAGTCACCTAAATCTGTACTAGTGCACACAATTTTTATTAGACTATTAGTATAAGCCACCTAAATCTGTACTAGTGCACACACAATTAGCCACCTTTATCTAAGGTAATTCTATACCAGTGCTCATCCCACATCACCAAAAGGCATTTAAAAATATTAAAAATGTAATGTTCCTTTTGGACTTTTAAAAAAGAGACGTTGTAAAGAATGCAAATTTAGAACAGTTATATTATACAAAGTTGAGACTTGACAACAGTGACTGAAGAACTTTGTTTGGCATAATAATAGATTTACTGTTCTATAATATCCAAACATTGTGTTTTTCTTCAGAACAATGATGTGGATAGAGAACACAAGCACAAACTAGAAGTAGTACAAGCATCTGTGGGTTCAGGATTTCATCATAAACTTATACTAGGTCAGGGAGTGCAGAAAGATAGAAAAATGTAAGTTACATAGAAAAATGTAAGTTACATAGAAAAATGTAAGTTGCATAGAAAAATGTAAGTTACATAGAAAAATGTAAGTTACATAGAAAAACGTAAGTTACATAGAAAAATGTAAGTTGCATAGAAAAATGTAAGTTACATAGAAAAATGTAAGTTACATAGAAAAATGTAAGTTACATAGAAAAATGTAAGTTACATAGAAAAACGTAAGTTACATAGAAAAACGTAAGTTACATAGAAAAATGTAAGTTACATAGAAAAATGTAAGTTACATAGAAAAATGTAAGTTACATAGAAAAATGTAAGTTACATAGAAAAACGTAAGTTACATAGAAAAACGTAAGTCACAGCGTTGGCTTAATTATTATTTAATGTATATCACTTGGGACTGTAAGTAAGTTTGAAATTATAGTTGTCCCTTGCTGGTCAATTTTCTTATTCCACCACACATCACTATGAACCATACTAGACAGTTTTCTGACATATTCCACCACAGATCACAATGTAACATACTAGACTGTTTCCTGACCTATACCACCACAGATCACAATGTAACATACTAGACTGTTTCCTGACCTATACCACCACAGATCACAATGTAAAATACTATACTTTTTTCTGACATATTCCACCACACATCACTATGAACCATACTAGACAGTTTTCTGACATATTCCACCACACATCATTATGAACCATACTAGACAGTTTTCTGACATATTCCACCACACATCACTATGAACCATACTAGACAGTTTTCTGACATTCCACCACACATCACTATGAACCATACTAGACAGTTTTCTGACATATTCCACCACACATCACTATGAACCATACTAGACAGTTTTCTGACATATTCCACCACAGATCACAATGTAACATACTAGACTGTTCTCTGCTACATTCCACCATAGATCACAGTGTAACATACTAGACTTTTTTCTGACATATTCCACCACAGATCACAATGTACCATGCTTGACAGTTTTCTGACATATTCCACCACAGATCACAATGTAACATACTAGACAGTTTTCTGACATATTCCACCACAGATCACAATGTAACATACTAGACAGTTTTCTGACATATTCCACCACAGATCATAATGTACCATACTAGACTGTTTCCTGACCTATACCACCACAGATCACAATGTAACATGCTAGACTGTTTTCTGACATATTCCACCACAGATCATAATGTACCATACTAGACTGTTTCCTGACCTATACCACCACAGATCACAATGTAACATACTAGACGGTTTTCTGACATATTCCACCACAGATCACAATGTAACATACTAGACAGTTTTCTGACATATTCCACCACAGATCACAATGTAACATACTAGACAGTTTCCTGACCTATACCACCACAGATCACAATGTAACATACTAGACAGTTTTCTGACATATTCCACCACAGATCATAATGTAACATACTAGACTGTTTCCTGACCTATACCACCACAGATCACAATGTAACATACTAGACGGTTTTCTGACATATTCCACCACAGATCACAATGTAACATACTAGACAGTTTTCTGACATATTCCACCACAGATCACAATGTAACATACTAGACAGTTTCCTGACCTATACCACCACAGATCACAATGTAACATACTAGACGGTTTTCTGACATATTCCACCACAGATCACAATGTAACATACTAGACAGTTTTCTGACATATTCCACCACAGATCACAATGTACCATACTAGACTGTTTCCTGACCTATACCACCACAGATCACAATGTAACATACTAGACAGTTTTCTGACCTATACCACCACACATCACTATGAACCATACTAGACAGTTTTCTGACATATTCCACCACACATCACTATGAACCATACTAGACAGTTTTCTGACATATTCCACCACACATCATTATGAACCATACTAGACAGTTTTCTGACATATTCCACCACACATCACTATGAACCATACTAGACAGTTTTCTGACATATTCCACCACACATCACTATGAACCATACTAGACAGTTTTCTGACATATTCCACCACACATCACTATGAACCATACTAGACAGTTTTCTGACATATTCCACCACAGATCACAATGTAACATACTAGACTTTTTTCTGACATATTCCACCACAGATCACAATGTACCATGCTTGACAGTTTTCTGACATATTCCACCACAGATCACAATGTAACATACTAGACAGTTTTCTGACATATTCCACCCCAGATCACAATGTAACATACTAGACAGTTTTCTGACATATTCCACCACAGATCATAATGTACCATACTAGACTGTTTCCTGACCTATACCACCACAGATCACAATGTAACATACTAGACAGTTTTCTGACATATTCCACCACAGATCACAATGTAACATACTAGACAGTTTTCTGACATATTCCACCACAGATCACAATGTAACATACTAGACAGTTTTCTGACATATTCCACCACAGATCACAATGTAACATACTAGACAGTTTCCTGATCTATACCATCACAGATCACAATGTAACATACTAGACAGTTTTCTGACCTATACCACCACAGATCACAATGTAACATACTAGACAGTTTTCTGACATATTCCACCACAGATCACAATGTAACATACTAGACTGTTTCCTGACCTATACCACCACAGATCACAATGTAACATACTAGACAGTTTTCTGACATATTCCACCACAGATCACAATGTACCATACTAGACTGTTTCCTGACCTATACCACCACAGATCACAATGTAACATACTAGACGGTTTTCTGACATATTCCACCACAGATCACAATGTAACATACTAGACAGTTTTCTGACATATTCCACCACAGATCACAATGTAACATACTAGACAGTTTCCTGACCTATACCACCACAGATCACAATGTAACATACTAGACGGTTTTCTGACATATTCCACCACAGATCACAATGTAACATACTAGACAGTTTTCTGACATATTCCACCACAGATCACAATGTACCATACTAGACTGTTTCCTGACCTATACCACCACAGATCACAATGTAACATACTAGACAGTTTTCTGACCTATACCACCACACATCACTATGAACCATACTAGACAGTTTTCTGACATATTCCACCACACATCACTATGAACCATACTAGACAGTTTTCTGACATATTCCACCACACATCATTATGAACCATACT
Organism: Omphiscola glabra; assembly: GCA_964017045.1. Classification (NCBI taxonomy): domain Eukaryota; kingdom Metazoa; phylum Mollusca; class Gastropoda; family Lymnaeidae; genus Omphiscola; species Omphiscola glabra. The sequence continues at coordinate 5,041,569 of OZ024800.1, forward strand.
AGACAGTTTTCTGACATATTCCACCACACATCACTATGAACCATACTAGACAGTTTTCTGACATATTCCACCACACATCACTATGAACCATACTAGACAGTTTTCTGACATATTCCACCACACATCACTATGAACCATACTAGACAGTTTTCTGACATATTCCACCACAGATCACAATGTAACATACTAGACTGTTCTCTGCTACATTCCACCATAGATCACAGTGTAACATACTAGACAGTTTTCTGACATATTCCACCACACATCACTATGAACCATACTAGACAGTTTTCTGACATATTCCACCACAGATCACAATGTAACATACTAGACAGTTTTCTGACATATTCCACCCCAGATCACAATGTAACATACTAGACAGTTTTCTGACATATTCCACCACAGATCATAATGTACCATACTAGACTGTTTCCTGACCTATACCACCACAGATCACAATGTAACATACTAGACGGTTTTCTGACATATTCCACCACAGATCACAATGTAACATACTAGACAGTTTTCTGACATATTCCACCACAGATCACAATGTAACATACTAGACTGTTTCCTGACCTATACCACCACAGATCACAATGTAACATACTAGACGGTTTTCTGACATATTCCACCACAGATCACAATGTAACATACTAGACAGTTTTCTGACATATTCCACCACAGATCACAATGTACCATACTAGACTGTTTCCTGACCTATACCACCACAGATCACAATGTAACATACTAGACAGTTTTCTGACCTATACCACCACACATCACTATGAACCATACTAGACAGTTTTCTGACATATTCCACCACACATCACTATGAACCATACTAGACAGTTTTCTGACATATTCCACCACACATCATTATGAACCATACTAGACAGTTTTCTGACATATTCCACCACACATCACTATGAACCATACTAGACAGTTTTCTGACATATTCCACCACACATCACTATGAACCATACTAGACAGTTTTCTGACATATTCCACCACACATCACTATGAACCATACTAGACAGTTTTCTGACATATTCCACCACAGATCACAATGTAACATACTAGACTGTTCTCTGCTACATTCCACCATAGATCACAGTGTAACATACTAGACAGTTTTCTGACATATTCCACCACACATCACTATGAACCATACTAGACAGTTTTCTGACATATTCCACCACAGATCACAATGTAACATACTAGACAGTTTTCTGACATATTCCACCCCAGATCACAATGTAACATACTAGACAGTTTTCTGACATATTCCACCACAGATCATAATGTACCATACTAGACTGTTTCCTGACCTATACCACCACAGATCACAATGTAACATACTAGACGGTTTTCTGACATATTCCACCACAGATCACAATGTAACATACTAGACAGTTTTCTGACATATTCCACCACAGATCACAATGTAACATACTAGACAGTTTTCTGACATATTCCACCACAGATCACAATGTAACATACTAGACAGTTTCCTGATCTATACCATCACAGATCACAATGTAACATACTAGACAGTTTTCTGACCTATACCACCACAGATCACAATGTAACATACTAGACAGTTTTCTGACATATTCCACCACAGATCACAATGTAACATACTAGACTGTTTCCTGACCTATACCACCACAGATCACAATGTAACATACTAGACAGTTTTCTGACATATTCCACCACAGATCACAATGTAACATACTAGACTGTTTCCTGACCTATACCACCACAGATCACAATGTAACATACTAGACAGTTTTCTGACATATTCCACCACAGATCACAATGTAACATACTAGACTGTTTCCTGACCTATACCACCACAGATCACATTGCCTAGTATTACATGTCAGATCAGAAGTAAATGATTGCATTAGATCAAGATTTATGTTAAGTGACCAAAACAAATATCCAGTTATCAGAGATCTATGTTTTTTACATAGACCAAACCTAATAGTCTTTTTATTTTAGGTCAGTCTATAAGAATCTTTGAAGATGTTTACAAATGAATAAAGGTTTCAGTATTTTCTAGGATACTTAACTTTTACAACCAACTAAAGTAACACATTTTATAATGCTAATACCTTTACAACCAACTAAAATAACACATTTTATAATGCTAATACCTTTACAACCAACTAAAATAACACATTTTATAATGCTAATACCTTTACAGAAGTACATCTGGTGGTGTTTTTCCAAACTTAAACTTAGGGTTTGCCTCATTCTGCCTAAAAAATGCCCTGGCCTTGTTGCCCACTGATCCTCTAGATGTAAAAACTCCACCCCAAGATGAGCAAGCAGAATCAGGGTGAGTTTGTTTTCTTTATAATTTTCATGTGAGGTTGAAATCTAAGAATTGACAGACATGTTATCTGAGAATAGACTGAAAGGTCATGAATTGATCTAACATGATTGTCAAATATTTTTGGAAAATAAATTAAATAAATTTACTACCACACTCTTGAGAGTAAACAAATGACCAGCACACTCCTTGGATTGGTTCTAGTTCCAGTGTCTATATTCTTTCCTCAATACATTTTGAGTTTGACAAATGTTGACATCCTGACATGCATATTTTATGACTGTTTTTTTTTCAGCCCCCCTCCAACTGATCCGGTCTTAGTGTCTGCAGAACCTGGCAATCCACTGAGAGAAACAGAGGTAGCAAACCTTAGGTAGGAGGACTAATAGATACATCTAGTGGGGGTGGGGGTGGACGCAAATGCGCACTGAGCATTGCCCCTTAGGCACATACTTCTGGCGTCTAGACAACAATCGTGATCCTACCTGCCGGCATTGCAACCTGGTCCCGGAAACGCTAGTGCATCTGTTGACCGAATGTCCCTCACTGGAGCTTCCGGGGGAGGCCAGGGCAGAGGGGGAACCCTATGTGAGGAAAATGTTGTATGGCACAGCTCAGCAGATGGAGTTGATTGACAATTTACTACCCGGGGTCTTAAGAGAGTAATCTCAGACCTTCACCAGAATATGTGTTAGTTAGTGGGGGTGGGGGATTACCTGCCCCTTTCAATGCAATGTAAAGTGGGGATGACCAATTCCTATAATTACTTATAAAAAGGATGATTGCCTCCCCATTATATTAAAACATTTTATTTAAAGTTTATATTCATTAATAAAAAGATAATTTAATGACATTTAGTCTGACCTAGTTATTGGTGCGCATGATCATTGCTCATACAAGTAGGTCAAACGTAGTTCAACACATTTTACATTGAAAAAGAACAATATTTATTTCCCATTCTGCTGTAGATGTTCAATTCTGGCAGCTAGTGCCTATGTTGCTTTGTGTGAGAATGAGTACTACAGGGCCCTCGCTCACTCAGTCAATCTTCTACGTCAGCCAAACTTGACAGCTGCTCAAAGGTGAGTACTACACGCAGGGCCCTTGCCCATTCAGTCATTCTTCTATGTCAAACTAACTTGGCAGCAGCTCAAAGATGATTGATTTTACAACTATGTTCTATATTATTAAATCATACAAGTCAACCTATGGGATCAATACTGTACAAAACAAAAAACTGTACAGAAAAAACATGTACCTTGCATGAATTTATTGTGTCTTGTGCCGAAGAAATTAAATTTTTTTTCCTTCTAAATCCTTGAATAACCATACGAAATATGTTATGTTGAAAATGACTTATGCATTCCAAAACTGACCAAACATAATTTTCACCGGCTTACAATCAACCTGTGAATTAGTCTTATCACTAGGCGTTTTCTCACTTTGTTTATAAATCACATTTAAAGTTGTATCATTGCCTACAATGTATTTAAAGTGGTGTCATTGCCAACAATGTATTTAAAGTGGTGTCATTGCCTACAATGTATTTAAAGTGGTGTCATTTCCTACAATGTATTTAAAGTTTTGTCATTGGCTACAATGTATTTAAAGTGGTGTCATTGCCTACAATGTATTTAAGTGGTGTCATTGCCTACAATATATTTAAGTGGTGTCATTGCCTACAATATATTTAGAGTTGTATATCATTGCCTAAAATGTATTTAAAGTGGTGTCATTCCTACAATGTATTTAAAGTGGTGTAATTGCCTACAATGTATTTAAATTTGTATTATTGCCTACAATATATTTAAAGTGGTGCCCATTACACAGAACATATGACCTTAGCTTGTCCAGCACACATATGACTTAAGCTGGCTTTGGACCCTTGGTTAGCCTGAATAGTGGGCCTATATATGCTTCACATGAGGGAAGGATTGGTTTTTACTTAGGGTGCTGAACCGCACGCCATCTTGTCTTGACCCCATTACACTTTGACCAAGACATTTCAAATACACTGTTCAAGAATACTGTTTGCCTGGTACTCTCCCAGGTCTTAGTGCCATTAAAACAACATTTTACACATTTAACAAAAAACTTTATTTCCATAGGTATCTGGCTCTGATGTACAAAGGAGAAGCTTTAGTTATCTTAGACCGCATAGCAGACGCAATAGATGAGCTCAACCCTGAGAATGTCAATGATGTGAGCACGACTTTACCTGAGTCTACCTCGGAGCAAGGTAATCACTCCATCATTTATGTAACAGAGACAGGGCTGGATGATAAATATTTATTTTTAAAAATAAAATTGAAGTGACTTGATGCAAAGGTTATAAATCCATAATTTATGGTCATTTGTCACTTTATTTTTAATTTGACCATTAAAATTGTACTTTTTGCTGCAGTGTTAAATATCCCAATGGTTCTTAAACGTAAAAAGTAGGATTCAACTGGTAGAATGTTTATGCCAAGTAATAGATCTGAGTACTTGCCAAATCTGATGATGAAAGTACCGTAAACTGATGTAACAGGCGGGGATGCTGGTGCAACAGGCAGGGGTGCTGGTGTAACTGGCAGGGGTGTAGGCGCACTGACATTAAACACCAGTAGTAAATACTTTAAACATCCCAATATCTTGGCATTGTTGTTACTCTGCTGTGTATTACTTCATATACAGCATGCGCAAAAACTAGCAGTACAGCAGACCTGTTTACTTTTACGATTTTGGCGTACAATGTACGATTTTGAGGTGTATACATTATATACACTGTATGTTTTTTTTCCCTATTAAGATAATGTATTGAACTATTTTGTGATGATATTGTACGATTTTAAGAGTTTGAGGGTAAACAGGTCTGGTACAGTGGCCACGTGACCATAGAAGGAAAAAGGATTATTTGTTGGGAAGTTTTTATTTGAAATGGGTCTCTCCAAGAAGAAAAAAGTATTCATAGTTGAGCAATATTTTCGCTTATACGTTAGTGAAGGTAAAGGGTGAACATATTTTAAAAAAGGTGGAAGAACAATTTTAGAGACATTAAGAAAAAAGGGCACCAAGTTATATGGTTTGGGAAAGTTTTGTTTTGTTTTGAGGGTTTGTGTGACTGGGAGATGGGGAGTGGGGGCAGATCAGGCAATTTAGCTAAATGGGTGGGGCAGGGAACTCAATCAATGGATCCACAAGCAAGTTGTTTTGATAGTCCATAGTTTCTAATGATCTGTCAGAGATACTTTGTTGACTAAGTTACTATAGCAAATATTAAATATTGTGCTGATGTAATTCTGCATTATTAGACGGAAAATGATAACTTTCGTGATGGTGTCAATTTTTCTATTCTTTGACTACGTCGTGTTCATATCAATGATTATTTTGAATGAGGGAAACATTTTTCTGTTTTTTCCACATTAAACTTTTGAAAGAAGTGGTTTCTGTAAATAATGGTATATTCTGATTGCCAAACATTTTTATTGCTCAACCATCTTAAAACAGCTTATGAGATTGTGAAGTTCATTTGGGAGACGGTTTTGTGAGAAAGTGTACGCGCTGCAGTTGCGGGAGGAGAGGGTGGGGGTGGAATTATTCATATACTTAATATATGGAATAATCCTTGTTCTTCTGGGCCTGATTCTTAAACATACAGTCCTTTCATGGTACAACCCTTTTCAGTGTTGTTGACTGTTCTTTGTTTGCTTACCTTGAAACTTGTGAACCATGCATATAGCACTGAGTTTGAGGTTTTTTTTTCATTTGTTTGCCAGACAAAGACCAAGAGGGCTTAGCAGAGAATAGAGGTAGGAAAAAATTCCTTTCCCAGCATGCCTCGGTGTACATTGACATGGTCTGTACCTGTGAATTATTTCCTCTCTTGCTTCTGACCTTTGTCATTTAATAAGTTGACACTCTCAGCTGAAACTTGTCTCACGGAGCAGGAGAGTTCGTCATATCATTCTTGTAAAGCAACAAGAAATCGATTGGAGTAAAAAAAAAATTTTTGTAATTTTAAAGCGAGATGGTTAAATGAATTAATCAGTCAATAATCAATTTTAAAAAAACAAAGCCCCCCCCCCCCCCCCCCTTTTTTTTTCCCAAATATTAGCCAAAGCATTTAGCCCCTGCTGGAGATTCATATTTTTTATTTTAAACTATTTATTTAGAGGCCATCATTAAGTGGAGCCCAAACAGTGTAACTGTTGCTAAAGGTTTGATGCAGTACAACTTGGCTGTAGCTTACTCCATGCGCACAGACTATGAGAAGGCGCTCAAAGCACTGACTGAGGTAAGCTATGGTTTTAACCACCGCTACTAACTGCACAGACTTTGACGACCAAAGCACTGACTGCTGTAATGTGACAGACTTTGACGACCAAAGCACTGATTGTGTAAAGTGATAGACTTTGACAATAATAAAGTGATAGACTTTGACAACTAAAGCACTGATTGTGTAAAGTGATAGACTTTGACAATAATAAAGTGATAGACTTTGACAACCAAAGCACTGACTGTAGTAAGGTGACAGACATTGACAATCGAAGTACTGACTGTGGTAATGTGGACAGTTTGACAATCGATGCACTCACTGAGGTAAAGTACAGTTTCATAAAATAATTCTGGCTGTGTTGATGATACTGATATATTTCTTTTCAGGCCTCTGAGAAAGTGGGGAATCCAATCCCTGTTCAGATGTTTTACCTTAAAGTGTACTTGGACCTCAAACAAGGTGAATTGAAATACATCATTTCTCTAGCAGTCTACTGACTACTACTGTGTCTTTGTGTCATAATGTGTTACATAGAAATAGTTTCATATGAAACACAACTTTGCTTAAAATTTAGCTAATACCAATATTCTAAATATGTTATTGGTATAAAAAAAATCTCAACCAACAATAAATGGTTCTATTTAATGAACTCTTTACATAAAGAAGGTAAACAATTTTAAAATGTATTCACTCAAACAATATTTTAAGATGAGAAAGGAACATTTAAATAATTTAATAAATTTAAATAGATGGAGATAAAATACTACTGTAAATACAAGGACCTATGTCAGTGAGATTTAAAACCACTAAATACAAGGACCTATTTTAGTGAGATTATAAACCACTAAATACAAGGACCTATGTTAGTGAGATTTAAAACCACTAAATACAAGGACCTATGTTAGTGAGATTTAAAACCACTAAATACAAGGACCTATGTTAGTGAGATTTAAAACCACTAAATACAAGGACCTATGTTAGTGAGATTTAAAACCACTAAATAGAAGGACCTATGTTAGTGAGATTATAAACCACTAAATACAAGGACCTATGTAAGTGAGATTATAAACAACTAAATACAAGGACCTATGTTAGTGAGATTTAAAACCACTAAATACAAGGACCTATGTTAGCGAGATTAAACACCACTGTAAACTGTATATAGAATCACCTAAAACAAGGGTAAATAATGCACTAAGGTGACTATCCAGTAGAAATTACTGCTCAGGATTCCTTGGCAATCATTAGGACTACAGCCTCTTTATTTGTTTAACCCGGCTGGGCTAGAAACCCAAACATTTGTCTCTCCTGATTACCCACCAGTCAGTGTTGAATGATTTACCTGTCCACAGAAATACAGCAAATACAATCAGTGATGGCCCTTACTTAAACTTGTGTCCCTAGACATATCCACTAAATGTCACCTTCAAACATATCCACTAAGTCTATCCACTAATTATGTCCACAAGGCATTTCCTCATGTAAAAGTAAGTGGATTGAATATTTCCATTTTGTATTTCAGGCAACAAGAAAGCTGCCATCAATGTTATCAACGAACATTTTGGCTACATATCAAAAAGTTAATCAAGAGCGGCTTAGTGGTGATTGAATGATGGCTCAGTGGTGTTCAAATGATGGTCCTGTGATGTTGGAATGATGGCCCAGTGGTGTTTGAACCAGTAAAAGAATTGCTGGGACTTTTGCAACTGACTGATCTTTCCATGTTTCTTCATCATGCTGGATGGCAATCAGTTTGTCAGTTGCCTAAAGCAGTGTCCGAGCTCATCTGATTTGCCGTACCACTCTCACCCATACTTCACATTTTCATCATCTTGATTTCTCCTTGATATTGGCTCAATGATCACTAGTACACCAATCAAGTCTCAGCCATGCCACACCTTCAGTACCAGAAGTCACCAAGTTTAGTTGGTGGATGAATACACCAAAACTGAGTTGGCTGTTAAATATGTATGCAGCTATGAACCACACTGGGGCTATTTTTTTAAATTGTGTTTTTGTTTGTTGATGACTTAGATAAATTATAACTATAATAAGCATTTGTAATAAAATATAAGAAACATTTGGAAAACTGGAAATTGTTCATGTTTTAAGTTTGAATTGATTGTGATGTGGTCATGTTTGAGATGTGTTGTGATGATGTTTAGATCAGTCATGTTTGAGATGTGTTGTGATGATGTTTAGATCAGTCATGTTTGAGATGTGTTGTGATGATGTTTAGATCAGTCATGTTTTAGATGTGTTGTGATGATGTTTAGATCAGTCATGTTTGAGATGTGTTATAATGTTTAGATCAGTTCTTTCCAACTATTCATGTTGGCAACACACTTTTTTGACATATATCATTTCACCACATATCACATAGTAAGTTGGTTTTACCAGACATATGGGCAAAAATGTAATGTTTAATAAAAATACAATGATGAAACAAAGGATATCTAATGGAACCTTTCATTTTTATATTGTGAAAAGCTAAGCGCTCATCTCACAACATTTTTACTGATTCCAATCATCAGTGATGTAGTTAGGTTTAGTGCAAATATTTTGCCACCCCCTTGCTCGAAAAAATATGCAGTTAGTCAAAAATTCCGCTCCACCATATAAAGAAAAAAAAAAACGAACAGCCCCTGTTCTTACTACGCCAAGCCAATCCTTTATTATTTGAGCTTCTTCTTCTTCTTCAATAAGTGAAAAGTTAATCATTCAGTTTAAAGAAATGTGAACCAGATCCAATCATAGTCTTGGATTTTGCATTTGGGAAATAAGGATGAATTTTCCCTGGAGCAATGTCAAATGGTCCACAATCAGCCAGCTCAGCAGATGGCCGGTTTATTCAGCCAGCACAATCGGCCAGCTCAATCGGAGGGTTTATTCAGCCAGCACACTCGACCAGCTCAATCGGAGGGTTTATTCAGCCAGCACAATCGGCCAGCTCAATTGGCCGGTTTATTCAGCCAGCACAATCGGCCAGCTCAATCGGAGGGTTTATTCAGCCAGCACACTCGACCAGCTCAATCGGAGGGTTTATTCAGCCAGCACAAACGGCCAGCTCATTTGGCTGTTTATTCAGCCAGCACAATCGGCCAGCTCAATCGGAGGGTTTATTCAGCCAGCACAATCGGCCAGCTCAATGGGAGGGTCTATTTAGCCAGCATACTCGGCCAGCTCAATCGGAGTGTTCATTCAGCCAGACCACTCGGCCAGTTCAATCGGAGGGTTTATTCAGCCAGCACAATTGGCCAGCTCTTATCACAGTTAAGCTCACCTCACATGCAGCTGTTTAAGAATAAGGTTCCTAATTTTCAGTTTTTTAACTTTCCGTTTCCAAATCTTAATTACCCGTCTTGTCTCTCATAGCACAACTTTGATATAGCGCTATTAATGACAACTTGTCTTTGTGTGCCGGAGTTCATTTTATTAGAATGTTCAGATCTGTCGGCCTGATCTAGAAATTCCAATTTTGTGCACCAAAGTTTGTTTTGAATTAGATCACTAAATTCTCTTTAAAGAAATGTAAGTATCGTTTCCATCAGCTTTATACATAACGAGCTGTGTGCATTTTCGTGGATGAGCTCTTGTGTGTGAAGTATTGTTGATGAACTCTTGTGTGCAGTATCAGCTTCTTAGATTTTGACCCCATTTCTTCACAAATGTAATCAAAACAATCTTGATTGAAGAGGACTACTAATAAAATAAGTGACAGTTTGCACCACTTTTTCCACAACTTTTCTAAATTCATCTCCAGCGTTTTTTTTTTAAAGTCTAAAAAATCTGAGTATCTTGGTGCACCTTATTTCTGCTTGATACACCTACACCAAGCATGCGACACAACTGGGTCACGATACACAGTTTGGAGGGCACTGGTTTAGATGTTGTGAGAAATTTTGTATGTCATTGATGTGGCTCAATACTTCTGATGTATTGTTGAAACCAAAGTTAAAATTCTCTATATTCTTCAAAATTATATTTATTTATAAACAATAGATATAATATACATGTTATTAAAAGCATTATGCATTATGATCAACAAAGACATTGTACTTAGCTGTTACAACAAACTGCGTATGGGACAGTTATACTTATTGTTAAAGTACAATTATTTATTTTAAAAAAGTAATTATTGCATCTATCACTTTCCATTTTATATTGAAAATTTATGAATGTAATTATTGTTTAAGATGAATGGAGATTTTAATGAGTACTCTTTTTACATAAAATGATTACTCTTCTTATATTATACATATTCATTAATAAATAAAACCAGCAGCATTGAACAAAACAAACAATACCCTGTCTGGTCTTACTTTGACAATACCCAGTCTGGTCTTACTTTGACAACACCCTGTCTGGTCTTACTTCAACAACACCATCTGGTCTTACTTCGACAATACCCTGTCTGGTCTTACTTTGACAACACCCTGTCTGGTCTTACTTTGACAACACCCTGTCTGGTCTTCAACAACATCATCTGGTCCTACTTTAACAATACCCTGTCTGGTCTTACTTCGACAACACCCTGTCTGGTCTTACTTCGACAACACCCTGTCTAGTCTTACTTTTACAACACCCTGTCTGGTCTTACTTCAACAACACCATCTGGTCTTATTTCGACAATACCCAGTCTGGTCTTACTTTGACAATACCTTCTCTGGTCCTACTTTAACAATACCCTGTCTGGTCTTACTTTGACAACACCCTGTCTGGTCTTACTTCAGTTCAACAATACCACAATGGCTTGATTGATGTCGCTATAATAACAGCACGGTTATAGTATCTTACAGCATGACTGCAGTCCCCCTATAAAATTCTTAACTCAACTTTGTCTCGACCTCAGCAATAGGTCATATTAATTCTTTACATCAAGGCTTTTTTGTAAAAAAAAAACAAAGTATCCTATATGTTAGTAAAAACAAGTATTTTGTAAGTGGTAGCCAATATTTTCTGTGAGTTTCCAATATCCATTAAATCTGCATTGTAATAATCGTCCCACAGGACTCAAGTAATTAATAAAAAAAACTTTTATTGCACTTGTTAGCTTAGTCATTGTGGAAAAATAATTTGGACAAATACAATTGAATAAACCAAAAAATCAACTTTGTCCCAGTAACTTGAGCACATAGTTGATGATAGTTGAAGATAGTTGATGATAGTTGAAGATAGTTGATGATAGTTGAAGCATTATTAAATTGAAAGCAAAGTTTTTTCCTGTGCAGTTCTCGGCATTTTCCCCTCAGCTTCTCAAATGGTATTCTGATTGGATTATGTATTCTCATCGTTAAAGATTTTTCTTCATTGGGAAAAAAAATAGTATTTAAAAGCTAATCTCTTCCACAAATTTATAACAATGTTACATTCTCACCCTGCTCCTTAGCAACCATTTCGAAAATTTATATAAGGTTGGTTATCTCCCTGTTCAAGACATCTATATAAATTCTAAAAAGCGTAGACAAAACTAGAGCTTCTTTTAACTTCAATATAATATAAAGAATCTTTGGCACCCATGGTAGGAAATGTTCTCCTGTAGTGTGGCATAACTTGCAAATATTTACTCTTGATTTTAACATTTAAGCTCTATTTGAAATTTTAATTTAAAGAAGTTTATCATTTTTAAAAAAGGGGGGAAAAGTATAATTAATTTTTCTTTAATACTTTTAACTGCCCGTCTGCCTGCACAAAGTTACGTCACTGGCATAATAAGTAGACTACGGGTTGTTTCTGAATACTGTATACTGTATAGTGAAGAGCGGTAATCAGGCATACATCCCTTGTACAGCCGGTGACTTCCCTTTAACCTTTGAATATATAAATACGCTAAGAGAAATGGCGTCGCTACTAATGAGACAGGCGATGATAACCACAGTAACTGCTATTGCAACGCCAGCCGTGGCCCTAGCGGACGGTCTCTCGTCTGGGGCCGACACTTTAGTACGGATCGTCTTGGAAAGCACACTTTTGTCTAGAACCAGTTCATGGCGAATCTCTTCAATATAAACCTGTCACAAAATTGAGATACAATAGAATTAAAAACAATAAATCAAAAGTGTAACTGAACTATATTCTACCACGCCCCTGATGTTAGGAGTCGTGAACTACATTCCACCACACCTCTTTGTTAGGAGTCGGTAAATTATGTCAAACCAAATCCGAAAAATGGCGTCAAGCAGCGGCGTGTCTTCACATGTTACCAACCAATGAATCTACTTCAAATGTTACCAACCAGCGACTGTCTTCAAATGATACCAAAGAACGACTGTCTTGAAATGATACCAAGCATAAAATGTCTTGAAATGAAATTGTCTATTGTTTCCTTCAATATGAATATGAAATCCGAAATTAGATTCATTGATAATGTTTTCAATTACAAAGATTTCCATAGTAGTAAGGCCAGTGGCGTAGTAAGTATGTGGAAGGGGGGGGGGGGAGTCTCTGCCACGGGCTGCATTTTTTCTTTGTATGGAGGAGCGTCGTTTTCCGCTAACTGCCGAGCTAACTGCCGAGTATGTGGAGGGGGGGGGGAGTCTCTGCCACGGGCGGCATTTTTTCTTTGTATGGAGGAGCGTCGTTTTCCGCTAACTGCCGAGCTTTTTTTGTGGAAGATGCGGCAAAATTCTCGCACTTCCCCAGACACTAACACTAGCTAAATGTTACGTGCATCTACAATTGGGATTAGGCAGATTGCACACGATTCATTGGAAGGATATTGTGATACGGCAGATTGTACATGATTAAGTGGAATGCTATTAGAATGCTGTTAGACAAGTGGCACCTGGCTTTGAGTAGAGTGATTACCTTTAGTTCTATAGATGACATCCCACTTGTACACGTGACCTGACAAGAAGTGGGACACATGTTGGGTTCTGATGTTCCTGTGGATTGATAGAACGGGATGTGATCTTTTTTATCTTATGATTTTTATGTCATGGTCGACATTCTATTGGTTAGAATTAATCAACGTTCTATTGGTTAGAATTAATCAACATTCTATTAATTAGAATTAATCGACATTCTATTGGTTATAATTAATCGACATTCTATTAATTAGAATTAATCGACATTCTATTTGTTAGAATTAATCGACATTCTATTAATTAGAATTAATCGACATTCTATTAATTAGAATTAATCGACATTCTATTGGTTATAATTAATCGACATTCTATTAATTAGAATTAATCGACATTCTATTGGTTATAATTAATCGACATTCTATTAATTAGAATTAATCGACATTCTATTTGTTAGAATTAATCGACATTCTATTAATTAGAATTAATCGACATTCTATTAATTAGAATTAATCGACATTCTATTGGTTATAATTAATCGACATTCTATTAATTAGAATTAATCGACATTCTATTTGTTAGAATTAATCGACATTCTATTAATTAGAATTAATCGACATTCTATTAATTAGAATTAATCGACATTCTATTGGTTAGAATTAATCGACATTCTATTGGTTAGAATTAATCGACATTCTATTGGTTAGAATTAATATTGTAACATTTTCGTTCCAAGTAATTTACAAAAATGGCGAAAGGAAGTTTAAGCCAGTCTAGTTGGTGAGAGGGTGGGGGTGTGGGGGATGGGGTGAGTTGCTTCACCCAATTTCCATGCTGTGATAAATTCCCGCACGAAACACCAAATTGACATACACGTTTGTCAAGCTGAAAGGAGTGTATTCTGACTTGAGAAAGCAGTTTCAGGACCGCGTTTTGATATCGCCCCCCCCCGCCCAAACACACAGACACATTTTTTTAAATTTAAAAAACAGTTTGATTTTGTTGTGGATGAGTTGCCAGGTTGTCCCCTTATTTGAGCCATAAAACTTACGCGGGCCATCCCCCTAACCCGGGCCATCGCCCTTACCCGGGCCCTCTCCCTTACCCAACCATCTCCCTTACTCGGGCCATCTCCATTACGCTGGCCATCTCCCTTACCCATGCCATCTCCTTTACCCGGCCATCTCCTTTACCCGGGTCATCTCCCTTACCCGGGCCGGGCCATCTCTCTCCAAATTTTGAATTTTGGCGCTACCTTACCGAAAAAAAATGTATACTGTATATATTTATACTGCCTGAATAATTTAAGTTTTTCGCTCCCCCACCCCCGATTGAGCCGCTGGGGTCTAAAGCCCCTTCACCCCCTCGTTCAGCACGACCCTGCCTTGATGTTGTACTTCTGTACATTGACGGTTCATCTCTATTGCAACACTTTACCTCTCAATTAATTTATTATAACCTAAAACCAAAACCAGGTTGTAAAAAGTAACCTCACAATTGTGAGTCGTAAGTGGTGCCTGATGTTGTTGCACCTGATGTTGTTGCACCTGATGTTTTTGTACCTGGTGTTGCACCTGATGTTGTTGTACCCGATGTTGTTCCACCTGATGTTGTTGTTGTACTTTTGTACAAGATTTTGTTTGTACCTGATGTGGCCGTGCCGTGCATCCGCGGCAGCGTCACCGAAGCAAATCGGAGGCGTCCACATGGAGTTTGCCTCTTCGTGGCGTGGCGGACCAGTAGGGTGGATTTGCCCACCCGATGCCAAAAACCCCGACCGACCGCATGACTCCCAACGCAACGGGAGTAGCAGTGTCTAACATGATGACTTGTTGCCGGTGATGGATATGACCTTGGGTGGCGAGTTAGCCCATGCCGATGATTTTAGCGACGCGGTCGTGGGAAAGCCGCTCCTAGGCAACCGTTTTGTCCAAACCCTCCGTCCCGACCGAAAGACTCCCTGGGCGGTGGGGGTGGTAACGCAACACCTTCCCTCAGGAGTGGAAGCAAAGCCGTCCAGACCCTTGGGAGAGTGGACCGCGAACGCTTTAAACGCGGCGTTCTCGGTCGACGTCCCCCAGGCCAGGGGGGGGGGGGGTTCCCGGCTTGCCGCCACACGCTATGTCGGTGGAGAAACCCGGCGGCTGGCCCGTGTGGAGGTGTGCCGAGGGGGGGGGGCATTAAGAGCTCGCGCTCGACGGCCCACCGACGCCATCTTTTATGCGACATTATTAGTACTTGATGGGGTTTTACCTGATGTTGTTGTACCTGATGTACTTGTACCTGATGTACTTGTACCTGATGTACTTGTACCTGATGTACTTGTACCTGATGTACTTGTACCTGATGTACTTGTACCTGATGTACTTGTACCTGATGTACTTGTACCTGATGTACTTGTACCTGATGTACTTGTACCTGATGTACTTGTACCTGATGTACTTGTACCTGATGTACTTGTACCTGATGTACTTGTACCTGATGTACTTGTACCTGATGTACTTGTACCTGATGTACTTGTACCTGATGTACTTGTACCTGATGTACTTGTACCTGATGTACTTGTACCTGATGTACTTGTACCTGATGTACTTGTACCTGATGTACTTGTACCTGATGTTGTCGTACCTGATGTACTTGTACCTGATGTACTTGTACCTGATGTACTTGTACCTGATGTTGTCGTACCTGATGTACTTGTACCTGATGTTGTCGTACCTGATGTACTTGTACCTGATGTTGTCGTACCTGATGTACTTGTACCTGATGTTGTCGTACCTGATGTACTTGTACCTGATGTTGTCGTACCTGATGTACTTGTACCTGATGTTGTCGTACCTGATGGAGTTGTACCTGATGTTGTCGTACCTGATGTACTTGTACCTGATGTTGTCGTACCTGATGTACTTGTACCTGATGTTGTCGTACCTGATGTACTTGTACCTGATGTTGTCGTACCTGATGTACTTGTACCTGATGTTGTCGTACCTGATGTACTTGTACCTGATGTTGTCGTACCTGATGTACTTGTACCTGATGTTGTCGTACCTGATGTACTTGTACCTGATGTTGTCGTACCTGATGTACTTGTACCTGATGTTGTCGTACCTGATGTACTTGTACCTGATGTTGTCGTACCCGATGTACTTGTACCTGATGTTGTCGTACCCGATGTACTTGTACCTGATGTTGTCGTACCCGATGTACTTGTACCTGATGTTGTTGTACCTGATGTACTTGTACCTGATGTTGTCGTACCTGATGTACTTGTACCTGATGTTGTCGTACCTGATGTACTTGTACCTGATGTTGTCGTACCTGATGTACTTGTACCTGATGTTGTCGTACCTGATGTACTTGTACCTGATGTTGTCGTACCTGATGTACTTGTACCTGATGTTGTCGTACCCGATGTACTTGTACCTGATGTTGTCGTACCCGATGTACTTGTACCTGATGTTGTCGTACCCGATGTACTTGTACCTGATGTTGTCGTACCCGATGTACTTGTACCTGATGTTGTCGTACCTGATGTACTTGTACCTGATGTTGTCGTACCTGATGTACTTGTACCTGATGTTGTCGTACCTGATGTACTTGTACCTGATGTTGTCGTACCTGATGTACTTGTACCTGATGCTGTCGTACCTGATGCTGTTGTACCTGATGTTGTCGTACCTGATGTACTTGTACCTGATGTGGTTGTACCTGATGTACTTGCACCTGATGTTGTCGTACCTGATGTACTTGTACCTGATGTTGTTGTACCCGATGTAATGTTCACATTTGATGTAACGTCGGTTGCTGTAACAGGGTCCGTGGTCTGTTGTCCAGTGGTCAGTTGCACAGTTGTATTCTGGCTTGACATTGGTGTTGAGACTGCAGTGGTTGTAGTCAGCGGGTCTGTAGCTGTCAAACAAACAAAAAAAAACAACAACTTTCAATGATGATCTTTGAGCTATTAAAAACGGCCTCAGATTAACAATACGGTGCATATACCCAACGCAGGCCACATTCCTAATATTGGCCACATTCGCAATGTTGTCCTTGTTTCCAATGTTGTCCATATTCCAAATGTAACCCGTATTCTCAATGTGGACTATCGACAGCGGGGACGTAATCCCAATGTAGGTAATACTTTAAAGACAACATATATTCACAAAGTGGATCATATCCCCAACATGGGTCATATTCCTTAAGTGGGTCATATTTCCACAATAAGTAATTGTATTTTAAAATATTTTTTCCCGTAACTATCTGGATTTGTAAGAACATAACGACGACAATCTGCCGTTACATCTACTGTTCCGTGTTTATGTTTTTACTTACGACACGTGATGTATATCCTCATCCACGTGGCTGTATCGCCGTAATCCAGCACAGCCGTGTTGTTGTTATAGTAACATAACAAGTTCTTGCGGACTCCGGAGCTAGAACACAGCTGATACATGACTGCGTCATATATTGGTGGGGAATATGAAGCTTGTGCCCATTGGGTAGCGAGACACTCTCGGAAAACTGAAACTTGCGCCCTGAAGGCGTCACGGTCAGAGGTCATGTTCAGGTCAAAGGTCATGATGATTGTTGACTCCGCGGTCGCTGAGATAGCAATTAATTAAAAAAAATTGTAAGGAAAAAAAATAAAAATTATTAAAAATTATAAAAAAGAAACGAAAAAACAAACAAAAAAGATGTTCTTTCGAAGACGAGCTATAACGCACTATTTTCTTAAAATCCATTACGCAAAGAAGGTATGTGCTGAAGGATAGTAAGACACCCAATGAGGCCAAAGTCAAAGGATTCCAATTGAATGTAGAATAAACTTAAATTTTCGTTTGTTTTTTTAAAATTAATTTTGAAACATTTTCTTCACAGACTTTCTTTGCGTAATAAATTTTAAGAAAATTATTATCTTTAAAAAACTTTTTAATGCGCTTAAAATCGTCTTCGAAAGTAAGTCTTTTTAAAAAAGTTTTTGAAATATTTATTTTTTTATTTCCTACTTTTTAGTATGAAAATTTAAATCTGTAAATTATCTACAAATGAAGTTTAACGAATTCTTACAAAATCTCGGCTATAGTGACTTAGCTCTTTATTAAGGGATACAACGTTTGATCACTGAGGTGAACTGTATTGTTGTGAATGTTTGGTAGGGGGAGTTGTTGATCATGAGACTGTTTTTGTGAGTTGTAATTCGTGAGGTGAGAGCGTGAAGTTGGATCGTCGTGTTGAGCTGTAGCGTATGCTGAGTGTTTGTGTATAAATATATCAAAGGCAGTGTGTGAAATGATCGTTATTTGAGAGGGTTGATAGAGTCGGGAGATGAGCCGAGAGATCGTTAGTTGGAGTGAGATGAGATCGTGAGAGTAGTGACGGAAATCAACAACAGAGTTGAGTGCTATTGTTATCTTCATTGGACGCTGTGAACTGACATTTGTTATGATTGGATCCTGCAAATAAAGAACCGTTATTGTTATCTTCATTGGACGTGTGTGTTTTACTCTTTATTGTGGACCATGTGTGACAGGCAAGTTAAGCATGCTTTAGTGTACAGTTGTCACCATAAGCCCTAGACAACTTAGGGCTTATCAAACTGCCAAGTAGTAAATGCGTCTACCGGTGAAGTTTGTTACATCGTAACATTGATGATGGCGAAGTAAAGAAGGCCGTAACATTTGTGATACTAGACTAATGGAAGAAGGCCGTAAAAATCTCATTTTCCTATTTCCCCATTACTCCCCACCCCAACCCCCCACCCGTTTCCCTCGATCCGGCATACTGGGGCTGTAACTGTGTCATCAACTCAGGGAACCTTTCAATTCAGCACGAGGAACACTCAATCGACCGAAAGAAAGTGTCATATGTATCGCATTTCCCAACAATACAAGATCAGCTACAACAATATTGGCGGAGTATGTTGTTGTGTGTTTTGGCTTGAAGGAGTCGTTAAAATATGTGCTTTGCTAGTGTAGACAAGTTGGGGGGGGGGGGAAACGTTATTCAAAGCAGAACAAAGCTAGGACGTATCCGCCCTAAGCTGTCTCAGCAGACCAAGTGCGTCCGAGGACTGCTAGAGCAATACTATGTTAACCCAGTGCTTGGACGTCACTGGGTTGTTTGCACCGAGAGCCCTGTCGTCTGATTGTCTTACATCACGTTTTTGATAGAGAGACCTGTCGTGTGATTGTCTTACATCACGTTTAGTACAGAGAGCCCTGTCGTCTGATTGTCTTACATTACGTTTAGTACAGAGAGAACTGTCGTCTGATTGTCTTACATCACGTTTAGGACAGAGAGACCTGTCGTCTGATTGTCTTACATCACGTTTAGGACAGAGAGACCTGTCGTCTGATTGTCTTACATCACGTTTAGGACAGAGAGACCTGTCGTGTGATTGTCTTACATCACGTTTAGGACAGAGAGACCTGTCGTCTGATTGTCTTACATCACGGTTATGACAGAGAGACCTGTCGTCTGATTGTCTTCCATCACGTTTTTGATAGAGAGACCTGTCGTGTGATTGTCTTACATCACGTTTAGGACAGAGAGACCTGTCGTCTGATTGTCTTACATCACGTTTAGGACAGAGAGACCTGTCGTCTGATTGTCTTACATCACGTTTAGGACAGAGAGACCTGTCGTCTGATTGTCTTACATCACGTTTTTGATAGAGAGACCTGTCGTCTGATTGTCTTACATCACGTTTTTGATAGAGACCTGTCGTGTGATTGTCTTACATCACGTTTTTGTTAGAGAGCCCTGTCGTGTGATTGTCTTACATCACGTTTATGACAGAGAGACCTGTCGTCTGATTGTCTTACATCACGTTTAGGACAGAGAGACCTGTCGTCTGATTGTCTTACATCACGTTTAGGACAGAGAGACCTGTCGTCTGATTGTCTTACATCACGTTTAGGACAGAGAGCCCTGTAGTCTGATTGTCTTACATTACGTTTTTGATAGAGAGACCTGTCGTCTGATTGTCTTACATCACGTTTAGGACAGAGAGACCTGTCGTGTGATTGTCTTACATCACGTTTAGGACAGAGAGACATGTCGTCTGATTGTCTTACATCACGTTTAGGACAGAGAGACCTGTCGTCTGATTGTCTTACATCACGGTTATGACAGAGAGACCTGTCGTCTGATTGTCTTACATCACGTTTTTGATAGAGAGACCTGTCGTCTGATTGTCTTACATCACGTTTAGGACAGAGAGACCTGTCGTGTGATTGTCTTACATCACGTTTAGGACAGAGAGACCTGTCGTCTGATTGTCTTACATCACGTTTAGGACAGAGAGACCTGTCGTCTGATTGTCTTACATCACGTTTAGGACAGAGAGACCTGTCGTCTGATTGTCTTACATCACGTTTTTGATAGAGAGACCTGTCGTCTGATTGTCTTACATCACGTTTAGGACAGAGAGACCTGTCGTATTGTCTTACATCACGGTTATGACAGAGAGACCTGTGGTCTGATTGTCTTACATCACGTTTTTGATAGAGAGACCTGTCGTCTGATTGTCTTACATCACGTTTAGGACAGAGAGACCTGTCGTGTGATTGTCTTACATCACGTTTAGGACAGAGAGACCTGTCGTCTGATT
Source organism: Omphiscola glabra (assembly GCA_964017045.1). Taxonomy (NCBI): domain Eukaryota; kingdom Metazoa; phylum Mollusca; class Gastropoda; family Lymnaeidae; genus Omphiscola; species Omphiscola glabra. The sequence goes on from OZ024800.1 coordinate 5,062,580, forward strand.
GTCTTACATCACGTTTAGGACAGAGAGACCTGTCGTCTGATTGTCTTACATCACGTTTAGAACAGAGAGACCTGTCGTCTGATTGTCTTACATCACGTTTAGGACAGAGAGCCCTGTCGTCTGATTGTCTTACATCACGTTTTTGATAGAGAGACCTGTCGTCTGATTGTCTTACATCACGTTTTTGATAGAGACCTGTCGTCTGATTGTCTTACATCACGTTTTTGTTAGAGAGCCCTGTCGTGTGATTGTCTTACATCACGTTTATGACAGAGAGACCTGTCGTATGATTGTCTTACATCACGTTTAGGACAGAGAGACCTGTCGTCTGATTGTCTTACATCACGTTTAGGACAGAGAGACCTGTCGTCTGATTGTCTTACATCACGTTTACGACAGAGAGCCCCGTCGTCTGATTGTCTTACATCACGTTTTTGATAGAGAGACCTGTCGTCTGATTGTCTTACATCACGTTTAGGACAGAGAGACCTGTCGTGTGATTGTCTTACATCACGTTTAGGACAGAGAGACATGTCGTCTGATTGTCTTACATCACGTTTAGGACAGAGAGCCCTGTCGTCTGATTGTCTTACATCACGGTTATGACAGAGAGACCTGTCGTCTGATTTTCTTACATCACGTTTTTGATAGAGAGACCTGTCGTCTGATTGTCTTACATCACGTTTAGGACAGAGAGACCCGTCGTGTGATTGTCTTACATCACGTTTAGGACAGAGAGACCTGTCGTCTGATTGTCTTACATCACGTTTAGGACAGAGAGACCTGTCGTCTGATTGTCTTACATCACGTTTAGGACAGAGAGACCTGTCGTCTGATTGTCTTACATCACGTTTTTGATAGAGAGACCTGTCGTCTGATTGTCTTACATCACGTTTAGGACAGAGAGACCTGTCGTCTGATTGTCTTACATCACGGTTATGATAGAGAGACCCGTCGTCTGATTGTCTTACATCACGTTTTTGATAGAGAGACCTGTCGTCTGATTGTCTTACATCACGTTTAGGACAGAGAGACCTGTCGTGTGATTGTCTTACATCACGTTTAGGACAGAGAGACCTGTCGTCTGATTGTCTTACATCACGTTTAGGACAGAGAGACCTGTCGTCTGATTGTCTTACATCACGTTTAGGACAGAGAGACCTGTCGTCTGATTGTCTTACATCACGTTTTTGATAGAGAGACCTGTCGTCTGATTGTCTTACATCACGTTTTTGATAGAGACCTGTCGTGTGATTGTCTTACATCACGTTTTTGTTAGAGAGCCCTGTCGTGTGATTGTCTTACATCACGTTTATGACAGAGAGACCTGTCGTCTGATTGTCTTACATCACGTTTAGGACAGAGAGACCTGTCGTCTGATTGTATTACATCACGTTTAGGACAGAGAGACCTGTCGTCTGATTGTCTTACATCACGTTTAGGACAGAGAGCCCTGTAGTCTGATTGTCTTACATTACGTTTTTGATAGAGAGACCTGTCGTCTGATTGTCTTACATCACGTTTAGGACAGAGAGACCTGTCGTCTGATTGTCTTACATCACGTTTTTGATAGAGAGACCTGTCGTCTGATTGTCTTACATTACGTTTAGTACAGAGAGAACTGTCGTCTGATTGTCTTACATCACGTTTAGGACAGAGAGACCTGTCGTCTGATTGTCTTACATCACGTTTAGGACAGAGAGACCTGTCGTCTGATTGTCTTACATCACGTTTAGGACAGAGAGACCTGTCGTGTGATTGTCTTACATCACGTTTAGGACAGAGAGACCTGTCGTCTGATTGTCTTACATCACGGTTATGACAGAGAGACCTGTCGTCTGATTGTCTTCCATCACGTTTTTGATAGAGAGACCTGTCGTGTGATTGTCTTACATCACGTTTAGGACAGAGAGACCTGTCGTCTGATTGTCTTACATCACGTTTAGGACAGAGAGACCTGTCGTCTGATTGTCTTACATCACGTTTAGGACAGAGAGACCTGTCGTCTGATTGTCTTACATCACGTTTTTGATAGAGAGACCTGTCGTCTGATTGTCTTACATCACGTTTTTGATAGAGACCTGTCGTGTGATTGTCTTACATCACGTTTTTGTTAGAGAGCCCTGTCGTGTGATTGTCTTACATCACGTTTATGACAGAGAGACCTGTCGTCTGATTGTCTTACATCACGTTTAGGACAGAGAGACCTGTCGTCTGATTGTCTTACATCACGTTTAGGACAGAGAGACCTGTCGTCTGATTGTCTTACATCACGTTTAGGACAGAGAGCCCTGTAGTCTGATTGTCTTACATTACGTTTTTGATAGAGAGACCTGTCGTCTGATTGTCTTACATCACGTTTAGGACAGAGAGACCTGTCGTGTGATTGTCTTACATCACGTTTAGGACAGAGAGACATGTCGTCTGATTGTCTTACATCACGTTTAGGACAGAGAGACCTGTCGTCTGATTGTCTTACATCACGGTTATGACAGAGAGACCTGTCGTCTGATTGTCTTACATCACGTTTTTGATAGAGAGACCTGTCGTCTGATTGTCTTACATCACGTTTAGGACAGAGAGACCTGTCGTGTGATTGTCTTACATCACGTTTAGGACAGAGAGACCTGTCGTCTGATTGTCTTACATCACGTTTAGGACAGAGAGACCTGTCGTCTGATTGTCTTACATCACGTTTAGGACAGAGAGACCTGTCGTCTGATTGTCTTACATCACGTTTTTGATAGAGAGACCTGTCGTCTGATTGTCTTACATCACGTTTAGGACAGAGAGACCTGTCGTATTGTCTTACATCACGGTTATGACAGAGAGACCTGTGGTCTGATTGTCTTACATCACGTTTTTGATAGAGAGACCTGTCGTCTGATTGTCTTACATCACGTTTAGGACAGAGAGACCTGTCGTGTGATTGTCTTACATCACGTTTAGGACAGAGAGACCTGTCGTCTGATTGTCTTACATCACGTTTAGGACAGAGAGACCTGTCGTCTGATTGTCTTACATCACGTTTAGAACAGAGAGACCTGTCGTCTGATTGTCTTACATCACGTTTAGGACAGAGAGCCCTGTCGTCTGATTGTCTTACATCACGTTTTTGATAGAGAGACCTGTCGTCTGATTGTCTTACATCACGTTTTTGATAGAGACCTGTCGTCTGATTGTCTTACATCACGTTTTTGTTAGAGAGCCCTGTCGTGTGATTGTCTTACATCACGTTTATGACAGAGAGACCTGTCGTATGATTGTCTTACATCACGTTTAGGACAGAGAGACCTGTCGTCTGATTGTCTTACATCACGTTTAGGACAGAGAGACCTGTCGTCTGATTGTCTTACATCACGTTTACGACAGAGAGCCCCGTCGTCTGATTGTCTTACATCACGTTTTTGATAGAGAGACCTGTCGTCTGATTGTCTTACATCACGTTTAGGACAGAGAGACCTGTCGTGTGATTGTCTTACATCACGTTTAGGACAGAGAGACATGTCGTCTGATTGTCTTACATCACGTTTAGGACAGAGAGCCCTGTCGTCTGATTGTCTTACATCACGGTTATGACAGAGAGACCTGTCGTCTGATTTTCTTACATCACGTTTTTGATAGAGAGACCTGTCGTCTGATTGTCTTACATCACGTTTAGGACAGAGAGACCCGTCGTGTGATTGTCTTACATCACGTTTAGGACAGAGAGACCTGTCGTCTGATTGTCTTACATCACGTTTAGGACAGAGAGACCTGTCGTCTGATTGTCTTACATCACGTTTAGGACAGAGAGACCTGTCGTCTGATTGTCTTACATCACGTTTTTGATAGAGAGACCTGTCGTCTGATTGTCTTACATCACGTTTAGGACAGAGAGACCTGTCGTCTGATTGTCTTACATCACGGTTATGATAGAGAGACCCGTCGTCTGATTGTCTTACATCACGTTTTTGATAGAGAGACCTGTCGTCTGATTGTCTTACATCACGTTTAGGACAGAGAGACCTGTCGTGTGATTGTCTTACATCACGTTTAGGACAGAGAGACCTGTCGTCTGATTGTCTTACATCACGTTTAGGACAGAGAGACCTGTCGTCTGATTGTCTTACATCACGTTTAGGACAGAGAGACCTGTCGTCTGATTGTCTTACATCACGTTTTTGATAGAGAGACCTGTCGTCTGATTGTCTTACATCACGTTTTTGATAGAGACCTGTCGTGTGATTGTCTTACATCACGTTTTTGTTAGAGAGCCCTGTCGTGTGATTGTCTTACATCACGTTTATGACAGAGAGACCTGTCGTCTGATTGTCTTACATCACGTTTAGGACAGAGAGACCTGTCGTCTGATTGTATTACATCACGTTTAGGACAGAGAGACCTGTCGTCTGATTGTCTTACATCACGTTTAGGACAGAGAGCCCTGTAGTCTGATTGTCTTACATTACGTTTTTGATAGAGAGACCTGTCGTCTGATTGTCTTACATCACGTTTAGGACAGAGAGACCTGTCGTCTGATTGTCTTACATCACGTTTTTGATAGAGAGACCTGTCGTCTGATTGTCTTACATCACGTTTAGGACAGAGAGACCTGTCGTGTGATTGTCTTACATCACGTTTAGGACAGAGAGACCTGTCGTCTGATTGTCTTACATCACGTTTAGGACAGAGAGACCTGTCGTCTGATTGTCTTACATCACGTTTAGGACAGAGAGACCTGTCGTCTGATTGTCTTACATCACGTTTTTGATAGAGAGACCTGTCGTCTGATTGTCTTACATCACGTTTAGGACAGAGAGACCTGTCGTATTGTCTTACATCACGGTTATGACAGAGAGACCTGTGGTCTGATTGTCTTACATCACGTTTTTGATAGAGAGACCTGTCGTCTGATTGTCTTACATCACGTTTAGGACAGAGAGACCTGTCGTCTGATTGTCTTACATCACGTTTAGGACAGAGAGACCTGTCGTCTGATTGTCTTACATCACGTTTAGGACAGAGAGACCTGTCGTCTGATTGTCTTACATCACGTTTTTGATAGAGAGACCTGTCGTCTGATTGTCTTACATCACGTTTTTGATAGAGACCTGTCGTGTGATTGTCTTACATCACGTTTTTGTTAGAGAGCCCTGTCGTGTGATTGTCTTACATCACGTTTATGACAGAGAGACCTGTCGTCTGATTGTCTTACATCACGTTTAGGACAGAGAGACCTGTCGTCTGATTGTATTACATCACGTTTAGGACAGAGAGACCTGTCGTCTGATTGTCTTACATCACGTTTAGGACAGAGAGCCCTGTAGTCTGATTGTCTTACATTACGTTTTTGATAGAGAGACCTGTCGTCTGATTGTCTTACATCACATTTAGGACAGAGAGACCTGTCGTGTGATTGTCTTACATCACGTTTAGGACAGAGAGACATGTCGTCTGATTGTCTTACATCACGTTTAGGACAGAGAGACCTGTCGTCTGATTGTCTTACATCACGGTTATGACAGAGAGACCTGTCGTCTGATTGTCTTACATCACGTTTTTGATAGAGAGACCTGTCGTCTGATTGTCTTACATCACGTTTAGGACAGAGAGACCTGTCGTGTGATTGTCTTACATCACGTTTAGGACAGAGAGACCTGTCGTCTGATTGTCTTACATCACGTTTAGGACAGAGAGACCTGTCGTCTGATTGTCTTACATCACGTTTAGGACAGAGAGACCTGTCGTCTGATTGTCTTACATCACGTTTTTGATAGAGAGACCTGTCGTCTGATTGTCTTACATCACGTTTAGGACAGAGAGCCCTGTCGTCTGATTGTCTTACATCACGGTTATGACAGAGAGACCTGTCGTCTGATTGTCTTACATCACGTTTAGGACAGAGAGACCTGTCGTCTGATTGTCTTACATCACGTTTTTGATAGAGAGACCTGTCGTGTGATTGTCTTACATCACGTTTAGGACAGAGAGACCTGTCGTCTGATTGTCTTACATCACGGTTATGACAGAGAGACCTGTCGTCTGATTGTCTTACATCACGTTTAGGACAGAGAGACCTGTCGTCTGATTGTCTTACATCACGTTTTTGATAGAGAGACCTGTCGTCTGATTGTCTTACATCACGTTTAGGACAGAGAGCCCTGTCGTCTGATTGTCTTACATCACGGTTTTGATAGAGAGCCCTGTCGTGTGATTGTCTTACATCACGGTTATGACAGAGAGCCCTGTCGTCTGATTGTCTTACATCACGGTTATGACAGAGAGCCCTGTCGTCTGATTGTCTTACATCACGGTTATGACAGAGAGACCTGTCGTGTGATTGTCTTACACCACGGTTATGACAGAGAGACCTGTCGTGTGATTGTCTTACATCACGTTTAGGACAGAGAGACATGTCGTCTGATTGTCTTACATCACGTTTTTGATAGAGAGACCTGTCGTGTGATTGTCTTACATCACGGTTATGACAGAGAGACCTGTCGTCTGATTGTCTTACATCACGTTTTTGATAGAGAGCCCTGTCGTCTGATTGTCTTACATCACGTTTAGGACAGAGAGACCTGTCGTGTGATTGTCTTACATCACGTTTAGGACAGAGAGACCTGTCTTCTGATTGTCTTACATCACGTTTAGGACAGAAAGACCTGTCGTCTGATTGTCTTACATCACGTTTAGGACAGACAGCTCTGTCGTGTGATTGTCTTAAATCACGGTTATGACAGAGAGACCTGTCGTGTGATTGTCTTACATCACGTTTATGAACCAGCTCCCTCCTCAGAAACCTGACGACTGGGTTATACCCTGTTGCTCCGTGTGTGAATTACACCTTCACTAACTCTAACCAAACCCTAAACCAAACCCCACACCAAACCCTTACATAAACATAACCCTAATTGAAATCCTAACTCTAATCCTAATCCTAACCGAAATCCTAACCTTAATTCTAATACTAATCCTAACACTGACCCTAAACCATAAACCGAACCCCAACACCCGGCTTACGGCAAGTGGGCACGTCGCAGTACCCATAGATCAGTGTTGTTGTATTCGTATAGCACCACGGCCTCGCCTGGCTTCCAGCAGGGTTACGACAGTAGTTTGTTTTTGGTGAGTCTGTGACGGAAACGTGTGAACAATGAGAGTCAAATATTAAACACATATACAAGTATAATAAAATGATAATTATATAATTAAATGTAATAACTATGTTAAGATATACGTGTAAATTATGTATTTATTTTAAAATACAAGAGTAACATTTTCAGTGGCTTAAGAAGAGGGCGATGAGAGAGCGGTCAGCCACGAGCGATGCTGTACAAAACAAAATTATTTAGGGATTGCATTTTAGGACAACTGGAGTTTTTTTTCCCATTGGAAAAAGTGTGTGTGTGGGGGGTGGGGGGATCTTGGCTTCCCCGAGCGACACTAACCCTATTTATGCAACTGAATGTTAATTCATTGACTGGAAGTGTCAAACATATTGACCTATTTGTCAGAAGTAAAGATCACTTTTCATCCATTTGTTGGCCAGGAATTTCCCGAATGCCTTACCTTGGACAGAAAAGTCAGACTTCCGTTTAAAGTATGATGAACCCCGATTCCAGACACCACAGGGAGACGACCCTGGGCTGGTGGAGTTAATTTTGCCTGCGTATTCTGTTCCCATCTTGGTCGTTCTACATCCCTTCTCTTAAAACACACAAAAAGATAGAAATGAACGGAAGTACATTTTGTTTTATTTGTATTTCAAATATATGTTTACTTTTTTGGTCGTTGATGGGTTAAATCATATCCATAACATAAATGAGTTTAGTTCCCTTGTGTAACCATCTCTATCAATGACGGTGCATTCTGAGACCATATTCATCAATTAATTCTATCAGTCCTGACAGGAATTTCAATTTGGTTATGTGTAATCATTCAATCTGTCGTTCGTCGCCTGCATTAGACCTACGACTATTGTCCTGCATTAGACCTACGACTAATGTCCTGCATTAGACCTACGACTATTGTCAATAAGAGCTTTACACTGAGCTATGCATTATAGACTTCAATATTTGGTGCTTTACTTACACTTCTATACCATACCGTGGATAATAGATTATAATATACTTTCAATATCTGGGCTTCATTTATACTGTGCTTCATTTATACTGTGCTTCATTTATACTGTGCTTCATTTATACTTCCACGAGTCTGTGAATTTAACGGCACAACAAGAGCGTGTGTAGATTTAGGAGCATGTAGAACATTTTCAGAATTGGGGAGGATGTAGAGCAGATGTAGAGTTGGGACATGTTGTAGAGCAGGCGTAGAGTTGGGGAGATGTAGAACATGTGTAGAGTTGGGGAGATGTAGAGCAGATTTAGTGTTGGGGATATGTAGAACATGTGTAGAGTTGGGGAGATGTAGAACATTTTCAGAGTTGGGGACATGTTGAAAATGTGTTGTTTTGGGGAGAAGTAGAACAGGTGTATGGTTGGGGGTTTCTTTAAACACTTGGAGTTGTTCTATTTTTACATACCACATGAAAATAGATCACAGTAGTCCCAGCCAATGAGATTAATGGATTCCACATAGTAATAACAGAAAGGACGGAACAATTGTGCCGGCTGATTGGTCGATTTGACACGTGGGTTTCTGAAAGGAAATAAATTATCATATTTTGATGTTAGCCGGCAGCTTTTAAAATTTAAACGGAAATACCCGATTGGGTTAAAGTCAGGCTTCTGCACCCTTTCAGAGTAATGGACATTGTAGACTTATATCGATAACGTAGTAGATATTTTTCTTTTATCTCATTGAGCCAAGGTGCCACTTACTGGTAATATGTAACTCACGCCCTGGGTGTCACGCCCTGGGTGTCACGCCCTGAGTGTCACGGCCTGGGTGCAAGAACTTCTTGGTGGATCACTCATGCCCGGTTAGGGGCCATCCCGTGACCCGTCCTCTCTTTCACTCAGCTATTATGACGGCGGAACACACGTTATGACGACATTGGTTACCTTGAGGCAAAGCAGTTTCTTAATTATTTCACGGGTCTTTCTGACCGTTCCGTAAGTAGCCATGCGTATTTTTATATCATTATTCAGTAAAGCCATTTTGTTATGTAGTTGTAATGAGTCCTAGGATCACCCGGATGTCCGGATCCTGGAATTTCCCGTGGCCCGAAATGAGTTTCTTCCACCCTACACAATCTCAAGAACATATCTATCAACAACATTTCACAACATCCTTCATGATTACCGACATCTCACCATTTATGACAACCAACACCAGATTACTACACGACATCTCACCACTTATGACAACCAACATCAGATTACTACACGACATCTCACCACTTATGACAACCAACATCAGATTACTACACGACATCTCACCACTTATGACAACCAACATCAGATTACTACACGACATATCACCACTTATGACAACCAAAATCATATTACTACACTAAGGATATTGCTTTCCACACCAACCTCTGCCATGCTCTCCACAACTTCTGCCCATGTTTTCCCCCAAAGAATTCTGCCCATGCTATCCACAAATAATTCTGGCCATGTTATCCACAAAGAACTCTGGCCATGTTGTCCATAGACACTTTTACCGTGTCTGTGAATGTGTTTATAATGCGCGATAGCTCGATTCTGTCAGCGCTAATAGGGTCCCGAAGTGACGGAAAATAACTTTATTCTATAGATCATTTTGTATGTGTGTGTGTTTGGGGGGGGGGGGGGGTTAATTTAAATTTTATTTTCAAATGAAAAATGGCAGTCATACTCCTATTTCAGTAAAGTATCATTCATACTCTACAGGTGTTGGAGAGATTTTTGAATGATTAGACAACCAAAGACATAATCGTGTGTGACAATGACAACCAAAGACATAATACTGTGTGACAATGAGAACCAAAGACATAATACTGTGTGACAATGACAACCAAAGACATAATCGTGTGTGACAATGACAACCAAAGACATAATACTGTGTGACAATGACAACCAAAGACATAATACTGTGTGACAATGACAACCAAAGACATAATACTGTGTGACAATGACAACCAAAGACATAATCGTGTGTGACAATGACAACCAAAGACATAATACTGTGTGACAATGAGAACCAAAGACATAATACTGTGGGACAATGACAACCAAAGACATAATCGTGTGTGACAATGACAACCAAAGACATAATACTGTGTGACAATGAGAACCAAAGACATAATACTGTGTGACAATGACAACCAAAGACATAATCGTGTGTGACAATGACAACCAAAGACATAATACTGTGTGACAATGACAACCAAAGACATAATACTGTGTGACAATGACAACCAAAGACATAATACTGTGTGACAATGACAACCAAAGACATAATCGTGTGTGACAATGACAACCAAAGACATAATACTGTGTGACAATGACAACCACAGACATGAAGATACTCGCCTGCAGTAATTCTGAACATCTGTGATGTTGCCATCCGGGAACTCATAATCAGCAAACCATGATTGGTTGAGAGAAGCCCAAGGGTAGCACGTGCGCCCTTTAATGGGGATGTTCAAATGCCCTTTGTAGTCCATGCCCAATTCAGTCTGTTTGCACTCCAGCACTGGAGATTGTAAAATTCTGGGTTTAGTGTTGTGTAGGTCATACTAAATCAATAGTTATTTGGTCAAAACATGTTACAAGAACTATTACCGCCATCATATTTCCGACCGAATGCTTTGACCTCGCACAGTGAACTGCTTGAAGGGGTAACCATGGTGATGTGCAAAATCTTGGTGATTGGATACGAGCTGCAGCTGAAGAGGAAGCCGTACAACGTTTCGGTTTGATTGTTGCAGTGTCTGACGTGACCTCCAGGGATAGTGGCGCTCACCGTTACAACGGCTGGTCGCACGCCTGGAAACACAGAGAGAACGTGAACATAGGATTGATGGAAGCATGCGTAAGTCAGTGGTAGGGAAATTCCCACAGGACAACTAGAGGATAACACCTCCCCGAGGACATTGAAGCTATACGATAGGACATCCAAAGGGCATGACAACTAGGACATCCATAGGATATGGAAACAATACGTTAGGACATTTTGAGGACAGGGCTGCTATACCGTAGGACACCCTAAGGACTGAACAACCAGAAGCGAAGAGAAAAGCAGACAGCTAAAGGACAAGATAGTTTTGAAGACAGGACAATTGGAAGACAGGACAATTGGAAGACAGGACAATTTGAAGATACAAAAATTGGAAGAACAAGATAATTTGAAGATAGGACAATTGGAAGAAAAGACAATTTGAAGACATGCCAATTGGTAGACAAGAAAATTTTTAAGACAGGACAATTGGAAGAACAAGACAATTGGAAGAACACGACAATTGGAAGAACAAGACAATTGGAAGAAAAAGACAATTGGAAGAAAAAGACTTTTGGAAGAACAAGACAATTGGAAGAACAAGACAATTGGAAGAACAAGACAATTGGAAGAACAAGACAATTGGAAGAACAAGACAATTGGAAGAACAAGACAATTGGAAGAACAAGACAATTGGAAGAACAAGATAATTGGAAGACAGGACAATTGGAAGAACAAGACAATTGGAAGAACAAGACAACTGGAAGACAGGAGAAATGAAAAACAGGACAACACAGTCACAGCCATACAAAAAAAATTAACGTTTATTTTATGAGATTTGATTGAATTTTTCAATTTACAGTTAACAACATATTTAACAACATATTTAACAACATATTTAACAACATATTTAACAACATATTTAACAACATATTTAACAACATATTTAACAACATATTTAACAACGTATTTAACAACGTATTTAACAACGTATTTAACAACATATTTAACAACATATTTAACAACATATTTAACAACATATTTAACAACATATTTAACAACATATTTAACAACGTATTTAACAACATATTTAACAACATATTTAACAACATATTTAACAACATATTTAACAACATATTTAACAAAAGGAATAAAACATAAAAAAATTATCTAGGATATCTTCATTTCTATAAACTAGGATATCATCATTTCTATAAACTAGGACATCATTGATTTCCAGGAACTAGCTAGATACGGATTTCTAAGAACTAGAATATCAATAATTTCAGCACTGAATGTTGAGTTTCATTGACCTAAAAATATCAACACGACACGACTGATTTCTACGGTGTAATCCAGCGTGACCGTATACGTCATGTTGGCCACCGATGGGGAGCAGGTGGTGACGTCATTGTCTTGGATGGGGAACTCAGTTGCTATGTTGGTATAAGCGTGGTTGGTGTCAGCTGTGGAAATGTTTAGAGCTTCTGCTGATATAAGCATGCATTGCTTAAATGACATAGTTAAAAGTAATTACAGTTCAAATTAAATGACGTAGTTCACATTAAATGACGTAGTTCACATTAAATGACGAAGTTCACATTAAATGACGTAGTTCACATTAAATGACGTAGTTCACATTAAATGACGTAGTTCATATTAAATGACGTAGTTCACATTAAATGACGTTGTTCACATTAAATGACGTAGTTCACATTAAATGACGTAGTTCACATTAAATGACGTAGTTCACATTAAATGATATTAAATGACATGGTTCGAATTATATGAGTTAGTTCAAATATTTGATGACAGTAGTAGCTAAAAATGTCATTTCATTTTGTCAATTATTTATGATAGAAACTAAGTGTTGTATGTCACTGTCAATACTATGTCTTGTATGTCTATATTTTTAGGCTATTGTCAACACCATGTCTTGTATGCAATTGTCAACACCATGTCTTGTATGACATTGTCAATATTATGTCTTAAATGTCATTTTCAACATGTCTTGTATGCCATAGTCAAGAACGTGTATACCAACTTACCGGAACATACCAATGTTGGACTTGACCATTGTCGGCTGGTCAAACACACGATCGACCCGTCTCCCTGGATGTAATGGTAGCCGCGAGCACAGACAAACAGAGCCTCTGCTTCAGTCTGGTAGCTTGTGAGTCTGGTCAGATTCCAGCCTCTCTCATAATGAGGCTCCCCGCAATCATCTGTTGGACGGTAGCTTTAGTTAAATACGTCATTTTCTGGCACATAAGTTGGAACCACTTACCTTCATATTCTGGCACATAAGGAGGAACCATTTACCTTCATATTCTGGCACATAAGGTGGAACCATTTACCTTCATATTCTGGCACATAAGGTGGAACCACTTACCTTTATATTCTGCTCCCTCAGGTGGGACTACTTACGTTTATATGTCATTTCCATAAGATGGGACCACTTACCTTCATATTCTGTCCCATTATATGTTATCGCACACACGAACAGATTCCTAGACCTGGATGAGCTGACAGATAGCCTCAAGTGTGTCCCGTGAATACCTGTTCTGAAAGAGAGATTTTTGATTGCATCTTGTTGGTGACACCGGTGACACAGAGATTACACAATCACAGGTGACTCAATCACAGAATACACAACCACATGTGACTCAATAACAGGTGACTCAATGACAGATTACACAATCATAGGTGACTCAATGACAGATTACACAATCACAGGTGACTCAATGACAGATTACACAATCACAGGTGAGTCAATCAGAGATTACACAATCACAGGTGACTCAATGACAGATTACACAATCATAGGTGACTCAATCACAGATTACACAATCACAACATGTTGTTATGTTTTAACTATTGCCATGTACCGGTACCGTACTAGTACTATGTTATTATGTTTTAAGGATTCAACACCTTGACTTTAATTTTTAAAGGTGACGATTCAACTTCCTTAGTTGAATCTAAAACGGAAGAGGGGGGATATGTCAAGTTGTAAGAACCCCTGAGCGTCTGTATTGTGCCTGATACTGATAGCGTATCGGACTATAGGCGTAGGGATACGAAAGGCAAAGGGGGGAGTACGGTCGGGTATGCAGGTGGTCAGTAGAGCAGGGGAGAGCGAGTGGGTAGGACGCTGACCGGATCAGTGGTGGTTATTGTTAGTTGGTGTTAGTGGTAGTAAATAGTAGTGTTGTGATCCATCTAGTATGTGTGGTTCTTTGGCTAAGTTTGTTAGCAGAACCCACATCACTAAAGTGAGAACTTATTAGATTAGAGAGTATTGAAATAAAAGTTAAGAACTAATAACTGGAAAGAACTCTTAGACTTTTGTGTCCGGTGTTTGTGTACAGTGACAGTGTGTTAAAATATAATAACCCCTAGACAACGGCCACACGAAATCTAATTCGTGACACTGACAACGGTCCATTCCTTTACATTTAACGACACGCGTCCCGGCGCCAGCTCAAAGTCCCATACAATGACGGACAGTACGTCATGTCATTTGACATGACATGGATTGTATGTTAACACAGTCAATTCTGGTTCTTTTTCTGGTTCGGTACGTTGCTGCATCCATATACTGGCATATGTTGCAACGGTTGGGGAAGCGATGCTGCCATCAGTATACTGGCATATGTGCAACGGTTGGGAAGCGATGCTGCCATCCATATACTGGCATATGTGCAACGGTTGGGAAGCGATGCTGCCATCCATATACTAGCATATGTGTAACTGTTGGGGAAGCAATGCTGCCATCCTAACGGCTCCCAGCAGATGCCAGGGCAGCCTTGAAGCTTTCGATCGATGTCGAGTTCACGGCGGTATTGTCCAGGTGGTTCCAAGCGATTATTGTACGTGGAAAGAATGATTGTTTATGTTGCACTGTGTTACTCCGAGGCACAGTGAAGCATTTGCTATTGTTCCGGGTGTAATTTCTCATGGGGTTGTCAGAGGTTAAGTCAGTGTTTAGTGAGAGTTTAGCTTTAATTAATCGACCTGGCGTCTGTGGGGTGAGATAATTGTTTGCTTTTCTCGTCTGTCCTTGAGGTTGGGGATGTCAAATATGTTTAAGAGGCCAGTGACGTAGTCATGAGTGGTGGTTTTATAGAATATACGTAAAAAAATAAGGAATTTCCTTCAAGTGTGACATCAAGTTGCACTTTGATAAGGAAATAAGTATGTCTTACTAATTTAAAATATGAGTTTTTATGAAAATAAAAATTTTCGGAGATACTCCAAACAAGCTCGTAGATCACCTTGAATTTGCCGCAATGAATCCGGCCCACAGAGTCTGATGACATTGTCTTACCGACCCACAGAGTCTGATGACATTCTCTTACCGGCCCACAGAGTCTGATGACATTCTCTTACCGACCCACAGAGTCTGATGACATTGTCTTACCGACCTTCAGAGTCTGACGACATTCTTTTACCGACCCACAGAGTCTGACAACATTCTCTTACCGACCTTCAGAGTCTGACGACATTCTTTTACCGACCTTCAGAGTCTGACGACATTCTTTTACCGACCCACAGAGTCTGACGACATTCTCTTACCGGCCCACAGAGTCTGACGACATTCTTTTACCGACCCACAGAGTCTGACGACATTCTCTTACCGACCCACAGAGTCTGACGACATTCTCTTACCGACCCACAGAGTCTGACGACATTCTCTTACCGACCCACAGAGTCTGACGACATTCTCTTACCGGCCCACAGAGTCTGACGACATTGTCTTACCGACCCCTTATCTATACGATCAGGTCATGTTCTTCTTATAACACTCCGTGCATGCACACATATACGCGCACACACTCTCACACACACATACAAACATACACACACCTTCTATATCAAATGAATTGTTTTTATTTTACCCCTAAAATAAACTTGGATTGAACGTAAACCCATTGATATGGCATTTCCATAGAGAAGGTATTTCCATAGAGAAGGTATTTCAATGAAGAAGGTATTCTTCCCATGGAGATGTCATAGTTAAAACAATATTTTACGCTGAGCGCTAAACGTTAGAAAGTTTTACAGTACCGGAACAGTTGTTTACATTGAATTAACTTGGTGTTAAATGCTGGTTGAAAAATAAGAAAGATCAAATGATGAAATAATTAGAGATGAAAAAAAACCACAACTGCTAAATGTGTTTGGAATAACTCCAAAAATATTTTCTTGGTTTAAGGATGTTGTACGTGTGAAACTTACTGTGAGGACGGGCTTTTCATCGTGATGTTGGCGACGGCAGAAGACGTGAAGAACTTCGTTTGACCACATGTCTGGCTGGTGCCTGATGTCTGATCAACGATGCTCACGTTCATGTAGAAATCAGCTTTGGATATTTCAAATAGGAGTTGTTTGCAGAGGCGTAACTGGGTTTTTGGCGCCCTTGGCTAATTTATTTTTTAACTAATACAAATGTAAAAATTAGAGGCTTAGCGGCGCCCTTTTGAACAGGCGCAGGCCGGCGCCCCTGGCAACTGCCCCAATGCCAAGCCGTTGTTACGCTTCTGGTTGTTTGAAAGCAACATGTATGTACAGCTTGTTGTCTATGTCTTGACTCAACACTTCCGTGGATTCACTATACTTATTGGATTCACTCAACCATGCCATAAATTCACCCATGGTATTCCATGGATTCACTAAACCCTCACGTGGATCTATTTAACCATTTCCATGGGTTTCACCCAACCCTTCCATGGATTCACTCAACCCTTACATGGATTCACCTAACCCTTCCTTGGATTCACTCAAACCTTCCATGGATTCAATCACGGCCTTTCATGGATTCACAAAGAACTTCCATGGATTCACTCAAAGCCTTCCATGGATTCACAAAGAACTTCCATGGATTCACTCAACCCTTCCATGGATTCAATCACGGCCTTTCATGGATTCACAAAGAACTTCCATGGATTCACTCAACCCTTCCATGGATTCAATCACGGCCTTTCATGGATTCACAAAGAACTTCCATGGATTCACTCAAACCTTCCAAGGATTCACTCAACCCTTCCAAGGATTCACTCACGGTCTTCCATGGATTCACAAAGAATTTCCAAGGATTCACTCAACCCTTCCATTGTTTCACTCAATCTTAAGAAATTTATTAAGATGTCCCTTCTCTCCTCCAATTATCCTGACTTCTTAAAACTAAATATATGCAATAATTTTATGGACTGAATTGTATCCTTTAAGATTTTAATGAGATGAATTATCAGTAATATTTTTTTAACATCTTGCGAATACACCTCGTGACCAGACATCTCCCGTTCTTTGACCGTGTAAAATCAAAACAATACCAGAAAGATAACTTTTAGGGCCTCTCGAGACCTCAGAGATAGGATATGCTCGACTTGGAGACCTGGTCTAAGTCCAAGTTATCGCCAAGTTCAAGGGAGAACCACACACCCTAGATATCGGGACCGGGTGCACTTATTCAAATTAGGGGTTTTTATTGTGTAAATGGAATAAGGTTGCCAGGAATACTACGAGGGCTTAAGTAAATGTATAGAATGGCCGATGTGAACTGCGATGTTTCCCGGGTGACCTTATGGCAGTGGATCTCAACCTTCTTAATGCCGCGACATTTTAATACAGCTCCTCATGTTGTGGCGATCCCCAACCACAAAATCATTTTTCGCTGTTACTTCATAACTGTAGATTATATGTGTTTTCCAATGGTCTTAGGTGACCCCTTAGAAAGGGTCGAGCGACCCCCCCAAAGGGGTCACGACCCACTGCCTTATGGCAAACTGTGATGTTTTTAGAGTGAACTTACGGCACACTGTGATGTTGCAGAACTCCCAGACCGTGGAAGAGTTTGTTGTAAAGCACCAAGGTCTGTCCCGATACGAGCCCCCTTTCTTCGGATTCCGGCAATAGTTCATGACACTTGAGAAGTCCGTGTCCGGAAACACTGTAGTGCCGAGGTCGTTGTAGGTGTGATTGTGTGGCGTCGTGTCCGCCCATGGTTGGCATGTCAGCCCTGACATCGTGATATTGATTGTACCGACATAACTCGTACCGTACTGTACCGGACTTGGACTTGCCAGGACGCATTCTGACGCTTTGAACAAACACAAATGTAAGCACTCACGACATTTTGTAAAATACAATTTGGTGCATTGATTAGAAGTACTTAGCGCGAAGCTTTATTGACGGCGTCCAATGCGAACACATTTTGTTTATAATTAGGTAAGTGTTAAAATAGCGATGAATAGAATCGGAGTCAAAGCTGATTACAGGAAGGGTCAGAAACATATATTTTAAAAAACGCAGGCTTTACAGGTCATTAAATACTCATCTATAAGTACAGATACTTTCTAGAAAAAGTACACATACAACTATTTAGAATACAATCTAGAAGTGTTTCATTCTTCCTCACAAAACATGTCTCGAAAAGGTACAGCAGTCGAGGATTCGGCGTTTCTGTTTGTACAAGTCAAATGTCATGAGTACTGTAACATAATGATATTTGATGTTTACTGACAGCCGATGGAATAGCACTATCAGTGTAGTGTAACATAGATGTAAAGATGGAGAGTGAGGAACTACTATGAGCAGCCATAATGCATTTAACGACGAAGCAGTTAGGAAGATTTGGTCTCATGATATTTTCTAAAAGGAAATGGATGTGTTATAACTGAACTGTATTTACTCATCAACCCATTATACATCAGATGTGTGAACCTTATTCTGTGTAGTGCTATATATAAAAAAATAAGTGAGAGGTGAATTCGTGGACTTACTATTATAGTTGTGAAAAATAATTAGTAGTCAACTCCACCTAACTGATATTCGATAAAGGTATCCGCTCTGGTCAAAGCAAGCTAAACAGTAACAGCGACATCAGTGTAGGAAGAACGGTCACGAGTACTTACAGGTATCGATACTTTCCAGTCTTAATACTACTGAAATTATTTCCATTGGTTGTGTATCATTTCTGAAGGGGAACTCCAAAATGACCTCATTCGTGTCGCCCGATACACCAACTTGGAGACACGATTGGTTTAACTCCAGCAGTCTGGCCTGACTCGTGCTCAGCACTAGCGGAGGGGATGTCGAGTTGGCTGGGATCGTCGTCACGCCTGTGATGGTAGATGGATGGAAGATGTCCACCGTAGGGCTGTTTGGATCTGTAATGAGGGCAGTAATGTGACGTTTATTTATCCAGAGATGGATTAAGACAAGATAGGTGTTTAGCTGCCGGAAGCAGTCGCGGCAGCATTATGGTGTCACAAATGACTGGGGCAGGGGTACAGAACGGGGCTCCATTGTAATTAAGGTAACTTATGGGATGGGCGGAAATTGCTGTTAGTTTTGGAGAGGCATTGTTGGGAGATCGAGGTTGGGGTTGATAGAGTCGTGCATCTTTTAGATTGGGGGATGTTTTTTTCCAAAATATTTTGTCTCGGGCCTTCCAGTCTTCGCATGATAATTTTGGGGTTAACGACGGGAAATTCTAATTGACCGGAAATTAGGTGGCAGGGATGGGCCACCAATGGAGGTAGAGAACGGCATATAAGATAGAACTCTTGGGGACATAAAGGGGAGTTAGAGATTCGTGGACGGGGATTAGGAAGTTGTAGACACAGCCTGACTAGACTTAGTTGAGGATAGAACCAGTGATAGACCGTTAGTCAAGTGTTAGAGTTAGGGAAGAAACTTTACTAAATTTGATATGTTCATCAATACATCATTTATCTAACACTGTTGCTGAGGAGTTGTTTGATCATTCCTTAATGTTCTGTGTTTTCTTCGTTGTACTTCTCAACGTCTGGACTACTGAACCATCACAGAGAGGAACGGCTCAGTACTATTCACTACACCACCAATACCACTTGGTACATGACCATAAGTACGGGCCATACCATCTAATCTGTGACATATGGCCGTGCCCATTAGTGGCACTACCTATTAGTGGCCCTACCCATTAGTGGCACTACACATAAGTGGACCTACCCGTTAATTGCCCTACCTATTAGTGGCCCTACCCATTAGTGGCCCTACCCGTTAGTTGCTGGTAGCAATTAAATTAATACACCCAACTACTACTAATACATCCTAGTATTTACTATTACATCCAAGTAGTTACTAATACATCCAAGTAGTTACTAATACATCCAAGTAGTTACTAATACATCCAAGTAGTTACTAATACATCCAAGTAGTTACTAATACATCCAAGTAGTTACTAATACATCCAAGTAGTTACTAATACATCCAAGTAGTTACTAATACATCCAAGTAGTTACTAATACATCCAAGTAGTTACTAATACATCCAAGTAGTTACTAATACATCCAAGTAGTTACTAATACATCCAAGTAGTTACTAATACATCCAGGTAGTTACTAATACATCAAACTACGTAATGATACTATTGATACATCAATATACTTTATAATACATTCAACTACTTACTAATACAGTCAACTATGTAATAATACATTCAACTACTTACTAATACAGTCAACTATGTAATAATACATTCAACTACTTACTAATACAGTCAACTATGTAATAATACATTCAACTATTTACTAATACAGTCAACTATGTAATAATACATTTAACTATTTACTAATACATCCAACTACTTACTAATACATCCAACTAGAACATCCAGCTACTTACTAATACATCCAACAACTTACTAAAACAAAATGGCGAAGGGGTCATCCAGTAGCCTAGGTCCTCCTGACAAGGCATCATAATATACTGGGAGCCGGTGGATACAAGTGGAGACTGGCATTGATATAAGGCAAATCTTACTCCATTGCTTATGGTATAGCTGATCACTGTAGCTCCACTTACCAGGGGCGGCTGTCCACAGGTCACTGGGGTAGGAACATGGATTAGTTATATATGGTAGCTGACGTTCCCATTTGTCCCATGTCCATTTTCCCATTTGTCACATGTCCAATGTCCCATTTGTCACATGTCCAATGTCCCATCCACCTTTGTAACATATCTAATTGTCCTATCTCAATATGTCACTTGTCTAATCGCCCCATGCCCATTTGTCACATATCCAATAGCCTCATGCTTTGTTTTCACTTTTGCCATTGTCATTAGCCCAGTTATGTCATGCATAATTGTCATCGTGTCCAGTTAAGTCATGCACAATTGTCATCTTGTCCAGTTATGTCATGCACAATTTTCACTTGCCCAGTTATGTCATGCACAATTGTCATCTTGTCCAGTTATGTCATGCATAATTGTCATCTTGTCCAGTTATGCCATGCACATTTGTCATCTTGTCCAGTTATGTCATGCACAATTGTCATCTTGTCCAGTTATGTCATGCACACTTGTCATCTTGTCCAATCGTCCCATCCATGTCTATAATTCACTTAAGGGTTGCCACGACGACCATAGAGTAGCCATTGAAATGATGGGGAACACAGTTTCGTTGGACGAGAAAAGACCAAAGTAAATTAAGTAACAGTTGCAATTAGAATAAGAGAAATATCCAAGTCAACTATTGGCATTTAAATTATTGAATTAATTATTCTTTGGTAAATATTACTTGGTACCCGACACCCCCCCCCCCCCAGGGGGCATGCATGATTTCTAGCTAAAGAAATAAAATAGAAAATGTCCTTAACAATGAATATATTAGCACCATTAAAATGGATTTACATGAGTTAAAAAAACCTACTAATAAAAGCTACTTTGAAATGTAATAAAATTAAGGCACAAATATCGATGGGAGTGTTCTAAACACTGTGATCTCTGAGAAACCGGAAACTGTTGTCAGCCGCCGATAAACATTGGCCGTCATAAATACTGAACAGCAGACGTCAGTATCACCTTGTTTAGGACATCCACTTGTTGACATCATTGACCACGACATAAAATGTCAATCCCGTTCATTGTAATCATGACATTTTCATTGTCATCTTCTGAGATGGGAATTTGGTCGATATCTCTATTATGTGCTTCAATAAGATTTATTGGAATATGTTGTATTATAGAATGAACTTTTGGAATATGTTGTATTATAGAATGAACTTTTGGAATATGTTGTATTATAGAATGAACTTTTGGAATATGTTGTATTATAGAATGAACTTTTGGAATATGTTGTATTATAGAATGAACTTTTGGAATATGTTGTATTATAGAATGAACTTTTGGAATATGTTGTATTATAGAATGAACTTTTGGAATATATTGTATTATAGAATGAACTTTTGGAATATGTTGTGTTATAGAATGAACTTTTGGAATATGTTGTGTTATAGAATGAACTTTTGGAATAGGTTGTATTATAGAATGAACTTTTGGAATATGTTGTGTTATAGAATGAACTTTTGGAATATGTTGTATTATAGAATTAACTTTTGGAATATGTTGTGTTATAGAATTAACTTTTGGAATATGTTGTATTATAGAATTAACTTTTGGAATATGTTGTGTTATAGAATGCGCTATTATAAAATATTTCGTATTATGGAAAGAGCTATTATAAAATATTTCGTATTATGGAAAGAGCCATTTGAATATGTTGTATTATAGAGTGTGCTGTTGGAATATGTTGCATTATAGAATGTGCTGTTGGAATATGTTGTGATTTAAATGTATGATTTGGAATGTGTTGTCTAATTGTCTGTTAGAATGTACATTGTATAGTGTTGAAAAGGATCAACTGATTATTTTTATCGTGGTGTTAGCACAAATGTTTGTTCTACGTGATGTGATCTGTATTTTAAAGTAACATCTTCATGTGAATCAGATTGACACCTGATGCCACAGGTCCATCAAATTTCCCCCCTTTCTGTGGGTACTTTAGCGTTGTATGTCAATCACATTCACATATCCTCCAGTTTCCAAGGTTACTTACATTCACATAATGGTATTTGTCCGCTCCAGGTTCCATTGGACAAACAGGTCAGGGAGTTGTTGCCGCTGGCTAGCTGGTAGCCTTGGAGACAGGCGTAGACAACTAGGCCGGGGATAGAGTACCTGTAAGCGTTGGCCACGGGTGCTGGTTCCTGGCAGGTAGGGGTGTTGACCAGCAGGGCCTCTGTCATGATGAAAGATTGATATACAATAGAGATACTGATACTATAGAGATGCTAATACTATAGAGATGCTAATACTATAGAGATGCTAATACTATAGAGATGCTAATACTATAGATATGCTAATACTATAGAGATGCTAATACTATAGAGATGCTAATACTATAGAGATGCTAATACTATAGAGATGCTAATACTATAAAGATGCTAATACTATAGAGATGCTAATACTATAGAGATGCTAATACTATAGAGATGCTAATACTATAGAGATGCTAATACCATAGAGATGCTAATACTCTAGAGATAATTATACCGTAGAGATACTTATACTATTCAAAGATTTCCAGCTGAATGAAGAACTCGAATAGAATTTAGTAGAACTGACGCCTGCTACTCAATAAAAGACGTATCTTGAGGCAAATAGGTCAAGATCTTATTTGATTAAACATTTGTTAGCAGGACTACACCAAGGCGTGACTAAACATGTGCCACACCGCCCCTTGCCCCCACTATTTCACGGCACCCCACATCAAGATAAAATCAAAGCGCTCAAAGAGTTGTTAAATGAATACTTCAAGTAATCTACTTAAGAAGAATGACCTAGATTAATAATTACTTCATTTAATCTACTTAAGCAGAAGGACCTAGATTAATAATTACTTCATTTAATCTACTTAAGCAGAAGGACCTAGATTAATAATTACTTCATTTAATCTACTTAAGCAGAAGGACCTAGATTAATAAATACTTCATTTAATCTACTTAAGCAGAAGGACCTAGATTAATAATTACTTCATTTAATCTACTTAAGCAGAAGGACCTAGATTAATAATTACTTCATTTAATCTACTTAAGCAGAAGGACCTAGATTAATAATTACTTCATTTAATCTACTTAAGCAGAAGGACCTAGATTAATAATTACTTCATTTAATCTACTTAAGCAGAAGGACCTAGATTAATAATTACTTCATTTAATCTACTTAAGCAGAAGGACCTAGATTAATAATTACTTCATTTAATCTACTTAAGCAGAAGGACCTAGATTAATAATTACTTCATTTAATCTACTTAAGCAGAAGGACCTAGATTAATAATTACTTCATTTAATCTACTTAAGCAGAAGGACCTAGATTAATAATTACTTCATTTAATCTACTTAAGCAGAAGGACCTAGATTAATAATTACTTCATTTAATCTACTTAAGCAGAAGGACCTAGATTAATAATTACTTCATTTAATCTACTTAAGCAGAAGGACCTAGATTAATAATTACTTCATTTAATCTACTTAAGCAGAAGGACCTAGATTAATAATTACTTCATTTAATCTACTTAAGCAGAAGGACCTAGATTAATAATTACTTCATTTAATCTACTTAAGCAGAAGGACCTAGATTAATAATTACTTCATTTAATCTACTTAAGCAGAAGGACCTTGTATAACTTGATTGGAAAGTATTTGGGGAAATTGTGTGTGTGTATTTGGGGGGGGGGGGGAGGTAAGGGGTTGTCTCCATATTTTTAAAATGCTACGATAATTTAAAAGAAAGGAACAAAAATCAGAGTTTAAAAAAAAATCAGTTCTGTAAGCAAATTGTTTTTGTTGAGACTTATAAACATGACACAATAATCAATGATTTAAGCAACAGGAAGCCCGCAAGACGTCACGACTAGGTCTTAGAGGCTGCTTGTGTCCCCTTAACTTCTCCTATTGTTCTGTCGTTTCCTTATTTTTATAGATTGCCTCTAGGCCTGCATGGGTGAAGACGCGAAGACAAAAGACCTGGCAGGTTTTTCAGACGTGTGAATGTGCCAAGTTAATGTGATACATAGCTTGAAGCAAACGTTGAGCACGTTAGAGGACAGATAGGACATACTGTAAACACGAGAATATTGGACTACAGCTGGGGTCCTCAAACATTTTAATCAGGGGGCCGGTTCACTGTCCCTCAAGAACTTGGGGTTAGTTCCATCTGGATGCCAGACACTCCAAAAAAACAACCACGTATTGGTTCTTCATTAAATTTACAATTACCTGCCTGGTGTACCGGCCCCTGTTGTACCGGCCCCTGTTGTACCGGCCCCTGTTGTACCGACCCCTGGCCGTACCAGCCCTTGTTGTACCGACCCCTGGTGTACCAGCCCTTGGTGTACACAAGAAATCAAAACCGATTAACGATGTCTTCAAGACTGGGTTGGCACCACAACGACCCACATATTTTATTTATTGATGGTACACTTCCTGTCCCGCCGTCCCTCGCCCTGGTAATGGGTTTTAGTACTCGCCATCAAATTAGTGCATTAAGATTAATGACCGGCTGCTGCTTGTGTGTGGGGGGGGGGGGGTACCACCATTAGAAGGGTGTCTTTTTGATGTCCCCTTACAGTGGTGGTGCCACGTGATACTGTGGTGGTGTCACGTGATGCTGTGGTGGTGTCACGCGATACTGTGGTGGTGCCACATGATACTGTGGTAGTGTCACATGATACTGTGGTAGTGTCACATGATACTGTGGTGGTTCCACATAATTTGTAATCCAACAGCTAAAACTACTCCTAACACGTGATATGACGTGAACTGTGGATAATTATAACCGATGGATGACACCATCCATTATATTTTATTTCGATCATATAACAATTTTTAAACCCAAAACAACCACACCAGTTATGGCATACAATGACGCCTCGAGTCTGTTTCTGTAGGTCATGCTTGACCTAATTATTTTAAGGGGAAAAGGTGTTGAGGAGGCGGGGTGGTTTCTCGACACAAAACTCCCGGGTAGGGGGCGTGATGGCAGTACCAGGTGCTGAAGCAAAAGTCATCACGTGAATGCTATTAGAGTAGACCAATCAAACTACAGTGGTTCTATATCTACAACATTAAACAGTCTCTATTACTCTTGCTTGAAAATGCAAGCTGTTAAAAAAACATTAAAAAAAAAACACAATCTTTTGACGAAATTTAATTAAAAAATTTAATTGAAAGTTCAAAGGTTATTTTATGGAACAATAAGTGGAAAGGGCAAAAAAAATAAATAAATTTCGAAATACATCTACATATCATCGCCTCTCTCCCGGGTCCCCATCCCCCATGGTGACACCACTGGGGTTCATGTCTGCAAGTCTAAGTTTCCAAAGCATGTTGTAGCATACGAATCACAAATAATAATTATCTAGGTAAATATGTAAGGCTGTAAGGCTGTGTTGGCTTGGTGCGCAAACTGCAATTCCCAGAAGTTAGCACCAATTGGGATTCTTACAAAGTGCGTTACTTGAATGCATGCTATTTCAAGTAACTTTAGTAGATAGGAAGTTCACGCATTGCCGCCGTCATTTGTGGGCGGGCTATTCTATGTCAAATAATGCTTTTTATTGGCACGACTTCGGCTCAATATAATCTTAACCGAAGAACGTCCATGCGGATTTTTTCTTCGCACTACTTTATTTAACAGTTCGAATTGTGTGCCACATCCACTTAACATTTAGTTTGTAAACGATATAAAATATAAGATATATGATGTAAACTATAAGATGTATTATACGATATAATATAAGATGTAACATGTAATAAGAAACACTTGCAAGGGATTCAATTTAACTAAACTGACTTCAAGTAGCGGATTAATTGATCGGAAGGTCAATGACCTTTGATGGTTCAATAACAAAATATTCTGATTATCACAGGTATTAGAATTTCGGTGGCTTCCTAAATTAAACCCAGCAGCACACTACCCTGCTAGAACGCCACTAATAAAAAACGATTTGAAAAGACGTTTGAGAAGCTCTGCCAGAAATCAGTTCTGTGACCGAGAAAAAAATGGAAACCGATCTGTTTTTGAGAAGAGTTTTGTTGATTTATTCTCTCCATCGGGTGCCAGATTTATGCTAATGAGCCACGCGGTGTTATGGTAATTTAACTCCATCTTAAGTCGACCACGGAAGGGGACAGTGTTTGGGTGGGTGGTAGGGGAGGAAGAGAATGACGTCATATGTATTTCAATAAAAATGTAAAACTTGATTAAAAAATCATGGCAATGTAATTTTTAAAAATCTGATCAGTATGTTAAAGTTTTATGTAATCTGTGACCTATACACCATAAACCCTCCACTTTTACACACACACGCACGCACGTACGCACGCACACACGCACATCCAATACAGTCGGGGCCAGGAATTGCTCATATTATTTAAATTGTCACATATTGACAAAAAAAAAATCAATGTATGGAATCATTATTTCTGCTGATCAGCCGTGCAACTTGTCAATGTTATTAATACATCACTTGAAAACACTACCGTATATCGCTTACGTTAGCCTTGCATCTGTCTATGCCATACATTAAATACAGTCTCACATTAGTCTCATATCGCTTACGTTAGCCTTGCATCTGTCTATGCCATACATTAAATACAGTCTCACAATAGTCTCATGGTTTGGCTTTCAATCCTAAACGAGGATAGGGGTGTTTTCAAGTTTTAAAAAGCACATACTTCTACATTGTAAGATGTGTACTTTAATTGTCTTATACACACACACTAAGATGTTTATTTTAATCGTTATGTACACACACATACATACATAAGATGTGTACTTTAAAGTTCATGTAAACCCAAACACTCAGATGTGTATTTTAAATGTCATGTAAATATATATGCTAAGGTGAGTACCTCAATTGTAATGTACACCCAAAAAGATATGTAATTATAATTAAATACACACACATAACTAGTGTACTTCAGTTTCAAATATTATTTCTCTGAGACCGTCCTCAACAATACACTTGGTCATCTCCCTGAGACCGTCCTCAACAATACACTTGTTCATCTTTCTGAGACCGTCCTCAACAATACACTTGGTCATCTCTCTGAGAGCGTCCTCAACAATACACTTGGTCATCTCTCTGAGACCGCCCTCAACAATACACTTGGTCATCTCTCTGAGACCGCCCTCAACAATACACTTGATCATCTCTCTGAGACCGCCCTCAACAATACACTTGGTCATCTCTCTGAAACCGCCCTCAACAATAAACTTGGTCATCTCTCTGAGACCGTCCTCAACAATACACTTGGTCATCTCTCTGAGACCGTCCCCCAAAATACACTTGGTCATCTCTCTGAGACCGTCCTCAACAATACACTTGGTCATCTCTCTGAGACCGTCCCCAAAAATACACTTGGTCATCTCTCTGAGACGTCCTCAACAATACACTTGGTCATCTGTCTGAGATCATCTTCAACAATACACTTGGTCCTCTCTCTGAGAGCGCCCTCAACAATACACTTGGTCATCTCTCTGAGACCGCCCTCAACAATACACTTGATCATCTCTCTGAGACCGTCCTCAACAATAAACTTGGTCATCTCTCTGAGACCGCCCTCAACAATAAACTTGGTCATCTCTCTGAGAAGTCCTCAACAATACACTTGGTCATCTCTCTGAGACCGTCCCCAAAAATACACTTGGTCATCTCTCTGAGACGTCCTCAACAATACACTTGGTCATGTCTCTGAGACCGTCCTCAACAATACACTTGGTCATGTCTCTGAGACCGGCTTCAGCAATACACATGATAATCTCTCTGAGACAGTCCTCAACAATACACTTGTTCATCTCTCTGAGACCGTCCTCAACAATACACTTGGTCATCTGTCTGAGATCGTCTTCAACAATACACTTGGTCATCTCTCTGAGAGCGCCCTCAACAATACACTTGGTCATCTCTCTGAGACCGCCCTCAACAATACACTTGGTCATCTCTCTGAGACCGCCCTCAACAATACACTTGTCATCTCTCTGAGACCGTCCCCAAAAATACACTTGGTCATCTCTCTGAGACGTCCTCAACAATACACTTGGTCATGTCTCTGAGACCGTCCTCAACAATACACTTGGTCATGTCTCTGAGACCGGCTTCAGCAATACACATGATAATCTCTCTGAGACCGTCCTCAACAATACACTTGGTCATCTCTCTGAGACCATCCTCAACAATACACTTGGTCATGTCTCTGAGACCGTCTTCAACAATACACATGATAATCTCTCTGAGACCGTCCTAAACAATACACATGATAATCTCTCTGAGACAATGGTCGTCAACAATACACTTGGCTAGTTGTTTATTCACATTCCTAAACGTCCTTGAATTTAGAGTATCCTTCCAACCTCCCTCGGGTGAGATCTAATGACAAAACTACCTGACCATGATGAAACCAACAAGCTTGAAAGCCCCAAGGGAGACTTGAATGTATTATGACTTCAGAATAAACCTTGGTAACAAAAAAGCTTGCCTGCAAAAGTGATAGTGGAAACAGAGAAACGAAAGGGAGGTAAAATATCTCCTTGGGCTACATTGAAAGGGAGTTAAGAACCATTGAGTTAACCTTTGAGTGTCCATGAGAAGTGAATTTAAATTTAGAGAGCCTTTTGTTAAACCTGTGTACCGAAGTTTTGCTGTTAGACATGTAAAGAAATTGCTCAACAAGACTCTCAAAACTGTTCAAATAGACTCTCATTGGTACAAACTGCTAAAATAGACTCTTTTCATTGGTAGAAGCTATTGAAATAGACTCTCATTGGTACAAACTGCTAAAATAGACTCTTCTCGTCGGTAGATGCTATTGCAATAGACTCTCATTGGTACAAACAGCTAAAAATAAACTCTTGGCACTGGTAGAAATTCAAGTGCAACGCTTGCAGCTTGTTTCTTCACACATCAACTTCTACTCCAACAGAACAATGGATGAAATCAAAAGTTGGGTGGGTTTAGTTGCTGTTTGGGAACTCTTGAAAACGATCGTCAAATGGACCAATGGTAAAACAGGCCTGTTCAACGTCACGTAGACGTGACAGCTGAGCTTTGGGCTTAAACTATAAGGACTGCATTGAAGTTGTGTGAAATAAATAGAAGAACAAGGTGTGAGGAAGCTTGAAACAGAAAGACAGGACAATGAAAGAATTCTCGCATCCGAGGCGTTGTTCTTTTATTGCCTCAAGCCTCCAAGTCCAAGTAGCTGGATGACAAGAGTACACCACCACTCTCGGAAATAAGGAGCACGAGGTAGGGGAAACCCGAAATAAGACACAGTGAAAAAAATTACGTTTCGGCAGAAAGCCTTCTTCAGCGAACAAAAGCAAAGTGAACAGCAAAATGAAATAAATTACATTAACTTATCCGTGATAAAGTGGTCAGTTGGAGAAAAGTTCATGAAATGACAGTTTATTAAAGAGCTTGTGGAAACAAATCTGTTTATGTAAACACCCCCCCCCCCCCCAACCAGTAGATGTTACCTCACCCATGAAAGATTAACGGTCCTATTATTTTGTTGAAAGACTCGTTAAGTCAACGTCATGAATGACACTTTTGTGAGAATGGGATAATAGAGGCAGACTTTATGTAAATAACGTAAATGGAACGGGCCGACACCTCGTGGCGTTGGATGGAACAGTCCATTGTGTGTTTCAGGAACAGTCCATTGGGTGTTTGAGTTTTGAGAAATGAGCCACGCCTACTTGACGTTCGTATTGGGGAAAACAGAGACGTTATCAATACGCCAATATGGCCACCACGGAGGACTTAAACCTTAAGTTTGATAATATTGACTATCTGTCCTACATCTGACACTAATATCCGAGTACCTATATTGACTATCTGTCCCACATCTGACACTCCCAATCATCCACATTCACAATGTCATATCACCACCAGTCATCCACATTCACATTGTCATATCACTATCAGTCATCCATATTCACAATGTCCTATCACCACCAGTCATCCACATTCACATTGTCATATCACTACCAGTCATCCACATTCACATTGTCCTATCACCATCAGTCATCCACATTCACAATATATACAATGAAACAAGAATGAAACTAATCTTAATAATTTGGCAAAGGCAGATCCCGCCCCTCTATATGACAGAACTCGCGAAACCCCAAAACCCCTTTAATGAACCCCCTCCCTCAAGACTCGATGATGCAGACTTTTCCAAACATACCAGCCCTTACCTTCAAAGCCGAGAAACCTTGACGTGCCAGCCCTTACCTTCAAAGCTGAGAAACCTTGACGTGCCAGTCCTTACCTTCAAATCTGAGAAACCTTGACGTGCCAGCCCTTACCTTCAAAGCTGAGAAACCTTGACGTGCCAGCCCTTACCTTCAAATCTGAGAAACCTTGACGTGCCAGCCCTTACCTTCAAAGCTGAGAAACCTTGACGTGCCAGCCCTTACCTTCAAAGCTGAGAAACCTTGACGTGCCAGCCCTTACCTTCAAAGCTGAGAAACCTTGACGTGCCAGCCCTTACCTTCAAATCTGAGAAACCTTGACGTGCCAGCCCTTACCTTCAAAGCTGAGAAACCTTGA
This sequence comes from Omphiscola glabra, assembly GCA_964017045.1. Classification (NCBI taxonomy): domain Eukaryota; kingdom Metazoa; phylum Mollusca; class Gastropoda; family Lymnaeidae; genus Omphiscola; species Omphiscola glabra. The sequence continues at coordinate 5,093,898 of OZ024800.1, forward strand.
CGTGCCAGCCCTTACCTTCAAATCTGAGAAACCTTGACGTGCCAGCCCTTACCTTCAAAGCTGAGAAACCTTGACGTGCCAGCCCTTACCTTCAAAGCTGAGAAACCTTGACGTGCCAGCCCTTACCTTCAAAGCTGAGAAACCTTGACGTGCCAGCCCTTACCTTCAAATCTGAGAAACCTTGACGCGCCAGCCCTTACCTTCAAAGCTGAGAAACCTTGACGTGCCAGCCCTTACCTTCAAAGCTGAGAAACTCTGACATTGCAGCAACTTGTAGAACGATGAAAGACAAAATATACACGGCATCCATGGCACCGATTGAATGATTTATAATGCAATCATGCGTGAAGATGTCTCACATCCCCAATGATTCAACATTGAAGTGAGGCTAATGACGTCGTCCTTCTACGGGGCAACATTCTTTTCTACAACGCCAAGTACTTCAATTACGGTAGCTGTGGAAGAATTGACAGAGTATTGATATAAAGTAGCTGTGAAAGAAATGAAAGAGTATGTGGTATAAAATAGCGGTGGAAGAAATGAAAGAGTATATGGTATAAAGTAGCAGTGGAAGAAATGATAGAGTATATGCTTTACAGTAGCTGTGGAATAAATGAAAGAATAATTGGTATAAAGTAGCTGTGGAATAAATGAAAGAATATTTGGTATACAGTAGCTGTGGAATAAATGAAAGAATAATTGGTATACAGTAGCTGTGGAATAAATGAAAGAATATTTGGTATACAGTAGCTGTGGAATAAATGAAAGAATGTTTGGTATACAGTAGCTGTGGAATAATTGAAAGAATATTTGGTATACAGTAGCTGTGGAATAAATGAAAGAATATTTGGTATACAGTAGCTGTGGAATAAATGAAAGAATATTTGGTATACAGTAGCTGTGGAATAAATGAAAGAATATTTGGTATACAGTAGCTGTGGAATAAATGAAAGAATATTTGGTATATAGTAGTTAAGTTTCGAAGAAATGAAAGGGTGTTTGGTATACATATATTTAAGTTGGAATAATACCCTGGGAGAAGACGAAAGTAATGTTTAATACTCTTTACACCTTGTCTTGACTATATTAAATCTATTCCCATACCGAGTATTGTCGTTTAGACTTCTCAATATATATATTTAAAAATAAGCTATGCTGGCCGTAACGCCAAAGAACCGAAAATATTAAGATACGTTCGGCTTCTTAAAAACAATCATAGGGATTTTCGATTATTTAACGGAAATCGAAAAAATTTAAATGCGCAAATGTTTTTTAAAAAAATCTGCTTTTATTTTAGTAAAATTTTAATTATTGTTATTATAAATTACAAATACATTTAAAGCAGGGATCGGGAACATAAGGCTAGCGAGCCAGACGTGGCTCTATTGAAGGCTGCATCTGGCTCGCAGACAAATGTTCGATTATTTAAAAAAAAATTACTTTAGACTCCTTTGATCTACATATTAATTGCATATCAATATTTCATTCTACAAATGAGCTAAAGTCTACTGCAGCTCAGCACCAGAAGTGGTAAAGGAGATAAACTCAACTGATCTAAAAGACAGAAAAATAGCAACCCTGCATTCATTGTAATTAAAGGGAAATAACTCTTGCTTTACCTCCAAATGCATAAAACATAATGTATGGCTCTCATAGAATTACTTTTCAAAATATGTGGTGTCCATGGCTCTCTCAGACAAAAAGGTTCCCGACCCCTGATTTAAAGTAACAACTAGGATACTATTTTAAGCATTTTATATGCGTTTGAATGTTATGAATAAAATTAAATTTAAAAAAATGATCAAAGAATTACACCATATCACATTTATCGGGAAACCCAACTATCAGATGTTTTTAATGCGTTTTTAGTGTGTTGTTAATATTGTGAAATAAAATCAAAATTAATTTCTTTTAAATAATCACGCAAATGACGTCATAGCGCGCATTGCATATTTAACCAATCCTAAAAGTTCTTTGATTTAACAATCACGCGTTACAAAACTAATAATGTATTTTCCACTTCTTAAAAGTAAAATGAATACATATAATTGATTGCCTTTCAAATTGTTAATAAAACACCAAATGTTAGCTTTGTATATTTAACATTTAATACATTTTTAGTTTTTTTAAATTTATAACGCTTTAAAACTTAACCTTTAAATATACTTTTAATAAGAAAATGTCGTTTAAGTCAATCAGTGCAGCAAAACTCCTTAGCCAAATAGCATTCACTAATCCACCTTTCACTCATCCGAATAAGAACAAACCATATGAAGTGCAAACAATGTGTGATAGCGTATGGAGGGGACTACAATCTGATGGAAGATTTTATTAATTTATTAAAATCTGGGGGGACAGTGGGTGGTTGATACTTCCATTTTGCCCCAGGCAGCACAAGATACGTCTCAGAATAAAGGAATACATTTGATAAATAATTAACCTTCTTAGGTACATAAATATCGGGGGTGGGTAATAGGATGTGTACATATTTGCGTGGATGACAATATATTTCAATCCTATAATGTTACATTTGTGAAAATGGAGATGTTACCTTCTAGTTTTACAAATAAACATATGTGTTAACGAAACGTGGGTGCGTTACATAAGAAGTCCCATGAATATCAAAACCCATTCATTTTAGTCACTTGAACATTTGATTTTGAAAAATGGAGATGGGTTAATATTTTCTTTCAGAAAATTAAATTATATGTTTGTTTTTATTTTGCGAAAGTATGTGTGTATTTTTATGAGATTAACAATTTAAAAAAAAAACACACTCAAGTCTGTAATAGACATGAAAAAAGGTTGCGAGATTCTTGTTTAGATAAAATAATTTTTTGTTTTACGATTTTCCTATAACGTATAATTTTTAAAAAAAACAAGGCAAAAGTTTGCTTACATTTTTGATGAAGATATCAGGAAAAAAGTAGTGAATGTGCGTGAAAGGGAGTAGGGTAAGCGTATATTGTATAGTTAGAAACGTAAATATTATTACATAGATACTTCTTTTTAAAGTTAGGAATTGTGATGAGATTTTGAAATAGCAGGTAGAAATATTCGCAAATGACCTAACATTATTATCCCGAAAACATCGGGTCATATATTCTTGTAACAAAAGAATATTTCAATTTTTTTTTATGTCCCCTACCTACTTTCTCCAGTGATTCTCAACCTGTGTTGACAAGAGGTGCATACAAAAGTTTTATTTAAAGGGATAAAAACATGCCGATGACAAGCTAAAAAGAAAAATGGTTTCTACGCCATCATTGGGAACCACTTTTAAGCCACCATTTGGCACCACTTCTAAGACACCATTGGGCACAACTTCTAAGACACCATTTGGCACAACATCTAAGCAACGATTGGGTACAACGTCTAAGACACCATTGGGTACCACTTCTAAGACACCATTGGGCACCACTTCTAAGACACCATTGGGCACAACTTCTAAGACACCATTGGGCACAACTTCTAAGCAACCATTGGGTACAACGTCTAAGACACCATTGGGCACCACTTCTAAGACACCATTGGGCACCACTTCTAAGACATCATTAGGCACCACTTCTAAGACACCATTGGGCACCACTTCTAAGCAACCATTGGGCACCACTTCGAAGCAACCACTGGGCACCACTTCTAAGCAATCATTGGGCTCCACTTGTGTCGAAACCCTAGTGTTAGTGTCAATATTAGTTGTCAGTGTTAGTGTGAGTATCTGTGTCAGTGACTGCCTATTTCCGTCTCTATGTCAGTGTTAGTGTTATCGTCAATGCTACTGTCAGGGTCTATGTCAGTATATAGTCATTGGCTATGTCAGTATCTGTATCAGTGTCTGTGTCAGTATCTGTGTCAGTGTCTGTGTTAGTGTATGTGTCAGTGTCTATGTCAGTGTGTAGTCAGAAAAAAAAGTGTGCAAGCTGCAGAAGTTTGATCTTTAATTAGAAATGACCCGCAAAAGAATGGCGATCAAAGATGGCGGCGGCAATGCGTGAACTTCTCCTCTACTTAAGTTACTTGACAAAACATGCATTCAAGTAACGCACTTTATCAGAATCCCAGTTAGTGTTAAAGTCTGGGAATTTTAATTTGCGCGCCTATTGAACACATGGATACATAGCTAGATAATTATTGTTTGTGATCTCTGCATGTTGAAAAATCAACGTTTCATCCACTTAATCCGATTCCCCCCCCCCCCCCCCCCAAGATTTCCAAGCATTCACCCAGTTGAACAAAATGATAATCCATATTCCGATCTCAAGTCCCCGCAATGATTAAAAATTTGTTACCTCCGCCATTTTGTGTTATGCAAGCAAGTTCACATTTTTTATGTGTGTCACGCCGGTTCCAATTAATCTAAATGTAACTTCCATTGGAATGAAATCGTCCATGAAAATCATTGAAGTATCTAAACGCCGCCTGGTAGACAAGTCTCGACTGTTAGCGTAGGATCGACGCATGCTAAACGCAATCTCAATCAGGATTGGGGGAATCCATTAAGAGCCCGCTGTAAATTGACGAGGAATGGCGCTAATGATTTATTGCCATGTCTTGGTGACACAAGGTAACCAGAGGTATTTCATGAGTGCATAAAATGGACTTTGACAATACTAATAATAAATAGAATTGGAATCAGCCCGTCAGATCTGACGATATTCTAAATAACTATTTCATGCATACACTTTGACTGCAGGCTGCCTTCATCCTTTTTTTTCAATATGTGCACGCATAGTGCATCCTTTTTTTCAATATGTGCACACAGAGTGCATCCTTTTTTCAATATGTGCACACAGAGTGCATCCTTTTTTCAATATGTGCACGCAGAGTGCATCTTTTTTTTCAATATGTGCACGCAGAGTGCATCATTGTTTTCAATATGTGCTCACAGAGTGCATCATTTTTGTTCATAGGAACAGAACTATTTAATAAACTCAGTTCCAAATTGATGTCTTATGGAACTATTTAATAAACTCAGTTCCAAATTGATGTCTTGGAACTATTTAATAAACTCAGTTCCAAATTGATGTCTTATGGGATTATTTAATAAACTCAGTTCCAAATTGATGTCTTATGGAACTATTTAATAAACTCAGTTCCAAATTGATGTCTTATGGGATTATTTAATAAACTCAGTTCCAAATTGATGTCTTGGAACTATTTAATAAACTCAGTTCCAAATTGATGTCTTATGGGATTATTTAATAAACTCAGTTCCAAATTGATGTCTTGGAACTATTTAATAAACTCAGTTCCAAATTGATGTCTTATGGAACTATTTAATAAACTCATGCAGTTCCAAATTGATGTCTTATGGAACTATTTAATAAACTCAGTTCCAAATTGATATCTTATGGAATTATTTAATAAACTCAGTTCCAAATTGATGTCTTATGGAACTATTTAATAAACTCATGCAGTTCCAAATTGATGTCTTATGGAACTATTTAATAAACTCATGCAGTTCCAAATTGATGTCTTATGGAACTATTTAATAAACTCAGTTCCAAATTGATATCTTATGGAATTATTTAATAAACGCAGTTCCAAATTGATGTCTTATAGAACTATTTAATAAACTCAGTTCCAAATTGATGTCTTATAGAACTATTTAATAAACTCAGTTCCAAATTGATGTCTTATAGAACTATTTAATAAACTCAGTTCCAAATTGATGTCTTATAGAACTATTTAATAAACTCAGTTCCAAATTGATGTCTTATGGAACTATTTTAGTATGTGGTGTCTTATTTCAGGGTTAAGTGGTGATGTTGTTAGCATGTGGGGAGAAGTTGGGGGAAATGACATATGAATAGAGAAAAGGTGGGTGTTGGAGTGGTGTAGGCGAGGGAAAAAAGACTTTTAGTCCGTAAAAATTATCTCAAGTTGGACCACAATGATGTGGCACAGATTTATCAGTAAAAATTATCTCAAGTTGGACCACAATTATGTGACACAGATTTATTTTGTAGACATAAATTCATTTAAGATATTTGTTTCTCTATCTGGACCATAATGATTTGGCTTATTTTTGTTTCTTCGGACATTTATTTTTAACATCATGTAACGTATCTGGACCAGAATGACGTGGTCCACATTCTTGAGTGGATCATAACTTCGTGGATCAAATTCCTTTTTCTTTCATCCTTGCATTGTGTTTATTTGTTGTTGGGGTCTAAAATCGTGGTCTGATCAATGCCGAAGCCTAAAGAACTGTTCACCTGATTGATCTGTTATAAGTTATTGATTATCTCACGAGCCATGCCATGACATCTTTACAAGACGGGATCATTAACACGGGGGGGGGGGGGGGGGGAAGAGGGGGGGCTCTTGACAGAATGTGCCATAAAACTTCTACACCCGACCTTCCCTTACCATATTATGTTTCTTGCAATGATCTGTATATACATATCAATAAGCGTATACTATTTAAGTCAGGGAAACTCAAAATTCGTTCTTAAGAATCTTTATTGGTCCCCAGACCCTTGGATTGACAAATGTCCGTGGGGGGGGGGGGGGGGGGGAGGGGGAAGGGGGCAGTGTATCCGGTATTTAAAAAAAAAATTATCGTCGGAAGTTTGGTCAAATGGAACTGAAATTTTGGCTGAATTTGGGGGAGGGGCCCTGGGCAACTGTGAGGCAATGCAGAAACAAAAAAAAGTTATCTTTTAAAATTTTATCAGCAACGAATTTACCGAAAGAAACATCTAAATACGAATTTTAAAGCAAGATAAAAAATGTAATGGTTCGGGTATCGAGTGTGGTTTCCAGCCGCCAGCGCATGACTGGCGAATACGAATACACCACTGATACACCACCGATACACCACTGATACACCACTGATACACCACTGATACACCACTGATACACCACCGATACACCACCGATACACCACCGATAAACACCAACGATACACCACCAATACACCACCGATAGACCACTGATACACCACTGATACACCACTGATACACCACTGATACACCCCCGATACACCACCGATACACCACCGATACACTACCGATAACCACCGATACACCACTGATACACCACTGATACACCACCGATACACCACTGATACAAACTGATAATGAAATACCAGCCAGTAGGCGGTGATTCTAACAAGACATTCGATTATGAGGGGGGGGGGGGGTGAAATATGTGACATTTTGCAAAGGGACACCTGTGGATAACGAACCTTGAAATAATGCTATCGTTGGAGTGCCATATTATGACCTGGGCACACGCTTCTAGGGGGGCATAGCATTTCTATGTGGCATTACGTTTCAAGGGGCCTTTCATTTTTAGGGGGCCTTACGCTTAAGGGGCCCTCACGCTTCTAAGTGGCCTCGGGCTTCCAGGGGCAACAAGTTGCCCATATTGCTAATGAAAAGTGAAATATACTTAGGGAATTTACTTTGCATTAAAAGTGAAGTGAAAAGCAGGTTTAAAAAAAGAAATATTTTTTGGGTACTAATTTTTGACACCATCGAAGACAACAACAACAACAAAACAGCAACAACAACAAACAGCAACAAGAATTTGCTGTTTGGCTGTTTTTTGAGGTAGGGGGTGTTATAGTTGTTTGAGAATCGTAATGCCATTGATGTCAATCAATCTCCTTTACATCATTATGTTATTTCTATATAATCTATGGACCTTTGCTAAAAAAAAATTGTTGTTTTTTTTGTATCTTTAAAACTTGTAATTATTTTAAAATTTAAATAAACGAAAGAAAATAGTTAACAGTGATGTTAGCAGTGTTTTTTAACATGTACAATAATGTTAGCAGTGTACATTTTAACATGTACAATAATGTTAGCAGTGTACATTTTAACATGTACAATAATGTTAGCAGTGTACATTTTAACATGTACAATAATGTTAGCAGTGTACATTTTAACATGTACAATAATGTTAGCAGTGTACATTTTAACATGTACAATAATGTTAGCAGTGTACATTTTAACATGTACAATAATGTTAGCAGTGTTTTTTAACATGAACAATAATGTTAGCAGTGTACATTTTAACATGTACAATAATGTTAGCAGTGTACATTTTAACATGAACAATAATGTTAGCAGTGTACATTTTAACATGTACAATAATGTTAGCAGTGTACATTTTAACATGTACAATAATGTTAGCAGTGTACATTTTAACATGAACAATAATGTTAGCAGTGTACATTTTAACATGAACAATAATGTTAGCAGTGTACATTTTAACATGTACAATAATGTTAGCAGTGTACATTTTAACATGTACAATAATGTTAGCAGTGTACATTTTAACATGAACAATAATGTTAGCAGTGTACATTTTAACATGTACAATAATGTTAGCAGTGTACATTTTAACATGTACAATAATGTTAGCAGTGTACATTTTAACATGTACAATAATGTTAGCAGTGTACATTTTAACATGAACAATAATGTTAGCAGTGTACATTTTAACATGTACAATAATGTTAGCAGTGTACATTTTAACATGTACAATAATGTTAGCAGTGTACATTTTAACATGAACAATAATGTTAGCAGTGTACATTTTAACATGAACAATAATGTTAGCAGTGTACATTTTAACATGAACAATAATGTTAGCAGTGTACATTTTAACATGAACAATAATGTTAGCAGTGTACATTTTAACATGTACAATAATGTTAGCAGTGTACATTTTAACATGAACAATAATGTTAGCAGTGTACATTTTAACATGTACAATAATGTTAGCAGTGTACATTTTAACATGTACAATAATGTTAGCAGTGTACATTTTAACATGTACAATAATGTTAGCAGTGTACATTTTAACATGAACAATAATGTTAGCAGTGTACATTTTAACATGTACAATAATGTTAGCAGTGTTTTTTAACATGAACAATAATGTTAGCAGTGTACATTTTAACATGTACAATAATGTTAGCAGTGTACATTTTAACATGAACAATAATGTTAGCAGTGTACATTTTAACATGTACAATAATGTTAGCAGTGTACATTTTAACATGTACAATAATGTTAGCAGTGTACATTTTAACATGTACAATAATGTTAGCAGTGTACATTTTAACATGAACAATAATGTTAGCAGTGTACATTTTAACATGTACAATAATGTTAGCAGTGTACATTTTAACATGTACAATAATGTTAGCAGTGTACATTTTAACATGAACAATAATGTTAGCAGTGTACATTTTAACATGAACAAAAATGTTAGCAGTGTACATTTTAACATGTACAATAATGTTAGCAGTGTACATTTTAACATGAACAATAATGTTAGCAGTGTACATTTTAACATGAACAATAATGTTAGCAGTGTACATTTTAACATGTACAATAATGTTAGCAGTGTACATTTTAACATGTACAATAATGTTAGCAGTGTACATTTTAACATGTACAATAATGTTAGCAGTGTACATTTTAACATGTACAATAATGTTAGCAGTGTACATTTTAACATGTACAATAATGTTAGCAGTGTACATTTTAACATGTACAATAATGTTAGCAGTGTACATTTTAACATGTACAATAATGTTAGCAGTGTACATTTTAACATGTACAATAATGTTAGCAGTGTACATTTTAACATGTACAATAATGTTAGCAGTGTACATTTTAACATGTACAATAATGTTATCAGTGTACATTTTAACATGTACAATAATGTTAGCAGTGTACATTTTAACATGTACAATAATGTTAGCAGTGTACATTTTAACATGAACAATAATGTTAGCAGTGTACATTTTAACATGAACAATAATGTTAGCAGTGTACATTTTAACATGAACAATAATGTTAGCAGTGTACATTTTAACATGAACAATAATGTTAGCAGTGTACATTTTAACATGTACAATAATGTTAGCAGTGTACATTTTAACATGTACAATAATGTTAGCAGTGTACATTTTAACATGTACAATAATGTTAGCAGTGTACATTTTAACATGTACAATAATGTTAGCAGTGTACATTTTAACATGTACAATAATGTTAGCAGTGTACATTTTAACATGTACAATAATGTTAGCAGTGTACATTTTAACATGTACAATAATGTTAGCAGCGTACATTTTAACATGTACAATAATGTTAGCAGTGTACATTTTAACATGTACAATAATGTTAGCAGTGTACATTTTAACATGTACAATAATGTTAGCAGTGTACATTTTAACATGTACAATAATGTTAGCAGTGTACATTTTAACATGTACAATAATGTTAGCAGTGTACATTTTAACATGTACAATAATGTTAGCAGTGTACATTTTAACATGTACAATAATGTTAGCAGTGTACATTTTAACATGTACAATAATGTTAGCAGTGTACATTTTAACATGAACAATAATGTTAGCAGTGTACATTTTAACATGAACAATAATGTTAGCAGTGTACATTTTAACATGAACAATAATGTTAGCAGTGTACATTTTAACATGAACAATAATGTTAGCAGTGTACATTTTAACATGTACAATAATGTTAGCAGTGTACATTTTAACATGTACAATAATGTTAGCAGTGTACATTTTAACATGTACAATAATGTTAGCAGTGTACATTTTAACATGTACAATAATGTTAGCAGTGTACATTTTAACATGTACAATAATGTTAGCAGTGTACATTTTAACATGTACAATAATGTTAGCAGTGTACATTTTAACATGTACAATAATGTTAGCAGTGTACATTTTAACATGTACAATAATGTTAGCAGTGTACATTTTAACATGTACAATAATGTTAGCAGTGTACATTTTAACATGTACAATAATGTTAGCAGTGTACATTTTAACATGTACAATAATGTTAGCAGTGTACATTTTAACATGTACAATAATGTTAGCAGTGTACATTTTAACATGTACAATAATGTTATCAGTGTACATTTTAACATGTACAATAATGTTAGCAGTGTACATTTTAACATGAACAATAATGTTAGCAGTGTACATTTTAACATGTACAATAATGTTAGCAGTGTACATTTTAACATGTACAATAATGTTAGCAGTGTACATTTTAACATGTACAATAATGTTAGCAGTGTACATTTTAACATGAACAATAATGTTAGCAGTGTACATTTTAACATGTACAATAATGTTAGCAGTGTACATTTTAACATGAACAATAATGTTAGCAGTGTACATTTTAACATGTACAATAATGTTAGCAGTGTACATTTTAACATGTACAATAATGTTATCAGTGTACATTTTAACATGTACAATAATGTTAGCATTGTACATTTTAACATGAACAATAATGTTAGCAGTGTACATTTTAACATGTACAATAATGTTAGCAGTGTACATTTTAACATGTACAATAATGTTAGCAGTGTACATTTTAACATGTACAATAATGTTAGCAGTGTACATTTTAACATGTACAATAATGTTAGCAGTGTACATTTTAACATGAGCAATGATACTAATTGTGTCGATTTTGTGATTTTTAACCTTCCTGAACAGACATTATATATTTATAAAATAGAATTCATTTTTGAATGAATTAGTGTAAACAACAAATCGAAAGTTGTATTTTCAAATGATCAAACAAAATGAATTTTTAGTAACAACTCAAATAAAGAATTTGCATAAACCCCACCAGGTCAAGAAGTTATATAAAGTGCAGAAGAAAAAAAAATCTAAATTCAGGTATGCGCCAAAATGCGAGTGTGGATTTCGAATTTAAAAAAAAAACATTTTCTGTTGGGGGGGGCTGAGTTAGCCACTTTCCAAACCACATCTCACATTTCGTTCACGAGCCTTCGAAATCTTCTTCCTCCCCGATCAAAATAAGAACTTTGGCAACTTAATTAAATACCAAAAAAAAAAACAAACCCAAACCAATTGCGAGTTAGTAGTTACTATCAAACGATTCTCCAATAGTTTTGTAAAGAAATATGGATTATTCAGATTGTAGCGCGAAACTTAGCTGGGTCCGAAAGGATACCCCAAGAGGCGTAAATGTCGGAATGGATTTATGTGTATGTAAGGTGGGGACGACAGAGTCAGAGCTGGACCTGGGGGACATAAAGCCCCCCCCCCCCCACGAACGCCTGAAATGCCTCCCTCCCCCGATGAAAATGTCTGAAAGAAACACTGGTAATAAAGCATTGGACAAAATGGATCGGTAATACTTTTCGTCATATTATTGAATAGGTTAGAGAGGAATTAGGGCCATTATTTTATTACTTTACCCGGTGCCGACGATGCTGTTAAGATGGCAAATAAGTTAATTCAACCTCGGCCCATATCTTCAAACGCGATGTGGGCAATAGTTTCCGTGGAACCAAATCGCGTTTCTCCAGATAATAGCACATAAAATGCCACGCTGACGCTGTGCAGTTCTTTGCTCATTTAAGATAGCACTCACGAGGTTGTTGTAGGCCACATCAATATTCTCGGAGTCTTCGGGGATCCCAGATGGTCCCACGGTGCGGTCCGTTCCTTCACGGAATAGGGTCCATTTGGCTTTATAGAATAGTCAGTGCCTTCTAGCAAACCGAGCCTTTTCCAACCCTAAAGTAATAGTTATGGGTGTTGGTCGATGGTCACTATCAATCCCAGAGAGCACTTCGAACCCAACTTTTGCTTCTTGTTCTGCTGACACTAGAGGAAGGTCCGGACGGGACAGAGCCTGTATTGAGCAGCGCTGGGACGCTGTCCTTGTCTTGCTGCCCTATGAGGTCGGTAAGGAGCTCAATCTTCCATTAATACCGCCCTGATGCGTTTCTTTCTATGCAGCCCACATTCCCCTTATGGGCCTTACAATCCCCTTACTATAATACTTTGTTAAAAGTTTGTTTTTTCCGTTCAAGGGTAGGCACAACGTGTTCCTAGGTATATTATAGATATTCGATATGTCAAAGAACTTACCAGCTAAAGCAACTCTAATGTTTAAAGTGTCTGGTCCACCAAGATTTTTTTTAACTTTAAAAGATCCGCTTTTCCAGAGGTGTTACAAACCCTCGGCATTTTGCGTAAGTGCGGCGTTAAACCGAGAAGCCCGATATGGGCGATGTTGCTTTTCAGTAGGTTACCTTGCAGTAGAGCAACTTCCGTCGCCCAGTCATCGAGCAACTTGGTGAGTTCTGTTATTTTTCCCTCTGACCCCACAACGGTTTTGCTGAATAATTACTATGATTATTGGGTAGGTGACCCGTGGCAACTTGCCTAATGCCCCCAGTAGCAACGAACTGCAAGGGAGCAGGGGGTTCGAAAGCCCCTCTCTGAGAAGTTCATTATAACTTGCCATGGTTAGAATAAGGATATGAGACGTTCATTGTGACTTGCCATGGTTAGAATAAGGACATGAGACGTTCATTATGACTTGCCATGGTTAGAATAAGGACATGAGACGTTCATTATGACTTGCCATGGTTAGAATAAGGATATGAGACGTTCATTATGACTTGCCATGGTTAGAATAAGGACATGAGACGTTCATTATGACTTGCCATGGTTAGAATAAGGACATGAGACGTTCATTATGACTTGCCATGGTTAGAATAAGGACCAGACACACTCCTGGGGGAAAGATGCCACTCTCACCTTCGTCTTGGGAGTCAGACACATTGCGTGAGAATCTTTTTGGCTTCACCGGGTGCGCATTCCCGCCCAGCTACAAGCCCCATAAAGGCCAAAATTTTCAGACATATTCGCCATGATAGTTAAAGTTGGCAACTTTGTTTTGGTCATGTGCAGTCTTTTTTAAAAGGAATAGTTTTGTATTTCTTAAAATGTTCATCAGAATATTAGCTTCACGAGCTCTTCTAGATGCTTGCACACCCTGACGCTCTTCTAGATGCTTGCACACCCTGACGCTCTTCTAGATGCTTGCACACTCTGACGCTCTTCTAGATGCGTGCACACCCTGACGCTCTTCTAGATGCTTGCAAACCGTGATGCTCTTCTGGATGCTTGCACACCGTAATGCTCTTCTGGATGCTTCTACATCGTGATGCTCTTCTAGATGCTTGCACAACGTAATGCTCTTCTAGATGCTTGCACACCGTGATGCTCTTCTAGATGCTTCTACATCGTGATGCTCTTCTAGATGCTTCTACACCGTGATGCTCTTCTAGATGCTTCTACACCTTGATGCTCTTCTAGATGCTTCTACACCGTGATGCTCTTCTAGATGCTTCTACACCGTGAGGCTCTTCTAGATGCTTCTACACCGTGATGCTCTTCTAGATGCTTCTACACCGTGATGCTCTTCTAGATGCTTGCACAACGTAATGCTCTTCTAGATGCTTGCACACCGTGATGCTCTTCTAGATGCTTCTACACGGTGATGCTCTTCTAGAGGCTTGCACACCGTGATGCTCTTCTAGATGTTTGCACACCGTGATGCTCTTCTAGATGCTTCTACACCGTGATGCTCTTCTAGATGCTTGCACACCGTGATGCTCTTCTAGATGCTTCTACACCGTGATGCTCTTCTAGATGCTTCTACACCGTGATGCTCTTCTAGATGCTTCTACACCGTGAATGTTTTATTGGCTTTTTCTTAAGTTACTCCGTCCGTTCGTTAGTTTCTGGTCAAATCTTACTTTTAAGTTTTGACGCCCTTCCTGGTCTCCAACTGAGCTGAAACTTTTGAAAGTTACACAACCCTGATGACAATACAACCCTTCATGATCAGTAGGTCACTGCTGACCTCCACTGACTCTTCAGTGACTCTTCAGTGACTCTTCAGTGACTCTTCAGTGACTCTTCAGTGACTCTTCAGTGACTCTTCAGTGACTCTTCAGTGACACTTCAGTGACTCTTCAGTGACTCTTCAGTGACTCTTCAGTGACTCTTCAGTGACTCTTCAGTGACTCCTAAGTGACTCTTCAGTGACTCTTCAGTGACTCTTCAGTGACTCTTCAGTGACTCTTCAGTGACTCTTCAGTGACTCTTCAGTGACTCTTCAGTGATACTTCAGTGACTTTTCAGTGACTTCTACGGATCGAATCTTGCTTAAATGTTAGATGCTTCTTCCAGTATATTAATTTGTGTTTTATATATATCAAGACTAAATAAAATAATCTCTTTGGTTTACAGTGGACAATGACCTTAGGTTTACAGTGGACAATGACCTTAGGTTTACAGTGGACAATGACCTTAGGTTTACAGTGGACAATGACCTTAGGTTTACAGTGGACAATGACCTTAGGTTTACAGTGGACAATGACTTTAGGTTTAAAGTGGACAATGACTGATTCTTGTAATTTTGTTCTGTTAACAACCAGAAAGAAATCTTGAAATTTTTTTGTCATGGAAAGCCTTTTAACTGTCTACAAACATATTCATACATTTTAAATCCAAACATATCAACTCCAAACTTTTCAACTTCAAACATATCAACTCCAATTTTTCTGATGACGTCAAAATATCGGTTATTTTATAAAACACGAAGAAATACTTGTACTAACTAACACACATATTCTGGCGAAGGTCTGAGATTACTCTCTTATGACCCTGGCCAGTACATTGGCTACCAGCTCCATCTGCTGAGCAGAGCCATCCAACATTTTCCTCACGTAGGGTTCCCCAACCGCCCTGGCTTCCCCCGGGACATCTAGTGAGGGACATTCGGTCAGCAGATGCACTAGTGTCTCCGGGACCAGGCTGCAATGTCGGTAGGTACGATCCCTTATTGTTGTCCAGCCGCCAGAAGTACGTGCCTATGGCGCAGTGCTCGGTACGCATCTGCTAAATTTTTCGATTTAAAATAAGCATTTAACATTGTCAAAAACAGAAATTTACTCTCTGCTTTATAACATAATCTCGGAATTTGTGATAGAAATAATGGTTTAAAATAGTTACATCTATCGCCACAGTGCCCCTCCCAACCCTGCCCCATCCCCCACCCCCAACAAAAACCCCACAATAAATTTAAAAGACTTTTGAATGTATCGACAGGACGCATTCCGCTGGAGGTTTAAAACAGTTTTTAATTTACATTAATAAACAAGTTATTATTTTCTGATTCAGAAGCGTAGCGTAAGGGGGGGGGGGCAGGGTTGTACCCGGGCGCCAGCTAGTTAGGGGCGCCAAAATGTGCTTTGGTATTATTTTATTGATGAAAATAATGGGTTTGAGAGTTGAAAAAAGGAAAAGAGGGTGCTTTAAAATGAATCTTGTCCCCGGGTGCGTATCTTGTCCACGGGCGCCAAACACTCTAGCCACGCCTCTTTTCTGATTATATCTTTACTCACCACAATAACAGATACATTCCAAGTTAACTCCCGCAGAGACGAAAGTTTTGAAAGTTCATGAAAATGTCCCTTCTGATTAAAAAACACAAGTCCACTGTAAGCAATGGTACGCAAAGAACTCAAGAAATTTACTCTAATGGTGAATAGACACAACAGTAACACGACTTGATAATCTGTGACTAGAAACCTACGAATGTCTTCAACAGACAGAAGACAAATGTTTCTCCCCACAGCGGTCAGTTTACATCCAGCTCTGAGTTGGACCTGGCATCACCGACTGACAGAACATAGATCGATGTCATCGTGTGGCGTCTCCGATTCGTTACAGCGTTTGGTGCACACCTTTACTGACTTTGGTCGAATTTATGATGTGGGATGACTATGACGTCATTCGTTACAATGTTTGGTTCACGCATCTACTGAGCCCTATCCACTGAAGAGTCCTACCCAGTGTATAGTCCTATCCAGCGTATAGTCCTATCTAGTGTATAGTCCTATCCAGTGTATAGTCCTATCCAGTGTATAGTCCTATCCAGTGTATAGTCCTATCCAGTGTATAGTCCTATCTAGTGTATAGTCCTATCCAGTGTATAGTCCTATCCAGTGTATAGTCCTATCCAGTGTATAGTCCTATCCAGCGTATAGTCCTATCCAGTGTATAGTCCTATCCAGTGTATAGTCCTATCTAGTGTATAGTCCTATCCAGTGTATAGTCCTATCTAGTGTATAGTCCTATCTAGTGTATAGTCCTATCCAGTGTATAGTCCTATCCAGTGTATAGTCCTATCCAGTGTATAGTCCTATCCAGTGTATAGTCCTATCTAGTGTATAGTCCTATCTAGTGTATAGTCCTATCTAGTGTATAGTCCTATCCAGTGTATAGTCCTATCCAGTGTATAGTCCTATCCAGTGTATAGTCCTATCTAGTGTATAGTCCTATCCAGTGTATAGTCCTATCTAGTGTATAGTCCTATCTAGTGTATAGTCCTATCCAGTGTATAGTCCTATCCAGTGTATAGTCCTATCCAGTGTATAGTCCTATCCAGTGTTTAGTCCTATCCAGTGTATAGTCCTATCCAGTGTATAGTCCTATCCAGTGTATAGTCCTATCCAATATAGAATCCTACGTAGTACAGAGTCCTATCCAGCACAAAGGCACAATCAATTTTAACCAACTGACCCCCCCCCTCTTACCGCATTTATTTATTAACATTTACCGATTGGTTGAATTCTTGGCTTTAAGTAACATGACAAACAATCTTTGTACACTAAGCCTGTACACACAACATTTCAAACAATTATTTTCAATCAAATCTTATTTTTCACTAGTTGGCAAAAAAAAAAAAAAAAAAAAAAAAAAAAAAAAAAAACCCTGGAATTTGAGAGATTTGAACTGTTGGGAACAAAATATTTTATTTAAACAACGTTGTAACGTCAAAATCAGGGGCGGAATGTAATCAGAATTACGCTTTTCTTTTTTAAATCGACGCCGATTCATGACTGCACGGTTCTAGAAAGACGACTGTATTGTTCATTTAGGACTAATGTGTTATGAGGTCATTAATGCAAGAGAAACAGATCCCAGAAATGTCCAGAATAACCCCCTGTGCTTTATACCGTGGCCTTACGAGATTCCGCGAGATTTTTGGATCCGCCATATTTTAACCGTCAGATGACTGAATTTAATTTTTTTTAAAACTGCTTTGATTTAACAGTCAACGGTGAATCAACATTTCTTTGTTATGACGAAGTGGTCGCATAAATCACATGTGATTGTCAAGTTTATGTACTTGCAAGGATTGCCATCGCCGCAACCATTGCTCCCGTTGACTGCGGCTTGACGTCAGGGAAACAATGGCGCACGGCCAAATGTCATTTCTCAATTGGTTTATGAATGAACGGAAACATTCGGCGTCTCTCATTGGGTGAAACAAATGAGCGACGAATTCTTCTATTTACAAAAAATTACCACCCACCCCCTTTTATAAAAATGAATAAATAAATAAATATATATACATATTAATATATAAAAAACTTTTTTTTTTATAAAAGTGTTGGACTGCGATAAAGCTTTAAAATAGATTAAATAGACACTAACAATCTGTGTCGATATAACAATATATTTTGGTGTCACTCAGTGGCGTAGACACCATGAAATAATTTTTTTTACATTGTAATTGATTTAGAAGCGTCGAGAAAACTATCCACTTGTCTGAGTTCTGGTCACCAAGGCGTCTCGTGGGTGACTGAGGGCAGAAAGGTCATTACATTAAGTGCTGCGTCAGAAGTCACTTAGGGAAATGGACAAAATGTGTCGGGCACATAACTCCATCACCTGCCCACTTGTTGCATTAGTTATCGATCGTGTTCCCTGGATGAACATCATCACCGGTGCAAATACTCTCAAATACTTTAGAGAAAAGACTTAATCGTTTCTATCTCAATACATTTGAAACTAAGTGTAACATTGTAATGATGCCCCATATATAACATAGAAATAATGTCCCAGATGTAACATAAAAATGATGCCCCATATATAACATAGAAATAATGTCCCAGATGTAACATAAAAATGATGCCCCATATATAACATAGAAATAATGTCCCAGATGTAACATAAAAATGATGTCCCATCGAGGAGCTCGACCCCCTATCAGGGGGGCTCGACTGCGGTGACACCATGAATTTACCGCATCAGGTGACACCAACCCTAGCTACGTCACTGAGTGACACCAACCCTAGCTACGCCACTGAGTGACACCAACCCTAGCTACGTCACTGAGTGACACCAACCTTAGCTACGCCGCTGAGTGACACCAACCCTAGCTACGCCACTGAGTGACAACAACCCTAGCTACGCCCCTGATAGCTTTTTACCTCGGCATGAGACGTCATGATTATACACATTCATATAATAAATATTTTAAAATTTTTTTGTTTAAATCCGACGGCACGGTGTAGAGAGTTTCTAGGGTTCCACAACTCTGAAATGTCAGATCGACCTGGAAAAAAATAACAATACAAGCAGAAAACCAACACAGAACAATCAGTACAACATCAACACAGAACACTCAGTACAACATCAACACAGAACACTCAGTACAACACCAACACAGAACACTCAGTACAAAACTAACACAGAACACTTAGTACAACACCAACACAGAACACTCAGTACAACATCAACACAGAACACTCAGTACAACATCAACACAGAACACTCAGTACAACACCAACACAGAACACTCAGTACAAAACTAACACAGAACACTTAGTACAACATCAACACAGAACACTCAGTACAACATCAACACAGAACACTCAGTGCAACACCAACACAGAACACTCAGTACAACATCAACACAGAACACTCAGTACAACATCAACACAGAACACTCAGTACAACACCAACCCAGAACACTTAGTACAACACCAACACAGAACAATCAGTACAACATCAACACAGAACACTCAGTGCAACACAAAGTCCAAAAATTCCAGCACAGCAACACAATACATTTGATCTTAAGGATTTCTCAGCTCATAAGAAGAAAGGGGAACAATTCAGGTTCGAGTATCCAGTCCAAGTTCTCGATCGTGTATTTCCGGTCCATATGCAACTTTTCCCCCTAACAAAACCAATATATCAAAACGTCTGCCATGAGTTGTCCAGAAATTATTTCATACAGAAACGAGCTAAAGCATACATGGAAAATCCATTACTAGAATTGTTATCATAATCTAAGCTATGAATTGCAATGTTTATATGAGGCCCCTTGAGATGGAAAGTCACGAACAATGGGGGAATGAGCAATGGGCCACAACTCCGCAATCATTTATACACTAATTGGACATGTCAAATTCAGGGAATTCCTAGAAAGGTCATCTTAAAATGTCAGTAATATTTTTAAATTATGCAGTTATTTTTTCTTGACGTTTTTTTAAATACTATTTAGTATTCAGCCCCCCCCCCCTTTTTTTTCCGGGCCTCCCTAAGATGATCAGCTCACTCTCTAAAATATCTCCACTCGATCACTAATGTATGTATACTCTCTAGGTCTCTTAGTCTAACATCTCCACCCTCTCATTAATGTATATATACTCTCTAAGTCTGTTATTCTAAAGCTCTCAGTTCTGGGCTAGCCATATTTAGTGATTGTATCTGTGAACAATAGAAAAGCTCTCAGTTCTGGGCTAGCCATATTTATTGATTGTATCTGTGAACAATAGGAAGGCTATATATCCTGGAGAGCTGGGAATACCGTACATTTTTGTGCACACGTCTTATGTTACAATCGCCACTTATGTCCTAACTTATTCTCGATGACCTCCCCTTGGTGGATTGATTACCAAGATCCATTAAATAATCCAAAACAGCTCCCCAGGGACGTCAAGAATGATTTCATCATCATCAACGACAGATATCAATGTATTAATACGCGCACATTTCAACGTCCCATAACTCATTGATCAATATTAGCACAAAATAAACGACAAGGCAATAATCTATTAAGTTATCCCCCCTCTAAGTGGTCTATTGAAACTTTCAATGCGTCAGTAATCAAACTAACAGTTTTGTTTCAAAGACAGTTTGCGTGGAGTCTGCTACAAAGTAAACACAGATCAAACGTCTCGCTGCTCGTGTGCCATTGATGTACGGGCAAATAATGGGCTTATGTGATCGCGAAGTAGTTGTGTGAGGTACATGTGTACATTGTACACGTGGAGGAGTTGTGTGAGGTACGTGTGTACATTGTGCAAGTAGAGGAGTTGTGTTGGGGACAAGTAGCTTAAACTACAAGGGGAGGAGGTATGCTAATGACATATGTAGCTTGGACTACAAGGGGAGGAGGTATGCTAGTGACATAAGTAGCTTAAACTACAAGGGGGAAGGTATGCTTGTGACACATGTAGCTTAACTACAAGGGGAGGAGGTATTCTAGGGACATATGTAGGTTGGACTACAAGGGGAGGAGGTATGCTAGTGACACATGTAGCTTAACTACAAAGGGGAAGGTATGCTAGTGACATTTGTAGCTTAACTACAAGGGGAGGAGGTATGCTAGGGACATATGTAGCTTAACTACAAGGGGAAGAGGTATGCTAGTGACACATGTAGCTTAACCTACAAGGGGAGGAGGTATGCTAGTGACATATGTAGCTTAAACTACAAGGGGAGGAGGTATGCTAGTGACACATGTAGCTTAAACTACAAGGGGAGGAGGTATGCTAGTGACACATGTAGCTTAAACAACAAGGGGAGGAGGTATGCTCGTGACATATGTAGCTTTAACTACAAGGGGAGGAGGTATGCTAGGGACATATGTCGCTTAACTACAAGGGGGGAGGTATGCTAGTGACATATGTAGCTTGGACTACACGGGGAGGAGTTATGCTAGGGATATATGTAGTTTGAACTACAAGGGGAGGAGGTATGCTAGGGACATATGTAGCTTGGACTACAAGGGGAGTAGGTATGCTAGTGACATATGTAGCTTGGACTACAAGGGTAGGAGGTATGCTAGGGACATATGTAGCTTGAACTACAAGGGGGGAGGTATGCTAGGGACATATGTAGCTTGGACTACAAGGGGAGGAGGTATGCTAGGGACATATGTAGCTTGGACTACAAGGGGAGGAGGTATGCTAGGGACATATGTAGCTTGGACTACAATGAGAGGAGGTATGCTAGTGACATATGTAGCTTGGACTACAAGGGGAGGAGGTATGCTAGTGACATATGTAGCTTGGACTACAAGGGGAGGAGGTATGCTAGTGACATATGTAGCTTGGACTACAAGGGGAGGAGGTATGCTAGGGACATATGTAGCTTGGACTACAAGGGGAGGAGGTATGCTAGGGACATATGTAGCTTGGCCTACAAGGGGGGAGGTATGCTAGGGACATATGTAGCTTGGCCTACAAAGGGGGAGGTATGCTAGGGACATATGTAGCTTGGCCTACAAGGGGAGGAGGTATGCTAGGGACATATGTAGCTTGGCCTACAAGGGGAGGAGGTATGCTAGGGACATATGTAGCTTGGCCTACAAGGGGAGTATACGAGAGATTCCTATGTAACATTAGTTGATTATGTTTAATAACTTGCTAGAGTTTGACTGCTCTGCATCTCAAACTTTCTCACATCGTTCTTTTAATAGTTTAGCGTCATAGTCTCATGGATGAAGAAGAGCAGGCATTGAAATCACGTGACTCAGCTGTCTACATGCGTCCACTGATGTAAATTGTCATTTTTGTCTACATTTTAAAAAGCTGTCATGTGAATTTTTTGAATGTAAAGAGAGAAAAATAAAAATGTATTTAGTCCTTTTTTCATTATCATTGACCATCATCATTGACCATCATCATTGACCATCATCATTGACCATCATCATTGACCATCATCATTGACCATCATCATTGACCACCATCATTGTCTATCATCATTGACCTGCACTGGAGCTCGGGACAAATTCCTTTAAGTCTCATGCTTTCGAAACGTATGTTCCAAAAAAATGAAACAAATAACTAGGAAGAAATGTAAGGGCATGACATATATTACTCAGTTGATATCACCAAGGAAGACAATTAAGAATAAAAGAAAACTACAAAGTATTATGACGATTATCTCCCTTGGATAGTTGGATGTAAACAGGTCAGTATTCAACACACACACACATTACAACATTCAACACACACATTACAACATTCAACACACACATTACAACATTCAACACACACATTACAACATTCAACACACACGTTACAACATTCAACACACACACATTACAACATTCAACACACACATTACAACATTCAACACACACACATTACAACATTCAACACACACACATTACAACATTCAACACACACATTACAACATTCAACACACACATTACAACATTCAACACACACATTACAACATTCAACACACACATTACAACATTCAACACACACATTCAACACACACATTACAACATTCAACACACACATTACAACATTCAACACATACATTACACGTCCCCTCCAAAGTGAAATTTCAATAAAAATAATAAACACATTTCCTTTAAAAAAATTATTTTATTATTTTCTTATTAAAAAATGCATTCACTCATAAGACTCAATCATAAAAGACACTATCACAAAAGACACTATCCGAAAGACACTATAAAAAAGACATTAACACAAATGATTCTATCACAAAAGACACTATAAAAAGACACTATCACAAAAGACACTATCACTGTCATGGTAAAAAAAAACGCCAATTAAACAACACTTATCTTGTTAAGAGATTTTCGTTACAAATAGCATCTTTTAGCACTCACATTTCAACCCCAAGAGCCACTGTTCACTTGGTATGTGACAGAGACTACCCATGAGAGACACTGTTCACTTGGTATGTGACATAGACTACTCCCAAGATCCCCCGATCACTGGGTATGTGATATAGACTACTCCCAAGATCCACTGATCACTGGGTATGTGACATAGACTACTCCCAAGATCCACTGATCACTGGGTATGTGACATAGACTACTCGAAATTTCACCATAACGATCGTGTGGTGCCCCTACCCGTTTTTTTTCGAAATCTTATTCGTTCCTATGATCTATCCGTCGCTGCTCTCAAAAAGTCTCTGCCAGTCATTCAAGTTACGTTGTGATACGATGCAATAGTCTCTCCCAGTCATTCATGTTACGTTGCGATACGATGCAATACACGCGAGCCTCGAGGACACGGAATCTTCTGGAACTTGACGTCTAGCAAAGTCTTCGAACAAGGCTGGAAGGAGAGTATCTCATGCAACGTGACCAGTATGACACACGGGCTGAGAAAGAAAACCTGGTAGGTTTCTCTCGAGACGTTCAAATCAAGTGACCAGTTTGAAGAGTGTAACTTGAGGCAGTCTCTTAGCGTCAGTTCAAATTAGATTCAAATTTAGCGTCAAATTTGTTCTATGAACGCACTATTTTGTGCGTGGTTCCTTTAAAAAAAATTTTTTTGTGTGTGGACAAAAATGGGAATTCGATCAAATAGTAATTTGAAAGTTGTGACAAGTCTTCATACAAACATCGCATCAAATGCATGATCGAAAATTTGATTGTGTGAACTGAGTCTTAATGACTCGAGCAGAGAGTGAACGCGTAGCGTTGACAAAAGTGTAGCTGTATCAAGATATAAATAAAGATCTACAGTCTACTTAACGAGAACTCCTGTTGAGGATTCAACTAAACATACCCTAGACCAGGGGTGGCCAGACCTGTAGTAACTGAGAGCCATTTTTAAAATAAAATTTATTTTTGAGAGCCGCATTGAAGCACTATGGGTCACGACCCCACTCGCAATGAAAAATTCCTTTTGTGATTTATTTTTAAAAATTACTTTTTATTCGAATTTAATGATTTAAACATTTCAACTGTTTTAACCCTAACCGTATGTTGAAGAAATATATGCGTTACAGTTACACAATTGAAGAAATATATGCGTTATAGTTACACAATTAACAAATATTTAAATATGTAAAATTTATGAATAGAAACACACTGCATACATACTCATAATTATAGTGAACATTAATTGTTATGATTCTGAATTATGAACAATTTATGAAATTAAAACTTTTCGTTTGAAAAGTTTTAATTTCATAAATTGTTCGCGAGCCGCAATGTGAACACAGAAGAGCCGCATGCGGCTCGCGAGCCGCGGTCTGGCCACCGTTGCCCTAGACTCAACAACGCTACATGGGGGCTCGCAAGGGATGGGTTGAATAGATGTATTTCTTAGACAAGTATTTGAAATAGAAACTTAGGGAAAAGATTAAAAAAAACAACAAAAATAAAACATCCGAGGTAAGGAGTTAGCAGCCAATATATTTTGGGTTTAGAAAGAGCTGTTGACGAAACAAATAATAAAAATTAGAACTTAAATAAATCGAATATGTATATTTTTTGTTGCAAACACTAACATGTTTTTTTGTTTTTTTAAAACTTGAATACATGAATGTCCGCCATCATATACATTAAAACGTTCGTATTAAGTCTTGACTTTAATATTATTATGTTTTATTCTCCTTTACTTATGAAATCATTTCCCTGTGTTTGGTAATATATCAAAGAGTAATCATCGCCTTCATGCAGGTAACGACCCCCCCCCCCCATTCAACCTATCCCTTGTTATGTAACTGCAAGTTCTCACCTCGAGTCATGCACTCGGTCTTGGAATTTTGATTCGTATTGCATAATGTACGTTACTATTTTAGGTGCTTTAAGAAAGCTCTTCAGCTGGGTAAGACGCCTGAAAGTATAAGATCTCATCAGGGCTGTCATGAGGACAAAGGAACCTATAAATGTACCGCCATAATTTATTGTCCAATGGGATCACGTTCGGAATCTTGAAGAAAACGCTTATACTGAAAAAAAAAATCTATTTACAT
This sequence comes from Omphiscola glabra, assembly GCA_964017045.1. Lineage (NCBI taxonomy): Eukaryota > Metazoa > Mollusca > Gastropoda > Lymnaeidae > Omphiscola > Omphiscola glabra. The sequence continues at coordinate 5,119,585 of OZ024800.1, forward strand.
ACGAACATACATTAGATACAATAAATAGTTCCGTTAATGCGTTAGTACCCATTGTATACAAAATGCAAACTCCTCTACAGACTTAGTAAGTGTCGTAAAATTCTCCACACCCCCCACTCCCCCAGAACTCCCAGGCTACTATTATCCTGGTCTGGCCTACAGCAGACGGGGGGTGGGTCGAGTGCAAAACATAAGGTTTTCGCAGCTATCAACACCCTCTTCAACTCGTACTCTTTAATCCGGCACCTCAAGTTCAGAGTGAATTTAGTTTAGAGACTATCACATTTAAAATCTGGTTTATGTTTGGGGTGATTTCAATAAAGGGCGTGAGAGAGTTGGTGGGGCGGGGAGGGGGGGGGGTTTACTGGTGAAACTTGTGTTGTTGTTTTAGCTTGTCTTAACGCAGAGGTTCTTAAACTTTAGTCTGAAGATAATTCTGAAAAATTTTTTTTGCTGACAGTTCTTAGTGTAATAGGCTTTGGGCGTTTGTTCATTTCAACAATACGTTATAGTAATAGGATGTTGGTCATTTCAACAATAAGTTATAGGTCAAGGATGTTGGTCATTTCAACAATAAGTTATAGGTCAAGGATGTTGGTCATTTCAACAATAAGTTATAGGCCTATAATATTGGTCATTTCAACAATAAGTTATAGGCCTAGGATGTTGGTCATTTCAACAATAAGTTATAGGCCTATAATATTGGTCATTTCAACAATAAGTTATAGGTCAAGGATGTTGGTCATTTCAAAAATAAATTATAAGTCAAGGATGTTGGTCATTTCAAAAATATTTTATAGGTCTAGGATGTTGGTCATTTCAACAAAAGTTTTATAGGTCAAGGATGTTGGTCATTTCAACAATAAGTTATAGGCCAAGAATTTTGGTCATTTCAACAATAAGTTATAGGTCTAGGATGTTGGTCCTTTCAAAAATAAATTATAGGTCAAGGATGTTGTTCATTTCAACAATAAGTTATAGGCCTAGGATGTTGGTCATTTCAACAATAAGTTATAGGTCTAGGATGTTGGTCATTTCAACAATAAGTTATAGGCCTAGAATGTTGGTAATTTCAACAATATTTCTACAATAAATTATAAGCCTAGAATGTTGGTCATTTCAAAAAATAAGTTGTAGGCCTAGAATGTTGGTCATTTCAACAATAAGTTATAGGCCAAGGATGTTGGTCCTTTCAACAATAAGTTATAGGCCTAGGATGTTGGTCATTTCAACAATAAGTTATAGGCCCAGAACGTTGGTCCTTTCAATAATAAGGTATAGGTCAAGGATGTTGTTCATTTCAACAATAAGTTATAGGCATAGAATTTTGGTCCTTTCAAAAATAAGTTATAGGCCTAGGATGTTGGTCATTTCAAAAATAGGTTATAGGTCAAAGATGTTGTTCATTTCAACAATACGTTATAGGTCTAGGATGTTGGTCATTTCAACAATAAGTTATAGCCCTAGAATGTTGGTCATTTCAACAATAAGTTACAGGCCGAGGATGTTGGTCATTTCAACAATACGTTATAAGTCTATAATGTTGGTCATTTCAACAATACGTTATAGGCTTAGGATGTTGGTCATTTCAACAATAAGTTATAGGTCTAGAATCTTGGTCATTTCAACAATAAGTTATAGGCCCAGGACGTTGGTCCTTTCAACAATAAGGTCTAGGTCAAGGATGTTGTTCATCTCAACAATATGTTATAGGCATAGAATGTTGGTCCTTTCAAAAATAAGTTATAGGCCTAGGATGTTGGTCATTTCAAAAATAGGTTATAGGTCAAAGATGTTGTTCATTTCAACAATAAGTTATAGGTCTAGGATGTTGGTCATTTCAACGATAAGTTATAAGCCAAGGATGTTGGTCATTTCAAAAATAAGTTATAGGCCTAGAATGTTGGTCATTTCAACAATACGTTATAGGCCTAGGATGTTGGTCATTTCAACAATAAGGTATAGGCCTAGAATGTTGGTCATTTCAATAATAAGTTATAGGCCCAGGATGTTGGTCCTTTCTACAATGCGTTATAGGCCTAGAATGTTGGTCCTTTCAAAAATAAGTTATAGGCCTAGGATGTTGGTCATTTCAATAATAAGTTATAGGTCTAGGTTGTTGGTCCTTTCAAAAATAAGTTATAGGTCAAAGATTTTGTTCATTTCAACAATAACTTATAGGCCAAGGATGTTGGTCATTTCAACAATAAGTTATAGGTCTAGGATGTTGGTCATTTTAACAATAAGTTATAGGCCTAGAATGTTGGTCATTTCAACAATACGTTATAGGCCGAGGATGTTGGTCATTTCAAAAATAAGTTATAGGCCTATAATGTTTTTCATTTTAACAATAAGTTATAGGCCTAGGATGATTGTCATTTCAACAATAAGTTATAGGTCTAGAATGTTGGTCATTTCTACAATAAGTTATAGGTCTAGAATGTTGGTCATTTCAACAATACGTTATAGGCCGAGGATGTTGGTCATTTCAACAATAAGTTATAGGCATATAATGTTGGTCATTTCAACAATAAGTTATAGGTCTAGGATGTTGGTCATTTCAACAATAAGTTATAGGTCTAGGATGTTGGTCATTTCAATAATAAGTTATAGGCCCAGGATGTTGTTCATTTCAACAATAAGTTATAGACCTAGGATGTTAGTTATTTCAACAATAAGTTATAGGTCAATGATGTTGGTCATTTCAACAATAAGTTATAGGCCTAGGATGTTGGTCATTTCAACAATAAGATATAGGTCAAGGATTTTGGTCATTTCAACAATAAGTTATAGGTCTAGGATGTTGGTCATTTCAATAATAAGTTATAGGCCCAGGATGTTGGTCCTTTCAACAATAAGTTATAGGTCAAGGATGTTGTTCATTTCAACAATAAGTTATAGACCTAGGATGTTGGTTATTTCAACAATAAGTTATAGGTCAAGGATGTTGGTCATTTTAACAATAAGTTATAGGCCTAGAATGTTGGTCTTTTCAAAAATATTTTATAGGTCTAGGATGTTGGTCATTTCAACAATAAGGTATAGGTCAAGGATGTTGTTCCTTTCAAAAATAAGTTATAGGCCTAGGATGTTGGTCATTTCAACAATAAGTTATAGGTCTAGGATGTTGGTCCTTTCAAAAATAAGTTATAGGCTAAGGATGTTGTTCATTTCAACAATAAGTTATAGGCCTAGGATGTAGGTCATTTCAACAATAAGCTATAGGCCTAGGATGTTGATCATTTCAACAATAAGGTATAGGCCTAGGATGTTGGTCATTTCAAAAATAAGTTATAGGTCAAGGATTTTGTTCATTTCAACAATAAGTTATAGGCCTAGGATGTTGGTCATTTCAACAATAAGTTATAGGCCTAGAATGTCATCATTATATCTTCAATAACACGAGTCAGATGAAGTTAGACATCACTATAATATTTTTTCATTACCTGACACATTTTAAAAATAATAATAAAATTTCCTATACTGGAGAAAAGATAATATGTTGTCTTACTCCTTCACACATGTCAAAATTCACACGATGTTATAAGATCGAAAAACTATGGACCGTCCATTTGATACACCATCACCATTGATTCCTTCCGTACTTTCGCCCATGACATCAATAATCTAATTCACTTCCTGTACATCTTCGATCACCAAAAAACAATACATTGTCCGAGATAAATAAACATTTCTTCCTCTATTATTTTCATGATTCATTTGTTATATCTGACGGCTGAATTTTTTTTCTGTGACATTTTTTCCTGTAACTTTTTGTCTTTGACATTTTTTCCTGTAACTTTTTGTCTTTGACATTTTTTCCTGTAACTTTTTGTCTTTGACATTTTTTTCTGTAACTTTTTTATCTGTGACTTTTTTTTCAATGAATTTTTTTCCTAGCAAAATGTGTGACTTCTTTCCGTGAATTTTTTCCTGCGACCTTTTTCTGCTCACCGTTGTAGCTATGGTACTTTTTAATAGTTGTGGTAATGATTTCATAGAAGCGGTAATGATTTCATAGTAGCGGTAATGATTTCATAGTAGTGGTAATGATTTCATAGTAGTGGTAATGATTTCATAGTAGTGGTAATGATTTCATAGTAGTGGTGGTGCTGTTCTCGTAGTAATGCTCTCAAAAACTCAGACCCCTCAGATCTCTCAGACCTGGCCTTGTAGAAAAAGTTTATTGCTTAAACAGTTCTGATCAGTGAAGCAGAAACACAAAGACTGGCTCTCACTCAACACATTGCAAAAAATAAAAGAGAGAAAAGAAATGAAAAGTGAAGTTAACAGCAGCCGTACAGGGCGGAGAAAACGAAAGCGCAAGAGAAATATAAAGAAGCAAACCAAAAGGTAAAAAAACAGCATAAAAAAGATAAAAATGCCTTCATAGATGGCCTAGCATCAACAGCAGAATAAGCAGCCAGGAAGGGCAACCTGAAAGAGATCTACGACATAGCAAGAACGCTGTCAGGGAGATACAAAAGGCCGGAGATACCTGTCAAATATAGAGAAGGCAGATCAATAACAGACAGGAAAGAGCAACAAAAAAGATGGGTGGAATACTTTAAGGAACTATTAAACAGACCCCCACCCACAGACACACCAGACATAAAACCAGCAAATGAAGACTTCCACCCACAGACACACCAGACATGAAACCAGCAAATGAAGACTTCCACCCACAGACACACCAGACATGAAACCAGCAAATGAAGACTTCCACCCACAGACACACCAGACATGAAACCAGCAAATGAAGACTTCCACCCACAGACACACCAGACATGAAACCAGCAAATGAAGACTTCCACCCACAGACACACCAGACATGAAACCAGTAAATGAAGACTTCCACCCACAGACACACCAGACATGAAACCAGCAAATGAAGACTTCCACCCACAGACACACCAGACATGAAACCAGCAAATGAAGACTTCCACCCACAGACACACCAGACATAAAACCAGCAAATGAATACTTCCACCCACAGACACACCAGACATACAACCAGCAAATGAAGACTTCCACCCACAGACACACCAGACATAAAACCAGCAAATGAAGACTTCCACCCACAGACACACCAGACATACAACCAGCAAATGAAGACTTCCACCCACAGACACACCAGACATACAACCAGCAAATGAAGACTTCCACCCACAGACACACCAGACATACAACCAGCAAATGAAGACGTACAAATAGAAGAAAGAGCACCTAATAAGGAAGAAATAGCTCTGGCCATCAAGCAGCTCAAATTAGGGAAAGCAGCATCACAGCAGAGAGGATGAGATTCAACATGCTGCACCCTCTGCTTGAAAAGATATGGGAAGAAGAGAGAGCTCCAAAAGATTGGAAAGAAGGAGACCTCATCAAGATACCAAAGAAAGGGGATCTCAGCAATTGTGCAAACTACAGAGGAATCACGCTGCTGTCCGTACCAGGAAGGTCTTTAATATAATTATTTTGAATAGAATGAAAGACCAGGTCGACATGCAGCTACGAGATCAACAGGCTGGATTCCGCCAAAACAGATCATGCACAGATTAAATTGCAACACTGAGAATCATTGTAGAACAGTCTATCGAATGGAACTCCCCCCTATATATAAATTGTATTGATTACGAAAAGGCCTTTGATAGCCTGGACCGACAAACATTGTGGAAACTTCTTCGGCACTATGGAGTACCAGGGAAATTAGTCAGGATCATTCAGAGCTCCTATGAAGAAATTACATGCAGGGTGGTCCATGCAGGTAGACTCACAGATGCCTTTACAGTCGAAACTGGTGTCAGACAAGGATGCCTCTTGTCCCCATTTCTTTTCATCCTTGCCATTGATTGGATAATGAAAAAATCCACAGACAAAAAGAGGAACAAGATATAATGGACACTCTGGGGACAACTGAATGACCTAGACTTTGCAGACGAGATTGCACTTCTGTCCCACAACCAGCAACAAATGCAGGAAAAGACAAAAGACATAGCCACCTTTTCATCACAGCTCGGACTCAATATAAATAAAAGCAAGACGACAGCCATGAAGGTAAACTCATCCAACTCTGGAAGGAAAGGCACTGGAAGAAGTGGATTCCTTCAATTACTTAGGCAGCACCAGAGACACAAATGGCGGATCCGACGCGGACGTAAGGGCTAGAATAGGAAAAGTTAGATCAACATTTGTGTTATTAAAGAAAATATGGGAGTCGAAGCAGCTGAAACTGCAAACCAAAGTCAGAATCTTTAATACAAATGTCAAAACAATCCTACTTTATGGAGCAGAAACATGGAAAACATCAGCGAGCATTACACAGAAAGTGCAGACATTCATAAACACTGGCCAAATACCATCACCAACAAAGATCTACTAGAAAGGACATACCAGGTGCCCATTGATGAAGACATCATAAAGAAAAGATGGAGGTGGATTGGGCATACTCTGAGAAAACCCCCAGATAGCACCACCAGACAATGTCTAACATGGAATCCACAGGGAAAAAGAAAGAGAGGAAGACCTAAGAATACATGGAGACGCAAGCTAGAGGCAGACACGCAAAATACGGGATACACCTGGAAGCAATTGAAGACCTGAGTGCTAAAAGTACTTAAGTCACAAAATACACATTTTGAGATAATCAAGTTCAAATATTTTTTTCGTCTATAAAATGTGATCATTTTAATAATTTGTCTCGTTTAATTAAGGTACTTAGGCACATTTTAATGTGTTCAAATTTTTGCAGTGCACTTGGCTCAACCGTATAAGAAAAGGTCACAGTTTAGATTGATTTTGACAAAAATGTGACTTAAGTACTTATAGCACTAAGTTCTTCAATTGGAAAGGAAAGCACAGAACCGGGATGAGTGGAAAATTCTTGTGGACGGCCTATGCCCCAGTCGGGGTAAAAAGGCATAAGAAGAAGAAGTTGTAGCTATGGTACTTTTAAATAGCCGTGTTCATGATTTCATTGTGGCGGTAATGATTTCATAGTAGTGGTAATGATTTCATAGTTGTGGAAATGCTATTCTCGTAGTAATGCTCTCAAAAACTCTGAACCCCCAGATCTCTCAGACCTGGCCTTGTAGAAAAAGTTTATTGCTTAAACAGTTCTGAGTTTGACCGTGAAATCTCCGAAAGGAGGCCAAGATCGAAAGTGGGTAGTCTGCCATGTCGTACACTCATGAGAGGGCACGCGTCACTACTGTACTAAGACGGTGGTATCACTACTGTCATGGTGCATGCTCTTATCAGCCATCACTCATGCCTTCCAGGGTTCAAACAAATAGGCCGACCATAAATTCTTAGAGCGGAAATCAAAAGTAGTTATTTTTTCATTTTTTAAAAATTGCACCCAGGCAGAGATTGTTGAGAGTAAATACAGGCGTATTCGATACTGACTATTAACTATCGACTTTTACCATGTCAGGGAGTTTTATATTCGAATATCGCGTTTATTTAACATTAAGAATTGGGGCTAGAAGGTTGTGTTTTTTTTTTAGTGTTAAGCATTTTGGAATGAAATGGTTTACCGGAAGTTTGTTGGGTTACCACGAGTGACTACTGATCACTCAGATATCTAATGGTCACTGATGTGACAATCCAAAATGTGTTACTGCTCTGCCATAAATCAGCTGCAGTTCTACATTTCAACGTAAAGTTGATATAAGAGATGTCGTTAAAAACGAACATACAGAGTTTATTATTGTTTTAAAATCAAGAATGTTTTTTTGAGGTCAATATTTGTTTCTTTTAAACACAATTGCTGTTTTTAAAACTAGTTTTAATTGTGCATCTCACTTAGTGTCCATCTGCGTTGAAATATGTTTAAAATGACGTCGTAGAAACGTCAACTGTAATCCTCGACTCCAAGAATTTTTTTTACCTTATTCACCTTTTATTAGAAACATGAGTAATGAGGAAGAATCAAAATAAGTTATTTTAAAAAGCATCATCACATTGTTAGATTTCCTGTCCCAAATGTCTTTTCCCACGGCCAAGTCAGACGTCAACCATTGGAGCTCATCTTGCCCAGCCGTCACGGTCTCACAAGGAGATTAATGAGCGCGCGCTAAAACGTCATATGCGTTGCCCCTATATCAGTGCATATTCTTAGGCGTCATTTTACCACAGGGTCTTCTGAGTTTTTCTTCTTATTGTCGTTCCGCGGGTTTGAGAATCGCTGCAAGGTATCCAACTAATCCTTCTCTCATACAGATACGGTCATCAGTGAACACTTTCACAAGGGTATACGCAAGTACTGTGCGCTGTCTCAAAGACTGTCGCCTTCAGTGAGTGTGTGCAGGTCTGTTTTGGTGAACTTCGTTTGTGTCAAGCTCAAGGATTTCGCTGCAAGGTGCGTGAGTGGCTCTCTTGGTTATCCATGTTTGATTGTCTTTCAAGGGGATACAATTTCACCTGTAGCATGAAGGACACGTTATAAATCGGTTCCTTGTTGGTTCCTGCACTATTTGTAAATAGTGTTCCGCACGCAGTAGCCTTGGATACATCTTCTCATTTTGATGTCATCTACTCATAGTGATTTCATCTACTCATTTAGATGTCATCTAGTCATTGTGATGTCATCTACTCATTGTGATGTCTTTGTTTGTTGTTTTACGCAGAAAGTAGAAACCTTCATAACCACTTGCAACCTCCCTTAGAAAGATCCTGAACATCAAATGGCCAAACATCATCACCAACAAAGACTTAATAGAAACGATATACCAGGAGACTCTTGTTAAAGAAAGTATAAGTAAGAGATGGAGGTGGATAGGGCACACTCTTCGCAAACCAACAGATAACATCACCAGACAATCCCTAACATGGATCCACGTAAATAAAGAAAGAGGTGAAGGCCTAAGAATACATGGAGACTGGAGCTAGAGGCGGACACAAAATATGGGAATCACCTGAAAGAAACTGGAAAGGACAGTAGAGGGAGGACCGAGATGAATGTGAAATTCTTGAAGACGGCCTGTGTCCCAGACGGGGTAAAAAGCATAAGTAAGTAAGTAGTAATGTCTTTGATTTTTATCACTGTCCGGTTTGGAACGGCCATGACTTTGTCAGACTTCTCCAGCAGCCTTGGGTGTGATTTTGGATGGACAAAAATAAAACTCAGATCCTTGTTATAAATACCTCCCAGCTTCTCTGATGTCATCCTGCTGGCCAAGGTCAAACATATGTTACTATTACATTTCATATGTTTTAATTAAATGAACATGTCGTCACAAAACCTCTACCACCGAAGTTGAATGGAAGAAAGCGACGTTTCGTTGGATTAAGAACAAAAATGTTTTCCCAAGAAAAGCTGGACGTAGTTTATAACAAGGAACGCGCAATCTGTTCCTGTCTGAAAGCCGCATTCGTTTATGTGTTATGACATAAGGCCTCTAGGCTTTCTCATATCCCTGGGCTTTAGCATATCCCCGGGGTGTAGCATATCCTGTGCTTTTGCTTATCCCGGGATCTTGCTTGAGTAACCAAAAAGGCCGCATTCAAGAAACATCAATTATGTAAGCATACAAATGTAAGTACATTAAATGTAATGTGCTATCGCTGACATAGGCCGAGCTATCGAGGCGGAAACACACAAGACCACGCAGTAATGTTGTCCGACAGTGTAAATTATATTATAGTTTTATATGCATGTAGAAACGCCCTAACTTATAGACATATAAGAATGAGCTAGGCTGGCCGTAACGCCAAAGAAACGAAAACATTTAAATAAGTTAGGATTATTAAAAAACAATCATAGTTATTGTCTATTATTTTACGGAAATCGAATAAATTCAATGCCCAAAAAATATTATGTATCCACTTCTATTTTAGTAAAATTTTAAGAATTATTATTATAAATTACACATACATTTAAAGCCTCAACTAAGGAACTATTTTATATTATGCTTTTCAAAGTTATGAATTAAAAAAAAAAGAATTATGATCAAAGAAATAACCACGCACGACAAAACTAATAATGTATTTTCCCTTTCTTAAAAGTAAAATTAATACATATAAATGATTGCCTTATAAATTGTTAATAAAACACACAATTATGTTAGAATGTATTTTTAAAATTTAATACATTTTTGCTTTTTTAAATTCAAAAATATACTTTTATTAAATTTATAACGTAATAAAAACTTAACCTTTAAATATAATAAGAAAATGACGTTAAGTCAATCAGTGCAGCGAAACTCTATAGCCAAATAGCATTCACTAATGCACTTATCACTCATCCTAATAAGAACAAATCATAGGAAGTGCAAATAATGTGTGATAGCATATGGATGGGACTACAAACAATCCAGTGGAAGATTTTATTAATTTGTATTAATTTCTGGGGGAGGGGGTTGGGTCGATACTTTCATTTTGCCCCAGGCAGCACAAGATACGTCTCAGAATAAAGGAATGAATTTGATAAATAATTAACCTACTTAGGTATATTGGAGGTAGGAAATAGGATGCGTACATTTTACGTCGATGACAATATATTTTATTCATATGGTATTACATTTGTGAAAAAAGAGATGTTACATTCCTTTTTATAAAATAAACATATGTTTACCAATGAAGAAAATTTAATGGCGTGTATTTACATAAGTATACCCATGAATATCAAAACCCCAATCATTTTTAATTACGGCAAATGTTAATTTTGAAAAATGAAGATGAGTTTTAAAAAAATCGAAAAAATTAAAATTTTAGTTTTTACTTTGCAAAAAATTAAATTAGGTGTGTATTTTTATGAGATTAACAACTTAAAAAAAAAACCCACCAAAATCTGTTAGAGGCGTAAAAAAAACGGTTGCGAGATTCTTCTTTGGTTAAAAGAATTCTTTGTTTTACGATTTTCCTATAATTAAAAAAAACAAGGCAAAAGTTTGTTTACATTTTTGATAAAGATATTAATATATCGAATTCCGTGAATATAAAATATATTTATATCATTTATAGAGTTTTTTAAAATAAACTTAAGATTATGTTTTCATAATTTTTATAGAAAAAAAATGTTGTTCAAGGGTCTGAAAAAGGGTAGGGTAAACCCAAAATATAACAATTTAAAACACATGACATCTAAAGTATTTCTCTAGCGTAGAAATTGTCTTACAATTAACTTCTTTAGTGACAAAAATGGTATAATTTGTAATAATTTCGATTGGGTAAATTAAGGTCATGTTTAGAGGAAATAAAATGTAGTTTAGGGTCAAGAAAGGGAGTAGGTTAGGCTATAATATATAGCAGATAAATACTTCTCAAAACTTAATGATGTTAGAAATGTAAATATCATTACATAGATGCTTCTTTATAAAGTTACGAACTGTGGTCAGTTTTTGCAATAGCAGGTAGAAATTGTCGCAAACGACTTACCATTATTAACCCGATAACATCGGGTCAAATATTCTAGTATATAAGAATGAGCTGGGCGGACGATATAACGCGGTGTTTCCAAACGTGGGGCAACGACCCACAGGGGGGCCATTTGATTTTTTTTGGGGGGAGGAGGCAATTGGAAAATGAGCTGTCTAGAATTTGAAAACCAACCATCTACTATGATTTAACTGGTATTTTGAAAAATAAAGAGCAACTTTTAAGTCTCTATTTGCTGCTCATACTGCAACTGTCAATCGTATTCTGGAGGCTAGTTATGAAGGTTCCTTACTTATCGCTAAATCTGGGGAAAATCATACTATAAGAGAGAATGGAATCAAACCATCAATATCAGTATTTCTTAAAACGGTTCTGGAAAAAGATGACAAAGACGTGAAAGCTGTGCCACTCAGTAACAATACTGTTAACAGAAGATTTGGCGAAATGAGTGAATATATTGAAATATAATTTGTTGGAAAGCTGAAAACAAGAAAATTCTCAGTGCAAATGGATGAATCAACTTTGAGAGACAGTAAGGCTGTATTGATAACTTACGTTAGATATACTGATAAAGGAGATTTTGCTGAAGAAATGGTGTTATGTAAATCATTAGAAAGCAGCACTACCGCCAAAGATATATATATATATTATAATACGCTAACAAATTACTTAGATGTCAATAATATACCAATGAATAATAAAATATCTTGTGCTGCAGATGGTGCTCCTAATTGGAAGTGCAAGAAAAATGCCTGCTTAAAATTGATGAAAGAGGAGAATCCAGAAATGCTACTTGTGCATTTTGTTATTCATAGGGAAAACTTAGTAGCTAAAGAACATTTCGTTTGTTTTAAATGAAATACTAAACTCAGTTATAAGGTGTATCAATGATGTTAAAGCTAATGCCAAATGTGAACGTCTCTTTAAGCTATTTTGTAAAAAACAAAATGCAGACTATGCGAGACTTCACATTGAAGTAAGATAGCCATCTTAGTGGAATGGCTTGAAAAGATTTATGGAACTATTTGATACTTGCGATTTTTTAAAGTGACAAACTTGATATGAAGTATCTGTTAACGGTCGATGGTAAAGCATTTGTGAGTTATTTAGCCGATATCTTTAAAAAAACTAAATCTATTAAATAGCCAACTTCAAGGAACAAATAAAACTGTTGTCGATGCAGCAGCGAAGATAATTTAGTTTCATTATTTTTATTGAATTATGTCAGAAAAATATCTACAACAAAAAGTTTCATTGGCTCCAAAAATGTGAAGTGACCGATACCGCTATACTTGTTATTGTCGATCCTCTGAAAATTCTATGGGCTGATTTAAAAGAAAGATATTCCGATTTAAAACAAATTGATTTTTTTTCAACTTGGATGATGCAGCCCATGTTAGTGGATATGTATGATATTTCGAATATGCAATATGAAGAAGAACTCTCAGAAATGCAAAATGATGAAAAACTTTATTTAATCTAAAAGGAGCGATGGCATGGATTTGAGAGGAAACGGAAATCAAATATCCGAATTCCATCAAATGTGCAATAAAACTGTTGTTACCGTTTCCATCTTCATATTTAGCTGAATGTGGATTTAGTGCCATAAATGATGTGCTGCCAAAAAAAAAAAAGAAAAAAAAAAAAAAAGAAAGCGGTCGGATATAACGCCACGGGGAGACTTGAGACTGAAAATAACTAACTTGGAACATAACATAAAATCTCCTTGTAGCAATCATTAAGCCCAAACATCTCACTACATGTACATATTAAATAATTACTAATAATTAAAATAATTGAGAAAAATCTTTCATTAAAATTATGTCGTACTTGAATTTTATTTCTCCATAATATTTCCTATTAATATTTTCCTAAAACCTATCTTTAAGTTTCTTCAGTGAACAACCCTATTTATATGATACATGGTTGGGGGGGGGGGGGGGGCATAAGAATTTAAAAAAGGCTTAGGTGGTGTATGGCACAAAAAAGGTTGGGATTCAATGATATGATGCTAAATAAACGAATTGATTTAAATACGTTCAAAATTCTTAAAAACAATGATAATTATTTTCTATTATTTTACGGAAATTGAATAAATGTAAATGTGCTAAAACTAAAATATATCAGCTTTTATTTCAGTATATGTTTAAGTATTATTATTATTAATTACAAATATATATATATTTTTAAGTTAAAGAGCTATTTTTAAATCGATATATTATGATTAAGAATTATTTTGATTTAATTATAATCACATTTACCGGGGAAAACCAAAATATATATTATAGTTTTAGTGCGTTTTCATTGCTTTATTAATATTGACAAATTAAGGTCAAATTAATTTGATATATAGTTATTTACAAAAAAATTACAAATTAAAATTTTCGATTTAACCCAAATAAAGAAAACTTGGATTAGTTTCATAACAGCTAAATTTAAAGTTGTAAATACAAAGCTTTAAGTTTCTTTGGTTTAATAACCGCACGTGACAAAACTGATCGAGTATTTTCCCCCCTTTTTAAAGTAAATTAAGAAATATATTTGATAGCTTTTAATTTAATAAAACACACCAATTTTTAGCTTTGCGTTTTAAATATTTTTATACGTTTTCCTTATTTTATTAAATTTATAAAGTAATACAAACTTAACGTTTAAAAATAGTTTTAATAAGAAAATGCCGTTTAAGTCAATCTGTGCAGCGAAACTTAATAGCCAAATCAATAATTTATTTATCACTCATCCTAGTAAGAACAAACCATATAAAGTTGATTCATTTTGATATCAATATCTTAAAACACAATTTTGTGACAGATTCGGTCTAGTTTTTATTGTTAAGATATCTTTCAATATACGGAATTATGGTGTTTTTTAAAATATAAATATAAAACAAAATGTGGTAAAAGGGTTCTTGGACTTAAGAATTTTAATTAAACTCAGGAGCGTGTCAAAATGTGTTGTTTGCGTACATAGGGGGGGGGGGGGGTAAATCCCTTGGATGATTTTATTAATTTTTTAAAATTAAAGACTGTGGGTGAGGGGGATTCGATACTATTTTTCCCTATTCAACACAAGATACGCCTCACAAGATACGCCTCACAAGATACGCCTCACAAGATACGCCTCACAAGATACGCCTCACAAGATACGCATCAGAATAAAAGAAATAATTTGATAAATAATTTACCTTCATAGGTACATACATATCGGAGGTAGGAAATAGGATGTGTACGTTTTTACGTGGATGACAATATCTTTAAATCCCATGATATTACACTGTGAAAAAGAGATGTTACATTCTCTTTTTACAAATAAACATTTATTTTGTTTACCATTAAGAAAATCAATGACGTTGACAAAACGTGGGTACATTTACCTTAGTATAACCATGAATGTCAAAACCCGATTATTTTACACAAGAGAAAATTTAATTTAAAAAAACAAACAAAAGAACCTTTTCTTAAAAATGTACAGTTCAAGGGAGTGAACAAAGTTGTGTTAAGATTTTTTATAAAACTATATTTTTATTTTTGCTTTTCGAAAAGTAAAGTGGGTGTCCAGTTTAAAATTTCTGTAAAAACGACACAGTCACAGACGTGAAAAACGGTTAAGAGATTCTTCATTAAATGAAACAATTCTCTGTTTTACGATTTCCCGACAATGTAGTAGAAAACAATGCAAAAGTTTAGTTAAATTTATTAATGACAATATCAATATATCAAATTCCGTTTACATTAAATATATTTAAAATGGTATATAGAGTTTCCGTTGTAAATTTAAGATTACTTTTTCACATTTTTGACAGAAACAAAAGTTGTAGTTCAGGGGCACGAAAAAAGTGGTAGGGTAGACCCAACATTTAACAATTTAAAAACGCATGACATCTAAAGTATTTCTCTAGCGCAGAAATCAGCCGTCAATGACCTCCTTTAGAGACAGTAATGATTCCTGTAGTGATCATTTAGGTAATGTTATTTAAGGTCATGTTCGGAGAAAAAACTTTGTAGTTTATGGGCGCGAAAATTCGTAGGGTAGGCGTATAATATATTGCAGAAAAATACTTCTTAAAACTTTTAATGATGTAAGAAACGTTAACATCATTACACAGAACTTTTTGTGGTTTTATTTTTGAAATAAGGAATTGTGATGAGTTTTCGTAATCGCAGGTAGAAATTATCGCAAAGTGCCTGTCATTGTGATCTCGATAACATCGGGTCATATATTCAGTATTATTAAGATGAAAACATAGGAGGGTGCACGAGTAGAAATGATTCTTCTCTAAGAAAATACAAACACTTAAATAAACACTAACATATAAACTAATTGACCCCAAATCAAGTTGCCGAGTCCGTCTGAGATTCGGAAAAACTATTCCGATACGCGTCTGTGAGAATCAACAACAAACGTTGTTTGTGGTATTCCGTCAATTTCCTCACCCGCAGTCAACAAACACGTACTGACGTCACATACCGGAGCCGGACTCGGAAACAAATAACCGGTGATAAGATTGCAGCACCTTCGCGGAATACCGTTTGCAAACCTGTCTACTCTCCCCACTTATGTCAAGCCCCCCCCCCCACCCCCACACACCTGAGAAAGTAATTATCCACAACAATAAATTATGGGTGTCATAACCATTGTCTCAAGACCGAGGGGCCGAGGGGGTTTCCTCTATAAAAGACAGTGAGGACGCTTTAGGGTCGTACACCGACGCACAATGCAGGTAAGTTGTCGTGCCCTGGTCCGAGCAGAGCCTGGACGTGAATAATTGTAGAGCTTGTCATTAATTATCCCGCGTTGTATGCAAGAATTGTAGCATGTTTTCGGGACGTCGGTTCACGCATGGGGAGTGTGTGTTACTCACCGGGCGTGTTGTGGACGTTTGTTGTGGACTACTGTTGTGGACGTCTGTTGTGGCGAGTTTTGATCGTTGAGGTCCCAAACCATTACACAACCTGTTTGTTAAATATATCAACTTTTCAAACCATTGTATAATCCATTCATTCAAATTGGATTACCAATGGAGGTAGGTTGTTTAGGTAGGTTGTTTGGTAGGTTTTGTTGGTAGGTTGTTTTGGTAGGTTGTTTTGGTAGGTTGTTTAGGTAGGTTGTTTTGGTAGGTTGTTTTGGTAGGTTGTTTAGGTTGGTTATTTTGGTAGGTTTTGTTGGTAGGTTGTTTTGGTAGGTTGTTTTGGTAGGTTGTTTAGGTAGGTTGTTTAGGTTGGTTGTTTAGGTAGGTTGTTTTGGCATGTTGTTTAGGTTGGTTGTTTTGGTACGTCGTTTTGGTAGGTTGTTTAAATTTGGCGTGTTATTTGTAAAAAAAAAAAAACAACAAAAAAACAAAAACCAAATAACCCACAGAGTTTCCACATGAAATGATTCCAAATAAAGCCAACATTTTTTTTTCTTTATAAATTCTAAAAAAAAAAAAAGTAACGGAATAAGCTATCTTTAAGGATATTGAATAATTTCGCAGGTCGACTCTTCGAATGAAGTATTACAATCATAATGATGCTGATAACGTTGGCTGTCTTTAGTTTAAAATCAATCTGGGGGTTGATATACATTCTCCAATTTTTTTCTCTCAAATCTGCGACATGTACTTTAATAAAACAAATAAAATATTAAGCACCACGGGTCATTGCTTGAATTAAAAATAGAACATTAAATTTGAAAATATGTATTTAGTTGATTTAATTTTGAAAAGGTCGCTTTAACCCAAAAGAAATGAATTGAAAAAAATTGATTATTATTCTTTTGGAATAAAACCATTTTTAAAAAAAATAAAAAAATAAAAATTAACTCTGATTTTAAATGAAGGATATTTAGAAGAACTCTTCTTACTGAGTGAAAACACACATGTTGAGGAAAAAAAGTTCTAACAATGTTAGAGAAAATAGAGATTGAACTACGTTTCCCCAACCCTCATTTCTACTGACCGCGCTGCCCACACAACCAAAGGAACAAATTAGAAACAAATTAGGAACAAATTAGGAACACATTAGGAACAAATTAGGAACAAATTAGGAACAAATTAGGAACAAATTAGGAATAGCGCACTTTTAATTAAAAGTTTGTTTCCAGGCTATTTCTTGCTGATGTTTAATGAGCGGTGCAGCTTAAGGTTGTAACGCCATACATTTTAGAAAGTTGTAGAACATAGATCCTGCACACTTTGATACGTTAGTATACTGTGAGACATCGTTCACTTCTTTAGCAATAGGAGAACAGAACATATTTTAGCTTGATCGTGTCGGAGTTCTAGCCATGTCACGCTCAAGAAAAGTTTAAAAACAACTTTTTGCAATTAAACATACTGAATGAGCTTGTTGATTCATGCTGGTAGAAGCTGGTTCAAATAATGCTGGTAGAAGCTGGTTCAAATAATGCTGGTAGAAGCTGGTTCAAATAATGCTGGTAGAAGCTGGTTCAAATAATGCTGGTAGAAGCTGGTTCAAATAATGCTGGTAGAAGCTGGTTCAAATAATGCTGGTAGAAGCTGGTTCAAATAATGCTGGTAGAAGCTGGTTAAAATAATGCTGGTAGAAGCTGGTTCAAATAATGCTGGTAGAAGCTGGTTCAAATAATGCTGGTAGAAGCTGGTTCAAATAATGCTGGTAGAAGCTGGTTCAAATAATGCTGGTAGAAGCTGGTTCAAATAATGCTGGTAGAAGCTGGTTCAAATAATGCTGGTAGAAGCTGGTTCAAATAATGCTGGTAGAAGCTGGTTCAAATAATGCTGGTAGAAGCTGGTTCAAATAATGCAGGTAGATGCAATCAGAGCAGTAGTTTGTGTGACAGAAGCGTTGTCAGGTTGTCAATGTCTGAAATATTTGATTTAGCATTTGTTGACGTATTAAATTTACATGTAAAGATTCGATATATCGAATCCATACATATCTATTATATACATATGAAAATGTAACGGTAACCAGCATTTAACATATTTTATTGATGCCCTATGCATACGTTACCTTGTTGTGATTTCAGAACAAAGCTTTAGACCTTGGGAGCCCCCCAGCCTACGCCAACGGAAAGGTTGGTCACGCCCCTGAAAAAGAGCACAGTGCTGTCTTTACTATACAGAATGATGCCAGCAAGGCAAAGGAAGCGGAGGAATGTGACGTCATCATCGAAGAAGATGACCCGTGGGCACTCCCGGAGTTAAATGACAACTCTGACAAGTGGGAAGGTCAGTTTCAGGCTGGGCGCTAGTTGAATGACAACTCCAGTGGGAAGGTCAGTGTTAGGCTGGACGCTAGTTAAATGACAACGCTGACAAGTGGGAAGGTCAGTGTTAGGCTGGACGCTATAGACAACTCTGACAAGTGGGAAGGTCAGTTTTAGGCTGGGCGCAAGTTGAATGACAACTCTGACAAATGGGAAGGTCAGCTTTAGGCTGGATGTTTGGACGATTGGACAAATGCATGTGATAGCTAGGTGCAATCTTCTAGAGCCGGACTGTAAATTGTAGCCACAGATCTCTGTTGTTTTTGAAACCAGTGAAGTGTTTGGGTCATTAGTTCACATTAAATATAAGCCACGAAGACATTTCCTGTCACAAAAGATGTTAAAAAATAAAAATAAAAAATATTTATTGATAATAAATTATGAGAAACACTATTATTACCATAACTTGAATATAAGATTAATAAATCGCGCAATATAATAATGTACATTTCTTAACTTTCTCATTTAGACCTGGACACAAAAGGAAAGGTCAAGCGAGTCACGTGGTTGGTGGTCAAGTTCACGTGTCTGATTGGTCTGCTGTACATGTTCATCTGCTCGCTGGACTTTCTCAGCTCTGCCTTCCAGCTCCTTGGCGGTAAGACAGCCTTTTCACATATATATCTTTGTCGTTGATTGTCTGTATCATACATTGCCTGAATCAAATATTGTCTGTATCAAACACTGTCTTTATCATACATTGATGTATCATATATTGTCTGTATCATACATTGTCTGTATCATACATTGTCCGTATCAAACATTGTCCGTATCAAACATTGTCCGTATCAAACATTGTCTGTATCAAACATTGTCTGTATCAAACATTGTCTGTATCAAACATTGTCTGTATCAAACATTGTCTGTATCAAACATTGTCTGTATCAAACATTGTCTGTATCAAACATTGTCTGTATCAAACATTGTCTGTATCAAACATTGTCTGTATCAAACATTGTCTGTATCAAACATTGTCTGTATCAAACATTGTCTGTATCAAACATTGTCTGTATCAAACATTGTCTGTATCAAACATTGTCTGTATCAAACATTGTCTGTATCATACATTGTCCATTTTTTATTGCCGCACTTAAGATTTATATTTAACATGTTTGAAAAGTTAATATCTTCTAATTCATGCACCTAACTTTGTAACTAAAGACTTGTCACTAAAGACTTGTCACTAAAGACTTGTCACTAAAGACTTGTAAAACTGTAAGAGAAAACTGATGGATACAACTTTTAGATTAAATCTTGGACATAATCTTAATCATTAAACAAATGAAAACAATGTTTGAGGTTAGGAGGTTGGGGTTTTAAAGCACTAGCCTAAACCCCTTTTTTATCTCCCTTTCCTATATTTTCTTTACTAATGACACATCCACCCCCACCCCCCTGGCACAGTGACGTCATTCTCCACACGTTTTGTTGATGTCATCAATCTTCATAACTAGTATGCTAATGGTTTGACGTAGATTAGAGTGCGAGGCTTGGTGGATGTATGACCCTTGGTTTAGTAGCACTTGGTGGATGTATGACCCTTGGTTTAGTAGCACTTGGTGGATGTATGACCCTTGGTTTAGTAGCACTTGGTGGATGTATGACCCTTGGTTTAGTAGCACTTGGTGGATGTATGACCCTTGGTTTAGTAGCACTTGGTGGATGGTGTGACCCTTGGTTTAGTAGCACTTGGTGGATGTATGACCCTTGGTTTAGTAGCACTTGGTGGATGGTGTGACCCTTGGTTTAGTAGCACTTGGTGGATGTATGACCCTTGGTTTAGTAGCACTTGGTGGATGTTTGACCCTTGGTTTAGTAGCACTTGGTGGATGGTGTGACCCTTGGTTTAGTAGCACTTGGTGGATGTATGACCCTTGGTTTAGTAGCACTTGGTGGATGTATGACCCTTGGTATAGTAGCACTTGGTGGATGGTGTGACCCTTGGTTTAGTAGCACTTGGTGGATGTATGACCCTTGGTTTAGTAGCACTTGGTGGATGTATGACCCTTGGTTTAGTAGCACTTGGTGGATGTATGACCCTTGGTTTAGTAGCACTTGGTGGATGTATGACCCTTGGTTTAGTAGCACTTGGTGGATGTATGACCCTTGGTATAGTAGCACTTGGTGGATGTATGACCCTTGGTTTAGTAGCACTTGGTGGATGTATGACCCTTGGTTTAGTAGCACTTGGTGGATGTATGACCCTTGGTTTAGTAGCACTTGGTGGATGTATGACCCTTGGTTTAGTAGCACTTGGTGGATGTATGACCCTTGGTTTAGTAGCACTTGGTGGATGTATGACCCTTGGTTTAGAAGCACTTGGTGGATGTATGACCCTTGGTATAGTAGCACTTGGTGGATGTATGACCCTTGGTTTAGTAGCACTTGGTGGATGTATGACCCTTGGTTTAGTAGCACTTGGTGGATGTATGACCCTTGGCTTAGTAGCACTTGGTGGATGTATGACCCTTGGTTTAGTAGCACTTGGTGGATGTATGACCCTTGGTTTAGTAGCACTTGGTGGATGTATGACCCTTGGTTTAGTAGCACTTGGTGGATGTATGACCCTTGGTTTAGTAGCACTTGGTGGATGTATGACCCTTGGTTTAGTAGCACTTGGTGGATGTATGACCCTTGGTTTAGTAGCACTTGGTGGATGTATGACCCTTGGTTTAGTAGCACTTGGTGGATGTATGACCCTTGGTTTAGTAGCACTTGGTGGATGTATGACCCTTGGTTTAGTAGCACTTGGTGGATGTATGACCCTTGGTTTAGTAGCACTTGGTGGATGTATGACCCTTGGTATAGTAGCACTTGGTGGATGTATGACCCTTGGTTTAGTAGCACTTGGTGGATGTATGACCCTTGGTTTAGTAGCACTTGGTGGATGGTGTGACCCTTGGTTTAGTAGCACTTGGTGGATGGTGTGACCCTTGGTTTAGTAGCACTTGGTGGATGTATGACCCTTGGTTTAGTAGCACTTGGTGGATGTATGACCCTTGGTATAGTAGCACTTGGTGGATGTATGACCCTTGGTTTAGTAGCACTTGGTGGATGGTGTGACCCTTGGTTTAGTAGCACTTGGTGGATGGTGTGACCCTTGGTTTAGTAGCACTTGGTGGATGGTGTGACCCTTGGTTTAGTAGCACTTGGTGGATGTATGACCCTTGGTTTAGTAGCACTTGGTGGATGTGTGACCCTTGGTTTAGTAGCACTTGGTGGATGTATGACCCTTGGTTTAGTAGCACTTGGTGGATGGTGTGACCCTTGGTTTAGTAGCACTTGGTGGATGGTGTGACCCTTGGTTTAGTAGCACTTGGTGGATGGTGTGACCCTTGGTTTAGTAGCACTTGGTGGATGGTGTGACCCTTGGTTTAGCAGCACTTGGTGGATGGTGTGACCCTTGGTTTAGTAGCACTTGGTGGATGGTGTGACCCTTGGTTTAGTAGCACTTGGTGGATGGTGTGACCCTTGGTTTAGTAGCACTTGGTGGATGGTGTGACCCTTGGTTTAGTAGCACTTGGTGGATGGTGTGACCCTTGGTTTAGTAGCACTTGGTGGATGGTGTGACCCTTGGTTTAGTAGCACTTGGTGGATGGTGTGACCCTTGGTTTAGTAGCACTTGGTGGATGGTGTGACCCTTGGTTTAGTAGCACTTGGTGGATGGTGTGACCCTTGGTTTAGTAGCACTTGGTGGATGGTGTGACCCTTGGTTTAGTAGCACTTGGTGGATGGTGTGACCCTTGGTTTAGTAGCACTTGGTGGATGGTGTGACCCTTGGTTTAGTAGCACTTGGTGGATGGTGTGACCCTTGGTTTAGTAGCACTTGGTGGATGGTGTGACCCTTGGTTTAGTAGCACTTGGTGGATGGTGTGACCCTTGGTTTAGTAGCACTTGGTGGATGGTGTGACCCTTGGTTTAGTAGCACTTGGTGGATGGTGTGACCCTTGGTTTAGTAGCACTTGGTGGATGGTGTGACCCTTGGTTTAGTAGCACTTGGTGGATGGTGTGACCCTTGGTTTAGTAGCACTTGGTGGATGGTGTGACCCTTGGTTTAGTAGCACTTGGTGGATGGTGTGACCCTTGGTTTAGTAGCACTTGGTGGATGGTGTGACCCTTGGTTTAGTATCACTTGGTGGATGGTGTGACCCTTGGTTTAGTAGCACTTGGTGGATGGTGTGACCCTTGGTTTAGTAGCACTTGGTGGATGGTGTGACCCTTGGTTTAGTAGCACTTGGTGGATGGTGTGACCCTTGGTTTAGTAGCACTTGGTGGATGGTGTGACCCTTGGTTTAGTAGCACTTGGTGGATGGTGTGACCCTTGGTTTAGTAGCACTTGGTGGATGGTGTGACCCTTGGTTTAGCAGCACTTGGTGGATGGTGTGACCCTTGGTTTAGTAGCACTTGGTGGATGGTGTGACCCTTGGTTTAGTAGCACTTGGTGGATGGTGTGACCCTTGGTTTAGTAGCACTTGGTGGATGGTGTGACCCTTGGTTTAGTAGCACTTGGTGGATGGTGTGACCCTTGGTTTAGTAGCACTTGGTGGATGGTGTGACCCTTGGTTTAGTAGCACTTGGTGGATGGTGTGACCCTTGGTTTAGCAGCACTTGGTGGATGGTATGACCCTTGGTTTAGTAGCACTTGGTGGATGGTATGACCCTTGGTTTAGCAGCACTTGGTGGATGGTATGACCCTTGGTTTAGAAGCACTTGGTGGATGGTATGACCCTTTGTTTAGCAGCACTTGGTGGATGGTGTGACCCTTGGTTTAGCAGCACTTGGTGGATGGTGTGACCCTTGTTTTAGCAGCACTTGGTGGATGGCGTGACTCTTGGTTTAGCAGCACTTGGTGGATGGTGTGACCCTTGGTTTAGCAGCACTTGGTGGATGGTGTGACCCTTGGTTTAGCAGCACTTGGTGGATGGTGTGACCCTTGGTTTAGCAGCACTTGGTGGATGGTGTGACCCTTGGTTTAGCAGCACTTGGTGGATGGTGTGACCCTTGGTTTAGCAGCACTTGGTGGATGGTGTGACCCTTGGTTTAGCAGCACTTGGTGGATGGTGTGACCCTTGGTTTAGCAGCACTTGGTGGATGGTGTGACCCTTGGTTTAGCAGCACTTGGTGGATGGTGTGACCCTTGGTTTAGCAACACTTTGTGGATGGTGTGACCCTTGGTTTAGCAGCACTAGGTGGATGGTGTGACCCTTGGTTTAGCAGCACTTGGTGGTTGGTGTGACCCTTGGTTTAGCAACACTTGGTGGATTGTGTGACCCTTGGTTTAGCAGCACTTGGTGGATGGTGTGACCCTTGGTTTAGCCGTACTTGGTGGATGGTGTGACCCTTGGCTTAGCAGTACTTGGTGGATGGTGTGACCCTTGGTTTAGCAGCACTTGGTGGATGGTGTGACCCTTGGTTTAGCAGCACTTGGTGGATGGTGTGGCCCTTGGTTTAGCAGCACTTGGTGGATGGTGTGACCTTTGGTTTAGCAGCACTTAACTTAAACATTGACGTCACTAAAACGTTTCACCAACTAAACGTCATATTCTGTCGTCATCCAAGTGTTGCACTTTAACACTGAGTCACCTTCTGTCATCAAATGATCTATCGCAGGTCATTCCTTTCAGCCCAGGCCTTGGGACCTCGCTGATCTGACACGGGCAAAGAACACACCGGGACATAACTCGACACCTTGTGTTCCCAGCGTTTTCACCTGACAGAGGCGGAAATTCTGTTCCTTCTGTTCCCGTTCTTTGTTTTACTTTGAAAGTGATAATGATGGCTCCCCGGGAAGGGCCAAGAATTTTGTCACACCCTACCACGAAAAAAACCCACTCAGCAGTTGGTTGAAAATTAGGCGTCTCCGCCTCCAAAAAAAAAAAAAAAAAGGGCTGCCCAAGTTGGACCACCCCCCATACCCCACGCCCCACTTCCAATGCTCATCCGTCTTCTAGTTTGTTGACGTCGACGATGTACTTTTCTAAAATACCTGACGTGGATCCGGTAACATAAAACACCACTGAGTCGCGTGATAGAGAGTCGACAAATTCGTTTCGTCGTGAAAGTATGCTAAAAACTAAAAAGTTTTGATTCCTTTCATTGAACTTTTTTTTGTTGATACTAGTTATAGCCCACCAAACATTTTCGACTGCAATGCGTGAACTTCCCATCTTCTAAAGTTACTTGAGAAAACTTGAACTCAAGTAACGCACATTTAAGAATCCCAATTTTCGCTACCCCCCTTCCCACATGATACTTCACTGTACACTTTTTATTTCACCCTCAATAACTATTTTAATACTCTGATGTCCCAACGACTTTTAAACCGAATATTTTTTTTGCACCATTCTTAAATTGAGACGATTTCATTTTCCGAAGAGAAAATATTACGCACCAAACGGAGTTGCGTTTAAACAAAAATCATTTGGCGTAGTTATAGGGAATTATATTTTGTGCTCTAATGAACTCACCATTGAACCATACTCACTTTCAAACAGATTATTATATACAATATAATTCAGCTTATAAATATTTTGCAAACCAATGAGTCATGTAGCAAACATCTTTTTATTATACTAACACACCATTACTAACACACCATTACTAAACACACCATTACTAACACACCATTACTAACACACCATTACTAACAGACCATTACTAAACACACCATTACTAACACACCATTACTAACACACCATTACTAAACACACCATTACTAACACACCATTACTAACACACCATTACTAACACACCATTACTAACACACCATTACTAACACACCATTACTAACACACCATTACTAACACACCATTACTAACACACCATTACTAACACACCATTGCTAACACACCATTGCTAACACACCATTGCTAACACACCATTACTAACACACCATTACTAACACACCATTACTAACACACCATTACTAACACACCATTACTAAACACACCATTACTAAACACACCATTACTAAACACACCATTACTAACACACCATTACTAACACACCATTACTAACACACCATTACTAACACACCATTACTAACACACCATTACTAACACACCATTACTAACACACCATTACTAACACACCATTACTAACACACCATTACTAAAACACCATTACTAACACACCATTACTAACACACCATTACTAACACACCATTACTATTACTACGCCCTCACCGCTGCATCTGCTAAAACATAACGACATTAACAACGGCATTTCAAATACCTAAATATACGTCACAAAATACAAAGCATGTAGCAAAAGCTACGAAAATAATCTCAGTACCAAATACGATGAACAAAAACCAGCCAGCTGGTTAGGAAGCAGCAGGAATGGAAGCACCAGAAGCGTAATATATAATAGATTGTTGTGCCTGTATTTTATTATAATGATTTAAATAAATGTGTTTTGTTCACTTCGTTCACGATTGCCTGCCTCAACTTAAACACAGTTTGACATTTTAAACTTTACATTCGTTCCAGGAAAGGCTGCGGGTCAAGCCCTGAGCAGTTCTGTGTTGCTAAGCAACCCAGTGGCCGGCCTTATGGTGGGGGTCCTGGCCACAGTTCTCGTGCAGAGCTCTTCAACGTCAACCTCCATCATCGTCTCCATGGTGTCTGCCGGAAGTGAGTAGAAATGACACCCCCAGCCCCCACCCCCGCTTATAAATCGTACAATTTCATTACATCATGTCTTTTCTTATAATCTAACATAACGTAACAGCAAAAACATCAACAGGGTAAATCATATAAACAGGGTAAATCATATAAACAGAGTAAATAATATAAACAGAGTAAATCATATAAACAAGGTAAATCATATAAACAGGGTAAATCATATAGGCCTAAACAGAGTAACTCGTATCATCCAACAGATGACATGAATCAAAGTTAAAGGTCAACTGGGAAAGATGGGAAAATGACGAAAATTGAAATTGAAAAACATTCACCTCCAGAAAGTTGTCTTTATATCACAGAAATTATTTAAAAAGAGAGATTTAATATAAGACGAGTTAATACGCACTACAAGGAGGAACATAATTTAAAATTTCTTAACATCATAAAGCAAAGAAAGTCTATGTAGCAGTGTAGATGAGCAATCTATGTAGCCAATGAAAACTATGTAGCAGTGTAGATGAGCACTCTGTGTAGCCAAAGAAAGACTGTGCAGATGTGTAAATCAGCTCTCTATGTAGCCAAAGAAAGTCTGTGCAGAAGCGATGAGGAGCACTCTATGTAGCACTCTATGTAGCACTCTATGTGGCACTCTATGTAGCAATCTACAAAATACTCTATGTAACACTCTACATAGTACTTTATGTAGCACTCTGTGTAGCACTCTACATAGTACTCTATGTAGCACTCTATATAGTACTCTATGTAGCACTCTGTGTAGCACTCTATGTAGCACTCCGTGAAACTTAAATGTTTTATATTTATTAATTTAAAACAAATGTTTTCTGCCACAGACTTACTTGGCATAATGCGTGCTATTGTCAATTATTTCAAACTTTTTAGTGCGATTTAACTGGTCACTGACAGGGTCTATTACAAAAGTTTTTTTAAAAAGATTTTTAATTTTTTTATTTCCCACTTTTTAGTCTTAAAATTGTAATCTTTAAATTATCCACAAAAGTAGAATTATTTACTTTTTTAAACACGGAATGCTTACAAAATCCGGGGTCAAAGGACACAACCTTTCACCTACGCGTAAAAAGTAGAAATGACCTTAACCACCCCCCCCCCCCGCACCCTCAATGAAGCAGACGTGGTCAACCACGAATGATAATATGAGCGATAGTGTAAACCCTCCATCGGCCAAGCAGGTAATCTTTTTCCAGCCGCTCACCGCGAGATCGACCCAATCTTAAAATGTCACGTGTGTCAACAAAAAAATAGCGCTCCACACAAAAGATGGAAATGCGAGTAGAGAGAAAGTATTTAACAATTATAAAAAGGCTTGCGCTCTCTCCAATAATGACGGGCGTTCTTAAGTTCATTTCACAAAGGTCAAACGATCAAGACAAAGGTCACGTCCCACCGCAACACGATTCAACCTTCTGACCGTGCTCGTTAAATGGGTCACTGGCCGTGACGAGGGACGTGACCGCTTTGAGAACAATTCAGTTATACTTGGTATAACGACCTGGAATGAATGGTAGCAAGACACGACTGATTGGAACGGGGTTACAAGGAATTAGACCACGGTGAGCCTAGGGTGGGGATGGGGGATTGAGGAGAGGTAGAGGGGGTCCTCTATCCCAGGAGATTCTCGTAATATTAGGCGGGAGTGTGGTCACTGGCAGACATGTGTTAGCAGACGTGCGTTAGCAGACTTTATAACAACCTAGAATTCAAATCTAGCAAGTGGTTGAACGAAACCATCTCCAAGAGAGGATATTGCATTTTCGCTGCAGGCGTATCTCAACATGAGGCCTAGGAGAGTCGATTTGTTATGGATAATCAGTTGTTTCCCAGTCAGCTGAGTCCCTCACTTCATGCAGTCGGTGAGCCGACTTGGCGGGGTTTTCATATGTACACACCACAACTAATGGACACTGTGGGCAGCTCTGTCATGGCCCGTTCTGTCACGTGATCTATACATGTAATATTGATAGATAAAATCATTTGCGATGAATGTCAATATACTCTGAGGACCTACTGTTGAAGAGGAAGGATTCTAACTACTTCTGTCTTTCTTTCCAACCACAGACCCTGGACTTTGTTTGTGGTCTTAACTAACTATAAGAGGTTGGGACTGCGATGAAGTTTTTGAGTAGATTAATGAGGCACACACACAATCTGTGTAAATACCAACCGTATATGAATCTTTTATTCTAAGACAAAATATTTATTTAAACGTTTCGGCCAAACGCCTTCGTCCGTATAACACAATAACAAATGACATTAATGTTATTTATATTTTATATAATACATTTCTTGTACACATTACTATTAATCATTGAATGAAGTGGAAACGAAAGCCCCTCATGAAAATAAGGATCTTTAGTACTTCTTATGTCAACTCATAAAGATCTTAAGTACTTCTTATGTAAACAAATAAAGATCTTAAGTACTTCTTACTTCAACTCATAAAGATCTTAAGTACTTCTTATGTCAACAAATAAAGATCTTAACTACTTCTTATGTCAACTCATAAAGATCTTAAGTACTTCTTATGTCAAATCATGAAGATCTTAACTACTTCTTATGTCAACCCATAAAGATCTTAAGTACTTCTTATGTCAACAAATAAAGATCTTAAGTACTTCTTATGTCAACAAATAAAGATCTTAACTACTTCTTATGTCAACAAATAAAGATCTTAACTACTTCTTATGTCAACAAATAAAGATCTTAAGTACTTCTTATGTCAACTCATAAAGATCTCAAGTACTTCTTATGTCAACTCATAAAGATCTTAACTACTTATTATGTCAACAAATAAAGATCTTAAGTACTTCTTATGTCAACAAATAAAGATTTTAACTACTTCTTATGTCAACTCATAAAGATCTTAAGATTCTTATGTAAACTAATTAAGATCTTAACTACTTCTTATGTCAACTCATAAAGATCTTAAGTACTTCTTATGTCAACAAATAAAGATCTTAACTACTTCTTATGTCAACTCATAAAGATCTTAAGTACTTCTTATGTCAACTCATAAAGATATTAACTACTTCTTATGTCAACTCATAAAGATCTTAAGCACTTCTTATGTCAACTCATAAAGATCTTAACTACTTCTTATGTCAACAAATAAAGATCTTAACTACTTCTTATGTCCAATCATGCTCTCCCCCCACAGTCCTTGAAGTCCGATTGGCCATACCGATAGCCATGGGCTGTAACATCGGTACCACAGTCACCAACACATTGGTCTCTCTTGGTCAACTCAACGTTAAAAGTGACTTCAGGTTAGTCCCATTTTTACTGATCTATTTTAAGCCCACTGGATCAGGGGATCTCAATCTGTGTATTTGTTCAAGATCCATTTTTCAACGTACTAGACCAGTGACTCTCAATCCAAGTATATTCTTGTGGCCTCATTTTACAGCAATGTGTGTGCTGGTTATTTACTTTCTTTGTAAGATCCGCTTCATACTTAAATGTACCATCATATTTATATTTACCATCATATTTATTTTTACCATCACACTTATTAGTGTGACTTTTAAAAATAATTTGTTTGTGGGTAGGGCGGGTTGACGTGAAAGGAAATTGTATTTAAACTGGTTGCCCAACACGTCTGCTGCTTTGAGATTTAAGATACAACACGTTTGCTGCTTTGAGACGTAAGATACAACCTAATGATGCATTTGTGTCCCCCTTCAGCCTTGTAGTGTTCAAACATTTATAATATTCACCACACAATTGTTTAATTCAACACCTTGTTTAAACAAGAATATTCAAAGTAACTTATAAATCGCAAATTTTTTTTTTACCTGTCCCCAAATCCAATCCACATTTGGACTTTTTATACCTTAAAACAGAATGCCGTATTTTACCCGGGGCGGGGGGGGGGGGGGAAGAGGGGAATTGTTTGTGTCTGGATCGCTGAAAAAAAAATGTGTGGTTGGAAAAAAGGGGGGGGGGGGGAACGTTTCTTACAAAACAAAACAAGTCTGTTATGAAGCACCTACTAATCTTTAGAATTCCCATCAGTTTGTAGCCTTGTTTCGCTCTCACTATTTTCCTTAATTAATATCATTTTTTGTCCGCCATGTTGACCCATATAAAAACTTACGTCAATTGTGTGATGATAAAATGGATGTCACACGGAATGTCATTCTGCCCTTCCCCTTTCCCATGCCCACACAGTGTAATGCATGTCAAAATTATCTCAGGTGACTAAATGATTACTGCCCCTGTCTAAACACGACTTGCGCCCCTTTATTCGCTTTCTGTTAAGTGGCTGGTCTTGTTCAAGAGATTTGGCTTCGACTCGTCAAGTCTGCGGTGTTGAGCTTCTAACAAGTCTGCGCATTTTCACTTCGCTGTTTCCATGTCACTTAGTTGTTTCTGTCACTTAGTTGTGTCTGTCACTTAGTTGTTTCTGTCACTTAGTTGTTTCTCTGTTACTTCAATGTTTCTATGTTACTTAGTTGTTTCTCTGTTACTTCGCTGTTTCCATGTCACTTAGTTGTTTCTGTCACTTAGTTGTTTCTCTGTTACTTCAATGTTTCCATGTCACTTAGTTGTTTCTGTCACTTATTTGTTTCTCTGTTACTTCAATGTTTCCATGTTACTTAGTTGTTTCTCTGTTACTTCGCTGTTTCCATGTCACTTAGTTGTTTCTGTCACTTAGTTGTTTCTGTCACTTAGTTGTTTCTCTGTTACTTCAATGTTTCCATGTCACTTAGTTGTTTCTGTCACTTAGTTGTTTCTCTGTTACTTCAATGTTTCCATGTTACTTAGTTGTTTCTCTGTTACTTCAATGTTTCCATGTCACTTAGTTGTTTCTCTGTTACTTCAATGTTTCCATGTTACTTAGTTGTTTCTCTGTTACTTCGCTGTTTCCATGTCACTTAGTTGTTTCTGTCACTTAGTTGTTTCTGTCACTTATTTGTTTCTCTGTTACTTCAATGTTTCCATGTCACTTAGTTGTTTCTCTGTTACTTCAATGTTTCCATGTCACTTAGTTGTTTTTCTGTTACTTCAATGTTTACATGTCACTTAGTTGTTTCTGTCACTTAGTTGTTTCTGTCACTTAGTTGTTTTTCTGTTACTTCAATGTTTCCATGTCACTTAGTTCTTTCTCTGTTACTTCAATGTTTCCATGTCACTTAGTTGTTTCTGTCACTTAGTTGTTTCTCTGTTACTTCAATGTTTCCATGTCACTTAGTTGTTTCTGTCACTTAGTTGTTTCTCTGTTACTTCAATGTTTCCATGTCACTTAGTTGTTTCTGTCACTTAGTTGTTTCTCTGTTACTTCAATGTTTCCATGTCACTTAGTTGTTTCTGTCACTTAGTTGTTTCTCTGTTACTTCAATGTTTACATGTTACTTAGTTGTTTTTCTGTTACTTCAATGTTTACATGTTACTTAGTTGTTTCTGTCACTTCGCTGTTTCCATGCCACTTTGTTCAGCGGTTCTCAAATTTCCAAATACCGCGACCCTTTATTACAACTCCGCGTGCTGTGGTAACCCCCAACCATAAAATTATGTTCGTTGCTACTTCATAAATATATGTTTTCCGATGGTCGTTCGACCCACAATGGGGTCGCGACCCACAGGTTGGGAATCGCTGACTTAGTTGACGCTATGTCACTTTGTTGAGGCTTCCATGATGTTATTTGTGTGGTCATGTTGTTTTGTGTGGTCATGTTGTTTTGTGTGCCGCCTGTATGAACACACCCATCGGGTTGTTTGGTGTGGCACCAGTGTTAGCAGCACCCGTCAGGTTGTATGGTGTTAACATTCTCCGTCATATCTTTTGGCAGACAGCTCATTAATTAACCGTACGTCATCACAGTCCTACATGGCCTTGGTTTACGCAATGCAAACAACCGCTAAGTGCAAAGAATAACATAAGTTAGTGTAGAACGCTAGGAATGTAGTAGGACGTGCGTTTAAGAATAGTTTTTGTTAAACTTAGCCGTGTTGTATTGGTGAGCGGAAAAAAAGTCACAGGAAAAAATGTCATGGAAATAAAAGTCACAAATTTTGCTAGGAAAAAAAGTCACAGGAAATAAAGTCACAGGAAAAAAAGTCACAGAAGCATTCAGTCATCAGATATCTTAAATAAATTCTGAAAAGAGTGGTGGGATCCCGTTTCCTAATGGGATCCCATATCCCATCTAGCTCCCCACCCCAAATGGTATCCCATTTTAATCCCGACCCCAATCGGATCCCGACCCCATTTTTTTCTACAATGTGGCGATGTTGTAGTGGCGATGTTGTAGTTACGGTGTTTTAATGGCGGTGTTGTAGTGGCGGTGTTCTAGTGGCGGTGTTCTAGTGGCGGTGTTCTAGTGGCGGTGTTCTAGTGGCGGTGTTCTAGTGGCGGTGTTGTAGTTACGGTGTTCTAGTGGCGGTGTTGTAGTGGCGGTGTTGTAGTTACGGTGTTCTAGTGGCGGTGTTCTAGTGGCGGTGTTCTAGTGGCGGTGTTGTAGTTACGGTGTTCTAGTGGCGGTGTTGTAGTGGCGGTGTTGTAGTGGCGGTGTTGTAGTTACGGTGTTCTAGTGGCGGTGTTCTAGTGGCGGTGTTCTAGTGGCGGTGTTCTAGTGGCGGTGTTCTAGTGGCGGTGTTGTAGTTACGGTGTTGTAGTGGCGGTGTTGTAGTTACGGTGTTCTAGTGGCGGTGTTGTAGTGGCGGTGTTGTAGTGGCGGTGTTCTAGTGGCGGTGTTGTAGTGGCGGTGTTCTAGTGGCGGTGTTGTAGTGGCGGTGTTCTAGTGGCGGTGTTGTAGTGGCGGTGTTCTAGTGGCGGTGTTCTAGTGGCGGTGTTCTAGTGGCGGTGTTGTAGTTACAGTGTTGTAGTTACGGTGTTGTAGTTACGGTGTTCTAGTGGCGGTGTTGTAGTGGCGGTGTTCTAGTGGCGGTGTTCTAGTGGCGGTGTTCTAGTGGCGGTGTTGTAGTTACGGTGTTCTAGTGGCGGTGTTGTAGTGGCGGTGTTGTAGTGGCGGTGTTGTAGTTACGGTGTTCTAGTGGCGGTGTTGTAGTGGCGGTGTTGTAGTGGCGGTGTTGTAGTTACGGTGTTCTAGTGGCGGTGTTCTAGTGGCGGTGTTCTAGTGGCGATGTTGTAGTGGCGGTGTTCTAGTGGCGATGTTGTAGTGGCGATGTTGTAGTGGCGATGTTGTAGTGGCGATGTTGTAGTGGCGATGTTGTAGTGGCAGTGTTGTAGTGGCAGTGTTGTAGTGGCAGTGTTGTAGTTGCAGCGTTGTAGTGGCAGTGTTGTACTTGATACATAGCAGTTGATAAATGATAGTGCTGAAGCGACAAGGCTTAGTCGACAGTTGACAGTGTTGAGAGTGACAGTGTTGATAGTGACAATGTTGAGAGTGACGGTGTTGAGAGTGAAAGTGCTGATGAGCCTGGAGATCGCGATCAGACAGCTACAGGCTCGACACACCGTTACTATCGACGCTTAGTAAAAATCAGTAAGACTACTTGCTATGGCCATCCGAACAAGGGTGGCCGCAATGCGTCGTGACCTGAAGTTACTTGAAAAAAACATCGATTGACGTAACCCACTTTACACGATTCCCAACTAGTGCTAACCCCACCCCCTCCGGTACACCACCGCCCCTGAACTATATTAACATTCAAATGCCCCACCGCGTTTTTACAACGTTGATTTATTACACCAATAGTTTTAGCCCACACACAATGGCGGCGGCAATACGGGAACTTCCCATTTACTTAAGTTACTTGACAAACCATGCACTCACGTAACGCGACTTTATGAGAATAGCCCAATTAGTGACACACCCCACCCCCAGTGGCATAGTGAATGGGGGGGGGGGCAAGGGGGCGCATTATGCCCCGGGCGCTACTCACAAAGGGGCGCCAAATGGTATATTTTACTATAATATTGTATAGTTTTCGAATGGGGGGGCGCTAAAAAGGTATTGGGGGCGCTAAAAAGGTATTGTGCCCCGGGCGCGAGTTAAGCTCGCTACGCCACTGCCCACCCCCACAGGTTGGCAACAGCATACATGTTTCGCCTCCCTGACCGATGCCATAACATGTCAAACTAAAATATTTCTGGGTAAAAATGTAAAAGATCTTTATGTCAGAAACTTTTTTAAAAGCATTATTCTAGTTGCGTAGCATGAAATGGACAAAAAGGTGTCTTTCAGCGTGTTGTCGTCAACATTTTGTCGTGATTTTCTTATGGTTTCTGTTTTCTTGTTCATTCTTATGCCGAGTCTTGTAGATCCTGGGAAATGGTACATGGGTAAGGGGGATGTAGGTGTCAGGGTTTAGTGGGGAGGGGTGTAGGAGAGGGTTGGGGTGGGTGTCGAAGCGTAGTGGGGAGGGGTGTAGTGGGGAGTGTGTAGTGGGGAGTGATGTTACGAGTAGGGAAATCATTTGGAGGATTTTAGCGGAAAGGAGTTTAGTGGGGTGGGGTGGTGTGTAGTGGGGAAGGGTATAGCGGGGAAGGGTATAGCGGGGAAGGGTATAGCGAGGAAGGGTATAGAGAGGAAGGATATAGCGAGGAATGGTGTAGTGACATCGAACGTAGGCTGCCAAGTATGAGCAAGCAAACAATAAAAAATTTGAAAACTAAGTATAGAAAGTGGTCACAGCTTTTGGTTATCAGACGTTTACCCACGTGATCTTAAGTGTATGACATCATTAGTTTGTACAAGGTCTTGCAGGCCGTGCGGCTTTAAGGGTATTAATGAAGTAAATGTCAATCAACGTCGAACAATACAGGCCTGGGGCCTACACGATTCCTTGCAAAGTTAATAAAGTAGAGAAAAAAAGTGTATGCTGTACGAAGCTTGCCAATAATATGTTGTCAGATGAAAGGAGAGATACAAAAAATGCGATTATAAAAATAGGAAGCTACAACAGGATTTTTATCGGAGATTTCAATGAAACTAAACAAAGTAACAGACAAAGATGTTCAGAGACATTTAATAGATCGAATGATGGAGTGGTTCCCAACCTCAGCTCCAAATTGCTCCCTAGGAGATCCGTGTGCCTTTCCCAGTGGCCCCCGTGGTAGCATGAAACTAGTAAACACTTTTACCTAGTAAGACGTAGGCTAGGCCAAAAGTGCTCCCGCATAGCATTTCCGTCTTAAAAGAGCTCCACGAGTCAACAAGTTCGGGAACCACTGGAATAAAGTTTTCATTATTTTCATGTGTGGTGACACTCTAAAATGTATACAAGTATTATACATTGTTTTATTTTTATCAGTCAGTGTCAGCGGCGGATCCGGAGACGGAAATCTAAATATTTTTTTAAAAATCAATGTACGCAAATATTGTGGACCAAGTCTGAAGTATCTTCTCTTAAATATATTAATATATTATGCTTCTGGTGTCACTCGTGGACTGCTTCCTAATGGACTGCTTCCTAATCAGCGAATTTGGTATTGAGAGTATGTTACAAATAATTCTAAATGTTTGAAAGTAGGTATGGTTCATTAGTGAATTCAATAGCGCGCAAAATATAATTCCCGATAACTATACACTAAATTATATATTTTGTTATAAAACGCAACTTTTTTTGGCGTGTAAGATTTTCTTTTCGGAAAATGAAATCCTCTCAATTTAAGTATGGTGTAAAAAATATTCGGTTTAAAAGTGGTTGGGACATAAGAATATTTAATATAGTTCATGGGCGTCAAATAAAAAGTGTGCAGTATAATGGGGGAGTGGGGGAGGGGTATAGCAAAACTGGGATTCTTTAAATGTACGTTACTCGATTTCATGTTTTGTCCAGTAACTTTAGTAGATGAGAAGTTCACGTATGGCTGTCGCAAATGTTTCAGGGGCTATATCTAATACACAAACATTGTGTGCCAAATCTGAAGGGTACACAAATATTGTGTGCCAAGTCAGCGGGTACAGAAATATTATTCTCAACCATGATTTTGCTCCCATGACCAACATTTCCTCATTTCCTCACAATTCACGTCTGCACGTCCTCCCACAGACGAGCCTTCGCAGCTGCCACAGTCCATGACATGTTCAACTGGTTGTGCGTCATAGTCCTCCTGCCGCTAGAGGTCGCCTCAGATTATCTCTTCCGGTTGACGGACGCCATCACGAGCGACCTTGCTTACAATCAATCAGAGACGAGCTCGAACTCCAACCCCAAGATGCTCAAGGCCATCACCGAGCCTTTCACGACCAAAATTATTCAGGTCAGCTACGAAGACTGTTACAAAACTACTCCTAACTTAAACTCTGAATACGTGTTTGTAATACTTTCACTTTGCCTACAGAAATCACCAGTCCCTTGAAAGTACATGTCGTAGTACATTTCCTTTGGCTTTGCCTAAACAGTTCATTCAATGAATGTTCATGACTCATGTCAGCAATGAACAAGATGAAGTTTGTTGTTTGATTGTATTACTTATTATTGTGAGCATCTTCTCTAGTTTGATAAGAAATATTGCAAACTCTTACAAAATATTGGACTACAGCAATTCAATGCAGTTTTCATTAACTCTTTCCCTCCAGTTTGTAGGAAAAAAAGGGGGGGAAAATAAAGGGGTTTGAGAAAGGGGGGTGGGTGGAATTATTCAGTTACCGGTACAGAGTTGTGGAACATTCCTACGTTTTGTAACACAATGAAAGAAAAAAAACAACTAAGATTTTATTCTATATCCTGATTGTGTTTGTCTCTGACTGTGATTGTGTTGGTCTCTGACTGTGATTGTGTTTGTCTCTGATTGACATTGTGTTGTCTCTGACTGTGATTGTGTTGTCTCTGAGTGTGATTGTGTTGTCTCTCAGTGTGATTGTGTTGTCTCTGATTGTGATTGTGTTGCCTCTGACTGTGATTGTGTTGCCTCTGAGTGTGATTGTGTTGTCTATGAGTGTGATTGTGTTGTCTCTGAGTGTGATTGTGCTGCCTCTGATTGTGATTGTGTTGTCTCTGATTGTGATTGTGTTTGCTTGCCCCTGCAGCTGTCTTCGAGCAAGATTCGAGCCATTGCCAGGGGAGAGAATGTAACCGGAAGTATAATTGTTTCAGGTAAGTGGAAATAAAGTTGAATAGTTTTGTAATGAATTATTTTGATAACTTTCTACCTCTTGCTCCAGGTTTACCTATGTGGCTAATGCTCATCTGTGGTACCTCATTTCATTAGGTTAGGTAGGACAGATTTAGGGTTCAGGTTAGGGTGAGGGATAGATTTAGGGTTCAGGTTAGGGTGAGGGATAGATTTAGGGTTCAGGTTAGGGTGAGGGATAGATTTAGGGTTCAGGTTAGGGTGGGTGATAGATTTAGGGTTCAGGTTAGGGTGAGGGATAGATTTAGGGTTAAGGTTAGGGTGAGGGATAGATTTAGGGTTCAGGTTAGGGTGAGGGATAGATTTAGGGTTCAGGTTAGGGTGGGTGATAGATTTAGGGTTCAGGTTAGGGTGAGGGATAGATTTAGGGTTCAGGTTAGGGTGAGGGATACATTTAGGAAGTTTTTTCATTATTTTTAAACGTTTTATTCTTAATTTTACGGGTCGTGTCAACCAAGATGGCGGCCACGTTAAAAAAACGCGGTACCAGTAGCGTTCAATGACCAAATATGTTATAAGTTAAATGTTGTTTGATCTCTTCAACAATTGAAATTAAACTTGAAAAAAACAACCACTAATCTGTGAACAGGGAGATTACTCTGAATTTAAAATGAACTTTCAACATTATGCTATTACTGGCCTTAACCTTTCTTTAAACTTTTATAAACTGTTAAACAAAAATGAAGAACTTGATTATTCGAATTCAAGATCAAAGCATTCACTAATGACGTATTTTCTGTGGAATATTTTTGGAATATAAGTTCTTTCTGTAACATCGAAATATTTCGGGTCGATGATTCTATAAATAACAGGTACCAGAGCACAGGAAAGCAAAAATACAATACTAATTATGTATTATACTAAAGTTATGACGAATGAAAATATTTAAAGAGCACTTCTAAAAGCCAGGCACTTTTGCTCCAGGTGACCATGTGTTCAGTGACTGGGAAGGTTCGGATGCAGCCGCGGGCGCCATCTTACTGGTCGTCTCCCTGGTGCTGTTGTGTGTCTGCCTCGTTCTGGTCGTGAAAATCCTCAGCTCCCTGCTTCGCGGTGCTATCGCCAAAATTATACAGGTAAACATTAACAAGGAGTAAAGTATTTAATACAGCGGTTCTCAGCCTGTGGGTCGCGACCCTTTTGGGGGGTCGAATGACCCTTTCATAGGGGTCGCCTAAGACAATTGAAAAACACATGTACTCTACAATCACGAATTAGCAACGAATATAATTTTGTTTTTGGGGGTCGCCACAACATGAAGAACTGTATTAAGGGGTCGCAGCCTTAGGAATGTTGAGAACCACTGATTTAATACATTAACAAATGTGTACACGTTTAAATTTCTACCGAAGTGTTCTGATTATATTTAAAACTGGTTCAATAAGTTCACATAAATCCCCTTTGTTAGTTCAACTGAATGCAAAAGTTTGATGTGTTTTGAATTTGATTTAATCATTTATTTAACATTTCTTAATCAAAATAATATGCATCGTTTTGAAAGTCAGTCACAATTAATCTAGTGATGTCTAAATTATCATCCTGTTAATCAACCCCGCCCCTACCCTCCCCACCACACCCCCCACCCTTCCTTCTTTGAAAACAGAGAGTGGTCAATGCTGATTTCCCAGGACCGTTTCGACATCTGACCGGATATTTCGTCATCCTCGTGGGGGCCGGTCTCACCATCGTGGTACAGAGCAGCTCCATCTTCACGTCGGCGCTGACGCCCCTGGTCGGAGTTGGCGCCATTCACCTCAACCGCATGTACCCCCTGACCATCGGCTCCAACATCGGCACGACCGTCACGGGCATTCTGGCGGCCTTGACCTCGTCACCCTCCACGTTCCGGGAGTCGCTCCAGATCGCGCTGTGCCACTTGTTCTTCAACATCTCCGGCGTCTTCCTGTGGTACGTCGTCCCCATCACAAGGAAGCTGCCCCTGGGACTGGCCAAATTTCTGGGACAGACCGTGCACACGTACCGCTGGTTCGCTGTCGTTTATCTGATCCTGGTGTTCTTCATGCTGCCCCTGGTCGTGTTTGGCCTGTCGTTGGCCGGCTGGGAGGTGCTCCTTGGCGTCGGTGCTCCCATTGTTCTTCTCGTCGTCTTCATCATCGTTGTCAACATCTTACAGAACAAAGCACCACATGTTCTACCGCACCGGTTGAAGTCCTGGGACGATTCTGGCATCCCAGAACCCCTGAGGTCACTTCGACCTTATGACAAGATTTTCGTCGCGCTCTCCAAATGCTGTACGGTTTGCTCAAAAAAATCAGAAGTTGCCGGAAGCGGTTACGTCAACGAATCGTATGCAAATGACTTGGACGAGACAATGAGCAGTCACAGCAGTCAAAAAAATTTGATTAATGGAAGCACGCAGTTTACACCTCTCTAGGTTGTGTACGTGATATGTTCTGTACACAAGTGTACAGGTTATGTTATGTACACAAGTGTATGGATATGTTCTATACAAAAGTGTATGGATATGTTATGTACACAAGTGTACATGATATGTTCTGTACACAAGTGTACATGATATGTTCTGTACACAAGTGTATGTGATATGTTCTGTACAAAAGTGTATAGATATGTTCTGTACAAAAGTGTATAGATATGTTCTGTACAAAAGTGTATGGATATGTTCTGTACACAAGTGTTCGTGATATGTTCTGTACACAAGTGTACGTGATATGTTCTGTACAAAAGTGGACGTGATATGTAAGGTATAGATGTGTATGCTTTGTTCTATACATAAATTCATCTGATACGTTCAGCTTACAAGTGTATGTGATATTCTCTGTATATAAGTGTATGTGATGTGTTTCAATATTTCCATATAAGTTCATGAAATAAATGCTACCCATATATTTATGTTTTGTGTATTTGTATATGCTAAAAAAACATTTTGTATGATAAATTATCACTGATATGTTGATATGACAGTATAAAAGGATATGAAAGAAGTCGCTATCACATTCGCACAACTTTTCAGTGCATGCAAGACGTCTGACACCAATGTTGTGTAGATAATTTATCCGTTAGTGAAGAAGTCTCCTCAATATTTTTTTTTCATGTTTTATTATGAGAACATTTTTTTACACAAATATGTATATAATTGTATGAAGTCTCACTCAAATGTTATGTATATGATACACAATTCTCGCCTCTATTTTCATACGTTTTAATCATGACGTCATCTTTGGACATTTCTCCTGAAAAAATTATTTATTAAATTTTTTAAAACGAAAATCATTGCTTTGTGTTGAGTTTTTAAAAAAAAATTTGATAAAAATAAAACATTCCGTTTTAGCATTCGATGATTTATTTTAACACCGTCTTGGGGAAATAATGAATGCCATTAAAATAGTGAGCTAACACAAGGGTTTGGGGGCCAGGCATGTCTCATAGGCTCCAGCTCAAGCTGTGAAAGTAGATGGAGTATATGAGTATGAGAGTAAATGGAGGGTAAGAGAGAGTGAGAGTAAATGGAATGTGAGAGTAAGGAAATGTGAGAGTAAAAGAGTATTCGAGTAAAGGGAGTATGAGAGAAAAGGGAGTATGAAAGTAAAGGGAGTATGAGAATAACGGGAGTGTGCGATTAAGGGAGTGTGAGAGTAAGAGAGTGTGAGGGAGTGTCAGTGTGACTGGAGTGGGAGGTAAGAAAGTGTCAGAATAAAATAGCTTGAGAGTAAGAGAGTGGGAAAGTAAGAGAGTTTGACTGTAAGAGAGTGTGAGATTAAAGGGTGTGTGAGAGTAAGGAAGTGTGAGAGTAAGGAAGTGTGACAGAAAAGGGAGTATGAGAGTAAAAGGAGTAAGGAAGCATGAGAGTATATGAATTATGAGGGTAAAGGGAGTATGAGAGGAAGGGAGTGAAAAGGGAAGTTGAGATGTGTAAAAGAAAGGTAGTGTAGGAGTAAAAGGAGTCTAAGACTAAGAGGAAGAGAAAGAAAAGGGAGTGTGAGAGTAATGGGAGTGTGAGAGGCAGGGAGTTTGAGAGTAATGGGAGTGTGAGGGGCAGGGAGTTTGAGAGTAATGGGAGTGTGAGAGGAAAGGAGTTTGAGAATAATGGGAGTGTGAGAGGCAGGGAGTTTGAGAGTAATGGGAGTGTGAGTGGCAGGGAGTTTGAGAGTAATGGGAGTGTGAGTGGCAGGGAGTTTGAGAGTAATGGGAGTGTGAGAGGCAGGGAGTTTGAGAGTAATGGGAGTGTGAGTGGCAGGGAGTTTGAGAATAATGGGAGTGTGAGTGGCAGGGAGTTTGAGAATAATGGGAGTGTGAGTGGCAGGGAGTTTGAGAGTAATGGGGGTGTGAGAGGCAGGGAGTTTGAGAGTAATGGGAGTGTGAGTGGCAGGGAGTTTGAGAGTAATGGGAGTGTGAGAGGCAGGGAGTTTGAGAGTAATGGGAATGTGAGTGGCAGGGAGTTTGAGAATAATGGGAGTGTGAGAGGCAGGGAGTTTGAGAGTAATTGGAGTGTGAGAGGCAGGGAGTTTGAGAGTAATGGGAGTGTGAGTGGCAGGGAGTTTGAGAATAATGGGAGTGTGAGAGGCAGGGAGTTTGAGAGTAATGGGAGTCTGAGAGGCAGGGAGTTTGAGAGTAATGGGAGTGTGAGAGGCAGGGAGTTTGAGAGTAATGGGAGTGTGAGTGGCAGGGAATTTGAGAATAATGGGAGTGTGAGTGGCAAGGAGTTTGAGAGTAATTGGAGTGTGAGAGGCAGGGAGTTTGAGAGTAATGGGAGTGTGAGTGGCAGGGAGTTTGAGAATAATGGGAGTGTGAGTGGAAAGGAGGTTGTTATTAAACTGAGTGTGAGAGGTTGGGGGCGGTAGTGTAGAGCAGGGCTGCAAACTAAACATATAAACATTTTTAAAAAATAATTTAATGAGGAGGCTAAATAAATTAATGACTAGTGAGTGTTTGTATGAATAGTGAGTGTTTGTGTGACTAGTGAGTGTTTGTATGATTAGTGAGTGTTTGTGTGACTAGTGAGCGTTTGTATGATTAGTGAGCGTTTGCATGAATAGTTAGTGTTTGTATGATTAGTGAGTGTTTGTGTGACTAGTGAGTGTTTGTGTGACTAGTGAGTGTTTGTGTGACTAGTGAGGGTTTGTGTGACTAGTGAGTGTTTGCATGAATAGTGAGTGTTTGTATGACTCATGAGTGTTTGTATGACTTTTTGAATGTTGATCAATCTGGTCTCCGATGGGACATAATTCAACCAAAATTTAATTTTAAAATGTACAATTCACTGATAATGTTTTTTTGTGCCACGTTGTGTTCAGTTACAAGACAGGACTTACCCAAATAAATGTTTAAATATAAAATTAAATCAATTGTTACAGAAATTGTTGTATTTCTGCGCAAATTTTGACCTACGAAATATACTGAACAGACAAAAGAGACATCTCACTGAGCAGACAACAGAGACACCTCACTGAGCAGACAACAGAGACACCTCACTGAACAGACAAAAGAGACATCTCACTGAGCAGACAACAGAGACATCTCACTGAGCAGACAACAGAGACACCTCACTGAACAGACAACAGAGACATCTCACTGAGCAGACAACAGAGACACCTCACTGAACAGACAACAGAGACATCTCACTGAACAGACAACAGAGACATCTCACAGGAGGAAACAGAAATTCAAGCATTAAATAAATGAAATACAACACAGAGATCCCATTGAATATAATACATACATTTAAATACCAGACTGATATTACGGTAAATGGAAAAAAAGACACTTAAAGTAATGAGTGCTTTATTATTTATTTTTAATTATGTAAATTTCACACAAGTATTTCAGAGATATACACACAAGTATTTCAGAGATATACACACAAGTATTTCAGAGATATACACACGAGTATTTCAGAGATATACACACTAGGGGTCGATATCCGGGATCCTGAAATACGAAAATACCGGAATACTGGACCATAATTCATGCTCGAAAAAACCGGGATTGGATTTATGAAAACCGGGATTTTCGATAATCCCGGGATTTCATTTTCAATTTTTTTTAAAAATCGTTTTTCTTAGTTTCCACGTCGCATTTAAAGCAAGACATATCAATAATTTATGAGATGTACAAATCCATCCCACCACGTGTCTCAAGTTCAAAGAGAGCCGACCGACGGGCTGATCTGTGTAAGTGGAGTCGAGTCACTCACGAGGTGAAGGTACAGGATTGGTAAATTAT
The DNA here is from genome assembly GCA_964017045.1 of Omphiscola glabra. NCBI lineage: Eukaryota > Metazoa > Mollusca > Gastropoda > Lymnaeidae > Omphiscola > Omphiscola glabra. Next base: position 5,163,094 of record OZ024800.1, read on the forward strand.
TGACAAATAAGTGATTGGTATAGTCAAATGAAGATCGAATTTTGACGTCCATTAAGCGTTTGTATGGAAATAATAACACGTACTCAAATCACGGGTCGACTTTTAATGTAAAAATCCTTTTGATTGCTTGATTTCTTTTAATTATGCCAAAAAGTCTACTTATTTAAAAATATGAGTAATTCCGTGTTTTGATAATCAAATACCTTAAGTTTCATATACAGAAAAATTATGTTACTTCTATTTTGTGATAACAATATTAATAATTTACATTATAATTAATTTTCGAGCTATTTTGTTACATGACAATTTAAACATTAAAAACAAGTTTTATACGTCAAACCAATTCGAGTGAATTAATAATTTTTTGTTAATGATTTATTGCCCAGGATGATAGAAAGAAATGGGGGACCCTGAAAACAATAAACCTAAATTTGAAAAGCATATGAAAATATCGGAAACAAAGACATCAGTTTGGCATTATTTCTTGAAAGCTACGAACAATCTCTCAGCTAAATGTATTAGATGCAACAAGATACTTAAAACATTGGGACGAACAACTTCAGGCCTTCACTCTCATTTAAAGTCTGCACATTCCAGTTCCAGGGATTACTTGGACGTATTTCTAAGGCCAGATTGCGACCAGATGCGAAAACATATCTGGATATTCAAAAGCTTGGTCAGACAGCGGATTCCTCGTTGCAAATATCCTTGAACAATGAAATTGAACATCTTGGATCTGAGCATGATGAACTTGATGATACACCGCCGCTTAAGAGACAATAAGAAATTGAAATACAAAAGAAACTTCAGGTTTAGAATAATACTTCCAGACCAACGGATGGAGACATTGATAAACTGGTAAAATTAGAAATTGCTTTATTTAATAATGGCGGTTCTAGACTAAAATATATAGAAATTGCTTATGATACTAAGGTCTATTCCTCCGACCAGTGTGGCGTCAGAGTGGGTGTTCTATTCATCAGGTTACTTTTGTAACCATTTGCGGTCCAAGTTAAGTGACCAAACATTAGACACGTTGTCATTTTACCATTTCATTGTTTAAAGTTGACCAAAGATTAAAACAACACAAATTATTTTAATATTTGATTAATAAAACTATTTAAATTAAAGAAGTTAAGAATATTATTTTTGTTCATTTGATTAAAGTCTGAAGATAAACATGTGTGTTATTGTTAAAAGCTTATTAAAAATCCAAATGTGAATTTTTTTTTTGAATGTTTTTATTTCATTGATAAATCCTCACCTCTAATTTCAAATCTCGACTAAAAATTCTCTAAATATCGAAAATATCAAAAATACCGGGATTCCGGTATTCGTAAACTTCAATATCGACAATACCGGTTTTGGCAAAAGGGACCGGTTTTGCGACCCCTAATTCACACAAGTATTTCAATGATATTCTCACAGGTATTTCATTGATTTTCCTAAAATTTTGCTGCATTCTCCAGAAAAAAATAATATCAAACTTGATCAAACTCATCTTATTCTTTCTTCCTTTTTTAGTGTCACACATCTGACGTAACTTTGTTCATATTGTCATACATCTTAACTAACTTTGTTTATATTGTCATACATCTGAACTAACTTTGTTTATATTGTCAAACATCTGAACTAATTTTGTTTGCATCGTTATACATTTTATCTCTTGTAATTTATTGACAATGTTACGTGTGGTGTTGCACAGTAAGCTGTGTGAGAACCTCTGGAGTTACTTCGTTAGCCATTCAAGCTTGATGACATTAACACTCCACTGAGTCGATCAATATTGCTCCATGTTGCGCCATGTATTGATAATTGCCTTTTGATTGGTTCAAATCGATACATTTTCATGTCCACCGCCCAACCAAGCGGAGCAGTGGAACTGTGGTGCCGCCTTTGCGTGTCCCTAGACATGATGGTCAGACCTATGGTACATGCAGTTATAGACCTATTATGGTCAGACCTATAGTACCTGCAGTTATAGACCTATAATGGTCAGACCTATGGTGCATGCAGTTATAGACCTATTATGGTCAGACCTATAGTACCTGCAGTTATAGACATATTATGGTCAGACCTATAGTATCTGCAGATATAGACCTATTATGGTCAGACCTATAGTACTTGCAGATATAGACCTATTATGGTCAGACCTATAGTGCCTGCAGATATAGACCTATTATGATCAGACCTATATCACCTGCAGTTAATTATAGGCATGATGGTCAGACCTATAGTACTTGAGGGTACAGTTCTGATGGTCAGACATATATTACCTGCAGTTAGTCATAGGCATGATGGTGAGCTCTATAGTTCCTGCAGATATATAGGCATGACGGTCAAACCTATAGTTCCTGCAGATATAGGCATGATGGTCAAACCTATAGTACCTGCAGTTAGTCATAGGCATGATGGTCAGACCTATAGTACCTGCAGATATAGACATGATGGTCAAACCTAAATTACCTGGATGTAAAGACATGATATATTCAGACGTATAAAGCCTGTAGGTATTGAAATGTTGCTGACAGTCTGGGTGTTCCAATAGTCTGTTAGGGGCGTCCTTATTAGCACGCTACAAATATTGCGTACCTTTGCTCTGCATGGCTGGCCTTTATGTTTTCAACACACAAAAAAACAACAAAAAAACGACTTATCCAAGGTTTTGTTCACAGTCAGCCAAGTAAGACGCCCAGCTAACACCATGACACAGCTAACTGTTCTAGTGGGACATTGTAGTGAGACATTGTAGTTGGACATTGCAGTGAGACATTGTAGTTGGACATTGTAGTGAGACATTGTAGTTGGACATTGTAGTGAGAAACTGTAGCTGTGTCTTTGTGGAAGCTCTAATCGATGTTTAAAGGGAAAGAGTACACGACGAATATTTGAGGTATATATTCTTGTCATTTGTAATAAAGATTAATTATTTTAATTTTTTTTTAAATAGTTATAAACTTGCTGCATTTAACATTTTTTTGTAATCAATATGTAATTAATATGGAATAAAAATATAATTAATGTAATAATATATTATTAATATGCACTTAATGTTACCAGCATTTAACTATCATGTAACCAACTTGTAACCATGATTTCGACATAAGTTTATTTTCGTTTTTTTTTTAAAATAATGTTTTTTTAAATTGCGTTTCAACTTTATTCAGTGTAATAGAATTCCGCATAATTTTAACGTACGACATAATTAATGCGATGATTGAAGCTTACTGATTTGATGTTGAGATTTCGTCACTGCCAACCTCGTGTCATTCTCAGGATTTAATCTGTTGAATGTAAGAGCTATAGAAGATCCACTATCACAGAGATGCGTAGAGTCTAATGGGAGTTTTATGGCTTAACAGTGCTCAAACTTTAAGACACAGATTCAAATACTTAATCATTATTTTACTGTTTCAGTCGGCGACCCCCAACAGAGAACCCCTTCGTGATCCAACTTGTCAACCAATGGGTTGGGAGGCCGGGTTTTAAAATATATTTCATTGGCTAGCGGTTAGAGTCACGTGAGATAGAAGGGCCGTATTGGCTAGCGGTTAGAGTCACGTGAGATAGAAGGGCCGAATTGGCTAGCGGTTAGAGCCACGTGAGATAGAAGGGCCGTATTGGCTAGCAGCTAGAACCACGTGAGATAGAAGGGCCGTATTGGCTAGCGGTTAGAGCTACGTGAGATAGAAGGGCCGTATTGGCTAGCGGTTAGAGCCACGTGAGATAGAAGGGCCGTTCTGGCTAGCAGCTAGAACCAGGTGAGATAGGAGGCCGTACTCCAACGTGTGGTGTGTCATGCGCAGTGCGTCCTGTCACTATTTTAATTAGTATTTCGCCGAGTACTCACTAGGGTTGCTCATACTCTCATAAGTTTCGTGTTTTAGGAAATCTAGAAAAATCTCTTCTGATTGGGAAAGCGGACGGCTTATTTAGAGTTAGAGGCCCCCCCCCCCCCCAGAAAAGAAATTCTAGAAATTGCTTCAAACGATAGCATTCTTTAGAATAAATTATAACGTAAACAACCTTTTCTCATCTAAGGGAGGGGTGGGTAAAAGTAGGGCGTTAAACATTTAATCAGTGACGTCCATATGAAGGCAACAAAAAAAAAGTGGGCCTGTTGAGAGATACGTGGTGGACACTACAGCTCTACGTTGTAGTGAAGATTAGGTCAACACACAAGCAATAACACCTGACCTTTTGACCTTTCAGTTACGTATGTTTGATTGTTGTGCCGCAGTGAACCTTATTATTTCCTAAAATGCTTACAACACTAAACTGGCACGGGCGTCCATGTTTTCAGTTTGCCCGATGTATGAAGAACCAGGATAGGATGAATAAACGTAACAAAAAAGATGAGAGACATTTTAAAAATTCATGTGTATCCACTATTCAACTATTGAAGAATAAACATTAAGTCTAACTTTTGTTTTCTGAGTTATGCATATAAAAAAAAGTAATTTTTATACCTGCCTTTAACTTTAACTACATTCTTTCCTCCATTTATTTCCTAAAAATGACAATATAGGTGTTAGTTAATCATATTTTTTTTAAAACTAAAACATTTGAATTATGTTCATGTTGATATCCTGAATATTACCTGTGAGATTTATGGAATGAAAATAAGCAAAGCTAACTAAGACCGAGGGCATTTCAGTAGGCCGAGGTCATTTTCAGTAGGCCGAGGTCATTTAAGAAGGCCGAGGTCATTTTCGGTAGGCCAATGTTATTTAAGAAGGCCTAGGTCATTTCAGTAGGACGAGGTCATTTCAGTAGGACGAGGTCATTTCAGTAGGACGAGGTCATTTCAGTAGACCGATGTCATTTCAATAGGCAGAAGTCATTTCAGTAGGCCGAGGTCATTTCAGTAGACCGATGTCATTTCAGTAGGACGAGGTCATTTCAGTAGGCCAAGGTCATTTCAGTAGACCGATGTCATTTCAGTAGACCGATGTCATTTCAATAGGCCGAGGTCATTTCAGTAGGACGAGGTCATTTCAATAGGCCGTAACCCAAAAACGTAATTTAACCTGGAGAGTGAGCTGTTGAGCTCTCAAAACTGAGAGTTGAACTATCTATAAAACATTGTTACCAAGACGGTCAAAGGAATACAGAGATAGAGAGACAGAGACAATTTGGTTTATCTTATTTTTACAGTGGAAATGAAATGGGCTTGGTTATGTTAGGACACTATTTAATTTTATAGGACACTAATTTATAGGACACTAATTTATATGACACTAATTAAAAGGACTGTAACTGTAGCCACCATTGTATCTGTACGTGGTTGGCGACAGTTAACTAATAATAATACTATTGTCCTGTCAGGGATTATTTCATCATAACTCTCACAATCAATCCTCTCCTCCTCTCCATGAAATCAGTAATCAACGTCCACTGTATATATATATATCCAGCACTTTAATTCACAAATTATAATATAGTAAATCGTCATACATATTGAATACTTGTATTGAAATATCATGCACAATGTACATGCAACATCCTTGCGCACAGATCGATAATTTAGTTATATTAATTCATAGTCCAACCTAGAGAAAACCACATACGTCTTATCACTTCAACATAATTACCTCGACTGCCCTCTTACTGGGACTTGACCTCCGTCTCTCGTTTTGCCTCACGAGCTACTCACAAAATAATACTGAATATTTCTCACTACTGAGTTCATGGTGTTGTGAATCATTCATGAACACTTTAGTCTGTTACAAGGACACTATTTAATTTATAGGACACTAATTTATAGGACACTATTTAACTTATAGGACACTAATTAATTTATAGGACACTAATTAATTTATAGGAAACTAATTAATTTATAGGACACTATTTAAGTTATGGGACACTATTAAATTTAAAAAAATTATTATTTAATTTATAGGACACTAATTAATTTTTAGGACACTAATTTATATGACGATATTTAATTTATAGGACACCAATTTATAGGACACTATTTAATTTATAGGACACTTTTTAATTTATAGGGCAATATTTAATTTATAATAGACACTAATTAATGTATAGATCACTAATTAATTTATAGGACACTATTTAATTTATAGGACACTATTTAATTTATAGGACACTATTTAATATATAGGACACTATTTAAGTTATAGGACACTATTAAATTTATAAGATATTATTAATTTATAGGACACTCATTAATTTATAGGACAATATTAATTTTATAAGATATTTTTTAATTTATAGGACACTAACTAATTTATAGGACACTAATTTATAGGACACTATTTAATTTATACGACTCCATTTAATTTATAGGACACTAACTAATTTATAGGACACTATTAAATTTAAAATATATTATTTAATTTATAGGACACTAATTAATTTATAGGACACTAATTTATATGACAATATTTAATTTATAGACACTATTTAATTTATAGGACAATATTTAATTTATAGGACACTAATTAATTTATAGGACACCAATTTATAGGACACTTTAATTTATAGGACACTGTTTAATTTATAGGGCAATATTTAATTTATAATAGACACTAATTAATGTATAGGACAATATTTAATTTATAGGACACTAATTAATTTATAGGACACCAATTTATAGGACACTTTAATTTATAGGACACTGTTTAATTTATAGGGCAATATTTAATTTATAATAGACACTAATTAATGTATAGGACACTAATAATTTATAGGACACTATTTAATTTATAGGACACTATTTAATTTATAGGACACTATTTAATATATAGGACACTATTTAAGTTATACGACACTATTAAATTTATAAGATATTATTTAATTTATAGGACACTATTTAATTTATAGGACAATATTTAATTTATACGACTCTATTTAATTTATAGGACACTCACTAATTTATAGGACACTATTTAATTTATAGGACACTATTTAATCTGCGTGAAGTTGGTGGCCCAGGACAATGGTCGGTAAACGTATTAGTCAAAAGAGCCAAAAATCAGCAGCAGGACGATTAAAAAATTTTTTTTCAAGAACCTGTCAAACATCATATTTTTCGGAGTCAAAACCGATTGGTGGCCGACTGGCCGAGCCGCATCTGAAACCGATACAATGCATCCACGACCGACCCGTGTGGAGCCTGGAGCTTCTACTCCAGTAGAATATGGATATTTCCACTCAGAATTCAAGTGCTGGGACAAATTTGTTGGAACTCACTTAAGATCCCCCCTCCTACTTCGAAATAATTAATAAATAACATTACAGGAACGCCATTCCCAAGCACTCCTGCAGTACAGCACGGATACCTCTCTTCCCGTCTCAGTGGGACTCCGGATACCAATAATTCGATTTTCCACCAGGAAGCGGCGATGTCGTCACAGCAATACGCTTCGGACATGCATGTTTATTACAAATCTATAGGAACTACTCGCAGCGCTTACGTCGACTCTAGCACGTTCATCTACTCGCATCGCTTACATCGGCTGTACAAGGTTCATCTACTCGCATCGCTTTCGTCGGCTGTACAACGTTCATCTACTCGCAGCGCTTACATCGGCTGTACCACGTTCAACTACTCGCAGCGCTTGCATCGGCTTTACCACGTTCAACTACTCGCAGCGCTTACATCGGCTGTACCACGTTCAACTACTCGCAGCGCTTACATCGGCTGTACAACGTTCATCTACTCGCAGCGCTTACATCGGCTGTACAACGTTCATCTACTCGCAGCGCTTATTTCAGCTGTACAACGTTCATCTACTCGCATCGCTTATTTCTGCTGTACAACGTTCATCTACTCGCAGCGCTTACGTCGGCTGTACAACGTTCATCTACTCGCAGCGCTTACATCGGCTGTACAACGTTCATCTACTCACATCGCTTACATCGGCTGTACAACGTTCATCTACTCACAGCGCTTACATCGGCTGTACAACGTTCATCTACTCGCAGCGCTTACATCGGCTGTACAACGTTCATCTACTCGCAGCGCTTATTTCAGCTGTACAACGTTCATCTACTCGCATCGCTTATTTCTGCTGTACAACGTTCATCTACTCGCAGCGCTTACGTCGGCTGTACAACGTTCATCTACTCGCAGCGCTTACATCGGCTGTACAACGTTCATCTACTCACATCGCTTACATCGGCTGTACAACGTTCATCTACTCACAGCGCTTACATCGGCTGTACAACGTTCATCTACTCGCATCGCTTATTTCTGCCGTACAACGTTCATCTACTCGCAGCGCTTACGTCGGCTGTACAACGTTCATCTACTCGCAGCGCTTACGTCGGCTGTACAACGTTCATCTACTCGCAGCGCTTACGTCGGCTGTACAACGTTCATCTACTCGCAGCGCTTACATCGGCTGCACCACGTTCATTGATAGCATACTTTTAATGGTAGGAAAGTCAGTTGATGTTGTAGCTTTTAAAAATCTTGTTAGTTTATTTTACAATTTTTTTCTGATACGCCAGCAATATCGTGTGTTCTATTTGGTGCATCAACAACTGTGTTACGTAGATGTTGGTTGGATGGTTCACATACTCGGGAAGTGGAAGTCATTACTTTAGTTATACATTATAATTACAAAATCCTGTCATTCTCTTTACAGCAGTTCTCACGATTACCAAAACCACCACCCCGGTCTTCGCGTAGAGTGTTCCGAAAGTACTCCATGCAGCCGGCCATGACGTCATCTGATGAAACGTGCTCACTACTCAATTTTGAGGTGCAGACGTTCAAAATTTATGGAACTCTAAGGAACGTAGAAACTCAAGTGCGGACTAGTGTGCCGTCTGCTTCCGGTAAGTTTGCTTTGATGGACGTGCTTCTCTTTAAAATATTTCACTTCTTGATAAATTAATGAGATTAAAAAGTGAATTATTGTCTACACGCGGGGTTACAACAAACATGATATGAAACAACACACATCTGTCTGTTTAAATTATTTTAAGGGTTTGGAGTAGAGTCTTGTTCATGAAAGCATTCTGCTATTTATTTCAAATACCCCCCCCCCGCCCCTTTTCCTGCTTTATTCCAGTTATAAACATAGAGAAGACATTGCTGGAGTTTGAGGAGAAGAGACGCGTGTCCCCTGATGACGTCAACTACCGAGAGTTCTACGACCACATCAGTGGTGAACTAATCAGATGGCGATGTCCTGGTCCCCTTGGGACATAGAAAAGTACATTCGCGTGACGTCATCTGGCAGGAAAGATACCTCATTTGTTTGTAGCAGCGTTTCTCAACCTTCCTAATGCCGCGACCCTTTGATACAGTTCCTCTTGTTGTGGTGACCCCCAGCCACTTTTATTTAAAACAATTATTTTCGTTGCTACTTCATAAATATGTGTTTTCCGTTGGTCTTAGGGACCCCGGTGTAAGGGTCGTTCGACCTCCAAAGGGGTCGCGACCCACAGGTTGACAACCGCTTGTGTTATTGTTTGAGGTAGGGCGCAAGGCGCACCCTGGTGTTAAAAAAAAGTACAGAGGCGGCACACATGCAGGTCTTCATTGCAGGTCGTCATTGCAGGTCTTCATTGCAGGTCATCATTGCAGGTCGTCATTGCAGGTCTTCATTGCAGGTCATCATTCGTATTAATCAAATGCATTGTACTTGTACTGAAGTTGGAAGTCTGTTGGATCAAACCTGCTTCATTTTGTGTTTCATGTCTTTTCAATGATTTTAATCGCATCATCTCATTTCCTCGAATGTGTCTACGTGGTACGACCACAAAGGACAAAAACAAACATAGTATCTCAGAGACTAGAGCAAAATGGGTTGGTTCATATCATAACCCCTTTCATGTTAGTTGCGGTTGCCATGGTTTGGTTGAGTAAACACGGTGCTTGTCATGGTTTGACTAAGAAGACATGGCGGTTGTCATAGTTTGGCTAAGAAGACGTGGCGGTTGTCATAGTTTGGCTAAGAAAACATGGTGTGGAGGAAGATACCGTGAAAAGAATGGAACGAAATGATAACATTAAACCAACCCAAATTGAAAAAAGGAGGCGGCGTCCACTGGCAAGCTACTCTGTTGCACACAAATTTGGACGTACCCCTTTAAGGCATGAGAATGTAATGTTAACAAAACGTCAGTACCGGGGAAACAACGTACTAGGTCTTGTTAATTGTGGAGAGGTCAACTAAAGGCCATTAACCCCTGATCATATTTTAGCTTAATAGTTTAAAAAAGAAAAAGAGGCGTATTCCCCCCCCCCCCCTCTTTTCCAAGCCAAGTCTGTAAATTCTGAGTGTGTGACGCTGAATGTTGTGTTCTTCATATGTTACTGATAAAGCTCCATTATACTCAGTGGCGTAGCGAGGGGGGACAAGGGGGGCATCATGCCCCAGGCGCTACTCACAAAGGAGCGCCAAATGGTATATTTTACATATAATATCGTATGGTTTTCGAATAGGGATGGGGGCGCTAAAAAGGTATTGTGCCCCGGGCGCGAGTTAAGCTCGCTACGCCACTGATTATACTGTTCGCTATTTTAGCACAAATTGTATTTCCTCTCCCAAAGACAATTAAAAAAAATAAATCCAACAAGTTTCCTTGCCTGAAAATTTATTGTTGACTTTTAGTTATAAAAGAAATGTTGAGATAATGACATAAGCATGAAGAAATGTGACACACCAAACTTGACCAAAGTACGACTACTCTAAGTCAGGGGTCGGCAAACTACGACTTCGGTTTATCTCCCCGCCATTAGATTATTAAGGTCATTTATTAATAGCGTTATTTAGCTATTTATGAATTAAGTATTAACATTGCTCCGCAGATGTGTGAAAACAGTATTATAACGTACTCTACCAAATAAAATTGATCACATTCAGTTTTTTGTTTCAATTTAAACAAAGATTTTCTCAACGGCCCCGGAGCCCAACAAAGATTTTCTTGTCGGCCCTCCACCAAAAGAAAAGTTTGCCGACCCTTGTTCTAACTAAACAGATTGAGCCGGTGAAGAATGAAAAAAAGTAACAATTGAATTCATAATTGAGAACAATTAGGTTTATATCATACGAATGGCACTGTTTATTTCCATGGAACTGTCTAGTTCCATTCCTATGATGTAAACCTAACAGTTATCACGTTTAACATTGATTTCGTCTATATTTTATTTTACTTTAGCCATTAAAAAATGTAAGTTCTCTCTGGCTTCAGTTTATTGTTATAATGTAGCTAGATTCATTTATTTGTAAGGGTGAATGTTTGCAGGGGGGTGGGGGGAGTGGGAGGGGTAATGGGAAGTCTTAATAAAAACAGCTGTTGTAATGGGCCACTCTGAGAACAAACTTTGGGCAATTGCTTCCTAAATGATGAGACCATGTCACACTTTGATCTAGGCATTAAATGCCAGAAGAAAAGACATTTGCTGGTTCAAAATTCCTTGGGGAAGAGATGGTTAATACATTAGTTAGTTAACCCCTGATACACCAGATGAGTGAGTTAACCCCAGATGTCTGGAGAGAGTTGTATTTAAGTTCTGTTTAAACATTGCTGAGATTCTGGACATTGTACAAGTTGTGGAGTGGGCAAAAACCCTCACGGTGACATAATCAAGAGTTCTTAAACATTTGGTTTCTATGTACCCCTCTTATTTAGGCTTTTGAATGACCTCTGAATATCAATGTTAGTTTGAGCAAAAAATATTTTCCTATGTCACATGTCTTCTGAAGTTCATGCAATGAGCTATACAAGGGGACTACTGACTCCACATTAAAAAACCATTGATATACATTTACCAAATAGCAACTAATTACTAATCTAATACTTTTGCAGCAACAAAATGGACTCCCAGGTCAGCTACAAGTACCATCTTTTCATAAACAAAATTTTTTCTGAAATATTGTGATTAGTTCAAAATAAAGATAAGTCTTCATATGAGTATTTGTGTGGGTGGGACATTGTGTCTGTAGGGAGGACATTGTGTCTGTTGGTTGTAGACAGGACATGGCGTTAGGGAAGGACATGGTGTACGTGGGCAGGACATTGTCTCTAGGAAGGGCATGGTGTATGTCATCAACCAATGGACTGACAGGCAATTGTGCACTAAGATGACACAGGTATATTTATAAACATAACTGCAACCAAAAATATTCACAAGTTTTTCTTCACCTATGACTTGAAATTAAAATAAATGCAATGGAATTTATGTTCACAAGTTTGTGGAAAGAAAGTGACTTGGGGACAAAAATTTGATGAAATAAATGTTCAAAATTCATGTTTAAAAAAAAATGATTATCAATAATGAATTAAAAAGCTTCCCAACGTTTTGCAATTGTGTCGCACAAAACAGTTGGGTAAATACAAAAGTATTTCAAATGGAATAGCGTGAGGGAAATGAATTGGTGAAAAGCACCGAATAAATATTTCACAGATGAATAAACGTAAAAATTCAAGTCATAATAATAAAATACAGTGGAAACTTGGTACCTGCATTCTATTGGTTCCTGGACGTAGGTCAACGTTGAAAGATCAAAACCAAAGAAATTGTATTACGCCTCACTGAGGAAAGCCCATTCCAAAAAAGCTAAGTTCCACTGTATATTAATAATATTATCTAAATGCATCTAACAGGTACAACAGATTGGGACTCCCTGAAAGAAAATTGTAAAAAAAAAAAAAAACTACAAAAAAAGTAATTATTAGATTGACATATGACCTTGGAACAAAGAGGAAATATTGGTTTTGCCAGAAAGAGTTAAGCTACATGTGACTGATTAGTCAGTATTTCCCAGTAGCATATCTTAAGTGAATATAACTTCTATAAGTGTTTGTAGCTTGAGAGGCCAATACTATTTCAGCATTAGTTAGCCTTTTTATAAGGGTGTCAATAGAAAACAGATAAAAGGCAAAATATAAATTGTTCATTAAGATGTCCTTGGATAATTTGATCATACATATATCTTCGTACTTTGATTTTTATCATACACAAAAATGTACCAACTATAAATTGAAGTTTTCTTTCTGTCATTTCAACTTCTAAAATCTGGCAAGTAGCCCTTGACAATTCAGTGACAGTTATTTTTCTTAGCATTCTAAATAAACATCAAAAATATATTTATACAACAGAGCCCGCCAACTTTCAACAAAAACAACAGTGCCTCATATCACGTCTTCAACAACATAAAACTGAATGATAAAGATCTAGATTAGAATATTCAACTGAAGCAAGATGCGATGTATCAGCAATACGATGATACGTAACATGAGCAGAGATATTTATTAAAGCGTAATGTTGTTACATCAAATGTCTGGACGAAACAAGTATGTGCAAAATGATAGACTCATAGTCAGAGTGTATGTGCAAAATGATAGACTCATAGTCAGAGTGAGCCGAATAGCACAACACTTAACCGTCAGATGTCGCAGTAATCAACTGTCATATGTCACATCACTTAGCTGTCATGTTGCATCACGTAACTGCCATGTCATAGCACTTTGTCATATCAATGGTGACATGCGACAATACTTTGTCCCCTTGATGCCATTGCGTACCATCATACTCAGCCAACATTACTGGCATGAGTGCTCTTCAATATTGTTGCATTGATTAACATAAAAGAAAAAAATGGAGAAACAAAATACACAAAATTATAAACAGGAGGAAATAAACATGACCTTCACATTTTAAAAATAAATGCATTCTTCATTGAAAGTGATGTCACGAATAGTGATGACCAACTTAACTTTTGACGTAGATGTACCAACAGGCACGTATAACATTATAGAAAAAATACACTATGCGCCAAAAGTAACAAAACCCAAGTTTGATGATTTTTTTAAGGACACAGGAATAAAGGTTAGACAAAGCTTGACAGAGCCAGATATGCGGGGCCGGGATGATGTATTGTGGAACATTTTTGCCCTTTGTGTATGAGGATTCAAATTTTGTAGGAATACATGGTCTCAGATGCAAGTAAAATTCACCAAAAGGTCTATCAAACGTCCCCCTTGAGTAAACAGATGACCTTACCAAGAGGCAAAATTGCTTGACAGTATACTGCATAATTATGTCAATAGATGCTGTCTTCTAAAAACCCTCTCAGAATTGTTCGGCCAGTTTTTTAATACTCTGTCCCCATTATGTATGAGCAATAATAATGGTCATCTATGACTACATTTTTGGGAGACACATTTCCGACTACAACTGGCATACCTATGTTCCTTATACCTATGTTCCTTATACCTATGTTCCTTATACCTATGTTCCTTATACCTATGTTCCTTATACCTATGTTCCTTATACCTATGTTCCTTATACCTATGTTCCTTATACCTATGTTCCTTATACATATGTTCCTTATACCTATGTTCCTTATACCTATGTTCCTTATACCTATGTTCCTTATGACATGTGGGCACTGGGGCTATGCACTATTGACAAACCATGTACGCGTTCAAGACGTGGCAGCTTGCGTACTGTTACTTTTGGCGCATGCTGTATACAGCACTAACAAACAATGCATTTTCTACAGTACTTGTGGTACTTTTTTTTAACTTAGATATTCCTGAATAAATTATGGGACTTTTTTAAAAAATGCCCTTCCTGACCCACATGAGATTGTTTTTGTACCAATAACAAAAATAACGAGCAACGGTAACAATCGCTATTTTTGACACAATAAATGTGAACATGTCATTCCAGCACTGGCATCCATGTTGGAATTATCTTGACATTTAATATAAAGGAAGAGATAGCTTATCTTTTATACAGCTCAGGCTTATATATCTATCAAATAAGTAGAAACCCGACTAAACATTGAACCAATAAACATTAGCTAATGATTCATCATAGTATAAAATATGGGCTCACAAAAAATAAGACACTGAACAAATTATCTGAACTTGCAGTCAGACGTAAGAAATGGTCGATCTAGTTTGTAGACAAAATGTCTTCCAGTAAGACATAAGAAATGGTCGATCTAGTTTGTAGACAAAATGTCTTCCAGTCAGACGTAAGAAATGGTCGATCTAGTTTGTAGACAAAATGTCTTCCAGTAAGACATAAGAAATGGTCGATCTAGTTTGTAGACAAAATGTCTTCCAGTAAGACATAAGAAATGGTCGATCTAGTTTGTAGACAAAATGTCTTCCAGTCAGACATAAGAAATGGTAGATCTAGTTTGTAGACAAAATGTCTTCCAATCAGACATAAGAAATGGTCGATCTAGTTTGTAGACAAAATGTCTTCCAGTCAGATGTAAGAAATGGTCGATCTAGTTTGTAGACAAAATGTCTTCCAGTCAGACGTAAGAAATGGTCGATCTAGTTGGTAGACAAAATATAAGACTGGAATAACCTTAACCAGTTTTGCTTTTCAAAAGCCGACCAGACACTGGAATCAGGTGTATTTCTTCAATTTATTTTTGACTATTGCTGTTCAAATATTTATCAGGATGTGATGAAATTTTTGTTCATGGAAACCAAGGGGAAACTAATCACTAAAATGATGTATTAATTTTTTGAAATTTAAATCCAACAAAAAGGAATGTTGAGTGTGTGAGCCCGGCTGTGCTCAGCTGGGTTTTATGGCTGTGATTGCTCTCAAAAGGGTTTCTTTTATAATGAAAAAAAACTGTACACATATAATATTTTAAAAAGAGTGGTGCTTATTATTTTGACGCATTGAAAAAGCGAGAAAAAAAAAAAAAAAATTCATATCATGCATGTAGCAAGTTTTATTATTGGATGGATGAACTTTTGAGTGATGAAGCCTCTAGCAGCAATGAAAGAGAATAATGTATCTCTCACATCAGACATGGAACATGGACTACTAGGCTCATCTAGCAGCATTCAAAGAGAATAATGTATCTCTCACATCAGACATGGAACATGGACTACTAGGCTCAATCCTAAGCCAGCTATACAAGAACATGTCAAGAAAAATAATAAAGTTTCCCAAAAACACCAGACACCTGTGCCCATGAAAGACTTTTTGATGATATCTGATCAATTCATTCATTGTCAGCCAGGAAAGAGAAGTGCGGTGAATATGGAGCTGATTATTAGGGACAGTTACTGGTCTTTCATTCATACTAAAAATACTTGAAATTAAGGAGTGTGTCTCTCTGTGTAAATTAGACGATAAACTGTCAATAAGATGTCTCAGCCTCTCCAGTATAATGTCCTAAATGAGAGTGTCCCAAGTGATCAGAGCCCCACACACGACACATCATCAACTGCCGGCCAGATCTCCTCAGCAAGTCATGGGCGGTGTCAGCTGGTGGTCCCCGGCATGGAGCTGGTTGTACTCAGCCGCAGCGCTGTAACTTTGAACCAATGACGGGACTGGAAGACACAGTTAAACTCAGGTTAGAATATAATCTCAACAAAAACTTCTTACTCTGACAACTATCTAACAATAGACTAAAGAAATGTCAGGTCTAGAAGGAGGACTTTTAAAAAAGGTTGTATTTACAAAAACCAAATATCTTGGTTTTAACAAGATCAAACAATTTGGAGAAAATAAAAATCCAAGTTAATTTCTTTGGCTTGAGAACTGGGATTCCAACGGAATGAACTCCACATTTAAAATGTAACGTAAAATTATGTTGATTTTAAGTGGATTTGCAACCAGACAGAGGTAAACATCTATTACATCAACAGAAGCGGTTTTTAATCATATAACTCTCATTTTAGGTTTATTTTTAGCTAGAAATAATTACAAGTTATGTTACAAATTAACTGTTAATCTAGTCCTATTTAGCTTAAATTCATCACAAGTCATTTCAGATATGGGTTTACACTGGAAATATTTTCATTCATTAATTCGTTCACAACATTTATATTGATAAATAATTTTGTTTTAAAAATTGAATTAAAATTTTATAAGTATTAAACTATTTAAAGCAAGTTCTAACAAAACATTTACTAAAAGCTAGAATTTAAAAATTAGTGAATCAACAACCATTGGTGTAACTGATATAATTGGTGTATACCAGAACTCATGGTGTTGTACTGCCAATTGGTGCATCACCAACTAATAGTGTTGTACTGCCAATTGGTGCATCACCAACTAATGGTGTTGCACTGCCAATTGGTGCATCACCAACTAATAGTGTTGTACTACCAATTGGTGCATCACCAACTAATAGTGTTGCACTGCCAATTGGTGCATCACCAACTAATAGTGTTGTACTGCCAATTGGTGCATCACCAACTAATAGTGTTGTACTGCCAATTGGTGCATCACCAACTAATAGTGTTGTACTGCCAATTGGTGCATCATCAACTAATGGTGTTGTACTGCCAATTGGTGCATCACCAACTAATAGTGTTGTACTGCCAATTGCTGTATCATCAACTAATAGTGTTGTACTGCCAATTGGTGCATCACCAACTAATGGTGTTGTACTGCCAATTGGTGCATCACCAACTAATGGTGTTGTACTGCCAATTGGTGCATCACCAACTAATAGTGTTGCACTGCCAATTGCTGCATCACCAACTAATAGTGTTGTACTGCCAATTGGTGCATCACCAACTAATAGTGTTGCACTGCCAATTGGTGCATCACCAACTAATAGTGTTGTACTGCCAATTGGTGCATCACCAACTAATAGTGTTGTACTGCCAATTGGTGCATCACCAACTAATAGTGTTGTACTGCCAATTGGTGCATCACCAACTAATAGTGTTGTACTGCCAATTGGTGCATCATCAACTAATGGTGTTGTACTGCCAATTGGTGCATCACCAACTAATAGTGTTGTACTGCCAATTGCTGTATCATCAACTAATAGTGTTGTACTGCCAATTGGTGCATCACCAACTAATGGTGTTGTACTGCCAATTGGTGCATCACCAACTAATGGTGTTGTACTGCCAATTGGTGCATCACCAACTAATAGTGTTGCACTGCCAATTGCTGCATCACCAACTAATAGTGTTGTACTGCCAATTGGTGCATCACCAACTAATAGTGTTGCACTGCCAATTGGTGCATCACCAACTAATAGTGTTGTACTGCCAATTGGTGCATCACCAACTAATAGTGTTGCACTGCCAATTGGTGCATCACCAACTAATAGTGTTGCACTGCCAATTGGTGCATCACCAACTAATAGTGTTGCACTGCCAATTGGTGCATCACCAACTAATAGTGTTGCACTGCCCATTGGTGCATCACCAACTAATAGTGTTGCACTGAAAATTGCTGCATCACCAACTAATAGTGTTGCACTGCCAATTGTTGCATCACCAACTAATAGTGTTGCACTGCCAATTGGTGCATCACCAACTAATAGTGTTGCACTGCCAATTGGTGCATCACCAACTAATAGTGTTGTACTGCCAATTGGTGCATCACCAACTAATAGTGTTGCACTGCCAATTGGTGCATCACCAACTAATAGTGTTGTACTGCCAATTGGTGCATCACCAACTAATAGTGTTGCACTGCCAATTGGTGCATCACCAACTAATAGTGTTGTACTGCCAATTGGTGCATCACCAACTAATAGTGTTGCACTGCCAATTGGTGCATCACCAACTAATAGTGTTGCACTGCCAATTGGTGCATCACCAACTAATAGTGTTGCACTGCCAATTGGCGCATCACCAACTAATAGTGTTGCACTGCCAATTGCTGTATCATCAAAGAGTGTGTATTATCTCTTGTGTTTAGTGATGGCAACATTGAAAATAAAGAACTAATATTTTGCCATGCATAACTTAGGTAATGATTAAAAGTCAAACTTATTTAGGAAATTGATGAGATTGATAAATCAATAAAGCAAATCAAGTAACGGCCTAGACTTAGTGCTGATATAACAGCGTAGACTTAGTGCTGATACAACAGCGTAGGCTTAGTGCTGATATAACAGCCTAGGCTTAGTGCTGATATAACAGCCTATAAGTAGTGCTGATATAACAGCCTAGACTTAGTGCTGATATAACAGCCTAGACTTAGTGCTGATAGAACAGCCTAGACAGTGCTGATTTAACAGCCTAGACTTAGTGCTGACACCCAAGATGAGATACTTTGATCAGGTAGGCAAATAAGCAAAATAGCTTAGCATTAATAAAACATCTTAAAGTTGAATTAAATGAAAAAAAAGCCAACACAAAAAATTATCCACTTGTGTTTATCCATATGTCATTCAATGGCTACAGTTTTATCTATATGTCATTCAATGGCCACAGTTTTATCTATATGTCATTCAATGGCTACAGTTTTATCCATATGTCATTCAATAGCTACAGGTTTATCTATATGTCATTCAATGGCTACAGTTTTATCCATATGTCATTCAATAGCTACAGGTTTTGTCCTTTTGTCATTCAATAGCTACAGGTATATCTATGTCATTCAATAGCTACAGGTTTATCTATATGTCATTCAATAGCTACAGGTTTATCTATATGTCATTCAATAGCTACAGGTTTATCTATATGTCATTCAATAGCTACAGTTTTATCTATATGTTATTCAACAGCTACAGGTTTTGTCCTTTTGTCATTCAATAGCTACAGGTTTATCTATATGTCATTCAATAGCTACAGGTTTATCTACATGTCATTCAATAGCTACAGGTTTATCTACATGTCATTCAATAGCTACAGGTTTATCTATATGTCATTCAATAGCTACAGGTTTATCTATATGCCATTCAATAGCTACAGGTTTATCTATATGTCATTCAATGGATACAGACAGTTTCAATATTTTTAAATTGATCTTTGCCACTACCAAGAGTTGACGGTGTAGCTTCAAGTAATAATATTAAGTTATCGAATGTCTCACAAATGTTTAAAAAAATTCTGAGCAAATAAATGCTTATATCTTTGACAAATCATTATAACCAAGAATTGATGAATAACACATTGTAAAATATGCCTTACATTTAGTGGGATCTACCTATGCACAATTTGCCTTACATTTAGTGGGATCTACCTATGCACAATTTGCCTTACATTTAGTGGGATCTACCTATGCACAATTTGGCTAACTTATCCAATTTTTATTCTCTTTAGGAAACACTAACATGTATTATGTATAATTCATATTTGATCAAATGTTAAATTGGCTTGACTTGAACCCTCTATTGACTGATGCTATCACTGCAACACTAACATAGCATGAGACTGTAAATGTGAGTGACTTTAACAGAAAATTAAAAAGAAATGTTCACATTTCTAGATATTATCTTTCAATTAAACTGAAGACAAACAGATCAAATGAGGTCAAAGTGAAGCCCTAATGAAAGCCTGCAACAAATCAACTAAAAAAAAAAGGCAGTCAAATGAAAGGTGGTGCAAGGCAGTCAAATAAAAGGTGGTGCAAGGCTAGAGGCAGTACATATGTGAGTTACATCTTCCTTACACCCTTCAGGAGAAACAGCAATGATTGGAGGAGATACATCAAAAAATAAACTAGAGTTTTGCCATCGCAATACATATTGTATTTATTGTGTAATCAGATCATTTTAGTTCAGTCTATCTCTGAACTTAATCAGATCATTTTAGTTCAGTCTATCTCTGAACTTAATCAGATCATTTTAGTTCAGTCTATCTCTGAACTTGGGTTACAAGTATCAGAATCCTAGGAAAATCCCCCCCCCCCACCATTTATATATAAAATGGCTACTATTATGCATGACAAATTGGTTTATTTTTAAAAATTTGCTGAAATAATATTTCAATATGAGATGTAAAAAAAGCATGCTTCCCAAAATTGAAATTTCTACAAATCCTACCAGATAAAATTCAAATGTTTATACATCATATTTTTGGAATCTGCAAAAACTTTCCGTTGTGAACATTTTCAAGTTAAAAGTTGCTTGCCAAATTTAACTTTCTTCTAGACGTTGGTTAAAAAATTGCCTCAAAAGAAAGACACAGACAAGACACGACAGAGACAAGACAACGCTCAACCCAAGTAGGCTAAAGCTGGGGGATAAGGGGCAGAAGGTCCTATTGAACTAGCGCATGTCATCCCCCCCCAACCGGTGGCAATGATATCATCTTTAATAGCCTACCACCAAGTCAAGGTGATCAAATAATATTTTGTAAAGACATTTAGTGGGGGACATTTATTTGATATGTTTTATGGACATATGTTTATTCCTGTGACAACGAAAAAGACCCACGACCTTTCATTCTAATCCTAAAGACTTTAATCTCAGGCCATGCTCAACCTACCGTATCCCATTCCTTGCAAGAAGAGACGGAAAGCCTCACAAGTTTTGCCAGGCTGTTCTTCTAACGGCATCCCACCACAGTCAGCAATCTGAAAAAAGATAACAGGTTACTTCTATGACGGGGATGCAAATAAGTACAGTAATGGCGTATCATAAAGACATAATAGTCAAATATCTCATACTGGATTAGTCAAATTTCTAAACTTGGATTAGTCAAATATCTCATACTGGATTAGTCAAATATCTCATACTGGATTAATCAAATATTTCCTACTGGATTATTCAAATATCTCATACTGGATTAGCCGAATGTTTAAAGTTAGATTACCCCAATGTCCTAGTTAGATTAGCCCAATGTCCTAGTTAGATTAGCCCAATGTCCTAGTTAGATTAGCCCAATGTCCTAGTTAGATTAGCCCAATGTCTTAGTTAGATTAGCCTAATGTCCTAGTTAGATTAGCCTAATGTCCTAGTTAGATTAGCCCAATGTCCTAGTTAGATTAGCCCAATGTCCTAGTTAGATTAGCCCAATGTCCTAGTTAGATTAGCCCAATGTCCTAGTTAGATTAGCCCAATGTCCTAGTTAGATTAGCCCAATGTCCTAGTTAGATTAGCCCAATGTCCTAGTTAGATTAGCCCAATGTCCTAGTTAGATTAGCCCAATGTCCTAGTTAGATTAGCCCAATGTCCTAGTTAGATTAGCCCAATGTTCTAGTTATTCCTCACTTTGAGAAAGTCTGTCTCCTCTGGTAACATTCTGCCATTCATATCTACAACATCATCCATGTGCGGGGAGTCATCACCAACCAGGATGAGAGATCGACACCTGGTCAAAAAACAAATGTCAGCCACATTACAAGGTATCCAAACAGCCTGCCATTGCCATTTATTTAACTTACTATCAAATCCATCAGCGACTCAATTTTTTAATACACAAAGTCTCACAGTTTTATATAATAGAAAGTCTCCCTGCTTTATATAATAGAAAGTCTCCTAGTTTTATATAATAGAAAGTCTCACAGTTTTATAAAATAGAAATTCTCCCTGTTTTATATAATAAAGTCTCCCAGTTTTATATAATAGAAAGTCTCCTAGTTTTATATAATAGAAAGTCTCCTAGTTTTATATAATAGAAAGTCTCACAGTTTTATAAAATAGAAATTCTCCCTGTTTTATATAATAAAGTCTCCCAGTTTTATATAATAGAAAGTCTCCTAGTTTTATATAATAGAAAGTCTCCTAGTTTTATATAATAGAAAGTCTCCTAGTTTTATTTAATAGAAAGTCTCCTAGTTTTATATAATAGAAAGTCTCCTAGTTTTATATAATAGAAAGTCTCACAGTTTTATATAATAGAAAGTCTCCCTGTTTTATTTAATAAAAAGTCTCCAAGTTTTATATAATAGAAAGTCTCCCTGTTTTATATAATAGAAAGTCTGCCAGTTTTATATAATAGAAATTCTCCTAGTTTTATATAATAGAAAGTCTCCCAGTTTTATATAATAGAAAGTCTCCCAGTTTTATATAATAAAGTCTCCTAGTTTTATATAATAGAAAGTCTCCCTGTTTTATATAATAGAAAGTCTCCCAGTTTTATATAATAGAAAGTATACCAGTTTTATATAATAAAGTCTCCTAGTTTTATATAATAGAAAGTCTCCCTGCTTTATATAATAGAAAGTCTCCCTGTTTTACAAATATCTGTAGCCGTAACTCAAGACTTTGATTCAATGCAGCAATTTACCTTATAGTTCTTGCTGATACTTTTCTCATGGGGTCCATCTCCCTCACAATGCCCAGATCTGTGCGTCTAAATAAAAAAAAATAAATGAATAAAATGATTTTTAAAATAAAACAAAAATCTAATGTTAACAAGTTGACATTTTGTTTCTTTTTGTTAACTTTGCATAAGAAGTTGATGTTAAATAAATGAGTCACCTTTGTCTTGAACGCTTTAATAGACCTTAGCAACGGCAAAAAACTGCAACACTAGTAACATGGGTACAAAATAAAATCCTAAAGAGAAATCCAGGCATCTAATAAAAGACTATGACCTTGTGACGTAAGGGAAATCCCGGGAAGTACCAGAGATTTTAGGCAAACTATAATCACATATTCTAGTATATGAAACATCTTTATGTACTTTTACTAGAGTTGAGCAAATTCAATCTAACGCCAGGGAAATGATCTGATCCAGGGGTGGCCATAGTACAAGAATTTGATCTCACATACAGCACTTTTGTTGTGGCCACAGTTCAAGAACTTGATCTCACATACAGCACTTTTGTTTTGGCCACAGTACAAGAATTTGATCTCACATACAGCACTTTTGTTGTGGCCACAGTACAAGAATTTGATCTCACATACAACACTTTTGTTGTAGACACAGAGGTAATGTCCAGCCCGTGGAGGCGCTCTTCGTAGGTCACATAATGAGTCAAAACTGACCGCTCACCATTGATAGGCAAACAGAAGACAGGATCATATGATCTGACCAATCGGGGATTGGGGGAGGGTGCATGTGACCAATCAGGGGTTGTGTGCT
Organism: Omphiscola glabra; assembly: GCA_964017045.1. Taxonomy (NCBI): domain Eukaryota; kingdom Metazoa; phylum Mollusca; class Gastropoda; family Lymnaeidae; genus Omphiscola; species Omphiscola glabra. The sequence continues at coordinate 5,186,794 of OZ024800.1, forward strand.
TCACAGAGGCTATTGCAGGGCCATGTTTGGACAAATTCAGTGGAATTTGAAGCAAGAAGCAATATATCCTGCAACAAGTGTGGCACAATAAGTCACACTACAACATGATCACAAATATTGTAACCTTTCTCTCACTTTCTGCTCTCAAGACAGATAAAGAGCTTGGTAGATGCAGCCTTGGTAAATACAAATGTTACTTAAGAGGCCCCCCCTCCCCCAATGAGTAAAAGTATAATGATCAGTTAGTTGTAAAAGAGAAGTAAAATAAGTGTCAAATAAGTGTCAAATGTAAGAACTGACTTGAGGAATGTTTCAATGAAGAGCCCCAGGTTCTGTGCATTGATCGTCTTGATGTACTCACTGTAGGTGTGGATCAGGTCGTGGTTGGTCCAACGGGTTTTCTGGAACATTGTATCATTACTGGGTCAAAGTGTATCACTACTGGGTTAAAATGTATCATTACTGGGTGAAAGTGTATCATTACTGGGTGAAAGTGTATCATCACTGGGTCAAAGTGTATCATTACTGGGTCAAAGTGTATCATTACTGTGTCAAAGTGTATCATTACTGGGTCAAAGTGTATCATTACTGGGTCAAAGTGCATCATTACTGGGTCACAGTGTATCATTACTGGGTCAAAGTGCATCATTACTGGGTCACAGTGTATCATTACTGGGTCAAAGTGTATCATTACTGGGTCAAAGTGTATCACTACTGGGTCAAAGTGTATCACTACTGGGTCAAAGTGTATCATTACTGGGTCAAAGTGTATCATTACTGGGTCAAAGTGTATCATTACAAATAATTGTGAACTGAAGCTGAATGCAACACCTAATGTTTAGTATGAAGACTACTTTTATCAAGATTTTTTACGCTGTAAACCATTGTTCTCAAGAAGTTGCGTAATCTTGTCTTCTTGCACAATCCTTACCTTGCCAAACCAATGCCAGAGTAGATACTCTTCTGTGAAGGAGGTAAGCTGACCACTGAACAGATACCAGGAGTTCATCTGGGAATAGATTCATTAGTTAACACTGAAGAATGTGCAAGCAATAGATGAAAGCCAAGTTAGGTTATAATCCTACTTCCGGCAACAACAAAGGAGATCTCTAAAGTTTCTTGTCCTATTTTCCTTTGTCCTGTTGGCTGAAGAAGGCTCTACACCAAAACATTCAGATCATATTATCCTGCCCTTTGATTCAAGCTTCCACGTACAATGTTCTACTATTTCATTATGTTAACAAAGAAGACTGGAAATGCAATAGATCAAAGCCAAGTTATGTTATAACCTTTTGGTATCCCCATTCTATCCAACCACTCACCTTTTGGTATCCCCATTCTATCCAACCACTCACCTTTTGGTATCCCCATTCTATCCAACCACTCACCTTTTGGTATCCCCATTCTATCCAACCACTCACCTTTTGGTATCCCCATTCTATCCAACCACTCACCTTTTGGTATCCCCATTCTATCCAACCACTCACCTTTTGGTATCACCACTCTATCCAACCACTCACCTTTTGTATCAACACTCTATCCAACCACTCACCTTTTGGTATCCCCATTCTATCCAACCACTCACCTTTTGGTATCACCACTCTATCCAACCACTCACCTTTTGGTATCACCATTCTAACCAACCACTCACCTTTTGGTATCCCCATTCAATCCAACCACTCTTGCCAGCTGTAGGGTTTACCAGGATAAGTGAATCGACCCGATCATGGTGGCACAGCTGGAAATATTGAGAAAATTTGATTCCTCATTTTATACGTTTGTCCATCAGTATCCTGTGTAACTGTACAAGGTGGACTCAATCAAAAAAACATTTTAGAAGCCAATATCTTCCACAATAACCTAGAAGAAACTCAGTTTAAGTCAATTGACACACATTTGTACCATCTGAGACACACACTTGTACCATCTGAGACACACACTTGTATCATCTGAGACACAAACTCGTACCATCTGAGACACACACTTGTACCATCTGAGACTCACACTTGTACCATCTGAGACACATACTTGTACCATCTGAGACACACACTTGTACCATCTGAGACACACACTTGTACCATCTGAGACACACACTTGTACCATCTGAGACACACACTTGTACCATCTGAGATACACACTTGTACCATCTGAGACACACACTTGTACCATCTGAGACACACACTTGTACCATCTGATGCCAACCAACCAGTTTGAACAATAAATAATTTTGTTACCTCATATCTTGCCAGGACATTGGCCCCTGCACCAACTCCAAATCCAATGAAAGTTTTCATGCTTTACAAACAAGAGAGGGTGGGGTGAGGGAGGACAGCAAATATGAGAAATGGTGACTACATTATTAAATATGTTCTTAAAAATGCACCTTATTATTTTCTATATCACAGACATGTAAACACTATTAGTTTCAAAAGGGGTGGGGGTGAATTTGGGGGGGGGGGGGGGGGGGGGGAGATTGACTCAATTTGAAAGAAGCAGGAATATAATCCAGATGCCACTAAGCTGTTATTGCTGTTAAATTTAAGACTATAAATATCCTTGTGAGACCCATAGGCTAGTGAGTGAGTTGTGGGCCCACTACCATCAGTGCTCTGATGACCATTAGCTGAGAACCACTGCTCTTTAATAGGTGCGGATGAAACATCAATTATGGTCTATTCAAACAATTCAAGAATAAGCCATGAAAGAAGAAAATGGCAAAACTATGGTCAAGATTTCAGAATTGCAGAATACTATTGTGCTAATATTAATGTACAATATTAGAGTAGGTCACATAGGGCAAACTTTTTTTTTTCTCCATTATTTCTATTTCAGCTGGTTTCGTTCCATCATTCTCAGGATGCTGATAACACTGTACAACAAAAGAAAACATTTTCCTGGCTATTGGACATCTATTGTGTGCTTAATACTACATGGAGTGTGCTGATTCCAGAACTGCCTACTCTCAAACTCCTAAAATCTTACAATATCGTCTCAAAATGGCACAATACAGTATCTTAATAGTAAATAGATAAATATACAGTATATATAACATATACAATAACTATTGGCATCGCTAACTATTCGCATTGCGTGCCAAGTGGGATCGAGTTAGTATGACATAAAAAAGGTCACTTCCAAACGTAGAGACTGATGTTTATATTGCAATCTGCTGTCACTTTGTTTTGCAGGCGTGTTTCTGCAATAAATATCGATTAATATCTGGGAGAACATGGAGATCAGATAATCACAGTCTCTCACTGGTCAAAATAAAATTACTGGTGAAATTTAACATGGTTCAAACTCAAAGTCAGTTCAGCATAGAATACAATTTATTAAAATAAGAATTCATTAACTAATGAGGAGGTCATTTTTGAAACCGACCATGTAACTTAAAGATTTATTTTCAGGAAAAGCTGTTTAAAAAGAAAAAAATCAATATCTTTTAAGCCCATTTCCATTTAACATATAACAGTCTAAAAACTACCACAAGCTTTCAAAATAGGTGAAAGAAGGAGAAGTGTTGGAACCAAAAGGGGAATTAAAAATTGTAGTCATTACAAATTATAGAGCTAGTATTTACTTATAATTTTGTGACTGTACTCAGTAGTCATAACATTCAAGAACTTTTTTATTTATATTTAACTTGTAATTACAATAAAAATTTCAACAAGTTTGAATTCATACATTTAAAAAAAAGTTCCATAGAAAGTCTTAATAAAAACATGCTCAAATCTATTAAATACAAGATAGTGCAGGAAAAACTAATCTTATGACTAAAATAATTGATATTTGTTATTGTGGTGATGCCCATCCACACTATAATTGATACTTCCTGTTTTGGTACTGTTTTTTTTTTTTTCAAACTCACATTTTCAATTTAAAGAACTGACACCAGTTGATGTTTGCTCATTTGGTCTAGTAATCATTTTTATCATCATATCATATATATCATATCATATATATATATAAAAGTGAAAATTTGTTTGTTTGTTTGTGGGTTTGTCTGTTCCACAAAGGCTTTTACACGGATTGATGGATCTTGACCAAACTTGGCACATGTATCCATCATTATCCAGAAGGAACTCTTAAGGGGTTGAGAACTTTTAATAACATTTCGTGTGGGGCCGGGGGCCCCGAATTCGTTTTTTTTTTATATCAGCTATATAAATATCAATAGGATTAATACTCCTACATTAATGGATGGATCCTGACCAAACTTAGTTCACATACACTTGATTATCCATACTCAAATACTAAAAGGTACCGAACTCATAATATTCATTCCTCTGGGGCCGGGGGCCCCATTTTATTTTTCCTTATATAAGCTATATAAATATCAATTGTCAATAGGCTTAGACAACACTATAGATTCTATGTGAATTGATGGATATATGCCTAACGTGGTAGCAATACAATGTCCGTACTGAAATATCGGTGGATTTAAAACTAAGAATATCAAATCTAGAATTTTCCAGAAAGTTCGATAACTTTAAAACGCTATATCTATGGCATTATTCAATAGATTTTAATGGGACACATTTTATATCTTAACTTCATAACTTACCTGAATGATTTTTATAGGGCCCCATCTCAGGCAAATATAATTCGGTACAATTATTACAATGGGCCCCCAGGGCCCATCTTTTAACTTAAATTTACTATAGTTGTAAAAATGCATTTAGTTGTATAATTTTTCGTATTCGAAGAATAATTACTTAGAAAAGACCGTTTTTACACAGTTCCAGGAGGATAAAACATTTAATCTAGAATGTTCCAGAAAGTTCTATAGTTCAATAGGCTTAATACTCCTACATGGATGGATAGATCTTGACCAAATTTGGCACATATATCCATCATTATTCGGAAAAAACGCTGAAGGGGTTATGAACTTTTTATGACACTCCGTTTGGGGCCGGGGGCCCAAACTGTCCTTTTTTCCTATATGAGCTATATAAATAAAATTAACAACAAATACTCCTTCATGAAAAGATGGATCTTGAGCAAACTTAGTACACATACACTTGATTATCCATATTCAAATATCGAAGGGTACTGAACGTATAATATCCATTTCTCTGGGGCCGGGGGCCCCGTTTCATTTTTCCTTATATGAGCTATATAAATATCAATAGGCTTAAGCAACACTACAGTTTATATGTGAAAAGCTTGATATAGGCCTAGATGGAACGGGATCCCATAGAGAACAGTATACTAACGGGATCTGTAGGTCACCGGGATCGGGGTCCTAATGCAATCCCGGGCCACGCCGGGTATATCGGCTAGTCATATCATATCATATATATATATAAAAGTGAAAATCTGTTTGTTTGTTTGTCTGTTCCACAAAGGCTTTTAAACGGATTGATGGATCTTGACCAAACTTGGCACATATATCCATCATTATCCAGAAGGAACTCTTAAGGGGTTGAGAACTTTTAAGAACATTTCGTTTGGGGCCGGGGGCCCCGAATTCGTTTTTTTCTTATATGAGCTATATAAATATCAATAGGCTTAAAACTCCTACATGAATGGATGGATCTTGACCAAACTTAGTACCCGTACACTTGATTATCCATATTCAAATAACGAAGGGTACTGAACTCATAATATCCATTCTTCTTGGGCCGGGGGCCCCATTTCATTTTTCCTTATATGAGCTATATAAATATCGATAGGGCTAATACTCCTACATGAATGGATGGATCTTGACCAAACTTAGTACACATACACTTGGTTATCCATACTCAAATACTACAGGGTACTGAACTCATAATATCCCTTCCTCTGGGGCTGGGGGCCCCATTTAATTTTTCCTTATATAAGCTATATAAATATTAATATGTTTAGACAACAGTATAGGTTCTATGTGAATTGATGGATATATGCCTAGGATGAGCGCAATAAACATCACTGGCCGTACTGAAATATAGGTGGATTTAAAACTAATGATATCCAATCTAGAATTTTCCAGAAATTTCGATAAATTTAAAACGCTATATCTATGGCATTTTTCAATAGATTTTAATGGGGAAAATTTTAAATTTTAACTTCATAACTTACCTGAATGATTTTTAGAGGGCCCCATCGCAGTCTAAACTAATTCGGTACAATTTTGGGATGGGCCCCCGGGGCCCCTCTTTTAACTTAAATGTACTTAAGTTATAGAAAAGCATTTAGTTGTATAATTTTTCGTATTCGAAGAATAATTACTTAGAAATAGACAGTATTTACACATTTCTAGGAGCATAATACATTTAATCTAGAATGTTCCTGAAAGTTCTATACGTCAATAGACTTAATACTCCTACATGGATGGATGGATCTTGACAAAATTTGGCACATATATATCCATCATTATCCGGAAGGAACTTTTAAGGGGTTATGAACTTTTTATGACATTCTGTTTGGGGCAGGGGGCCCCGAAATTAATTTTCACTTATATGAGCTATATAAATAAAATGATATACAAATACTCCTACACGTGTAGATGGAACTTGACCAAACTTAGTACACATACACTATATTATCCATATTTAAATACCGAAAGGTACTGAACTCATAATATCCATCCCTAGGGGGCCGGGGGCCCCATTTCATCTTTCCTTACATAAGCTATATTTAAGCTATAAATAGGCTTAGGTAGGTCCCTAGATGGAAAGGGATTCCATAGAGAACAGTATACTAACGGGATCTGTAGGTCACCGGGATCAGGGTCCTAATGCAATCCCGGGCAACGCCGGGTATATCGGCTAGTATATATATAAAAGTGAAAATCTGTTTGTTTGTTTGTCTGTTCCACAAAGGCTTTTACACGGATTGATGGATCTTGACCAAACTTGGCACATATATCCATCATTATCCAGAAGGAACTCTTAAGGGGTTGAGAACTTTTAATAACATTTCGTGTGGGGCCGGGGGCCACGAATTCGTTTTTTTCTTATATGAGCTATATAAAAAAATTACAAACAAATACTCCTACGTGAATGGATGGACATCGATCAAACTTAGTACACGTACACTTGATTATCCATATTCAAAAACCGAAGGGTACTGAACTCACAATATCCATTCTTCTGGGGCCGGGGGCCCCATTTCATTTTTCCTTATATAAGCTATATAAATATTAATAGGCTTAGACAACACTATAGGTTCTATGTGAATTGATGGATATAGGCTTAGCTTTGTTGCAATACACTTCTTAGTCCATATGGAAATAACGGTGGATTTAATACTAATGATATCCAATCTAGAACTTTCCAGAAAGTTTGATAACTTTAAAACGCTATATATGGCATTTTTAAATATATTTTAGTGTGGCAATTTTTAAATTGTATTTCTTAACTTATCGGTATGATTTTATAGGGCCCCAACACAGGCGAAACTAATTTGGTACAATTATTACAATGGGCCCCCGGGGCCCCTCTTTTAACTTAAATTTACTATAGGTGTTATAGAAATGCATTTTGTTGTATAATTTTTCGTATTCGAATTCGAAGAATAATTACTTAGAAAAGACAGTTTTTACACAGTACGAGGAGGATAATCCATTTAATCTAGAATGTTCCAGAATGTTCTATAGATCAATAGGCTTAATACTCCTAGATTAATGGATAGATATTCGCGAAATTAGGCACATATATCCATCATTATCCAGAAGGAACTCTTAATGGGTTATGAACTTTTTATGACATTGCGTTTGGGGCGGGGGCCCAAACATTAATTTTTACTTATATGAGCTATATAAAAAAATGACCGATAAATACTCCTGCATGAATTGATGGATCTTGACCAAAATTAGTACACATACACTTTATTATCCATATTCAAATAACGAAGTGTACTGAACTTATTATATCAATTTCTCTGGGGCCGGGGGCCCCATTTAATTTTTCCTTATATAAGCTAAATATATATATCAATAGGCTTTGACAGGTACCCCACCGGTATCGGGAACCGACAGCTATCGGGATCCGCCAGCTATCGTTATCCCACTGATATCAAGATACCATCAGGATCGGAATACCGACGGGATTGTGATCAAACCGGAGTTGGTATCTAGAGGGATCAGAATCCCATCGGGAAACTGTATTCTAACGGGAGCGGGATACCGACAGGATTGGGAGCCCACTGGGATGGGAATAATTATAATGCTGTAGACTGTTGAAGTTCCTTCGTTCCGAATGTTATCCCGCGTATTCGAAGAATAATTATTAAATAAAAGACTGTTTTTTACACAGTTCGGGGAGGATAATACATTTAATCTAGAATGTTCCAGAAAGTTCTATAGGTCAATAGGCTTAGATAACACTTTAGTTTTTTTGTGAATTGATGGATATAGGCCTAACGTGGTAGCAATACACTGCACTGTCCGTTTTTAGATATAGGTGTATTTAAAACTAAGAATATCCAAGCTAGAATTTTCCAGAAAGTTCGATATCTTTAAAAAGCTAAATCATTGTCACGACCAAATCAGGAAATGTGATAACATTGGAAAGGAGGGTCCGTAGATGAAATGGGATCCCAAAGAGAACAGTATCCTAACAGGATCTGTAGGCCACCGGGATCGGGGTCCTAATGCAATCCCGGGCCACGCCGGGTATATCGGCTAGTCATATATATATATAAAAGTGAAAATTTGTTTGTTTGTTTGTGGGTTTGTCTGTTCCACAAAGGCTTTTACACGGATTGATGGATCTTGACCAAACTTGGCACATGTATCCATGGTTATCCAGAAGGAACTCTTAAGGGGTCGAGAACTTTTAATAACATTTCGTGTGGGGCCGGGGGCCCCGAATTCGTTTTTTTCTTATATGAGCTATATAAAAATATTACAAACAAATACTCCTACGTGAATGGATGGATATCGATCAAACTTAGTACACGTACACTTGATTATCCATATTCAAATACCGAAGGGTACTGAACTCATAATATCCATTCTCCTGGGGCCGGGGGCCCCATTTCATTTTTCCTTATATGAGCTATATAAATATCGATAGGCTTAATACTCCTACATGAATGGATTGATCTTAACCAAACTTAGTATATATACACTTGATTATCCATATTTAAATACTAAAGGGTACTGAACTCATAATATCCATCCCTCTGGGGCCGGGGGCCCCATTTCATTTTTCCTTATATAAGCTATATAAATAGCGATAGGCTTTGACAACACTATAGTTTCTATGTGAATTGATGGATATAGGCTTAGCTTTGTTGCAATACACTTCTTAGTCCATATGGAAATAACGGTGGATGTAAAACTAATAATATCCAATCTAGAATTTTCCAGAAAGTTCGACAACTTTAAAACGCTATATCTATGGCATTATTCAATAGATTTTATTGGGACAAATTTAAAATTGTAACTTCATAACTTACCTGAATGATTATTATAGGGCCCCATCTCATGCAAAACTAATTCGGTACAATTATGGAATGGGCCCCCGGGGCCCCTCTTTTAACTTAAATGTACTATAGTTATAGAAATTTATTTAGTCGTATAATTTTTCGTATTCGAAGAATAATTATTACTAATAAAAGACTGTTTTTACACAGTTCGGGGAGGATAACACATTTAATCTAGAATGTTCCAGAAAGTTCTATAGGTCAATAGGCTTAGATAACATTTAATTTTTTTTGTGAATTGATGGATATAGGCCTAACGTGGTAGCAATACACTTCATTGGCCGTATTGAGATATCGGTGGATTTAAAACTAAGAATATCCAATCTAGAATTTTCCAGAAAGTTCGATATCTTTAAAAAGCTATATCTATGTCACGATCAAATCGGGAAATGGGATAACATTAGAAAGCAGGGTCCCTAGACGGAACGGGATCGCACAGAGTACAGTATCCTAACGGGATCTGTAGGCCACCGGGATCGGGGTCCTAATGCAATCCCGGGCCACGCCGGGTATATCGGCTAGTATATATATAAAAGTGAAAATTTTTTTGTTTGTGGGTTTGTCTGTTCCACAAAGGCTTTTAAACGGATTGATGGATCTTGACCAAACTTGGCACATATATCCATCATTATCCAGAAGGAACTCTTAAGGGGTTGAGAACTTTTTATGACATTCCGTTTGGGGCCGGAAGCGCCAAATTCGTTTTTTTCTTATATGAGCTATATAAATAGCGATAAGTTTAATACTCCTATATGAATGGATGGATCTTGACCAAACTTAGTACCCATACATTTCATTATCCATACTCAAATACAAAAGGGTACTGAACTCATAATATCCATTCCTCTGGGGCCGGGGGCCCCATTTCATTTTTCCTTATATAAGCTAAATAAATATTAATAGGCTTAGACAACACTATAGGATCTATGTGAATTGATAGATATAGGCTTAGCTTTGTTGCAATACACTTCTTAGTCCATATGGAAATAACGGTGGATGTAAAACTAATAATATCCAATCTAGAATTTTCCAGAAAGTTCGATAACTTTAAAACGCTATATCTATGGCATTATTCAATAGATTTTAATGGGACACATTTTAAATCTTAACTTCATAACTTACCTAAATGATTTTTATAGGGCCCCATCTCAGGCACATATAATTCGGTACAATTAGGGAATGGGCCCCTGGGGCCCATCTTTTAACTTAAATGTACCATAATTGTAAAAATGCATTTAGTTGTATATTTTTTCGTATTCGAAGAATAATTACTTAGAAAAGACAGTTTTTACACAGTTCCGGGAGGATAATACATTTAATCTAGAATGTTCCAGAAAGTTCTATAGGTCAATAGGCTTAGTACTCCTACATGGATGGATAGATCTTGACCAAATTTGGCACATATATCCATCATTATTCGGAAAAAACGCTGAAGGGGTTATGAACTTTTCATGACACTCCGTTTGGACCGGGGGCCCAAACTGTTGTTTTTTCCTATATGAGCTATATAAATAAAATTAACAACAAATACTCCTTCATGAATAGATGGATCTTGAGCAAACTTAGTACACATACACTTGATTATCTATATTCAAATATCGAAGGGTACTGAACTTATTGTTTCCATTTCTCTGGGGCCGAGGTCCCATTTCATTTTTCCTTATATGAGCTATATAAATATCAATAGGCTTAGACAACACTACAGTTTATATGTGAATAGCTCAATATAGGCCAAGATGGAACGGGATCCCATAGAGAACAGTATACTAACGGGATCTGTAGGTCACCAGGATCGGGGTCCTAATGCAATCCCGGGCTGCGCCGGGTATATCGGCTAGTATATATATAAAAGTGAAAATCTGTTTGTCTGTTTGTTCCACAAAGGCTTTTACACGGATTGATGGATCTTGACCAAACTTGGCACATATATCCATCATTATCCAGAAGGAACTCTTAAGGTATTGAGAACTTTTAATAACATTTCGTGTGGGGCCGGGGCCCCCGAATTGGTTTTTTTCTCATATGAGCTATATAAAAAATGTTCAAACAAATTCTCCTACGTGAATGGATGGATATCGATAAAACTTAGTACATGTACACTTGATTATCCATATTCAAATACCGAAGGGTACTGAACTCATAATATCCATTCTCCTGGGGCCGGGGGCCCCATTTCATTTTTCCTTATATGAGCTATATAAATAGCGATAAGTTTAAGACTCCTATATGAATGGATGGATCTTGACCAAACTTAGTACACATACACTTGATTATCCATACTCAAATACAAAAGGGTACTGAACTCATAATATCCATTCCTCTGTGGCCGGGGGCCCATTTCATTTTTCCTTATATAAGCTATATAAATATTAATAGGCTTAGACAACACTATAGGTTCTATGTGAATTGATGGATATAGGCTTAGCTTTGTTGCAATACACTTCATTGTCCGTACTGAAATATCGTTGGATCTAAAACTATTAATATCCAATCTAGAATTTTCCAGAAAGTTCAATAACTTTAAAACGCTATATCTATGGCATTATTCAATAGATTTTAATGGGACAAATTAAAATTTTAACTTCATAACTTACCTGAATGATTTTTATAGGGCCCCATCTGAGGCAAAACTAATTCGGTACAATTCTGGAATAGGCCCCCGGGGCCCCTCTTTCAACTTAAATGTACTATAGTCATAGAAATGCATTTAGTCGTATAATGTTTCGTATTCGAAGAATAATTACTTAGAAAAAAGACAGTTTTTACACATTTCGATGAGGATAATATTTTTAATCTAGAATTTTCCAGAAAGTTCGATATCTTTAAAAAGCTAACTCTATGTCACGATCAACGCGGGATCCTATCGGGAAATGGGATAATATAGGGGTCTCTAGATGGAACGAGGTCCCCTAGAGAACAGTATCCTAACGGGATCTGTAGGCCACCGGGATTGGGGTCCTAATGCATTCCCGGGCCACGCCGGGTACATCGGCTAGTTTATAATAATTGTTTGGCAAAAACTGCTAAAGGCAGGTTCGTCCACAATTAACTAAAGGCATATGAATGCCATATGCTTCAGGTGCTTTGTGCTCTAGCTAGTGTGTAACATGCTTGGTGTGAATGGAACCCTTCTCAGCACAGAACATTTTATTAATATTACATACAGTTCTTGAATGCATACATAACTTAAAATCTAGGTAAGTCCAGAATTTAAAGTAACTGTGGACAAAATCCCTAGGAGTTGCATGTCCAGATTTAAAGTAACTGTGGCAAAAACCCCTATGAGTGGCTTGTCCAGATTTTAAAGTTGGGGCAAAAAGCCCTAGGAGTGGCATGTCCAGATTTTAAAGCCATAAACACAAATCTAAGAGCAGTAGTTAACAAACAAGAACAGACTTACCCAAAGTGATCCACGATATGATGGATAGCCTCTGCCAGTTGGTCCATTGTGGGGTACACGAATCTTTATTTTACAATTAAAAAAATTACATCGATTAATGATCAAGTGACAGATGTTTACAGGTGAGATTGTTGTATTATAATCCCTCACCACCCCCATCTCTCTCCAACTTAGATGTTTGTTACAGGATAATCCTTTATCCCTTCTCCCCCTATTGTAGAGTTTACAGTGTCATTTCTTTCCATCAACTTCACAGAGATGTTAAAGTGAAGAAAGAAGTGTCCTGTGTCTCATCCCCCCACCCCCTCTTTTCCCTTATTTACAATTTAGATCACTTTTAACAAGACTTGAACTGAATGCAGTAAAAAAATAACATATAATTGAAGTTTAAAGGGAAATAATCTCATATATAACTGAAGTTTAAAGGGGAAAAATCTCCTTAAAACAATTCTTTAATGTTGAATAAGGATGTTAAAAAAAATTAATTGGATTTTTTTTTAAACTAAAAAATATTGTAAGATTCTTTGTCTATAAAGCGCTTTTAAAGTTAATTCTTTTCTAAAATAAAAATTAAACATTGAGATATCAATCATCACAGGATTGACCTATTTAAAAGCTAACATCATTTATGAAACATTTTATTATAATTTTTTTTAATAAACTATTTCTAAATGTCTAAATGTATTACTTTGAAAATCTTATTAATTTCGAATAAAAACATTCCCTTTTTGAAGTACATATTAAATATTTCTTGTCCAAAAACAAATGAATCAAAAACGTATCTGTAATGAATGATCACATGACTTTATACAAAGTCATAAATTAATTCTCTTTATAATTGATCTAAAGCCATTAATTATTTATCTCTGTTGATCTTATACATATAATCATTAATATTTTAAATTATGTTACATCAATGCAAACAATTGCTTACAAAATGCATGTATAAAATTGATTTATCTAAAATAAGTGACAAATTCTAAAACAGGGATTGCCTAAACTGCTTGAACTTAAAATGGTTAAAAGATATTCCAATAAATGTCTAGCAGGAGTGGCTTAGGTAATGGGTGTGATGGTATCCTCACAAACCAAGATGAGATCAAATGAATGTCTGGTCATGCACCATGCAAATTGTGAAGGTGATTACCATGTTAACTTCATTCTTTTGGCTCATTATCCTGGTGTGTTGCCACATCACAAGTAAGTGAGATCAGCCAGCTGACAAACATTCAACGAAGCCCATTAGAACATAGTGCACACATAACAGCTACAAACCTACCGCTAGACACAAAGTTAACATGAATCACCAAGATAGGGTCCATACAATTTATATAAACCCCTAGAATGGTTCAGCATTTGGTCCACACAGTACAACAATGTTACGACTTACTTTTTCACATGACATTTAGCTAAGTTTAAAAGTTTCAGAAAGGCCTTATGTACGCAGTGCTACGTTTTTGGATAGACCAGTTTTTTTTTTTTTTGCAGGGCATTAATGGGTAACTGAGGAAAATTATATTATTTCATTAATATCTTATTAGAGTGATCTAAACTTGTGCATGCTGCAACCAATGTAAGTGGGAAACCTTTTCTAGTTACTTAATATTGATTGGTTTAAATTGTCATTAAATGACTTTAACAGTACAGTAGTTAGATTTATTAAAGATGGGTATTGCCAGATGAGAGTCATTCAAGTGGAAGTAAATAAAGATATGTTTACTGTTACCAAAAGGGAAGAATGTTATATTTAATAAATTTTTGGGGTTGCAATACATAACATTTTCCTACCACCATATTATTATGTTAGCATTGAATAAAATAATAATATTTGAGTTAACTGTTTTTCTTTAAATAACTTGGACATTGCAAGAAAATCAAGAATTAGCAGACAAAACAATTTACCATAAACAAGGAGCAAGAATAGATGTCAAACTAAAATATAACTAAAAAGATGTAAAAAATCTGTTATATAAAATAGCACTAGGATTTAACAAGTTGCAATGTGAAGAATGGAAATCACAACATTTTTTTTATAATTCTAAGGACTTATAATTTCAGTAGTTGAAATGGTCATATTATTATTATTATGACAAATATTTGAATAATTTGTTGCAAATGGTGGTTTTAAATTCTATTTTTATTCTTGAAGTTAACAGAAGTAGAATATCTTTTCATTAAATCAAGACTAGTTACAAATGATGAAAATAATTATTTTAAAAAAAAAAACTAATCATGGTACTGAGGTTTTTGAACAAATTTATTTTAATGAGAAAAGTATTGAGACATGGAAACAAAGCCATACTAAATGACTGAAAAGCATCATTAGTTAATAATAAGACATGGTGCTGTGCAGTCTAGTGTGGAGAAGCAGTTAGGAAAAGGAAATTGTAAGGAAACAAAACTGGCGGAAATAGTGAGTCCCCTCGCTGTTAAAGCAACATACCTGCTACCCAGTGAGTCTGGATTGCCGAGAACATCGTGTCTGTTGGTTTAAGAACATTTGAGGGGAAAAAACAAAACATCAATAACATTATTGCAAGCACTTCACATTAAATGCCTGATGTTAATCAGGGCTTTCAAACCATCCAATCATAGACTTGCTGCACATCGGGTCTCTACAATGATGGTTTCACCTAAAAATACTGTTTTCATATTTGATAACATGAATGTCAAAAACGAGAGCAGGATTATGAAATTGCTCCAAGCAAATTTATTGTGTAACTTAACTCTATGAAGCAGCATGAACTCATTAAGTACATATGTATTATCTCATGCTATGATTTGTACTTCAAGTCGACCCCAAAGACCTAAATTTACTACAATCTTCAACTCCCATTAGAACTAAATGTGCCACAATCCTCACAAAACTAAATTTACCACAATATTCACCTTCCCATACAACTAAAAATCGTCCACAATCATCAACTGTAAGCCGCCTAATAGAACAACGCACTAAAACATATGGTGAATGATCTCTCTCTTTCTGAGCCCCCAAACAATGGAATTCTCTCCCACTACACATCCGCAATATACCGACCATACAGGCCTTCAAAACTGCACTCAAAACACATCTATTTAAACTCTACTATCCCAAATTATTCCCCCCTATGACCGATAAACGATGCTGCTGGGTGCCGTCCATGGCTTGACATGTAAACGTTCTGGGGTGGGTGTGGTGAATATACATTTGTTTTGTTTTTATAAAGCTGTTTTTCAATGAAATAAATGGCTGTTATTTTTTAATGTCATCATTATGTTTGCTAATATTTTTATGTGCAGTGCCGTGAGCCCAGTCCTAGGCTGGGGTACCGCGCTATATTAGACCACTAATAATAATAATAACTAAAAAACCACAATCTTCACCTCCCATAAAAATAAATGTACAATAAACTTCAATTTTAAGCCACCCCATATAAATAAAATAATCTACCACGGTCTTAAACTTTAAGCAGACCCCATAGAACTTAATGTACAACAATCGTCAACTTTAAGCAGACCTCATAGAACTTAATGTACAACAATTGTCAACTTTAAGAGTGTGTTCCTCAAAGTAAGATTCATTTTCATTCAACTATTTGTTGTCTTTATTAATTTATTATTTAAAGAAATTTGTGTCCTCATTTCTTCATGTACCCATAAATTATAATAAATTCTACAACTGAGTACGTCTGTGGTGGTGCGACAACAGTTGATAGGATAGTTTAATAAAACATTTTCTGTTTCAAAATATAAGAATATTGATTTTTTTAAATTCAAATTTTGAAATCCATAAAAATAAGTAAACCAATAGTAGGTTGCCACTGTCGTCAGTGATGAGAATATCTAACGATCTGTTGAAAAGCGGGATACCTGCTTTGTAAGAACTAAATCTCGGCAAGCCAGCATTCCTCAAGACATTCAACCTTTGGTCTCAACACCATCAAAAGATTTAGAATCAAAATCATCTAACACCCATGCAGTCATAATAAATGTGGAAAACCATCTGATAAGTTCTGTGCTATTTGACACATGTCAGCTTTATAAGTGACATTCTTAGATTTTAAGTTTTAACTTTGTTTATTTTCATGTATCCCTATAACATTTTTTTTATTCAATGAGCTTAACAACCTATGGTTCTGAAATGCAAAGTCATGCTTATAGTATTCATTGCAGTTAAGTAAAATATTTACATATAAAGTAGCATATAGTTACATACAAATTTTATAATTTTAAAACGTTTGAGCTAAGTGAGATATATGTGCTTTAAAAAAATATTTTTCAGAACACATCATACTGCATTAAAGGCTTACAAAAATCAATGCTGTATATGACACAAATAAGAAGCCAGTGTTTGCTCTAAGCATGCTCCGTTCATTCATTACCAACACATATATGACAAACACATGCGTGGTTCATCACTCTTGAATTCCTTGATTGACAAACACCAAGAACTGTGACATAAGTTGTTAGAATGCATCTAATGCTCAAAACGCTAAATTTAAAAATATATATCATGATGCATAGCATTTTAGCATGCAAAAATAAAATAAATACTACTATAAATAAGAACTCTTCAGACAGCCTTTTATAGGCCTACAGTCCCTTCACATGCATTCTATAAAGTGTTTTTTAATAATCAAATTCCACTTTAAAGATAAAGGGCTTGCAAGTCTTGGCTATACACAAATGACACACGTGGCCCAATACAAATATGATACTTGTAGTCCATGTTAAGTGACATATACACTGATCTGTAACAAAATGTGCTGATTATATGTATGAGAAGTCAAGAATCAAAACCATTGGCGTGTTTCCTTACTCAGGTTTCAGAGTCATAGAGCTCTCCTCCTGGCCGGGGGCGTTGACGTGGTAGACACAGAAGTGGCGCAGGATCGGCTGCATGTCTGGATAGCTGAAGAATCCTTGGAAGCACGTGGTGTCTAGAAAGACAATTGTGGATGGTTGAACGCTCAAAGAATCAGTGCAGGTCGGATTGACAAACAATGAAAACAGATGAGTTAACTCATGTTATTCAGTCCACAAAGCACTATTTCATTCGTAAGTCATGTAGTGTGTTAAATGAGGCATGAATTATTCTCCATTAGATATTTAGTACCCTAAACATGGCATTAATAAATAATTAATGCGATATATAGTATTCAAAAACAGGCATTAATTAATTCAAGAGTCATTTAGTTTACTAAATGAGATATTTTCCCCTCATTAACATTGTCCAGGTGTATGGATCAAGTTCTGGTATCAAGAGTGTCCTTAATGATGATATCTTCACCCAGTTATAAGAGAAGTTTGGCATTTGGGATTTGTTATGTAATATATTGATCAATAATAATTATACCTACAATGTACTTCCATGGTCCTTTTTAAAAAATATTATATAATAATTTTCCAACTTGTTTATCAGTGCAACCCTATGCCAGCAACGCCATTATCCCCTTACAACAACAACCCATTAAATATCCTTATCCCTATGCTCCACTACCTTAACTTGTTTTACTGGCCACACAAAAAAATGCTACACATTCACATTTTATTAAGTAATTTCACCAGATAAAAAAACAACTCATGTGAACTTACGATTAAGTCCAATGTCGTGGAATGTTAGAATAGGCTGCTTGCTCCGATCACCCTGTATGGCCACGTGGAAGTTGCCATAGGGCGTCTCAATATTTTCCTCCTGTTGGATTATTTTAAAAAACGTGTGCTGTGGTCAATAGGGATTAAACATGTAACAAAACCACTTCCTATTTCCTAAAAGTGCCCAAAAAGTCATCAGTTATTTCAGGGAGTTTTTTCAAGTGAAAAGAAAACTTTCTTAACAGTTTCCCGATTTAACGCTGATTTTTTTAACGTCCTTTTCAACAATTATTTTTGAATAACTTTGTTTTATATTTCCAATATTTCCTTACCTGAATCAGGATGGCGTTGGCATGGTTGGCAAAAGACCTTGGTTTTGGATCCATAGATTCAATGCTGGTGAGCTCAATCTCTGTACGTTTTTCCATTATAAGCAGTGACTAAAAAAAAAAAGCAAAAAGCAAACAACTATTAAAGATTTGAACTTAATTAATTCTGCTAGCCCAGATTTAGGGAAACTTTTCTGTCATAGGACCACAGTTAATTCTGCTAGCCCAGATTTAGGGAAACTTTTCTGTCATAGGACCACAGTTAATTCTGCTAGCCCAGAATTAGGGAAACTTTTCGCTCATAGGACCACAGTTAATTCTGCTAGCCCAGAATTAGGGAAACTTTTCTCTCATAGGACCACAGTTAATTCTGCTAGCCCAGAATTAGGGAAACTTTTCTGTCATAGGACCACAGTTAATTCTGCTAGCCCAGAATTAGGGAAACTTTTCGCTCATAGGACCACAGTTAATTCTGCTAGCCCAGATTTAGGGAAACTTTTCTCTCATAGGACCACAGTTAATTCTGCTAGCCCACATTTAGGAAAACTTTTCTGTCATAGGACCAGATAATTCTGCTAGCCCAGATTTAGGGAAACTTTTCTCTCATAGGACCACAGTTAATTCTGCTAGCCCAGATTTAGGGAAACTTTTCTCTCAAAGGAGCAGTTAATTCTGCTAGCCCAGATTTAGGGAAACTTTTCTCTCAAAGGAGCAGTTAATTCTACTAACCCAGATTTAGGGAAACTTTTCTCTCAAAGGAGCAGTTAATTCTGCTAGCCCAGATTTAAGGAAACTTTTCTCTCAAAGG
This sequence comes from Omphiscola glabra, assembly GCA_964017045.1. Taxonomy (NCBI): domain Eukaryota; kingdom Metazoa; phylum Mollusca; class Gastropoda; family Lymnaeidae; genus Omphiscola; species Omphiscola glabra. The sequence goes on from OZ024800.1 coordinate 5,206,316, forward strand.
AGCAGTTAATTCTGCTAGCCCAGATTTAGGGAAACTTTTCTCTCAAAGGAGCAGTTAATTCTGCTAGCCCAGATTTAGGGAAACTTTTTTTCTTATAGGACCACAGTTTATTCTGCTAGCTCAGATCTAAAGCTTTTCTCTCAAAGGATCAGTTTATTCTGGTAGACGAGAGGTAAGGAAACTTTCTTTCTCATAGGACCACAGCTTATTCTGCTAGTTCAGATCTAGGGAAACTTTTCTCCCAGAGGGCCACAGGGATAACAGTAAGGTCTCTTGTTGGAATATGTGACCAAAAAAATGAATTACAGTTCACACTGTCAAAATATTGGCATACAAACAAACTGGAAGTACACTAGAGCAGTGCTACTCAAAGTGGTGGTCCGCGGACCGGTGCTGGTCCGTGGGCCATCATCCGCCGGTCCGCAGAAGTTTTCAAGAAAACTCATTTCGCTACCACGTCAGTACAAGAAAAATAGTGCACCGGTCCCTGGTGCAATGGAAAAATTCCTGTCGGTCCGCCATACTAAAAAGTTTGAGAAGCACTGCACTAGAGTTATAATCTTCCAATTTACAATTTGTTGTGATCAAACAGTGTGCACACAATAACTTTAAATTTACTCCACCTTTGCAGACATTTAAAATGTCAAATGTTTATTTGAAGCAAGCCAATGCTCCAGAGTTTTTGGTAATTTGGTTATTTATAAAAAGCATTTATTATAATTAAAACCTCACATGAATCCCTCTTATCCACTCTTGGTTTGACTCGTTTTCTTTTATAGACATTCTTTACGGTTATTAAACAGGAACAACCAGATGGCGGACACGATAAAACCATTAATCATAACAACATATCAGGCAAGATTAATGCACCAGAATAACTGTATTTATAGCAAAGAAAGCAACAAAAACTTCTGAGAAGAATGTTGTAGAACTGATATTGTATGCATTAACATTTACACTAACAATCCAACCATTCACACCCATTATCATTAGATAATCCTTTACACATTAAACCTGATATTTCTTTGATCTCTAAACCTATTGTAATTCTTAAGGCTATTTCTTTGATCGAAAAACATATTGTAATTCTTAATTCTATTTCTTTGATATCTAAACATATTATAATTCTTAAGTCTAAAAACACTTGTTTATTCTTGAAAAGACGGCTTCAGTTTTGCTAAACCAATGGGAAATAAATGTTTCTAATTTGTTAGGAACAATTTGAATTATTTTAGAACAATCCCTTGAGCAGCAAAGGATTCAATGGTAGATCTTGAGACGCATACATTAGAAAGTTTCCTGTATATTGTCTTCTGTTTATCACAGACAGCAAAAGTTTCTGCATTTATGTAAGATCTTACAAATATGTGAAGAGCAATGCTTATAGAAATATGCACTAATTTGTGATGAGCATGTCTAATTTTTCTTTTTAGCCACATCTAGTGTAGATGCGGTGAAAAAATATGCCAAAATAGTGTGATGTCATAGATCTATATGGAGAGCACCTTAAGCTGAGTTCTAATAAATCCTAACTAGCATTCAAGGAACTTGAAGATGCCTCAGTTAAAGCTGGACTTGAGGTAAATAAGACAAAGACAAAATATATGGTAGTGCCACAAAACATGCACACTGGTGACATCAAGTTAAGCAACCACACATTTAAGATAGCAGCTACTTTCAAATATCTAGGAGCTACTACGAATGAGCACATTGAAATTATGACAGAGGTGAACGAAAGGATTTCAGCAGGCAACTGCTCTTATTTCAGCCTTCAATGCCACCAGGAAGGAAAAATCTCTCTATGAGAAAAAAAACACTATCATGAGATAGTTGTAATTTAAGCAAGTAAGACTTTGTCCCTTACCAGAAAAGCAGAGAACCTGCTCAATATAAGGGAGAGAAAAATCCTCTGGAAAATATATCATTTAGTGATAGACAATAAAGGATGGAGACTCTATACAAACCAAGATATATATCAAATGTTTGAAGAACGACCAATAGTTACAACAATTAAAAAAGGCAGACTGTGTTGGACAGGACACCTTGAGAAAATGGTAGATTGTTGAATAGCAAAAGTGATCTACAGGCATTAACCTAGGTTGACCAAGAATGAGATGGACTGATTATTATTAGCGAAGGACTTAGATCAGCTGGGGGTCCAAGCATAGAGGCGAAAAGACACTGATTGCTTTGAATGAAACTGTGTGATGAAGCAGACCAGGGACCAACGTAGGCTGTAGTGCCACTGATGATAATCAAATAAATAGGCTTTGCAAACAAAAATATTTAGTTGTTCTTATTTTTAAGGTTTTAAGGCCTGCCCCCTTCGTTTATTCTAGCAGGTAACCCATTCCAGTGTAAACTCAGGACCAAGTAGTTGTAAGTGGAATAGTAGGCTAAATAATACTAAATATTTATAGGAACATAAATAGCCTATATTAAATAGACCTATTTAACTATTTAAAAGGGCAGGGATTCCCCTTTTGCAGCGATGTAGGTCCACTCCGTTTTAAACATTCCCCCCTCCCCAACCCTATAAATTATATTGTAATAAAATTTAAAATATGAAAATAATTGAATGATTTAGTTGTAGTTTTATTTTTTTAATTCACTTATTATAAACAAGGTAAAAAATTACAAATACAAGTGATGCCCAAACAAAATTGACCAGGAAAACATTTACTGCTGCCAATCAAAATGCATAAAATCATTTTTTAACAAAAAGCAGCAACAGCTAGCAATGGGAGCAAATGCAATGTTCTGGTTTTCTGCACCTCAGGGCTGGGGAGGTACTTTTACCCCTGGTTAAGAACCACTATTCTAGTGAAATGTTTCTGACGCTGGTGCAGTAATTTGATATCTTGAATGGTGAATTTCTTAAGGGTTTGTTAAGGACTGTAGTGGACAAAGGGAATTTTTTTTAGTGGGGGGGGGGGGGGGATGCAGAGATTTGTGACATATATTTGGAGGGGTCTAACTTTTTGTGACGATGGGGGGAGGGGGGGGGGTAAAAATCGTCAAAATTTGCGAGACATCATATATGGATGGCCCTAAACAGGTCTGGGGACCAGTGAAAAGCCTTGTTAAAAAACGTTTGAGGACCCCTGAACTATAGTCCCTTATAGTATAGTCACTATTCTCTAATCACTAGTGTGTCTAAAGTATAGTCTTTAGTGTATAGACTACAGTCAGTTTTTAGTTACTATTATAAGGATAATAAGTTTAAATAAGGCTAGCAGCTAATGTTTCATAATCATAAATAACAAAACTATTTCAAACACTATTTGGCTTTGCCTATGCCTAACTATTCATTTACAAAATTCAATTTAAAAATTACATAAACTTTACAGAAGAAATAGATGGATTACATTTTTACGTAAGAAGTTATTCATCATACGATAAGTAGGCATAATGAATCTAAATGAATTGTCCTTCGTGGGTAAACTTGGATTTGGATGTCAGGGTTCGGTAAATTATTTATTTACATTAACATGAAAATGTCATTGCATTAACATTGAACTGGTTCTCATCTGAAGCCTTAGGGTGAGGCAAATACATATTAAGAATACTTACATGGTATGGCAAGATTCCGAAGATTTTGTATTAATATTTAATTTATTAAATTAATTAACGTATCATTAAAAATGGTTAAACTTTGGTGATTTCCGTGTATAGGTTCAATGCGTAGATTTGTTGACCTTTTTGACCACTGCTAGTTTTTAAACTTATCTACGATTGGATGAGAGAAACGTTTTGCTCCAATCAAAACTTGTTTAACATTAGACTTCGAAATTGCTGTCTTTAAAAAAGTGTTATGCAAAATATAGAGTTCAAAAATATGCTGACCGGCGGTTTTCTGTATTCAAAATTAACAATAAAGAGACGGATGAAATCATATAAACTTAAATTTATTTTAAATATTTTTTTTCAAAAAGGATTTGTCCCAACAATTACTAATAAGTATGATTTGAGTCATCTTACAGGGAGGCAAGTCATACTGCTTAATATTATTACATTAACAATGTTGCCTCCCTTAGCATACATTTTCTACTTTAGCCTGAAGGTAATTAATTTTTAAATTAGTTAATAAACGCAAAGCAAATGCATTTTCAAAAAAGAGAAACTGTGTAGGAACATCAACAAAAAAAAAATTAAAAAAATGGAGTTAATGTGGGCCCTCCTTCCTGCTCGAACACCTGTCATGTTCAAGTGGCGATTCTGCGACAATTAACCGGTAAAATATTTTCACTAACTTGCCGAGCGACACTTAAAGAATGTTATTTAAAAAAATAATAAAAAATGTTCAAAGGATGCCTATAAAATGGCAATAAACCTATGATAGTAATATACAAAATAGACCAAGGAGTGAATTGTTTCATACTGAGTTATCTGCCGTAATTAGTTTTTTTCACCAGCATTATTCGCTGTTAGCGCATATCCCGTCTTTGGCATTCCAATTCCAAAGTATTTTTCGATTATTTATTTTTTATTTTTTTTTTAATATATGACAGGTTATGAACTTTCCCTTTAGTTTCTAGATATTTTTTAAAATTATTTTAAGCTAAAAAATATTCAGTCGTGATCGGTTAGTTTGATGGTATAGGCGTCTAGTACATGAGATCCATCGGGTAAGTACCTACTATCGCCGTCTAGTATATGAGCTCCCACAGGTAAGTACTATTGCCGTCTAGTACATGAGCTCCAACGGGTAAGTACCTACTATCGCCGTCTAGTATATGAGCTCCCACAGGTAAGTACTATTTCCGTCTAGTATATGAGCTCCCACAGGTAAGTACTATTTCCGTCTAGTACATGAGTTCCAACGGATAAGTACTATTTCCGTCTAGTATATGAGCTCCCACAGATAAGTACTATTTCCGTCTAGTACATGAGTTCCCACGGATAAGTACTATTTCCGTCTAGTATATGAGCTCCCACAGATAAGTACTATTTCCGTCTAGTACATGAGTTCCCACGGATAAGTACTATTTCCGTCTAGTACATGAGTTCCCACAGATAAGTACTATTTCCGTCTAGTATATGAGTTCCCACAGATAAGTACTATTTCCGTCTAGTACATGAGTTCCCACGGATAAGTACTATTTCCGTCTAGTACATGAGTTTCCACGGATAAGTACTATTTCCGTCTAGTATATGAGCTCCCACAGATAAGTACTATTTCCGTCTAGTACATGAGTTCCCACGGATAAGTACTATTTCCGTCTAGTACATGAGTTCCCACGGATAAGTACTATTTCCGTCTAGTACATGAGTTCCCACGGATAAGTACTATTGCCGTCTAGTACATGAGTTCCCACGGATAAGTACTATTTCCGTCTAGTACATGAGTTCCCACGGATAAGTACTATTTCCGTCTAGTACATTAGTTCCCACGGATAAGTACTATTTCCGTCTAGTACATGAGTTCCCACGGATAAGTACTATTTCCGTCTAGTACATGAGTTCCCACGGATAAGTACTATTTCCGTCTAGTACATGAGTTCCCACGGATAAGTACTATTTCCGTCTAGTACATGAGTTCCAACGGATAAGTACTATTTCCGTCTAGTACATGAGTTCCAACGGATAAGTACTATTGCCGTCTAGTACATGAGTTCCAACGGATAAGTACTATTTCCGTCTAGTATATTAATTCCAACTAGTAAGATCTATTGGCGTCTTGTAAATAAGTTCTAACGGGTAAGATCTATTGACTTGTCTAGAGCCGCCCTTATTCCATAGAGCAGGAAGTAAAGTCTTGGAAGATTGACAGACACGTTGCTGTGTGGGTCGTCGTGGAGGGCCTGCACAGTTGGACAAACTGCAAGCACAAACCTCCTACTGACCACACATCATAAAGCAGACTCTATCTATTTGAAGGGGAAATAATGGTCCACAAATGATTGGCTAAGCGACTGGTCTCCACGTCATGTTTCGATGTACCACTCAGTGTCAAAGAATGTTTAAGAAGCCTTTTCTCATCTTCTCTTTAAACTTTTTTTTTTTACTCTGACTCTTCGTCTGTCTACATCATCAATTCCGCCTCTACAACATCGTGTCTACAACCTCAAATCCAATTAAACAACATCTACACCGAAGTACCCTTACTGTCTAAGGTGTTTCCCCCCCTCTAACCAATGAATAGATTATCTTTGAAACCATCTCGTGCGTGTATACCACAATCACGAGGATTCCCTAACGTTTCCCCTTTTCATCTCAGAACTCCAAGTGTTAACGTGCCCCAGTAGCTCCCCACCAGCCCCGACACCCCCACCCTCTCCTCCTCACTGGCCATCAAAAAATTATGCTAGAGCCTTAAGTTTCCCCTGTGAAAAGGACAAGTAGAAAGCGCGCAACCACACTTTCCCTAATCCCCCTACAACCACCCCTCCACCACCACCAAAACAAAACAAGATTATTTACGACTAGCTTTCGTCTTTGAATAGGTTTTCAAGTAATAAAAGCTGTATGAAAGCATCTTTTTATAGCTAAACCGTAATGCCTCGATGGTTCTTTTATCGGTGTAAAGAAAGAGTATATGTGTAGAGCATAACGGTCGGCAGATGACGGGAGAGTTCCGGGACTTGGATTGCCTTTCAGCCCGCTCTCCTATATCTGCCCGCATCAACAGTTTTTTTCAGCGTTCTTGTGCTGATGTTGTCTAGTTGCGTATAGTACAACGTGGGCTTGAGGTACAGCTGTCAAATTATGTCAGTGCCGCATTTCCCACGGTACAGCGGTCAAATTATGCCAGTGTAGTGTTTTCCATGGTACAGCCGCCACATATGTCATTGAAATATTTCAATGGTACAGCTGTAAAATTATGTCCATGTAGCATTTCCCCACGGTACAGCTGTCAATTTATGTCAAAATAGTATATCCCGTGTTACAGCTGACAACATATTTCAATACTGTATTTTAGTTGACGCTTCGGTTTCCCTAGACACACGCAAATATATTTGAAACGAAAAGAGTATGTGTTTAATAGAGAAAAGTTTTCTTTTAAATTTTTAAAGTATTTTTTTTTTTACATCAGTTAAGTATGTTTTTGACTGTAGAAGTATTTTTTAGAATGTGAAAGTATATTTGAGACCTCAAAATTATATAACTAAAGATTTTAAAAGTATATTTTAAAGTAAGAACGTGTATTATATACGGTTATTACTTCAGATTGTTAAAGTATAAATCAGATTGTAAAGGTATATAATGTAATATTATAAAAGTATATTTCAGTTTGCAAAAGTTTATAATAAAAGATTTTAAACGTATATTTCAGATTCAATGGATGTTTTTGAAATAATAAGTGAGCATAATATTGTTAAGGTGTTTCTATGAAGTAAGCTTGAAAAACAATTTGAGACGCTTTCACTGAGTAGTGTTGAACGAATTCAGCTTCTACTTAACATTTCCCGTTCAAGAAATGCTTCCTACATGTTTTATAGACAAAATGCTAGCTTGATGTCTGATGTCTGAGGTCAACTCAAACGCTTGTAAACCAAAACCCAACACCAAAATTTGATGGCCAATATATATATACATATGCACGTATATATATATGCAAACATTCTCCCATGCAGACGATTGTTGAGATCAAAATTTTCCCGCCAAATTTTTATTGGGGTTTTATTTACTGCTCGCTGGCGTGACTCGTTTCAGCCTCGGTTTATTTCAATCTGTACACAAATATAACTCAGCAAAAGAGCACCTTATGTCCACATCAGAGGGTCTCAAATAAGTGATCAGAAACAGAGACATAGGAAATTTGCGGAGTCTACAGCAAATATTGGTGTCTTAAGAGTAGTCAAAACTGATCACGTGACTGATTTATGGGCATACTCAAATTTGGATCATGACGTCATTATAACCCGTGCGTTAAACAATCTCAAACTACAACCACAAGTGCCATCAGACGTCAACAAATCCTATCAGACGTCCACAAGTCCTATCAGACGTCCACAAATGTCATCAGACGTCCACAAGTCCTATCAGACATCCACAAGTGCCATCAGACGTCCACAAGTCCTATCAGACGTCCACAAGTGCCATCATACGTCCACAAGTGCCATCAGACGTCCACAAGTGCCATCAGACGTCCACAAGTCCCATTAGACGTCCACACTCCTGTTCTTGACATCAGACGTCCACACTCCTGTAATTGACATCAGACCTCCACACTCCTGTTCTTGACATCAGACCTCCACACTCCTGTTCTTGACATCAGACCTCCACACTCCTGTTCTTGACATCAGACCTCCACACTCCTGTTCTTGACATCAGACCTCCACACTCCTGTTCTTGACATCAGACGTCCACACTCCTGTACTTGACATCAGACCTCCACACTCCTGTTCTTTACATCAGACCTCCACACTCCTGTTCTTGACATCAGACCTCCACACTCCTGTTCTTGACATCAGACCTCCACACTCCTGTTCTTGACATCAGACCTCCACACTCCTGTTCTTGACATCAGACCTCCACACTCCTGTTCTTGACATCAGACCTCCACACTCATGTTCTTGACATCAGACCTCCACACTCCTGTTCTTGACATCAGACCTCCACACTCATGTTCTTGACATCAGACCTCCACACTCCTGTTCTTGACATCAGACCTCCACACTCCTGTTCTTGACATCAGACCTCCACACTCCTGTTCTTGACATCAGACCTCCACACTCATGTTCTTGACATCAGACCTCCACACTCCTGTTCTTGACATCAGACCTCCACACTCATGTTCTTGACATCAGACCTCCACACTCCTGTTCTTGACATCAGACCTCCACACTCCTGTTCTTGACATCAGACCTCCACACTCCTGTTCTTGACATCAGACCTCCACACTCCTGTTTTTGACATCAGACCTCCACACTCCTGTTCTTGACATCAGACCTCCACACTCCTGTTCTTGACATCAGACCTCCACACTCCTGTTCTTGACATCAGACCTCCACACTCCTGTTCTTGACATCAGACCTCCACACTCCTGTTCTTGACATCAGACCTCCACACTCCTGTTCTTGACATCAGACCTCCACACTCCTGTTCTTGACATCAGACCTCCACACTCCTGTTCTTGACATCAGACCTCCACACTCCTGTTCTTGACATCAGACCTCCACACTCCTGTTCTTGACATCAGACCTCCACACTCCTGTTCTTGACATCATACCTCCACACTCCTGTTCTTGACATCAGACCTCCACACTCCTGTTCTTGACATCAGACCTCCACACTCTTGTTCTTGACATCAGACAAACCCAGTCCTGAAAAAAAAAAAGTTTACTTTTTTGCTATGAAGATGAATGAGATTGACCTCTCAACACACGGCTGCACTGTTTAGGAAGATGAATGAGATTGACCTCTCAACACACGGCTGCACTGCTTATGAAGATGAATGAGATTGACCTCTCAACACACGGCCGCACTGCTTATGAAGATGAATGGGATTGACCTCTCAACACACGGCTGCACTGCTTATGAAGATAAATGGGATTGACCTCTCAACACACGGCTGCACTGTTGTTAAACGCACTTGAAGCGGAAGCTATGCCTTCATCTTTTCTCACCTCTATATCGGAAATTGTAATTTACCTAATCGGTATATCATTTCAACCCCCCCCCCCCCACACCCCCAAATTGTGGGCGAAGTGACAATGAATGAGTTTTGTCCCGAATTTCATCACTTCAGGTTTCCCGCCAGAGGGAGATGTTTGCAGCTGTATTTCATACCTAACCAAACACATAATATAACAGTATACATTATACAGATTTAACATAACATTATATACACATATACAAGCAAACATGGCCCATATTGCGATGAAGGTTATAGAAAGTTGGTTAAAATAATTACAGTTTTTAAAATGACAAAGTGTTTTAGGGCCGTTCTAATAAACCAGCCTCGCTGACAGCCTCTCCTGCATTGAAGGGCGCAGAGTAAACACGTCACCTCGGGTGGCGCTCCTATCTTTCAGCGTTTCATAACTCCCCCAAACTTTCGGATGCTGTCCGGTGTAAAAATGGGAAGGGGGAGTGGGGGGGGGGGGGGGTTGTTGTTTGCACACGAGATTTATGTCTTCTGAGTAGAGCATCTCATTCAAAGGTGTGGAGCTTCAAGATGGCTGAGGTTCAAAGGGGGTTATTAAAGAAATTCAGCGGCAATAAACAACAAATGTTGGAGGAGGGAGAGGGTAAGGGAGGGATTTACTTTAGTAACAAGGGTTCTCATTATGTCATACATTTGTTTACATAGATGACGGTTACTGATAATCTAGTCATAGTTGGACCACTCAGGAAAAGATGGACCATTCAGGAAAAGATGGACCATTCAGGAAAAGATGGACCATTCAGGAAAAGATGGACCATTCAGGAAAAGATCGACCATTCAAGAATAGATGTGCCATTCAGGAGTAAACCAACTGATGACCAGCTTTGACTTTAGGAACATGTCAACAGATAGATGTCTGACAAGAAGACAATGGTAACCAACATTATTTTGTTCATGTATTTTCTACCAAAATGATCAGACGGCAAGCCCTTAGTGTTTCTTTCAGACAATTTCCTACGGAGGAGGGGCATTTCATCATTTCGGGGAGGGGGCAGTGCCAATGGCCAGAGGCGTATCTAAAGAGTGGCAGATGGGACAGACATCCCCGGGTGCCAGACTAGCAGTAGCAGTGTCACCAAAATAGGCTTTGATGGTATTTAATTGTTAAAAATAGTGGATTACAGAAGGGGGGGGGGGTAAATGAATCTTGTCCCCTGACGACAAACAACGCAAACTACGCACCTGCCAGTGGCGTAGAAAGGGGGCGGATGAGGTGGTCCAGCCAGGTGTCATTTTTTCTTTATATGGAGGGTCGACGTTTTCGGACAATTACAGAGTAAGAGTTTGTATCGGGACAATTACAGAGTAAGAGTTTGTATCGGGACAATTACAGAGTAAGAGATTGCATTGGAACAATTACAGAGTAAGAGTTTGTATCGGGACAGTTACAGAGTAAGAGTTTGCATCGTGAAAAGGAAAAGGCAAAAATCTCTGGCCGCCCATGGTGGCACTAACTATCTACGCCACTAAGCAGTGTATGTATCGGCACCAGAAGTGGCGATCCTTTTCATCGGGAAGTAGTGCAGAAGTTGACGGTGCCGATAAATCTTGAGCGGGGGAGGGGTCTGGGCAAAAGCCTGAATTTTTTTGATCATTTCAAAATCAAGATGTCTATTTTGGAGTATACTTGAATTCAATTAATCTTTGAGACTTTTTGATTGGGTAAAGAAATTTTTATGGGTCTTAAAAGGAGCTATGTCACCCAGTGCATAAATAAACTGAATTCACTCCGGTTGTGGCGCGCCCCAGGGTAATCATCTGGCACAAGCTTATATTTAACCCCATTCTGTTACATTGATCAGCGTAAGGGAAAGGAGGTGGGTGCAGAAATTGAGGGCACTGAAGACAGTCAGGCAAATTCAAAATGCAAGGGTGCATTTTGGCACGTATTTGAAATTGGTGTTTCTATCAGACAATTTTGAAGGGTCATTGCAGGTTTTCGCGTAGGAAGCCCCAAAATTAGCAATACTAATGATCAAAGATCTCTCTTACTCCGCTCCAACCCAACATGAACTGAATTCATTCCCGTTGTGGCGCCCATCGAGGTTATGACTTTCTGCCATAGCTAGTAATTGGCCCTTTTAAATAAATGAATAATTGAATTTTTAAAAATAAAAATAATAATATATATATATTTACATATATATATATATAGATACATATATATATAGAGATACATATATATATATATATTATATATATAATCATCACAAACAAAGCATTGCTAATATCATTTTACAAGTTGAATGTAAGTGGAAATAAAAGAACAACAACTTACTTATTATAATTTTTTTTCCTGAATATTTCCAAGCTTAACCAGTGTCAAATGGAAAGAAAAAAACAAGTGCATATATCTAAATATTTTTATGTGTTTTCAAAATGTGTCTTTTTTTATAAATCGTATATTAACGGCATCATTATGTAAAGAAGACATGATATATTTATTAATATGGGATTTAATCTGAGGGAAATCGTATAAAATAAATAATGTATTTCCAAATATTCAGTTCATTAAAATTTGCTTTTGTAATTTCAAACACTCTAACTTTTTTAAAGATAAATTACAAATTGCCTCTGAGATATAATTTAAAATATGTTTTTTACCAAAATCCCTAGAATTTAGTTTAAATTGACGATTCAGAAAAATTTAGATTTTTTAGATTTTGTTTCTAAAACTAGTACAAAAAAACCCCAACAAACCCCCCCCCCCCCCCCCCCCCCAAAACAACAACAACCTGGACTTAACATGAGAATCGAAATGCTATGTCACAAAAATCATTTTGTTTTCACTCGACTAAGCTAGATTCTCATCTATACAAAAAGTATGTGCAAGTAGGTGCAGCAATTTTTTTTTATCATTCTGGTGTTAAAAAGACGCAATAATTATGGAATTTAATGAATATAGTTTAAGTATTATGTTTTCAATAACTCTGTTATCCAGGAAACTTTGTTACAAAAGTAGGACATTTAAGGAGAGCAGAAACGCTCTCGATTTAATAATAGATGAAACGTGCAATATTTGTATGCGCCCGCGAAATTCTTAATTTAAAAAATAAGGAAATGGCGTTTTCTTTTCATCTAGCTCAGTGGTTCTCAACCTTCCTAATGCTGCGACCCTTTAATACAGTTCCTCATGTTGTGGCGACCCCCAACCAAAAAATTATTTTCTTTGCTACTTCATAACTGTAAGGGGTCACGACCCACAGGTTGAAAACCGCTGATCTAGCTCATGAAATCGAGTAGGTACATTTAAAATTATGCTAATAACTACATGTATGTTTTTGTTAAAAGCATGATGGCATCATACACTTTATAATTAACACATATCCCTACTTTAAAAGTCATGTTTTTATGTTGAAATATAATTTGACAATAGATTGTGCACGTTTGATACCTAGAGAGAACTGTATTAAAATTATATACCTTTATATTGATATAGAGGCGCAAAGAGGGTAAAGAGCCTCCCTTTCTTTCTTTTTAACTCTCAAACCCATTATTTTCATAAATAAAATAATATCAAAGCACGTTTTGGCGCCCCTAACTAATATGGTGCCCAGGGACACCTGTCCCCCTCGTTCCCCCCCCCCCCCCTTAGCTACGCCTCCGTGTTGATGTAACGTTACTTTATTACATTGTTATTAAAGTATTTAAACTTGTGAAGTTGGAAAAGAAAATCACTAAAAATACCGATGTTTGCGCAGAACGAAACGTAAGACTAAGGCGTATAACCTGGAGCTGCCAGGACGATATTTTTAATCGTAAGCCTCAAACAAGATAGAGAGAGGGACATATAATAGAGAGAAGAGATGTATAGCGATGGAGATATATTGAGATGGAGATATAGAGAGAGGGACATATAATAGAGAGAAGAGATGTATAGCGATGGAGATATATTGAGATGGAGATATAGAGAGAGGGAGATGTAGTGAGAGGGAGTGGGATAGCAATGGCTTGAAGAGAGAGATAGAGAGAGAGAGAGAGTCGGGAGAGAGAGGGAATGAAACTGAGTGGATAGGAGAGTGTTGGAATGTTATTTGACCTTCAAAATGAAACTTTTACTTCCTCTTTCAGACATTTCCTTTTATGGCACTTATTTGTTACCCCCCCCCCCCCCCCCCCCCATCTAGCGCTATCAGCTCTTTGTCTTATCACCAATAAGGTGTTTTTGTGAACCACAAGTCAAAATATCACCCCCCCACCCACACACACACACACATTCACACAGACCCACACACGCGCTGACCCTGAGCCTGACGTGACGCGCAGGTGGCGGCACCTGTTGATGCTTGCGTCTGCTTCACAATGGCGCTCATCGATCAGGCCATCGATCCGCCATCGACTTACTTATCAACGTATTGATTTGTGGGCCGGTAGGCTCCCTTAGTGATAGTCTTTTTACGACCTGCGGCTGTCCGAACAGGTAGCGTCAGGTAGAATACAGCTGGCACTGTGCGTCTCTCGGGCTATTCAATGGGGTCGTGAATACATCGAAATGCGAACCTGGTATTATCGGTGGAGATGGGGGTGGGGGTGGGGGGGGGGAGAGATTTTGGTGGTCGAAGAATGAACGTGTTGCACGGAGATAATCCTTTGGTTCTAAGGTTGTTTTCGGTTATATTTTATGATGTGAATTTAATGGCTCATATGGGTTGAAAGGTGATATAGGTTGACATTGGTGGCTAGGTGATGTAGGTTGAAATGGGTGGTTATGTGCTATAGGTTAAAACTGGTGGCGACGTGATGAAGGTTGATATTGGTGGCTAGGTGATGTAGGTTGACATTGGTGGCTAGGTGATATAGTATGAAATTGGTGGCTAGGTGATATATGATGAAATTGGTGGCTAGGTGATATAGGATGAAATTGGTGGCTAGGTGATATAGGTTGAAATTGGTGGCTAGGTGATATAGGTTGAAATTGGTGGCTAGGTGATGTCGATTGAAATTGGTGGCTAGGTGATATAGGTTGAAATTGGTGGATAGGTGATATATGATGAAATTGGTGGCTAGGTGATATAGGTTGAAATTGGTGGCTAGGTGATATAGGTTGAAATTGGTGGCTAGGGGATGTAGGTTGAAAAATGATATGAGTTTAAAGTTAAAATTGGAAGGTATGTGATGTGGGATGAAAGGTGATGTTGGTGGCTATGTGATGTGGGATGAAAGATGATGTTGGTGGTTATGTGATGTGGGATGAAAGATGATGTTGGTGGTTATGTGATGTGGGATGAAAGATGATGTTGGTGGTTATGTGATGTGGGATGAAAGATGATGTTGGTGGTTATGTGATGTGGGATGAAAGATGATGTTGGTGGTTATGTGATGTGGGATGAAAGATGATGTTGGTGGTTATGTGATGTGGGATGAAAGATGATGTTGGTGGATAGGTTAAGTGGTTGGGAAGACTGACAAAAGAAAAATAAACACAGAGAACTCGAAGAATGGAATGAAGAAAGAAGAAATAATGATCGGAAGAAAAAGGAAATAAATAAGTAAAGAAAGGGAAAGAAAGAAAGAGGGAGAAAGTTGGGGAAGGAGAGAGAGAGAGAGAGAAAGTTAAGGAAAAGATCATAAATAGAGCGATCATATAAATACTTTATGCACGGGGCTGGGGGCTCAACTAGAGCGATGTGGACCAATCTAGAGCGATGTGGATCATTTAGAAGTAGAGGAAAGGCGCCATCTTTTTTGCTGCAAATATTATGTTTTAATTTCCCAACAATGTGCACTTCTTCTAATCTTGAACAAACACGGGTCTGACATTATCTTCTGTAATGGGCACATTCCATGTCCCTTGACGTCAGCATCCATTCAACACATGCAGGAACTGATCAAAGGAAATAGTCACGTGATTCCCTCCCCACCCCCTTACACAATCCTTTAAACCTCACCCCCCCCCCCCCCCACTTCCCCAATGCTATTGCAATCACACAACCAACAACAAAAAAAAAATGTATTGACACTGAGAATATATTAGCAGATGAATTTTTTGAGGTTGAAAATAATCGATGGCCGATCAAAGCTTATCAATAACGATACGAGAAGGAAAGAGAGAGAGAGAGAAGGAGAGAGAGAGAAGGAGGGAGGGGGAAAGGTTCGGGGATGGAGGGAGGTGATCTAAAAGCTTATTTGCCCAATAAAAAATCGATATTCAATCGTCTCTGACATCAGCACCACTTGGAGAAATCTGGCACCTGATCAAAAATTGATCTGCCAGCCACCACGGCTATTATCTTGGTGAAGAAAAGATTCAGGGTTCAAAGGTCACACTATCATACGGATATCTTGACATCGGCTGGGATATTTTTTTTTTCTTTTTTGGATTATTTCCCTTTCTTCCAGGGATCCTCAACATTTATTAGTAAAATAGAACTTAATTATAATTTTAACAAAAATTATGATGAGATGAACAAGAAATCAATTTTACCAGATAAACTGGTGGGCTGAGCCTTGTACGGAGAATGCATTATTTGTGATCTAAAGTTTGTTATGGGCCACTGTATCAAATTGTAGTCTAAAGTTTGTACCTGATCACTGGATCAATTGGTGGGCTAAAGCTTGTATGGACCACTGGATACATTGGTGGACTCAAGCTTGTATGGACCACTGGATCAATTGGTGGACTCAAGCTTGTATGGACCAATGGATCAATTGGTGGACTCAAGCTTGTATGGACCACTGGATCAATTGGTGGACTCAAGCTTGTATGGACCACTGGATCAATTGGTGGGCTCAAGCTTGTATGGACCACTGGATCCATTGGTGGACTCAAGCTTGTATGGACCACTGGATCAATTGGTGGGCTCAAGCTTGTATGGACCACTGGATCAATTGGTGGGCTCAAGCTTGTATGGACCACTGGATCCATTGGTGGACTCAAGCTTGTATGGACCACTGGATACATTGGTGGGCTCACCCTTTCTCGCGCCATTGGATCATTCGTGGGGGCGCTGGCACAAGACAACTGATCACGTTAATTAGAACAAATAGTTTACATTCTTCTTCTATTTTTTTACTTTCTACGTAAAAGAATCTCTTTAAAATAGAAATGATAGTCTTAGACTATAATATGAAACAAATCTAAACAACTCAAAATATAAGGCGGCCCGTAATACTTTATGAAAAACTTGTGCGGACCGAAAGAAAATAAGACAAGGGGGGAAAGCGTATCCGGAAATTTGTTTGAAAGAAATTTCGTCGACAGATAATTGACCGACGGACATTTGATCGAACGGAAATCTGATCGAATCTTTTTTTTCAGTTCACACGTTAAAATTTAGCGTCAAACTACTTTTTGAACGCAATATTTTATTTTACTATATAGTCTGTCTGTCTCTCTCTCTCTCACTCTCCTTTTCTCTCTCTCTATTTCCATTTCTCTTTATCTTTCTCACTCTCTCCTTTCTTTCTTTGTGTCTTTTGAAAATTTGCTTTTTTTCTCTCTGTCTGTCTGTCTGTCTCTCTCTCTCTCTCTCTCTTTTCTTGCTCTCTCTCTGTCTCTCTCTCTCTCTCTGTCTCTAACGGTCGTCAAATGCAAATTTTATTTGAATATAAAGTTTATTGTCCTTTTCTTTGTTTCACTCCGTTGTTATCTCTGTTTATCACTTTCTGCTGTCCCATTATTTGTTGCTATACGCCATCCAGACGAAGATAACAGCGTCGACTACAACTCATGGCCCAAGGAATGTCATCGATCTATTGAGATGACGATCACTGGCTACACATCAATCAATACAGTTTTTTCTAAGAGAAGACAAAAAAAATGCGGACTTGCACAGCAGCGTTACGTCACTGAGTGGTGAATAGGGGTGAGAGGTGTCTCAATGTAACGGGTGCCCAGAGGTGTCTCAATGTAACGGGTGCCCAGAGGTGTCTCAATGTAACGAGTGCCCAGAGGTGTCTCAATGTAACGGGTGTCCAGAGGTGTCTCAATGTAACGGGTGCCCAGAGGTGTCTCAATGTAACGGGTGCCCAGAGGTGTCTCAATGTAACGGATGCCCAGAGGTGTTTCAATGTAACGGGTGCCCAGAGGTGTCTCAATGTAACGGGTGCCCAGAGGTGTCTCAATGTAACGGGTGCCCAGAGGTGTCTCAATGTAACGGGTGCCCAGAGGTGTCTCAATGTAACGGGTGCCCAGAGGTGTCTCAATGTAACGGGTGCCCAGAGGTGTCTCAATGTAATGGGTGCCCAGAGGTGTCTCAATGTAACGGTGCCCAGAGGTGTCTCAATGTAACGGGTGCCCAGAGGTGTCTCAATGTAACGGGTGCCCAGAGGTGTCTCAATGTAACGGGTGCCCAGAGGTGTCTCAATGTAACGGTTGCCCAGAGGTGTCTCAATGTAACGGGTGCCCAGAGATGTCTCAATGTAACGGGTGCCCAGAGGTGTCTCAATGTAACGGGTGCCCAGATGTGTCTCAATGTGACGGGTGCCCAGAGGTGTCTCAATGTAACGGGTGCCCAGAGGTGTCTCAATGTAACGGGGGCCCAGAGGTGTCTCAATGTAAGGCGGGGGGCCAGAGGTGTCTCAATGTAACGGGTGCCCAGAGGTGTCTCAATGTAACGGGGGCCCAGAGGTGTTTCAATGTCAAGGGTGTCCAGGGGTGTATCAATGTAAGGGGTCTCTTATTGCCAGGGGCATCTCAATGCTCTACAGTGGCAGTGCTAATTGGTGATGTCAAAAAAGTGGGAGGTAAGGTTGCTCCTGGTGAACAAAAAAATAGGTCAACACACCGGCTATAACTCATTCCCTCTTTAAAAAAAAAAGACTTAACATTTTTTTCAATGTAATTCTTTTTGCATAAAAGAATTATTATCAAAATTTTAAAAAGAAATAAACATTTTTTTAATACAAAATAATTTTAGAAAAATTAATTAATTACTTCCACGGGTACATCATGAAAACGTAAAAAAAAAATAATCTGTAATGAAAGATTAACAATATCCTTATCTGACAATGATAAGTGCACTTGCGTCTTATTCAAACTGCTTAGTATTTCTGATATACATAATCCCAAAAGTCCTTCAGTGATTGTCGGGGAAAATACACGTGTCTTTTAAAAGTTTAAAGAGGGCCGCGAACCGTGTGGTCAAACACCAGTTCATAGGGCTGAATCCAAGTCATTCTTGAACTGCTTCTCTGGCGGCGAACAGTAGCTAGATTCCTTCATCCCAGTCTTTCTCCTGTTCTAGGCAGTCTGGCGGCGAACAGTAGCTAGATTCCTTCAACCCAGTCTTTCTCCTGTTCTAGGCAGTCTGGCGGCGAACAGTAGCTAGATTCCTTCATCCCAGTCTTTCTCCTGTTCTAGGCAGTCTGGCGGCGAACAGTAGCTAGATTCCTTCATCCCAGTCTTTCTCCTGTTCTAGGCAGTTTGGCGGCGAACAGTAGCTAGATTCCTTCATCCCAGTCTTTCTCCTGTTCTAGGCAGTACGTTCTTTTCTTTAACGTCTGATAGAGTTGCTCAAGTTCTCCCTGCGATTAAGGATGATAAGCACTCGACAAGCCGTGTTCTATTCCCAGTTGGTTCATCACTTGATTGAAAAGTACAGCATTAAATAAATTAAATGTTTTCCTTGGTCAGGCTGTATAGAATTTGGAAGATCTTGGGCAGAGTGTACCAACTTTGAAATCCCTTGTTCAGAATGTACAGACTTCGGAAGATCTTGATCATACTGTACATATGACTTCGGAAGACCTTGATCACACTGTGCAGACTTTGGAATACCAAAAAATGTATAAAACTTCGTCAAGGCTTTGATGATCATTGGAGTCTTGAATTTGTGAAAAGGAATAGCTTCCGTAAATCTTGTAGACGCGCAAATGATTGTCAGCAAATATTGGTTACCTGATTTCAACATTGGCAGAAGTCCAACGCAGTCTATTATCACGCAAATGAAAGGGATGGGCTGAAAAGGAGCTGTGGGCATCTTCTAATTATGTTTGCCTGCTACTTGACAATTATGGCACGATTTGTAGTAATCAATCACATCTTTCTTTATTTTGTTGCCAAAAGAAGTGCAAAATTATTTTACGATAAGTCTTATTTACCCCCAAAATTACCTAAAAGTAGTGAATCATGAAAGAGGTGACTCATGAGCTAAGTTCATCATTACATCGTTCCAGAAAGGGGTAGGAAATACTATTTGATGAACTACCCTCCATTCTTCGTCAGCTGCTGCGCCTGGGGGTCACCAGTTTCTCTTAAGGATATCATCTTGTAGGTAATAGAATACAGGAACACGTTCAACTTCTTCTCGGGTCAAAGCGTTCTCTAGAAGTTGTGCAGTTTCTGGATCTCTCTTTTGCTCTTCGATAAGTTGCATCCTAGTTGGTTTCTTGTGAGTATTTGACTCCTAGTTGAGACTGGTGAAAAAGTTGTTCCAGATCTATTTCAGGATACACTATTTTAACTTTTGGAGAAGTCTTTTTTCGGAGATCTTTTAACTCATGGCCCTGGTAAAAACACATGCTGGATATAATTCTGGATAGTCCTCTTGAAATTTAGTCAAACAAGATTTGCCGCTCCTGATTATATGCCCCACGCTTCTTCCTGTTATAAAGGCTGCTCCTGATTATATGCCCCACGCTTCTTCCTGTTATAAAGGCCGCTCCTGATTATATGCCCAACGCTTCCTCTCGTTGTTTGAATAGTTTCCCGGCATTTTATCATATATCTCCTGCAACATCTCAAGTTGTTTAAGGACTTAACTTATGGGGAAATGTGCGGACTACTCTCGGAACAAAACAGAATTTAACCACCTTCTCAAGGCGATGATGGCCTCTATTCATATATGTTGAAAACACATTTTTTAAATTGTTTGCCATACATAAACAGTTTTTAAAATGGACATATAAGATAAGAAGATCTTTGCTACAAAACCAATATATTCTTTTTAAAAAAATTAATATATATATACTTTTTTTATATTAGGACAAAGTTGGAAATATTTTGGAAAAGTAATTATCATAATTGTTTTTTGTGTTAGCCACCTTTTTTTATTTTTTAAATTTTTATTTTTATAGATTAAAAAAATGCATTAATTGATAAAGTAGTTAAATAGTTTTAGATTTTATAAAATGTAAAAACAACATTAAAGTTTTGTATTTTTTCAAACTGTGTAGACTCTGTTTAGAGCAAATCTAAAGCGCCGGCGTGTATATTAGAGAAACTGCTCCAAAGACTGAAGACTTCATGAGAGTCCGACATTTCTCCAAACACTTGCCTGAAATAATTTAAGCTCTAACGGAAGTTTGCATCTGAATCTTTTGAGTTTGGGTGGCCGAGTGGTCTAAACTGAGCAAATCTCAAGCTTATGGTCTGGTTTTTCAGTCAAGTAAAAAAAAAGAAAAAAAGAAAAAAAAGAAAAAAAAAACACTCGCTAACCTTGGACGGCACCCCGGGTGGATGGGACTCGCTAACCTTGGACGGCAACTCATCCAAGAGAAGGCAACTCTGAATTCAAACCCGAAGATGGGGAAAATGGAGTTCACGTGCGCTTAACAGGCAGCAGTGAGACCCCTCGAACATCGGACCGCCGTGAGCATGCTATCATAGCATGGAATGAGCGCTATATAAGTACTCCAATCAATCAATCAATCTGAGGCCAAAGCCAAGTACACAGGGAGCCTCAAAATCTACTAAATCCTTCTTATGTGTCATGGTGGCAAGGGTTTGGATCATGCCTGCACTACATACGGCCCGCCGGTCGCATGCGGCTCGCAAAGTGACGAAATATTTAAAGAGCTTTCCTTCCTGTCCTATTTTCTTTCGGCCCGCACAAGTTTTCCATAAAGTATTCCGGCCAGCCTTACATTTTGAGTTGTGCAGGTTTGTATGAAAGCATCACTCCTGATTCATCGCTGTAATGAGATTCGTCAAGCCCGGAAAGCTACTACTGAAGTGACCATCACTAATCATTTGCTGCCCTCTTGGATACGACTTCTGAGCTAAGTGCTATATTAGATATATTTTTTTATATACATTCTCATTTTATTCGTTTTTGTGTTTGTTCGCTGATGAAGGCTTCCTGCCGACACGTTCGTTGTTTTGTTGCGTTCCTTTTATCAGGTTTAACCTTACTGTGTTCTACTAATTTCCAACTACTGAAGCTGAAGTGACCAAACTGAAATCATTGATATGTAAACTGAAATCTGTTCGGAAGCAGATAGCCAAAATGTCTGAAAGAGGTAAAAGTTCAGCTGAATCAGCAAACTTCGGAAATGAATTCCTAAATAAAAGAAAAGAATGGAAAGCCAAAATTATTGCTATGCTCACCAGGTTGAGGTCACTTCATACTGACCAGTTTGAGGTCACTCCATACTGACCAGGTTGAGAACATTCGGAGTGACCAATATGATGACACTGTATCCATATTGAGGAGTCCATGTGACCAGGCTGGGGATACTTCATGTGACCAATTTGAGGACACTCTATATGACCAGGTTGAGGACACTCCATGTGATTCCAATACGTCCAACACATAACCAGGTGAAGGAATCAATTTCAAATATTTTTTTCATCATCAAATCTTAATTCTTTTATAGCTGGAATCACAGCTCGCTTCACAGCTGGACTCACAGCTCGATTCACAACTGGAATCACAGCTTGATTCGAAGCTGGACTTACTTCCCGATTCGCAGCTGCCATGGCCTCACAGCTACGAATCACAGCATGACTCACAGCTCACTCCACAGCTGGACTCACAGCTCGCTTCACAGCTGGACTCACAGCTCTCTCCACGCTGGACTGACAGCTCGATTCACAGCTGGACTCGCAGCTCTCTTCACAACAATTCAAGAGATTTAGCTGTCGTCATCTTCTATATCATGTTTGAAGATGAAATTAGCGGTTCTTACTCTGTCTTTTCCAGGAAGTATTCTTCCGATGTTCCTGAAACTGATCTGTTGGAAGAAATATTGCATTTGAAACTAACACACCCTGCCAACTTTGTAGTCAAGTCTCTTTCGCCAATGAATTTAATGAACGATATTTCAGAATTGAAGGTGTGCGAACTTTGTGGAGATGTGATAATTGTATTGTGCATTTTGCAAACAGTTCCCGTAACTGTTGCAACAGTAGAGTGGTCCTTAAGCAAGATCAAACAGTTATAGTAACTGTTGCAACAGTAGAGTGGTCCTTAAGCAAGATCAAACAGTTACAGTAACTGTTGCAACAGCAGAGTGGTCCTTTAGCAAGATCAAACAGTTCCAGTACCTGTTGCAACAGTAGAGTGGTCCTTTAGCAAGATCAAACAGTTCCAGTAACTGTTGCAACAGTAGAGTGGTCCTTTAGCAAGATCAAACAGTTCCAGTAACTGTTGCAACAATAGAGTGGTTCTTTAGCAAGATCAAACAGTTACAGTAACTGTTGCAACAGTATAGAGTGGTTCTTTAGCAAGATCAAACAGTTACAGTAGCTGTTACAACAGTATAGAGTGGTTCTTTAGCAAGATCAAACAGTTCCAGTACCTGTTGCAACAGTAGAGTGGTCCTTTAGCAAGATCAAACAGTTCCAGTAACTGTTGCAACAATAGAGTGGTTCTTTAGCAAGATCAAACAGTTCCAGTAACTGTTGCAACAGTATAGAGTGGTCCTTTAGCAAGATCAAACCTGAACAAAAATTGTATGACGTCACTTTGCGTTCCAGTGAGAACCATTGATCTGGATATTACTAATAATTGAGACTATTGTTGTATTCAGTTAAATAGCATCAGTGGCGTAGCGAGGGGGGCAAGGGGGTGCATCATGCCCCGGGCGCTACTCACAAAGGGGCGCCAAATGGTATATTTTTCATATAATATTGTATGGTTTTCGAATGGGGGGGCGCTAAAAAGATATTGTGCCACTGGGCGCGAGTTAAGCTCGCTACGCCACTGAATAGCATTGATCAATTCGAAAAATAAAGTAAAAATTATAACGTAAAAATAAAGTGATTTTGTAATGTTTCAATAATGTCAATTGTATATGTAGTATTTCAATAAAATGTCATTTGTTAATGTAGGGTTTCACAAACGTGTTATTTCTCTTTGTAGTGTTTCAATAAAGTGTTATTTGTGAATGTAGTGTTTCAGTTTAGATTCGTCTCAAATTCGCAAAACGTTAGAAACATTTATTTTTAAATTTGCTTGGCACACAAAAAATATCTACCAAGACCTAACCTGCATACCTCTGCCCTATCCCCATACCTCAGCCATGCCCTCCATACCTCTGCCCTATCCCCATACCTCAGCCATGCCCTCCATACCTCTGCCCTATCCCCATACCTCAGCCATGCCCTCCATACCTCTACCCTATCCCCATACCTCAGCCATGCCCTCCATACCTCTGCCCTATCCCCATACCTCAGCCATGCCCTCCATACCTCTGCCCTATCCCCATACCTCAGCCCTGCCCTCCATACCTCTGCCCTATCCCCATACCTCAGCCATGCCCTCCATACCTCTGCCCTATCCCCATACCTCAGCCATGCCCTCCATACCTCTGCCCTACCTCCAAGCCTCAGCCCTGCCCTCCATACCTCTGCCCTCCATACTCTTCCCTATACCCCCATACCTCAGCCCTGCCCTCCATACCTCGGCCCTGCCCTCCATACCTCGGCCATGCCCTCCCTACCTCGATTAGGTAAGGACTTAAAAAGCCAAAAATTCATCAAAGCCGGAAATGATTCTAATGATTGAGCTGGGTTTCACCGACCCCAGTCTACATTGATCAAGTCACACAGACACCGTTCACTTTGCAACACTTTACAAAAGAGACGTCAGAAGGAACCCTTGCTGTCGTCAAATGGCTTTCACTCAACTCTTCCATTCAGACACGGTTTTGAATTGAAGTAGATTTTATCGGCAATTTGTTGACTTTTATAGTTGCTCGCGGGTTCGTGACAATATGTCTAAATCCCAAATCACAAACTATAACCCCCCAAGTCGTTGTTACAATCTCGAATGTTTTTAACAGCTGTCTTTTGTGTAATGTCAAGGACATGCAATGATGAGATCCAAAGATGTCATCCAATGATGAAATCCAAAGATGGCATCCAATGATGAAATCCAAAGATGTCATCCAATGATGTGTAATGTCTGTAAACGCGCATCACCATGAGTTCGTTTATGCGATGGCCTTCATCCACCCATATATCCAAATCCAATATCATCCAATGTCTAACAATTCATTTCAAACCCATATTCGCAGATTCATTTTTCGTCCATCTGGTTCTATATCAGGGAACACGCCAGGTAAAACCTAAGACCCAACATCTTCAAGTGCATTTGGACACAAATCTGACCTTTGACTTTAAATCACTTGACCGACAATCCACAAGTCATTTGTAATAGTTGTGCATCAGAGGTAATCCACAGGTTATATGTAATAGATGTGTATCAGTGGTAATCCACAAGTCATCTAATAGATGTGTGTCAGTCAATCCACAAGTCATATAATGGATGTGTGTCAGTGGCAATCCACAAGTCATATAATAGATGTATGTCAGGGGCAATCCACAAGTCATATAATAGATGTGTGTCAGTCAATCCACAAGTCATATAATAGATGTGTGTCAGTCAATCCACAAGTCATATAATAGATGTGTGTCAGTCAATCCACAAGTCATATAATAGATGTGTGTCAGTCAATCCACAAGTCATATAATGGATGTGTGTCAGTCAATCCACAAGTCATATAATAGATGTGTGTCAGTCAATCCTCAAGTCATATAATGGATGTGTGTCAGTCAATCCACAAGTCATATAATGGATGTGTGTCAGTCAATCCACAAGTCATATAATGGATGTGTGTCAGTCAATCCACAAGTCATATAATGGATGTGTGTCAGTCAATCCACAAGTCATATAATGGATGTGTGTCAGTCAATCCACAAGTCATATAATGGATGTGTGTCAGTCAATCCACAAGTCATATGTGCATCAGCCAGCATTCAGCCTAATTGGCAGGTTGTCAAACGTTTTGTAACATATTCTGAAGCTACCGATGAAAAGAAGACGACACGGAAAAATTCCTGGCCATAAACTGATGCTGACCTCGGGTTCAAACATTCAAATGAGGTTCGATCTGCCTGACTGTTATTGATTATTGGCCATTACCACAGGGTAGCCGTGCATTGACGTATAAATCATTGCTATCATGAAACCTTTCTTAGAAAAAAATGTGGGGGAAAGACTGGGGACGTCAGCCGTACGGGCTCCTCAATTGCTGGGCCGTACGAGCTCCTCAATTGCTGGGCCGTACGGGCTCCTCAATTGCTGGGCCGTTTAGCTATCATTGTACAAAAAAACTCTACTCGTTTAGGCCACGAAGTGGGTGTTAAACTCTGGGCTGTATCACAGGGATTCTGGTACTACAGTTTTAAAGGTTTAATTTGAATATCTGTAATAGGGTCTATGCATATATGGTAGGGTCAATACAAATGGTATCTGTACGCAGGAGTAATACATTTAACGAGTAAATTCTTTACATTTAGACAGCCCTTTACATGAGTCACACATTTAACCAATACAATCTTGACATGTAGACAGCCCTTTACAGGAGTCACACATTTAACCAATACAATCTTTACATTTAGACAGCCCTTTACAGGAGTCACACATTTAACCAATATAATCTTTACATTTAGACAGCCCTTTACAGGAGTCACACATTTAACCAATACAATCTTTACATTTAGACAGCCCTTTACAGGAGTCACACATTTAACCAATATAATCTTTACATTTAGACAGCCCTTTACAGGAGTCACACATTTAACCAATACAATCTTTACATTTAGACAGCACTTTACAGGAGTCACACATTTAACCAATACAATCTTTACATGTAGACAGCCCTTTACAGAAGTTCTAATTGTTATAAAATTGTAAATACTATTTGCATCCCCCTTTTTGGGCTGGCGTCTTATTGTTGCCTGAAATATTCAATCTTTGCGTCTCTATATTGTGTCTGTATCATGTTTGAGTAAGTTGTATATGGCAGTGTTGAATAAGATCTATATAACTGGGGTGTATATGGCAGGTTGAAAACTGTCAGTATAGCATGATTTAACAAGTTGTATATGGCAGGGTTGAATAAGATCTACATAACTGGGTTGTGTGTGGCAGGGCTGAATAAGATCTATATAACGGGGTTGTATGTGACAGGGCTGAATAAGATCTATATAACTGGGTTGTATGTGGCAGAGTTGAAGAGGGTGTGTATAGTATTGGTGAATGCATCTATAGCATCCTTGAGTCCCCATTCCCACTCCCCTCCCCCCCCACACCATATTGGACTGAACCATAGCGAGGTTATTATTTTTATATTTGTGTCGTCATCCACTCTGATGGCGTCAGTCTGGGGTCGACAACCTACCCCAACCCACCTAGTGACGCCATTGCTCACATCTCTGCCCAAATTGATTCCGGACAGAGGGTCCCAAATTGAGTCCCGGCAGACCCTGATGTAAAGCAGCAATGATTAAGACAGCTACATCAAAAATAGAAATGGAATAATTTCTACTTATGCTCATCAAATCTCTACTAAACATCAAGGATCCTACATCTTCAAGTCTGTTAATTGGGATTAAGTTAAACTCTGTCAAATGGGATTAAGTTAAACTTTGTCATTTGGGATTAAGTTAAACTGTCATTTGGGGTTAAGTTAAACTTTGTCATTTGGGATTAAGTTGAAGTTTGTCAAATTGGATTAAGTTGAAGTCTGTTTATTGAGATCAAATTAAAGTCTGTCAATTGGAACTAAGTTAGAGTCTGTCAAATTGGATTAACTTAAAGTCTATCAATTGGGATTAAGTTAAAGTCTTTCAAATGGGATTAAGTTACAGACCATCAAATAATACATCTACTGTTATCGACGTCCATCAAATAAGAGAACTACTGTTATTTAAGACCATCAAATAAGACCTCTACAGTTACTAAAGACCATCAAATAAGACATCTACAGTTACTGAAGACCATCAAATAAGACATCTACAGTTACTAAAGACCATCAAATAAGACATCTACAGTTACTGAAGACCATCAAATAAGACATCTACAGTTACTAAAGACCATCAAATAAGACATCTACAGTTACTAAAGACCATCAAATAAGACATCTACAGTTACTGAAGACCATCAAATAAGACATCTACAGTTACTAAAGACCATCAAATAAGACCTCTACAGTTACTGAAGACCATCAAATAAGACATCTACAGTTACTAAAGACCATCAAATAAGACATCTACAGTTACTGAAGACCATCAAATAAGACATCTACAGTTACTAAAGACCATCAAATAAGACATCTACAGTTACTAAAGACCATCAAATAAGACATCTACAGTTACTAAAGACCATCAAATAAGACCTCTACAGTTACTAAAGACCATCAAATAAGACATCTACAGTTACTAAAGACCATCAAATAAGACATCTACAGTTACTAAAGACCATCAAATAAGACATCTACAGTTACTAAAGACCATCAAATAAGACATCTACAGTTACTAAAGACCATCAAATAAGACATCTACAGTTACTAAAGACCATCAAATAAGACATCTACAGTTACTGAAGACCATCAAATAAGACATCTACAGTTACTAAAGACCATCAAATAAGACATCTACAGTTACTAAAGACCATCAAATAAGACATCTACAGTTACTGAAGACCATCAAATAAGACCTCTACAGTTACTGAAGACCATCAAATAAGACATCTACAGTTACTGAAGACCATCAAATAAGACATCTGCTATTGAAGACCACCAAATCTCACCTCTGTTAACGGTAAGTATACGTACTTTTTAAAAGTCTAACACTGCATCAAACGTGAAGAAGCCCCTCATTCTATTCCCCCACAATCCAGCCAAGTACGTCAATATGCCAGGCGAAGTGACTATCAGTTGGCCATGTATTCTTGTCTCGACACGACATCTTCAAGCTCGTCTGTAACATTTTCGGGTGCCAGGCCATTTGCAAAATTGCCGTCAACCCTCCCTCCGCCCCCTCCCCCAACACCCCCCACCTCCCCCGTCGATGACGAAAGATGCCTGACGGAGGCGTCCACGACGCATGCGTTAACGGTTTTAATAAGCATCAGAACTTCCTCATTGTTTGCTCCCCCGATAATTCGATAGTCGGCCTGTTTAACTGTAGAGGTACGGCGACGGGGCTAGGAGGATGTCTCGACGTAAACAGTCCAGGCCGAGACCCATCGTCAGAGGTAAGACCTTTAACATATTTCAACACAAATCTAAACAGACACATCTGGGGTTTTTTTTGGAAACCGTTATCCATTTTAATGTGTTACAAAAAGTTAGCACATTTCCCCTTCGTGTGTGTGTGTTATTACCAATACTTGCGTCTCCCCGATCTTATGCCCCCCCCCCCAATTGTTTACGTTAGGACGTTTCTGCCATGCGCCTCGCGTTCGTTTCAAGGGCCCGTCACATGGCCGATAAGCAATCGCAGACAATCGAACCGTTCTTTTCTTTTCTCTCTCCCCCCACCCCACACCACCCACGTCTGGAAGTAGGCGGAGCCTGAAATCGCGCCGTCTGCGGCAGTCTGACTCTGGTAGCAGACTTGACGGAATGGGCTATACCTCTCCACCCCCCACCCCCACAGGTCGCCGCCTACATGAACAGAAGTGCAAAAAGGAACAAAACGACAACGTGAGAACCCTTTAGTTTAAGATAAACCAATCTCTACTGTCCCATCTGAACCGTACCATCTGTACCATCCCATCTGTACCATCCCATCTGTACCATCCCATCTGTACCATACCATCTGTACCATCTGATCTTCCGTCCCATCTTGACATATTATACAACTTTATCTAATTTGTAATGCAACCCCCCCCCCCCCGCAGTTTCTTTCTCGTCCAACCCACATACATCGAATGAGGGCGAAAGTGGGGTCCGAGTGGGGTAGGGGTCACAAGCCCTCTTAGTGGGGTAGGGGTCACAAGCCCTCTTAGTGGGGTAGGTGTCACAAGCCCTCTTAGTGGGGTAGGGGTCACAAGCCCTATTATTGGGGTAGGGGTCACAAGCCCTCTCTTAGTGGGGTAGGGGTTACAAGCCCTCTTAGTGGGGTAGGGGTCACAAGCCCTCTTAGTGGGGTAGGGGTCACAAGCCCTCTTAGTGGGGTAGGGGTCACAAGCCCTCTTAGTGGGGTAGGGGTCACAAGCCCTCTTAGTGGGGTAGGGGTCACAAGCTCTCTTGTAAATACTATCTCCGCGTTTTCTGTGGTTTCTTTGTGGCATCAAATTTATCTTGGACCTCGAAGAAAGTCAAAGTCATGGGAAAAGGAATTCAATTATTCATGTTGGGGGAGCCACCAACAGTTGGGTGTGCCGCCAGTCTTTGAGATTAGAACAACAGATGGGTGGGCCGCCAGTCTTTTAGATTAGAACAACAGCTGGGTGTGCTGTCAGTCTTTTAGATTAGACCAACAGCTGGGTGTGCCGCCAATCTTTTAGATTAGAACAACAGCTGGGTGTGCAGCCAGTCTTTTAGATTAGAACAGCAGTTGAGTGTGCAGTCAGTCTTTTAGATTAGAACAACAGCTGGGTGTTCCGCCGGTCTTTTAAATTAGAACAACAGTTGAGTGTGCAGTCAGTCTTTTAGATTAAAACAACAGCTGGGTGTTCCGCCGGTCTTTTAGATTAGAACAACAGCTGGGTTTGCAGCCAGTCTTTTAGATTAGAACAACAGTTGGGCGTGTAGCCAGTCTTTTTGATTAGAACAGCAGTTGAGTGTGCAGTCAGTCTTTTAGATTAGAACAACAGCTGGGTTTGCAGCCAGTCTTTTAGATTAGAACAACAGCTGGGTGTGCAGCCAATCTTTTAGATTAGAAGTAGATTAACCTTAATACTAACTGAACATGTAAAATTCACTTTTACCTTTGTAATGTTTTAACATCATAAAATATACACTCCAAACTTCATAGTGTCCTAAAATATACATTCCAAACTTCATAAAGTCCTACAATATACATTCCAAACGTCATAATGTCCTAAAATATACACTCCAAACTTCATAGTGTCCTAAAATATACACTGGAAACTTCATAATCTCATAAATTATACACTACATTCTTCAAATGTCCTAAAATATACACTCCAAACTTCATAATGTCCTAAAATATACACTACAAAATTCATAATGTCATAAAATATACACTATATTCTTCAAATGTCATAAAATATACACTACATTCTTCAAATGTCATAAAATATACACTACATTCTTCAAATGTCATAAAATTTACACTACATTCTTCAAATATCATAAAATATACACTGCGAACTTCAACTGTCATAAAAGTATACACTCTCAATTGCATAGTGTTTTAAAAATCAGCCCGTCAATGTATAACTTATGAAAAAATACTCTACCACCACACAACACCAATGCTTGCACTTCAACCTCACACAACACCAATGCTTGCACTCTAGCACCACACAACATCAATGCTTGCACTCCAGCACCACACAACTCTAATGCTTGCACTCCAACCTCACACAACACCAATGCTTGCACTCCAGCACAACACAACACCAATGCTTGCACTCTAGCACCACACAACACCAAGGTTTGTAAATACGGAACACTGTTGTAAATTTGCGGTTGGGGGTGAGAGTATCTATACAGACGCCGTCAACAAATGGCTGGCCAATCTTATTAAGATATTATAGTCCAACATCCGGGTATTCCATTTGGCCAAGCTCTCAACAGCTGTGCGGTATTTCTACGTTAACTTGAACCTTACCCTCGGCGTGTTTACAACTGTATTTTACATTTACGAAAGATTCACCAACAATTTGTTACTGATATACGTAAATTAATATATATATATATATATGTGTGTGTATGTGTGTGTGTTTGTGTTTGTGTTTGATATATATGCGGAAAGACATTGTTAGAAGCTATGGTTTACGAAAAATTATCTAAAAATAGTAACATTACGTAATGCGATAGGACGGTTTTGGATCCTAGAAATGACAAACCTTATTGCTTAACTGTGTCAGCCAGCTCATGACAACAGATGTCAATGTGATCGGCTTGCGATGACATTTCAGCCTTAACTGAATATGGTTTCCCTCAATGAACTTTTTTAGCTGGCATACAAAGTCGGGTTGCAGATATCTTGACAAAGCCCCCCCCCCCCCCCCTTTAAGACGTCTCTGTATAGGCTCTTTGATGATCCGAGCTTCTGACAATGTCTACTGCTCCTGACAATGTCTACTGCTCCTGACAATGTCTACTGCTCCTGACAATGTCTACTGCTCCTGACAATGTCTACTGCTCCTGACAATGTCTACTGCTCCTGACAATGTCTACTGCTCCTGACAATGTCTACTGCTCCTGACAATGTCTACTGCTCCTGACAATGTCTACTGCTCCTGACAATGTCTACTGCTCCTGACAATGTCTACTGCTCCTGACAATGTCTACTGCTCCTGACAATGTCTACTGCTCCTGATTATATCTATTGTTTCTGAAATTTTCTACTGATCATTAACAACGTCTACAGTTCCCGACTATGTCTACTGCATCTGTCAATGGCTACCTCTCCTGAATGTATCTAACTGCTCTGATTATATCTCCTGTGTCCGACAATGTCTCTTGCTCCTGAACAATTTCTACTGCTCCTGACTATGTCTAATGCTCATGACTTTATCTACTGCTCCTGAATATATCTTCTGGGCCTGAAAATGTCTACTGCTTCTGACAATGTTTACTGCACCTGGCAATGTCTATTGCTCCTGACTAAATCTTCTGCTCCTGAATATGTCTTCTGCTCCTATACTCTTCTTGACTATAATATATTGATACTGGTCCCACGTATACTGCTCATGACTAATTCTATTGCTACACATGAAAGTGATGTATCCTATTGCTACACATGTAAGTGATGTATTCTATTGCTACACATGAAAGTGATGTATTCTATCGCTACACATGTAAGTGATGTATTCTATCGCTTCTGTCTGAAAGAATTCCGACATGTTAACTTCTGGAACAGCTACTGCAAAAGTGTTAAAAATAGATTACAAACAACTCTGGCGTTTGTCCATCCTGCACGACGCGGGCACGACGCCTCTCGGGTTACAAGGACGGGCACGACGCCTCGCGAGTCACAAGGATGGACACGACGCCCCGTGAGTCACAAGGATGGGCACGACGCCTAGCTATTCACAAGGACAGGAATAAGACAAAAATGGATACACAAAACAATTCCTTCGAAAAACTGACGTAAAGGAATAGGTCTACCTGCAACCACACGGCAACACGTGACGCATTCGGAGCTGCACTCCACTCTGTACTCCACTAGTTCATAAAGAGATCAAGTTCATAAAGAAGCATTATATTAAAATAAGAAACAAATCCCAATACATATTTTTTCGTTTTATCTCCCCCCCCCCCCCCAACCAACCAATCTTTAAAAAAAATTAAATTAAATTAATACATGATTTTTTTTTCCTTCAAAATTTCCCATTTTATTATCGTGTTGTTATAAATTACATATATTTCATTTTCGAATGAAGAATAACTATTTCTTAACAAAACTATCTATTACTCTTATTCGAATAAAGGAAATATTTCTTAACAAAACTATCTATTAATCTTATTCGAATTAAGGAAATATTTCTTAACAAAACTATCTATTAATCTTATTCGAATAAAGGAAATATTTCTTAACAAAACTATCTATTAATCTTATTCGAATAAAGGAAATATTTCTTAACAAAACTATCTATTAATCTTATTCGAATAAAGGAAAAATTTCTTAACAATCCTATCTATTAATCTTATTCGAATAAAGGAAAAATTTCTTAACAATCCTATCTATTAATCTTATTCTACTCCTGGCATTTCTTATATTGGGATTACTATTGGGTGGACAGGAATCGTTAGCCTAGTAAGGCAACTAATCTAAGAGAAGGCAACCCATCTAAGAGAAGGCAACTCATCTAAGAGAAGGCAACTCATCTAAAGAACGCAACTCTGAATTCAAACCAGGAGCAAAATGATCATTAAATTGACCGCGGGCCCTTAAATATGAAAAAAAAAGAAATGAGGTGACATCTAGTGCGTTTCTATGTGACATTCATGCATGCACCCCATCTGTAGACACGGGGGCTTTTGGGGCGAGATGTTCAAGTCTACGGACACTCGGTGACCTAGTTCTGTGGTAGTTGGACATTTGTACACCATACGGACACTCGGTGACCTAGTTCTGTGGTAGTTGGACATTTGTACACCATACGGACACTCGGCGACCTAGTTCTGTGGTAGTTGGACATTTGTACACCATACGGACACTCGGTGACCTAGTTCTGTGGTAGTTGGACATTTGTACACCATACGGACACTCGGTGACCTAGTTCTGGGGTAGTTGAACATTTTATTGAAATCCTAATAGCTTCTGATTTCCTAGCTTTAAAAAGAACCCCAATTATTTATTGACTTCTGCTCGATGACATTTTCAACAATTGTCTGTCTCCAAGAGGTTCCCATCTATTGTCTGCCTTCAAGATTTCCCCATCTATTGTCTGCCACGCGGAACGTGTCGTGCAAAAACGGAATGATGTCTAATAGCGAGGCCGCTGACGTGGCTTATAGTTCCTAACAAAACTTGGTGATTTGTTGGTTTCAATTCTCTATGAGTTTCCATTGTAGTAGAGGCATTGTGAGAGATTCGTGGCGACCAGCTCATTCCTCGGAAAGATTTTAAACTGGGGACCAGAGACAATGACGTAATAACAAGGAAAGACGTCGCGGGGGCAAATAACGTTGCCCATTTTACGTCATCTGGCAACGGCTATCTTTACCGCAATACGTCAAAAGAATGGCTGGGGGATATTTATTTGTGTTGTTTCTAGTGACGCTTTCATCTCTGACTTAAAACCAGTCACCTGGAGGACAATTTTTAATGGGTTTATTCGTCTCGGGAAGATACCCACGTCAAGATGCCAACAAAAAGATGCCCACATGAAAATGCCCAAAAGGAGTTGCCTACATGAAAATGCCCACAAAAAGATGCCCACATGAAAATGCCCACAAGAAGATGCCCACATGAAAAATCCCACAAGAAAATGCCCACATCTCCTTGTGTTTAACATTTTAAAATAAGTCTTTACCTCATTGAAAATTTCAAGACATGTAAAATAATATTTAATTTTTTTTAAAAATAACTATTATACCAACAGTTCTTCCGGATTATAGATTAACCCGGCCGCACCCAGTAACGTAAGATTAACTCTTTCATACCCAGAATTAAATATTACTTATACGAAGTATAATAACTGCATGGAATTCCAGCATTCATCAAAGGGTTAACTCCATTTCGACTTTTCATTCATTCTTCTGTTTGGTGTTGACTATTCCCTCCACCTCCCCCCCACCACACCACACCCTTTTTATTTCACCTTTATCCATGTCATGGATATATTAGCATTTCTCCTTTTTATCCACCGGTTGCAGATAAATGGCATCACCCTATTCACGCGAGAAAAGATTATTTCTAGCGGTCCTTTTCATCCCCACCAGGAGCTCCGATTTTCCCACACTCCACACGGTGAAACTGTATTATTGCCACCCAGATTTTCCCGTCATCCGCGAGTCTATTCATCATTTCACCTTAACATCATCTGGAGGTTATGGCGCTTGTAACATGCCCAGATGTTAACTTGATGACAACGCACTCAAACATCATCCATTCATCCACTCCCCAGCCTGTCATCCATTTTCCATCCAGTCATCCATTTCCCATCCTGTCATCCATTCCCCATCCTGCCATCCATTTCCCATCTATTCATCCATTCCCCATCCTGCCATCCATTTCCCATCATGTCATCCATTTCCCATCCAGTCATCCATTCCCTATCCTGTCATCCATTTCCAATCCTGACATCCATTTCCCATCCTGTCATCCATTCCCCATCCAGTCATCCATTACCCATCCTGCCATCCATTTCCCATCCTGTCACCCATTCCCCATTCAGTCATCCATTTCCCATCATGTCATAAATTTCACATCCATTCTTATGTTTGTTAACCATTTGTAGATAAATTCACCAACTCTTTTTTAAAAAGTTATCCATCGTTTCATCCACTCATGTAATATCAATCTATCCAAGAACGAGTGCCCCTCGCTTTCGTTTCAAGGGCACGTCACGTGGCCAACTCCAAATCCACACATCCTCCAATCCCTTCATTCCTCTGAATCCAGTCATCGAGACCCTTGGATTCTTTAAGACTTTTTTTTACATCATGTCTTTCCTTTCCTCAACCTGAACCATTCATCGTGCCCTTCTATCCACCCAAGCGATCCCCACCCACACTATTACCTTCCATCCACATTGTAAATGATGTCCACCACCAATATTGACCTTGAAATCAGTTTGTCAAGTGATCAAAAACACGCCATCGGAGATTCCCCCCCCCCCCCCCCATGTCCATCAAATGGTCTGATTGAAATCACTTTCATAGCAACGTCATCCTAGGCGTCCCAACACTTAGCCCCCCCCCCACCACTTTCCACCTATTTTGTCTCCCTCCCTTTCAAAGCGTAGACATGATATTGGGGTGGTTTTTTTAAAGGTGTGCGTGCCTGTGAGGGGAGGCGGGGGGCGTCGACTTGAGGGGAGGCGGGGGGCGTCGACTTGAGGGGAGGCGGGGGGCGTCGACTTGAGGGGAGGCGGGGGGCGTCGACTTGAGGGGAGGCGGGGGGCGTCGACTTGAGGGGAGGCGGGGGGCGTCGACTTGAGGGGAGGCGGGGGGCGTCGACTTGAGGGGAGGCGGGGGGCGTCGACTTGAGGGGAGGCGGGGGGCGTCGACTTGAGGGGAGGCGGGGGGCGTCGACTTGAGGGGAGGCGGGGGGCGTCGACTTGAGGGGAGGCGGGGGGCGTCGACTTGAGGGGAGGCGGGGTGCGTCGACTTGAGGGGAGGCGGGGGGCGTCGACTTGAGGGGAGGCGGGGGGCGTCGACTTGAGGGGAGGCGGGGGGCGTCGACTTGAGGGGAGGCGGGGGGCGTCGACTTGAGGGGAGGCGGGGGGCGTCGACTTGAGGGGAGGCGGGGGGCGTCGACTTGAGGGGAGGCGGGGGGCGTCGACTTGAGGGGAGGCGGGGGCGTCGACTTGAGGGGAGGCGGGGGGCGTCGACTTGAGGGGAGGCGGGGGGCGTCGACGCTATCATATTTGGCTGAGGTCGTAAAAAGCAATTCTGAACAATAAGTCTGTTTTTAATTTTTTTTAAGAAATTTTAAAAACCCCAGAGGAAGTTGTGTGACATATCCTGGAGTGTGTGTGTGTGACATATCATGGGGTGTGTGATACATTGTGGAGTGTGTCTGACATATTGTAAAGTGTGTGGGGCATATCCTGGAATGTGTGACATATCCTGGAATGTGTGATTGGACATGCCACTTTCTTGTTCTTGTCACGGTTTCATTTCGTGGCTCCGTCATTAGGGACTGCGTATGTCAATGACTTCATCCAGTAATCGGCAAATTGCGGCTCGCGAGCCGCATGCGGCTCTTTAACGACCTGAGTGCGGCTCGGTCACTAGTCAGTAGTCCACCGTATTGACGTCGAAAAACTTGGTTCTTGACAGTTATTGGAAATGTAAAAAAAAAATTTAATCGTCCTGCTACTGACTTTTGGCTCTTTTAAATATTGAGTTTGGCGACCACTGCCTTAATGTGTCAGCAGGTCCGTCTGGCAGGGAACTGGTGTTTTAGAGACCATCGATGTGGTGTCAGCAGGTCCGTCTGGCAGTGAGCTGGTGTTTTAGAGTCCATCGATGTGGCGTCAGCAGGTTCGTCTGGCAGTGAACTGGTGTTTTAGAGTCCATCGATGTGGTGTCAGCAGGTCCGTCTGGCAGTGAACTGGTGTTGTCTAGTCCATCGATGTGGTATCAGCAGGTCCGTCTGGCAGTGAACTGGCGTTTTAGAGTCCATCGATGTGGTGTCAGCAGGTCCGTCTGGCAGTGAACTGGTGTTTTAGAGGCCATCGATGTGGCAGTCATTCTGTGAATTCATCCGTCAATAGGTCAAAAGTGAAAGTGGTCGGTCTGTCAAAGCGGGTCCTGTATTAAGTTGGTCAGTCACAGTGGGTCCTCTATTAAGTTGGTCAGTCACAGTGGGTTCTCTATTAAGTTGATCTGTCAATGCGACTATCTGTCGGGGACTCCGTCCATCAGTCAGAGCAGGCTGTCTGTTGTCGACTTTAATTTATCCGTCTGCATTCTCTTCCCCCACTAACACACACAACCACACACGCACAACCACACACATACTTTGTTTCACTCATTTCCTATTTTGCTAACCTGATTGCAGTCTCTCCCCTTATTACCCTGACACGAATGACACATAACACGAATGACAAATGACACGAATGACACATGACACACATTTACATCAAACCAGCAGAATCAGAAACAGTTATTAATTTATTTATTAATTTTGTTTAGGTAGAAATCTCAGTTATGCGTTGCTGTTATTATTCCCCTCCCTCCTTGTTGATAGAGTAGAGTCTTGCCAGGAGACTGTCGCACACTGTGATAAGATGCTGCATCGAATTACTTTGTTTGCGTGACTTTCCGTGATTAGTGGGAGCCAAGGGCCCTGAGGTAGAGCCATTCCTTTGTTCATGCCAGCCCTTAAAATCTTTGTTCATAACACAAAGCGGACGTGATGATGTTTGTCGCCATTGACCCCATCAACCACTAAGCTGGGTGAGAAAGGCGACAACAGCATCAGAAGAGGGGGAGGTTTGGGGGGGGGGGGGGGAAGGAGTTTGCAAAATTGGTTCAAAGCCATGGTCCATGTTGCTTTTGGGATATGATTTTTTTTGGTCATAAAATGATGGAATTGAGTAGCGTGTGAGAGTGGTTGGTGTGTCAGTGGGTGGGGTGTGTCTCAGAATCGGGGTTTGATTTGTGTAAGTGGGTGAGGGGTGTCTCAGACTAGGGGTTTGATTGTGTCAGTGGGTGAGGGGTGTCTCAGACTAGGGGTTTGATTTGTGTCAGTGTGTGAGGTGTATCTCAGACTAGGGGTTTGATTTGTGTCAGTGGGTGAGGTGTGTCTCAGACTAGGGGTTTGATTTGTGTCAGTGGGTGAGGGGTGTCTCAGACTCGGGGTTTGATTTGTGTCAGTGGGGGAGGGGTGTCTCAGACTAGGGGTTTGATTTGTGTAAGTGGGTGAGGGGTGTCTCAGACTCGGGGTTTGATTTGTGTCAGTGGGTGAGGGGTGTCTCAGACTAGGGGTTTGATTTGTGTCAGTGGGTGAGGGGTGTCTCAGACTAGGGGTTTGATTTGTGTCAGTGGGTGAGGGGTGTCTCAGACTCGGGTTTTGATTTGTGTCAGTGGGTGAGGGGTGTCTCAGACTCGGGGTTTGATTTGTGTCAGTGGGTGAGGGGTGTCACAGACTTTGGTTTGATAGAACGATTTTTTAAAAAAAATGCTTGAAATAAACTGTCATCAAGAAGTGGTTTTGTTACCACCAGTTTTCACACCGGTTTTTATTAAGATGAAATCTCAGCACAGCCCCAATCTCAGTACAGCCCCCAATTTCAGTACAGCCCCCAATCTCAGCACAGCCCTTAATCTCAGCACAGCCCCCAATCTCAGCCCCAATCCTAGCACAGTCTCCAATTTCAGTACAGCCCCCAATATCAGCACAGCCCCAATCTCAGCCCAGCCTCCAATCTCAGCCCCAATCTTAGCACAGTCTCCAATCTCAGCACAGCCCCCAATTTCAGTACAGCCCCCAATATCAGCACAGCCCCAATCTCAGTACAGCCCCCAATCTCTAAATAGCCCCCAATCTCAACACAGCCCCCAATCTCAGTACAGCCCCAAATCTCAACATAGCCCCCCCCCCAATCTCAACACAGCCCCCCAATCTCAACACAGCCCCCAATCTCAACACAGCCCCCAATCTCAGTACAGCCCCAAATGTCAACATAGCCCTCAATCTCAACACAGCCCCCTATCTGCTCACGGCCCCAAAGCTGCAAACAGCCCATTTGCATTGTCCTGCGGCCTTCGATGATAGGGAAACCTCAAACTCTCCATAAAGATGTGTAAGGTTGTTGTCCTTTTGACATCATCATTGTCCTTACGTTGTCCTAGTGACATCATCATTGTCCTTATGTTGTCCTAGTGACATCATCATTGTCCTTATGTTGTCCTAGTGCATCATCAATGTGCTGATGTTGTCCTTAGGACTTCATCATTGTCCTGATGTTGTCCTTGTGACTTCATCCTTTGCCTTATGTTGTCCTAGTGACATCATCATGTTGTCCTAGTGACATCATCATTGTCCTTATGTTGTCCTAGTGACATCATCATTGTCCTTATGTTGTCCTTGTGACATCATCATTGTCCTCATGCTACACCTGTGACATCATTAAGCTTATACTGTCCTAACGATGTTCACAGCTTGAGACATCTGCTCTACAATTGATGGAATGCTCCACTTATTCAACACTTTTCTGTCTGTTGCTTCTATTGGAACCCGAAGAAATCATAACAACATTAACACATCATCCCTTTTTCATCTGGTCAATACTCCATGTCTATCCTCACCGTCAGGGGCGAAGCATGAAAATGGGTCCCCCAGCCGGGCGCCCCCCCCCCACCTCTTTCATCAATAAATGACAAGATGTATGCTATAGGCGTATACCTATATATCCATAGAAGGAAAATTTACGATTTTGGCGAACACCCGAGACTCGCACCAGGGGCGGTCGCCCCGTTCACCACGTCCCTACGCACGGCCCTGGTTACAGTATTTGACGTTGTCAATAGAATGTAGTGTTATTAATCGGAAAAAAAACAACTGAAATTTTTTGCGCATTTTTTCTCACACAATTCAAAGAAATATGTAGAGTGACAGCCGGGTTAGCAGAAGTTCCACACCAAACATTATAGATGTCTGCAAATATCATTATGCCTTGCCACTCCTGGGGTTTTCCCACTGGATTTCTTTCCTCATTTTAACCCCATCGCTCACGGAATATATATTAAAAAAAAAAGAAAAATAATTATAATAATTAAAATTTAAACCATAATTTGATTCCCATCCAACTTTTACAATGCCAACCTTGATATCATTGCACCGCGGATGAAGCGTCGCTGCACTAAACACCGGTGGGCGTGGCCGGGCTTTGTTTCCCGCCACGCTCGGCCTGATATTAAGGTCTTACTTTAATTACCCTCGTCGTCTGCCAGACAAGACGGGACAAGCGAGACCAAACAAACGCGTGGAACTCGACCCAGGGCTCGGGCTTGTGCACGCACGGGTGATTTCCTGGTCCATCCGAGAACGGTTCTTAATTTGAGGTTGAGTTCATCTCCATGGCTTGTCTTTAAATCAGCAACGGGGGTCTTGTCCGTAGGTGGGTCTCGCTTGACATCATCTCTATGGCTTGTCTTTAAATCAGCAACGGGGGTCTTGTCTGTAGGTGGGTCTCTCGTGAGGTCATCTCTATGGCTTGTCTTTAAATCAGCAACGGGGCGTCTTGTCCTTAGGTGGGTCTCTCGTGACGTCATCTCTATGGCTTGTCTTTAAATCAGCAACGGGGGTCTTGTCTGTAGGTGGGTCTCTCTTAACGTCATCTCTATGGCTTGTCTTTAAATCAGCAACGGGGCTTCGTGTCCGTAGGTGGGTCTTTCGTGTCGTCATCTCTATGGCTTGTCTTTAAATCAGCAACGGGGGTCTTGTCTGTATGTGAGTCTCTCGTGACGTCATCTCTATGGCTTGTCTTTAAATCAGCAACGGGGTTTCGTGTCCGTAGGTGGGTCTTTCGTGTCGTCATCTCTATGGCCTGTCTTTAAATCAGCAACGGGGGTCTTGTCTGTAGGTGGGTCTCTCTTAACGTCATCTCTATGGCTTGTCTTTAATCACTAATGTTGGTTGGGGGGGGGGGGGGGGTCCAGTATCCATGTCAGTATTTGGGTGTATTAGTAACCTATGGTTAAAAGCACTGTGTTTAACCACACTGTGTTTAACAGCACTATGTTTAACGGAACTGTGTTTAACGGAACTATGTTGAACGGCACTATGTTTCACAGCACTGTGTTTAACAGCACTATGTACAACAGTTAAGCTTGTGATTACGTCATTGATACAAAACGTTGTTACCACAAAGAAAAGGTTTTGTTTTTTTCCAGTGGTCAAAATGTTGTAACAATTAAAATGTATGTCATGTGAACCAAAGTGTGACGTCATTTTCTTGACTTTTTACGGTTTGTCTAAGTTACCGAGTTTGGAAATCTGGCATAGAACCAATTTGAGAAATCTGGGATAGTACCGAGTTTGGAAATCCGGGTCAGTACCGAGTTTGGAAATGTGGGATAGTACCTAGTTTGGAAATCCGGGATATTAACGAGTTTGGAAATCCGGGATATTACCGAGTTTGGAAATGTGGGATAGTACCAAGTTTGGAAATGTGGGATAGTACCGAGTTTGGAAATCCGAGATAGTACCGAGTTTGGAAAACCGGGATAGTGCCGAGTTCAGAAATCCGGGATGCTATCGTGTGAGCATATGGAGTATCATCTTGCAGGCGGTGACAAAAACCAAAGTCAGCCGAATTTGTTTGTGGTGCTCAGATCTCACGAGTCAAGTCCATGTTTAAAGTGGTCTAACTTTGTAGTTGAAGTGCTCATCTCAAACAACTCCACCAAGCCAGGGCGTCCCAACAACTTTTAACATGTTCTTTGAATCAGCGTTTCCCAAACTTTTAAGTTTGTCGGACCCGAAGTACAAGTTTCGAAAATGCACATGGGACAGGAATCAGGGACAGGCACCAGGAATCGGTACCAGGGACCCGTGGCAGATTTCTTTATTACATTTTCTTTTTTTTTGGACCAAATATATTTATATTCTGCTGACCGGAAACATAAGGCTTAAAGGCCGGTGCCGACCCGCGGACCACTATTTGGGAAGCTCTGGTTTCTTGACCCGTTCAAGTCATTTACTGGCATAATGTCATTTACTGGCCATGTCATTAACTGGCCATGTCATTTACTGGCCATGCCATTTTCTGGACATGCCATTTACTGGCCATGTCATTTACTGGCTATGTCATTTACTGGCCATGCCATTTACTGGCCATGCCATTTACTGGCCATGTCATTTACTGGCCATGTCATTTACTGGCCATGTCATTTACTGGCCATGTCATTCACTGGCCATGCCATTTACTGGCCATGCCATTTACTGGCCATGTCATTTACTGGCCATGTCATTTACTGGCCATGTCATTTACTGGCCATGCCATTTACTGGCCATGTCATTTACTGGCCATGTCATTTACTGGCCATGTCATTTACTGGCCATGCCATTTACTGGCCATGCCATTTATCCGAAGTTCTCGTGTGTTCGATGTTTTAATGGGAAAGTGCGACATTGTTCCAAACACGGGGACCGCTGCTGACGTCAGAGATTAGAACCACTGGTTACAGCCCGTCTTTGTTGGACCCCTGGGAATTCCGCAACCCATCGACCGAGGATGTAATGAGCTAGGGATTATGGGATTTGCTTATTATGATTATCCTACAGACATGTAAGCCTGGGGCATCCTTGGATCAAGATGGCGGAGTCAAAGTCAAAAACATGTATCCTACTCCGACTATTATCTTCTGAATGGTCTCGGGTGGAAAAAAAGGTGAGGGGTGTTGATTCGACATGAGCAATGGATCTTAAAATATGAGCAGAGTGTCTTTAAATGACGGTCCTTGGATGTCCACGGAATTATTTAAGTGTGTGTATTTGATGTAAAATAGTAACAAGTAAGGATGCTTTATTTCCCCTGCCATTTATACTAACATCAATAAATGAGGA
The DNA here is from genome assembly GCA_964017045.1 of Omphiscola glabra. Lineage (NCBI taxonomy): Eukaryota > Metazoa > Mollusca > Gastropoda > Lymnaeidae > Omphiscola > Omphiscola glabra. The sequence goes on from OZ024800.1 coordinate 5,249,770, forward strand.
TGATTGGAAGAGAAAGATGGCCGACGAAACCGACACAAAGATGGCCGACGTAAAGAACACAAAGATGGCCGACGTAACGGACACAAAGATGGCCGATGTTACGGACATAAAGATGGCCGACGAAACCGACACAAAGATGGCCGACGTAAAGAACACAAAGATGGCCGACGTAACGGACACAAAGATGGCCGATGTTACGGACATAAAGATGGCCGACGAAACCGACACAAAGATGGCCGACGTAAAGAACACATAGATGGCCGACGTAAAGAACACAAAGATGGCCGACGAAACCGACACAAAGATGGCCGACGTAAAGAACACAAAGATGGCCGACGTAAAGAACACAAAGATGGCCGACGAAACCGACACAAAGATGGCCGACGTAAAGAACACAAAGATGGCCGACGTAACGAACACAAGGACGGTCGACGTAAAGAACACAAAGATGGCCGACGTAACGAACATAGGACGGTCGACGTAAAGAACACAATGATGGCCGACGTAACGTACACAAGGATGGTCGACGTTAAGGATACAAAGATGGTCGACTTAGTGGTCAAATAGCACAAACAAGTATAAGTAATCTCTGCGCTAGAAGGTCAATAAATTTAGATTTTTTATACCTGATATTCTAAAATTAAATCAGATTTCGCGGTTAGTTTTACAATTCCCGAGAAGAAGGTCCGCCTACGACCGTCTGCTTGTTTGATCTCACCGACTCGTTAAGCCACCATCAGGGGCGCCAACACGAAGACACTAGTTGTTTTAAATAGTGTTTTTTAATGTAGGATTATAAGACACAACGAAACACTACCTTGCCTCCAACAGCACGCTCTTACTCCCCAAATTTTTACCCCGGAGTCTGGCCCCAGGGGACAGCACAAGCCTGGTTGGACGGCACTAGGGGACAGCACAAGCCTATTTGGATGGCACCAGGGGACAGCACAAGTCTAGTTGGACGGCACCAGGGGACAGCACAAGCCTGGTTGGACGGCACCAGGGGACAGCACAAGCCTGGTTGGACGGCACCAGGTAACAAGCACAAGCCTAGTTGGACGGCACCAGGGGACAGCACAAGCCTGGTTGGACGGCACCAAGGGACAGCACAAGCCTGGTTGGACGGCACCAATTGGACGGCCCCAGGGGACAGCACAGGCCTAGTTGGACAGCACCAATTGGACGGCCCTAGGGCACAGCACAAGCCTAGTTGCACGGCACCAGTTTGACGGCCTCAGGGGACAGCGCTAGCCTATTTGGATGACCCGAGGGACAGCACAATCCTAGTTGGACGGCACCAATTGGACGGGCCCAGCCCAGTTGAATGGCCCCAGCTGGACGGCCATCAAAACATCCCTTTCTCTTCGCCAGTCACCTCATGCAGGTGACGTGCCCACATATCAGGGGCAAACACCATTGAGTCTAACGGCCCACGTTTTAGTTTCTAGGTAAATCTGTCAATCAACTCGTTCTTAGCGTCCTTGCTCCCAAAATGTGTTTGATTGTTTGTGGTCACGGTGATGTGCAAATTGTCCTGTCATAATCCCAAACAGTCGAGACATTGCACAATAGTCGCAGTGCACAATAGTGACAGTGCACAATGGTGACAGTGCACAATATTGACAGTGCACAATAGTGACAGTGCACAATAGTCGCAGTGCACAATAGTGACAGTGCACAATAGTGACATTGCACAATAGTGACAGTGCACAATAGTGACAGTGCACAATATTGAAGTGCACAATAGTGACAGTGCACAATAGTCGCAGTGCACAATAGTCTCTTAAAGTGGCTTATAATTCATTTCCTATTGCTCAGATATAATGATCCGTTCATTTAAATAGAGAGAAGCAAATCAGTAAAACATACCCCATGAACCCAAACAACCATCCCAAGACAGGCCAACCTCACAACCCATTCCCATGACAGGCAACCTTACATGACCACGGCTAACTCCAACCAACTAGTCTTCATTGACCCACTCTCCGTCAACCAATCAAGCTGAAACTATCGAGTCCAACCTCACAACTTATCCTCATGCATGGTTGGCACTCAATGTGACATACCATCTCTATTTTGGGTCTCATGGGAAAAACCTCCAGCTCCACAAACGTTTTGTTCCAAACAAACAAACAGCAACAGGACTATCAAACTTTCAATGGCTCTGACTCTGTTCAGTCGTAAATGACTTAGTTCATCGCATGAGACGCAGGGCGGCACCACAACGTCCACGAGTCATCAAAACTCGGGGGACACCTTGCTACATCGAACGGCCCCTCTATGGCCAAGGGTGGATACACCCACCCAAAAATAAATCGGTTCTGCAGGCAGAGAGAGGGCCAATCAGCAAAATACAACATCAAGTGTTTCAATATGTAATCAAATGTTGCAATATGTTGTTAACAATGTTGATATGCCTCCCAATTTTGGTTTTCCGAGAACTGTTGACTGGACCCAGTTCGTTTACGTCGCCACTGTCGAGCGGCGGCGCCCCCCCCCCCCCCACTTACTCCGCCACTGTCTACAACACCTGTGACAGCCATTCCTGTGTCAGAAAGATTCTGGCGTGCATGTTCAAGTGTTATTTATGACCTCATAGCTTGTTGGTCTCTCGATTGTTCGGATATGTTTTGGCATTGTCCTCACGCCACCCCCCCCCCCCCGCCACCCCCGCCCCATCCCAACCCACCCTGACTTTGTTAGGATATTACTTAGAGTTTGTTTTAAGCCCGTCTCAGAGCCGATCTAAGCCGTTTCACACAGGCGGACGGGGGGGGGGGGGGGGAAGAGAAAAAAAGAGGGGGGGGGGAATTGAACCAAGGGAGATGATTTACAAGGGATCGTCTTGGAGTTACCGAGCCTTGGTGTGACCATGGGAACCCATTTTGTGACTGAGCAGAACACTGGGTTGTGTTATCAGCGATTAGATTGGTGTTTCCATGTTTGGTAGATGGTTGGAAGACGGGTTGGCGGGTTGGGGGGGGAGGGGGTTGTTGTTGCTAGATGGTTGGCTGGGTGAGGGGATAAGTGGAGGGGGTTGTGGTTGTTTTGTGGACGGCACATGACATTCAATCTAAAAACTATCAATGACTAGTGACTAGGTCTAAATCTAGAGTCATTTTTTAGGCTTACAAACCTAAAACTGGATTCCAATCACAAGTCATGGATCGGGTTATTTTCTTTCAAGACTCCATGGGTTCACGGATCTCAGTGGGGGGGGGGGGGGGGGTTTCCATATAATTTTGTGACATTGAAGTGGAGGGTACTTATGACTTTATGACAGGCCTGCACAATATAAAACCAGCGGGCCGCATGCGACCAGCAAGCACCCAGTTAGCGGCCCGCCAGCACCCAGTTTGTGACCCGCCAGCACCCACTTTGTGGCCCGCCAGCACCCAGTTTGCAGCCCGCCAGCACCCAGTTTGCGGCCCGCCAGCACCCAGTTTGCAGCCCGCCAGCACCCAGTTTGCGACCCGCCAGCACCCACTTTGTGGCCCGCCAGCACCCAGTTTGCGACCCGCCAGCACCCACTTTGTGGCCCGCCAGCACCCAGTTTGCAGCCCGCCAGCACCCAGTTTGCGACCCGCCAGCACCCACTTTGTGGCCCGCCAGCACCCAGTTTGCAGCCCGCCAGCACCCAGTTTGCGGCCCGAAAAGTAACGAAATATTCTTTTTTTATTATTATTTTCTTAACAGCCCCCCCCCCCATCACAGGTGTTGATGTCATACGACTGGTTCCATAGTCAGCATAAGGCGTGCCACAGGTGTTGATGTCATACGACTGGTTCCATAGTCAGCATAAGGCGTGCCACAGGTGTTGATGTCGTACGACTGGTTCCATAGTCAGCATAAGGCGTGCCACAGGTGTTGATGTCATACGACTGGTTCCATAGTCAGCATAAGGCGTGCCACAGGTGTTGATGTCATACGACTGGTTCCATAGTCAGCATAAGGCGTGTGACAGGTGTTGATGTCGTACGACTGGTTCCATAGTCAGCATAAGGCGTGCCACAGGTGTTGATGTCATAACGCTCACAGGACAATTTAAAAAAAAAAAATTGACTCCCTATCAATATTTGAATTAATTGAATCTTTTGTGATCACAACTTAAAGTAATTCCAGGCTTACCAAAATTAATTTCTCCGAACAATACCTGGATTTGATCATTTCATTTGCTGTAGGATGTGAAGAGCTGTAGGATGTGAAGAGCTGTAGGATGTGAAGAGCTGTAGGATGTGAAGAGCTGTAGGATGTGAAGAGCTGTAGGATGTGAAGAGCTGTAGGATGTGAAGAGCTGTAGGATGTGAAGAGCTGTAGGATGTGAAGAGCTGTAGGATGTGAAGAGCTGTAGGATGTGAAGAGCTGTATGATGTGAAGAGCTGTAGGATGTGAAGAGCTGTAGGATGTGAAGAGCTGTAGGATGTGAAGAGCTGTAGGATGTGAAGAGCTGTAAGATGTGAAGAATTATTCAGCTATTAGAGAAATTCTCAGAACTTGTAATTCTTTGTTTCCAATAGGCGATCTTTTTTGATGATCAAAAATGTTCTAACAAATATTTTAAACTCTAAATGATTGTACTACAATTGTTCATAATGAACTCTCGTATTCATTATCAGTACCAAGACCCACGGTATTAACAAGTTCCAGGAGGTTGCTTCCAACAATCGGGGGGGGGGGGGGGGGGGTGTGGGGGGTGGATATGCCCCTGCTCATAACCAACCTACGATCACAGACAGGTATCATAAACAAACAGCAATAACTGATACCTACGACTACTAACAGGTGATATTTCAAACCTACCATCACCAACAGTTCATTTCTCATATCTACCATCACAAACAGGTGTTACCCCGTACCTACCATCACGAACAGGTGTCACCTCGTACCTACCATCACAAACAAGTGTTACCTCGTACCTACCATCACAAACAGGTGTTACCCAGTACCTACCATCACAAACAGGTGTTACCTCGTACCTACCATCACAAACAGGTGTTACCCCGTACCTACCATCACAAACAGGTGTTACCCCGTACTTACCATCACAAACAGGTGTTACCTCATACCTACCATCACAAACAGGTGTTACCTCGTACCTACCATCACAAACAGGTGTTACCTCGTACCTACCATCACAAACAGGTGTTACCTCGTACCTACCATCACAAACAGGTGTTACCTCGTACCTACCATCACAAACAGGTATTACCCCGTACCTACCATCACAAACAAGTTGATATCTTATACCTATCAATATCTACCCCATCATATGATCATCCATCGTCCGGGCGTTAATGAGGGTGGGGAGGCTATGGCAGTTCCCTACCCCCCCATGTGAACACCCACCCAACCAGCAAGTACCGTCATGTCCCCAAGACCCACTAACAGCTCTACAACACATCCCGTTGTGTTTGGCAGTGGCATGGGTTGGGTGTGGGGGGATTTGAGGCAGCTAAATAACAGGTTTCATGATAGGAGATAATGAAACGACCCTTGTGGGTGGGGTGGGCAGTGGTTGGGCGTGGGTGCTAGGGTGACAACGTGGATATGCCACAGTGAGGCCGTTGGTGGTAGGGTGACAATGTGGATATGCCACAGTGAGGCCGTTGGTGGTAGGGTGACAATGTGGATATGTCACAGTGAGGCCGTTGGTGGTAGGATGACAGTGTGGATATGCCACAGTGAGGCCGTTGGTGGTAGGGTGACAGTGTGGATATGCCACAGTGAGGCCGTTGGTGGTAGGGTGACAGTGTGGATATGCCACAGTGAGACCATTGGTGGTAGGGTGACAACGTGGATATGCCACAGTGAGGCCGTGGATGGTAGGGTGACAATGTGGATATGCCACAGTGAGGGCGTTGGTGGTAGGGTGACGGTGTGGATATGCCACAGTGAGGCCGTTGGTGGTAGGGTGACAGTGTGGATATGCCACAGTGAGACCGTTGGTGGTAGGGTGACAGTGTGGATATGCCACAATGAGGCCGTGGATGTTAGGTTTAGTAAGTCAGATTTAGTAAGGGTGAAAACGTGGATATGTTACAGTGAGGCAGTGGAAATCTGTCATTTTACGAGGATGTTGAATTGAATATTATGGTTTTGTTTGGTAAGGGTGAGGGCTGTGGCGTAGGAAGGGGTGGGGCGGAGGGAGCGGTCCGCCATAGTCGGCACTTTTTTTTTCCTTTTTATAGAGGGGCGACATGTTCGGCTCACTGCGGGTGTTTTTATCGTGAAAGTGGCGCAGCAAAATTGTCGACCCGCTCCGGGTGGCAATCACCCTAGTTGCGCCCCTGGGTTATGGTTAATTTAAATGACTATTAGTTATGGGTGTTGTGATCTACTGTTCTCTCTTCTTTCTCGCACTGAAATTTTCCAATGCTTAAACCACCCCTCTTCCTCCACCCACCCCCCAACCCCCCCCCCCCCCCTGTTAGTTCATAGTTCTGGAAGGTCAGTGTCAGATTAAAACCAAACGTGTGGGAAAATTTGTTTATATTGTTTTCTGAGAGATGGTGGGGTATATCCCTGTCACATAGGTCACATTATGGTCACATTATGGTCACATTATGATCAAATTATGATCACATTATGGTCACATTATGATCACATTGTTATCACATTATGGTCACATTATGGTGACATTATGGTGACATTATGATCACATTATGATCACATTATGAATATATTATAATCATAGTGTGGTCATTTTATGGTTAGGGTCAAATTATGGTATCCCTTTTGTCACGCTATGGCCATATTGTGGTCACATTATATTTGCCCTCCTTGTGAAATATTGATTCATCCGCCTTAGGAATGAGGCTTAAGACAAGTTCTCAAATTGAAATGTTGAGTTAATGCCCTCACCTTGACTTAAGCCCAAAACACCTCGGCAACGACTTGGGGCACAAACCACTTAAGAAAAATTTCATTCTGATCATCCGGACGACAACCGACGGGTTAAATGAGTGGAATTTCCCCCATGCTCGAGTGTCAATTTGAAACAGGGTTGAGATAATCCACGGGCCAGGACCGACAAGGTTAAACCTTCTGCCAGGCTCATTGCGGTACCTGCCCGCTAATCATTCGAGTCACTCGGTTAATCGGTTTCCGTTTAATCGGTTACCTGGTAATCGGTTCGGTGGAGAATAAAGTAACGTGTTATGTATGGATGTTGTGTATCAAGCATTTGGGGGGGGGGGCATAGGGTTTTTCCCCCTTGATATTGGGTTACGTAGTTTGTACCCCTTTGTCTGGGCGCCCGGGGTGTCTAAGTCATATTGATAACTTTGGTTTCCCATTATGGTCTCTTAAGTCAAATTTGTTTGTAAAATCCCTGAGCAAAGTAGTTTTTGTGCCGTCATTCACCAGTCCAAAATAATCTACTTCAGACCCGATGGTTCGAAAATTGATCATTCTTTATCGGGGTCGCTACCCCATAAAAAGTCGAGCACCACTGGACTAGGCGACAGATTTTGGGACTAGTTATAACAGTCGATGAAAAAGGTGATCATTGTCTCTACGCTTGTTTCCACCTTAGTGGTATCTCCTTCACGCACTGCTGAGCTATGCTCCAAACAGTCTTCATCTCCTTCACGCACTGCTGAGCTATGCTCCAGTCTACATCTCCTTTACGCACTGCTGAGCTATGCTCCAGTCTACATCTCCTTCACGCACTGCTGAGCTATGCTCCAGTCTACATCTCCTTCACGCACTGCTGAGCTATGCTCCAGTCTACATCTCCTTTACGCACTGCTGAGCTATGCTCCAGTCTACATCTCCTTTACGCACTGCTGAGCTATGCTCCAGTCTACATCTCCTTCACGCACTGCTGAGCTATGCTCCAGTCTACATCTCCTTTACGCACTGCTGAGCTATGCTCCAGTCTACATCTCATTTACGCACTGCTGAGCTATGCTCCAGTCTACATCTCCTTTACGCACTGCTGAGCTATGCTCCAGTCTACATCTCCTTCACGCACTGCTGAGCTATGCTCCAGTCTACATCTCCTTTACGCACTGCTGAGCTATGCTCCAGTCTACATCTCCTTCACGCACTGCTGAGCTATGCTCCAGTCTACATCTCCTTTACGCACTGCTGAGCTATGCTCCAGTCTACATCTCCTTCACGCACTGCTGAGCTATGCTCCAGTCTACATCTCCTTCACGCACTGCTGAGCTATGCTCCAGTCTACATCTCCTTCACGCACTGCTGAGCTATGCTCCAGTCTACATCTCCTTCACGCACTGCTGAGCTATGCTCCAGTCTACATCTCCTTTAAGCACTGCTGAGCTATGCGCCAAGTCTCTTAAAGAATTGGTAATTAAAATAAACAGTTATTTTTATGTTTAACTGAGTGGCGTCAATGCGTCTGTGTGACTCGGGGCTGGGGGTGAGGGGGGAAGGGATGCTGGTAGTGGCATCATCGGCTGGACAAAGACTATGACAGAGAAGTGGCATCATCGGTTGGACAAAGACTATGACAGAGAAGTGGCATCATCGGTTGGACAAAGACTATGACAGAGAAGTGGCATCATCGGTTGGACAAAGACTATGACAGAGAAGTGGCATCATCGGCTGGACAAAGACTATGACAGAGAAGTGGCATCATCGGTTGGACAAAGACTATGACAGAGAAGTGGCATCATCGGCTGGACAAAGACTATGACAAAGAAGTGGCATCATCGGTTGGACAAAGACTATGACAGAGAAGTGGCATCATCGGTTGGACAAAGACTATGACAGAGAAGTGGCATCATCGGTTGGACAAAGACTATGACAGAGAAGTGGCATCATCGGTTGGACAAAGACTATGACAGAGAAGTGGCATCATCGGTTGGACAAAGACTGTGACAGAGAAGTGGCATCATCGGTGAGACAAAGACTATGACAGAGAAGTGGCATCATCGGCTGGACAAAGACTATGACAGAGAAGTGGCATCATCGGTTGGACAAAGACTATGACAGAGAACTGGCATCATCGGCTGGACAAAGACTATGACAGAGAAGTGGCATCATCGGTTGGACAAAGACTATGACAGAGAAGTGGCATCATCGGCTGGACAAAGACTATGACAGAGAAGTGGCATCATCGGTTGGACAAAGACTATGACAGAGAAGTGGCATCATCGGCTGGACAAAGACTATGACAGAGAAGTGACATCATCGGCTGGAAAAAGACTATGACAGAGAAGTGGCATCATCGGCTGGACAAAGACTATGACAGAGAAGTGGCATCATCGGCTGGACAAAGACTATGACAGAGAAGTGACATCATCGGCTGGACAAAGACTATGACAGAGAAGTGGCATCATCGGCTGGACAAAGACTATGACAGAGAAGTGACATCATCGGCTGGAAAAAGACTATGACAGAGAAGTGGCATCATCGGCTGGACAAAGACTATGACAGAGAAGTGGCATCATCGGTTGGACAAAGACTGTGACAGAGAAGTGGCATCATCGGCTGGACAAAGACTATGACAGAGAAGAGGCATCATCGGCTGGACAAAGACTATGACAGAAATGTATACAACTTGATATCCTTTTTTACCTACTGCCAAATACAACTGGTCAGGGAGGGGGGCGTCAGGGACGGGAGATGGGGGTTGCACCAGGTTCGATTTTATGTTATGTCTACGATGTACACGATGTTGTGTCTACGATGTACACGATGTTATGTCTACGATGTACATGAAGTTGTGTCTACGATGTACACGATGGTGTGTCTATGATGTACATGAAGTTGTGTCTACGATGTACACGATGTTGTGTCTATGATGTACATGAAGTTGTGTCTACGATGTACACGATGTTGTGTCTACGATGTACACGATGTTGTGTCTACGATGCACACGATGTTGTGTCTACGATGTACACGATGTTATGTCTACGATGTACACGATGTTGTGTCTATGATGTACATGATGTTGTGTCTACGATGCACACGATGTTGTGTCTATGATGTACATGATGTTGTGTCTACGATGCACACGATGTTGTGTCTATGATGTACATGATGTTGTGTCTATGATGTACATGATGTTGTGTCTACGATGTACACGATGTTGTGTCTACGATGCACACGATGTTGTGTCTACAATGTACACGATGTTATGTCTACGATGCACACGATGTTGTGTCTATGATGTACACGATGTTGTGTCTATGATGTACATGATGTTGTGTCTACGATGCACACGATGTTGTGTCTATGATGTACATGATGTTGTGTCTATGATGTACATGATGTTGTGTCTACGATGCACACGATGTTGTGTCTATGATGTACACGATGTTGTGTCTACGATGTACATGATGTTGTGTCTACGATGTACACGATGTTGTGTCTATGACACACGTAACGTTCTTGATATTGACAATATCTTCCTCCTCTTTCAAAGTCAATGAGCAACAGCCGCTGTCTTTAGCTGTCAATGACATCACAAGATTATCTTTGACAGCATCACATTTAAGAGGTCTTACCAAGACCTCATTCTGAATGATTCTGGTTGCCATGGCAACAATTGTACAGCGCTCAGATGGCGATGTCCCTTCTGTCCGAGCTATGCCACCCCCCTCCTAGTTACGCCACAGTAAACACGTCAGAAAATGTAGACAAAAACTTGATTCGTGTTTGTTCTTGTGTGGTCAGCCACGGCTAGCGGTCATCAGATCGTGTGTACCCAAAGGTCGTAAGCTTTAAGCATAATCCCATCACCGGATACAGCCGCGGACGATCACCATGGTGACGATGGACGTGACAAAGACATCTACCTCGGGACAAAAGAACGGCAAGGCCCCCCCCCCCCGCGGGGGTTGTTGCGGTGGCTTGGGGATAAGGTGAGTGGGCTACGTCCGAATGTGAAAATATTTATCTTGTTGATGTGACTTATGATGGTTGGCGCTTAATAAAATGAATGACTTGTCTTTATGCTGAGTCAAAATCTGTTGAGATTTAGTAGATCATATTTAGTAAGTCTGATTTAACAAGTCTGGTATAAAAAGTCAGGTATAACAAGTCATGTATAAAAAGTCAGGTATATGCCTCCAAATATGAGGGGAAAAAAGAGATTTCGTTATTCCAAGTCACTGCCTCTAACACCACCACATCTTATCACGGACTCTAACACCACCACATCTTATGACTGTCTCTAACACCACCACATCTTATGACTGTCTCTAACACCACCACATCTTATCACTGTCTTTAACACCACCACATCTTATGACTGTCTCTAACACCACCACATCTTATCACTGTCTTTAACACCACCACATCTTATCACTGCCTCTAACACCACCACATCTTATCACTGTCTCTAACACCACCACATCTTATCACTGTCTCTAACACCACCACATCTAATGACTGCCTCTAACACCACCACATCTTATGACTGCCCTTAACACCACCACATCTTATCACTGACTCTTACACCACCACATCTTATCACTGACTCTAACACCACCACATCTTATGACTGCCTCTAACACCACCACATCTTATCACTGTCTCTAACACCACCACATCTTATGACTGTCTCTAACACCACCACATCTTATCACTGTCTCTAACACCACCACATCTTATCACTGTCTCTAACACCACCACATCTAATGACTGCCTCTAACACCACCACATCTTATGACTGTCTCTAACACCACCACATCTTATGACTGTCTCTAACACCACCACATCTTATAACTGTCTCTAACACCACCACATCTTATGACTGCCTCTAACACCACCACATCTTATCACTGTCTCTAACACCACCACATCTTATGACTGTCTCTAACACCACCACATCTTATCACTGTCTCTAACACCACAAGATCCTATGACTGCCTCTAACATCACCACATCTTATGACTGCCTCTAACACCACCACATCTTATAACTGTCTCTAACACCACCACATCTTATGACTGCCTCTAACACCACCACATCTTATCACTGTCTCTAACACCACCAGATCTTATGACTGCCTCTAACACCACCACATCTTATGACTGTCTCTAACACCACCACATCTTATGAATGCCTCTAACACCACCACATCTTATGACTGCCCTTAACACCACCACATCTTATCACTGACTCTTACACCACCACATCTTATCACCGACTCTAACACCACCACATCTTATGACTGCCTCTAACACCACCACCGATTGGCAGACATCAAACCCCAACCTGGCAAATCCCAACCTTTCCTTTGTTACAAAAAGATATATATATATATTATATCAATTCCGACTTCACAATCGTACACAGACAATGCGTGTCCCTTACAACGTACAGCGTCCTATCGCATTAAAGCAGGGCAGATCAGAGGAATCCAACATGTACCAACACGCGTACCGACATACGTACCGAGGCATTGTTGGCACACATAAAAAAAAGGGGTTGTCGGTCCTGGTATTAGTTTCCACAACGGTCGCGGGTCCTGAGTTAGGGTGGACAGCAAGGTGAGCGTGGCATGGACAAAGGGCGGACAACGTGTGGTCGTGTGTCCATGGAATAATGTGTAGGAGTTATTTCAATGAGTTGTTTTAAAGTAGACGAGTCCTTCTATTTCTCTCATAATCAAACGCACACAAACACACAGTAACAATCGAGCTACGGATGATGTTGTTGTAACAGGAGAAGAGAGAGAGACACATAGATACAGAGAGAAAGAGGGAGAGAGAGAGAGAGAGAGAGAGAGAGTGGCATAGGGCGTAACTGTCATGAAAAAAAAGGGGTGGGGGGCTCGTGTCCCCCATACCATCAACTCTGGCTTACGGTCTCCTTTGTATCAAACCGGAGATCTTCGTATAGTAACCTATCAATGACAAGAAATGAATACCGTTCTTAAAGACAAGCCATTTACTTTCTTTATAACAAACCCATTACTTTCTTTATAACAAATCCATTACTTTCTTTATAACAAATCCATTACTTTCTTTATAACAAATCCATTACTTTCTTTATAACAAATCCATTACTTTCTTTATAACAAATCCATTACTTTCTTTATAACAAATCCATTACTTTCTTTATAACAAATCCATTACTTTCTTTATAACAAACCCATTACTTTCTTTATAACAAATCCATTACTTTCTTTATAACAAACCCATTACTTTCTTTATAACAAATCCATTACTTTCTTTATAACAAATCCATTACTTTCTTTATAACAAACCCATTACTTTCTTTATAACAAACCCATTACTTTCTTTATAACAAACCCATTACTTTCTTTATAACAGATCCATTACTTTCTTTATAACAAACCCATTACTTTCTTTATAACAAATCCATTACTTTCTTTATAACAAATCCATTACTTTCTTTATAACAAACCCATTACTTTCTTTATAACAAACCCATTACTTTCTTTATAACAAACCCATTACTTTCTTTATAACAAATCCATTACTTTCTTTATAACAAATCCATTACTTTCTTTATAACAAATCCATTACTTTCTTTATAACAAATCCATTACTTTCTTTATAACAAATCCATTACTTTCTTTATAACAAATCCATTACTTTCTTTATAACAAATCCATTACTTTCTTTATAACAAATCCATTACTTTCTTTATAACAAATCCATTACTTTCTTTATAACAAATCCATTACTTTCTTTATAACAAACCCATTACTTTCTTTATAACAAATCCATTACTTTCTTTATAACAAACCCATTACTTTCTTTATAACAAATCCATTACTTTCTTTATAACAAATCCATTACTTTCTTTATAACAAACCCATTACTTTCTTTATAACAAACCCATTACTTTCTTTATAACAAACCCATTACTTTCTTTATAACAAATCCATTACTTTCTTTATAACAAACCCATTACTTTCTTTATAACAAATCCATTACTTTCTTTATAACAAATCCATTACTTTCTTTATAACAAACCCATTACTTTCTTTATAACAAACCCATTACTTTCTTTATAACAAACCCATTACTTTCTTTATAACAAATCCATTACTTTCTTTATAACAAATCCATTACTTTCTTTATAACAAATCCATTACTTTCTTTATAACAAACCCATTACTTTCTTTATAACAAATCCATTACTTTCTTTATAACAAATCCATTACTTTCTTTATAACAAATCCATTACTTTCTTTATAACAAATCCATTACTTTCTTTATAACAAACCCATTACTTTCTTTATAACAAATCCATTACTTTCTTTATAACAAACCCATTACTTTCTTTATAACAAACCCATTACTTTCTTTATAACAAACCCATTACTTTCTTTATAACAAACCCATTACTTTCTTTATAACAAACCCATTACGTTCTATTTGAGAAACCAATATCTTTCTTTATGGTGGTTCCATTACAGTTTCGTCTATGCACTACGCCATCAATGTTATTGTTATATGTTTCTTTAAAGGAGGATAGCTCAATAAGAACCAACCCTAGTACTGCGCATGCGCTACTTAGTAAATAAATCTGGAGTCGAAAAAGGTATAGCCAGTCATTGATCTGTGTACCAGCCATATATGTGTACCAGCCATGTATGTGTACTAGCAATTGATCTGTGTGCCAGCCATGTATGTGTACAGCCAGTCATGCGTACCAGACATTTATCTGCGTACCAGCCATTCCACAACACAATGATATCTTTTCCAGTGATTAGACCTGGATCAAAGTATATCCCTCCCTCCCTCCCCCACCCACCCCCTCCTATTCTCACCCAGAGATGTTGTCAGTTGAGCTGAACAAAATAAAAGTTTTGCTGGTGACTAATTCAACGTTTGTTTACTTTTCCCACATTATCGGCAGCCCCCCACCTCCTCTCCTCCCCAACCACTTTCACTACGACACCCCCCTCCCCATCTACCATTGCACCCCCCTCCCCCCACTCCAGCGTTGCCTCTCATCTTGGAGCTATATCAGACGTCACATCGCGATGTCTACTTTTACCGATGAGATGATGTATGATGTGTGCCTGTTACGTGCTCTTGTCTTGACGCTCAATTATGTATGGGGTAAAAACACAAGCAAGACATCCAATAAGGGGTATATACACACATACAGCATACTTAAAATGGTGTACACACATACAGAATACTAAATATGTTATATCCACACATGCAGAATACTAAATAGCCTATATACACACATACAGCATACTTTATATGGTGTACATACATAATTAATACTAAATAAGTTATATACACAAATACAACATACTTAATAAGTCAGTGCTAAGACTTTGTCTTATACCTTTGCAGAAGAATTCTTGGAATTACAACAAATTATGACACTTCCTAAAAATAGCCCGTATGAAATAAACGAAAACTTCCCAAATTCTTGGCTTATCACGCGTTAAATGAGATCATGGCTGTGAAATGAACAAGTTTATAAAGTAAATGAGATCATGGCTGTAAAACGAACAAGTTTATAAAGTAAATGAGATCATGGCTGTAAAACGAACAAGTTTATAAAGTAAATGAGATCATGGCTGTGAAATGAACACGTTTATAAAGTAAATGAGATCATGGCTGTGAAATGAACACGTTTATAAAGTAAATGAGATCATGGCTGTGAAATGAACACGTTTATAAAGTAAATGAGATCATGGCTGTGAAATGAACACGTTTATAAAGTAAATGAGATCATGGCTGTGAAACGAACAAGTTTATAAAGTAAATGAGATCATGGCTGTGAAATGAACACGTTTATAAAGTAAATGAGATCATGGCTGTAAAATGAACACGTTTATAAAGTAAATGAGATCATGGCTGTAAAATGAACACGTTTATAAAGTAAATGAGATCATGGCTGTAAAATGAACACGTTTATAAAGTAAATGAGATCATGGCTGTAAAATGAACACGTTTATAAAGTAAATGAGATCATGGCTGTAAAATGAACACGTTTATAAAGTAAATGAGATCATGGCTGTAAAATGAACACTTTTATAAAGTAAATGAGATCATGGCTGTAAAATGAACACGTTTATAAAGTAAATGAGATCATGGCTGTGAAATGAACAAGTTTATAAAGTAAATGAGATCATGGCTGTGAAATGAACACGTTTATAAAGTAAATGAGATCATGGCTGTAAAACGAACAAGTTTATAAAGTAAATGAGATCATGGCTGTGAAATGAACACGTTTATAAAGTAAATGAGATCATGGCTGTAAAACGAACAAGTTTATAAAGTAAATGAGATCATGGCTGTGAAACGAACAAGTTTATAAAGTAAATGAGATCATGGCTGTGAAACGAACAAGTTTATAAAGTAAATGAGATCATGGCTGTGAAACGAACAAGTTTATAAAGTAAATGAGATCATGGCTGTGAAACGAACAAGTTTATAAAGTAAATGAGATCATGGCTGTGAAATGAACAAGTTTATAAAGTAAATGAGATCATGGCTGTAAAACGAACAAGTTTATAAAGTAAATGAGATCATGGCTGTGAAATGAACACGTTTATAAAGTAAATGAGATCATGGCTGTGAAATGAACACGTTTATAAAGTAAATGAGATCATGGCTGTGAAATGAACACGTTTATAAAGTAAATGAGATCATGGCTGTGAAATGAACACGTTTATAAAGTAAATGAGATCATGGCTGTAAAATGAACACGTTTATAAAGTAAATGAGATCATGGCTGTGAAATGAACAAGTTTATAAAGTAAATGAGATCATGGCTGTGAAATGAACACGTTTATAAAGTAAATGAGATCATGGCTGTGAAATGAACACGTTTATAAAGTAAATGAGATCATGGCTGTGAAATGAACACGTTTATAAAGTAAATGAGATCATGGCTGTGAAATAAACACGTTTATAAAGTAAATGAGATCATGGCTGTGAAATGAACACGTTTATAAAGTAAATGAGATCATGGCTGTAAAATGAACACGTTTATAAAGTAAATGAAATCATGGCTGTGAAATGAACACGTTTATAAAGTAAATGAGATCATGGCTGTGAAATGAACAAGTTTATAAAGTAAATGAGATCATGGCTGTGAAACGAACAAGTTTATAAAGTAAATGAGATCATGGCTGTGAAACGAACAAGTTTATAAAGTAAATGAGATCATGGCTGTGAAACGAACAAGTTTATAAAGTAAATGAGATCATGGCTGTGAAATGAACACGTTTATAAAGTAAATGAGATCATGGCTGTGAAACGAACAAGTTTATAAAGTAAATGAGATCATGGCTGTGAAATGAACAAGTTTATAAAGTAAATGAGATCATGGCTGTGAAATGAACAAGTTTATAAAGTAAATGAGATCATGGCTGTGAAATGAACAAGTTTATAAAGTAAATGAGATCATGGCTGTGAAATGAACAAGTTTATAAAGTAAATGAGATCATGGCTGTGAAATGAACACGTTTATAAAGTAAATGAGATCATGGCTGTAAAACGAACAAGTTTATAAAGTAAATGAGATCATGGCTGTGAAATGAACACGTTTATAAAGTAAATGAGATCATGGCTGTAAAACGAACAAGTTTATAAAGTAAATGAGATCATGGCTGTGAAACGAACAAGTTTATAAAGTAAATGAGATCATGGCTGTGAAACGAACAAGTTTATAAAGTAAATGAGATCATGGCTGTGAAACGAACAAGTTTATAAAGTAAATGAGATCATGGCTGTGAAACGAACAAGTTTATAAAGTAAATGAGATCATGGCTGTGAAATGAACAAGTTTATAAAGTAAATGAGATCATGGCTGTAAAACGAACAAGTTTATAAAGTAAATGAGATCATGGCTGTGAAATGAACACGTTTATAAAGTAAATGAGATCATGGCTGTGAAATGAACACGTTTATAAAGTAAATGAGATCATGGCTGTGAAATGAACACGTTTATAAAGTAAATGAGATCATGGCTGTGAAATGAACACGTTTATAAAGTAAATGAGATCATGGCTGTAAAATGAACACGTTTATAAAGTAAATGAGATCATGGCTGTGAAATGAACAAGTTTATAAAGTAAATGAGATCATGGCTGTGAAATGAACACGTTTATAAAGTAAATGAGATCATGGCTGTGAAATGAACACGTTTATAAAGTAAATGAGATCATGGCTGTGAAATGAACACGTTTATAAAGTAAATGAGATCATGGCTGTGAAATGAACACGTTTATAAAGTAAATGAGATCATGGCTGTGAAATGAACACGTTTATAAAGTAAATGAGATCATGGCTGTAAAATGAACACGTTTATAAAGTAAATGAGATCATGGCTGTGAAATGAACAAGTTTATAAAGTAAATGAGATCATGGCTGTGAAATGAACAAGTTTATAAAGTAAATGAGATCATGGCTG
This sequence comes from Omphiscola glabra, assembly GCA_964017045.1. NCBI lineage: Eukaryota > Metazoa > Mollusca > Gastropoda > Lymnaeidae > Omphiscola > Omphiscola glabra. Next base: position 5,268,106 of record OZ024800.1, read on the forward strand.
TGAAACGAACAAGTTTATAAAGTAAATGAGATCATGGCTGTGAAACGAACAAGTTTATAAAGTAAATGAGATCATGGCTGTGAAACGAACAAGTTTATAAAGTAAATGAGATCATGGCTGTGAAATGAACACGTTTATAAAGTAAATGAGATCATGGCTGTGAAACGAACAAGTTTATAAAGTAAATGAGATCATGGCTGTGAAATGAACAAGTTTATAAAGTAAATGAGATCATGGCCGTGAAACGAACAAGTTTATAAAGTAAATGAGATCATGGCTGTGAAACGAACAAGTTTATAAAGTAAATGAGATCATGGCTGTGAAACGAACAAGTTTATAAAGTAAATGAGATCATGGCTGTGAAATGAACACGTTTATAAAGTAAATGAGATCATGGCTGTGAAACGAACAAGTTTATAAAGTAAATGAGATCATGGCTGTGAAACGAACAAGTTTATAAAGTAAATGAGATCATGGCTGTGAAATGAACACGTTTATAAAGTAAATGAGATCATGGCTGTGAAATGAACACGTTTATAAAGTAAATGAGATCATGGCTGTGAAACGAACACGTTTATAAAGTAAATGAGATCATGGCTGTGAAACGAACACGTTTATAAAGTAAATGAGATCATGGCTGTGAAATGAACACGTTTATAAAGTAAATGAGATCATGGCTGTAAAACGAACACGTTTATAAAGTAAATGAGTTCATGGCTGTGAAATGAACACGTTTATAAAGTAAATGAGATCATGGCTGTGAAATGAACACGTTTATAAAGTAAATGAGATCATGGCTGTGAAATGAACACGTTTATAAAGTAAATGAGATCATGGCTGTGAAATGAACACGTTTATAAAGTAAATGAGATCATGGCTGTGAAACGAACAAGTTTATAAAGAAAACAACAGCTGTAATTTTAAACCAAAATGAGTGTGTCCTTTCAGCTTACTGTAGCCTTCACTCAAATGGTCTGAATCTATTTATTCTTGTAAATTAAGGTTCATTGAAGGCAGTGGCCTCCGAACGTTACACTACTGAGCCCCGTATTTTTAACAAAATGTTGTGCTATCTAATGGCACTGGTCAAAGGAAGTCACAACTGACAAGTTTAACTCGAGGCAACGTTAAATTCATATGAAGATTTTAGATTTCACTAGTTGTCACTAAAAGGTTCTCGAAGATAATCAAATTACTTTATTGACAGTGTTTTATGTGATATGAAATATTCTATTGAAATATTATGTGATTATATGAAATATTCTATTAAAATTGCTATTGACGAAGACAGCGACACTCGCACAAATTAATTTTTATTTGCCTGGACATTTGTTTTTTGGAAGTCTAAATGGGAAATATTGTTTTTTTCGAGGGCAATTTTCGAGGTCTAAAGATATCAAGAAACAAAATTTATCATTTCTGAAAATTACAAACTTTTTGAAGTGTGTTAAACGCAAACATCCATTACTGGATCACTTACGTAGGCACGTTAAAAAAATTTCTACATCATAACAGTATGAATGACAACAGAAAACAATGAATGAAAAAAAAAATGCTTTCTTTTTCTCTTCCTCCAAGTTGGCAGCTATCTTGGGGGGGGGGGGGGGGGGGAGTTGTACGTTACCTGAATCCGGTCACAAGATACCTGAGTTTGTCCGGGCCTGATGTAGACAACAATGGCGAATTGCGTGGGCCTCAAAGCTGAGTCAATAAAACTGTGATTAATAACCTGGTCGGCTTTACAAACGTGATGCTGGGGGCAGCAAGATAACGGAGATCTGGGGAGACCGATTGATAAAAAAAGCTTGGCGCCCGAACCTCTTAGGAACCTGGGATTTATTAGACCTTTACCCACGTCACTTCAGGGGCAGAGAAATGGGAACTTAAGTCAAGTTTGGATAAAATATCTTGAACTAAAGTCAAGTTAGTAAACAAAATCTTGAACTAAAGTCAAGTTAGTAAGCAAAATCTTGAACTAAAGTCAAGTTAGTAAGCAAAATCTTGAACTAAAGTCAAGTTAGTAAGCAAAATCTTGAACTAAAGTCAAGTTAGTAAGCAAAATCTTGAACTAAAGTCAAGTTAGTATACAAAATCTTGAACTAAAGTCAAGTTAGTATACAGAATCTTGAACTAAAGTCAAGTTAGTAAGCAAAATCTTGAACTAAAGTCAAGTTAGTAAGCAAAATCTTGAACTAAAGTCAAGTTAGTAAGCAAAATCTTGAACTAAAGTCAAGTTAGTAAGCAAAATCTTGAACTAAAGTCAAGTTAGTATACAAAATCTTGACCTAAAGTCAAGTTAGTATACAGAATCTTGAACTAAAGTCAAGTTAGTAAGCAAAATCTTGAACTAAAGTCAAGTTAGTATACAGAATCTTGAACTAAAGTCAAGTTAGTATACAGAATCTTGAACTAAAGTCAAGTTAGTATACAGAATCTTGAACTAAAGTCAAGTTAGTATGCAGAATCTTGAACTAAAGTCAAGTTAGTATACAGAATCTTGAACTAAAGTCAAGTTAGTATACAGAATCTTGAACTAAAGTCAAGTTAGTATACAGAATCTTGAACTAAAGTCAAGTTAGGATACAGAATCTTGAACTAAAGTCAAGTTAGTATACAGAATCTTGAACTAAAGTCAAGTTAGGATACAGAATCTTGAACTAAAGTCAAGTTAGTATACAGAATCTTGAACTAAAGTCAAGTTAGTATACAGAATCTTGAACTAAAGTCAAGTTAGTATACAGAATCCTGAACTAAAGTCAAGTTAGTATACAGAATCTTGAACTAAAGTCAAGTTAGTATACAGAATCTTGAACTAAAGTCAAGTTAGTATACAGAATCTTGAACTAAAGTCAAGTTAGTATACAGAATCTTGAACTAAAGTCAAGTTAGTATACAGAATCTTGAACTAAAGTCAAGTTAGGATACAGAATCTTGAACTAAAGTCAAGTTAGTATACAGAATCTTGAACTAAAGTCAAGTTAGTAAGCAAAATCTTGAACTAAAGTCAAGTTAGTATACAGAATCTTGAACTAAAGTCAAGTTAGTAAGCAAAATCTTGAACTAAAGTCAAGTTAGTATACAGAATCTTGAACTAAAGTCAAGTTAGTATCACAAGATTAAAGCGATACAAACAATTAATGTTAAACATTAATAATGATAATACATAATACATAATACAAAATACATAATACATAATACAAAATACAATTCAAACGTTTCGGCGAAAATGCCTTCATTAGCACAACAGCAAACAAAATAAAACATTAATATAACTTTAAATTAGATTTCCATATATGTATATGGACACACATATATATACATATATATCTCCTGCCTTGACATGTAAGAAAAGAATTAGAATGGACACAAGTGCCTAACGAAACCAAAGAACGGAAGAACGGAAATAAAGTGGGTGGACATACACTATAAAAACCCAACCGGAAAAATACATTTCAGCTGTATAAAGTTGTGGATTTGGTTTATGACGTATTGGGTTGATACCGTCTATAAGAACGTTTGGTGTAAAATGTACAGATGGGGGGGGGGGGGGGGGAAATACAATATTTCAGATTTACACGACGCAGTCAAATACACAAAAATAAGTTGGGAATTTTATTGACCGAAATGCGAGGTCAGAAACAAACAGAAAATGGTTGGAAAGTCCCAACATTCGAATTGTCCCCAATTGCCCTAAGAGTTTTTTCTTTACGTCTGCTGTAACCAAGAAAATAACATGACAGCTATGACCCTGTCATCATTACGTCACAGTTTCCTGAGTTGAAATTTTTTTTATTCTGATCTATATCGCGTGATTAAAAAAAAAGACCTAAAATGTTTTGAGCCCCATAAACGCATCGGGTTTGAGACTATCGCGGGGATGCGGATGTACGTCATTTAAAAACCCACTTTGTGGTTGAGAGTATGGGTGGGATACTAACCTATTAATAGTACACAATATTTCACTGCTCATTGAAAACTGCAGCGGTTGACAAATCACCATTTTGTAACACTATGTCCCCGAGGGGCTGGGTGCATTGGATGGGAATAGCAACGTCTCAAAGGAATCATACGTTGCAGCGGAAAAATTTCAGTCAACAGCAGATTTCATGTTTTTAAAGAAATTATTGACAGGCTAAACATTCAGTGTAAGCTCCTTGAATTCCAAACCCAATAATTTGGTCCGGATATGTTTTTTTACTTAGTGAAAGATGTCCTTTTTATGTTTCTATGAATTTCCAGCCACTCTATGAAAATGTCAGGTACTCAGTACAATATCAGGTACTCTGTACAATGTCAGCCACTATGTACAAATTCAGGTACTCTGTACAATGTCAGCCACTCTGTACAATGTCAGGTACTCTGTACAATGTCAGCCACTCTTTACAATGTCAGGTATTCTGTACAATGTTAGTCACTCAGTACAATGTCAGGTACTCTGTACAATGTCAGCCACTCTGTACAATGTCAGGTATTCTGTACAATGTTATGACACTCAGTACAATGTCAGGTACTCTGTACAATGTCAGCCACTCTTTACAATGTCAGGTATTCTGTAAAATGTCAGGTATTCTGTACAATGTCAGGTACTCTATATACAATGTCAGGCACTACGGTTTCAGGAATATTATCATGAACGCCATGGCCCCAAAATTCACTGCTTACAAAATGTAATATTTCATAGTTCCTTTAGCCCAGTGTTTGACTACGTGTTCCCTTACAGCATTAGGAGATCTTTTTTTACGAATACAAACCCGAGCAAAGACGAGGTATATTGGATAGTAGGACATAAGCACAATTTGTATGAGATGACTTTCACATTTGACAGGACATATTAAGTCATGCATAGTGAGTCAATTATTTGAGCGTTTCCTCAAAGGCCTAAATTGTTTAGTTGAAAAGTTCCCCATCAAAGCAAGATATACATGACTTGTTGAATGGTTCAACAGTGGACATAAAGTTCCCAAACAAACTGTCTATAGACCTGACTTTTCGGGTTGTTCAATAGATGACATGGAACATCTGGACAAGATGCCCAATTAACAACTGACATTGGATGTTTGATGGAACATCTAGACAAGATGCCCATGTAACAACTGATATTGGATGTTTGGTGGAACATCTGGACAAGATGCCCATGTAACAACTGACATTGGATGTTTGATGGAACATCTGGACAAGATGCCCATGTAACAACTGACATTGGATGTTTGATGGATCATCTGGACAAGATGCCCATGTAACAACTGCCGTTGGATGTTTGATGGATCCCTTCAGTGTTGAATGGAGGTCTTGGGTTTTCCTTTCCCCATTCAGGTTTCATTCAGATCGAATCCTGCAATGGAAAGTTTCAAGTGTCCGTACAACAGATGATTTGTATGTGGCTCCATTGACACCGCTGTTCACGCACTTTGCTCCAGCCCCCCCCCCCAATCGCCCCGTTTCTTCCAGGTCCCAACATGTTAGCGATGTATTTGGGTTTATACGGTAAACACATATCAAATAGTCTAAGCTGTCCTCGCGCGCGCGCGCACACACACACACACACACACACACACACACACACACACACACACCAAGATCTGATTTCGTAATGATTTATTTGAAACCGGATCGAACTGTGCTGACATCCTCTACACCCTCTTTCAAACTGTGCCTGTATACAAGATATCCTCTTCGCCATGTTTCAAACTGTGCCTCTATACAAGATATCCTCTTCGCCATGTTTCAAACTGTGCCTCTATACAAGATATCCTCTTCGCCATGTTTCAAACTGTGCCTCTATACAAGATATCCTCTTCGCCATGTTTCAAACTGTGCCTCTATACAAGATATCCTCTTCGCCATGTTTCAAACTGTGCCTCTATACAAGATTTCCTCTACAACCTCTTTCAAACTGTGCCTCTATACAAGATATCCTCTACGCCCTCTTTCAAACTGTGCCTCTATACAAGATATCCTCTACGCCCTCTTACTCTCAATGCTGGTCGAGGACTGGGGGGGGGGATAGAAAGTTTCAGTAGGTATTTGAAATAAATGCATATCCGTGATGGGGTTCACAATGACGTTTGAACATTCAAGGCGGGAGTGTAAGGGTTAATCTGTTAGGTGACTTAAACCAATTTGATGGCAACTTCTTGTCACACTGGGAGTGTAAGGGTTAATCTGTTAGGTGACTTAAACCAATTTGATGACAACTTCTTGTCACACTGGGAGTGTAAGGGTTAATCTGTTAGGTGACTTAATCCAATTTGATGACAACTTCTTGGCACACTGGGAGTGTAAGGGTTAATCTATTAGGTGACTTAATCCAATTTGATGACAACTTCTTGTCACACTGGGAGTGTAAGGGTTAATCTGTTAGGTGACTTAAACCAATTTGATGACAACTGCTTGTCACACTGGGAGTGTAAGGGTTAATCTGTTAGATGACTTAAACCAATTTGATGACTTCTTCTTGTCACACTGTGACACATAACCGACCAAATAAAAATTGAAACAAAAAAACCTGATCAACAAACATTTCTCACAAACAAATCGTACAAGCGAGACACACAAACAATTAAAGTGTCTGCTGACATTTTGTTTTTAGGATTGCACATTTTGTGACGTCATTGTGGCATGTTGGTCTTTTAATGAACGCAGTGAAACGTCCAGATATTTGTGACTTATTGTATGCGTCACCTGTCTTGATACCCCGTCGTGATGAACAATCTAATTCAGAAATAAGACTCCGGAGACCTGGGCTCGTGTCATTAGGCCATTAGATCATTGTAGTACTCACATATTTGGGTTCCCTTCGCTGTATTTGTAATGACACTGTCTGGTAAATCTTTGGGAACTTTTCTTAACTCATCCTACAGACAATCAAGAAACGTACACTAGGACATTAACTGTGTGATGCACTTCGCAACTTCTCTACGCACATGCACACACGCACAAAAGCACACCCTCACACGCAAACACACGCACAGAACTCCGTCCATCCATGTCACCTTGGTGTTGTTGACGGTATCGCATTTCACCACTTACCCCGCCACAACAGCTGCAGTGTTGACAGGTGCTTACCTGGGGTGGGTGACGGTGTTCATCTATATAATTCAGATGCAAGTTTTCACGACTTGTGCGCATGTAAGGTGGTCCCAGGTACCACACATAATGACGGCCCACTGGTCCCAGGTACCACACATAATGATGGAAACTGGTCAGGTACCACATATAATGACGGACCACTGGTCCCAGGTACCACACATAATGACGGCCCACTGGTCCCAGGTACCACACATAATGACGGCCCACTGGTCCCAGGTACCACACATAATGATGGAAACTGGTCAGGTACCACATATAATGACGGACCACTGGTCCCAGATACCACACATAATGACGGCCCACTGGTCCCAGATATCACACATAATGCCGGCCCACTGGTCCCAGGTACCACACATAATGCCGGCCCACTGGTCCCAGGTACCACACATAATGCCGGCCCACTGTTCATGACGTCACCTGGGATGACTTGATCCTATGAGACAATGACTGTGTTTGACGTCACCCTGTTGGTACAATGACAGTGTTTGACGTCACCCTGTTGGTACAATGACAGTGTTTGAAGTCACCCTGTTGGTACAATGACAGTGTTTGACGTCACCCTGTTGGTACAATGACAGTGTTTGACGTCACCCTGTTGGTACAATGACAGTGTTTGACGTCACCCTGTTGGTACAATGACAGTGTTTGACGTCACCCTGTTGGTACAATGACAGTGTTTGACGTCACCCTGTTGGTACAATGACAGTGTTTGACGTCACCCTGTTGGTACAATGACTGTGTGTGACGTCACCCTGTTGGTACAATGACTGTGTGTGACGTCACCCTGTTGGTACAATGACTGTGTGTGACGTCACCCTTTTGATACAATGACTGTGTTTGACGTCACCCTTTTGATACAATGACTGTGTTTGACGTCACCCTTTTGATACAATGACAGTGTTTGACGTCACCCTTTTGATACAATGACTGTGTTTGACGTCACCCTTTTGATACAATGACTGTGTTTGACGTCACCCTTTTGATACAATGACTGTGTTTGACGTCACCCTTTTGATACAATGACAGTGTTTGACGTCACCCTTTTGATACAATGACAGTGTTTGACGTCACCCTTATGATACAATGACTGTGTGTGACGTCACCCTTTTGATACAATGACTGTGTTTGACGTCACCCTTTTGATACAATGACTGTGTGTGACGTCACCCTTTTGATACAATGACTGTGTTTGACGTCACCTTGTTGGTACAATGACTGTGTGTGACATCACCCTGTTGGTACAATGACTGTGTTTGACGTCACCTTGTTGGTACAATGACTGTGTGTGACATCACCCTGTTGGTACAATGACTGTTAAAGACCAATGCATGATTTCCCACTTAGTTTGTCTTCTGTCCAAATGACCCCGTGGAGCTACCACACACAGGACGCTGATTTAAGAGGGAAGGGGGAGACTTGGGTGGAAAATTTTGAGTAAAAACGCACGTTTTAATACTCTGTAGTAAACTCACAAAACAACTTGCGGTTCGGTACAAAATAACGGTTCAGGTTTTACACCTGACAATAGAAGCCAATTGGCTTAGAATGACCTCGTTAGGGGCGTGGTCACAATAAATAATGTCAACCGTTTCAGGAAAGTTAGATCTAGAAAATTCCAGGTGCAAAACAAAAAGTACCTGTAGCAAAACTTCCAGAAATAGTAATCTCCCTAAACTTTTCAAAAGGACCAAATTGTGATGTTTACTTATCAATAGTTAGCCACGTGCTGGCATTCGATCAGTTTCCTGGACGGGTTTTTCAACATTTTATAAATTGCAAATTCGTCAATTTTTTCCCCCGGGGCAATGAAAAAAAAGTTATTTATCGGTTAAGTTATACTTTATACTTCCCGTTTCCAGAGGAAATGACGGTAAGAAACGCCACTTCCGAGTACTTTCTGGGACAGTTATTCTCTTACCAGTTCGAAGAAGCTGAGAACCACCCCCCTCCCCCAACTCCCTACAAGAACACACTTTGTCTCCCGTTATGAAGAACGTTCATCAACTTCCGGTTCTTGTGACGTAGAACTCAAACCTCCAACTTTGAACCTTAAAACTTCTGATTAATATTTGATGTACTCAGTTCTATCAAGTTGGACAGGATGGACATGCTGGCTCCCAGATGCTGGCTCCCAGATGCTCGCTCCCAGATGCTGGCTTCCAGATGCTGGCTCCCAGATGATGGCTCCCAGATTCAGTCTCCCAATTTCGGACATAATATAGGCGATAGCTCCTTAACTTTGGACATGATGAAGATGAAGTCTCCCAACTTTAGACATGTTGTAGATGATATCTCCCAACTTCTGACACGATGAAGATGCAGTCTCCCAAATTTTGACATGATGACGACGCTGTCTCCCAACTTCTGACATTATGAAGATAAAGTCTCCCAACTTCTGACACGATGACGATGAAGTCTTCCAACTTCTGACACGATGACGATGAAGTCTCCCAACTTCTAACACGATGACGATGAAGTCTCCCAACTTCTGACACGATGACGATGAAGTCTCCCAACTTCTGACACGATGACGATGAAGTCTCCCAACTAACAACGACAATGAGCTGGTCAGTCAGCCACTATAAAGGCTAACAATGTGACCATTGGGTCAATGAGCTGGTCAGTCAGCCACTATAAAGGCTAACAATGTGACCATTGGGTCAATGAGCTGGTCAATCAGCTACTATAAAGGCTAACAATGTGACCATTGGGTCAATGAGCTGGTCAGTCAGCCACTATAAAGGCTAACAATGTGACCATTGGGTCAATGAGCTGGTCAGTCAGCCACTATAAAGGCTAACAATGTGACCATTGGGTCAATGAGCTGGTCAATCAGCTACTATAAAGGCTAACAATGTGACCATTGGGTCAATGAGCTGGTCAGTCAGCTACTATAAAGGCTAACAATGTGACCATTGGGTCAATGAGCTGGTCAGTCAGTTACTATAAAGGCTAACAATGTGACCATTGGGTCAATAAGCTGGTCAGTCAGTTACTATAAAGGCTAACAATGTGACCATTGGGTCAATGAGCTGGCCAGTCAGCTACTATAAAGGCTAACAATGTGACCATTGGGTCAATAAGCTGGCCAGTCAGCTACAATAATGTGTTCACTTTAACTGACTGTAATATCATGATTCCATTTAAATTAAAGCATGAGTCGGAGATGATGACGTGGGGTGATGGGGCGGGGTGATGGGGCGGGGTGGTGGGGGCAAGGGTTGCACTAGTTGACCTTATTTATTCGTCAAACGTGATGGCGAAGGTGGGAGCAAAGGTCATTTAGAATAGTATATTTACACAATATGCTGTAGCCAGAAAACGTTATGGTTAATTGACGTGACAATTAATGATTAGCGTCATAGGCTAGCTTCCTAATTCAACTTGTATTAGAGGCAGGGGCGTAGCGGGGGTGCAGGGTGGTACATATGTCCCCAGACGCCAAGGTACAGGGACGCCAAAATGAGGCTTACAGCGTTACAATATAATAAGTAAACAAGAGAAATAAATCGGCCACAAGATCGGTGCAGCGGCTCAGCAGACGAGTCATCTGATGGCCTACTTATTTTGTCACCGTTGCGTGCGTCATTAGGACAGGATCGTCTCAGCGATCTTTCTCTTCTTAGCGTTGAAAGAGGAACATTGGAGAATAAAAACGGATTTTGATTTCGTAATTGACCAGTTTGAACAGATAAATAAATCTTTAGTACACAATGTAAACAATTCTACGACAGTGATTGAGTGGGTCATGTAAACAATTCTACGACAGTGATTGAGTGGGTCATGTAAACAATTCTATTGTTTAAAAATTTAAATTGTTTTCCTTATTCAATGTAATAGAAAAATGTCTTTGAAAAAAAAGGGGGGGGGGCAATTTTATAGTTCGTCCCTGGGCGCAGAATATCATAGCTACGCCTCTGATTAGCGGAAACATTCAACGTGTATTAGAGGTATCGTTAAACTTGTATTAGAGGTATCGTTAAACTTGTATTAGAGGTATCGTTAAACTTGTATTAGAGGTATCGTTAAAACTTGCTATTCCCAAAAAATCCATATTCAACAATAAACTTATCAGACCCTTTCAAGAAAAATCCCAGAGTGTGGGTGGGGGGGGGGGAGGGTGACGAGGCGGACGTTGTGGAGAGGTGGGGGTGGCACATCCTCATCCTTGACATTGATAACAAATCTGGTTTGACAAAAGCTGGCGACGGCCTCGGTTCTAGAATCTATAAGATCGCTGGAAGCTATTGAGACTCTCTGACGTGTTCAAACAGGAAATCTTTGGTGGATGGGGTGGAAATATATACGGGGAAAACACAAGGGGAATTCTTTGATCACTATTTGTTATGGGTAATTTTCACGTCACGTGACTGGCGATCACGTGTCCCATTCGCCACCGCCATTTCGCCGCGACCGTTTCGCCGCCAGCGCATTACACCAGCGCCTCTTCCTTGACTTCCCAGACAAAGTAATATCAAGTATTCAAATTCAAAATTGATCACATACAATTTAGGGGCGAGGAAAACTCTGTGGAATATTCAAGAACTGAAATAGATGGAGTTGGAAATGATTTATGTAAGCTCGATAAGACTAGAGAAGCCAGATGAACCAGTGCGTTTCTGTGGGGGTCGGACCCCTAGATGAAGACAGAGGTATTCCCTTTGTCCCGGGATAGGCAAAACCCCTGGAAATGAAGAAACCCTTTTGTGAACTTACATGGTTTATAGTTGGTGGACGTGATCAGTGGACGTGATCAGGGGACGTGATCAGGGGACTTGATCAGCGGACGTGATCAGTGGACGTAAACAGTGGACGTGATCAGCGGACTTGATCAGCGGACGTGATCAGGGGACGTGATCAGTGGACGTGATCAGCGGACGTGGTCAGCGGACTTGATCAGCGGACGTGATCAGGGGACGTGATCAGTGGACGTGATCAGGGGACGTGATCAGTGGACGTGATCAGGGGACGTGATTAGTGGACGTGATCAGGGGACGTGATCAGTGGACCTGATCAGTGGACCTGATCAGTGGACGTGATCAGTGGACCTGATCAGTGGACGTGATCAGTGGACGTGATCAGTGGACATGATTAGTTTTCATTCGCACTTTCCATACAACTTATAGTTCAACCCCACCCCCTTTGCCCCCCAAACACTGACTGCTCCATTGAAACAAAATCTATGTATGTCACTCAAACACGTCGATAATTCAAATAGAAGAAGAAACCAGCTCTGCACTGTTAGTAATCATAAGGCTACGACTTGGTCCCTCGGCAAAACTAGAACGTCTCACAAGAGCAAACACGCGTTCCTTCCCTTCTTGTCGGTCTCAACTCACGGAGACGGATTTTATAGTCATGATTGTCTTCCTTAAACGGTCTCAATCTCTGACTTCCTGAAGGGTCCCTATCTCTGACTCCCTAAATGGTCCCAATCTCTGACTCCCTAAATGGTCCCAATCTCTGACTCCCTAAATGGTCCCAATCTCTGACTCCCTAAATGGTCCCTATCTCTGACTCCCTAAACGGTCCCAATCGCTGACTCCCTAAAAGGTCCCTATCTCTGTGCCTCCCAAATGGTCCTAATCTCTGACTCCCTAAATGGTCTCAATTTCTGACTCCCCAAATGGTCCTCGTCTCTGACTCCATGGTCTCAATCTCTGTCTCCCCGTATCCGGAATTCTTTTGAAAGACATTTCTTCGATGGAAACTTGGTCGAACGGAAATTTAATCGTTACAATTCTTTTTGAACGCATTATTTTGTTTTACTATATTTAATTAATTTAAAGTGCGTTCAAAAAGAAATTTGGCCAAACTTTGATTGTGTCAACTGAACAAAAGTAATTCGACCAAACTTCCGTTCCGTGGGCGTAATGATCAACATCTCTCTATTCGGCCTTCCTGGGCTTGCTGTCGAATGGTCGTCACATCTTGCTCCCAAACGTGTAGAATTCTACCGGTAACGTTACAGGTTCTGGGGCGCCTCATGGTCACATCTCATACCTGTAATTAACGCCTCGCATCAAAAGTCCCTGTTCACTCCGTTCTTTTGTCCCCCTGTCAAAAATCGTCGGGGAAATTTCGTGGCTCTCATCTCCCCAGCACATATTACTTTTCTCTTTTGTGGTCGTTCCCCCCCCCCCCACGCCTAATTTCTCCACTCACCCCCCCCATCTCCTTAACGGAATTTTTAAACCTTCAACACACACACATACACTTTTATGGGCATTTTATCCTGCATGGCAGCAGTTCTCAATCCTTACCAGATCCCTGACACCTGCAACCAACAGTAATAATTTTTTTTAAAATAAATAAGGTCCACTGATATCTTGTCTCATTTAAAATCATAGAAATCTGATTGAGCCAACCAAATAAATAAAGTTTAATTTAAAATCTAGATGGTGTAAGAAGGTGACTAGTGAAAATAAAAACGCCCCTCGACCCAGGGCCGACCCTAACAATTGCGGGGCCCTATGCGAAACGGATTGCGCTTGGCCCTTTCTTGGTAGGAATAAGGATAATAAGTGAAAATTAAGATTTTGTATTAGAAAATAAATTCGGGGCGGGGCCTATGAAAGTGCGGGGCCCATTGCGGCCGCATAGGTTGCAATGGCCTAAGGCCGGCCCTGCATCGACCCCCCTGGTTGAGAACCGCTCTTTAATGGCGTATAGTTTGTATTGAACGGGATCGGACCCCCGTGACCCGGCTTATCAACGCTGCGACCTTAACGCCAATCCTGCGACGGCGAGCAGTGAGACGGTAGACTTGTGTCAACAAGGGCCTTTCATTCATATGGACCATAATGTACGTGGTGATGAACGGAGGGGAGGTGAAAGTGCTTTGTGGTGAGAGAAGATGATGGTGGTGGCTGTGTGTGGTGGTGGGGCAAGGAGAGAGGGGATATGGTAAACGTGAACACCGTTAGAATATTGTTTGGGGAAAAATCGATTGTGCTGTAGAGAAAGGTGGGCGGTGGCGATGGGAGGGTGGGAATGTTAGAGATAAGTGGCAGATGGAAGGGGTGGGAATGTTAGGGATACATGGCAGATTGTAGGGGTGGGAATTATAGGGAGAAATGGCAGATGGAAGAAGTGGGAATGTTAGGGAGGAGTGGCAGATGGTAGGGGTGGGAATGTTAGGGAGAAGTGGCAGATGGTAAGGTGGGAATGTTAGGGAGAAGTGGCAGATGGTAGGGGTGGGAATTTTAGGAAGAAATGGCAGATGATAGGGGTGGGAATGTTAGGGAGAAGTGGCAGATGGAAGAAGTGGGAATGTTAGGGAGGAGTGGCAGATGGAAGAAATGGGAATGTGAGGGAGAAGTGGCAGATGGTAGGGGGGAATGTTAGGGAGAAGTGGCAGATGGTAGGGGTGGGAAAGTTAGGGAGACGTGGGAGATGGTAGGGGTGGGAATGATGATAATGTTGACGAGGAATGTACCACATGATACAAAAGTAGTCTCAAGCACGTCCACTGACAACTAGAATTGATGAACACTTAGTATCATATGTTTAAAAGCAATGTGACGTCATCAAGTGTTAACAGAAACCAGACACAACAACGAGAATTTGTGGCTTATCGAAAAATGGTTAGCTTTGGATTTCTCGCGTTTAACGAGAGAACTATTCAAAAATCGTTCATAAATCTGAAATCAGGGAAAAACATCATGGAATATTTTGAGGAAAAGTCGTACAAACTTCTAGACAAACTCATATTGAATGATTTCTGTGTTTGTTTATTGCATGAGTTTGTCTAGAAGTTTGTACGATTAGAAAAAAATCATCAGACAATATATAAGTCAATAGACGGAACAAGATCTTTTTGTAGTCTTGAAGACTACGATGTGATTCAATAAGTCATTCAATATGTCATTCAATATATGTTTTTCGTTAGCCTCGTTTAAGAGATGCTGAACTTTGATCCTGCGAGTGTTTAATATTTATGTTCAAGAGAAAAATTAGCAAATATTTGATGGACGATATCGACTTTACGAGAGTCAACAGAGAACACGCACTAGAGGGGCTGGTATCGATTCTGAGCTTAAATTTGAGTTGGCGCTACTGACGATATATTTACCGGTGGTTGTATCGATACTACCGTTTGCATAACGATGCTTGGTTAGGAGGATGGGGGTGGAGACAATGAGGTGGGTAGAGTGGGGGGGCGTGTTGTTAGTGGAGAGATAGGTCATCAGGGGTGGGGGGCGTTAGTGGAGAGATAGGTCATCAGGGGTGGGCTGTTAGTGGTGATATAGGTCATCAAGGGGGGCGTAAGTGGAGAGATAGGTCATCAGGGGTGGGCTGTTAGTGGTGAGATAGGTCATCAGGGGTGGGCTGTTAGTGGTGAGATAGGTCATCAGGGGTGGGCTGTTAGTGGTGAGATAGGTCATCAAGGGGGCGTAAGTGGTGAGATAGGTCATCAGGGGTGGGCTGTTAGTGGAGAGATAGGTCATCAAAGGGGGTGTTGGTGGTGAGATAGGTCATCAGGGGTGGGCTGTTAGTGGTGAGATAGGTCATCAAGGGGGGTGTTAGTGGTGAGATAGGTCATCAGGGGTGGGCTGTTAGTGGTGAAATAAGACATCAAGTTTTCTTATGATTGTGATGTGGTTTGACGAGATATGACATACACTTGTTGGAAGTAATGACATATGCAAGATAAGGTTGTTGGAATTAATGACATATGGATGATAAGGTTGTTGGAAGTAATGACATATGCATGATAAGGTTGTTGGAAGTAATGACCTATGCATGATAAGGTTGTTGGAAGTAATGACATATGCATGATAAGGTTGTTGGAAGTAATGACATATGCATGATAAGGTTGTTGGAAGTAATGACATATGCATGATAAGGTTGTTGGAAGATATAAAAATTTTTGAGATGCATTCATAAATGCAAACAATTTGTAGATTGGTAATTTTATAGTTGTCATATTTTTGATAATGTTGTATAATGGTAATGTTATAGCTGTCATATGTTTGATAATGGTGTAGAATGGTAATGTTATAGTTGTCATATGTTTGATAGTGGTGTAGAATGGTAATTTTATATTTGTCATATCTTTGATAATGGTGTAGAATGGTAATTTTATATTTGTCATATCTTTGATAATGTTGTAGAATGGTAATGTTATAGTTGTCATATGTTTGATAATGGTGTATAATGGTAATTTTATAGTTGTCATATGTTTGATAATGGTGTAGAATGGTAATGTTATAGCTGTCATATGTTTGATAATGTTGTAGCCTGAGAAGTAATTGCTAGTGTGTAGGAAGATGTCCATAAAAAGTTTTTACTGCAAATATAATTACACTCCAAGATTGAAGAGATATTCGTTGATTACCAGTATCGATACCTACCATGTCAACCAACGATATTTGATCTTCATATACCAGCCGTCAGAGAATCTTATTTGTACAAGACGATGCGTTGTTTGAGAACATTTAGTACACCCTTGAGCGTTTATCTCAGTGGAGCTCCGTGAATAGGGGTCAGAAATATAATGGAGGGGGTCAGAGATCAAGGAAGGGGGGTCAGAAATATAAAGATAGGAGGTCAGAAATCAAAGAAGGGGATCAGCGTTGTACGGCCGGTAAATAAAACAAAAACCCTTCATTCGACCCAAACAATAAAAATGGAAAATAGATGGTCAATGATGGAGTTGAACCGAGTCAACTAAGTCAACCGAGTCAATTATCAACAAAATAATCCTGATGGATAGATTAAAGATGCCCCTTGTTGGCAAGAAAAGAAAGGTTTCTATGGTTTACGATACAGAGTCTTCAGCTCTCTGTGATCAGTGCCCTAGCGTGATCATTCTTGTACCATGATGGTGATGGTACGACAATCAGTGTTGTATCGTGATCATTGCTAGTCAGGTCAACCTTGAACTTGCTACCATCCGTGTGTGTGTACATGTACACAGTAGTCAACCTTGAACTTACAATCCAGCTCCGTTTCAACTATATCAGAGAGAATGCGAGTGCGTCCATGACTCGGCCGACCAACAACCACAGCACCACCCATCCCTGTGGTGCTACACCATATAGGCCTGCCTCACCACTTCCTTCCACTCACACCACCCATCCCTGTGGTGCTACACCATATAGGCCTGCCTCACCACTTCCTTCCACTCACACCACCCATCCCTGTGGTGCTACACCATATAGGCCTGCCTCACCACTTCCTTCCACTCACACCACCCATCCCTGTGGTGCTACACCATATAGGCCTGCCTCACCACTTCCTTCCACTCACACCACCCATCCCTGTGGTGCTACACCATATAGATCTGCCTCACCACTTCCTTCCACTCACACCAAAACTGATGCTTTTCTTGTCCATGCTTGGAATCCCAGCTGCTGTATATCTTTTTCCACATCATCCATCCATCTAAGCCTAGGTCTGCCTTTGAGCCGTTTTCCTCTGGTGTTTTGGTGGTGCACCCTCTTCACTCCTGTTATTTGACATTCTTTCTAAGTGTCCTGCCCAGCGTAGCCTACCCTTTTCTTTATTTCTGCTACTAGCGTATGATCCTGATATAGACTGTACAATTCATGGTTGGTTCATATTCTCCACCCATATTCTTATTCATCCTTTGTTGGTCAATATATTTTCCAGAGAACTTTCCTCTCCCATGTGTTTAACAGGTTTTCTGCCGTTTTTTGTTAGGGTCCAAGTTTCACTTGCATTTGCATATGTTACGAGTGGTCTGAGTGACAAAAATAACATGTGTACATTTATGTGTCCTTGACATGTGTACATTTATGTGTCCTTGTCATGTGTACATTAAGGTGTCCTTGACATGTGTATATTATTGTCCGTGACATATTTACATGTATGTGTCCTTGACATGTGTACATTTATTTCTTCTGAAAGAAACGTACGATTATAATCGAGTTATTTGACTAAGATATTTGTAACGTAAATGTTCATAGTATTTAGTATGCACCGCCTTGTAGACATTGTTCATATCGCCAGAATGACCAGTGCACTTCCAGAGTGACCAGTACACTTCCTGGTTGACCAGTACACTTCTAGAGTGACCAGTACACTTCTTGGTTGACCACTACACATCTAGAGTGACCAGTACACTTCCAGAGTGACCAGTACACTTCCACAGTGATCAGTACACTTCTAGAGGGAACAGAACACTTTCAGAATGACCAGTAGATTTCAAGAATGACCAGTACAATTCCAGAGTGACCAGTACCATACTAGAATGACCAGTGCACTTTCAGACTGACCAGTACACTTCCAGAGTGAAAATGGTGCTCAACTTTGATTTTTCCCACCGTTAAAAGACCACTTTCCTGCAACTCTCTAACACATGCCCAACACAACATCCCAACACAACATCCCAACAAAACATCCCAACACATCATCCCCAAAAAACATCCCAACACAACATCCCCAAAAAACATCTCAACACATCATCCCAACACATCATCCCAACACAACATCCCAACACATCATCCTAACACATCATCCCAACACAACATCCCAACACATCATCCCAACACATCATCCCAACACATCATCCCAACACAACATCCCAACACATCATCCCAACACATCATCCCAACACATCATCCCAACACATCATCCCAACACAACATCTCAACACATCATCCCAACACATCATCCCAACACAACATCCCAACACATCATCCCAACACATCATCCCAACACATCATCCCAACACATCATCCCAACACAACATCCCAACACATCATCCCAACACAACATCCCAACACATCATCCCAACACAACATCGCAACACAACATCCAAAGACTTGATGTTGTCAACTTTCTGTCCAAATCAGTTGCTACCAGTCGCTCACAGCGTCTTGTCAATACACGTTATGTTTAACGCATCGACCAACCCGACACCAACCTTTGGGCATGAATCGGAGCTGGAGTCGAAAGGATTATATTAAATCAGGTTGTTACACGTGTACTCAGGGCCGTGCCCTGAACATGGTGCCCCCTTTCTTACGGTGCCCCTTCCCTTTTCTAAATCATAATTTCATTTTTATTTATGAATAATTGACTATTTTTGCGCCTGATGTTGGCGCCCGGGGTGCGCTGCAACCTTTGTCCACCACTTTCACAAGATCCTGCATAAATATATACCACTGACCATTGTTTACAAATATGGATTGAAATGGATTTCATCCATTTAGATAATTGCTGTAATGGTCGTAGTCAGGGAAACAAAGCTGGCGGGAAGTTAAAATACTTGTACCGACTCTGAAAGTTAATTCCCCCAAAACGAGTCTAGCCCCTTCCTGGAGAAATCTTAGGGAAAGCGTACAGCAACCTCAGCATTCATAAGAGTAAGCTCCCCCTTCTTCTCGCAGTTTTGAAACTAAACTCAAATCTACACATCAAATTCACATTAGGGCGAGTTGGCCACCTTTGACAGCAAACAATGGCGACAAAAGACATACCGCGCCGTGGCTTTCCGCCATAGACATCCCGTCACACACACGCACACACCCACACACAGACAGGGAAAGTGCCACAGCCCGCCCGATATACCGCCGATTGACAAAGGAACAGACTGCTAGACCAGGAGCTGGCAGATAACATGTCAGTTCTTGTCCATCAAAACTGGGTGCTTTCGGGAAAAAGGGGGGGGGGGGGGGGCGTTTAATATATCAATCGTCCTCATTTAAAAAAAAAATATCTTAGTTCAAATCCATTGGATGACATTGATGGATGCGTATAAGAATAAATAACGTAATTTATAATATTCTATCTTTGTCGAATTATTGTTGATAATGGTTGCGATATCAATGTTATATGATTCAATGCAGATGTCTCACTTTCACTTACGAAATGTGAATAAATTACCACTCTTATTTTCCTTCCGCATTAACATTTTCATTTATCCACTGAAAATTGTGTCAATCATTTCGAATATTGGTTATTCAATCATTTCGAATATTGGTTATTCAATCATTTGGAATATTGGTTATTCAATCATTTCGAATTTTGGTTATTCAATCATTTAGAATATTGGTTATTCAATCATTTAGAATATTGGTTATTCAATCATTTAGAATATTGGTTATTCAATCATTTAGAATATTGGTTTTTCAATCATTTAGAATATTGGTTATTCAAACATTTAGAATATTGGTTAGTCAATCATTTAGAATATTGGTTAGTCAATCATTTAGAATATTGGTTAGTCAATCATTTAGAATATTGGTTAGTCAATCATTTAGAATATTGGTTAGTCAATCATTTAGAATATTGGTTAGTCAATCATTTAGAATATTGGTTAGTCAATCAGTTAGAATAGTGGTTAGTCTATCATTTAGAATAGTAGTTAGTCAATCATTTAGACATTGGTTAGCCAATCATTTAGAAAAAATATTAGTCGGTTAGTGCTATAGACTAATAGTCAGTCAATACCAAAGAGTATTTGATTCAAAATCTCAAATCTATTAATTCAAATAATCATTTACGAAACTAAACCCAGGAGTTTGAAAATAGAGTGGTTTTTTTTTTCATGTCCACCGCTGACTTCAGCAACTTTTGGTGCATTATGGTTCATCATCTTTTGGTGCCTTGTGGTTCATCATCTTTTGGTGAATTGTGGTTCATCATCTTATGGTGCATTATGGTTCATCATCTTTTGATGCATTGTGGTTCATCATCTTATGGTGCATTATGGTTCATCATCTTTTGGTGCATTGTGGTTCAACATCTTTTGGTGCATTGTGGTTCATCATCTTTTGGTGCATTGTGGTTCATCATCTTATGGTACATTATGGTTCATCATCTTTTGGTGCATTATAGTTCATCATCTTTTGGTGCATTGTGGTTCATCATCTTTTGGTGCATTGTGGTTCATCATCTTATGGTACATTATGGTTCATCATCTTTTGGTGCATTATGGTTCATCATCTTTTGGTGCATTGTGGTTCATCATCTTTTGGTGCATTGTGGTTCATCATATTTTGGTGCATTGTGGTTCATCATCTTATGGTACATTATTGTTCATCATCTTTTGGTGCATTGTGGTTCATCATCTTTTGATGCATTGTGGTTCATCATCTTTTGGTGCATTATAGTTCATCATCTTTTGGTGCATTATGGTTAGGTAGGAAATCGCGAGATGGCGACGAGAGCCTAGGAGATGAACAAACTAACAAAATAACCTATTAACGAATTCACCAACTAGGGAGCGCATTTTTCATTAAATGACGAGTTCCTGATTTAAACGCGTGTAGTTGTAGTTAAACGACATTGGTTTAGCACTACGCTAGCGGCCATGTTAATTTGTTCTGCGATACGATACCATGACTGAACATATGTCAGGATGTTCAAATGTTTTATGTGAAGAGACAAGTACAAAGATATGGAAAACCGATGATTCTAAACCTATCATGAAGCACATAACCCACCCCCCCCCCCATTTCTAAAATGTATCTCGCTATGAAAAATATGACACCCACCCCCCTTTCAATGCCGCAAACACTTGTTCCTGTCACAGTTCAACCAACGCCCCTAAAATTACACCCGTCTTGGTAAATACAACGCCCCTAGTCTTGAACCCGGTATACAACACGACCCCCCCCCCCCAATCAAACGGCCGGTAAGGGTAATGTCCATGTCCACAAAACAGCCCCCTTCCTCCGAGCTCGCCACCGTGACGATCCCCGCCCCCTGCCCCCTCCCCCACAGTTCCCCAGCCGTTATTGGTATAACGGTCCTTACGGTTTATTCCCCCGACAAGTGGGGCGATAGGGGCTTCAAAAGTTGCCCTATTATTACAGATCACCTTGACACCCAATAAATGCCAGGACACGGGGGAAAAACCGATAATCACAAACATAAGCGTAACGAGATGGGGGATGGGGGAGATGGGGGGATGGGGTTACGTTACGGTTAGGGAAGGGGGCTCTTTGGGGGTGCAGTAAAAAGTTTACGTATGTGTGTGGGTGAGAGAGTGGGTGGTGGTTGGCGGGGGTGTTGTCGCATTTGAGTCCAACATACCTAAAATTATCATTCAGATTAATGCAATCATTTACCACAGGATGTGTCCCCCCCCCCCCTCCTCCCTATTCAACAAGAATTTACTCATCGTTTGAATGAAGTTATTCAGTCCAATTAAATAATCCAATCATAAGGGAACAGACCAATCCAATAGTCCAATCAGCAGAGATCAGACCAATTAAATAGTCCAATCAGCAGAGAACAGACCAATTCAATAGTCCAATCAGCAGAGAACAGTCCAATTCAATAGTCCAATCAGCAGAGAATAATCCAATCAGGAGAGTTCGTCGACCATCCCTGTAAGATGGGGAAAACGTGTTCACTGAGTCTACTCACTGTGTCTACTCACTGTGTCTACTCACTGTGTCTATTCACTGTGTCTACTCACTGTGTCTACTCACTGTGTCTACTCACTGTGTCTACTCACTGTGTCTACTCACTGTGTCTACTCACTGTGTCTACTCACTGTGTCTACTCACTGTGTCTACTCACTGTGTCTACTCACTGTGTCTACTTACTGTGGCTACTCACTGAGTCTACTCACAGTGGCTACTCACCACGTCTACTCACTGTGGCTACTTACTGTGGCTACTTACTGAGCCTACTCACTGCGTCTACTCACTGTGGCTACTCACTGTGGCTACTCACTGTGGCTACTCACTGTGGCTACTTATTGGGCCTACTAACTGCATCTACTCACTGTGGCTACTCACTGTGGCTACTCACTGTGGCTACTCACTGTGGCTACTCACTGTGGCTACTCACTGTGGCTACTCACTGTGGCTACTCCCTGTGGCTACTTACTGAGTCTACTCACTGCGTCTACTCACTGTGGCTACTCACTGTGGCTACTCACTGTGGCTACTCAATGAATCTACTCACTGTGGCTACTCACTGAGTCTGCTCTACTGTGGCTTCTCACTGTGGCTACTCACTGTGGCAACTCACTGTGGCTACTCACTGTATCCAGCGTTACTGTTGGGCTACTTGTACCAGATGTGTAGCCAGTGTTAATGAGGGTTCCGCGTTCGGCGGATTAGCTGGGATTCGGGTCAGCCGTTCTCTATTTTGGGGCAGATCTACAGTCCTTTCAAGCTCCACGACCTGGTGCATGAATGAGGATATTTTTAGTCGTCTGCCCGCAATTCAGTTATTCTGCATCTGAAACGACGGTTCTCTTTCTGTCAGCCGTCGGTACCTCTCTACGGTACTTAAAATAACCTTCTCCCTCCTAATTTCGAGCGGTTCAACATTGGCCAAGACTTCTACAGCAGCTGTGGGTGTGGTCCTGAATGCGCCACAGATGAATCTCAGAGCCTGATTCTGGATTCGACCCAACTTCTCCAGTGCAGTTTTGCTTGCAAAGGATTGGACCGGCATGCTGTAATCCATTACCGACCTTACACTGCTTAGGAGTAGCGCTCTAAGCGTACTTGCGCCCGCGCCCCAACTTGTGCAGGCCAATTTTTTCACCAGATTGAGCTTGGCGGTCGCCTGGGAGCAGAGGTCTTGTACAAAGTTATGCATTTGCACCTTTTGATCCAATTTGACTCCCAGGTAAACCGGTTGCTTGTCCCATTTGAGCGCTACATCCCCTATCTTCAGCTCAATCTCCTGTTTGAGAATGGTTCGCCCATTTGTAAACAGCGAATAGACCGTCTTCTCGGTGTTGATTTCCAGATGCCACCGCTGCATGAACCTGTTGATAGATGAAAGGTCTTGCTGTAATAGCGTTTGCAGGCGGTGGACATCCTTACCGGTGCTCCAGATAACCAAATCATCAACATACATCGCGGCATTGGTTACCAAATTTTGTGGCAAGTCATTAATGTATGCCAGGAAAAGTATGCAACTGAGGGCTGACCCTTGTGAGAGCCCTTCCTCAAGGGTTCTTTTCCTGGAGGTTTCACTGCCGAATTTCGTGCTTATTGTCCGGTTTGTAAGGAAACCGGCAATCCACCTATACATATTGACAGTTACTCCCATCTTTTGCAATTTCAATAATAGACCGGACCTCCAGACTCGGTCGTATGCCTGCCGGAGGTAAAAAAATACAGCCACTGTATGTGATTTTTTCTGGAGCCCATCTGTGATGGACTGGAGCAGACGGAGCACTTGGTCTACAGGCTGCATTCCCTAGCGGAAGCCCGCCTGTATTGGACTCAGGCTGTCGGTACTCTCCAGGTACCAGTACAGCCTTTGGTTAACCATTCTCTCGGCTACCTTCCCCAAACACGATGGCAGGGAGATCGGACGATAGCCGTTAGGGTGATTGAGATTTTTCCCTTCTTTGGGAATAGGGACGATGGTAGCGCTAAGCCAAGCTCTGGGTAGGATTCCAGTTACCCATGATCTGTTTATGATTGACAATAGCTTTGTCTTCGCTATCGGGCCAAGGTTTTTGATCATTTCGTTACAGATCTTGTCCGGACCTGGTGCTTGGCGGCGTCGCACTTGTCAATGGCGGTTTGCAACTCAACCATAGTGTGAATATCTCGTCATGCGGTCCCCACCGTGGTAACTGTTGATACGTTGATATGTTGATACGTTGATATGTTGATATATTGATATGTTGATATATTGATACGATGATATGTTGATACGTTGATACTTGATATGTTGATACGTTGATATGTTGGTATGTTGATATGTTGATACGTTGATATGATGATATATTGATATTTTGATATGTTGATACGTTGTTATGTTGATATGTTTAATTGCCACGTCTTCCGTTACCCATAATTCATGTATCTATATATCCCGTGTTTTAGTAGTGGCTTTATCCAAATTTTGTGCTGTTTAATTCTTGAGATAAGTACAGCTCTAAAAGCAACAGACAGATTCGATGGATTGCATCACTATACATTTCGCACACTACGATACACAATCAGAAATAAATCTCCAAGCTGGAGTAATATAATGGTCATGATCTTATACCTTTTTCTTATTTCGTAATACACTAATATGGACGATAGCTGGTTCGATGCTATGAGATATATCCTTGCTAGAGCAAAACCTCCATAATTCCACCATCATTTCAATAACTTCCACACTCTCACTTCCTGTCCTTCTGGGCATGACTTCTGCGCATGACCTTTATGCTCATACTAAAATACGAAACAAATCATTATTGTGATTACGGAGCTGTTACAATCGTCATTCTTGAATTCACACTGAAAATTAACGATTCACATTACATACATAGGTATCGAAGTCGGAATAACATAATTGTCATGACACCATATGCCTCATACACTTTATAATCCAAACAGATTAACGATATCTGTTCCGATTCTATGTGATAGATCCTTAAATCAATGCAAGAACAAATTCACCGATCAAATCCATCATCACGTTCAATCTAATCGGCCCTTCCACTTCCTTCCCTCTCTCTCTCTCTCTCTCTCTCTCTCTCTCTTCCTCTCTCTTTCTCTCTCCCTTCACCCTCTCTCTCTTTTTCTTTCTCCCTCTCTCTCTTTCTCTCTCTCTCTTTCTCTCTCTCTCTTTCTCTCTCTCTCTCTCTCTCTCTCTTTCTTTCTTTTTCTTTTTCTCTCTCTCTCTCTCTCTCTTTCTCTCTTTCTCTCTCTCTCTCTTTCTCTCTCTCTCTCTTTCTCTCTCTTTCTCTCTCTCTCTTTCTCCCCCCTCTCTCTCTCTGCACATGACATTAAAATCATTATCTCAATACTTAACGAAACAATCTATTTTTATGACTCTGGAGCTGTTAATTTTTGTCAATAGATCATGTCATATATCCATGTACTTCATATACCCAAGTCATGTATCATTCAATGCGTCAAGCACGTCCATCGTATATTCATGTCATGTGTCATCCATCAGGTATGTTATATACTGCATGCGCCGCCCAAAATGTACGCCATTTATTACTAATATCCTTTGCCATCCATGCATCACTGCCATTTGCCACCCATGCATCACTGCCATTTGCCACCCATGCATCACTGCCATTTGCCATCTATGCATCACTGCCATTTGCTATCCATGCATCACTGCCATTTGCCACCCATGCATCACTGCCATTTGCCATCTATGCATCACTGCCATTTGCTATCCATGCATCACTGCCATTTGCCACCCATGCATCACTGCCATTTGCCACCCATGCATCACTGCCATTTGCCACCCATGCATCACTGCCATTTACCACCCATGCATCACTGTCATTTGCCACCCATGCATCACTGCCATTTGCCACCCATGCATCACTGCCATTTGCCACCCATGCACCACTGCCATTTGGCATACATGCATCACTGCCATTTGACATCCATGCATCACTGCCATTTGCCACCCATGCATCACTGCCATTTGCCACCCAGGAATCACTGCCATTTGCCACCCATGCATCACTGCCATTTGCCACCCATGCATCACTGCCATTTTCCATCCATGCATCACTGTCATTTGCCACCCATGCATCACTGCCATTTGCCATCCATGCATCACTGCCATTTGCCATCCATGCATCACTGCCATTTGCCATCCATGCATCACTGCCATTTGCCACCCATGCATCACTGCCATTTGCCACCCATGCATCACTGCCATTTGCCACCCATGCATCACTGCCATTTGCCACCCATGCATCACTGCCATTTGCCACCCATGCATCACTGCCATTTGCCATCCATGCATCACTGCCATTTGCCACCCATGCATCACTGTCATTTGCCACCCATGCATCACTGCCATTTGCCACACATGCATGACTGTCATTTGCCACCCATGCATCACTGCCATTTGCCATCCATGCATCACTGTCATTTGCCACCCATGCATCACTGTCATTTGCCAACCCATGCATCACTGCTATTTGCCATCCATGCATCACTGCCATTTGCCACCCATGCATCACTGCCTTTTGCCACCCATATATCACTGTCATTTGCCACCCATGCATCACTGCCATTTGCCACCCATGCATCACTGCCATTTGCCACTCATGCATCACTGCCATTTGCCACCCATGCATCACTGCCATTTGACACCCATGCACCACTGCCATTTGCCATCCATACATCACTGCCATTTGCCATCCATGCATCACTGCCATTTGCCACCCATGCATCACTGCCATTTTCCACCCATGCATCACTGCCATTTGCCACCCATGCATCACTGCCATTTGCCACCCATGCATCACTGCCATTTGCCATCCATGCATCACTGCCATTTGCCACCCATGCATCACTGCCATTTGCCATCCATGCATCACTGCCATTTGCCATCCATGCATCACTGCCATTTACCATCCATGCATCACTGCCATTTGCCATCCATGCATCACTGCCATTTGCCACCCATGCATCACTGCCATTTGCCACCCATGTATCATTGCCATTTGCCATCCATGCATCACTGCCATTTGCCATCCATGCATCACTGCCATTTGCCACCCATGCATCACTGCCATTTGCCATCCATGCATCACTGCCATTTGCCACCCATGCATCACTGCCATTTGCCATCCATGCATCACTGCCATTTGCCACCCATGCATCACTGCCATTTGCCACCCATGCATCACTGAAATTTGCCACCCATGCATCACTGCCATTTGCCACCCATGCATCACTGCCATTTGCCATCCATGCATCACTGCCATTTGCCATCCATGTATCACTGCCATTTGCCACCCATGCATCACTGCCATTTTCCACCCATGCATCACTGCCATTTGCCACCCATGCATCACTGCCATTTGCCACCCATGCATCACTGCCATTTGCCATCCATGCATCACTGCCATTTGCCACCCATGCATCACTGCCATTTGCCATCCATGCATCACTGCCATTTGCCATCCATGCATCACTGCCATTTACCATCCATGCATCACTGCCATTTGCCACCCATGCATCACTGCCATTTGCCACCCATGCATCACTGCCATTTGCCACCCATGCATCATTGCCATTTGCCATCCATGCATCACTGCCATTTGCCATCCATGCATCACTGCCATTTGCCACCCATGCATCACTGCCATTTGCCATCCATGCATCACTGCCATTTGCCACCCATGCATCACTGCCATTTGCCATCCATGCATCACTGCCATTTGCCACCCATGCATCACTGCCATTTGCCACCCATGCATCACTGCCATTTGCCACCCATGCATCACTGCCATTTGCCACCCATGCATCACTGCCATTTGCCACCCATGCATCACTGCCATTTGCCACCCATGCATCACTGCCATTTGCCATCCATGCATCACTGCCATTTGCCACCCATGCATCACTGCCATTTGCCATCCATGCATCACTGCCATTTGCCATCCATGCATCACTGCCATTTGCCATCCATGTATCACTTCCATTTGCCATCCATTCATCACTGCCATTTGCCATCCAGCAAGTCTGTCACGTATCCATGTCATGCGCCGTTCCCCACGTCTGTTATGTATCCATGTCATGAGGAGATGAGCAGACCTCAGCACCAAGTATCAGTGTTATCCACACATGTGCTCTTCTTGATGCTGCACCCCCCCCTTTTTTAAGCCATCATATCCTAAACCGCATTCTGGGAAAAAGTCCGCCCCTGCCCTGCCCCACCGACTACGCCTTCAGAAACTCAGCATCGCCCATATCAAGTTTCATTTCGCTATCTGTTTCATCAGCCGTCTCACGTGTTCCTGGCTAACCTTTTCCCTTTTCTTGGGTGAGATCCTGCTCTATCACCGAGTATTCTTAAAATAATATGCCCCCCCCCCCCTTTTTTTTTTTTTTATTAAACAGAGTTTCTACAAAAGATAGTCAAGTTTCGTTTCGCCAGATTTAAAACTTTCACCGCAGTTCATAAATCCGCATTTTTGTTTTTGGCTGCACCTATTGGTACACAGGTACCAGAATTGAGAGGTTGGGATTAAAAAACGATTTAAAATATTTTTGCTGGGTTTGTAAGACCAAATGAGGTATCAAATGAAAGATAATTGAATGTACTATACGTTTGTAAACTTAATTCTTCATTTTAACTAAAATAAACTACTACAAAGGACATCCAAATAGCATTAGTCAAAATGTACACGGACACGCAGCGCCCCCTTTCGGACCCGGGACACAATAAACTCAATTACATGTAGGCAATACTATTACATTACATGGAGGCAATCCCATTACATTACATTTAGGAAATCCAATTACACGACATTTAGGAAATCCTATTACATTGCATGTAGATAAAGGTAATACTAATACGTTACCTCCGTGTTTTATCCAAAATGATGTCATTTGGTGGATGTCATTTGGTGGATGTCATTTGGTGGATGTCATTTGGTGGATGTCATTTGGTGG
The DNA here is from genome assembly GCA_964017045.1 of Omphiscola glabra. Taxonomy (NCBI): domain Eukaryota; kingdom Metazoa; phylum Mollusca; class Gastropoda; family Lymnaeidae; genus Omphiscola; species Omphiscola glabra. Next base: position 5,297,523 of record OZ024800.1, read on the forward strand.
ATTTCATTTGGTGGATTTCATTTGGTGGATTTCATTTGGTGGATGTCATTTGGTGGATGTCATTTGGTGGATGTCATTTGGTGGATGTCATTTAGTGGATGTCATTTGGTGGGTGTCTTTTGGTTGATGTTATTTGGCGGATGTCAAATGGTTGATGTAATTTGATCTCGTTATCAGTTGTCATCACATTCCACTTTTTTTTCGTCTTTAGTTCCCTCCCTCTTCCTCTCTTGCTTCGGTTTGACAATGACGACGTTTTTGAAAAGCCCGCATCCAGCGATGGTTGGGTTTCGTGCTTACTCCGTCGCGGGGTAATCATATCTGCGTCATTACGGCTGTCGTAAATCACTTAAAGTGAAAGCGACATATTTGATTAGATATGTGGTCGTGCGGATGCGGAACTTTCCATGACTCTTAGACGTGACCGCGCATGCGCAGTGAACAGAAATTATAACCAGAGATGGTGACCATTGTGACTTGTACATGAGGTGGGTAGGGGAGCCCGTGACTATGTGGGGTTGGGATATATTTATTTTGAGAGTTGTGATACATTATTGTTTGGGGTTGTAATAAATTAATGTTGGGGGCTGTGCTAAATTAATGTTGGGGGTTGTAGTGGATTAATGTTGGGGCTGTGCTAAATTAATGTTGGGGGTTGTGCTAAATTAATGTTAGGGGCTGTGCTAAATTAATGTTGGGGGTTGTGCTAAATTAATGTTGGGGCTGTGCTAAATTAATGTTGGGGCTGTGCTAAATTAATGTTGGGGGTTGTGCTAAATTAATGTTGGGGCTGTGCTAAATTAATGTTGGGGGTTGTGCTAAATTAATGTTGGGGGCTGTGCTAAATTAATGTTGGGGGTTGTAATGGATTAATGTTTTTGGGCCCGTGCTAAATTAATGTTGGGGGTTGTAATAAATCAATGTTGGGGGCTGTGCTAAATTAATGTTGGGGGCTGTGCTAAATTAATGTTGGGGGTTGTAGTGGATTAATGTTGGGGCTGTGCTAAATTAATGTTGGGGGCTGTGCTAAATTAATGTTGGGGGCTGTGCTAAATTAATGTTGGGGGTTGTAATGGATTAATGTTGGGGGCTGTGCTAAATTAATGTTGGGGGCTGTGCTAAATTAATGTTGGGGGTTGTAATGGATTAATGTTGGGGGCTGTGCTAAATTAATGTTGGGGGCTGTGCTAAATTAATGTTGGGGGTTGTAATGGATTAATGTTGGGGGCTGTGCTAAATTAATGTTGGGGGTTGTGCTAAATTAATGTTGGGGCTGTGCTAAATTAATGTTGGGGGTTGTAATGGATTAATATTGGGGGCTGTGCTAAATTAATGTTGGGGGTTGTGCTAAATTAATGTTGGGGGCTGTGCTAAATTAATGTTTGGGGCTGTGCTAAATTAATGTTGGGGGTTGTGCTAAATTAATGTTGGGGGCTGTGCTAAATTAATGTTGGGGGTTGTAATGGATTAATGTTGGGGGCTGTGCTAAATTAATGTTGGGGGTTGTGCTAAATTAATGTTGGGGGCTGTGCTAAATTAATGTTGGGGCTGTGATACCTATTACTCTATAAAATCGGGTCTATTCCTCTAAAAATTTGGCCTGTTCCTCTGCACGCGTGACACACACAACGTCTCGTCTTGTCCAGACTGTAGCACGTGTGACCCACACAACGTCTCGTCTTGTCCAGACTGTAGCACGTGTGACCCACACAACGTCTCGTCTTGTCCAGACTGTAGCACGTGTGACCCACACAACGTCTCGTCTTGTCCAGACTGTAGCACGTGTGACCCACACTACGTCTCGTCTTGTTCAGACTGTAGCACGTGTGACCCACACAACTTCTCGTCTTGTCCAGACTGTAGCACGTGTGACCCACGCAACGTCTCGTCTTGTCCAGACTGTAGCACGTGTGACCCACACAACGTCTCGTCTTGTCCAGACTGTAGCACTGCACACTTTGAACTGGACCGTGTAAAGACGCTTGTCATATCGCCAGACACCACATCTCGCTGCCGGTCATCTTGACTGACTGATGGATGAAGTCGACCCCCAGACACTGGGGTCAGACGAGGAGGGGAATTAAAGTACCTGGGCGACTCGGGAGTTGATACGTTTATGATACCAGTGTCAGAAATACTAACCTCTCGTGTCCCAGAAGATGAAAATACCCCCTTCCCCCGTACCCCATACTGACCTGCCCCTGTCCCGTGAAATGCATTTTTAATGAGGTGTGACCCCCATGGGGACCACTGTGAGAATGAGGTGGGATGGTTAGAGCTGTGAACCCCATGCGGACCACTGTGAGAATGACGTGTGATGGTGAGAGCTGTGACCCCCATGGGGACCACTGTGAGAATGACGTGTGATGGTGAGATCTGTGAACCCCATGGGGACCAATGTGAGAATGAGTTTGTCATCAGTCATGTGCTACACATGAGTTTGTCATCAGTCATGTGCTACACATGAGTTTGTCATCAGTCATGTGCTACACATGAGTTTGTCATCAGTGATGTGCTACACATGAGTTTGTCATCAGTCATGTGCTACACATGAGTTTGTCATCCGTCATGTGCTACACATGAGTTTGTCATCAGTCATGCGCTACACATGAGTTTGTTATCAGTCATGTGCTACACATGAGTTTGTCATCAGTCATGTGCTACACGTGAGTTTGTCATCAGTCATGTGCTACACATGAGTTTGTCATCAGTCATGTGCTACACGTGAGTTTGTCATCAGTCATGTGCTACACATGAGTTTGTCATCAGTCATGTGCTACACATTAACAGGATAGAGACGGCTGCAACAGGATTTGAAAATAACTGAAAGCCGCGACTCCAAATCTCGCTAAAAAACTAAAAGTATAACATTAAACAGGTAAAAAGTTAAAAATCGATGTTTGTGTGTGTGTGCGTGTGTGTGTGTATCAGGTGGTCTGCAGGTAGACACAGGAGTACACTTCCCTGTATCAGTTGGTCTGCACTCTGTTGGCAGGTAGCACTTTGTTGGCAGGTAGCACTCTGTTGGCAGGTAGCACTCTGTTGGCAGGTAGCACTCTGTTGGCAGGTAGCACTCTGTTGGCAGGTAGCACTCTGTTGGCAGGTAGCACTCTGTTGGCAGGTAGCACTCTGTTGGCAGGTAGCACTGGATCTACCTGAGTGACGTGTGGCTCCATATCTGGTCAAAATGTTTCTGATCAATCGATTAATTAAAGGGACATCAAGCAGCGGGGGACAAGGTATCGATCTGGTCGGTTGATATCGAGAAGAATGTGATCTCTTATTTAATAAGTGTCAATGGCATTGAATATTTAGCTCCTTGTTAAGATATGATTCCTTTGTACGGGGGGGGGGGGGGGGGGAGGGTTGGGGGGGGGGGGAGATATTGTGTGTGTGCCTGTTGAGTGTGTGTGGTGAGTGTGAATGTTTAGTGTGTGTGGTTAGAATGATAGGTTGATGTATTGTTTATGAGTCTTGTGAAAATTTCAGACACCATTTATCAAGTCTTAGTTTATAGTTCAGACACCATTTATCAAGTCTTAGTTTATAGTTCAGACACCATTTATCAAGTCTTAGTTTATAGTTCAGACACAATTTATCAAGTCTTAGTTTATAGTTCAGACACCATTTATCCAGTCTGGATTTAGAGACATTCTATACCACTGGATGCATACTGGATGTTAGTTGACTCACTTGTCACCCACCTAGCACAAACGCCCTTGCATCTCCTTTAACAATTAGCTTCTACATCAAAATCACTTAAATCAGAGCCGCCACCACCAAGCCCCACCCCTTTCACAAGACACGCCCATTTCACAAGCCACACCCATTTCACAAGCCACACCCCTTTCACAGGCCCCACCCCTTTCACAAGCCGCACCCCTTCCACAAGCCCCACCCTTTTCACAAGCCCTACCCCTCCGACGAGACCACCCCTCGGTTCACCAACCTCCTCCATCCCAAACAAACATGCTACTCAACTCAATTTGCTCGTCACAAAAAATAGCTGTCCCTTGCATAGCGAGAATAGTGGTCAGTGTGAATAGTCACAAAGTGGTCTGTGGGTATAGTCACAAAGTGGTCATTGTGAATAGTCACAAAGTGGTCAGTGTGAATAGTCACAAAGTGGTTAGTGTGAATAGTCACAAAGTGGTCAGTGTGAATAGTCACAAAGTGTTCAGTGTGAATAGTCACAAAGTGGTCATTGTGAATAGTCACAAAGTGGTCACGAAGTGGTCATTGGGAATAGTCACAAAGTGGTCATTGTGAATAGTCACAAAGTGGTCACGAAGTGGTCATTGGGAATAGTCACAAAGTGGTCATTGTGAATAGTCACAAAGTGGTCACGAAGTGGTCATTGGGAATAGTCACAAAGTGGTCATTGTGAATAGTCACAAAGTGGTCACGAAGTGGTCATTGGGAATAGTCACAAAGTGTTCAATGTGAATAGTCACAAAGTGGTCAGTGAGAATAGTCACAGAGTGGTCATTGTGAATAGTCACAAAGTGGTCAGTGAGAATAGTCGCAAAGTGGTTAGTGTGAATAGTCACAAAGTGGTCATTGTGAATAGTCACAAATTGGTCAGTGAGAATAGTCACAGAGTGGTCATTGTGAATAGTCACAAAGTGGTCAGTGAGAATAGTCACAAAGTGGTTAGTGTGAATAGTCACAGAGTGGTCATTGTGAATAGTCACAAAGTGGTCAGTGAGAATAGTCACAAAGTGGTTAGTGTGAATAGTCACAAAGTGGTCATTGTGAATAGTCACAAAGTGGTCAGTGAGAATAGTCACAGAGTGGTCATTGTGAATAGTCAGAAAGTGGTCCGTGAGAATAGTCACAGAGTGGTCATTGAGAATAGTCACAAAGTGGTCAGTGTGAATAGTCACAGAGTGGTCATTGTGAATAGTCACAAAGTGGTCAGTGAGAATAGTCACAAAGTGGTTAGTGTGAATAGTCACAAAGTGGTCATTGTGAATAGTCACAAAGTGGTCAGTGAGAATAGTCACAGAGTGGTCATTGAGAATAGTCACAAAGTGGTCAGTGTGAATAGTCACAGAGTGGTCATTGTGAATAGTCACAAAGTGGTCAGTGAGAATAGTCACAAAGTGGTTAGTGTGAATAGTCACAAAGTGGTCATTGTGAATAGTCACAAAGTGGTCAGTGAGAATAGTCACAGAGTGGTCATTGTGAATAGTCACAAAGTGGTCAGTGAGAATAGTCACAGAGTGGTCATTGTGAATAGTCACAAAGTGGTCAGTGGGTATAGTCACAAAGTGGTCATTGTGAATAGTCACAAAGTGGTCAGTGGGTATAGTCACAAAGTGGTCATTGTGAATAGTCACAAAGTGGTTAGTGTGAATAGTCACAAAGTGGTCAGTGTGAATAGTCACAAAGTGTTCAGTGTGAATAGTCACAAAGTGGTCATTGTGAATAGTCACAAAGGGGTCACGAAGTGGTCATTGGGAATAGTCACAAAGTGGTCAGTGTGAATAGTCGTAAAGTTGTCAGTGTTGATAGTCGCAAAATGTCCCATGTCAAAAATGGTTGTAATAATGTCATATTGGACGTGCATCTAAAGTAGCCAATGCCCACGGTAGTTAAAGGGTTAAGGACCTCCAGACATTGAATGCTGGCTGCCCTTATCATTGTCAGCAATGTCCACGGTAGTTAAAGGGTTAACCACCTCCACACATTGAATGTTTGCTGTTCCTATCACTGTCCGGTATTCCAACAATTATTCCCGGAATGACGTGCTCGAGTGGTCAGCGTGACCTGTGGTGACCTGGTCATTAAAACTTCATTTAACAGGATCTCTTAGGCTTAGGATTGTGGTCCGTCAGGTGTACAATCAATGGACCGTAACTCCGCTGTGCGTTTAGTCATACAATTTTTAGAGGTATTTTGACATTTTATGGATAAATAATGGATTGATTAAAACCCGAATGGATAAATAATGGATTGATTACAAGCCTTATGGATAAATAATGGATTGATTAAAAGCCGTATGGATAAATAATGAATTGATTAAAAACCGTGTAGATTAATAATGGATTGATTAAAACCCGTATGGGTAAATAATGGATTGATTAAAAACCATATGGATAAATAATGGATTGATTAAAAACAGTATGGATAATTAATGGATTGATTAAAAACCATATGGATAAATAATGGATTGATTAAAAACCGTTTGGATAAATAATGGATTGATTAAAACTGTATGGATCAATAATGGATGTTTAAACAAATACAAGGATAAGTAGCGTATAAATTATAGATCAATAAGGTACGTGGATAAATAACCTATGTGGATAAAAAGTGGATGGATAAATAACAAATGTCTTCATATCACATCTGACAAACTAGGACACATCAATGTATGGATAAATAAAGGTTGACAAATTTATATCAATAAATAAACTGAGATTATAAGCATCAATTATATAAGCATCCATGATTATACACACAAATGATCAACCGCCAGACATTATATGTTTTGATTGATGGATTGATTGATTGAGTGCTTTTATAGCGCGTGTATCCATGCTACTTTAGCATGCATACAGCGCTCTCATGTCCAAAAATCGATTTAAAGAAAAAAAAAATCTTTTAATGGTTCTTAAAAAATGATTTTTTAAAATCATTTTCAATTTCCCTCAAAGACTGAGACAAACTGTTCCATAATTTTGGCGCAATTGCTTCAAAAGAGCGCACTTCGTAAGACTTTTTGCTGTGTCCATCCACACTGGGAACTCTCAGTAAGGACTGTGTTGATGACCGCATGTTCTTTAAGGATACGTGTTTAGAAATCATTTCTTTAAGATATTCAGGTGCAGAGCCATCTATCTCCTATGCAGCTGTACGCCAAGGACAGAATATTGTGATATATAGTATGATGTCTAGTTGTTATAGGATGGAGTCATCAAACCTGTGGACTTCATGTTGGTAACTAGGCAGTCTTAGGACTTCATGTTGGTAACGTGGCAGTCTTAGGACGCCATGTTGGTAACTAGGCAGTCTTAGGACGTCATGTTGGTAACTAGACAGTCTTAGGACGTCATGTTGGTAACTAGACAGTCTTAGGACTTCATGTTGGTAACTAGACAGTCTTAGGACGTCATGTTAGTAACTAGGCAGTCTTAGGACGTCATGTTGGTAACTAGACAGTCTTAGGACGTCATGTTGGTAACTAGACAGTCTTAGGACTTCATGTTGGTAACTAGACAGTCTTAGGACGTCATGTTAGTAACTAGGCAGTCTTAGGACGTCATGTTGGTAACTAGACAGTCTTAGGACGTCATGTTAGTAACTAGACAGTCTTAGGACGTCATGTTGGTAACTAGGCAGTCTTAGGACGTCATGTTGGTAACTAGGCAGTCTTAGGACGTCATGTTGGTAACTAGACAGTCTTAGGACGTCATGTTGGTAACTAGACAGTCTTAGGACGTCATGTTGGTAACTAGACAGTCTTAGGACGTCATGTTGGTAACTAGACAGTATTAGGACGTCATGTTGGTAACTAGACAGTCTTAGGTCGTCATGTTGGTAACTAGACAGTCTTAGGTCGACATGTTGGTAACTAGACAGTCTTAGGACGTCATGCTGGTAACTAGACATTCTTAGGACGTCATGTTGGTAACTAGACAGTCTTAGGACGTCATGTTGGTAACTAGACAGTCTTAGGTCGTCATGTTGGTAACTAGACAGTCTTAGGACGTCATGTTGGTAACTAGGCAGTCTTAGGACGTCATGTTGGTAACTAGACAGTATAAGGACGTCATGTTGGTAACTAGACAGTCCTAGGACGTCATGTTGGTAACTAGACAGTCTTAGGACGTCATGTTGGTAACTAGACAGTCTTAGGACGTCATGTTGGTAACTAGACAGTCTTAGGACGTCATGTTGGTAACTAGACAGTCTTAGGACGTCATGTTGGTAACTAGACAGTCTTAGGTCGTCATGTTGGTAACTAGACAGTCTTAGGTCGACATGTTGGTAACTAGACAGTCTTAGGACGTCATGCTGGTAACTAGACAGTCTTAGGACGTCATGTTGGTAACTAGACAGTCTTAGGACGTCATGTTGGTAACTAGACAGTCTTAGGACGTCATGTTGGTAACTAGACAGTCTTAGGTCGACATGTTGGTAACTAGACAGTCTTAGGACGTCATGTTGGTAACTAGGCAGTCTTAGGACGTCATGTTGGTAACTAGACAGTATTAGGACGTCATGTTGGTAACTAGACAGTCCTAGGACGTCATGTTGGTAACTAGACAGTCTTAGGACGTCATGTTGGTAACTAGACAGTCTTAGGACGTCATGTTGGTAACTAGACAGTCTTAGGACGTCATGTTGGTAACTAGGCAGTCTTAGGACGTCATGTTGGTAACTAGACAGTATTAGGACGTCATGTTGGTAACTAGACAGTCCTAGGACGTCATGTTGGTAACTAGACAGTCTTAGGACGTCATGTTGGTAACTAGACAGTCTTAGGACGTCATGTTGGTAACTAGACAGTCTTAGGACGTCATGTTGGTAACTAGACAGTCTTAGGACGTCATGTTGGTAACTAGACAGTCTTAGGTCGTCATGTTGGTAACTAGACAGTCTTATGTCGACATGTTGGTAACTAGACAGTCTTAGGACGTCATGCTGGTAACTAGACAGTCTTAGGACGTCATGTTGGTAACTAGACAGTCTTAGGTCGACATGTTGGTAACTAGACAGTCTTAGGACGTCATGTTGGTAACTAGACAGTCTTAGGACGTCATGTTGGTAACTAGACAGTCTTAGGACGTCATGTTGGTAACTAGACAGTCTTAGGTCGACATGTTGGTAACTAGACAGTCTTAGGACGTCATGCTGGTAACTAGACAGTCTTAGGACGTCATGTTGGTAACTAGACAGTCTTAGGACGTCATGTTGGTAACTAGACAGTCTTAGGTCGACATGTTGGTAACTAGACAGTCTTAGGACGTCATGTTGGTAACTAGGCAGTCTTAGGACGTCATGTTGGTAACTAGACAGTATTAGGACGTCATGTTGGTAACTAGACAGTCCTAGGACGTCATGTTGGTAACTAGACAGTCTTAGGACGTCATGTTGGTAACTAGACAGTCTTAGGACGTCATGCTGGTAACTAGACAGTCTTAGGACGTCATGTTGGTAACTAGACAGTCTTAGGACGTCATGTTGGTAACTAGACAGTCTTAGGTCGTCATGTTGGTAACTAGACAGTCTTAGGTCGACATGTTGGTAACTAGACAGTCTTAGGACGTCATGCTGGTAACTAGACAGTCTTAGGACGTCATGTTGGTAACTAGACAGTCTTAGGACGTCATGTTGGTAACTAGACAGTCTTAGGTCGTCATGTTGGTAACTAGACAGTCTTAGGTCGACATGTTGGTAACTAGACAGTCTTAGGACGTCATGCTGGTAACTAGACAGTCTTAGGACGTCATGTTGGTAACTAGACAGTCTTAGGACGTCATGTTGGTAACTAGACAGTCTTATGACGTCATGTTGGTAACTAGACAGTCTTAGGTCGTCATGTTGGTAACTAGACAGTCTTAGGACGTCATGTTGGTAACTAGACAGTCTTAGGACGTCATGTTGGTAACTAGACAGTCCTAGGACGTCATGTTGGTAACTAGACAGTCTTAGGACGTCATGTTGGTAACTAGACAGTCCTAGGACGTCATGTTGGTAACTAGACAGTCTTAGGACGTCATGTTGGTAACTAGACAGTCCTAGGACGTCATGTTGGTAACTAGACAGTCCTAGGACGTCATGTTGGTAACTAGACAGTCCTAGGACGTCATGTTGGTAACTAGACAGTCCTAGGACGTCATGTTGGTAAATAGACAGTCTTAGGACGTCATGTTGGTAACTAGACAGTCTTAGGACGACATGTTGGTAACTAGACAGTCTTAGGACGTCATGTTGGTAACTAGACAGTCCTAGGACGTCATGTTGGTAACTAGACAGTCTTAGGACGTCATGTTGGTAACTAGACAGTCTTAGGACGTCATGTTGGTAACTAGACAGTCTTAGGACGTCATGTTGGTAACTAGACAGTCTTAGGACGTCATGTTGGTAACTAGACAGTCTTAGGTCGTCATGTTGGTAACTAGACAGTCTTAGGTCGACATGTTGGTAACTAGACAGTCTTAGGACGTCATGCTGGTAACTAGACAGTCTTAGGACGTCATGTTGGTAACTAGACAGTCTTAGGACGTCATGTTGGTAACTAGACAGTCTTTGGACGTCATGTTGGTAACTAGACAGTCTTAGGTCGTCATGTTGGTAACTAGACAGTCTTAGGTCGACATGTTGGTAACTAGACAGTCTTAGGAAGTCATGCTGGTAACTAGACAGTCTTAGGACGTCATGTTGGTAACTAGACAGTCTTAGGTCGTCATGTTGGTAACTAGACAGTCTTAGGTCGTCATGTTGGTAACTAGACAGTCTTAGGTCGTCATGTTAGTAACTAGACAGTCTTAGGACGTCATGTTGGTAACTAGACAGTCTTAGGTCGTCATGTTGGTAACTAGACAGTCTTAGGTCGTCATGTTGGTAACTAGACAGTCTTAGGACGTCATGTTGGTAACTAGACAGTCTTAGGTCGTCATGTTGGTAACTAGACAGTCTTAGGTCGACATGTTGGTAACTAGACAGTCTTAGGACGTCATGTTGGTAACTAGACAGTCTTAGGTCGTCATGTTGGTAACTAGACAGTCTTAGGTCGTCATGTTGGTAACTAGACAGTCTTAGGACGTCATGTTGGTAACTAGACAGTCTTAGGACGTCATGTTGGTAACTAGACAGTCCTAGGACGTCATGTTGGTAACTAGACAGTCTTAGGACGTCATGTTGGTAACTAGACAGTCCTAGGACGTCATGTTGGTAACTAGACTGTCTTAGGACGTCATGTTGGTAACTAGACAGTCCTAGGACGTCATGTTGGTAACTAGACAGTCCTAGGACGTCATGTTGGTAACTAGACAGTCCTAGGACGTCATGTTGGTAACTAGACAGTCCTAGGACGTCATGTTGGTAACTAGACAGTCTTAGGACGTCATGTTGGTAACTAGACAGTCTTAGGACGACATGTTGGTAACTAGACAGTCTTAGGACGTCATGTTGGTAACTAGACAGTCCTAGGACGTCATGTTGGTAACTAGACAGTCTTAGGACGTCATGTTGGTAACTAGACAGTCTTAGGACGTCATGTTGGTAACTAGACAGTCTTAGGACGTCATGTTGGTAACTAGACAGTCTTAGGACGTCATGTTGATAACTAGACAGTCTTAGGTCGTCATGTTGGTAACTAGACAGTCTTAGGTCGACATGTTGGTAACTAGACAGTCTTAGGACGTCATGCTGGTAACTAGACAGTCTTAGGACGTCATGTTGGTAACTAGACAGTCTTAGGACGTCATGTTGGTAACTAGACAGTCTTAGGACGTCATGTTGGTAACTAGACAGTCTTAGGACGTCATGTTGGTAACTAGACAGTCTTAGGTCGACATGTTGGTAACTAGACAGTCTTAGGAAGTCATGCTGGTAACTAGACAGTCTTAGGACGTCATGTTGGTAACTAGACAGTCTTAGGTCGTCATGTTGGTAACTAGACAGTCTTAGGTCGTCATGTTGGTAACTAGACAGTCTTAGGTCGTCATGTTAGTAACTAGACAGTCTTAGGACGTCATGTTGGTAACTAGACAGTCTTAGGTCGTCATGTTGGTAACTAGACAGTCTTAGGTCGTCATGTTGGTAACTAGACAGTCTTAGGACGTCATGTTGGTAACTAGACAGTCTTAGGTCGTCATGTTGGTAACTAGACAGTCTTAGGTCGACATGTTGGTAACTAGACAGTCTTAGGACGTCATGTTGGTAACTAGACAGTCTTAGGTCGTCATGTTGGTAACTAGACAGTCTTAGGTCGTCATGTTGGTAACTAGACAGTCTTATGACGTCATGTTGGTAACTAGACAGTCTTAGGACGTCATGTTGGTAACTAGACAGTCTTAGGTCGTCATGTTGGTAACTAGACAGTCTTAGGTCGTCATGTTGGTAACTAGACAGTCTTAGGACGTCATGTTGGTAACTATACAGTCTTAGGTCGTCATGTTGGTAACTAGACAGTCTTAGGACGTCATGTTGGTAACTAGACAGTCTTAGGTCGTCATGTTAGTAACTAGACAGTCTTAGGACGTCATGTTGGTAACTAGACAATATGAGATGGCGGCGGCAAATCATCATAGAATCGGTTGGGAGTCAATGGTTCTAAAACTTTGAAAGGGAAAGAACAGATTAAAATATGGCGGCTCTATTTGAGTTGTGGTTGAATGTGCTTTAATAAAAGAATGGAACAAAGTTATACACACAAAGTTATACACACAAAGTTATACACACAAAGTTATACACACAAAGTTATACACACAAAGTTATACACACAAAGTTATACACACAAAGTTATACACACAAAGTTATACACACAAAGTTATACACACAAAGTTATACACACAAAGTTAAACACACAAAGTTAAACACACAAAGTTATACACACAAAGTTATACACACAAAGTTATACACACAAAGTTATACACACAAAGTTATACACACAAAGTTATACACACAAAGTTATACACACAAAGTTATACACACAAAGTTATACACACACAATTTTACACACAAAGTTACACACACACAATTTTACACACAAAATTATACACACACAATTTTACATACAAAATCATACACACAATATTACACACACAAAATTTTACACCCAAAATTATACACAACAAAGTTATACACACAAAATTATACACACACAATTTTACACACAAAATTTTGCACACAAAATTATACACAACAAAATTATACACACAAAATTATACACACACAATTTTACACACACAATTCTACACACAAAATTATACGCACACAATTTTATACACACAACATTATTATTTATTTTTTAAAAAGAAGTATTAAGAAAAAAAATAATCAAGTAGTTGACCAATTGAGTCCTGACGTCAAAAAGAGGAAACTATGAGTGTCCCATTAAAACCCTTGCTCCCCACGGGACACTTGGAGCTCAGTCATTTTTAAAAGACATTTTAATGCAACTCTGGAGCAAAACTGTTTGCGAACATTCATGGAGTTCTATAGTATGTTCCATTTGATTTGTACGTGGGTGCCACTCTGAAGTGGACATGAGAGAATTTGGGTGGATGCCACTCTGATGTGGACATGAGATAAGTTGGGTGGGCGCCACTCTGATGTGGACATGAGATAAGTTGGGTGGGTGCCACTCTGATGTGGACATGAGATAAGTTGGGTGGGTACCACTCTGATGTGGACATGAGATAAGTTGGGTGGGTGCCACTCTGATGTGGACATGAGATAAGTTGGGTGTGTGCCACTCTGAAGTGGACATGAGATAAGTTGGGTGGATGCTACTCTGAAGTGGACATGAGAGAAGTTGGGTGTGTGCCACTCTGAAGTGGACATGAGATAAGTTGGGTGGATGCCATTCTGAAGCGGACATGAGAGAAGTTGGGTGTGTGCCACTCTGAAGTGGACATGAGATAAGTTGGGTGGATGCCACTCTGAAGTGGACATGAGAGAAGTTGGGTGGGTGCCACTCTGGAGTGGACATGAGATAAGTTGGGTGGGTGCCACTCTGAAGTGGACATGAGATAAGTTGGGTGTGTGCCACTCTGAAGTGGACATGAGATAAGTTGGGTGGATGCTACTCTGAAGTGGACATGAGAGAAGTTGGGTGTGTGCCACTCTGAAGTGGACATGAGATAAGTTGGGTGGATGCCATTCTGAAGCGGACATGAGAGAAGTTGGGTGTGTGCCACTCTGAAGTGGACATGAGATAAGTTGGGTGGATGCCACTCTGAAGTGGACATGAGAGAAGTTGGGTGGGTGCCACTCTGGAGTGGACATGAGATAAGTTGGGTGGGTGCCACTCTGAAGTGGACATGAGATAAGTTGGGTGGATGCCACTCTGGAGTGGACATGACATAAGTTGGGCGGGTGCCACTCTGAAGTGGACATGAGATAAGTTTGGTGGGTGCCACTCTGGAGTGGACATGAGATAAGTTGGGTGGGTGCCACTCTGAAGTGGACATGAGATAAGTGGGGTGGGTGCCACTCTGAAGTGGACATGAGATAAGTTGGGTGGGTGCCACTCTGATGTGGGCATGAGAGAACTTGGGTGGACACCACTCTGTAGTAGACATGAAAGAAATTGGGTCAAATTGTGTGACATTCTACATCTCTCGAAACACTTATCGTTAACAATTTGCGCTTTCCTCAGACCACACGTCTCGGCGGTAAAAATAATACCACGCATCTCAGCGGTACAAAAGAGAGTCGTCTATTGTACCCTGTTCCCATGGTTCCTTTATGCCACTAATTCTATTACTGACCAAACGGACCGAGCGGTCACAGCGGTCACTGCTAATTACCAGGCCGTTCGGTCACTTCCCTTCTAAACGGACGCCATCCATCCCCCCTTGCGTCATCCCATTTCACCAGTCCGTTACAATGACTATTATGTGTGACATATGAGCTCCTCCAAGGGGGCCCGGGAAATATGGGGGGGGGGGGGGGTTGTAGGATGGAGATTGTGTGTTTGACGTAGCGGCCATCTTGCTGATTAAAGTTTCTTGTAATTATTTTTTCTGTTACCGTCAATATTGGGAGAAGCTACAAGCTGAATGACCTTGACCTCGCTGGAGCTCATTACCATTTTTGTAAGGTAACGATGGCTGACCGGCTCTTTGGGGATAGTCAACAGTAACCTAACATTGCTTGGGTCAGTGCTTGCCACGAAGGCCCCAGTAACGAGGGCCCCAGTAATGAGGCTCACAGTAGCGAGGGGCCCAGTAATGAGGCTCTCAGTAACGAGGGCTCCAGTAATGAGGCTCACAGTAACGAGGGCCCCAGTAATGAGGCTAACAGTAACGAGGGCCCCAGTAATGAGGCTCACAGTAACGAGGGCCCCAGTAATGAGGGCCCCAGTAATGAGGCTCACAGTAACTAGGGCCCCAGTAATGAGGGCCCCAGTAATGAGGCTCACAGTAAAGAGGACCCCAGTAACGAGGGCCTCAGAAACGAGCTCCCCCAGTAACGAGACTCCCCGCCCCGTAACGAGGGTCCCAGTAATGAGACCCACCAGTAACGAGATCCCCCAGTAACGAGGGCCCAGTAACGAGATCCCCCAGTAACGAGGGCCCCAGTAACGAGACCCCCAGTAACAAGGGCCCCAGTAATGAGACCCCCCCCCCAGTAACGAGGGCCCCAGTAACGAGACCCCCCAGTAACGAGGGCCCCAGTAACGAGACCCCCGCCCCCTAACGAGGGTCCCATAATGAGACCCACCAGTAACGAGACCCCCCAGTAACGAGGGCCCCAGTAACGAGACCCCCAGTAACGAGGGCCCCAGTAACGAGACCCTATGCCAGTAACGAGGGCCCCAGTAACGAGACCCTCCAGTAACGAGGACCCCAGTCTCTGCAGCATTCCGTGAACCAGTTGAAGCACATTCAACATGTACTTTCCTTTTTATTTAAAGTGCAATCAAAACACATCTCTCTTTGAATCTCAAAATGCAGGTGGCTGGGATGTTCGCAGTGATGAGTTTATAATTGCCATACATCGAGCCAGCTGCCGAGGACTGACATCAAAACCCAACTTTGACAATGGCCTGTGGGATATTTCATCATGCCCCCACAGTATGTTAATGATCGGAAAATATTGAAAGCAAATACGGCTGTGTCTTTGATAAAATCCCTAAGTAGATCAGTTAACATCCAGGCATGAATGAAAGCCTTGCCGATGTTAACCTTGCTGATGTTAGCCTTCCTGATTTTAACCTTGCTGATATTAACCTTGCTGGTGTTAACCTTGCCGATGTTAACCTTGCTGATATTAACCTTGCTGATGCTAAAATTGCCAATGTTAACCTTGTTGATGTTAGCCTACCTGATATTAACCTTGCTGATATTAAGCTTGCTGATGTTAACCTTGCTGATGTAAACCTTGCTGATGTTAGCCTTTCTGATGTTAACCTTGCTGATGTTAACCTTACTGGTGTTAGCCTTTCTGATATTTTAACCTTTTTTTACGTTAACCTTTCTGATGTTAGCCTTGCCGATGTTAACCTTGCTGATGTTAGCCTTCCTGATGTTAACCTTGCTGATGTTAGCCTTCCTGATGTTAACCTTGCTGATGTTAGCCTTCCTGGTGTTAACCTTTTTGATGTTAGCCTTGCTTATGTTAGCCTTGCTGACGCTAACCTTGCAAATGTTAGCCTTGTCGATGGTAACTTTGCTGATGTTAACAGACATTTGCCCAGCTGAATTTTTTGTTTGTTTGTTCCAGTTAGAGCCGTAATTTTCATAATTATTTGATTATGAACTCCTCTACCCCGGGCACGTCAAATAATTTGTCCACACTGAATCCATTTGAATGTGATGAGCAATCGTGTTCATTAATGAGTTCAAATTTGTTCATTGTTCAACGGCATGCTTCTCTAAAATTCCTTCGTCTTTTAGTGTGCAGAAGGTCGGGTGTAACTATATCGTCTCACCGACCCGCCCCCCATCGTTCCCCTACCCTCCCCCCCCCAACATCATCACATAATGCCCCCATGCTCCACCCCCTCCCCCCCCATCCCTTATTGTAGACGCCGATCGATTAATTCCCTCGCCAGACATGCCGGTCTCCGCTCTTCTCTGAGGTTGCTGAGAAAGGTTTGGCCCTGATCGGGTCAGAGTGACCTTTAGACGTGTCTCCTACTGTTTTACAAGATATTTGGGGAGGGGGGTGGATGGTGAGACCTGGGAGGTAGATTAAATTAATAGTTTACCATTTTCTTCCTTTTTTTTTCTTTTCTCATTTTTTTTTGTGTCTTCTTTTTATGTGAGTGTATTGTTCCTGGGGTTCTACTAAGATCCAGGGGCGTAACTAACAGACCGATATTTTTAGTTGGAAAAATTCGGGGGAGTGTTATCTTGGTAATAAGATCCACATGACGTCATGCGTTGTTGCCTTTTTCAGGGATGATAGAGACAAAAAGAACCGTGGCAATGTACTGTACCTATGTACTGTACCAGTGTATTGTACCAATGTACTGTACCAATGTACTGTACCAGTGTACTGTACCAATGTACTGTACCAATGTACTGTACCAATGTATTGTGCCAATGTACTGTACCAATGTACTGTACCAATGTACTGTACCAATGTACTGTACCAATGTACTGTACCAATGTACTGTACCAATGTACTGTGCCAATGTATTGTACCAATGCACTGTACAATGTACTGTGTCAATGTACTGTACCAATGTACTGTACCAATGTATTGTACCAATTTACTGTACAATGTACTGTGCCAATGTACTGTACCAATGTACCGTACCAATGTACCGTACCAATGTACTGTATCAATGTACTGTACCAATGTACTGTACCAATGTACTGTGCCAATGTACTGTACTAATGTACTGTACCAATGTACTGTACCAATGTATTGTACCAATGTATTGTACCAATGTACTGTAGCAATGTACTGTACCAATGTACTGTACCAATGTATTGTACCAATGTACTGTACCAATGTACTGTAGCAATGTACTGTACCAATGTACTGTACCAATGTATTGTACCAATGTACTGTACCAATGTACTGTAGCAATGTACTGTACCAATGTACTGTACCAATTTACTATACCAATGTACTGTACCAATGTACTGTACCAATGTACTGTACCAATGTACTGTACCAATGTACTGTACCAATGTACTGTACCAATGTACTGTACCAATGTACTGTACCAATGTACTGTACCAATGTACTGTACCAATTTACTATGCCAGTGTACTGTACCAATGTACTGCGTCAATTTACTATACCAATGTACTGTACCAATGTACTGTACCAATGTACTGTACCAATGTACTGTACCAATGTACTGTACCAATTTACTATGCCAGTGTACTGTACCAATGTACTGCGTCAATTTACTATGCAAATGTATTGTGACAATGTACTGTTCTTATGTACTGTGCCAATGTACTTTGCAAATGTAAAAATGTACCGTACCAATGTACTGTACCAATGCACTGTACCAATGTACCGTACCAATGTACTGTACCAATGTACCGGACCAATGTACCGTGTTCTGTTTATCAACTTTGTGTGGACATCTCGTTATGGAGTCTGGCGCGGGAAGGAAATCATCAGTTATTGCGTGTCAGAGAGTGTTTCAGATAGCGTGTCAGTGGTCGTGTCAGAGAGTGGTCTCATCAATTCCATGGAAGCACTAGTTTTCAGAGCGCCACCACCCCACCTGTAAGAAGGTAACCCCCCCCCCCCCCCAAAAAAAAAAAAAAAAAAATAAAAAATTTAAAATAATTATCCTTTAGTCCTATGTGGTTCTGCTACGTTGCAGACGAGAAGAAAAGTTTGAGAGTATCTAAAACAAATCTTGGGAAACAGTTATCGTCGGTATGAGTGTGTTTAAAAAATAAAATAAAAATGAAACATAACAATTGAGGAGAACATCAGGCCCAAAGGCTCCATTTTCGTAGTTCGATCTCTTCAATGTAAATTCTAGGTTGTCGTAAAATATCGAACAATGAACAGAGAAGCGTCTGGTCTATTTATAGCTTTACAATTTTTGTTCAAATTAGAGTAAAAATTCTCCAAGCACGCCTCTGATTGCTGGGGCGAAAAGTCGTCTCGACATGACCAACAAAGGGCGTCTTTAAGGGCGTCTTTGGGGGTGTTTGTCTAGCATGAAGGATGTACGTAAAGATGTGCCTAGCATGGCCATGGAAAGGCATGGCTTTGTTGTGTTTGGGTCGAGACGATCATACCGTTCTGATCCAAGGGGTTAATGGAATAGATAATAACCCCGTGTTGTGTTTACACTTGGGGATGATAGAGGAGCACTGAGGGGTGCTAGGGGTGCGCAAATAGGGGTCTGGGGGGAGGGACATGGAAGGTGATTGACCTGGGGAATTTGTCCTTTTTATGTGATGCAGTGGCAGTTGTAAGAGGGGGGAGAGGGGGGTGTTCACCTGTGGTTTAGTGAAGGACATGCTAGATGACAGGTGAGCTAGATGACAGGTGTGCTAGATGACAGGTGTGCTAGATGACAGGATGCTATATCAAAAGGATATTAGGTGAAGGGGCTGCTAGATGAAGTGGATGCCAGATGAAAGGGATGCTAGATAAAAAAAGATGCTAGATCAAAGGGGTGCTAGATGAAAGTTTGTGCTAGATCAAAGGGGTGTTAGATCAAAAGGTGCTAGATCAAAGGGGTGCTAGATCACAGGAGTGCTAGATCAAAGAGTTGCTAGATCAAAGGGGTGCTAGATCAAAGGGGTGCTAGATCAAAGGAATGCTAGATCAAAGGAGTGCTAGATCAAAGGGGTGCTAGATCAAAGGGGTGCTAGATCAAAGGGGTGCTAGATCAAAGGAGTGCTAGATCAAAGGGGTGCTAGATCAAAGGGGTGCTAAATGAACGGGGTGCTAGATCAAAGGTGTGCTAGATCAAAGGGAAGCTAGATCAAAGGATGTTAGATAAAAGGGATGCTAGATAAATGGGATGCTAGATCAAAGGGGTGTTAGATGAACGGGGTGCTAGATCAAAGGCGTGTTAGATCAACGGGGTCCTAGATCAAAGGAGTGCTAGATTGAAGGGTGCTATATCAAAGGGATGCTGGGTGGTCCTAAGATTTTAACTATGTTACTATGAAATGTTGAAATTACTTAAGGGGTGGAGTACTTCAGATCATTGTTCAATAGTTGAGCTGAGAGTGTTTGGGACACTTGCAAACATAGATTAGTTCCTACATCAAGGGGTGATACTGACACATTTGGGACACTTGCAAGCCCAGATTAGTTCCTACATCAAGGGGTGATACTGACACATTTGGGACACTTGCAAACATAGATTAGATCTAACATCAAGGGGTGATACTGACACATTTGGGACACTTGCAAGCCCAGGTTAGTTCCTACATCAAGGGGTGATACTGACACATTTGGGACACTTGCAAGCCCAGATTAGTTCCTACATCAAGGGGTGATACTGACACATTTGGGACACTTGCAAACATAGATTAGATCTAACATCAAGGGGTGATACTGACACATTTGGGACACTTGCAAGCCCAGATTAGTTCCTACATCAAGGGGTGATACTGACACATTTGGGACACTTGCAAGCCCAGATTAGTTCCTACATCAAGTGGTGTTACTGACACATTTGGGACACTTGCAAGCATAGATTAGTTCTAACATCAAAGGGTGACACTGACACATTTGGGACACTTGCAAGTATAGATTAGTTCCTACATCAATGGGTGATACTGACACATTTGGGACACTTGCAAACATAGATTAGGTCCTACATCAAGGGGTGATACTGACACATTTGGGACACTTGCAAACATAGATTGGGTCCTACATCAAGGGGTGATACTGACACATTTGGGACACTTGCAAGCATAGATTAGTTCTAACATCAAGATGTGATACTGGCACATTTGGGACACTTGCAAGCATAGATTAGTTCTAACATCAAGGGGTGTTACTGACACATTTGGGACACTTGCAAGCATAGATTAGTTCTAACATCAAAGGGTGACACTGAAAACTTGTTTGATTCCATAAGAATGCACACTGGTACAAAGTCTCATCAGTGAAAATGAAAATGAGTAGAAAAAGGAACGCAACAAAACATAAAACGTGTCAGCAGGAAGCCTTCGTCAGCGAACGAACAACAGAAAAAAACAGAACTCTTTTTTAAATAGCACTTAGCTGAATAGTATCCGAGAGGGCAGCTTAAGAATTGTACCATGGTACATCAGTGAAACCATGGTACATCAGTGAAACCATGGTACAATAAATCCTTCAATCCAACATTAGTACAACTTTACATTGAGGAAACATCCAAGCAGTTGTGTAGCGAGCTTAACTCGCGCCCGGGGCACAATACCTTTTTTAGCGCCCCCCCCCCTATTCGAAAACCATACAATATTATAGTAAAATATACCATTTGGCGCCCCTTTGTGAGTAGCGCCCGGGGCATGATGCCCCCCCTCACTACGCCACTGCATCTAAGTATAAAAAAAGACATAAATTATTATGGTTTTATTTTGTTGGAGAGTATGTGACCCGAATATAACCGGAGACTGGGGTGGGTGGGGGATAACTCATGCCGGCCCTTGGAAACTACATTTAGAGTCGCCTCCCTTCTTTTCTTTCATTGTTTTGCTTTCCTTAGTTTTTCGGTCTCAGTTTAAGATGATGGCCGTCCAACGAGCATTAGGCAAGCGTTCCAAATTAAAGGCCACGTTTTATAGACATCTCGGAGGAGACAATAACGGTGGTGTGCTAGGGGGTGGGATTGGGGTGTGGGGGGTGGGGTGTTAAGGGTTGACGGTGGGAAGGGGTGCATGTTTCTTGACACTGGTGTAAAGTTCAGGAGATTTGGGTCATGTCAAGATGACGGTAACACTAACAACATCTTACTGTCATGACAACATCTTACTGTCATGACAACACCAACTTACAGCCATAATAACACCCAACATCATGAAAACATCTTACTGTCATGACAACATCCTATCCTGTCATGACATCTTACTGTCATGACGACATCTTACTGTCATGACAACACCAACTTACAGCCATAATAACATCTTACTGACACAGACACGACACACACCAATCTTGCCTAGCACAGTTCATCATGTAGATAATGGCAGAGTAATTCTCCGTAATCTCTATCTCCAGGTCAATTGTGTGCCTATTCTTAACAGCTTTTGTCGTTTAAAAAAGATAGTTATTTCCTTATAGGGAAACATGGTTTGGTTTAGATTTCGCGATGGGAGGCTATTGTGAAAGAGATGAAACGGTGTGTCTCAGGGAAGAATTGTCTCCCCGTAGTTTCAGATTGTTTCCTGGGTCACGGTGACCGCGAAGGGTGACGCAGCTACCCGGATGAGAAACAGCAGACTGCTTAGTTGGGCTGCATGACCATGAGCCATCCATCACCAGGTCATTCATCTCACAAATTTAAACATGCGCTGAGGCGCTTGTGTTCATAGAAAAAAACACACGTTTGTTGTTCGTCGGTAGAGCTAATGAATTCTCTAGTAGGCTGTGAGATGTGGACTAATATGATCAAGGCATGTAGGCCCAAAGAGGTTGTGAGATGTGGACTAAGATGATCTAGGCATGTATGCCCAAAAAGGTTGTGAGATGTGGACTAAGATGATCTAGGCATGTAGGCCCAAAGAGGTTTTGAGATGTGGACTAAGGTGATCAAGGCATGTAGGCCCAAATAGGTTGTGTGATGTGGACTAAGATGATCTAGGCATGTAGGCCCAAAGAGATTGTGAGATGTGGACTAAGATTATCTAGGCATGTAGACCCAAAGAGGTTGTGAGATGTGGACTAAGATGATCTAGGCATGTATGCCCAAAAAGGTTGTGAGATGTGGACTAAGATGATCTAGGCACGTAGGCCCAAAGAGGTTGTGAGATCTGGACTAAGATGATCTAGGCATGTAGGCCCAAAGAGGTTGTGAGATGTGGACTAAGATGATCTAGGCATGTATGCCCAAAAAGGTTGTGAGATGTGGACTAAGATGGTCAAGGCATGTAGGCCCAAAAAGGTTGTGAGATGTGGACTAAGATGATCTAGGCATGTAGGCCCAAAGAGGTTGTGAGATGTGGACTAAGATGATCTAGGCATGTAGGCCCAAATAGGTTGTGAGATGTGGACTAAGATGATCTAGGCATGTAGGCCCAAAGAGGTTGTGAGAGGTGGACTAAGATGATCTAGGCATGTAGGCCCAAAGAGGTTTTGAGATGTGGACTAAGGTGATCAAGGCATGTAGGCCCAAATAGGTTGTGTGATGTGGACTAAGATGATCTAGGCATGTAGGCCCAAAGAGATTGTGAGATGTGGACTAAGATTATCTAGGCATGTAGACCCAAAGAGGTTGTGAGATGTGGACTAAGATGATCTAGGCATGTATGCCCAAAAAGGTTGTGAGATGTGGACTAAGATGATCTAGGCACGTAGGCCCAAAGAGGTTGTGAGATCTGGACTAAGATGATCTAGGCATGTAGGCCCAAAGAGGTTGTGAGATGTGGACTAAGATGATCTAGGCATGTATGCCCAAAAAGGTTGTGAGATGTGGACTAAGATGGTCAAGGCATGTAGGCCCAAAAAGGTTGTGAGATGTGGACTAAGATGATCTAGGCATGTAGGCCCAAAGAGGTTGTGAGATGTGGACTAAGATGATCTAGGCATGTAGGCCCAAATAGGTTGTGAGATGTGGACTAAGATGATCTAGGCATGTAGGCCCAAAGAGGTTGTGAGAGGTGGACTAAGATGATCTAGGCATGTAGGCCCAAAAAGTTTGTGAGATGTGGACTAAGATGATCTAGGCATGTAGGCCCAAAAAGGTTGTGAGATGTGGACTAAGATGATCTAGGCATGTAGGCCCAAAGAGGTTGTGAGATGTAGACTAAGATGATCAAGGCATTTAGGCCCTAATAGGTTGTGTGATGTAGACTAACATTTTTCTATGTATATTGAGGGCCGGAAGTTCCAGGCTTTACCACAGGCGCCGCATTCCTTAAGCACACCTGGGTCACTATCCAATGAGCTACAGCGCCACCTAGCGCTAACACCATTAACACTGCGAGTAACTGACCGCTGCTGTCCGCTGTCCAGCATGACATTGTTTACGATGCAGTTTAAAAGAATTTCGACGGTTTTATGCCATGGCGATCATAAACGAATAATACATTTTTTTCCCAAACCCAAACAAGCCCAGAATTGATCGAGACCCCGATCCTGCTACAACTTGACTGTTGTGACAGACAAACGTGATTGTGATTGGGTTCGGGGTTGGGGGGGGGGGAGGATGTTGAAGAAAGAGTGTAGCACCAAGTAAGCGAGCGCCCGATGTTGGATTAATATTTCACATAAAGAACAAATTGGGACCCCGCCGTGTTCCATTTTTATTTGATTGAAGCACCCAGGGCGTTAGCAGACAAACAACAGGTGAGGATGGGTGTGTGGGGGAATATGTTGGGGGGGGGGGGAGATTCCCGGGAGGGTTAAAAGAAAGTGTGCGCCTATCGGCTGCGCGATTTCCGAAGAATTTGTCTGCCCCAGACAAATGTTTTATGCAATATGCAAATGTGATGCATGTCTGCATGCGGTCAGAGCAGGTTTGGAGGCTGTCTCGAGGGCAAGACGAGCTTTAACAACCGGGGGAGGGGGGGAATGGGATGTGGGGCCTGGGCGCATGTAAAGGTGAGACGTGGGATTTCAATTACAGCTTTTATCGTTAAAGGAAGGTGGGGGTTGACTCGACGGGTTGGTGGTGAAGAGATGAGTTGGGGGTGGGGACTGATAGGGTACAAAAAATGTGCCTGGGTGGAAACAGAAAAGTAGAATGGGCAGTGGCGTAGCTAGGGTTAATGCCCCCCGGGTCGGAACGTACCCTCCGCCCCCATCATTTTATGTCCTTGAGAAAACGTGTCAACATAAGCTCAAGGGGAGTATCCTGAGGTGGGGTGGGGGGATACCGATGTGAAACTCACCATCTTCTGCATCGCAGGCGGCTTAATTCAATGTACCAACTTTCCTAAGATCTGTGTATCAGGTCTTAGTGTATGTGTTCGTGTGGTTTCAATGGGGGGTGTGTGGGTACACTAACCCTAATCTCACCGAAATGTAACTTACCTCAAAAATATAAATCTAACCAAATATTACCGCGTTCAAGTTGCCACGCTTATTTAGTTCTGACTTCAACGGTAGTTTCCCTTTGCACGCTGCGTCATGCCATCTTTGACCCGCATATATTTATGTAACAGCACATAACACTTTCAATTAAACTACAAACATTAATGCCATTTTAAAAAAAAAAAGAATTTATCTATAAACTCAGTCTATCAATCTGTCTGGGGGGGGGGGGTGCTCCTACTTTAATATTGACCTCATTAAATATCCAGCATAATTACGTAACGTGCCCCACACCGTCCGCACAAGAAACCTTGAACCTCACAATAACCGCGAGTCTCAGTTTCAAAGCAGGTCACTTGGTTTAAAAACCCAAAACAACAATAGAAGTCAAAGGTCAAGAATACGAACTTTTCGGTGAGTGATTTGGGGTCAGCTGCACGCTGGACCGCGCTCACAAGAGTGCTCACTTTTAACCTTAAGGTGTGCTGTCCCCCCCCCCACAACTTTCTTAAATATTTTAATAGGAGTTGTGTGTTGACCTCCTAGAAGGGTGTGATAAATATTCGGTCTATAAATAGACCAAACAAAAGTACAGATACTTCAGAATCCGGATGGGAAATGGAGTTTAAGAGACGGAGTCTGGATGCTAATCCAAATGCTAATCCTACAGCTTACTTTAATGATGGCCGTATACTATATATGCTTATTTTTTCTTCTGCCCCCCGCCTCCTCCGCACCTCGGGGGGGGGGGGGGGGGAATGCTAGACACATCTTTTTCTACCCCGGGGAAAGTCGTCAGAGGTCATGTCATCGGGTCAGGGAGCCCCAGGGAAAGACAATTCAAGGCAACAGTTGTCTCAGCCTGTTCACTAGATGGCGTTACGATGTAGGTGTCGACTTAGCTTCCTCAATGGTGTGCGCTACCTTGGCTGACATCAGGTCTAATAGGGTGTGCTACCTTGGCTGACATCAGGTCTAATAGGGTGTGCTACCTTGGCTGACATCAGGTCTAATAGGGTGTGCTACCTTGGCTGACATCAGGTCTAATAGGGTGTGCTACCTTGGCTGAGATGAACTCTATTAGAGTCGACCTTTTGAACTCTACGCCTTCGCCGTAGTAACTACGTCTTTAAGACTAAGGCACCTAGGATGACATCAACTCTATTGATGTATATTACGTGGGATGACATCACCTCTATTGATGTATATTACCTAGGATGACATCAACTCTATTGATGTATATTACGTGGGATGACATCACCTCTATTGATGTATATTACCTATGATGACATCAACTCTATTGATGTATATTATCTAGGATGACATCAACTCTATTGATGTATATTACCTAGGATGACATCACATCTATTGATGTATATTACCTAGGATGACATCAACTCTATTGATGTATATTACCTAGGATGACATCAACTCTATTGATGTATATTACCTAGGATGACATCAACTCTATTGATGTATATTACCTAGGATGACATCACCTCTATTGATGTATATTACCTAGGATGACATCAACTCTATTGATGTATATTACCTAGGATGACATCACCTCTATTGATGTATATTACCTAGGATGACATCAACTCTATTGATGTATATTACCTAGGATGACATCAACTCTATTGATGTATATTACCTAGGATGACATCAACTCTATTGATGTATATTACCTAGGATGACATCAACTCTATTCATGTTTGGTATAAGTGTAAGTCGACATTGGTCGCTTTTTAAAATCCTTTCTATTAAATTTGATTTTTTTCGTGTATTTCTTTCTTGCTGGGTGAGTGGAAAACTCTTCGAAAGGCTAATTGACCCTTTTCCCGTCAACCTATCGAGCGGAAACTTGACACATAGACTCATCAACGATGACAACACATTCTATGAAATTTTGAGCCCCAACCCCACAAAAGCCATTTTCCCTAATTATGATGCCACTACTAATGTCATGAGAGAAATGTCCCGAGAAATGTCCCGAGAAATGTCCCGATAACTGCGCTAAATGAGAATCTCTAAAAACAAATATCGCATGTGCCTTTTGGTCGGTAACATTTTGTGTGTGTTTCTGAAATATTTATTGAAATTAATATCCGGTGTAAAAACGGGTGTGTCATTATAATACTATCATATTTCAGGGGCGTGGGAAAAATATGTGGCTGAGAGCTTTGGGTGTGGGTGGCATTAATTGGGAATCTTATAAAGTGGGCTACTGTGATGCATTTGTGAGCAAATTTTCCGCCCACTCCCCCTCCCCCCCCCCCCGCCACACTATTTTTTTCCAATCGCTCAATATTACATTATTTATAATTGCTCAAATTACATTTTAAAAAGGATTTATATATACAAATTTTTGTAGTGTTTTTTTTTTACTTAGACCTGGATCGTTACACTAAAACTCTAGTCGTGTGTGGTGCACGGAGACATTATCGCCAGTTCGACTTGAATTAATATCTAACAACCTCAGCAACCTCAGCAACTACAACACCCTCAACGACAACAACAGCAGCACAAAAACACCACTTCCTACACACACTATGGCTCTCCCCATCCAGGGGACAGGTGGAACTCATTATGTCGTCTAATGATTCTTGCATGTCTCGCACTGGTCAAATAATTATTGCATGTCTCGCACTGGTCAAATAATTCTTGCATGTCTCGCACTGGTCTAATAATTCTTGCATGTCTCGCACTGGTCAATCAATTATTGCATGTCTCGCACTGGTCTAATAATTCTTGCATGTCTCGCACTGGTCTAATAATTCTTGCATGTCTCGCACTGGTCTAATAATTCTTGCATGTCTCGCACTGTTCAAATAATTATTGCATGTCTCGCACTGATCTAGTCCCCAAAGATAAATGAACTACAATTGTTATAATTCCATCTTATCCAGATGCTCATGACATACAATTGTTATAATTCCATCTTATCCAGATGCTCATGACATACAATTGTTATAATTCCATCTTATCCAGATGCTCATGACATTTAAAAAAAAGATAACATTTTGACTATGAAACAGTTCAATATGGAGTCGTTATCTCAGACATCGTGACGTGAGCGTGTTAACCCTTAACGATTCGTGATGCTGTCAGATAGGATAGCAGCCATCTTGGCTTGACCTTCACCTTCAAATTGCTTCGTTAGAAAGAAACCGACAGCATTCAAGAAGATGAAATTGGTTTTATGTTTACCCTAGACTTTTTAGTCTCCTGTTTACCGTAGACTTTTTAGTCTCCTGTTTACCCTAGACATGGTAGTTTCTTGTTACCCTAGACTTGGTAGTTTCTTGTTACCCTAGACCTGGTAG
Source organism: Omphiscola glabra (assembly GCA_964017045.1). Classification (NCBI taxonomy): domain Eukaryota; kingdom Metazoa; phylum Mollusca; class Gastropoda; family Lymnaeidae; genus Omphiscola; species Omphiscola glabra. The sequence goes on from OZ024800.1 coordinate 5,325,659, forward strand.
TTTCTTGTTACCCTAGACTTGGTAGTTTCTTGTTACCCTAGATTTGGTAGTTTCCTGTTTACCATAGATTTGGTAAATTCTTCTTTACCCTAGACTCGATAGTTTCTTGTGTACCCTACACTCGATAGTTTCTTGTTTACCCTAGACTCGATAGTTTCTTGTTTACCCTAGACTCGATAGTTTCTTGTTTACCCTAGACGCGATAGTTTCTTGTGTAACTTGACTTCTTGTTTACCTTACACTTGGTAGTTTTTTTGTGAACTTTAGACTTGATCGTTTCTTTAAACTCTCAACTTGGTAGTTTCTTGTACATCATAGACTTGGTAATGTTCTGTATAGCCTGAAACTTTGGAGATTCTGAATACCCTAGGATTGATAGTTGACAGTGTAAACTTGACCGAGTGGTTGACTGTATAACCATGACTCGGTGGTTGACTGTATAACCGTGACTGGGTAGTTGACTGTAAAACCGTGACTTGGTAGTTGACTGTATAACCGTGACTTGGAAGTTGACTGTAGTGTTTATTTCTAGTATATGTCTGATATTCAAGCTATTTTTAAAAGAAGAATGTGTGTGTCAGTGTGTGTCCGTGTGTGTCCGTGTGTGTCAGTGTGTGTCAGTGTGTGTCAGTGTGTGTCCGTGTGTGTCAGTGTGTGTCAGTGTGTGTCAGTGAGTGAAACCTGTGAGTGAAATCTGTCCCTACATCCCCAACAAACACAGCCACAGTCCATCCTGGTTTGTGTTCAGGTTGTCACAGGTACATCTGGGTTGTTTGAGACAACCCGATCCCCCACATCACAAAACGTCTAAAAAACCAGCCATCAAGATTGTCAGATGGTGTGGGTATAATCTTCTAGCTTCGTGCAATCAGTTGAAAGATGAGACGCGACGAACTCAACTGAAAGCATCTTTGGTGTTTCTCATGGTTGGGGTCTGATAACGTCATCCAGTCAAACTGATGAATGCGAGAAAAGTTCTTTTATGATGTGGATGTGGTGAGACTGGAAGTTTTCGCTTATTCTGCGGTACGTGTGTGCAGGGTCGCGTCTATAGGGGGAACCATGACAAGGCATTGTGGGCAAGCTAGTATGGCATTTGGGGAACCATAAGATATTGGGGGCACTATATTATATGACATTGGGTTACCATAGTATTGTATATAGGGCACCATGATGAGATATTGGGGCACCATAATGAGATATTGGGGCACCATATTATTGTATCTGGGCACCATAGTATTATATCTGGGCACCATGATGAGATATTGGGGCACTATAGGATTGTAATTGGGCGCCATGAAGATATATTGGGGCACCATAGGATTGTATTTGGGCACCATGATGAGATATTGGGCATCATAGTATTGTATCTGGGCACCATGATGATATATTGGGGCACCATAGGATTGTAATTGGGCACCATGATGAGATATTGGGGCACCATAGGATTGTATTTGGACACCATGATGAGATATTGGGGCACCATAGGATTGTATTTGGACACCATGATGATATATTGGGGCACCATAGGATTGTATCTTGGCACCATGATGAGATGGGGGTCAATGATAATAAAGACATTAAAATGTATTACTTTTTTAAAATGGGGGGGGGGGTTGCTGCGGGAGGGGATAAGGTATTGGTGGAAATGATTTATATATATATATAGGCCAATATATAGTATATCTATCTTCTTCGAGTGCGTTAATTTTACCAATTTTATTGATGGTTTTACCAATGTTAATGACTGTTAGACCTACTTTGGAAATCGGTAAATAGATTAAGGGCATAATTGTCGAGTATTCACAAGGACCATCATCTTTATCCACAGTTATCCATGATAATCCTCATACATCTCTATTAATCTGTGCCTCATCCACCATTAGCCCATAGAAAGTCTCCCATTCATTGGTTTGGCCATACGCCTCTGAGCATCAAACATATGTCATCTTTATGCCGGTCGCGGAGTCAAAAGGATGGCGACATGTCATCCCACCGTCTCTATCTCCTCACCTGCCTGCTTCTCAGGCTCGGAGATAATCTTGAAGGATGCGTTCGTCGGCTCGCTTGGTCTTCACAGCCATGGACAGGTGTACACAGCCATGGACAGGTGTACACGGCCATTTACAGGTGTACACGGCGAAAGTAAGGTTTACACACAGCCATAAACAGGTGTACACAGCTATAGAAAGGTGTACATGTTGATAGTAAGGTTTACACACAGCCATTGACGGGTGTACACAGCCCAGGAATGGTTTACACAGCCATGGACAGGTATACACATCCATGAACAGGTGTACACAGCCAAAGACTGGTGTACACAGCCATAGCAAAGTTTAACACGTTATGGTGACAGCACCACTGTGCTGTTATGACTGCACCACTGTGCTGTTATGACTGCACCACTGTGCTGTTATGACTGCACCCCTGTGCTGTTATGACTGCACCACTGTGCTGTTATGACTACACCACTGTGCTGTTATGACGGCAATATCTGGGCCGAGTGCTACGAGAATTAGAGCCATGATGTCATGTTGAAGCTGTTCGTGACTGTCACTGTCACTGTAGCTTGCACTGTGACCGTCACTATTATATGACGCGATACTCACTGTGCCCGTATCAGACCAGTTTCACTCATGACACAGTAGTGACACATCAGACCAGTTTCACTCATGACACAGTAGTGACACATCAGACCAGTTCAACTCATGACACAGTAGTGACACATCAGACCAGTTCAACTCATGACACAGTAGTGACACATCAGACCAGTTCAACTCATGACACAGTAGTGACACATCAGACCAGTTCAACTCATGACACAGTAGTGACACATTCTTGAATTGAGAACGAGTTGTTAAACAGGTTGTTGATAGGTCTTTTACAGAAATCTTACTGGCAGTCTGGAAGCTCTATAATTCCTTAAGATACACCAAATTACCGCACGTGTGCGTGTGTGTGTGTCTTTGTATGTCTATGCGTGTGATTTCTGTGCGCGTGGAGAGGGGGACCCATTGTCTCAAACTGTCCCCAAGACTCGCACAAAAACATACGGTGAACGATCTTTCTCTTTCAGTGCCCCCAAATAATGGAATTCTCTTCCACTACACATCCGCAATATACCAACCACCACAGCCTTCGAAACTGCACTCAAAACACATCTCTTTAAACTCTACTCTCCTGACTGATTCCACCCTCTCACCGATAGACGATACTGCTGGGTGCCGTCCATGGCTTGACATTTAAAAAGTAATGGAATTGTTGGAGCGAATACACTTTTGTTTTGTTTTATTTAATTAATGTATGTTCATTTTTAAGTTCTTGATTATGCTTGTTAAATTGTATGTACAGCGTGGTGAGCCCAGCCCTAGGTTGGGGTACTACGCTATAAAAAACTTCTGATAATAATAATAATAATAATAACTAGTTGATTGATTGCTTCCTCCTGATGCCTTCCCTTTCAATATCTGGACATAGTTTCAGAATTTGGCCTCAGTGATAGCGCCATCTGTTCCACGGCTTTAAAACAACCTCAAACTTAGATCGCTTATCGCCTGATGGTATCCCGGGTCATTTCGAACCTGTCTGCTGACATAGAATGTCATTTCGAACCTGATGAAATCCGATGTCATTTCGAGCCTGATGAAATCCGATGTCATTTCGAACCTGATGACATCCCATGTCCTTTCGAACTTGATGAAATCCGATGTCATTTCGAACCTGATGAAATCCGATGCCATATCGAACCTGATGACATCCGATGTCATTTCAAACTTGATGACATCCGATGTTATTTCAAACTTGATGACATCCGATGTCATTTCAAACTTGATGACATCCGATGTCATTTCAAACTTGATGAAATCCGATGTCATTTCGAACCTGATGAAATCCGATGTCATTTCGAACCTGATGAAATCTGATGTCATTTCAAACTTGATGACATCCGATGTCATTTCAAACTTGATGACATCCGATGTCATTTCAAACAGAAGACGAAAACGCTCAAAGACGACGTTTCTTTGCCGGCTGGGGTGTGCAGGGGAGGTAACATGACTATAACCCACAAAGTCTGTCAAGTGTTACCTCCTCATGCCCAGCAACGGCATGTACGCGGCAAATTTTGCCTTCTTATCGACATCTTTTGTCTGGATTATCTTAGCCGGATGCGAGGAGGTTATTGAGGGTGGGGGGGGGGGGTATCGTCTGGTGTGGTCTGTGTCCTGATAACAAACTCTGTGAACCTAAAACTTTAACATCAATAATCACACTCTAGGATTATAACATCAACAATCACACTCTAGGATTATAACATCAACAATCACACTCTAGGATTATAACATTAACAATCACACTCTAGGATTCTAACATCAACAATCACACTCTAGGATTCTAACATCAACAATCACACTCTCTGATCGATTGCATAAAAGGACATGCACCAATCACTTTCCCTCTGAAGATTACTTATAAAGTAATCATCTCTAATACATCATTTAACCCCCACCCCCACATGCAAGACTGTGCTTTAAGTTAAGTGAGCCTGTGTTGTTCTTGTGATAACTCTGTGCGATGTGAGGGGGGGGACGGCGGAGCCTGAGGAAGATTTTTTTTTTAAAAAGACGCTTGATTCTTGATTGACCTATGACCTCTGCCCCATGATGGCGGTTCCTACTGTATCATGACACGTTGATGGTTTATGCACTTGGAGTCACGAGATCTCATCTCTTTCCTCTTAATATCAAAACTATCCTCTTTATACCAAAACTATTTTTTCTAAAAATGCTCCATCCCTTCCCCACTGCCCCCTCCTCACTGTCTTTATTCATTGCTCCCTCCCCATTCCCCTTCATCCCTCCCCACTGCCTCCTCCTTGCTGCCCGTTCACATTGCCCCTCCCCATTCCCCCTCATCCCTCCCCACTGTCTCCTCCTTGCTGCCCGTTCACATTGCCCCCTCCCCATTCCCCCTCATCCCTCCCCACTGCCCCCCTCCACATTGTCCTACTTCCACTTTCAAAAAGGAACACTGCCAATGCTTACCTGTGACGTCATGGCCAGTTTACATTTGTTTCCCTGAGGGTTCCGACGCTGGAGAGATGGCATTGGGGGGGGGGGGGGTCCACCGTGTCACCTGGCGTTACGAACCAAGAGCTGGGATGGGGGGAGCTGGGGACTGCTGTTATCAGTACCTAGTCCTGCATCCTTTCCTTCCGTACCTCGAAAATCACACATTCACCTTGGGGTCAGGGGCGACCACTTCAGGGTAACCGAGATATGCTTAACTGTCGAGGTGTTTATGATGGGGTATTAGGGGTGGGGTAGTAAACGGATGGAAGTTGTAGACCGTAGAGAGGAAGCAATGTGACAGACCGGGACGGCAGATGAAGTATGAGTTAATGGAGAAATCACGAGGAGAATGGTGGAAGAAGACAGGCACCACACTGAAGCCACCCCTGAAGCCACCCCTGAAGCCATCCCTGAAGCCACCATGAAGCCACCATGAAGCCACCACTGATCACACACTAAAGCCACCCTTGAAGCCACCACTGATCACATATAAAGATTTTTATTACATTTCAGAACGTGTTTAGTGTGAAGGGTTGTGTGTGTGTATGTGTTGGGAGGGGGTGAGTGAAATTAACCAGGGTGGGGGTAGTTCTGGGTCTGTAATAAGATCCAGATATTCTGTGGTAGGATAAGACAATACATTCTTGAAAGTTTCTATAGAGCAGGCCAAATCTCCAGTTGGATATTTTCACAAATTGAATGTTCCAACACCTGTGCCGTAGTTGGATCAGAAACATCACTTGTTATTTGATGACACGTTTTTGGGATGAAAAAATGGGAGTGGAGGGGGGTGGATTTGTATCCAAATGAAATAGTTACCTCCCTGGTGGCAGGAGGGTTACCGACCCCACTCTAAGGTCACCAAGGTCGCACAAGCCGTATGGGCGAGGAGAGTGAATATAAGATTAAGTATCCTCTCCTGGCGAAATCAAATGCGGAGGGGGTTGTGTGGCTGAAATGTATCAACAACGCAACCTGCTGCCGTCTGCAATAGTTCCGCATCTTTGGATAAACACGAAACGTGGTTTGAAATGACTCGCAAGTGGTTTATTTTAGGAATGTCGAAAGCAGGTTTTTATAAACGCATGGCACGAAGATTGAGATCAAATTTTTGGGCCGGTATTTATTGACAAGAGACAGTTTTAGGTTTGAAATGAAAATATGTTCATGTATTTGATTTTGGAAAGCGTAGGTTGACTGATGGATAATTTCAGTTTTAAAAAGTACATGTACAAATTTAAAAAAAAAAGGGATGAAATTTTGTTTACTCCGAATGGCTCTTAACTTGTTTTGGTGGTGAAAATATAGGTGTGATGTTGTGATGTCACAGTCGGGTTGGTTTTGAAACAGGCAGGTTGGTGGTGACACGGGCAGGCTGGTGGTGACACGGGCAGGCTGGTGGTGACACGGGCAGGCTGGCGGTGACACTGGCAGGCTGGTGGTGACACGGGCAGGCTGGTGGTGACACGGGCAGGCTGGCGGTGACACTGGCAGGCTGGTGGTGACACGGGCAGGCTGGTGGTGACACGGGCAGGCTGGTGGTGACACGGGCGGGTTGGTGGTGACACGGGCAGGCTGGTGGTGACACGGGCGGGTTGGTGGTCACACAGGCAGGTTTATGGTGACACGGGCAGGCTGGCGACGACACGGGCCGGCTGGTGGTGACACGGGCAGGCTGGTGGTGACATGGGCAGGCTGGTGGTGACACGGGAAGGCTGGCGGTGACACGGGAAGGCTGGCGGTGACACGGGCAGGCTGGTGGTGACACGTTTTATTAAACAATCGCAAGCTAACTTTTTGCAAATTCCAGTACACGTGCTTTTCGACTATGTTATGTCTACGCGTAGCTCTGCCATTTCACAACGTGGCTTTGAGCCTACTTTATGACGTTATTTTAAGACATGCCCGTCAGCGTCGAATATCTCCTGACTACGTCAGTCTAAGTAGCAAGTGAGGAGAAATCGTTCAAGTGGAGATGTCCCGTGTTCTAGCAGCTCAAACTTGATTTAGCAATGTCTCATACTTACAGACAACCTGAAGGAAATTAGTAAAACACAGTATAGTTAAACCTGAAAAAAGGAGCGCAACAAAACAATGAACGTGTCGGCAGGAAGCCTTCATCAGCGAACAAACAGAAAAAACGAAGAAAAATGTTTAAATAAAAAATAATAATAATATAGCACTTAGCTGAGAAGTAGTGTCCAAGAGAGCGGCAAAAGACTTGTGGACAACCTAAAGTTCTTACAGACAACCGGGTTGTGTGCTATGGGGATGAAACGCACACCAGCCGACAGGCATCACCGGACATGCCATTGAGGAAGTGGCAACATATTAAAATAAAATCTCTCTCCACCGGGTGATGACGGTGGTCTACAAGGCCTGGGTTTTGTATGGCTTTTAGAAGAATCATTTTAAGACCGCTTGTCGTTGGAATGGCCCGGTTTAAGTTCAGAAAGTCGTCTGATCTAAACAAATGGTTTATCGGACACGTGGCTTGTGGGCAAGATGCCTAATTGAACGATAATGTTCTATTTGATAGAAGTCCTACTGAATTGCTATCCTATTGAATTGATGTCCTATTGCAAAGATATCCTATTGAATTGAAGTCGTATTGAAAAGATATCCTATTGAAAGGATATCCTACTGAAATGATGTCCTATTGAATTGATGTTCAATTGGAAATATGTCCTATTGAAAAGACGTCATATTGAAAGTGCCCTATTGAAAAAGATGGCCCATTAAATTGATGTCCTCTTGAAAAATATGTCCAATTGAAATGATGTCCAACTGAAACGATATCCTATTGAAAAGATGGCCCATTGATAAGATGTCCTATTGAAATAATAATCCAGTATGAACATCAGTGCACGAAGAGCGCACAAGTGGCTAGGAAAGTTTCCACAATAATTTAAAGAAATCATATGTGCGATTGAAAGGAATACACGATGTCGACAAACACGTTTAAAGAACTTTTAATGACTAAATCTGTGGAGAGAAATATGTGGACAGAAATATGTGGAGAGTAACATGTCTTTATACTTTATTAGTATACTGAAAGCTAACGTAATAATGCTTACATAATGCCATACCATTCTGTCATGTCATGGTGGCAGGAAGCTTATTTTGGAAGCTGCCCCCCCCCCCCCCCCACAGTTCTCTCCCTTAGTTCTCTCCCAATATTGGTTCTCTTCCACAGATCTTTAACATAGTTTCTACCCCAGTTTTCTCCCATAATTCTCTCCCATAGTTCTCTCCCATAGTTCTCTCCCTTAGTTCTCTAACATAGTTCTCTCCCATAGTTCTCTCCCATAGTTCTCGCCCACAGTTCTGTGAAATATTTCTATTCCATAGTTCTCTCCCATAGTTCTATCCCAAAGTTCTCTCCCATAGTTCTCTCCCATAGTTCTCTCCCATAGTTCTCTCCCATAGTTCTCTCCCATAGTTCTCTCCCATAGTTCTCTCGCATAGTTCTCTCCCATAGTTCTATCCCTTAGTTCTCTAACATAATTCTCTCCCATAGTTCTCTCCCATAGTTCTCTCCCATAGTTCTCTCCCATAGTTCTCTGCCCCAGTTCTCTCGCATAGTTTTCTCCCATAGTTCTCTACCCCAGTTCTCTCCCATAGTTTTCTCCCATAGTTCTCTACCGCAGTTCTCTCCCATAGTTCTCTCGCATAGTTCTCTCCCATAGTTCTATCCCTTAGTTCTCTAACATAGTTCTCTCCGATAGTTCTCTCCCATAGTTCTCTCCCATAGTTCTCTCCCTTAGTTCTCTAACATAGTTCTCTCCCATAGTTCTCTCCCATAGTTCTCTCCCATAGTTCTCTCCCACAGTTCTGTGAAATATTTCTATTCCATAGTTCTCTCCCATAGTTCTATCCCAAAGTTCTCTCCCATAGTTCTCTCCCATAGTTCTCTCCCATAGTTCTCTCCCATAGTTCTCTCCCATAGTTCTCTCCCATAGTTCTCTCCCATAGTTCTCTCCCATAGTTCTCTCGCATAGTTCTCTCCCATAGTTCTCTCCCATAGTTCTCTCGCATAGTTCTCTCCCATAGTTCTATCCCTTAGTTCTCTAACATAGTTCTCTCCGATAGTTCTATCCCATAGTTCTCTCCCATAGTTCTCTCCCATAGTTCTCTCCCATAGTTCTCTGCCCCAGTTCTCTCGCATAGTTTTCTCCCATAGTTCTCTACCCCAGTTCTCTCCCATAGTTTTCTCCCATAGTTCTCTACCGCAGTTCTCTCCCATAGTTCTCTCGCATAGTTCTCTCCCATAGTTCTATCCCTTAGTTCTCTAACATAGTTCTCTCCGATAGTTCTCTCCCATAGTTCTCTCCCATAGTTCTCTACCCCAGTTATGACCCATAGTTCTCTACCCCAGTTCTCTCGCATAGTTTTCTCCCATAGTTCTCTACCCCAGTTCTCTCCCATAGTTTTCTCCCATAGTTCTCTACCGCAGTTCTCTCCCATAGTTCTCTACCCCAGTTCTCTCCCATAGTTCTCTACCCCAGTTCTCTCCCATAGTTCTCTCCCATAGTTCCCTCCCATAGTTCTCTCCCATAGTTCTCTCCAATAGTTCTCTCCCATAGTTCTCTCCCATAGGTCTCTCCCATAGTTCTATTCCTTAGTTCTCTAAGATAGTTGTCTCCCATAGTTCTCTCACATAGTTCTCTCCCATAGTTCTCTCCCATAGTTCTATCCCATAGTTCTCTACCCCAGTTCTCTCGCATAGTTTTCTTCCATAGTTCTCTACCCCAGTTCTCTCCCATAGTTCTCTACCCCAGTTCTCTCGCATAGTTTTCTCCCATAGTTCTCTACCCCAGTTCTCTCCCATAGTTCTCTACCCCAGTTCTCTCCCACAGTTCTCTACCCCAGTTCTCTCCCATAGTTCTCTACCCCAGTTCTCTCGCATAGTTTTCTCACATAGTTCACTTCCCCAGTTCTCTCCCATAGTTCTCTACCCCAGTTCTCTCCCATAGTTCTCTACCCCAGTTCTCTCGCATATTTTTCTCCCATAGTTCTCTCCCATAGTTCTCTACCCCAGTTCTCTCCCATAGTTCTCTACCCCAGTTCTGTCACATAGTTTTCTCCCATAGTTCTCTCCCATAGTTCTATCCCATAGTTCTCTCCCATAGTTCTATCCCGTAGTTCTATCCCATAGTTCTCTCCCATAGTTCTATCCCATAGTTCTATCCCATAGTTCTCTCCCATAGTTCTATCCCATAGTTATATCCCATAGTTATATCCCATAGTTCTATCCCATATTTCTCTCCCATAGTTCTCTCCCATAGTTCTCTCCCATAGTTCTCTCCCATAGTTATATCCCATAGTTCTATCCCTTAGTTCTCTCCCATAGTTCTCTCGCATAGTTCTATCCCATAGTTCTATCCCTTAGTTCTATCCCTTAGGTCTATCCCTTAGTTCTCTCCCATAGTACTATCCCTTAGTTCTCTAACATAGTTCTCTCCAAAAGACAAGGCCGTTATTGGTTGAATTGTCCCCCAAGAGAGATTGTCATAGGTGGTGACGTCATCTTTACGTCCATCCGGCAGTAGAGTGTAGACGAGCATCGAGTTATGACCTCCTTGTTCGAGTCTTTTAAGACATCAACTTGCCTCCAGTGCTGTTTGCATGCTTTCAAGTCTCTGCACACCATCTTCCATACTAAGTCACGTGATGACCGTGTCTAATTATAGAATGTTTGACATCGTTATCTTTCATATATATTTAAGACACTGTCCTTTAACCCCAACCACCCCCATTTTCTCCTCCATCAGCCACCAAAAAACCCACAAACACACACACACCAACACACACAACACTGACGCGGATGGCGATAACAGAAAGTAGTCTCCTCCCAACATGTGGGGGGGGGGGTGTCGGGGTGTGGGTGGCGAGACTATGAGAGATGAGGTGGTTTATGGTCCATCGTAAAATGTTTCTGTGTGTCTAACCTCATCATCCATCAATAAACTCTAGGGCAAACATGGGGCACTGGGTGAGGTGAGGATTTCTGGTAGTCGAATACTGAAACATTGTATCGGCAGCGCGATTACTTGCTGTTGGCAGAGTCGTGGGGCTATTGAGGGGGTGTGGTGTGGGAGTGTGGATTATCATCATTATGCGGACACTAAACACATGTGACATAATGTAATATGTAGTGCTACTAAACACATGTGAAATAATGTGATATGTAGTGCTACTAAACACATGTGACGTAATGTGATATGTAGTGCTACTGAACACATGTGACATAATGTGATATGTAGTGCTACTAAACACATGTGACATAATGTGATATGCAGTGCTACTAAACACATGTGACATAATGTGATATGTAGTGCTACTGAACACATGTGACATAATGTGATATGTAGTGCTACTAAACACATGTGAAATAATGTGATATGTAGTGCTACTAAACACATGTAACATAATGTAATATGTAGTGCTACTAAACACATGTGAAATAATGTGATATGTAGTGCTACTAAACACGTGTGAGATAATGTGATATGTAGTGCTACTAAACACATGTGAAATAATGTGATATGCAGTGCAGGGTATCGTTCCTTTCATTGGCTTCTGTTTCCTCTTATCTTCTGTCTTTCGTTGTTATATGCTAACGGGGTATCGAAGCCGCCCGGTGACCAAGGGGAGGACAACTTTAAAGTAGGCAATTTATCACTGCAGCATCCTCAAAGTTATCGTCCTTATCACGAAGGAGGGGAGGGGGCTGACTCGCAAAGTGGCGAGGACCTTAACGTGACATCGACAAACAAAGTTTACCACCGGGGGCCTTATTTGAGTAGAGATCTGTGATTTCATTGGGGGGGGGGGGGGGGGGCCTTGCCCACCCCACCAGCCCATCTTATCGCAGTTACAATAAACCCGAGGCCTGGGATGCTTAAAAAAAGAAGAAGTGAACACGTTCTGACCTTTTTATTGTGATATTTGCACGAGGCTAGCGAGCGCTAAAACAGGGATTCTCATATTTAGCATTTATTGTCGGAGTCTAAAATCTGGAAATGATTTCAGTAAAGTCGTCACCAGCTGCAAGATGGAGTTGTTTAAATTTTATTTTATGGTCGTAACGGGAAAAAAATCAAATCACAATTTTTTCCTGGCAACGTAATTAATTGTAGTTGTACATGGATGTTGTAGTTGTACATGGAAGTTGTAGTTGTACATGGATGTTGTAGTTGTACATAGAAGTTGTAGTTGTACATGGATGTTGTAGTTGTACATGGATGTTGTAGTTGTACATGGATGTTGTAGTTGTACATGGATGTTGTAGTTGTACATGGATGTTGTAGTTGTACATGGATGTTGTAGTTGTACATGGATGTTGTAGTTGTACATGGATGTTGTAGTTGTACATGGATGTCGAAAAGAAACGTTTTGACGAGGCAGTAAAAAAAACAAACAGCCAAGAACAGCCTTCAATAACTGCCGTGACATGACGTCAGGCACAAGAAGAGCCTTCCATAATTGCCGTGAAATGACGTCAGGCACAAGAACAGCCTTCCATAACAGCCGTGACGTGACGTCAGGCACAAGAACAGCCTTCCATAACTGCCGTGACATGACGTCAGGCACAAGAACAGCCTTCCATAACTGCCGTGACATGACGTCAGGCACAAGAACAGCCTTCCACAACTGCCGTGACATGACGTCAGGCACAAGAAGAGCCTTCCACAACTGCTGTGACATGACGTCGGGCACAAGAACAGCCTTCCATAACTGCCGTGACATGACGTCAGGCACAAGAACAGCCTTCCACAACTGCCGTGACATGACGTCAGGCACAAGAACAGCCTTCCATAACTGCCGTGACATAACGTCAGGCACAAGAAGAGCCTTCCACAACTGCTGTGACATGACGTCAGGCACAAGAACAGCCTTCCACAACTGCCGTGACATGACGTCAGGCACAAGAACAGCCTTCCACAACTGCCGTGACATGACGTCAGGCACAAGAACAGCCTTCCATAACTGCCGTGACATGACGTCAGGCACAAGAACAGCCTTCCATAACTGCCGTGACATGACGTCAGGCACAAGAACAGCCTTCCACAACTGCCGTGACATGACGTCGGGCACAAGAACAGCCTTCCATAACTGCCGTGACATGACGTCGGGCACAAGAACAGCCTTCCATAACTGCCGTGACATGACGTCGGGCACAAGAACAGCCTTCCACAACTGCCGTGACATGACGTCAGGCATGATTGTTTTTTCTTATTGAGGTTATTTTTAGCATTCATTTAATTGATTAATTGCGATACATGGGATCGATAAATTGGGTGTAGTCATTGACAAGGCACTAGTATGGTGTAGTCATTGACAAGGCACTTGTATGGTGTAGTCATTGACAAGGCACTTGTATGGTGTAGTCAGTGACAAGGCATTTGTATGGTGTGGTCATTGACAAGGCACTTGTATGGTGTGGTCATTGACAAGGCACTTGTATAGTGTGGTCATTGACAAGGCACTTGTATGATGTGGTCATTGACAAGGCACTTGTATGGTGTGGTCATTGACAAGGCACTTGTATGGTGTGGTCATTGACAAGGCACTTGTATGGTGTAGTCATTGACAAGGCACTTGTATGGTGTAGTCATTGACAAGGCACGTGTATGGTGTAGTCATTGACAAGGCACTTGTATGGTGTAGTCATTGACAACGCACTTGTATGGTGTAGTCATTGACAAGGCACTTGTATGGTGTAGTCATTGACAAGGCACTTATATGGTGTAGTCATTGACAAGGCACTTGTATGGTGTGGTCATTGACAAAGCACTTGTATGGTGTGGTCATTGACAAGGCACTTGTATGGTGTAGTCATTGACAAGGCACTTGTATGGTGTAGTCATTGACAAGGCACTTGTATGGTGTAGTCATTGACAAGGCACTTGTATGGTGTGGTCATTGACAAGGCACTTGTATGGTCTAGTCATTGACAAGGCACTTGTATGGTGTAGTCATTGACAAGGCACTTGTATGGTGTAGTCATTGACAAGGCACTTGTATGGTGTTTTCCAAGATGAGACACCAGTGTTGTTGTTAATTATTTCCAGTGTTATTTTTTTTCCCCGGTTAACAGACACCGTTATGTTTTTTTTACATTTTTAAGCGTTAAATAGGAAAGAAATTTGTGGTGAACTCTAGAATGAGATGAACTCTATGGAGGAGATTAATTTGAGAGAGGAGATTAACTCTATGGACATAGAGGAGATTATTTCGAGAAAGGAGATGAACTCGAGGGAGGAGATGAACATTCAGGCCCCCCTCCATCCCTCTCATCTACTATCAATTACTGTGCGCGTCGTCTCTAATCCCGCCTCTTGTACAAAGGGCCATAATTCAATGCGCTGTGCTGTACTATTCAAAAGGACTTCCATCTCAAGCGTAAAGGTCACTTGAGTACATCTTCCCAACATCCTCCTCTCGTGTTCGGTCGATTCATTCTAGCGAGACGCGAGCAATACCTGAGGGTTGGCAAGTGTAGCACGACTAGAGCAATAACTGGTGGTTTGGTAAGTGTAGCACAACACCAGCAATAACTGGGGGGTTGGCACGTGTAACAAGATGGAGCAGTAACTAGGGGTTGGCAAGTGTAACAAGATGGAGCAATAACTGGGGGTTGGGAAGTGTAACAAGACGGAGCAATAACTGGGGGTTGGCAAGTGTAACAAGATGGAGCAATAACTAGGGGTTGGCAAGTGTAACAAGATGGAGCAATAACTGAAGGTCGGCAAGTGTAGCAGTAACTCTACTCGAATCAAGATTAGATTACTGTAACAGTTGTTTGTGGGGTTTGCTTCAGAACCAAATTCAGAGACTCCAGAAGATACAAAATACTGCATCACGCATTGTATCGTGGAAAGAGAAATCTGACCATATCACCCCCAGTTCTTAGAGATCTCCATTGGCTTCCTGTGAGTGAGCACATTGACCACAAAATTCTGTCCCTGGCGTACAGCTGTATAGAAGGCTCAGCACTGGAATATCTTAAAGAAATGATTTCTAAACACGTATCCTTAAAGAACCTGCGCTCTTCAACACAGTCCTTACTGAGAGTTCCCAGTGTGGATGGACACAGAAAAAAGACATCATCCCTTATGTTCCCGGCAATAGAGATTGTTCCCGGCAGTAGAGATTGTTCCCGGCAGTAGACATTGTTCCCGGCAGTAGAGATTGTTCCCGGCAATAGAGATTGTTCCCGGCAGTATAGATTGTTCCCGGCAGTAGACATCAGCCAATATGTGACGTATTAACTCAAGAAAGAATCCCAAAAACCACAACCAGGTTGTCATTATAAAAGTCCCTCCACATTTCATTGTCCCTTGGTTACTCCCCACCGTCCTTTTTACACCCAGGCGTACAGAGTCTGCACTGACGCGTTGTTACGCTGTTGGCGCAGTGACGGGAGATTTTTGTCTGGGAGAGTGGGGAGAGGGGAGCCTGCAACCTTGCTATTTATATCAGGACATCCCGAGCCAACAGTAAAGTTGTCTTCCTGACATCAGTGACATGAGCTTATCACTCCTGCCTGACATGTCATGCCAATCCAAGGTCGACATGACGTCTCCTCCACATATTGGCCAATACCATCAGCATCATCATACACTCAATAATAATTGATTGGAAACACCATCATCTACACACACTCAATGAAACTTTATTTTCTTATGGTAAAGTACACTACAGGAGACAGATATTGTTTGCAGACCAGCTCTTAAATCAGGTATCGTCATGCATACAAACATGAGTACAATTTAAAAGCTTACTTATCTGACTTTAGTGTCTCAGTCACACAAACATAATTTATTACATTAAATACTGTAAACGTTTTCGGGCGGTGTATCCATCGCGTGGCTTTTGGACGCCCCGCTGCCGCATTTGGAGCCCTTCCCTGCCATTTGTCATTTTGACGCCCTCTGCTTACAAAGCCGCCACCCCCACCCCCGCCAACCCTTGCAGTGCATGGGTTGCATGTCTCAGCCTTTAGACAAAACAAGTCAATTGTTTCCATAGAGTAAGATGGAAATTGTTTCCATAGAGTAAGATGGAAATTGTTTCCAATAGAGTAAGATGGAAATTGTTTCCAATAGAGTAAGATGGAAATTGTTTCCAATAGAGTAAGATGGAAATTGTTTCCAATAGAGTAAGATGGAAATTGTTTCCAATAGAGTAAGATGGAAATTGTTTCCAATAGAGTAAGATGGAAATTGTTTCCAATAGAGTAAGATGGAAATTGTTTCCATAGAGTAAGATGGAAATTGTTTCCAATAGAGTAAGATGGAAATTGTTTCCAATAGAGTAAGATGGAAATTGTTTCCAATAGAGTAAGATGGAAATTGTTTCCAATAGAGTAAGATGGAAATTGTTTCCATAGAGTAAGATGGAAATTGTTTCCAATAGAGTAAGATGGAAATTGTTTCCAATAGAGTAAGATGGAAATTGTTTCCATAGAGTAAGATGGAAATTGTTTCCAATAGAGTAAGATGGAAATTGTTTCCAATAGAGTAAGATGGAAATTGTTTCCAATAGAGTAAGATGGAAATTGTTTCCAATAGAGAAAGATGTAAATTGATCGCTTGTTGGCTTTTGAGGTTATGTTGTAATTTGATGACACGTGAGATAAAGCGAGTAAAAAGTAGCATGTCAGCTAATTGGGTCAGCGACTAAACGATCAAAACACTGTGAAACAAACAGACTTTTAGATTGATCGGTCTTGATATTTAAAGGGTTCTCAATATTGATATTAAAAGGCTTCTCAGTCTTGATGTTACAAGGGTTCGCTGTCTTGATATTAAAGGGGTTCTCAGTCTTGTTATTAAAGGAGTTTTCTCGAAATACCCGAACCCAGACCGGGTGTAAAAAATAATTCACCCTGCTGAGACCCACTTTCTAGTCGAAGGACTAATTGTTAATATAAACTTTGTTCGACTCCAACGTTAACTACTACTGAACTCCGACCACTGATTGTATTATAACATGTAGAATGTTCTCGTTTGACCAGATAGGCAACTTTTCTTATGGAGTCAGAGACAAGAGAAAAATCAACAACTCCTTGCATGGTTACCAGGGAAAACATTGTTCATTTTGCTGCCATCTTGCCCACCGCCGCCACCCCGCCCCCCCAAACCAAAACTCCACTTCAGAAATGGCTGCAATCTTACCAGCTGCTCTACAGCTTCCGAAATTATTCCCGGAGAAAAAAATATACATCACGTGACACAGTCAAGTTTGTTTTTTTACGACTTAGGCGGGTAAAGTAGTAAAATTAAGAATTGTTAAAAACAGTTTGTGTAGAGGCTATCGTAGGTAAAGTTGTAAAATCATGAATGTTTAAAAACAGTTTGTGTAGAGGCTACCGTAGGTAAAGTTGTAAAATCATGAATGTTTAAAAACAGTTTGTGTAGAGGCTATTTAAGGTACAGCTCTAAAAAAAACATTCATATTTAAGAACAGTTTGTGTAGAGGCTATCGTCTATAGGTACAGCTCTAAAAACCAGTCATAGTTAAGAACAGTTTGTGTATATTCAATCGTAGGTACAGCTCTAAAGACCATTTATATTTAAAGAAAAGTTTGTGTAGAGGATAGGTACATTTCTAAAAACATGCATACTTTTAAGAACATTTGGTGTGGAGGCTAGCGTTATCAGGTAGGCGTCACAAGCAAGGCATCCGGCCATAGAGAGCTTTGACAAAATGGCCTCAAGATGGGAGAGGAGTCAGGTACGACGACTGAGCCATGCGGCACGTTTTTTGTCACACCTCATTTGTGACATCCGTATCACTTACTCGTCAGTAAGCGATAAAGGGGCAGGCGTGTCCAGGCACACCCAACCCCACCATCCCCACCTCACCAGTCCCACCCCTCCAGCCCCACCCCTCCAGCCCCAACACGGTTTGTCAGATATAATAGTTATCTGTACCAGGATGCTGAGACCAGATGGCTTTGTTACAGTATTATAACATCCTCATTAGATGGGTCGGCACGCAAGGGTGGGTGTGTCTGTGTTGGTGTGACAGCCGGTCTATAGCTGGCCATGACATCATTAGGATGGGTGCACATGTGCCAGGAGGGATGGGGTAGGTGGTTCCTATGATATGCAGGCATTCATCCACATCACACGTCTGCGTATCACTTACTTATCACAGTGACTCTCAAACGGTTCATCGTGAATAGAATATAGCACCTTGTTGTGCACCGTTCTTCGGCTGTTATGTAACAGACGATTTTACGGATGGACACAGTCATGGAGTGACCAGTGGACCAGTTTTTGGACACAGTCATGGAGTGACCAGTGGACCAGTTTTTGGACACAGTCATGGAGTGACCAGTGGACCAGTTTTTGGACACAGTCATGGAGTGACCAGTGGACCAGTTTTTGGACACAGTCATGGAGTGACCAGTGGACCAGTTTTTGGACACAGTCATGGAGTGACCAGTGGACCAGTTTTTGGACACAGTCATGGAGTGACCAGTGGACCAGTTTTTGGACACAGTCATGGAGTGACCAGTGGACCAGTTTTTGGACACAGTCATGGGGTGACCAGTGGACCGATTTTTGGACACAATCCACATAAAATTCCCAGCTATTACTTCGGATTATCTCCCTATTATCCAAAAAAAATTATTTTAAAATAATTTTAAAATCGACTGGAGTTATCGTCCCTTGGCTGACGTAGAATGTTATTATTCTAATTCAAATCTGAATAATAATTTTTAAAATCTGAATAATAATTTTTTAAATCTGAATAATAATTTTTTAAATCTGAATAATAATTTTTTAAATCTGAATAATAATTTTTTAAATGTGAATAATAATTTTTAAAATCTGAATAATAGTTTTTTAAATCTGAATAATAATTTTTTAAATCTGAATAATAATTTTTTAAATCTGAATAATAATTTTTAAAATCTGAATAATAATTTTTTAAATCTGAATAATAATTTTTTAAATGTGAATAATAATTTTTAAAATCTGAATAATAATTTGTAAAGCCATAAAAGTCCATTCATTATAGAAGTTGATCCATGGTGCCTAATGATTGTGGTAACAAAATGGGAGGGGACCACGGCCCCAATAGGGTAACTGTGAGGGAGGCCGTCCACGGCCCAGGCAGGGTAACAATGGGGGAGGCCGTCCACGGCCATAGCAGGGTAACAATGTGGGAGGTCGTTCACGGCCCTAGTAAGGTAACAATGGGGGAGGTCGTCCACGGCCCTCGCAGGGTAACAATGAGGGAGGCCGTCCACGGCCCTAGCAGGGTAACAATGGGGTAGGCCGTCCACGGCCCTCGCAGGGTAACAATGGGGGAGCTGTGAAAAGCCAAATAAAAATCTGACTTAAGGACGCTGTGTGACTGTGTGTAATTGTCATGTCAAATGGGAAGAGGAAGATATTTGCTGTGACGCAAGAAGCTGTGTTGGGCTGTCCTATCGGGGCAAAACGGTCTGGTTCTTATGCTCTCATAACGTGTTGGACTGCGCCTGATGATGGCATGCTCTCTTTTACTGGGGAGAAAATCGTTCTTCTGTTGCGCCAGCGGTGAAGTCTAATCCCACGTCAGCCACGTCAGCTGTTGTCTTGCGTCTTGGATGTTTCAGGCTCTTACCATCTCCACAAGTTTCCTTTGGTTAACGACTCCATCCCACCTCTTTATTGACGACTCCATTCCACCTCTTTATTGACGACTCCATCCCACCTCTTTATTGACGACTCCATCCCACCTCTTTATTGACGACTCCATCCCACCTCTTTATTGACGACTCCATCCCACCTCTTTATTGACGACTCCATCCCACCTCTTTATTAACGACTCCATCCCACCTCTTTATTGACGACTCCAACCCACCTGGCTATTAAAGATTCCCACCCACCTGACTATCAACGACTCCCACCCACCTGGTTATTAACGACTCCATCCCACCTGGTTATTAACGACTCCATCCCGCCCTTAAATGGTGACAAGTCTGGACAAATTGGAACCTGCTTTATATGAAGGGTACGCACGAAACTAAATATTTGGGCTAGGGGACAGTGGCGCAGATAGGGCTAGTGGCCCCCGGGGTGGACCGCCCCCGCTCCTTCCTACGCCACTGCACGGTGCTAAACTAAGATTCCACGGATTCAACTTTCAACATCTGTGTTGAGATGAGACGAACGTTTGAGACCCAGTGTGCTAACTTTAGAATTGACGTGTTTGCGTGTTGTGGTGATGGGGGCAGGGAAGAGAGAGGGTGGGGGTGTGTCTGGCGATGAAGAGGGGCCAGGGAAGGTAAAGGGGTGGGGGGATCATAGGCCATAGCGCCCCGCTGAATGCTGTAAGTAAGGGATGCTACTAAACACGCCTGACAGGTTTTCGTGGGAAGTCTAAGCTCCAACGATGTAGGCCCTAGAGATGTTATAGGACTTATATCTGTATAGAGATGTTATAATAATTATAAATGAATATAGACCTTATAATAATTATGTATGTATATAGCTTTTACTATAATTATATCTATATATAGAGATGCTATTATACTTATATTCGTATGCATATCTTATTATCCACATATAACACAGCTCTCGTTAGTAGACCGTCCCCAGCTATTTTGTGGCTATAGCATGTTTGATGTGTGTCGTTGGAGATCTTTTTTTCCATTTTAAAATAATGTTAATAACTCTGGCTTAACCGGGTGCTTAACCGGGTGCTTAACCGGGTGCTTAAGGGGGTGCTTAAGTGGAAAAAAGTAACGGAAAAAAGTCACAAATTGTGCTAGGAGAAATAGTCACAATAAAAAAAAGTCACAGAAAAAATCAGCCATCAGATATCATAGATAAATCATGAATAGTTTGTTTGGGGAACACATTAATTTGTATTAGATATAGCCCGCCAAACATTGGTGGCAGCAATGCGTGAACTTTCTATCTACTAAAGTTACTTGACATCCCATGAACTCAAGCTACACCCACCCAGTGTTTCTTTCAGAAATTTTCCACCGAGGGGGCACTTTTGACGTTCGGGGGGGCAGTGCCAGTTTTTCAGTGGCCAGAGGCGTAGCTAAGGGGTGGCAGATGGGACATATGTCCCCGGGCGCCAGACTAGCGGGGGCATCTAATGGGCTATAGTGTTAATGGATGAAAATAATAGGTTTCAGAGTTTAGCCGGGGGGGGGGTGTAAAAATGAATCTTGTTCCCTGTCATCAAAGACTCACGTCAGTGACGTAGCAGTGTGTGGGGGGGGGGGTGAACATTTGGTCTTCCCAGGTGTCATTTTTTCTTTAGATAGAGCGGCGGGATTTTACGGACATCTGCAGAGTTTCTATCGAGAAAGGTAGCGTAGCAAAAAAGTTAACCCACCTAGGGTGGCGCTAACACTAGGCACGCCGCTGGGCAGTATATATCAGCACCAAATTTGGCTGTCATGGCAAGTAATTTTTATAGGGAAGTAGTGCAGCAGAAAATGTGTGATTGTTTAACAATCAAAAGGTGCATTTTGGAGTATACATGATTCGAATGTTTTGATAAGACTTTCATTAGATCGGGGGCAGAGTTTCTATCGAGAAGGGTAGCGTGGCAAAAAAGTTAACCCACCTAGGGTGGCGCTAACACTAGGCACGCCGCTGGGCAGTGTATATATCAGCACCAAATTTGGGTGTCATGGCAAGTAATTTTTATCGGGAAGTAGGGCAGCAGAAATGTGTGAAGGGGCATTTCAAACGTTCATATATTTACTGTTAGATGTCTCGTAGAAAAATGCTAAGAATACATCCACATACACCAACTATATCTGGACTACAAATCAGGTTAAGACAGCATAGACAGGAAATACATGAACGATGCTGTGCTGGAACTTGGAGTCCTTAACAAACTTACCCGACTCATACATATGACGATGGATAACTACAAAAGTAGAATCAAATTACAGAGGGAGTACTTGAGGGAGTTCCCAATCAATCTGGGCCTCAGACAAGGAAATCCGTGTATCATTTTCAACATCACTTTAGAAAAAAGCATTAGAAACATACGTGTGAGCACCTGAGAGGTGGTACAGAACAACCATAAGGAACTTTATAAAGCCAGCCACTGCAATACCTGGCCTACACAGACGATATAGCGCTACTTGGTAGAAACAGCATTGATGATATAATTAAAACTTTCAGGGAACTTGAAGATGTGACAGTCAAAGCTGGTCTTGATGTAAATAAAGCGAAGGCCATATTTATGATAATGTCAGGAAATACGCACTGATGACTTCATCAATATGAACATCTACGCCTTTGAGAGGGTAGCTACTTTCAAATATCTAGGTGTGACTATAAATAAGCAAGAGGAAATACAATCGGAGGTGCAAGAAAGAATAAGAGCATGCAACCGTTCTTATTTCAATTTACAAAAGCTACTTCAAAGCAAAAATCTTGCTAAGGGAACAAAGAAGGCAGTATACACCACTATCACAAGACCAGTAGTGAGACTTGGTTCCTACCAGAAAAGCAGAGAACCTGCTAAATATATGACCCGATGACAGACAATTTTGTTTTGGGAATCCGTACAAACTAAGAGCTATATCAATTGTACAAATACCCATCCATAGTCACAACAATATAAAAAAAAGCAGACTGCCCTAGGCAGGACACATTGAAAGGATGCCGGATTCTGGAGCAACAAAAACGATCTACAGGCAGAAACCTAGGGGCAGACGGCTCACCGGTCGACCAAGACTGAGATGGATTGATGATGTAGAGAAGGGCTTACAAAGATTGGGGTTCGCACATGGAGGTGTAAAGCTATGGATCGATCCCAATGGAAGAATGGGGTGGAGCAGGCCAGGGCCCTAAATGGGATGAAGCCCCACTGATGTAAACATTTCAGACATTTGGGTGGGAAGCGCTAGAAATAACGATAATAACAGGACATCACTAACTCTTCCACCAGCACAATATTAAATAAATTCAGTCCAATTGGGATCCCTTAGGGTATTTTTTTTATCGAGAGATACTCCTTAGCTTAGACTCGCCCCTTAAAACTTTATAGGCCCCGGAAATTTTTTTATAAATTAAAAATGCAAGACCGTAGTTAAATTTAGTTTCGCATCATTAAACACTTAACTGTAGAGCAACGGGAGAGATGCTAGTTAAGATTTTAGGTGTCATTTGACCTAAGAGCCATCGTGTGAGGTCTGCAACCCACATAGCTGCATGGGGCCTCGTATTTTTTAGGGGCTTAAAGTTGGGCTGTAATTACATTAAATTATCAACTTTTTCTGCTAGGTAAGGAAGGAAAAAACCGAAAAGTAGCACGGGTGCCATAAAAAGTCAAGCGACGTCTCTGCTTAACTAAGTGTGGTATGCAAAAAAAAAAATTTTAATTGAAAAGTAATGTATTTTTAAAGTTATTATTTTAAAATATTTTTGGGATCAACTACATAAAAATAATGAATTTACTACAAAGTATTTTTAAAATTAAGAAAAAAGAATTCCTTCCAAAAAAGGTATCCATCCCAAAAAAGAAATGCTAAAATAGTTTTACATTTTGAACGAAAAAGAAAAACCAAAAACATACGTTTATTTCAAAATATTTCCAAGTTTCACCAAAGTCAAAAAGAAAAAAAGCTTTTATATACAAAAGGCTAAAGACTATATATTTATGGGTTTTCAAAATTGGTATTTATTTATAAATCATATGTAACCGACATAATTGTTCAGAAGTCAAGAATTGTTCACAAAAGACTCATATATTTATTAAGTGTGATTTTTTTTCGTATAAATTATTAAAGTTTCAATTCTCAATATTCAGTTGATTGAGAAATTTAGACTACTATAATTTGCTTCAGATCATTACAACTTGCCTCTTCGATATTATACTTGAAAACAATTTTTTTACCAATTCCATATAATTTTTTTTAAAACTACTACCAAAAATGGCATTTACAAGATAATTGAAATAATCGATTTTTTTTATTCGTTGTTTAAATATATATTATATTCTTGCTACTGGATTATCATCTTAAAATATTTTTTTTAAATAGTTCAAACAGCGGGGGAAGATTGTTTATTATTATTATATTAACAGAGAAAAGTCATTGGGGATTTAATAAATAAAGAATTTTAAAAAAAATCATTTTACTCTGTTCCCGAAACAGTGTTAAAAAATTAGAAACACTCGATTTAATAATTATGATGAAATGTCCACTATTTGTATGTAATTTTTTGTTTTAAAATTATTATTATTGTTATTTTTAAATTTTCATTTTATCTATGTCAGCATACATCTATGGACTCTACTACATTAAAATGTTTGCTAAAAATTATTTTTTAAAGCATGATGCTATTATACAATATAATTTGAAAACAGATTGCACATGTTTATTTCTTAGCAAGAACTATATTTAATTTACAGACATTTATATCGATGAAAAAGTAGTTTAATACAGGGTTATTAAAAAGTCTTTCAACTTTTGCAGCTGCAAAATGTAATTAAATAAAAGATACCGATATCTGCGAATCAGAAAAAGTAAGATTTAGCTTATGACCAGGAGCGGCCAATTTTCAAAACAATACCATATTTATAATCGATTTCTGCGAGCCTGTAACAAGATTAACCTGAACGCTATGGATCATCAATATATATCGATCAAAGCGATGTTTTATTTGTTCCAATAATTGTAATCGAGTAAAGGCACACATTTCAATAACTTGTAAAAATTTTATAAAAATTAATTTTAGAGTAGTTTTTTTTTAATATTATTTTTTCTTACACATTTTCCCCCGGGGGGGCACTTGACTTGCAGTGCCCCCCCCGGAGGTATGCCTGAAAGAAACACTGCACCCACCCCCACCCCCCGCCCCCCCAATGATACTTCACTGCACACTTTTTATTTTACGACCATGAACTATATTAAATATTTTGATGTACCAGTACGAACCACTTAAAAACCGAATATTTTTTCATCATCATCATGTCCCGTTGTCTTTCGACAGTTGGGGCGCCACAGATGACATAAAAACTATTTTTCTCCATTCCTCTCGGTCTCCTGTCCTATGCATAGCATCGCCTAGTTGTAATCCCGTCCATTCTTTGATGTTATCTTCCCATCTTTTTCTCTGTCTTCCTCTTCTTCTTCCTCATCTAGTTGTGCCCTGCAAAATTTCTTTGGCGAGTCCTTGTTTTATGGTCACGAGGCCATACCATTCAAGTTTGCGCTTCTTTTACAGACGCCAGGAGGTCATCGTATTGCCTAGTTGCTTGACGAATCCTTTCTTTTACCTATTCATTTGTGATATGGTCTCTATAGCAGATGCCAAGAATGCCTCTGAAACATCTGATCTCTATCGCCTTTATTTTCTTTTCAAGTTCTGCTGTTAATGTCCAGGACTCACAGGCATATAAGAAAATGGAGAGGATTAATGAGCGCATCAGCCTCATTTTTGTGCTGGGAGCTATATTTTTGTCGTTCCATATTTTCTTGAGCCTCTTTAGTGCTGTTGTGGTCTACGCAATCCTGGCCATCAATTCGGGCTTGGAGCCTTCTTCCGAGACTATTGCTCCTAGGTACTTGAAGCTGCCAACTGTCTCTAATCTTTCCTCACCAACCTTAATTTCAGTGGTGATGCCAGTGGTGCTATTTGTCATCATTTTTGTCTTTGCTGCACTGATTTGCATGCCAAAGGACGATGAAGTCTTGTCGAGACGCTTTACAAGGTTGGCCAGCTCTTCGTCGCTTCCAGCCAGTCCGTCTATGTCATCCGCAAAGCGTAGGTTGGTGATTGTTCTGCCACCAATGCTGACTGTCCCTACATGCATTTCCAATGCATCTGACATTATTCTCTCTAATATAAAGATAGATTGAATATTTTTTACACCTAGTTAAATTGAGACAAATTCACTTTCCGAAAATATTACGTGCCAAACGCATAAAAATATATAATTTAGCGTATAGTTATCGGAAATTATATTTTGCTCGCTATTAAACTCATTATTAAACCATACTTTCTTTCAAACATATAGAATTATTTATAATATAATCTCAATACCAAATTAGAAGATTATATAGGAACCGGGAGAAGATTGCAAATAAAGTAGGAGCTAGCACGCAGCCTTGAAGAGAGCGCAGAGAAAGGCAAGAAAACACTACTCCACCGCATTCGTGTGCGGGACATGCACAAGAGACTGCCATTCAAGGATCGGTCTCATTAGCCACACGAAGAGCTGCAACCAGACAAGATAATCTATCGTCTCTCGTAGACGGAAAGATGCCATACATACATAGGAACCGGAAATGGAAGCAGTAAATTAGGAATCCATCCACGAATAATTCCAGGAGCGTAATATATATAAGAGATATTTTTCGTTTCGAACACACTCACTTTGTGACAATAATTAGTTTTAGTTTAATTATGTGATTGTACCACAGCCGGGGGGGGGGGAGGGAAGCTGGTAGTATCTGACAAGATTGGGGAACAAAAGAATTTTTATATCTTTCTGTCCAAAGCTACATTGGAGTTTATATCAAACATATTTTGTGACTTTTTTTCTGTGCCTTTTTCTCTGTGTTTTTTTCCTACAATGGTTTTTTTTTTTTTACTCCAGGTCCGGGTAATTTGTGTAAATACCCGATGGGTCCAAGCGATACCAAAAAAAGAAAAGAGTTAACTTCTCATTTTCTATAAACAGTAATCCTACAGACTGTCCTACAGACTGTCCTACAGACTGTCCTACAGACTGTCCTACAGACTGTCCTACAGACTGTCCTACAGACTGTCCAACAGACTGTCCTACAGACTGTCCCACAGACTGTCCCACAGACTGTCCAACAGACATTCCTACAAACAGTCCTACACCCTACCCGTGGCTATTTTGAATTGATATAATTGTCACCTCCGAAAATAATTGAATATTTTACCCAAGTTCAGCCGTCACGCATGACGTCACGCATGATGCTCGCTGTTGGATGATTTTTGTTGTTGTTGTCAGTAATATTAATATAAAACATCGTCAGTAGGGGAAGGGCCGATTGTGACAAGGAATCCGCCGCACCAGCAGCGAAATATATATAAGAGATAATATGATCTACAAAATAGATGATCATAATGTGATCTAAAAAATAGATGATCATAATATGTTATATAGGATAGTTTGTAAAAATAATGATATCATCTATAAGAGGGATTTGCTCATAAACTCACTAACTGGGTCATCAAACAAGTCAATGGCTCACTAACTGGGTCATCAAACAGTACATTGCTCACTAACTGGCTCATCAAAAAAGTCAATGGCTCACTAACTGGGTCATAGTACAGTACATTGCTCACTAACTGGGTCATCAAACAGTACATGGCTCACTAACTGGCTCATCAAACAAGTCAATGGCTCACTAACTGGGTCATCAAACAGTACAATGCTCACTAACTGGGTCATCAAACAGTACATGGCTCACTAACTGGGTCATCAAACAGTAAATGGCTCACTAACTGGGTCATCAAACAAGTCAATGGCTCACTAACTGGGTCATCAAACAGTAAATGGCTCACTAACTGGGTCATCAAACAAGTCAATGGCTCACTAACTGGGTCATCAAACAGTACATTGCTCACTAACTGGGTCATCAAACAAGTCAATGGCTCACTAACTGGGTCATCAAACAGTACATTGCTCACTAACTGGGTCATCAAACAGTAAATGGCTCACTAACTGGGTCATCAAACAAGTCAATGGCTCACTAACTGGGTCATCAAACAGTACATTGCTCACTAACTGGGTCATCAAACAGTAAATGGCTCACTAACTGGGTCATCAAGCAAGTCAATGGCTCACTAACTGTGTCATCAAACAGTACATTGCTCACTAACTGGGTCATCAAACAGTACATTGTTCACTAACTGGGTCATCAAACAGTACATGGCTCACTAACTGGGTCATCAAACAAGTCAATGGCTCACTAAATGAGTCATCAAAAAGTAAATGGCTCAATAACTGTGTCATAAAACAGTGAATGGCTCACTAACTGGGTCTTTAAACAGTAAATGGCCCACTAACTGGGTCATCAAGTCAGCGTCGTTGGTGCGGATATGATGTATTTAAAGAAACACAACGCTTTGTATCTGTGTAGCGGGGATGGGGGTCAGGGGATGAGGTCAGGGGATGAGGACAGGGGATGAGGTCAGGGGATGAGGTCAGGGGATGGGGGTCAAGGGATGGGGTCAGGGGATGAGGTCAGGGGATGGGGGTCAAGGGATGGGGTCAGGGGATGGGGATGATGTCAGGGGATGAGGTCAGGGGATGGGGCAGGGGATGAGGTCAGGGAATTAGGTCAGAGGATGGGGTCAGGGCTCCCAAGTGTACGTCAGACAAGAGAAATCCTGGACTTGCCTCTGGTTGTGACAAGTTGACGACAGTGGGAGGTTGGGGACGACTAACTCTAACCCCCCCCCCCCCCCCAAAAAAAATCGCATGTGGAAAATATGATGGAACGACAGGTATGTGCCTGGCCAGGAAGATGGTGGGAAGAAGATGTAGCAGACGAGAGATTGATGACGCAGACCGTGTTTTGTCATGTTTGTCTGACAGACGAGGCTGCCCGGCCGACAGTTGATAAAAGAAAAGCTTGGATCTTTTGTATTTTGTGACAGAGGGATGCTCTTTTGTTGGTGTACAGCAAAGTGGACTAGGTCATGTGATGCTCGCTGGTTGGTGTACAGCAAAGTGGACTAGGTCATGTGATGCTCGCTGGTTGGTGTACAGCAGAGTGGACTAGGTCATGTGATGCTCGCTGGTTGGTGTACAGCAAAGTGGACTAGGTCATGTGATGCTCGCTGGTTGGTGTACAGCAAAGTGGACTAGGTCATGTGATGCTCGTTGGTTGGTGTACAGCAAAGTGGACTAGGTCATGTGATGCTCGTTGGTTGGTGTACAGCAAAGTGGACTAGGTCATGTGATGTTCGTTGGTTGGTGTACAGCAAAGTGGACTAGGTCATGTGATGCTCTTTGGTTGGTGTACAGCAGAGTGGACTAGGTCATGTGATGCTCGTTGGTTGGTGTACAGCAGAGTGGACTAGGTCATGTGATGCTCGCTGGTTGGTGTACAGCAAAGTGGACTAGGTCATGTGATGCTCGCTGGTTGGTGTACAGCAGAGTGGACTAGGTCATGTGATGCTCGCTGGTTGGTGTACAGCAAAGTGGACTAGGTCATGTGATGCTCGTTGGTTGGTGTACAGCAAAGTGGACTAGGTCATGTGATGCTCGTTGGTTGGTGTACAGCAAAGTGGACTAGGTCATGTGATGCTCGCTGGTTGGTGTACAGCAAAGTGGACTAGGTCAGGGGATGCTCTTTGGTTGGTGTACAGCAAAGTGGACTAGGTCATGTGATGCTCGTTGGTTGGTGTACAGCAAAGTGGACTAGGTCATGTGATGCTCGCTGGTTGGTGTACAGCAAAGTGGACTAGGTCATGTGATGTTCGTTGGTTGGTGTACAGCAAAGTGGACTAGGTCATGTGATGCTCTTTGGTTGGTGTACAGCTGAGTGGACTAGGTCATGTGATGCTCGTTGGTTGGTGTACAGCAGAGTGGACTAGGTCATGTGATTCTCGCTGGTTGGTGTACAGCAAAGTGGACTAGGTCATGTGATGCTCGTTGGTTGGTGTACAGCAGAGTGGACTAGGTCATGTGATGCTCGCTGGTTGGTGTACAGCAAAGTGGACTAGGTCATGTGATGCTCGTTGGTTGGTGTACAGCAAAGTGGACTAGGTCATGTGATGCTCGTTGGTTGGTGTACAGCAAAGTGGACTAGGTCATGTGATGCTCGCTGGTTGGTGTACAGCAAAGTGGACTAGGTCAGGGGATGCTCTTTGGTTGGTGTACAGCAAAGTGGACTAGGTCATGTGATGCTCGTTGGTTGGTGTACAGCAAAGTGGACTAGGTCATGTGATGCTCGCTGGTTGGTGTACAGCAAAGTGGACTAGGTCATGTGATGCTCGCTGGTTGGTGTACAGCAAAGTGGACTAGGTCATGTGATGCTCGTTGGTTGGTGTACAGCAAAGTGGACTAGGTCATGTGATGCTCGTTGGTTGGTGTACAGCAAAGTGGACTAGGTCATGTGATGCTCGTTGGTTGGTGTACAGCAAAGTGGACTAGGTCATGTGATGCTCTTTGGTTGGTGTACAGCAGAGTGGACTAGGTCAGGGGATGCTCGTTGGTTGGTGTACAGCAGAGTGGACTAGGTCATGTGATGCTCGTTGGTTGGTGTACAGCAAAGTGGACTAGGTCATGTCAACCCCACCCACCCAGAAAAGGTGATTACAATCTATTTCCTTCCTGAGGTAGATAAGTGGACATTGAGTGGATCTGATAAGTGGATATAATAAGTGGATATAATAAGTGGATATAATAAGTGGATATCTAACTTTTATTATCAGAGCCAGTGGTTGATTTAGTTTCTGTCGGTATGTACCCCCAACCACATATTTTCTGTGGATATGTCCACCCAACCACATGTTTTCTGTGGATATGTCCCGCCAACTACATGTTTCATGTGGACGTATAGGCGCCTTTGTAACCAAAAGGTACATTCTTCCATGGAGACGCCACTGCAACCAACAACTCCATCCTGCCATCAGTCGACCTGATGGTGATCTATGACTACAGGTCAAGTTCCTCATCATGCAGGTCACTTCCGGGGGTCCACATCCTAATCTGTCGTCCCATTAAATCCTGTTGTGTTACATGATGTAGACAATATCAGGACGTCTTTTAAGGCGTAGTTTTTTAAGAGTCATACTTGCTTTGATACATCTCCACGGGAAAGATAGTTAAAATGGGGGAAAGGGTGGAGGGGGTAAAATAATTGGGATTCTTATAATGTGCGTTTCTTCAATGCATGTTTTGTCACGTGACTTTAGTAGATGGGAAGATCACGCATTGCCGCCGCCATTGTTTAGTAGATGGGAAGATCACGCATTGCCGCCGCCATTGTTTAGTAGATGGGAAGATCACGCATTGCCGCCGCCATTGTTTAGTAGATGGGAAGATCACGCATTGCCGCCGCCATTTTTTAGTAGATGGGAAGATCACGCATTGCCGCCGCCATTGTTTGGTAGAAGAGAAGATCACGCATTTCCGCCGCCATTGTTTGGTAGAAGGGAAGATCACGCATTTCCGCCGCCATTGTTTAGTAGATGGGAAGATCACGCATTGCCGCCGCCATTGTTTGGTAGATGGGAAGATCACGCATTGCCGCCGCCATTGTTTAGTAGATGGGAAGATCACGCATTGCCGCCGCCATTGTTTAGTAAATGGGAAGATCACGCATTGCCGCCGCCATTGTTTAGTAGATGGGAAGATCACGCATTTCCGCCGCCATTGTTTAGTAGATGGGAAGATCACGCATTTCCGCCGCCATTGTTTAGTAGATGGGAAGATCACGCATTGCCGCCGCCATTGTTTAGTAGATGGGAAGATCACGCATTTCCGCCGCCATTGTTTAGTAGATGGGAAGATCACGCATTGCCGCCGCCATTGTTTAGTAGATGGGAAGATCACGCATTGCTGCCGCCATTGTTTAGTAGATGGGAAGATCACGCATTGCCGCCGCCATTGTTTAGTAGATGGGAAGATCACGCATTGCCGCCGCCATTGTTTAGTAGATGGGAAGATCACGCATTGCCGCCGCCATTGTTTAGTAGATGGGAAGATCACGCATTGCCGCCGCCATTGTTTAGTAGATGGGAAGATCACGCATTGCCGCCGCCATTGTTTAGTAGATGGGAAGATCACGCATTGCCGCCGCCATTGTTTAGTAGATGGGAAGATCACGCATTTCCGCCGCCATTGTTTAGTAGATGGGAAGATCACGCATTGCCGCCGCCATTGTTTAGTAGATGAGAAGATCACGCATTGCCGCCGCCATTGTTTAGTAGATGGGAAGATCACGCATTGCCGCCGCCATTGTTTAGTAGATGGGAAGATCACGCATTGCCGCCGCCATTTTTTAGTAGATGGGAAGATCACGCATTGCCGCCGCCATTGTTTGGTAGAAGAGAAGATCACGCATTTCCGCCGCCATTGTTTGGTAGAAGGGAAGATCACGCATTTCCGCCGCCATTGTTTAGTAGATGGGAAGATCACGCATTGCCGCCGCCATTGTTTGGTAGATGGGAAGATCACGCATTGCCGCCGCCATTGTTTAGTAGATGGGAAGATCACGCATTTCCGCCGCCATTGTTTAGTAGATGGGAAGATCACGCATTGCCGCCGCCATTGTTTGTTAGATGGTAAGATCACGCATTGCCGCCGCCATTGTTTGGTAGATCACGCATTGCCGCCGCCATTTCATTTTTTTTTTTGTGTTTCTTAATGTCGTCTTTTGTTACGATCACGTTTTGGTCGGGTCTAGATCGCTACTAGCTCGCGATGGGGAAAATGACATCTCGTAGTTACGTACTCCAGCTTTCCAGTTAGTCAAGATTCCCAGTTAGTCAAGATTCCCAGCTAGTCAAGATTCACAGTTAGTCATGATTCCAAGTTAGTCAACATTCCGAGAGAATACCTCCCCCCCCCCCAAAACACACACACTTTTTTTACATAGTGTCACATTCGAAGGTCGAGTTTAAACGCAAAAAAAAGGAGAACACAATAAATTTCTTAAAATGCATAACGCAAAGAAAGTTTTAAAAAATTCTTATGTTTTTTTTTATTTTCTAAATTTAAATGTAAAATATCGACCAGAGTGTGTTGTTGCAACGAATGCCTACAAAATTCCGGCAAAAGTGACTTCTCTGGTCGCTTGCCGTCCGATTATCTGACTCTAATTTGTTCGAAATGCCCTGCCCCTACCCCCTCTCCTCGTCCCTTCCTCTCACCCCATCCCACCCCAAAATCCTTCAGTTAGGAGCGATGTTTATTGGAAGCAATAGGGTGAGATATTTTTAAAAAAATAACATTTCTAGCAACCCCATCATTCACCACCACCCCACACACACCTTTCACTCGACCCAGCCTACCGGAGCTGTAGCTTCGTAGCAACTAATCAGATGCTACGTCGCGGGTCAGCACGAGACAGACGATCCACCAAGCAAGCGAGTCCCGTGGGACAACAACAAAAATTGATCCTACCAAGTGACATAGAAACCGGACTGATTTGATAGTGGAAAGTCTTTACAAATCAGTGTACATTGTACATCATTCCACAGTCCTCGTTAAGGGCATTCCGTTCAATGTATAAATAACAAGAGCCGCCCCTGGCAGGCCTTCATTGATGACAAAACGTTTCTCTTTGTACCGTCAAGTGTTAAATAGCCAAGTCTATAATGTTTGAGCCGCAGTGTGCATGTATTTGCTAAATGGCGACTGCTGATGTAAAAGGCCAAGGCGAGCAAACATGGCGGCCAAGTGCTAACAACCGAGAGATCTGTTCAAGTGCCGAGAATTATGCCAGTGTCAACACAGTCTTAACTAAACTCACCTGGAGTCAGCTGGGGGGTGTGGGGGGGCGTAGTTATACGGGGTTGATGTGTAGGTCAGTGGCGTACCTGTGGAAGGGTGATGTCGCGGAGGTCACAGTTAGACGGGGTAGTTTATAGGACAGTGGCGTACCTGTGTAGGTGGGTGACGGCGGGGGGGGGGGGGGGGTGTTAGTTTAAAGGAATAGTGGTGTAGGTAAGGGGCGTAACTGTCGACGGGTGATGTCGGGGGTCTCAGTTACAAAGAGGTAGTTTATAGGACAGTGGCGTACATGTGGATGGGTGATGATTAGGAAAGGCAGTACGAAGTATCGTAAAATTGTCTTTCCTCATTACTTATGAATTTGCTGACTGGTATGATATTTGGTAAGTTTTCATACCCGTGCTACGTAGTGCCGTATCTTTGCACAAAGACGTCCTAGTTAGTTCCTACAACAGCAACAGCAATATCTCTTTGACCAGGTTGTGTCCTGTTGTTGTCAGCTAGGCCACCACCCCCAGCCCATCATAACAGTTGCTGTATTGACAGATGAATGTACTCCACCCTCCCGGTTGATTACTAGGCACCCCACCCCCAGCCCATCATAACAGTTGCTGTATTGATAGATGAATGTACTCCACCCTCCCGGTTGATTACTAGGAGGTGAGGAATCCAAACCCGTCTCTACTTAGTTACGAGGTCAAAGGGCAACATTATTTATAGACTGTCAAAGATGGGGGTATTTTCAGTTTATTTAAACAATAGTTCTTCTTCTATTTATTAAGGGCCCACGATCAATGCATTGATCATTCTGGCTCCTATTTACATTGAGGGGACTCGCTATGTGGCTGTGCCTGGTATTGAAGAGGATATTTCACTGGTCGCAAGGGATACTAAGCGAAGGTATCATGAACTAGGGGTTGGATGGCCTGAGGCAATAAGCAAATGTGTCAAAGGTTGTCGCCTCAACTGTTCCTTTTGGAAGGTTGTTCCAGTTCCAGGTTGTCTTTGGCAGGAATGAGCAGTTCCTTTACTGTGTTCTTGCTGTTTTGAGCCGGAACTGCCTGTCATGGCCTCGTCATGCGCCATCTTTTTTTTTTTATAAAAGTGTAAAAAGTAACTCCACTTGATGAACTAATATGTTAACATTTCTCCCTCATTAAAATATCAACAATGTCAACTTTTATGTATCCACAGTTTCCACGGTATCCAGGGATATCGACGAAGATCTCGACTCAAACTACGTGTCGGACCGGGCTGTGACATCACACTTCGTCACCGGTCAGACAGGCAGTGTTTCGGCGGTCAGCAGACGATCAACGGATGATTATGTTGATGACGGTGATGACGACATCGTGGTCAGTGACCACCTCGTCATCGCCCTGTCCCCCACCGGGGACGTGGACACTGCGGCCGGCAATGTCAAGGTCACAGGCAGTCCGTCCGCCATGAATGACACCCTGGTGAGTTGATGTTGTTGTTGGGTGATGACGTAATTGACAGTTAAGCCTGAGGTGCTTCCTCTCGACTCACATTGAGAGCATCTCAGAGTTACAGTTCACGTCGTTGACAATATCATGCCACGCCTTCTGGACTCTGACAACCCTCTCTCTTTCCACCCTCTGATCTCTGACAACCTCCTCTCTTTCCACCTTCTGATCTCTGACAACCTCCACTCTTTCAACCTTCTTATCTCTGACAACCTTTTCTATTTCAGTCTTCTGATCTCTGACAACCTTTTCTATTTCAGTCTTCTGATCTCTGACAACCCTTTCTATTTCAGTCTTCTGATCTCTGACAACCTGTTCTATTTCAGTCTTCTGATCTCTGACAACCTGTTCTATTTCAGTCTTCTGATCTCTGACAACCTTTTCTATTTCAGTCTTCTGATCTCTGACAACCCTTTCTATTTCAGTCTTCTGATCTCTGACAACCTGTTCTATTTCAGTCTTCTGATCTCTGACAACCTGTTCTATTTCAGTCTTCTGATCTCTGACAACCCTTTCTATTTCAGTCTTCTGATCTCTGACAACCTGTTCTATTTCAGTCTTCTGATCTCTGACAACCTGTTCTATTTCAGTCTTCTGATCTATGACAACCTTTTCTATTTCAGTATTCTGATCTCTGACAACCCTTTCTATTTCAGTCTTCTGATCTCTGACAACCTGTTCTATTTCAGTCTTCTGATCTCTGACAACCTGTTCTATTTCAGTCTTCTGATCTCTGACAACCTCCTCTCTTTCCACCCACATATTCGCCATTATTGGTCTACTGCGAATTTCTCGGGACAGGCAATGTACTGAAGTAGTGACCCAATTCACCAGTCAAGAAATGTATTACAATAGGGACCAAACTCATGAACAAAAACTCCTGATATAATTAATAAATGGTATCATTATGGCATAACTTTAAACTTCTGCTGTAGATGTTACGCTAGTCATATACAGTGACCACCCCCCCCCCCCCCGTTTTCCGTTTCTACCCACGACACTGGATATGTTTACCATGATGAATAGCTTGTACAGCTCTGTCAATACATAGAGCATTCTATCATCTTGGTACTTTTATCCTGATTCTATTGACACGCGGCTGGGTGCACACACGTAAGGGGTTCAACATTGGTATGACCCGCCCCTCTCACAAACCTATTGACACCCATGGTCCGTACCCCACCCCCCCTATCACAATCTATTGACACCCATGGTCAGTACCCCACCCCCCTATCACAAACCTATTGACACCCATGGTCCGTACCCCACCCCCCCCCCTATCACAATCTATTGACATCCATGGTCAGTACCCCACTCCAAATCAAAATCTATTGACACTCACGGTCTGTGTACCCACCCTTCCCAAATTCACTGAGAACCATTGTGTGAGGCCCGTGAAGTAGAGTCAGTCGTATTCCAGAGAGTGTTGGCCTCCATCTATATGTCATGTGGCCCCATCTATATGTCATTTGGCCCCCATCTATATGTCATTTGGCCCTCATCTATATGTCATGTGGCCCCATATATATGTCATTTGGCCCTCATCTATGTCATTTGGCCCTCATCTATATGTCATGTGGCCCTATCTATATGTCATTTGGCCCCATCTATATGTCATTTGGTCCTCATCTATATGTCATGTGGCCCCATATATATGTCATTTGGCCCTCATCTATATGTCATGTGGCCCCATATATATGTCATTTGACCCTCATCTATATGTCATTTGGCCCTCATCTATATGTCATGTGGCCCCATCTATATGTCATTTGGCCCCATCTATATGTTATTTGGCCCTCATCTATATGTCATGTGGCCCCATCTATATGTCATTTGGCCCTCATCTATATGTCATGTGGCCCCATATATATGTCATTTGGCCCTCATCTATATGTCATGTGGCCCCATATATATATGTCATTTGGCCCTCATCTATATATCTTGTGGCCCCATCTCTGTGTCATTACTTCATCTTCACACCCGTGTATGTCACTGTACATTAAAAAAAACATATTTCACACCTAACTTCGCCACACAACCCTCTCTTCTGGAACATGGCCACACAACCTTCTCTTCTGGAACAGGGCTACACAACCCTTTCTTCTGGAACATGGCCACACAACCCTCTCTTCTGGAACATGGCCACACAACCCTCTCTTCTGGAACATGGCCACACAACCCTCTCTTCGGGAAACATATATTCACCTAACGTCCTTTACCTCATCTACTCATGCAACCCAGCACATCACCATCATTTCATCACATCACCATCATTTCATCACATCACCATCATTTCATCACATCACCATCATTTCATCACATCGCCATCATTTCATCACATCACCATCATTTCATCACATCACCATCATTTCATCACATCGCCATCATTTCATCACATCGCCATCATTTCATCACATCACCATCATTTCATCACATCGCCATCATTTCATCACATCACCATCATTTCATCACATCACCATCATTTCATCACATCGCCATCATTTCATCACATCACCATCATTTCATCACATCACCATCATTTCATCTCAACACCACAAAGCTATCCATTAACTTAGCTCACATCAACGTTTCTTGCAGAGGGAAATCTGTAAAAGAAATAATCATACGACCGATCTCTGATGGTTATTTTGTTTAGTTTTAGCTTTGTTCTGATATATATACTTGGGGATAGGGACACTCTACACATGTGGTATGCACTTAAGGATAGGGATACTCTACACATGTGGTATGCACTTAAGGATAGGGATACTCTACACATGTGGTATGCACTTAAGGATAGGGATACTCTACACATGTGGTATGCACTTAAGGATAGGGATACTCTACACATGTGGTATGCACTTAAGGATAGGGATACTCTACACATGTGGTATGCACTTAAGGATAGGGATACTCTACACATGTGGTATGCACTTAAGGATAGGGATACTCTACACATGTGGTATGCACTTAAGGTTAGGGATACTCTACACATGTGGTATGCACTTAAGGATAGGGATACTCTACACATGTGGTATGCACTTGTGGTATGTACTTGTGGATAGGGATTCTCTACACATGTGGTGTGTACTTAAGGATAGGGATACCCTACACATGTGATATGCACTTAAGGATAGGGATACTCTACACATGTGGTATGCACTTGTGGTATGTACTTGTGGATAGGGATTCTCTACACATGTGGCGTGTACTTAAGGATAGGGATACCCTACACATGTGGTATGCACTTGTGGTATGTACTTGTGTTATGTACTTGTGGTATGTACTTGTGGATAGGGATACTCTACACATGTGGTGTGTACTGGGGATAGGGATACCCCACACGTCTGGTGTCTATTTTATATTTGGGATACCCTACACATGTAGTATGTAGTTGGGATAGGGATACCCTCCACCAGCTGTATATACTTGTGGATAGAGATACTCCACACATGGCTGCACTGTTGTTAACGTCCTCTCTTGAAGAGGATATGCAGCATCTTTTGTCACCGCTGATTCGACATGTCATCCGACACATACGAACAAGATAAGCTTTGGAATGGAATTCAGAATACAACCGTAGATTATATTTACAGAGTTCCTTAAAAAAAATAGTTTGCACACAAGCAAATAGTGTCTTCTCATTACAAATGTCACCGTCATGCATATCATCGTCGGTTACCCTCGCTGACGTCCCATCATGCAACACGATCCTATCGCTTCCTAGTCTGCCTTGTACCGACAGCATCCTCTACCGTCAGGCTGATATACGCAGAAAGCGCCAACGGCCCATCTCGAATTGTATACATCTTTTGTGTACATCTTGAGAAGCATTTTTTTTTGCTTGCCCTTTTTTAAAAATCATATCTGAAACACACATATGGGAAACGTAGGCATTTGGTATTGAGGCTACGGGTTCTTTTGTTAGAAGCATTTTAAACATGTTTTTTTTTTAGTGTAGACTTGATGTGCGTTGTCGAATTGGAGAAGCATGTGGTTGTGTTTTGTGGAGGGCTGTAATACAATACCAGTCTCGTGAAACACACGCATACCGTCAGCTGAGATGGGGAGACAACTGCTGAGCGGGTCGGGTGACTAAATCTTTGTCCAAATGATGTGTGGCTGGGTGTGTCCAGTGAGTTCATGACTGGGCGTGTCCAATAGGATCAGGATTGTGGTGTGCCGATAAGTTCATGCCTATTGACTAAGTGTGTCCAATAGATTCCCTGACTAAGTCAAGTGTGTCCAATGGGTTCATAAATGGGTCTAATAGGTTCTTGTCTAAGTGTGTCCAATAGCTTTATGTCTAAGTGTGTCCAGTGGGGGGGTCATGACTGGGTGTGTCCAATAGGTTCATGGCTCGGTGTGTCCAATAGATTCATGGCTAGGTGTGTCCAATAGGTTCAATGATGGGTGTGTCCGATAGGTTCATGGCTGGGTGTGTCCAATAGGTTCAAGGCTGGGTGTGTCCAATATATTCATGACTGCGTGTGTCCAATAGATTCATGGCTGGGTGTGTCCAATAGGTTCAATGCTGGGTGTGTCCACCACCCCCCCCCCTCTTTTCCCGACTCTAGTGTAAGAAATGTACATCTTTTTTTCCTCATTACATAGCATCCACCACACGACAACGTCATGTTTCTTGCAGGAAGGTTAATCATGACAAAAGTCAGACCTATGTGTTCATGAACTTGAGACACTGTTTTCATCACCACCCGCCATCCGTGACTGTATTGGTTTTCTTTACATCTGTTTTTGTTTACAGTGTACATTCCTAAAAATAATCAAATACCTTGACAGACACGTCAAATACCTTGACAGACATGTTAAACACCTTGCCATACATGTTAAATACCTTGACAGACACGTCAAATACCTTGACAGACACGTCAAATACCTTGAAAGACACGTCAAATACCTTGACAGACACGTCAAATACATTGACAGACATGTCAAATACCTTGACAGACATGTCAAATACCTTGACAGACATGTCAAATACCTTGACACACATGTTCACTGTAGAAGCCATTGAAAATTTGGTTTTACTTCAGACTAGATTCACTCTGTTGGTGAAGTTACATTTTCCTTCAACGTCAACCCCTGCCCCATCCCCTCCGGCTCTGACCGACAGGCAGCTCTGCCCTACCCACTTCGGCTCTGACCCCCAGCTTTGTCCCTCCCCTCTCCCCTGCTTCCCACCACTCCGCTCCCAAATGTGACCATGGTCCAGCAGCAGGCCACATGCGAGTCTCCACCCTTTATAATCCTATCGACTTGATCAGTGAGCCATGTCAGACATGTACAAATGCAGACCATGGAAACAACCCCTGTCTCTAAATGACGGGGCCATTGTTTGTTTCTAATCACATATCTTTCCAGGAATCCATTCATAGGAACATATTATGTCCCATCATGTTCAATCATACATATCGCCATATCTGGACTTACATCCATACTCATACAGTGCCGTCTTAAGGCATGGGCACCCTGGGCCCTGGTCCAGGGCCTCACGCCTCTAGGGCCCCTGCTCGCCTCTAGAGGGCCTCACGGCTCTAGGGGACATCACGCCTCTAGGGGGCATCATGCCTCTAGGGGGCCTCCCGCCTCTAGGGGGCATCACGCCTCTGGGGGCCTCACGCCTCTAGGGGGC
Source organism: Omphiscola glabra (assembly GCA_964017045.1). NCBI lineage: Eukaryota > Metazoa > Mollusca > Gastropoda > Lymnaeidae > Omphiscola > Omphiscola glabra. Next base: position 5,366,305 of record OZ024800.1, read on the forward strand.
ATCACGCCTCTAGGAGGGCCTCATTCCTCTAGGGGGCCTCATGAATCTATCCACACCATGCTGCCAATATTGTTAATGAATATTAAAATCTATTTTTTGACAATTTAACTTGCCTTCAAAGTGCAGCATTTAGACACAATTTATAAACAATGACATGTTTTAAATAGCCCTACAAAAACCAATATCCCTTTTCTACAAACAATATTTTTTCTCTTTTTTTTTGTAACTGTAAATTTTGGAAAAAACCTACTTAAGTTTTAAATAAAAGCAAAATGGTAATTCTTATACTACTTTAATAATAGATTGTTGCTTTTTTCAAAGGAACAGCTGTTGTTTCTAAGGAACAGCTGTTGTTTCTAAGGAACAGCTGTTGTTTCTAAGGAACAGCTGTTGTTTCTAAGGAACAGCTGTTGTTTCTAAGGAACAGCTGTTGTTTCTAAGGAACAGCTGTTGTTTCTAAGGAACAGCTGTTGTTTCTAAGAAACAGCTGTTGTTTCTAAGGAACAGCTGTTGTTTCTAAGGAACAGCTGTTTTGAACGGAAATATTTTAACAATGAAATCATTCATTAATGAAGTAGTTTCAAGAAAGAAAGAATTTCAAAATACAATTAAGAAACAACATGGCTATTTAGATAGAACTAAAAATAAAGGGAACCTATGTAGCCCATGCATGTTCTAAGGAACCTATGTAGCCCATGCATGTTCTAGGGAACCTATGTAGCCCATGCATGTTCTAGGGAACCTATGTAGCCCATGCATGTTCTATGGAACCTATGTAAACCATGCATGTTCTAGGGAACCTATGTAACCCATGCATGTTCTTGGGAACCTATGTAAACCATGCATGTTCTAGGGAACCTATGTAACCCATGCATCGTCAAGAGAACCTATGTCACCCATGCATATCTAGGAAACCTTTGTAACCCGTGCATCCTCAAGGGAACCTAAGTTTCAACTACAGCATCATTTCTTCTGCTAGCCGGTTCAGTGTATAATGGGGCAAAACTAAATGTGTGCGATAAAATTTCATCACATCATTTTGTAGTTTTCAAAAAATTGTCTGGGGAGGGGCTTACTATGACGCCTCCCCGAACCTTACCCCCAGTTTCGTTCGGCGCCCCCCGATCTCTTATCTCTCCCCAATTAAAGTGACAATACCGGCACCTTGTAATTTTAAACAAGAGTTGTCTGTACATTGTAAGTAATACAGTGATTTTTTGAACGGACAAAATTGTGATTTCTCTCTAGGTTGGTATACATAGTTGGACCAAATAATTGTCCAGTGGCGAAAATATGCTGGGACGCTAATAAAATACCCTCAGTGGGCTCGACTACCAGAATGAATTTATGGTTATGTATGGCGGGAGCGAAGAAGTCAAAATACCGAATTCGGTGCTGACAGATGCCCTGCAGTCCCCTCCACCCCACCCACCCCCAAAACACCTGACTTGCTAACCCACCCCCCCCCCCCACTCCCCGGGGATACAACTACCTGAAGAAACTAGACAAAATGCATGTTCCAAACTGGGCCCTAATGCTTTTCATAGCATTACTCAAATAGTAGAATATTGACAGTGCCTTAATTAACGAAGAAAAGCGGCGCCCAGGGCGGAATAGTAAGATTATTTCGGCAACCCTCTCTATGTGAAGTACATAGGATTTTATCGTTTATTTTACTCTTAAAGGTTAATCTAAAGATGATTTTGGCGCCCCTAATGTTGGCGCCACTGATGTTAACGCCATTATGATTGGCCCTCTCACCCCCTCATTCACATGGCTAGTGTATTGAGGGATGGGGCGCCACGGTGCATTACTTTGCCCAGGGTCGTTGTTGCTGTAAAGACGGCCCTGCATCCACATCACTCCAAATGTTACAAGGATCCAGGGTCGTTGCTGCTGTAAAGACGGCCCTGCATCCACATCACTCCAAATGTTACAAGGATCCAGGGTCATTGCTGCTGTAAAGACGGCCCTGCATCCACATCACTCCAAATGTTACAAGGATCCAGGGTCATTGCTGCTGTAAAGACGGCCCTGCATCCACATCACTCCAAATGTTACAAGGATCCAGGGTCATTGCTGCTGTAAAGACGGCCCTGCATCCACATCACTCCAAATGTTACAAGGATCCAGGGTCGTTGCTGCTGTAAAGACGGCCCTGCATCCACATCACTCCAAATGTTACAAGGATCCAGGGTCATTGCTGCTGTAAAGACGGCCCTGCATCCACATCACTCCAAATGTTACAAGGATCCAGGGTCATTGCTGCTGTAAAGACGGCCCTGCATCCACATCACTCCAAATGTTACAAGGATCCAGGGTCATTGCTGCTGTAAAGACGGCCCTGCATCCACTTCACTACAAATGTAACAAGGAACCAGGATGCCATTGTATTGTGACCTTCCACTCTCATATGTATCATCTTAAGCCTAAGCATGTGTAACCCCCTGGAGAGTCTCACTAACCCTCTACTGTCTCACTACCCATCCACTGCCCATCCACTGCCCATCCAGTGTTCCACTACCCATCATTGTCTCACTATACATCCACTGGCTAACTATTATTATTATTATGTGGTTTTATATAGTGCAGTACCCCAGCCTAGGGCTAGGCTCACTTATATAGCGCAGTACCCCAGCCTAGGGCTAGGCTCACGTATATAGCGCAGTACCCCCCGCATAGGGTTAGGCTCACGTATATAGCGCAGTACCCCAGCCTAGGGCTAGGCTCACGTATATAGCGCAGTACCCCAGCCTAGGGCTAGGCTCACGTATATAGCGCATTACCCCAGCCTAGGGCTAGGCTCACGTATATAGCGCAGTACCCCAGCCTAGGGCTAGGCTCACGTATATAGCGCATTACCCCAGCCTAGGGCTAGGCTCACTTATATAGCGCAGTACCCCAGCCTAGGGCTAGGCTCACGTATATAGCGCAGTACCCCCGCATAGGGTTAGGCTCACGTATATAGCGCATTACCCCAGCCTAGGGCTAGGCTCACGTATATAGCGCAGTACCCCAGCCTAGGGCTAGGCTCACGTATATAGCTCATTACCCCAGCCTAGGGCTAGGCTCACTTATATAGCGCAGTACCCCAGCCTAGGGCTAGGCTCACGTATATAGCGCAGTACCCCCGCATAGGGTTAGGCTCACGTATATAGCGCAGTACCCCAGCCTAGGGCTAGGCTCACGTATATAGCGCAGTACCCCAGCCTAGGGCTAGGCTCACGTATATAGCGCATTACCCCAGCCTAGGGTTAGGCTCACGTATATAGCGCAGTACCCCAGCCTAGGGCTAGGCTCACGTATATAGCGCAGTACCCCCGCATAGGGTTAGGCTCACGTATATAGCGCATTACCCCAGCCTAGGGCTAGGCTCACGTATTTAGCGCAGTACCCCAGCCAAGGGCTAGGCTCACTGCGCTTCACATAAAAATTAGCAATTACCGAAACGTTTACATTTAAAAACGACAATTGGTGAAAAGATTGACCTCTTCACCCAAGTACTTTATTCCCCAGTCCATCCCCTGTCGCCCTATCCATCCGCTGTCTCACTACCCATTCACTGCCCCACTATCCATTCACTGTCTCACTACCCCTCTACTGTCTCACTACCCATCCACTATCACTATCCCATTGAGATTCACAGTCTCACTACCATCCACTGTCTCACTATCCATAACTCTCACTACATCCTGTCCCAGCATCCATGACATGTATTATGTATACCTTCATTTCCGCCACCTTATACCCCAGCCCCCCCCCCCCCTTTTTCACCTCCATCATGTCACCTCCTCATCCCACGGTTAGATGCCTCGGTCATAGTTTATCTCAGCCCCCACCACCCCACCCCCTGTCCTCCTGGCAGCCGCCGGCCCCCCTGCCCAACCCCCCCCCCCCCCCGCCAACCCGCTGATGACTGTTCAGGTTACACCAACCCACCTCTCAGATTTCGCTTGTTCCAAATTTAATTCACCGCCAACAAAACACGGCGACTCCATGATGGCGGTTGTGGAGGAGGGGGTGGGGAAAAAAAAAAAGGGGGGGGGGTATGGAGTGATGGTCTTCTTCAGGCGCAGCAGATAGTGACAAAAACCTCTGGTATTCAGAGTCCCCCCCCCCCCCCATTCATATTACATCCACATTCTGATTCATGTCACCTGAGTTATAAAAAAAAACTAAAAGGCGGAGCTGATTAAAAGAAAATAAGCAGATCTGAATGCAGACGTCGTTATTTTTCTCCGTCTGGCTGACATTCGAGATGCTGACGGTAAACACAGTTGGCTGAGTTGGTCGATGTGTTGCGCTGTGTTTAGGATGCAAATTTAGATGGATAGTATGTTGTTGTTGACAGTATGTTGTTATTTCTATCGAGTTGTAGAGTTGTCTTGATTGGATGAGCCAGAAGCTTGGGCCTAACACAGGCTTTAAACTTAGATAAATGCGGCTTTACTGGTAAATGAATGAGGCCCTTCACGTGCATAAACGTGGCCCTTCACGTGCATAAATGTGGCCCTTCATGTGCATAAACGTGGCCCTTCACGTGCATAAATGTGGCCCTTCACGTGCATAAATGTGGCCCTTCATGTGCATAAACGTGGCCCTTCACGTGCATAAATGTGGCCCTTCATGTGCATAAATGTGGCCCTTCACGCAGGGGAGATAAATGCTGTCTTCGTGTAGATAAAAGCGTCACTTCAAATACATACATTTTTAAAACGTGGACAAAAATGAAAATTGAATAAATTTCATCCAGTAAAAGTGGACGGCGTTTGGTCGATACACGTAAACAAAACAAGACCTCTTGAGCAGGGACATATTTAGGTACGGAACCAAGGTGGGGTGCCACTGAATTTGAAGGTTTTATTTCAATTGCTATGTACTGCGACACATCAGGTAATAACGCACGAAGCCGGCCAAGTTTGGATTTTGCCTCCCACCCCAACCATCTTAAAAAATAATTTAAAAAACAAAAACGACATGAAATGACTTCCCTGCTCTTGAGATCGTATCATTTAGTTATTACCCACACAATCATGCTATCTGTCACTTAGTTATTACCACACAATCATGCTATCTGTCACTTAGTTATTACCCACACAATCATGCTGTCTGTCACTAAATTATTACCCACACAATCATGCTGTCTGTCACTTAGTTATTACCCACACAATCATGCTAACTGTCACTTAGTTATTACCCACACAATCATGCTGTATGTCATTTAGTTATTACCACACAATCATGCTGTCTATCACTAAGTTATTACCCGCATAATCATACTGTCTGTCACTTAGTTATTACCCACACAATCATGCTGTCTGTCATTTATTAGTACCCACACAATCATGCTATCTGTCACTTAGTTATTACCCACACAATCATGCTGTAAGGCACTAAATTATTACCCATACAATCATGCTGACTGTCACTAAGTTAATACACGCACAATTATGATGTCTATCACTAAGTTATTACACACACAATCATGATGTCTGTCACTAAGTTATTATTCGCACAATCATGCCGTCTGTCACTAAGTTATTACCCGCACAATCATTCTATCTGTTACTAAGTTATTATCCGCACAATCATGCTGTCTGTCACTAAGTTATTACCCACACAATCATGATGTCTGTCACTAAGTTTTACCAACACAATCATGCTGTTTGTTACTTAGTTATTACCCGCATAATAATTATATCTTTCACTTGGTTATTACCCACACAATCATTCTGTCTGTCACTTTGTTATTTCCCACACAATCATGCTGTCTTTCACTTAGTTAGTACCCGCACAATCATGTTATCTGTCACTTAGTTATTACCCACACAATCATGCTCTCTGACAATAGTTATTACCCACACAATCATGCTGTCTGTCACTTAGTAATTACCCACACAATCATGCTGTCTGACAATAGTTATTACCCACACAATCATGCTGTCTGTCATTTAGTTGTTACCCACACAATCATGCTATCTGTCACTTGGTTATTACCCACACAATCATGCTGTCTGTCAATTAGTTATTACCCACACAATCATGATGTCTGTCACTAAGTTATTATCCGCCCAATCATGTTGTCTGTCACTTAGGTATTACCACACAATCATGCTCTCTGACAATAGTGATTACCCACACGATCGTGCTGTCTGTCACTTAGTAATTACCCATACAAGCTTGCTGTCTGACAATAGTTATTACCCACACAATCATGCTGTCTGTCAATTTGTAATTACCCACACAATCATGCTGTATGTCACTTAGTAATTACCCACACAATCAAACTGTCAGTCATTTAGTAATTACTCACACAATCATGCTGTCTTTCACGTTGCTATTACTCACACAATCATGCTGTCTTTCACGTTGCTATTACTCACACATTCATGCTGTCTTTCACGTTGCTATTACTCACACAATCATGCTGTCTTTCACGTTGCTATTACTCACACAATCATGCTGTCTGTCAAACGGCCGTCCATGAGAATCCTTTTTGCGCAATGTTTGACCCTCTCCCCCCTTTCATCAACAAACTGTCAAACTTTAAGGACCCCTTAATTCATGACGTCAACAATTGTTTAACCCCCAGCCCAGAAATTCGGATCTTTTTTTTTTTTAAAATCCTTTCTATTAACTTAGCTTTTGTTCGCCGGGTGGCTGGCTACTTGTCTAGCAAAATATTCGGACGACTTCCCGTCAACCTATCGAGCTGAAACTTAGCGAATAGACTCGTTGCCGATGATAACACATTCTATCCATTCAATAAATCTGCAGTGTAAGAAAGGGTGGGTATTTAGAAAATTAATAGCGTTCAGAGGCGTGAAAAAAAGGGGGGGGGGAGTGGAGCGCTGATTAGGAATCTTAAATGTATGCATGTTTTATCAAATTTTTTAGACCCCCTTTCCCCCCCCCCCCCCCCCCCAATATTGCTCGATATTACATTTTATAAAAGATTTTTATCGAAAACTTTGTCTTTAGGAGTTGTTTGACTAATGAATAAGAGTTAAAATCTAAGGGGGTGGGGGACGACGACCCATGTATTTCATTTTAAAAAACTGGTTCATGTTAGCATTTGTTGAGAACCATCGCACTTGTTAAAGCAGCTCACTGTTGTAAATAATTGATGGACTGCATTCAAGTTGTAGAAATGAAATCATAGAACAAAGGATGATCAACTTGAATTCATAGACAGGACAAAAGATTTTAACGTTTCGGCTTAGAGCCTTCAGAAAACCAGACGAAATGAAAGATCACAGAAAAAAAAAAAACACTATTTTTTGTAGCCGAGTTGCCGGTTTGTGCATCTGTTTAGATATTGTGAATCTATTTTAACAGGTGCCCGTCTCCTCGGGGCCCTCATGTTGCCATCGTACCAGATCAACACAAGACGAGGCAATGCTGTATGGACTTCTTATTAATTGTATGCCCGTCTTCGAATCATTGACGACATATTCCGGGTACATAATTCGTACAACAACAACCTCTATGTACATCATCCTTACAGCAACCTTCGTGTGCCTTATCCGTACACCAACATCCGTACAATCTTTGAGCGGTATACAAATCTTATCCCGGTAGTACGGTAATACATAATTGCAGAGAGGCGCAATTATCCTGTGTAAGGCTGCTAACTAGCGCTTGCAAGACATCTATGCTGTCATCATTGTCATCCTTCAATCACCCCAAGCACGCAGCTCTAAGCTCAGCCGTGGTAATCCAATGGCCTGGAGTGGGCTGGAACAGTCAGTCAATTATGAGACCCTTTTTGGGTTGGGGGGGGGGGGGCGTGGGGCGGACTGCAAACACTGACACCTATAATTTCCAGCCAACTTTAATAGGGGCCGTGGCGATTTTCTGAACAAGTGTTATCACTTCTGTGATGGTTCTTTGATCACTTTGAACAATGGCGGCCAATGAAGTTAATATTGCTGTATTCATCTGGTGGGTGGGGGAGTATTTTTAGATTTCAATGGGAAATTTTGCTCCTTGATGAAATGTGTTTTAATTATTGAGAAGGGGTGGGGAGTGGGGGGAGTGGAGAGGAGTGCATGTGGTGGAGTTGGAAGGAGATGGAGCGGGTAGGGGTTAAGTGGGGTGGGGTGGAGTTAGGAGGGTCGGTGCGTTGGAGTGGTTGCGTGTTGGAGGGGTGGAGTGGGTAGGGTGGAGTTGGGAGAAGATGGAGCGGTTAGGGGTGGAGTGGGGGAGGGATGGAGTGTGGAGGGGTGGAGTGGGGGAGGGATGGAATGGGCAAGAGCAGGAAAAAAAAAAAATTTAATTAATTAATGCGTGTTTTTTTTCTTAGAACCACGACATTTGTTTCTCTGTATTAATTTCATTTCTGAATCATTAGATTCTGTTACGTTGTTACTTTGTAACACCCTTACGTTGTTATTTTGTTACGTCTCCCAAGCCTAAAGAACACAGAACAAATATGATTAGATGTATGCCACATTTGAAAAGGTTGGCACGTAAAGATGAACTGTCGAGTCACTATTATCTGCCCACGTTTTCAGAATCTCCGATAAATTGTTTGTGTTTTGTGGATTGCAATTTCGTTTTGCTTGTGACGTCACTTTGCCACTAGTTAAGTTGGGGTCGGCATTGTACTAAATATAACATGTGGCCGGTCGAGGGGTCTCGACCTCTCCACATTTAACACCTGTTGTATCAGTAGATTGGTGTACTGTTTTATAAATATATGTTTTGATATTATTGACCAGTGGATCCTAAAGCACTGTTATTGACCAGTAGATCCTAAAGCACTGTTACTGATCAGTAGATCCTAAAGCACTATTATTAACCAGTAGATCCTAAAGCACTATTATTGACCAGTAGATCCTAAAGCACTATTATTGACCAGTAGATCCTAAAGCACTATTATTGACCAGTAGATCATAAAGCACTATTATTGATCAGTAGATCCTAAAGCACTGTTATTGACCAGTAGATCCTATAGCACTGTTATTGACCAGTGGATCCTATAGCACTGTTATTGACCAGTAGATCCTATAGCACTGTTATTGACCAGTGGATCCTATAGCACTGTTATTGACCTGTAGATCCTATAGCACTGTTATTGACCAGTGGATCCTATAGCACTGTTATTGACCAGTAGATCCTATAGCACTATTATTGACCAGTGGATCCTAAAGCACTGTTATTGACCAGTGGATCCTATAGCACTGTTATTGACCAGTAGATCCTATAGCACTGTTATTGACCAGTGGATCCTATAGCACTGTTATTGACCTGTAGATCCTATAGCACTGTTATTGACCAGTGGATCCTATAGCACTGTTATTGACCAGTGGATCCTATAGCACTGTTATTGATCAGTAGATCCTATAGCACTGTTATTGACCAGTAGATCCTATAGCACTGTTATTGATCAGTAGATCCTATAGCACTGTTATTGACCAGTAGATCCTATAGCACTGTTATTGACCAGTAGATCCTATAGCACTGTTATTGACCAGTAGATCCTATAGCACTGTTATTGATCAGTAGATCCTATAGCACTGTTATTGACCAGTAGATCCTATAGCACTGTTATTGACCTGTAGATCCTATAGCACTGTTATTGACCAGTAGATCCTATAGCACTGTTATTGACCAGTAGATCCTATAGCACTGTTATTGACCAGTAGATCCTATAGCACTGTTATTGACCAGTAGATCCTATAGCACTGTTATTGACCAGTAGATCCTATAGCACTGTTATTGACCAGTAGATCCTAAAGCACTGTTATTGACCAGTAGATCCTATAGCACTGTTATTGACCTGTAGATCCTATAGCACTGTTATTGACCAGTGGATCCTATAGCACTGTTATTGACCAGTAGATCCTATAGCACTGTTATTGACCAGTAGATCCTATAGCACTGTTATTGACCAGTAGATCCTATAGCACTGTTATTGACCTGTAGATCCTAAAGCACTGTTATTGACCAGTGGATCCTATAGCACTGTTATTGACCTGTAGATCCTATAGCACTGTTATTGACCAGTGGATCCTATAGCACTGTTATTGACCTGTAGATCCTAAAGCACTATTATTGACCAGTAGATCCTATAGCACTGTTATTGACCAGTAGATCCTATAGCACTGTTATTGACCAGTAGATCCTATAGCACTGTTATTGACCAGTGGATCCTATAGCACTGTTATTGACCTGTAGATCCTATAGCACTGTTATTGACCAGTGGATCCTATAGCACTGTTATTGACCAGTAGATCCTATAGCACTGTTATTGACCAGTAGATCCTATAGCACTGTTATTGACCAGTAGATCCTATAGCACTGTTATTGACCAGTAGATCCTAAAGCACTATTATTGACCAGTAGATCCTATAGCACTGTTATTGACCAGTGGATCCTATAGCACTGTTATTGACCAGTGGATCCTATAGCACTGTTATTGACCTGTAGATCCTATAGCACTGTTATTGACCAGTAGATCCTATAGCACTGTTATTGACCAGTGGATCCTATAGCACTGTTATTGACCTGTAGATCCTATAGCACTGTTATTGACCTGTAGATCCTAAAGCTCTGTTATTGACCAGTAGATCCTATAGCACTGTTATTGACCAGTAGATCCTATAGCACTGTTATTGACCTGTAGATCCTATAGCACTGTTATTGACCAGTGGATCCTATAGCACTGTTATTGACCAGTAGATCCTATAGCACTATTATTGACCAGTGGATCCTAAAGCACTGTTATTGACCAGTGGATCCTATAGCACTGTTATTGACCAGTAGATCCTATAGCACTGTTATTGACCAGTGGATCCTATAGCACTGTTATTGACCTGTAGATCCTATAGCACTGTTATTGACCAGTGGATCCTATAGCACTGTTATTGACCAGTAGATCCTATAGCACTATTATTGACCAGTGGATCCTAAAGCACTGTTATTGACCAGTGGATCCTATAGCACTGTTATTGACCAGTAGATCCTATAGCACTGTTATTGACCAGTGGATCCTATAGCACTGTTATTGACCTCTAGATCCTATAGCACTGTTATTGACCAGTGGATCCTATAGCACTGTTATTGACGAGTAGATCCTATAGCACTATTATTGACCAGTGGATCCTAAAGCACTGTTATTGACCAGTGGATCCTATAGCACTGTTATTGACCAGTAGATCCTATAGCACTGTTATTGACCAGTAGATCCTATAGCACTGTTATTGACCAGTGGATCCTATAGCACTGTTATTGACCTGTAGATCCTATAGCACTGTTATTGACCAGTAGATCCTATAGCACTGTTATTGTCCAGTGGATCTTAAAGCACTGTTATTGACCTGTAGATCCTATAGCACTGTTATTGACCTGTAGATCCTATAGCACTGTTATTTACCAGTAGATCCTATAGCCCTATAGATCCTATAGCACTATATATACGTGTTATTGACCTGTAGATCTTATAGCACTGTTATTGACCTGTAGATCCTAAAGCACTGTTATTGACCTGTAGATCCTATAGCACTGTCGAGTTCTTAAACGTCCGCGAGGTCATGTGATCTCAGGAGCAAAAGAAAATCTATTTCCGAGACTGTCGTCGTGTTGTATGAGGGACTGTCGGCGTGTTGTATGAGGGACTGTCGTCGTGTTTTATGAGGGACTGTCGGCGTGTTGTATGAGGGACTGTCGTCGTGTTGTATGAGGGACTGTCGGCGTGTTGTATGAGGGACTGTCGTCGTGTTGTATGAGGGACTGTCGGCGTGTTGTATGAGGGACTGTCGTCGTGTTGTATGAGGGACTGTCGGCGTGTTGTATGAGGGACTGTCGTCGTGTTGTATGAGGGACTGTCGTCGTGTTGTATGAGGGACTGTCGGCGTGTTGTATGAGGGACTGTCGTCGTGTTGTATGAGGGACTGTCGGCGTGTTGTATGAGGGACTGTCGGCGTGTTGTATGAGGGACTGTCGTCGTGTTGTATGAGGGACTGTCGTCGTGTTGTATGAGGGACTGTCGGCGTGTTGTATGAGGGACTGTCGGCGTGTTGTATGAGGGACTGTCGGCATGTTGTATGAGGGACTGTCGGCGTGTTTTATGAGGGACTGTCGGCGTGTTGTATGAGGGACTGTCGGCGTGTTGTATGAGGGACTGTCGGCGTGTTGTATGAGGGACTGTCGTCGTGTTGTATGAGGGACTGTCGGCATGTTGTATGAGGGACTGTCGGCGTGTTGTATGAGGGACTGTCGGCGTGTTGTATGAGGGACTGTCGGCGTGTTGTATGAGGGACTGTCGGCGTGTTGTATGAGGGACTGTCGTCGTGTTGTATGAGGGACTGTCGGCGTGTTGTATGAGGGACTGTCGGCGTGTTGTATGAGGGACTGTCGGCGTGTTGTATGAGGGACTGTAGGCATGTTGTATGAGGGACTGTCGGCGTGTTGTATGAGGGACTGTCGGCGTGTTGTATGAGAGACTGTCGTCGTGTTGTATGAGGGACTGTCGTCGTGTTGTATGAGGGACTGTCGGCGTGTTGTATGAGGGACTGTCGTCGTGTTGTATGAGGGACTGTCGGCGTGTTGTATGAGGGACTGTCGTCGTGTTGTATGAGGGACTGTCGGCGTGTTGTATGAGGGACTGTCGGCGTGTTGTATGAGGGACTGTCGGCGTGTTGTATGACGGACTGTCGGCGTGGTGTATGAGGGACTGTCGGCGTGTTGTATGAGGGACTGTCGGCGTGTTGTATGAGGGACTATCGGCGTGTTCTATCAGGAGCTGTAAAACGTATCTTGTGATATGTGCAGCCAACTGTCTAAGTTCAGGCATATCTCGTTTTTGTAGAGTGGCCAAAGAACCGTTTATTGTAGAGTAACCAGGATCCGTTTGTTGTAGAGTAGCCGCGACCATTTTTGGGAGAGTAACCAGAAACTCAATGAACTCTGGTCAAATCATCCTTCATTGAAGTCCAATCCTCTACTTCTTCTCATTCTAGGTCATCTCATCGTGATTGTCCTGACTTGGATGATGATGGTGATTGAGTACTTGTATAGCGCTTGTGGCCATGTTATTTTTAGCACGCTCACAGCGCTCCAGTGACCCAAAATCGCGTTAAAATTTAAAGAAAAAACTATTTAAATGTTTTTTAAATGACTTTCTATCATTTTAAGTTTTCCTCAAAGATTGGGGCAGACTGTTCCATAATGTAGTGGATCACACTTAAAACACATTGTCGCTGCCCACTGGCCACACGTACGTCCTACCATTCATTCACGTCTATTCAACACGATCCTTTCTCAAACGTGGTGTGGCATTGTTCAATGATTGCCAGTACACCAGTGCAAAGTCCGGGTCTAACACGAGTCAATCAGCTGCACTTAACACCACCGCTCACTTAATGCTTCCGCTGACCCCTGGGGGCCGGACACGGTCGGTCGCCACGCGCTGGCGGATTATCCGATTACCTGATGAGGATATTGATCCGTCCGCCCCGTCAACACTAATCCCACCGCCCGGGGATATCCGTCCCGTGCCGCATTGATCGCGGTATCCTCATTAGGGATATTCAAGACCACGGTCACGCCCTCTCGTGTCTGACCCAGTGGAGGTCATCATCGGATGGAGACCGTGCTCCGCCAACTTTAGCGCCACTCCTGCTGGTCTTCCGTCAGTGGCGCGGGGAGACGGGCGTGTATCGAGTTGGTCGCCATCACTCTTCCTACGATTGGACTGGTGAACAAAGATGGAGAGAAGCCACCTCAGCTTCTGTCGGTGATCCACTAAGGATCTTAAATTAACTCAAATAGTTCCCGTTAAAACACACAACTGTCATCTGTGACTTTCTTTCCACAAGTAATTTCACGAGTATATTTGAGCCGCTATATTTTACTTGGTTCATTGGTATTCCCAGAAGAAAACGAACTATCTATAAAAAGAAGCAGAGTTTAGTAGGAATATATTAGATACAGAGTACCTTTAAAGCAGCGGTTCTCAACCTGTGGGTCCAGTGGCGTAGCGAGCTTAACTCGCACCCGGGGCACAATACCTTTTTAGCGCCCCCCCCCTATTCGAAAACCATACAATATTATAGTAAAATATACCATTTGGCGCCCATTGTGAGTAGCGCCCGGGGCATGATGCCCCCCTTGCCCCCCCTCACTACGCCACTATGTGGGTCGCGAACCTTTTGGGGGTCGAAAATGACCCTTTACCGGGGGTCGCCTAAGACCATCTGAAAACACATACACACCGTAGCTATGAAGTAGCAACGAACATGATTTTGTGGTTGGGGGTCGCCTCAACATGAGGAACTATATTTAAGGGTCACGGCATTAGGAAGGTTGAGAACCACTGCTTTAAAGAAACATGAACGCTGCCGATATAAAATGTATACGCTTGCATTTACCTGCGAGGAAAAGTGTATACTTTTGCCCGGATGTATGAAACAGTAGAACAAGGTATGTGGAAGTTTGGATCGAAAGACAGGACAACAAGATAAGAACATTTCGGCTAAGAGCCTTCCTCGGCAGACGTGACAAATGAAAACGCGACAAGAAACAGAACCTAGTTAAAAACTTAAGCGATCGCCGTTGTTGCTGCCGGAAGTTAATGTATCATTTTTTTTACCGGCATAAAATGGCTGATGTAAACACGCCTATGTTATAATGATTGTTTTATATATATATATATGTATGTTTATATATATGTATGTATATATATATGTATGTTGATATATATGTATATTTATATAGGTATGTTTATTTATATGTGTGTTTATATATTTGTTTGTTTATATATACGTATGTTTATATATATATATATATGTTTATATATATGTATGTTAATATAAAACAATAAAAAAACAATAGTATATGGGAAGTAAATGAATTTCTTGTTGATAAAACTTGCGTTAGCATTGCCCATTGACCTTTGCTCCTGGTCATACACAGTCAAGCAATAACTTTATCTGCATGTCCTCCCCTTCTTTGACAAATGTGACATTGCCGCAACTGACCCTGAGCCATGACGCCCCCCGCCCGCCCCCAATCTTTGCCAACCCACAAACACCCCCCCATTAGGAATTGGAAATAAACCCTAAACCCACCCACCCACACACCCACCCACACATTCACCCACACACCCACCCACACATACACACAAACACACATACGCTGTTTCAGTGAAACTGAGTCTTAAAGTAGCTTTTTCAAAAGGGATGTTGATCATCTAAGTTCTAAAGATAGATATCTGAAAGAGTTTCATATGGCCTGCCCCCCCCCCCCCACAACATAGAATGTACATATTTGCGTTCTTTATCTCAAGCATGATATTTTATAATAAAAGTTATTCAATATGATTTCAAAGTGGGCTGTTGGGTTGTAGTGGTGTAGGTGCCAGAAGGACATTTTGGATAGTTGGGACGTATTGATGTCGTAATTTGGACATTTGGATAGTTGGGACGTATTGATGTCGTAATTTGGACATTTGGATAGTTGGGACGTATTCATGTCGTAATTTGGACATTTGGATAGTTGGGACGTATTGATGTCGTAATTTGGACATTTGGATAGTTGGGACGTATTGATGTCGTAATTTGGACAGTTGGGGGATATTTATCTCATGATTCGGACATTTAGATAGTTGGTGTATTCATGTCGTAATTCGGACATTTGGATATTTGGGGGTATTGATGTCGTAATTTGGACATTTCAAAATATTGGCTTAGTATTGATTTTATGACTTAGCCAAGATACTGGCGTGTAATCAAGGTTAATAAATAATAAAGAAATCCATGTTTGGATAGTACCTTTCGGGATTTTACTTTAGCTAGTCATTAGTCATTAGCTATAGTGTGTCCTAAGGTAAGAATTGTTGAAGACCATTGGCCTAGACAAAACTCCTTTCAAAGGGAGCAAAGTTCCATTAGAAATGGTGACATGTGACCCCTGACCGAGGAACACAAAAATGATGTCAGGAAATGGTGCCCTCAAACAATTTAATTATGTTTCTATCAGTGATATTAGAATACACCTCTCCCTTTTCGGGCTTTCAGCTCACAAACCGTTTGGCTAACTATCTCCTGCTCCGGGGGGGGGGGGGGGGCAGATGTCATCTGTGTGCACTTTGTGAAAAAAAAAAAAGTAATCTTAACCTTTGTTTCCCCTAGTATTGAGTATTATGACTTTCAGGGGTGCATAGTCCGGGCGGGTGTGGTGGGGGGAGTGGGGGGACGGGACATTTGTTTGAACACTCCCTGAGTCTGTTTCAATGAATTCATTTCCTAGCAGTTCTGTATTTTCTTGGGCTTTCAATGCGGAAGGAAGGTTGACGTCACAAAAAGGGGGTGGGGGTGGGGTGGGGTGTGGTTGGGGGAGATTTTTCCCTCAAGAAGATTCGCAAAGACTTTGACCGATATTTGCTCTGATATTTTTTTGTGAATGACCTTGTGTTTGTAAATAACGGTAGCCCACAAACCCCAGAAAAAGCCCCCACCTCCACATCCTACCCCCGGAAGTCACCTCTCACATTGATCTCATATAATAATAAAATCTGCCTGGAATTTTTGTTATATATATAAATATAAAGATACATATAAATGTGTGTGTGTATGTCTTCTATGTTTGACGCGTCCCCGCGTCGTTCGTCCCAACAAAGAGCAGCGAGCACATGTTGTATTTAGACTATTTGATCTAAAACATGAGGATAGAATCCAGTGGCGTAGCGAGCTTAACTCGCGCCCGGGGCACAATACCTTTTTAGCGCCCCCCAATACCTTTTAGCGCCCCCGCCCTATTCGAAAACCATACAATATTATAGTAAAATATACCATTTGGCGCCCCTTTGTGAGTAGCGCCCGGGGCATGATGCCCCCCTTGCCCCCCCTCACTACGCCACTGATAGAATCCATCTGTACATGTAATCCTTATATCATCCATTTTCTTCAATCAGGATATTATCCATTCTATCTTTCATTATCTCATCCATTCTATCTTTCATTATATCATACATTCTATCTTTCATTATTACATTAAGTCTATCATAAATATAATACGCATTATGTCGTTGAGGCTTTTCTGGCGTCACTGTGGCCCACATATGTAGAGACCCTTTAGCCCTAAGTCTCGTTATATAAGACCTTCGCTTAAAATCATTTCCCGTTAATTTGACTAAGCAGCTCAATCGATTTAGTCACGTGCCAACTTTGCATATATCAGACCTGTTTATCCTCAAACTCTTAAGATCGTAAAATTTCTCAACAAAATCTATCATACATTTTCTTAATAGTAAAAAACAAACATAATGTACACACCTCAAAATCGTAAATTGTACGCCAAAATCTTAAGAGTAAACAGGTCTGATATACTAACTCTTCTTCAAACTGGGACATCACAACGTTGTCAAACCTATTACGACCACTGGCTATTGTCCATAAGAGACTGCCCCCCCCCCCCCCCCCCAAAACAGTGAACTCTTCCTCACTCATCATGTGGGTCATGAACTGTCACACAGCGAGAGAACCACTCAGTGACATCAAAGAACCACGCAGTGTGGGCAAAACTCAATGACATCAGATACCCACGCCGTGTGAGCACCACTCATTGACCTCCAAATCAGGTAAAGGTTAAAAAAAGCGGAGGAGTCGACCAAAAAAATCAAAATCCTACTCCGTATCGAGGTCTACAACTCCAGTATTGGTCTCCGACTCGTGTATTTGTCTCCGACTCCTGTATTTGTCTCCGTCAATCACTGAGGTCTGCATTTCTGATGTGATTGACCAACTGACAAGCTTTTGTTCAATGTACATTTCTCGAGTTGCTACGTCATATTTTTGGAGGAAACTTAAATTAGCCGAGTAGACCCTCAAGACACAGCCTCCACATCTGTGGTTAAAACAGCCGAGTAGACCTTCAAGACACCGCCTCTACATCTGTGGTTAAAGTAGCCGAGTAGACCCTCAAGACACAGCCTCCACATCTGTGGTTAAAGTAGCCGAGTAGACTCAGTGGCATAGTGAGGGGGGCATCATGCCCCGGGCGCTACTCATAAAGGGGCGCCAAATGGTATATTTTACATATAATATTGTATGGTTTTCGAATAGGGGGGGCGCTAAAAAGGTATTGTGCCCAGGGCGCGAGTGAAGCTCGCTGCGCCACTGAGTAGACCCCCAAGACACCGCCACTACATCTGTGGTTAAAACAGCCGAGTAGACCCTCAAGACACCGCCTCTACATCTGTGGTTAAAACAGCCGAGTAGACCCTCAAGACACCGCCTCTACATCTGTGGTTAAAACAGCCGAGTAGACCCTCAAGACACCGCCTCTACATCTGTGGTTAAAACAGCCGAGTTGACCCCCAAAACACCGCCTCTACATCTGTGGTTAAAACAGCCGAGTAGACCCTCAAGACACCGCCTCTACATCTGTGGTTAAAACAGCCGAGTAGACCCCCAAGACAGCGCCTCTACATCTGTGGTTAAAACAGCCGAGTAGACCCTCAAGACACCGCCTCTACATCTGTGGTTAAAGCAGGTGAATGGAATCAATCAGGCGTGACCACTGGCAAACAAACGATATCGACACCGTGACGACGATGGGGGTGGGTTGTTGTCTTTTTTTTTTCAACGGTGCGTACAGTGGCGTGCCTATAAGGTGGTGTCGGAGATGGAATGGGATGCGGACTTAACCCTGTTTGTGGAGGTATATGCCAAAAAAAAAACTATTTTAAAATCAATATATTTAAAATCTCTTTTAGTTACGTCAATAGAATTATTTAGAGTACCGGATACTTCTATCATGTAAGGAATAACGCGAATCTCAGAAGATCATCACCGCAAAGGCGTAAGAACGGCTTGGCATTGGGGCAGTTGCCAAGGGCGCCGGCCTACGCCTGTTCAAAAGGGCGCCGCTAAATCTCTAATTTTTTAATTTTTATTATTTAAAAAATAAATTAGCCAAGCGCGCCAAAAACCCAGTTACGCCTCTGCATCACCGACATCTTTGTGTTTGGCATGATAACTTTCTTGTAATCAGTTTACTCTTGCTCTATACAAAGTTCCTGCAACTAGTTGGCGCACGTGTGGCTATCTATTATGACGTAAGAAATCAAACGTCACGTGTTTCAAGACCACGGCTATTAAAGTGTAAACATAAATTGTTTAAATAGTATTTATTGATTACCTCCAGCAACTAACAGAAATAGATCACTGCAAAAATATTTTTTTTTTTAAATTCATCATTCATAGTTGTTAATTGTTAGCTTCTCGGGCGGGCCCTATGGGGCGATCCCACCATTAGTCCCGCCCCTGGATGCCAGGTTGTCGTCAGGTGGTTGCCTTGAAGCCAGCTGAGGCAGCAAGTGCCGAAACTCGTGTAGAAACTCGCTGCACACGTGAGCTTGTCCCTGCCTGCGTCGCGATGGCTATTGTTGGTCGTCGCATAGATTCCCAGCTCGCGGGGCGTCTTCCCCCCCCCCCCTGCCCGTCTTCCCCCCTGCCCCGCTACGCACCACAACATCTGCGATAACGCGGCGACTGGGTTCCTTGCATTAATTCGGCGCTGTCTGGCTGCGAGAGCTGAGACGAGTGGGGGAAGAGAGAGAGGCTAGCTAATGGGACAAGCCGATGAAGGTAGACCTCGCGGTGATGCTGTAGTGATTATAAAAGAAGTTGAGAGGGCGACACTGAGATTAGCGGCACCGTGAAACCATCACGGATGTTAGGAACACATTTCGGCTACTACCTTTAGCCCTCCACCACAGGTGGTTGGTCTGTTGTTCATTTCTTTGGATTACCTGACTGTGAGGTGAGTTACATGGTTGTGCTACAGGTAGAAATGACATTTATTATCGTAGGCGTGTTGTTGATATTTTATAACCAACAGCTTAAATGAAACAACACAGGTAAGAAACGCGAGTGGTTCCATAAGGACTTACCTGTGTTTCTTACCTGTGTTGCGTCACTAGGTTTGATTTAATTGAAAATAAATTAAATTATAGGACTCCGACTCCAATTAATCAAGGCCACTCTTATCACTCTACTGAGACACACGCATAGAATGACGTAATAGGTGTGGATTCTATGATCGCCCCTAGAGAAACCATAATATTGGCATCTTATACTTATACACTCTTCATCTTCTTTACATCTTATACTTATACACTCTTCTTTACATCTTATACACACTTCTTTACATCTTATACGTATACACTATTCTTTTACGCCTACGCTATTATGGGTTCGAAGTTCTATCAAAAGGAACAATGTACACGAGGAATATGACTTTACACTATCGATCTATCACATCAGCGTGTGATCGATTTTTTTCTCATCGATTTTTTGGTAGGATCGATTTAGTGGATTAGGGAGGGGTGGGTTGGGGGGAGTGTTAACACGGTTTGGGGGGTGGGGGTCACCTGAGTACATACGACAGAGCCGTCAAGGCAATTTTCTTTCAGGATCTATCATGATAATCGATGAGGCACGAGACGGTATAACAGGGCCGTAACAGTCATATCAGTAGAGGCGTATTATCCAGAGCGTGGGGGGGGGGGGGGTTGCCAGTCAGGAAAGGGGTGTTATCCATCGGGACGACGTGTCGGCATTTCTATCAGACGTGCTTTTCTAGATATTAACATTACTTAATTGGCAGCTCGTTGATATCTATACCGTTAAGCCGGCATCGGCCCCCAATATTTATACCTTTTAGCCGGGACCGGTTCCCATTATTTTTAACATTAAGCCGACACCGCTCCCCTGACGTCAGGTGGCGTCATCATCTAATGGTATAGATGTCCTGAACCTAGTTACGCCATCCATACCCACACACACAGAGAGAGAGAGAGAGAGAGAGAGAGAGAGAGAGAGGAAAGGGGAAGGAAAAATTGTAATTGACTAATTGCCATTAATTTCTTCCCACATTATATATATAACAGAGCCATGGCGTGGGTCCTGGATACTCTGCGACTGCAAGGGGAGCCTGGGGAGCAAGGAGAGCCTGGGATATTTAAGGGGCCTAAAGTTGTGAATATATTATCATAATTTTGTGATGTGTGGGGGGGGGGGGGAGAAGTATTAACAGATTTTTGAATAGCTAAATAACAAGACCCTAAAAGAGGCAGGGGCCATCATAGGGTCAGTCGAAGGCTCTGGTACTAAATATCCTGTTTTATTATTGTACGGGCTGGGGGCATGCAACATGGGCGCCGTGGTGTGGGGGGGGGGGGCGTGGTCGTCAGAGGAGAGTTCGTTTTATTTGTGACAGGAACTAGGTCAAAATTACAGGTTGTTCCCTTTCAATGATTGGCGAGAGTCACAATGGCTATCTGTCACAATGGCTGTCTGTCACTATGGCTGTCTGTCACAATGGATGTCTGTCACTATGGCTGTCTGTCACAATGGCTATCTAAAACAATGGCTGTCTGTCACTATGGCTGTCTGACGTAACGACTGCTGGTGTTAGTATTGGTGTCAGGTGTGACTTAATGGTTATATGTTGTCTACCATCTTTTCCAGCTAGTTATTATCTCCCAGCTTTGTTTTTGTACCGCGCTTCGAGCCTTTGGGGATGAAGCCTGATTTTTCAAATGAACTTTATTATTATTATTATATTTGTCGCCCCCCCCCCAATACCTCTTTCGCCTCCTTCTTTTGGATCTTAATGGTGACCATACGCAAATAATTTCAAATATTACAACATTATCGTGGCATGCAGCCCGCCCCCCCCCCCCCCCCAAATCCCAGACTCCATCCTGTGGAAGAGGATATATAATAAAACTAGCTCTACCCACTGAGGATGATATTTCTGTTGTCAACTTTATATTCACATTACGACAGTGTCTTTTGATGTAACAAATAATATATCTTGTATATTTTGATGTAACAAATAATTATTATGTATATTTTGATGTAACAAATAATTATTATGTATATTTTGATGTAACAAATAATATATCTTGTATATTTTGATGTAACAAATAATTATTATGTATATTTTGATGTAACAAATAATTATTATGTATATTTTGATGTAACAAATAATATATCTTGTATATTTTGATGTAACAAATAATTATTATGTATATTTTGATGTAACAAATAATATATCTTGTATATCCCATAGGTGAGACTTTGTTCAGATTTTAATTAAAACAATTATTGTGATAAAATTGAAATATATTTTATTTACTTTATCCAAACTGTTTTAACCCAACTTTTCTCTAACTCTAAGAGCAGGTTAATTTGTCCCACGAACTCTAAGAGCAGGATAATTTGTCCAATGTATCTCCGCTGATCTCACACCGTTTTGTGCGCGTTCTTATCTGACCGGCGTTAAAACGCATGCTAGTGTTTAATTAAAATAGTAAAACTATTAGTTTAAATAATAAACACATGGGGTGTTCTAATTGTATGTCTGGACACTTGAATAGCTCAGACAGAACTGTGGTATTGTCTCATGGGAAATGGTGGAACTATTGAATAGCTCAGACAGAACTGTGGTATTGTCTCATGGGAAATGGTGGAACTATTGAATAGCTCAGACAGAACTGTGGTATTGTCTCATGGGAAATGGTGGAACTATTGAATAGCTCAGACAGAACTGTGGTATTGTCTCATGGGAAATGGTGGAACTATTGAATAGCTCAGACAGAACTGGAAATGGTGGAAAAATTTGCTTCTACATTGAATTGTTTTAGTAGAAAACTCTTACTTATAGTATAGGTACTTCTCTTTCCATATAGAATAATTTATTTTCTTCATAGAATTATTATTATTATTGTTTAGCTGTTAATGTATCAACTCAAACTATAAAAAGCGTGCATTTTATTTTCTCTAGGTGATAACCTTGACCTTGGCGTAAGTTTAAATTAAAAAGAAGTTACTGTCAAAATGCGATAATTTTTTTTCGAAAGTGTAGCGAGGATAACATGAAGATCCGTGTTTTTTAAGATGGGCAAAACTAATGTGGGGGTACGGGCATGTGGGGGTAAGGGCAGGCCATTCATTCAGCTGGTCAACTGTATATGCATAGATCTATATATTAAATATAAATATATATAATTAACAATTATTATTATTTTGTTGTTTTACTGAAGGTCTGAGAACTAGGCCTAGACGTGGACGCTCATGGATGGGGGGTTGTGAGGAAGGTGGGGGGGGGGGGTGTAAGTTTGGTTGAGAATAACATTTAATTTGTTGGCTTACCAGCCGTGTTTGTTGGCTTAACAGCCGTGTTTGTTGGCTTACCAGCCGTGTTTGTTGGCTAACCAGTCGTGTTTGTTGGCTTACCAGCCGTGTCTGTTGGCTTACCAGCCGTGTCTGTTGGCTTACCAGCCGTGTTTGTTGGCTTACCATTCGTGTTTGTTGGCTTACCAGCCGTGTCTGTTGGCTTACCAGCCGTGTCTGTTGGCTTACCAGCCGTGTTTGTTGGCTTACCAGTTGTGTTTGTTGGCTTACCAGCCGTGTTTGTTGGCTTACCAGCCGTGTTTGTTGGCTTACCAGCCGTGTTTGTTGGTACGGTTCACCGGCTCTCACATTGTGTGGCGACAAACATCAAACCGACCGATTAATGTGAAAAGAAGAATTAAGATAAGACCCGAAGTGATATAGTGATCAAATTTAATACAGTTTAATTTAATAGAATATCTAACTTTATTGCATGATCTACACGATATGATTTGTATTGGAATGCAACTAATTATAGTATAATCTAAACCAGTGGTTCTCAACCTTCCTCATGCTATGATCCTTTAATACAGTTCACAATGTTGTGGCGACACCCCCCCCCCCCCCCCCCCAAACCACAAAATTATTTTCGTTGATACTTCATAACTATAGAATATATGTGTTTTCTGGTGGTCTTAGGCGACCCCCGTGAAAGGGTCGTTCGAACCCCAAAAAGGGTCGTGACCCACAGGTTGAGAAGCCCTGATCTACAAGATATAATATGTAAAATAATACGAATAATTATGCTGACCCCTTATTTCTAAGTCACAAAATATGAGAAATCGAGATGTTTACCCTGAGCAGAACTGTTTGGGAACCACTGGTACAGTATCTACCACCTGACATATTTCTTAGGTGTGGGTGATGGGCACTGAGTGATGGGCACTGGGTGATGGGCACTGGGTGATGGGCACTGGGTGATGGGCGATGGGCACTGGGTGATGGATGGGCACTGGGTGATGGGCACTGGGTGTTGGGCACTGGGTGATGGGCACTGGGTGATGGGCACTGGGTGATGGGCACCATGTAACAGTAATCAACTGTTGACATAATATTTATACTTAATTATGTCAAAGACATTAGTATTTCTTTTAGATATATTCCTTTCCCAATTGTGACAACGTGCGGGGAGGGGGTGCGGCGGGTTTGACCCCCCTTCCCTTGCCCGGGCCATCATGACAACTAATTCCAAAGTGTGTTATAAAAAGGAAAGTTGCACACGTGTACACTCTGTTGTACGCGTGTACACTCTATGTTGCACGCGTGTACCCTCTATGTTGTACGGGTGTACACTCTATGTTGTACGGGTGTACACTGTATGTTGCACGCGTGTACCCTCTATGTTGTACGGGTGTACACTCTATGTTGCACGGGTGTACACTCTATGTTGCACGGGTGTACACTCTATGTTGCACGGGTGTACACTCTATGTTGTACGGGTGTACACTCTATGTTGTACGGGTGTACACTCTATGTTGCACGGGTGTACACTCTATGTTGCACGGGTGTACACTCTATGTTGTACGGGTGTACACTCTATGTTGTACGGGTGTACACTCTATGTTGTACGGGTGTACACTCTATGTTGCACGCGTGTTCACTCTATGTTGTACGGGTGTACACTCTATGTTGTACGGGCGTACACTGTATGGGTGCCTTTATGAAATGGTTTTTAAATTACAACATTAACTACATACAAGTGTTTTGTTTCTTTCGTTTCGGGCGGGGGGGGGGGAAGGGGTGAAACTAAGAATGTGTTGTTGTTTTTGTTGTTGTTTTACATCGATGCCCCCCATCAGTGACTTTTTATGTGTACCGTAGTCCAGCGGTTCTAACTCACGTTCGTATCACCGCTCCTTATTAACTCTAAAATGCCTACATGATATTAATCTAAACAAGGGGCATAAACCGTACCACTGTGTTGAGAATCCCTGACTCCATATTGCTACACTACATTGTACACCAGAGTTTGACAGCGTCTATTGTTGTACGTGTGTAATTAGCTCCGTGTTGGGTGTTTATTTGTGACGGAGATGCAAGGATGGGCCAAGGACCTGTGCGTGTGGGTGGGGTGGGGTGTCGAGTGTGACTCATTCCCCCCTCGTGTCAGCATCGTCTCCCTTTAACATCCATCCTCCTCGTCCGAGACGCTGTTACGTCACGCGGATGTAGCGATTCGTTTATCACCTTGGAACAATTAAAATAAAGCACGCTCCGCGCCATCTTGTCTTTTGGTCACGTGGTCTCGTTGGTGTATCTATTGTTCGTACATTTTCGCGTGATGGATCTCATCTCTCTAGTCAGTTCCAGTAACTGCCAATCTCTTTATACTCCCCGAATTAAGCCTGTATTTAAAGGAATTCAAAACATTATAATTTTAGTGTGGTTTGGGGGGGGGGGGGGGGGTGGGGGGGGGCAAAGAATCCATTCCGAATAGGAAGAAAAAAATATATGAAACATAAACTTAAAAACGTGGAGAGGAAAAAAAAAGATGTAACAAAACAACGAACGTATCGGCAATAAGCCTTCGCGGGGAACAAAGGGTAACACAAATATAATCATAAAAATAAACAATGAAATGTTGTATCCGAGAGGAGAGCAAGAGGAATGCAGTTGTAAATATTTGCTTTGAAAAAGCTTCATGGATACACATCAGCACCCCCACCTATTTACACCACTGCTCCAGCCGGCAGCAGGGTTTTACCACTGGAGACTTGACACAACACACCTGGGTGACGTCGAATTCGGGAAATCATTCTTCACTTTACTAGCAATCCCCTAGTTCCCTGAAATAATCTGTACAGACTCTGTGACAAAAATAGCTAGTGGAGAATGGTATAGTTTTTTGTTGTTTTGTGTGTGTTTTTTTCCCAAGAAATACAATTGTTATAAGCTGTTTTTCATTTTGATTCGCTAGATGTAGACTTTTAAATAAGGGTAAGTAATCTCGAATATCATTTTATATTATACTTGGAATGATTATTTCCCTTTACCACACAATACACTTTTTTACCCTTTTTTCACTCTTTAATAATACGTTAAAAATTATTCCCAACAGTCATATTTCACCAGGATTTTCAATCTAAACTTCAGGTCGAACGATTAAATTCCTTCCAAATTAGCTTCGAATTTACGTCAAATTTTTGTATGAACCCACAATTTTGTGCGTGGTTTCTTTTTTTGGGTGGCAAAAATGAGAATTTGTTAAAATAGTAATTTGACATTTCTGATACAAAAATCGCATCAAATGTGTGATCGAAAATTTGAAATGAATTTGATCGCGTGAACTGAGCCTAAGTCGTAAAAATGTCAAAATGTAACTTTCAGCTAGTTGGCATATTTGTCTCTATTTAGATTCTAGGATGGTCACTTATTGATATGATACAAGTTAGATTCTAGGATGGCCATTTATTGATATGATACAAGTTAGATTCTAGGATGGCCATTTATTGATATGATACAAGTTAGATTCTAGGATGACCATTTATTGATATGATACAAGTTAGATTCTAGGATGGCCATTTATTGATATGATACAAGTTAGATTCTAGGATGGCCATTTATTGATATGATACAAGTTAGATTCTAGGATGGCCATTTATTGATATGATACAAGTTAGATTCTAGGATGGCCATTTATTGATATGATACAAGTTAGATTCTAGGATGGCCATTTATTGATATGATACAAGTTAGATTCTAGGATGGCCATTTATTGATATGATACAAGTTAGATTCTAGGATGACCATTTATTGATATGATACAAGTTAGATTCTAGGATGGCCATTTATTGATATGATACAAGTTAGATTCTAGGATGGCCATTTATTGATATGATACAAGTTAGATTTTAGGATGACCATTTATTGATATGATACAAGTTAGATTTTAGGATGACCATTTATTGATATGATACAAGTTAGATTCTAGGATGGCCATTTATTGATATGATACAAGTTAGATTCTAGGATGACCATTTATTGATATGATACAAGTTATCACAACATCTATGATAGCGCTGGTCGCGTGACACATAATGCCATGTCTGAACACGTTGCAATGAATCAATTGTTTCCTCTACAAACGCCACCAATGTGTGTTCCTCGGTTAAACATTTTAATTTAACCATTGAGTTAAACCATTTTGCCCCACATCCAGTCGAGGGCTCGCTCACCGCCATGCCAGCTACCCCCCTGCTTTGACACTTGGAGGGTCATGTTGACCAATTTTAATTTAAGTAGCTGGCGCCCTTACACGGCGGCCCCCAAACGAGTTTAGAGTATCCCGTTAATTGGTGACATTTATGCAACATCTTTCTTGCCGTCTGCGGGTGTGGGGGGGGGGGAGTCGGGGGGGGGGGGGTGCGCTTCACCAGCCCTCGGTACGCCGTCCTTAATTAGCTACGAGCAGAGGCGTAGCTAGAGTGTTTGGCGCCCGGGGACAAGATTCGCGCCCAGGGACATGTTTCATTTTAAAGCGCCATCTTTTCCTTTTTTCAACTCTTAAACCCATGATTTTCATCAATAAAATAATACCGAAGCACATTTTGGCGCCCATAACTAGCTGGCGCCCGGGTACATCTGTATCACCCTGCCCTCCCCCTTACGCTACGAGTCTCTCTACTCCCGTGTGATGTGAGGGGGGGGGGTGTTGGCATATCTATGAATTTAATAAGAATAACACTTAGCTGACTTTTATTTAATTTAATTCTGCTTTTACTGTTTGTTCGCTGGTGAAGGCTTCTTGCCGACACGTTCGTTGTTTTGTTGCGTCATTTGTTAAGGTTTTCCCATACTTTTTTTCACTAATTTCCTCTTTTCTCTAACCTGATTGCAGTCTCCCCACCCCATTGTATTACCACACCTTAAATGTGACGTCACTGAATCCGAGGTCATCTTGGACATCTGACCCCTGACCATTTTCTCCCCGGCAATTCAACATCCTTAATCTCCAACGTTGTGTTGACTTGTTTACACCCCCGGCACGAGATGCTCTCGTGTGATTACGCCCTCACCATTCACAGCGGGGATTGACCGTGGGGAGTTTGACACCGCCCTGTTTGAATGGGGGGGGGGGGGCACCACGTGACACCATGGTCAAGACGGTAGAGCACCTGGGACCATTGTCGGCCACTGCTACTAACATTCGACTGTTGTGATCCCATTGTGCGCCGGCCTCGCGTCCATTGTCGTGCCCACCCTCCCATACACATTGTTTCCCTGTTGATGTTGTCGCACATTACTGCCTTAGGATGACGCCCCATTACAAAAGCCGAACGGAGGCACTTACTAATAGAGACGAGAGCTTGTCAATGGTAACATTTGAGAGGTCGGGCGTCCACTGTGACACATTCCGTGCAAAAAGCGGACAATGCATATTTTGGTTGGAGAGTTCGGTCGATGTGCAAAGTTTAAAAAAAAATTAACTGACAAATCGAGTGACAAGCGATAAGAAGCACATACATTTCTTTTGTACAAATTTGCACATTATTAGCTACAAGCGCCCTTGACATTGGTAGAAGCAATCGTTCTTCATTCCCAAATACCGACGATGGGGGTGAAGCATCCCCCCCCCCCTTTTCCCATAAGTGAGTCCCCACTAAATTTAGCGTCCGTGGAGGCTGATAATAACCTTTTCTTGATGGGCAGTGATTCAAGTTTGCTCTCAGTTCTGATTATAACAGCCCGAGAATTGAGGTTTGCTACACAGCTTAGTATCGTGTTGTGACGTCATCTTTCAGGTCTGACGCATCATGTAAGCGAAGTACGAATACGACTTCCGCTTTAGTGGATGAAACCAATACAAATTGACAGATCTTTACAAACCATCGAATTAAAGCACTTTGTTGATAATGCAAAAGTCGTGGAATCTGTTTTGTTGTCCTGGACTCCATATCTAATGTCGTTATTTTATTCAGTCCTTTTTCTGAAATTTACTTAATAGCCACTTCATGGTTGATTGTATTTATGTATAAATTTGTCTCCCCACAGGCACCGACAAGCGACGCCACGCCAACTACGGCGTTCTCATCCCCACACCTACCACCAAACTTTCTCCACCCGTCCCCATCCTCGGCTTTCACCATCCCCAGCCCCTACCCGTGTCTCCCCTTCGATGTGATGGCCAGACGGAAGAACTCGCCAAAGAACATTCACTGGAACCCCCAGAAATGCCAGGTCTGTCACACTAACCGGTTGGCCGAGAACACGCCGAAATCTCCCGTGGAGAAGGAGGAATACTTCATTGACGGAGACGGCACGCTCACGATAAAAAACGGGGTCTGCCCTCGGCGGTTGGCGCTCCGGCTATTCGGAGAGGTCGAGACCTTGCACAAAAAATACGAAGACCTGCTCGGCGAGAATTTGGTTAAATTTCTGCTAAATCTGAAACAGATCGTGGACAAACATCGGGACATATGTCCAGACGAGAAGATGGCTCAGATAGAGCTCGCCGATAAAGTCCTCGTCACCCACATGGAATCAAGCCCGCTGGCAAGGTCCGTCAATGTACTGTCACGAAAAAATAGCAACCTGCCCGAGAGTTTTATCAGACAACGAAACAGATACAATGTAACGGGGGGCAGTGATTTCGAGGTTCCGGATAACTTTCAACGCGTGTCTCAGTTTCCCACCAACAGGGTCTCAATTTTACCCGAAACTCTGTCGCCGAAATTGCCGTTGACCATCGACAGCGGGGATGTGCTTAGCGGAAACAAAGGGACAGCATCGGATGATTGCAGTTCCGAGGAGTCTTCAAGAGTAACCAGCCCTTCCCCTTCCATTTCTAGTATCACATCCGATGCCGCCAAGCAGATGAGCAACACCAAACGGGGTTCGAAGGTAATTATCCCTACAGTTTGCCGGCAATGGTTACTTAAATGTTAGGGAAATACTTCAATCCTTAACTTTTGTTGTCTACATGTGTTTGATTTTTTATTTAAAAAATTGTAAAACTTCTTTGAATTATTTTTAATTGTTGATCAATTCTTTCCTTGGCGTTTTGCCTTTTTGGTCTTCTTAGTCTTGGTTAAGCGACCATTATCGGTCATGATTTATTTTTTTAATTAAATATTACAATAAGTAACAATATGTATGTCATATTATATCATATATATGCATTTATACTCAATAGATTACCAATTAAAACTGTAAGACTAAATTAATTAAAGTACTATGCAGAGTTTTAATAATTTAAATTATTCTATAAAAATAAATTATTGAAAATGTTTCAATTATTCTTTATTTTTCTGTTGACAAGATTCTCCCTGTGCCATCAACTGATGGGCAGACCAGATACCTCTGTCCAGTTTGTAATTTGGAGTTATCAAATGACCATGAGCTCACAGTCCACATCCGTTCACACAACCAGACGGGTCAACAGTCCATCCCAAACACCTGCACCATCTGCCGGAAAACCTTGAGTTCGCAGAGTTCATTAGACAGGCATATGTTGGTGCATTCAGGTAAAAATTATGCATGTCATATTCTGCTAGTCATGTGAATAAAATGTCCATATTCGTGCTCGATATCAGTTAAATGTCTTTTGTGTCAGTATTCAGTTACACACAGATTAGTTTAATTTAAATCGAGGATCCACTCCCACATTTCATGATCAGATCCTGATAATGATATTATACTTGGATGAAATAAAAAAATATTAATGCCTTGATATTGTTAAGGATTTTATAGCAAAATAAACAAACTAACATAGTGAACAACTCAAAAAATTTGTCTGCACCAATAATTTTGTCAAAAAAATCTGGCCAATTTAGAACTAGAACATTTGCTTTCACAACACAGGCGAGCGTCCCTTCAAATGTAAAATTTGTGACATGAGTTTCACCACAAATGGCAACATGCACCGACATGCTAGGATACACGAGAAGAACGGCATGACCACACCCAAATCACAGACTCGCAAAACATCAACAAAAATAGAAGGCTTGTTGGTCCCCGCAGAGAAAGTACCAGAAGGTTCCCCTGGTATCAGCCAGGCCCAGTTCAACTCAGATGAACTCAGACTGATAAAAAGTCAGCAGCAACAGAATGCCTTGTTACAGCAATATTACAGTAAGTGGGTCCTGGGAGTTATCTGGGGAAGATACAACATAGTATAATTAAGTCCACGCACCATCTTTTAAAGAATTCTGTTATTCATATTTTTTATTCATGTTAAAAGTAGGAAGCATATTATTTAAAATATTATTAGAGTTTATTAGGATACAACGTACGCAGAAATGGTGATGAAAAGTTTTATTTCAATAAACTCAAGCAGTTCAATATATTGTTTAGTACCAATACCACCTGACACAGCTCCTATGTTGCCTGCAGCCCACAAAGGTGATCTCCAACACAAAAATTGTTTAGAAAGCTATATTTTTCATACAATTTTGATTTATATGATTTTAAAAAATTATGAGGAGACACTTGCTGCATTCTTGTAAAAACTTCCACCATTTATATCCATGCTTTTCCTACCAAACAAATACATTTATATGTCCTCTATGGAAACTTATTGAATCTGACAGAAATCTTTCTATTCATCACAGATTGTTTCCTGCCCCATCATCCGGCCTACCCTGAATTTCAAAACATACAAGATCCGACCAGTTTATCTCATCCATATTATGTGAGTTTTACTTACTTTTGGTTGGTTTTTTTCCCTAGAGTTTTGGAGCTGGCCGGGGGGAGGGGGGGGGGATAAGCTAGAGGAGCAGTTTGGAGCTGGCCGGGGGGAGGGGGGGGGATAAGCTAGAGGAGCAGGTGACTATCTAAATAAATTGATAGCAAAAATCAGTTTGTTTAATTTGTACGTTTCCATCACTGATATGTTTAATTTGTATGTTTCCATCACTGATATGTTTAATTTGTACGTTTCCATCACTGATATGTTTAATTTGTACGTTTTCATCACTGATATGTTTAATTTGTACGTTTCCATCACTGATATGTTTAATTTGTACGTTTCCATCACTGATATGTTTAATTTGTACGTTTCCATCACTGATATGTTTAATTTGTACGTTTCCATCACTGATATGTTTAATTTGTACGTTTCCATCACTGATATGTTTAATTTGTATGTTTCCATCACTGATATGTTTAATTTGTACGTTTCCATCACTGATATGTTTAATTTGTACGTTTCCATCACTGATATGTTTAATTTGTACGTTTCCATCACTGATATGTTTAATTTGTACGTTTCCATCACTGATATGTTTAATTTGTACGTTTCCATCACTGATATGTTTAATTTGTATGTTTCCATCACTGATATGTTTAATTTGTACGTTTCCATCACTGATATGTTTAATTTGTACGTTTCCATCACTGATATGTTTAATTTGTACGTTTCCATCACTGATATGTTTAATTTGTACGTTTCCATCACTGATATGTTTAATTTGTACGTTTCCATCACTGATATGTTTAATTTGTACGTTTCCATCACTGATATGTTTAATTTGTACGTTTCCATCACTGATATGTTTAATTTGTACGTTTCCATCACTGATATGTTTAATTTGTATGTTTCCATCCCTGATATGTTTAATTTGTACGTTTCCATCACTGATATGTTTAATTTGTATGTTTCCATCACTGATATGTTTAATTTGTACGTTTCCATCACTGATATGTTTAATTTGTATGTTTCCATCACTGATATGTTTAATTTGTATGTTTCCATCACTGATATGTTTAATTTGTACGTTTCCATCACTGATATGTTTAATTTGTACGTTTCCATCACTGATATGTTTAATTTGTATGTTTCCATCACTGATATGTTTAATTTGTACGTTTCCATCACTGATATGTTTAATTTGTACGTTTCCATCACTGATATGTTTAATTTGTATGTTTCCATCCCTGATATGTTTAATTTGTATGTTTCAGTCCCTGATGGACAGCATAAATATGAGTTATCTTTTACCTAAGCGACCCCGTTTGATGCCCCAACATATACGTGAGCCCAGCCCAGATCTCAGAGCCCCTCAGACGTACGTCTGCAATGTATGCGATGAGGTTTTCACCAATCAATTCTCCCTGGAATCTCACATTGAGAGCCATGTGATTGTCGACAAGAAACTAGAGGCTCAGGGTGGCGCCACTTGCAAGGTATAACTACGACAATAAAAACATTGACTAGACATTGATCAGACATTGACAAAACAACCAAACCTCAAGTCATTACTTTCAATCTGCTGTAATCTGTATTTTATCACCAGAAAAAAAATCCAGTGTCAGACAGACAGTAATATATGTATTCATGGACACAGGTCAGACAGACAGTAATATATGTATTCATTTTAAATTTCCTTGGCTGCTGCATGCAAAATATCAATCTGTAATAACAATAAATGTTTCTTTAATAAATTTAGAAATAACATTGAACCATGACTGCTTCTAATTCAATTCCCAATATTTATTTTCCAGATCTGTCATGTGGTGGCCAAGTCAGAAGCATCGCTGCTGCTCCACACCCTAAAACACCATAAAGAGGAGGAAGTGTTTGCCGAACCAGATAGTAAACCTGGCAAGAAATCCCCATCATCTCCGTCCCAGTCTGCGACAGCCACCGTGTCCAACGGTGGTGTCAGTCCCGGGTTCCAAGGTTTGGGATTCACAAGTTTCACAGCCAAGAAGTTTCCCCTCATTGCCCTGACTTACTGTGAAAGTCTTCCGGGTGTCAAAGGGTTAAAGTTCCCAGTATTTAAATGCCAGGAGTGTGATAAAGAGTTTCCAGTAGAGGGCGCCAAAGATCTCCATGAAGTGTCTCATGTTCCTGAAGAATACACAGTGTGCCCCATGTGTGATTGTCATTTCACCGAATCATCACGACTTCAGGAGCACATGTTCAAACACGTTGCCGATCGCAAGTTTGAAGACACTCAAAATATAAGCAATGCCTCGGCAGACTGCTTGGATCAAAGTGATTTCCTATCACTGTTTGGTCTCATTGCAAAGGAGGATCCTAGCCAGACAGCTGGTCAGGAGAACAAAATTGAAGATGAAGACAGTGTTGTGAGTGACAATGATGAATCCATTTCGGAAGAGGATGAAAAAAGCCAAGCAAATTGTGATAACAGTCAAGACATCAAACCGTCCTTTCAGGCCAGTTCTGGACAGGACAGTAAATCAACACTTCCCCCGAGTATATTTTTACATCAAAGCATCTTGACCTCAACTCCAAACGACACCAAAGCTCCTTTGTCTCAGAGCGGAATGCAGCGGCAGATCTCATACCTTCCAAAAATCCTACGGGACCCTTCGCCAACACCTTCCCATGACAGTGACTCTGAGTTCCATTCCCAGAACAGCTCGCAGGAATGTTTGATGCCCCCCATGTTTCCTTGCAAGTACTGTGATATTGTACTAACAAGCCACAAAGCCTTAAAGCGTGAGTACATTTTTAAAAAAATAATACATCGACAGGTTAAATTTTTGTTAAGAATCTGAAGACAAAATTCACTTTGAAGCTATATTGCATTTGTTGACCAAAGATCACCATTTTTCACCATTAAAACCATTCCAACTTGCCTAATTGTCAAATGTAAGCATGTCATTATATTTCAAGTACAAATTCATTTCAATGAAATTAAATAGAGAGTAGTAAAAAGTTGTGGTGGTATATAAGGTCAGTCATGACCTCTGTCTCTGTCCCTTAGTTTAAACAAAATATTCATCTCTTCATGTAGAAAAATGAGGCAGCTATATAATTAATATATATATATTTTTAAAATGTCATTAAAACAACAATTATTTATCTGTTGTTTCCACTCCAATGCACCACCAGTTGGTCTGGATGGGTAAGCAAATTGTTTTGTGTGTCACCTGACATTTGTTGACTGATAATCAGCCAATGATTGGGATTTTTCCGTTTAAAATTATTATGTTTGCTCATTTTAATTTCTGGATTTAGTTTGGTTTGTGTTTGCTTTGTCACACTCTTGATGTCTTGTCATCTGATGCCTTGTCACACTCTTGATGTCTTGTCATCTGATGCTTTGTCACACTCTTGATGTCTTGTCATCTGATGCTTTGTCACACTCTTGATGTCTTGTCATCTGATGCTTTGTCACACTCTTGATGTCTTGTCATCTGATGCCTTGTCACACTCTTGATGTCTTGTCATCTGATGCTTTGTCACACTCTTGATGTCTTGTCATCTGATGCTTTGTCACACTCTTGATGTCTTGTCATCTGATGCCTTGTCACACTCTTGATGTCTTGTCATCTGATGCTTTGTCACACTCTTGATGTCTTGTCATCTGATGCTTTGTCACACTCTTGATGTCTTGTCATCTGATGCTTTGTCACACTCTTGATGTCTTGTCATCTGATGCCTTGTCACACTCTTGATGTCTTGTCATCTGATGCTTTGTCACACTCTTGATGTCTTGTCATCTGATGCTTTGTCACACTCTTGATGTCTTGTCATCTGATGCTTTGTCACACTCTTGATGTCTTGTCATCTGATGCCTTGACACACTCTAGATATCTTGTCATTGTCTTGATATCTTGACATTTGATGCTTTGTCACACTAGACACATTAACTGACACAATTATTGGTTATGTTAAAAATTGTTGTTGATGTTAGAATTGATGTTGGTGATTATTGTCCTATTAGATTTGTTGTTGAGGATTATTGTCCTATTAGATTTGATGAATGTGATTATTAACCTATTAGATTTGTGGTGGTTGATTATTGTCACATTAGATTGGTGCACATTAAATATTTTGTGATTCTCTCAGTTCAAAATTAAAACTCACCCTCAGGATCTCAAATGTTATTCATAACCCACAATTATTTGATGAAAATCTTGCCACAGACTAATTTAAGGAACAACAAAAAGCTCAAACAGGGATGTTCAAATATTTAAAAAAATGTACGATGATTTAAAAGAAACAAATTTCCATTTATTTGGATCAATAAAAAATCGGAATTGTCTTATCTTAAATTTTTGTGTAGGTTTGCCGGGTAACCATTTTGTCTGTTGCATTAAAATTTGTGATGTGTAATTTAGTTGTAATTTTAGTACCATTGATATTTTACAATTGACAATATGTCTCTAAATTTAACTTTATATCACTGGACCAGCATTAATTTACACTGAGTAGAGTTAGCTATAATTGCTGGGGCTGCAATATTTCATTCACACTGTTGTAGATCTGGCTGCAATGGCTGGACTGGTAATATTTGAAACTGTGTAGCATTAGCATGCTGTAGCATGGGATGGTACCAACAATATCATAGTGCACTGCATGAACTCTTCAATATTAGTATTATTTTTATATTTTTTTTAAATTGCAACATTTGTGTTAGTTAATTTTCTGAACATGTTTTGTTAAGTGTCATTCAATAACTATAACATCTAATTATACAAAATACAGGGAATTCCAGTGATTTCTTAAAATTCAAACAAAAACTAAAAAGCCAAAAAATTTGTAAATTTTAATTTAATTAGATTGTAAGTTGAGAGGTTTTTATTAAAAAATTTGATCATGTTATTGCAACTTCAATAACCTCACAAAAATAGTTTCTAATATTTTGAGGAGAGAAAAGAAAATATTTGTTGAAATTTAAAAAAAAAGAAACTTTGAGTCAATGGAATCAAAATGTACAACATATCTTTAAGTGAACTAAATAATCAATGCCATGATATATACCATTCTACATGATGCCATGTCACACTCCTGATGTCATGACAAAACACTGAGAAACTAAATGTATTGATGTCATGCAAAGGTCTTAAAAATCTTTCATTTATTTGTTTTTAAAGATCATAAACGCAGCCACAAGAGCACATCCCAGTTCCAGTGCAATGTGTGTAGCTACTCAAGTGCAGACAAAAGCACTCTGCAGCGACACATGCGTACACATAGTGGTGAGCGACCCTTCAAGTGTGGCATCTGTCAATATTCCTTCACGACAAAAGCCAACTGTGAGCGCCACATGAAGTAAGTACATGTCTCAGAACATGTGAAGGGTGACTTCACATACGGTACATGTCTCAGAACATGTGAAGGGTGACCTCACATACAAAGGTCAGGGCACTTACTGACCTGGCTCAGGAAATACTCAGTTGTGATAAGTCATCAATTTTTATTTGAGAAATTGTTGGAAAAAACTAGAAACATACTTTTTTAAAATTAGGATTTTTAAACTGTAACAAAGAAAAAAATAAAATAAAGAGAAGTAATCAAATAGAGGACTACCAAGTAATCACATAGAGGAGTACCAAGTAATCACATAGAGGACTACCAAGTAATCACATAGAGGACTACCAAGTAATCACATAGAGGACTACCAAGTAATCACATAGAGGACTACCAAGTAATCACATAGAGGAGTACCAAGTAATCACATAGAGGACTACCAAGTAATCACATAGGGGACTACCAAGTAATCACATAGAGGAGTACCAAGTAATCACATAGAGGAGTACCAAGTAATCACATAGAGGACTACCAAGTAATCACATAGAGGAGTACCAAGTAATCACATAGAGGAGTACCAAGTAATCACATAGAGGAGTACAAAGTAATCACATAGAGGAGTACCAAGTAATCACATAGGGAACTACCAAGTAATCACATAGAGGACTACCAAGTAATCACATGACTAACCACCATATTAAATAAACGGAGCCCCCAGTTATGGATACAAAGCTTAAAATCTTTTCCTTTGTTGTGTACAGTCATAGAATTGGTGGGAAATTACAGTCACTAGATTGGTGGGAAAGTACAGTCATCATATTGGTCGGATAGTACAGTCATCGGATTGGTGGAAAAGTACAATCATTGGATTGGTGGGAAATTAGTCATGGATAGTACAATCAACAGATTGGTGGGAAATTACAGTCATGGTAATGAAAGGATAATACAGTGCTCGGATTCATGGAGTAGCTCATTGGATTGGTGTGAACATGCAGTCATTGGATGAGATATTAGTCATATATTTTTAAATCATGAAATTCCTTTAAAGTTCCTTGTAATAAAATAACTTTTTTCTATCTCCACTAGACAAAAACATGGACTTGAGAAAGATCAGCTCTCAGACAAGTTGGTGTGCAACAAATACATCATAGCCAACAAGAGTTGCTCCACTTCCCCCACACCCGGCAGTGGCAGTGGAAGTGATTCCACCTGTCAGGTCTGTGGGGTGGACTTCCTTCACTGGGGAGGCCTTCAACAGCATCTTTACGTCAGTCCAAACTGCCGCATGAATTTCTTGTGCAAGTTGTGCCAGGTATGTCCAATTGATGACAGCCAGAAAGTTTAGAGGCGTAATTAAAATAACTGGATATTGGAATTATTTCTTTGATATGCTCTATTTTTAGCTTTTAACTTTAAAAAATACCTGACACATAACGGAACAAAAATGACATACAAATAGATCGGATAGAAGGTTTTTATTATGATAACAAGTTCTTTAATTGTTTGTCACATGTTAACTATCACAAGGTTCATAATCTTGTTTGCTTTCATTTCCAGATGTCACTTACCTCAAGACAAACATCTCTACTTCACATTCTAAAGAGTCACCCTGGTGTGCCAGTTGAAAACTGTGAGAAGTACATCATCTGCATAGAGCGTCCTCCCGCCTCACCGGCTAATCCTTCCCACATCACCCCACCCCCTGCTCACACCACAAAATTGACTCCACCCTCCCCCATCACCAGCCCGACTGAAAAACTCCAGGCCTTTGACCAGATCCAAACCTCTGACAAAAAACCACTGGCGGGCCTGCTGCAGAGCAAAGTCCAGTCACTCTTGCACAGAGCAGAGGCAAACACCAGCGGCAATGATAAACCGCTGGATTTCAGCAAGCAGGAAATGAAGAGGTTGTCGAGTGAGGGTTTCTTCCATTTGCACTCCTCAACCGGATCACGGTCCAGTTCAGTTTCTATGTCTGAGGATGATCAGCAAACTGAGGATCTTCCCATTGATCTGTCTCTTCCTCGGCCCGCTGCCGCTACTTCACGGGGGAAAGGGCTCAAACTCTTAAATCAGGTAGATGATGAGAATGGTGTCATGTTTAGGTTGCTTTCTAACAATGGATTGCACCTCAGATTTCCATAACCCACTAAAGGGAACAATTACCACAATGTATTGATAGCCAAACAGAAATAAGGAAATGAAACTTTGGACTTATTTGTTGGTAGATTCAGAAAATAACATTTTAGGAAAAGCAAGGATGTTCAATAGATATCCCTCTTTAAAAATAAGCATTATCTCCTCAAATTGTCAAATTTTATCAAAAAAAACCTCCCACACACCCCCCACCTTCCACAAATGGAATTTGAAATCAGGCTAGAGAATAATTTTCACCAATCTGTTTTAACATTTTGACATTAGACTAGCTGTTGCTCATCTTTCATCCATTGATTGATGGAAATGCATTAAATTACCTTTCTTACCCTGCTGTGAATGTAAGATTGCTGTTTAGAAGATTCGAGTTGTAGGTCACTCTTTTAATGCTACTTTACATTCCTGGCTACTACTTTAATGTATTAAATGCTTTTAACACACCTTCGCTGAAAAAAAAACATTTGCTTACAAATATTTATGGTAAATAAGTGGACATACTTTTAATTTTTGCATTTTGACTTTGTTATAAATGGAATAAATTGGTCAATAATTTTATTACTCTATTAAAAAATGATTGTTTTGCACAAATCATAATTAGAATTAGATGAATTATATCAATGTTATTTTATATTTTCATGTTAGATCTTTTTTTTTCTGTTTTATAGAGAAAGTAAAAAAAAGGATTCTCTGAAATGAAACAATTTTTGTTTTGTTTTAGCAAAATCCGGTCTAATAATAAAACGTACTTTTCATGATGCACATTTTTCATTATTACAAATAAAATAAGGGAACTTATTTTAATGTAATACTCATCTTTAACTTTCGTTTTGATCATTATTTTTCATAGGTTTAAATGACTAGTTTGAGGGAGCTATTGTTGATTACGACATCTTTATTAACAATATAACAATTCACTAAGTTATAGACTTGTGTAATTTTCTTACCCAAAGATTTAAATGATTTTGTACATAATGCGAGCTGATAAAGCACAATTTACAGTTAGAAATTCTCCTTTTGTAACATTTATACATATTTTTGCACTGTAAAGCTTACTCTCTAACCAATTGACAAAGCTTCCTTCCATTTACCATTGCTAATTTATATTCACCCTTCTTCATTTCACATTAATATTTCATTTTTTTCATGAAACATCATTTGACTAGTCTGCTTATGTGTCCCTGTATATTTTATTTATCTCTTTTTTTTATAACGTGGATCATGTAAGCGATAACCTGATTGTTGTCTATTTGAAATATAAATATACATTTTATTGAATCTCAAAGTTATCATTGTCAATAAATTATTGTAAACAATTATTTATGTTTGAATAAAAATGTATTATTAATATTTGGAATTTTCCTTCATTTTTTAAACTAAAACTGATATGTCAAGAAAAATTAACATAACACCTAGAAAAGACCAAAGTTTATACTCAAAGAATAACAAAAAATAGATTTGTTTATTAATACATTTTATTGTAAAAAAAAAAAAATTATCTTTTAGGCTATATATAATTGATGAACCATCTTTAAATAAGAATTTTGCTTGTTCAAATGTCTTGCTGTAGATAATGAAAGACTATACATAATTGATGAACCATCTTTAAATAAGAATTTTGCTTGTTCAAATGTCTTGCTGTAGATAATGAACATATCTTATTACTCATTAAAGAACAAACAAAAAAACGAAGAGTGTTATTTCTCAATCTGAGTAAATGGATGCTCATCATGAAAACTTGTTAAGTCTCAATGCAGTTCTTATGGTGGAGCTCATCAAGCAAAAACATAAGATACTAGAGCAATTATAATTCTAATTATTTGACTCAGAAGGGGGAATGAAATGATGAGCAGAAGCCACCCAAATTAAAGACTCTTATTATAAATTAGGAAAAAACAGAAAAAACACTCTTCAAATATTAAGATCATAATTCAGTGAAAGATGACTCACAACCTAATCAAGTCCAAACACTCTGTTTTCCACAGAGTCCATCTGTTTATCCTAAACAGATAATTGATCGCCAAGGTGTGGCTAATATCAACTTGACGGCTGCCAATAGCCCCATACCTCTTAAAACTTCACATGTTGGCAACTTGAGAGAAATCCCTGGCCCGTCACCGAGAAGTGACAGCAACAACAATAAGTTACCCCATTCAGTGCCTACTACATCTGAGATTGGCAACATCCCAAAACATATTTCCTCGTACGGGCAATCACCACAGATGATGACACCAGTGCCAAAATCTGATGCCCACAGCTCGGTTCTAACATTGCCGACGCACTCAGCTTTCCCACAATTCCATTCAGGTGTGTCTCACTTCCCCCTACTGGCAGCAGCATCCTCAAGAAGCCAAGGTTTAACACTGAGACCTAAATTAACTCTTCCACACAATTCCAAGTCGTTATTTTCATCCAGCGGCATGGTCCTAGAGAAATCTCTTCTTCTCAAGGCCGCCCTTATTGATAAAGATAAAAGTGTTCAAGACGTAGCCTCAAGTAAGGATTCCCAGATGCCTTCTGGTTAGTTGATCTAAATGATTGATCTAAAAACAAATTACTTTGAATTATTGAAAGGATTGAGAATATTCTGGCATTTTAAAGTAATTAATGGGCTAAATCAATTTTTTACAAGTTATATTAAAGTCAAATCCTTACCGTTTTTATAACTAATAATATTAAAAATAGACATAATTTTTTACCATTAAAATATTTAGAAACATAAATTACTTTAAATAAAACACAATAGGATTTATTGGTAAAAATAGTTATAGTTTTAATTGATGTCTTCCTATCCAATCTACGAACAGGCAAGTAACAACAATAAATATAAATAAATTACATATATAACCAAAGTGGGGGAAAAAATGTTTTGCTGGCTAAAATATGAAGATCTTTAATGTAAATATCGTCCCACAGGTTCACGTGAAGATTTCCATGAAACTAGTTCTGGAAAAAAAGATTTCACAGGCACAAGTCCTGTGACAGGCCTTGGAGATAAAAATATTGATGCCAAGCCTCTGAAATGCAGCTCATGTGAGTATAGCTAATCTTGGTATTAATTGTTGATCAGAGAAATCTACTGCATACAACATGTTGAAACTTGGATACTTTCTGGACTTGTTGTAACGTAACTGCTGTCTGGACTGAACTTGTAACATGGCTACTGACTGGACTTGTGGTGTAACTGCTGTCTGGACTTAACTTGTAACATTGCTACTGACTGGACTTGTGGTGTAACTGCTGTCTGGACTTAACTTGTAACATGGCTACTGACTGGACTTGTGGTGTAACTGCTGTCTGGACTTAACTTGTTTCTGGACTTGTGTGTTGTAATATAGCTGGTATCTGGACTTGTGTGTTGTAATATAGCTGGTATCTGGACTTGTGTGTTGTAATATAGCTGGTATCTGGACTTGTGTGTTGTAATATAACTGCTGTACTGACTGGTTACTTATTTTTAGTTTAAGTCTAGTTTGTTTGATTAAATAGACCTCATTATTGATGATTTTTTTCGGCGTCACTACTTATGTCGATAAGATCTAAAAATAAGTGATGTTTCTTTCTGTTATAAACAGTGCTGGGAATTAGTAAGTAATTACTGGTCTAATGGCTTTGTATAATTTCAGCTGAAAGTGATTCCAGCTGTGAGCTAGCTTCTGTCAAAAAGATTCTTGATGCTACAGATGCCCAAAAGTTCCAGGAGTTTTTGATGATTCCAGAGACAGAGGATGAACAAGATGCCAAGTAAGGCAATATTTACTGTTTTGTTACCAACTTTTTTGCAGTTTTTGATATTTTAATTTTTTTCAATTTATTTCTCCAATACAAAAGTATACATTATATATTATATTATACAATATATTTAATTTTACTCGGCTGACAAACAGAACTTGGATATTAAAAAAAACTGCCAAGACATGTTTCAGGATGGAATACAGGTGAATGACATTGTAACTGACGTAATTTTCAATTTGCATCCAGTGTCAGTGAAGAATTCCATAAAGTGTGCTTAATTAAACACTGATGAATTAGACCCAAGCTATTTGTTTACATAAAACACTCAAGGTCCAACACAATTAGAATTAGTTCATTTCTTTGAACTCTGCCAGGTTTTGGGGATTAGGTTGGTATACTAAAACTTTAGGATTTTTAAAGACACTTTTAAGAAATATAGTGAAAATAATAAATTTTGGAATTGTAACTGACGTAACATGAAAAAAAAAAGACCTAATATTTGAGTATGCATCTTTTTTGTTCATTTCCTCTGAAATCTGCTTTAGTTGAAATATATTTCTTCAGTCTAATTATCTAGAGTGTTTACTTGTCCAAAGAAAACTTTTAAAAACTACTTAGCACATTTTTTTAAAATACTGGAAAAAAAAAAACCATGGTACCGACATAACATGACTTTGTAAATGACAAAAAAGCAATAAAAGATAGAACAACTTTGTCAAGTCTCTAACAGAATTACAAATACTTCATTATAGCGGTTATAATCTACTTAAATTAACATAAATAACAGTGTTTTTATGTCCATCATGTGACAGTTACC
Organism: Omphiscola glabra; assembly: GCA_964017045.1. Classification (NCBI taxonomy): domain Eukaryota; kingdom Metazoa; phylum Mollusca; class Gastropoda; family Lymnaeidae; genus Omphiscola; species Omphiscola glabra. The sequence goes on from OZ024800.1 coordinate 5,410,142, forward strand.
ATGACTATGAAAGTTGTCTGTCCATATGTATTAAATGTAAACTAAATAAAAATCAACAAAAAAAACTTGCTATAAAAATGTGCAGAAATGTTTTTTAATTCAAGATGGCCGCAAGATCACATGTCACACAAAACAAAGATACTAAAAATGACTCCTCACCAAGATGCATGACAAATATTTATCTAGCACCAAATTTTATGCAATTTAGTTTTGGGATTCTGTGTCGATTTTTACATGGAATTCATCTACAGAATAATTGTTAATATATAAATATATCAACAATTTTAGTATTTATAATGAGTTCTAAGAAATGGTTTGGTCTAATTGTAGTGGAAAGGTTCATTATGTTCTTACTGTAGCTTGCAATGATATCTCACGGTATTACAATAACTCTGCAGGGAAGAACAGAAATACTTAAAATATCCAATTCCATGGAGAAAATTGAAATAGTAGCTTATTTAATGTACTGAACTTTATTTGGTTATATTAAATTGCATATTTACCAGCAACTATTAAACAGAGTTCAGGTATGTAACTAATGGAACTTGCATGTTTATTTAATCAGATCCGAATCAGTGGCCAGCAGTGAAGACTCAAATCTCAGCATGGAAAACATGTATTCAAACTCACAGTCTTTCAACTCGGGGCTGCAAGGGTCAAGGTCAGATGATGGCTCCAATGCCAAACAAGATGATTCTTCTTCCACATCAGAGGAAGGAAAAGAGGGATGTTTCACAATGCCACCAACGATTGTGAATGTTGCTTTAATAGATAATGAGTTGCCGGCTGTTTTTAAAGACAGGCGCTACAAGCAAAACTCAGTAAGTCTTTCAAAAACAACTATTATAAAATCCTCTTCCCCTTTTTCCACACAACTTCCACTGAGTTGGGACAGTTCATTAAATATTTTTTTAAGGAATGAAATTAATAGTTATTTGTGACTGTTGCACTTTTTTCTATATTTTATATAAAAATATAACACAAAATAATCACTGTTGAACTGTGGTAATTGTTTAAAGGAAAAGCTTACTTAGTTTCTTATAAGTAATCCCAAACTGTTTGATCCATAGTACTTGTGTGACCCTAGCAACATGTAATCCCAAACTGTTTGATCCATAGAACTTGTGTGACCCTAGCAACATGTAATCCCAAACTGTTTGATCCATAGAACTTGTGTGACCCTAGCAACATGTAATCCCAAACTGTTTGATCCATAGAACTTGTGTGACCCTAGCAACATGTAATCCCAAACTGTTTGATCCATAGAACTTGTGTGACCCTAGCAACATGAGTGAAAAAGCCATTGCGGAGCTGATAGAAAAAGTGGCCAAGGAGAATCCAAGCTCCCCAGCTAAGAAGAAAAGAAACTCATATGCTGATTCACCTCACAAGTTCTCCTGTCCGTACTGTCCTCGCTGCTTTCCTTGGCTGAGTTCCCTCAACAGACATTTACTGACACACACAGGTGAGCTAACTTTTATCCAATGTTACTTACTTTACTGATATCAACCATTTCACATTTTATATCAACCATTTCACAATTTATATCAACCATTTCACAATTTATATCAACCATTTCACAATTTATATCAACCATTTCACAATTTATATCAACCATTTCACAATTTATATCAACCATTTCACAATTTATATCAACCATTTCACAATTTATATCAACCATTTCACAATTTATATCAACCATTTCACAATTTATATCAACAATTTCACAATTTGAAAGTCAACATGCATTATGTTTGGGGCTATAACTTCTTAAGCCTTACACCTGTATCATCAGAACAGCAGAAAGAAAAAGTATTTAAGTACTTAATTTTTGTATTAATTAAAATGATGAGTGGGTAACTATTTACTACAAACAACTGTACTAGTGTTAAATGCACTTCAGATTCAAAATTTTAACTTTATACGCTTACATAAAAGATGAAATAGGGATTCATCAAATTCTGTTCAATTAAAAGCCTCATTGAGATAAGTCAGTGGACAAGCATTTACTCAAACTAAATTAAAATTGAAAAGAAAAAAACCAACATGTAACACAAAGTTGGTAAACAAAATAATCCTGACAGGAAATTCAGTTTAATTTAGTCATTATTTTCTGATCATGATGATAAGCATCAGCTGATCATATTATTTAGTCATTATTTTCTGATCATGATGATGAGCATCAGCTGATCATATTATTTAGTCATTATTTTCTGATCATGATGATAAGCATCAGCTGATCATATTATTTTTAAAGTGATTTGTAAAATCAAGTCATTTGAATGCGACAAAATTCCATCTACCTAACAGGAACAGGAAAGGTTTATTAATAATAAATACAATTTATTTTCCTTTGACTCCTGGCAGGTCAAAAGCCATTCAAATGTCCTCGATGCCCAGTCACGTTTTCAACAAAGTCCAACAGAGAGCGCCACTTGATACGTAAACATAATGTCAACATGATGGACCCTGCCTCCAGGTCAACCATGGACAGGCCTTACAAGTGTCACATTTGTGTTTTCAGCTCATTCTCTACACACAGTGAGTCTCACACTTTGATTTAGATTCACTCATTTTTACAATGTTCGCTTATTTCAACAATATCAAATGTTAACATATTTTACCTCATAGAAAAGCAAAACAAATTTGCTTGACCAATATATATTTAAAAAGTGTTCATTAATTTCTTGGTTGAATCCATCTCATGTAGATCTAATGATATTATGAATATTAGCACAAATGGTATAAATTAAAGTAGCACAAATGGTATAAATTAAAGTAGCACAAATGATGTATATTAAAGTAGCACAAATGATATATATTAAAGTAGCACAAATGATATAAAATTAAAGTAACACAAATGATATATATTAAAGTAGCACAAATGATATATATTAAAGTAGCACAAATGATATATATTAAAGTAGCACAAATGATAGATCTATTAAAGTAACACCATTATTTTGTTGTTTCGCAGGCAATCTTGTGAAACACTACAAGGACAGGCATGGCGGTGCATCACCTCCAACACATTCCTTCGAGACCATTGACAAGTCGCCGTCTGACGGTGAAGGTGAGGAGATCCAGATGAATGGGGGTGGTCCAAGCTACGAAGACGAGGAGGAGTACAACAGCCTGGTTGAGGTGAGAAGACATGTTTACTCTGGTCATGGCCAGACAAGCTATTGATACAGATACAGTGGAGGAGTGTACCCTAGACAAACATTGTCAGAAATATTCGAATATTCGAGTATATTGACAGCAATTACCTGCTACTTATTGACCATTTAATAGCAATTACAAATCAATATAATGACCATTGCACCCTAATAAGATAAAGTATAGAGTTGTCATTTTTACCTCTACCCACTTTCAAGGAAATACCAAGAATTCACAATGAAAAAAAAGAAAAATGTCAAAATATAATTGTTGCAAATATTTTCTTTGCAGTTGAGAGGCGGTCTCTCAGACAAGGAGATCATGCTGCAGAACTACACACAAGACAGCGACAGCAACCACAGCAGCAGCAACCCCATCTCACTGCGAGACCCCCACAAGAAACGTAATGCCATATTCAATCTTAACGGTGAGGAGGAACACGCCAATAACAAGATGTCATCCACCAACAGCCACATCTCCACCCTGACTGCCAAATCAACATCTGGGGTGATCACCCGGCCTGGAATAGATGACACTGTCCTCACGGACACCATGAAAAATTTTCTGGATAATAGCGTGAGACAGGCCTTGGAAGACAGTCACAGACGGGCCCTGAAGGAGGGGTCAGAGTTCATCATTACACCTGCCATTGAGCGCCACCTGCGTCACCTGCCGATGAATGAAACGACCCCTGAGTACTCTGTGAACCACAAAATCCAGTGTTTGAAATGCGACAGGGAGTTTTTAAATCACAAGTTTCTCATCAAACACATAAAGGTATGGGGAGTGTTGTATGGGGAGTGTTACAGTGATTTATATCATTAGCTTTATAGATGGGGAGTGTTACAGTGATTTATATCATTAGCTTTATAGATGGGGAGTGTCACAGTGACTTATATCATTAGCTTTATAGATGGGGAGTGTTACAGTGATTTATATCATTAGCTTTATAGATGGGGAGTGTCACAGTCACTTATATCAATAGCTTTATAGATGGGGAGTGTCACAGTGACTTATATCATTAGCTTTATAGATGGGGAGTGTTACAGTGATTTATATCATTAGCTTTATAGATGGGGAGTGTTACAGTGATTTATATCATTAGCTTTATAGATGGGGAGTGTTACAGTGATTTATATCATTAGCTTTATAGCTTAATATAAATCTGCATCTATAAACAGTGATCAATGTTTTCTCCAATCCATTTTTAATTTTAAAACTTGGAAATCATAAAATCATCTGCCCTATATATGTATGGTAACAGTAATAAGGTGTTCGAATGCTGTTGTCCATTAGTGGGCATATCTTGGCATCAGTCATATCAATTAGTGGGCATATCTTGACATCAGTCATATCAATTAGTCGGCATATCTTGGCATCAGTCATATCAATTAGTGGGCATATCTTGGCATCATTCATATATGCCTACATCTAGATTTAATATTTCCTCATTCCCTCCCCCAGAAGGACCACGGCAGTGACCTACCTTTCAAATGTTACTTGTGCGAGACGTCATTCAGCAGGCGTGTTGAATGCCTGCAGCATCAGGTTCTAGCCCACCAGGCAGAATGGAATGTGCTCAAAGAAAAGAATGATGTTACGAATGTCCAGGTTTTTGCCACAAGGCTGGACAAAATGATTGAAAAATTCTCTAAGAAAGGACGGGACATTTTGGAAAAACAAAGTCATGATGCAGGTAAGACATTCAATAAAGATGCTCTGTGTATTGTTGTCTACAATGAATGAATTAACATGGAATATTTGTATGGGTCCTGTGACTCTGTCTATCTCAGACACAAGCAGTCTATTAACACTTCAGTTTCTTTTGGAAGAAGATATGATTTAATATCATTCATTAGATTTTGTTTTATTTGAATTCAAGCAGTTTGACTGATTAAAATTTCTTGATGGTAAAATGTAGACATTTAAAAGACAAAAGACTTGATTTAGATTTGTAAGCTGTAAACAAATGTATTTCTTGTTTTAGAGGTCATCAAGACATTGGACAAAAACAAAAAAAATGCTGCATCATCAGGCGAGTCAAGAATGCCAGATGGTGCATCAGAAGATGGAGATGTCCATGTTAATGATGGGGCAGATTGTGAGGAGCACAACGGAGATGTGGAGGAAAGTCCTGATCCTGGGGTTCTTGAAGAAGTTCTGACGACAGATTATCTGCTGAGGAAAATTCATTGCTCATTGTGTTCCAAGAGATTTTGGTCCTTGCAGGATTTGAAAAGACACATGCGTTCACATACAGGTGTGTGAGAATGAACCTGACTACACTAACTTACACAAAATTTCTGTGTTTAAACTTCTCTTCTTGCATGATAATAGCTGGGCACAGGAGGAGAAATATAAATAACTTGTTTTGGTAAAAATAGTAATGGAAATTTTAATGCAAAGCTGCTTTGTATGTCAGGCAACAAAATAAATAATTAATTGCCTTATATATGATGACATATTTAAAAAACAAAAACATTCTCTTCTGACCCATCTCTACCAAATTTAACTTACTGACCTATTTAGGTCAATCCACATTTTAAAAAATTATATTGTGAAGAAGAAAAAAAAAGGTTGGGGAAAGTATTTTCAAACAACTGCCATTCTTTGGTTTCAGGTGAGCGGCCCTACAGGTGTGACATTTGTTTCCAGAAGTTTACTCTCAAACACAGCATGAACAGACACAAGGCCAAACATCATCCAGAGTATGTCAATGTCCCAGAGGGCACAAGTGAAGATGAAGAATCTGGAGGCTCCGACACCACTGGTCAGTTCATTAGAAATTCATTGATTAAATCTAACAACAAGTTCAGACTGGCTTGGTCACCACTGGTCAGTTTATTAGAAATTCATTGATTAAATCTAACAAAAAGTTCAGACTGGCTTGGTCACCACTGGTCAGTTCATTAGAAATTCATTGATTAAATCTAACAACAAGTTCAGACTGACGTGGTCACCACTGGTCAGTTCATTAGAAATTCATTGATTAAATCTAACAACAAGTTCAGACTGGCTTGGTCACCACTGGTCAGTTCATTAGAAATTCATTGATTAAATCTAACAACAAGTTCAGACTGGCTTGGTCACCACTGGTCAGTTCATTAGAAATTCATTGATTAAATCTAACAACAAGTTCAGACTGGCTTGGTCAACACTGGTCATTTCATTAGAAATTCATTGATTAAATCTAACAACAAGTTCAGACTGGCTTGGTCACCACTGGTCAGTTCATTAGAAATTCATTGATTAAATCTAACAACAAGTTCAGACTGGCTTGGTCACCACTGGTCAGTTCATTAGAAATTCATTGATTAAATCTAACAACAAGTTCAGACTGGCTTGGTCACCACTGGTCAGTTCATTAGAAATTCATTGATTAAATCTAACAACAAGTTCAGACTGGCTTGGTCAACACTGGTCAGTTCATTAGAAATTCATTGATTAAATCTAACAACAAGTTCAGACTGGCTTGGTCACCACTGGTCAGTTCATTAGAAATTCATTGATTAAATCTAACAACAAGTTCAGACTGGCTTGGTCACCACTGGTCAGTTCATTAGAAATTCATTGATTAAATCTAACAACAAGTTCAGACTGGCTTGGTCACCACTGGTCAGTGCATTAGAAATTCATTGATTAAATCTAACAACAAGTTCAGACTGGCTTGGTCACCACTGGTCAGTTCATTAGAAATTCATTGATTAAATCTAACAACAAGTTCAGACTGGCTTGGTCACCACTGGTCAGTTCATTAGAAATTCATTGATTAAATCTAACAACAAGTTCAGACTGGCTTGGTCACCACTGGTCAGTTCATTAGAAATTCATTGATTAAATCTAACAACAAGTTCAGACTGGCTTGGTCAACACTGGTCAGTTCATTAGAAATTCATTGATTAAATCTAACAACAAGTTCAGACTGGCTTGGTCACCACTGGTCAGTTCATTAGAAATTCAATGATTAAATCTAACAACAAGTTCAGACTGGCTTGGTCACCACTGGTCAGTTCATTAGAAATTCATTGATTAAATCTAACAACAAGTTCAGACTGGCTTGGTCACCACTGGTCAGTGCATTAGAAATTCATTGATTAAATCTAACAACAAGTTCAGACTGGCTTGGTCACCACTGGTCAGTTCATTAGAAAGTCATTGATCAACAACAAGCACAAACCGATGGGTTTTAATGCTGCTCATTGTGTGTGCTGTCATGGCAAAAGTTTAGGCTGAGAGTAATGCGACAGCCTAAACTCGATGAGATCTGAATGACACAAGCTGTTTATGTAAAAACATGGCATCAAAGTAACAGCACATTTTTACAAATATTTCAGATCATTTTAGTAATCAATAAATGGTTTTGTTCTGGTGAAATGGTTTCTGAACTTTGATGTTTCAAATAAACAGTCACTCTTCTGTTGGTGTCATTTTGAACTGCTCAAACTAGTTTTCTTTCAACTTATTCCTCTTGTCTCTTCATTCCACATTTTAGGACAGTCAAAGCCACTGCTGTCAAGACAGCTTAAACCTGAGTCAGACGTTCATTCAGATGACATGTCAACAAATGACGACAATAACAACAAACATAACAAGACTGACACAAACAGTGAAGATATGCTTCACAATCTCCTTGGTGTGGAGAGCTCTATGATAGATCAGATATTTGATGCCAAAGATTCTGCCGCCAGCATCTTAGGAGTCTGACCACTGCAGACTCTCAAGGAGACAAATTAAACACTGAGTTGCTGTTCTTGTTTGATTCTAAGAGCACAAATGAAAATGATACAAGTCATCGGATACATCGGATTACTAATAATTTAGAAGCGTCCTTATCAAATCCATTGTCTTTTGATAGATGAATCAAATGTTTTCAAATGCCGTCCATTTTTTAAAAAAAAGGATCTGAAAATAACAACTGTTTTTAGTTCTTTAGTTGTGCAACCAATTTTTTCTTAACGTTTATTTTGCTTTAAATTGATTTGTGTAGAGCTGTTCCTTCTAGGCTTAGGGGGGTCAATATTATTGTAGAATCCTCAGTTTATAGGCTTTAGACGTGTCCAAGTAGGGCAGAGCCTTTCCAGGTCCATTGAAATGTGTATATAAATTATTTGAAGACCTGTACTTTTTGTGTGTGTGTAAACATGGCTTTTGTCATTTCAATTTAACTTTGTGTTCAGCATGCTGTGTTGCTTCTCTTCAGTTATTTAATCTATAGTATTAAATATTGAATAGAGTATGCACATTTTTTAAAATATGATCTTGTACCAAATAGTTGTAACTCAGCAATAAAGCAGCTGCCCATAGAAAGCTTTATTCATAGTGTTGGAAGTTACATAATTAAATATGTTCATTAAATACTTGTCCTCATCATTCCTTATTGGACCATTTTCTAAAACAGCCACTCAATCATTGGTTGCCAACCACTCAATCATTAGTGGCCAACCACTCAATCATGAGTGGAACAAGATATGTTTAGGCTTGAAATGAAATACACAATATTTATACATGTCTTTCTCTTCAAGTCTCAACATATCTTGTTCCACTATTTATTGACTTTAGATTAATGAGACTAAAACAATTTGTTTAATAAAACATGTTTTAAGCTTTAATTATGATTACACAGTATAACAATTCAAACTTTTCTACAAATTCCTTTATCCGTACAACAAAGAACATTAATATAATTATAAATTAAATTAACATAATATATGTAAATCCTACCTATAACTAAAAATGAAAGGAAAGAAAGTTCTTAATGAAAAAAAAGATCAGAAAAATGTAAAGAAAGCAGGTGGAAGTTCACTATAAAGCCAAATCTCTCATTACAATTCATCTGTATCTAAGGTAATACAAAATGAAGGTGAAATAAATGTGTTAAATATCAGTTTTTATTTCCTTTGATCAATATTGAAATAATTTTATTGAATTATGTTTGCAGTTGATTTGAACCGTCCAACTCACTTGATTTTACTTAAGAATTAATATTAATACTTAATTTTATAGTATTAATAATGAAACTGTTGAGTGTAGCCCTCGTGTATTTGTAAATCCTAAAGAGCACATTTTGATTTGTGTTGTTTGGAGCTCTGCAGTTAACCCATTTTTTAGATGCTAGTTTATTCACCTTTTTGTTTTATACTGCTCTATGTTGTCATAAATTATTGGTGGAGTCTTAAAAGAGTTCTCCAACTCTTCCACAGAGAAATCATTTTCTGCTCGGCTTTAAGTGTTTCAACAAACTTTACACCAGTTTATGTTAAACATTTCTATTCTATTCTTTTAGCCGAATATAGCACAACATTATAACAAAGCTTTGAGCTTTTCATTAGCAGAATTTCTCAAATAAAGTATTTGTCTTAAGTACTTAATTTCAATTCTTTAAACTCTGCTTCATAATATTTATATATAAATATATATATCTATACATATACATGTATAAATATATATTAAAAGACAACAGGACTGCCCTGGCTGAACTTACCACCAATAATAATAAAGCAGGCATTTTGGCCTACTGTATATTTCTTGTACAGGCACATACAATTATGTGGATGTGTGATATTTATTTTGTCAACTTTATTCATTTGCTTCTGCTTGAATAATCAAGTTGATTAGATTTTAAAATAATAAATTTGCATAATAAATATATTTATTAAAAGTATATTTTTAAAATCTTGTATAAATTTACTTAAATTAAATGCTGAACATGTTGAGAGTGAAAGTGTGGCTGTGTCAAGGTCTGTTATGAAATAGTTGAGTGTGATAAATGGAAAGAATAAATGTTCACTTAATGGTTGAGTGCACGAACATTATAAAACTCCATTCTGATGAACTTGTTTTACGCTGCCAAACTGTGACCTCATTATTATAGCTGGCCAGCTTCCATGGAGACTTACATTGTTTGGAATTTTTTCATTCATCTGTCACTATATAATTATATATACAGCCTACCTAATGATTCTTTCATATATGAACTCTCAATATATGAACTACAGCAAAAAATATGTTCTGGCTTTATTTTATACTTATGTAATGTATGCAATTTCTAAATTAAATTTATTTTAAATGGAAATTCTTGATGCTGAAGAATCAGAAACCATTTGTTTAACAGACTGAATGGTTCTTACATAATCAACATGCTTTAAATATAGGGCCTGTCATGTACAAACAAATAAATAAAAAGTATTTCAATGAATATTTTATTTACTGTACAGCTAGATATCCCAATTTATTTATACATTTTGAAGAATTTATTGCATATATATATATATATATAGCATATTATTTTTAAAACTATTTTATAAATAGCATCATGGTTTAATATTTGTACATATTTTGTCAATGAAAATTGTAAAACAATAATTTATATTCTATTTTTAGCAATTTTGACTCCGCTGTGTGCCTTAGTAGCATAATTACATATCAAGCTTACATATTATATTCTATGTTTAACACTTTCCTCTTTTGTCTGCAGTCTTAAGAGTTGATTTTTTTGCATGACATCAATGGCACAAATGATGATTTCCAGACATTTTGCAATCTATTGATATTTATTTTACCCAACAACTTACAATGTCGGTACCATGTGACTGGACTAATAGCATAACTCGATGCATTCCAGATATGATTGTCAGTATTTCTTTTGACTAGCATGTCATTCCTTTTCCACATTCCTATTGCTACATTAAACATATCGATCTCCAGATTACCTATCACATTACCAATTCCACCTAATACCATTCCTGCTTGAATGGATTGATGGTAGGTAGTTACAATGCACAGCTTTAGGTGTGTGTCCACCAGAAATACACCATACACAGCTATCTACTGCCATTTTGAAATCTTTTGGTCGGGAACACATTAAATAAATCTACGTTTGAAACTAACCAATAAATCGGAGAAAGTTTTGGTTGATTTTATTGGATTAAGTCGTAGGCAGTGCTTTAGCTTACAAATTTCCAACGGTATAAAAAAAAACGACAAATTCTTACACTCTGTCAATAGTCATTCCCTCAAACTTATTGAAACATTAACCTTGTACGATCCAAAGATATATGCTTATTGACTAGACTAACTTACCTCTGAAGAGCTCACTGTTGCCGTCCACATTTACAATATGGTTACTCAAACAATCCAGTGGAATCCATTCTCCAGAGTGGGCTTAGTTCTCATTTACTCAGTGGACTTCTTGCTTATCCAAAAACCAGGGATGTATCTTTCTGGGATACAAATTATGGACCAGCCTTCATAACCCAGGCCTGCACAACATGTGGCCCGCCAGTGCCCACTTTGCCGCCAGTGCCCACTTTGCCGCCAGTGCCCACTTTGCCGCCAGTGCCCACTTTGCCGCCAGTGCCCACTTTGCCGCCAGTGCCCACTTTGCCGCCCGCGAATCTATGAAATATTCTTTATTACTTTCTGAATTGCTTTCCCCCCTGTTGTATTTTCCTTCAGCCCTCACACATTTTTCATAAACATTTTGAGTTGTGCAGGCCTGACTTATCCAATCAAAAGTCATATTTAATTTCAAGGATTTATGATTTATTCTGACAAATCTGTTATATCTTGAACACATCATTTTTATTAAGTGAAAGTGTTTCAATACACTTTTCATCACAGCTGTCACCCTATTTATGCTTTAACATTCTGATGAGTGATAGTTTTATCTCTGATCTAAATATAGCTTGTGTTGTTGGGAATTTACTCTAATCTAAATATAGTTTCATCTCTCTAAATATAGCTTGAGCAGTTGGGAATCCATATAATAAAAAAAATAATTGTTTGAAGCCAGAGAAAACTAAAATGCTCCACACAGGTGGGAAAATATGAACTAAAATAATTCTTTGTTTTTTTTTGGGGGGTATATAGGTTCATTCTTATCCTGTAGAAATATTTTTGCATTCCAATCACAATAATCTATTTCTAGAACATCTTAAAATAGCAATCTAACATGAAGTAGAAAGTAACGGCCAACTGGAAACAACCACCAGCAATAAACTAGGATCATTAAAAAAAACACAATGCTCAATACCGACATGTTGCGTTTTCTTGGGGTTTATTTACAAACATAGAAAAAACCAATAAGTAAAGTGTAGATGTTATCAGGTGCTGACATGTTTGTAAAGGATCCGTCCATCACGCATCTGTCACCATTGTCTCATCAAACAACCCATCTGTCTTGATAAGACGAGCAGTGATACGACACATACTTTTTAAATATTCAGATTTATTCAACCCCGGGGTGATATAAAGGCTTTAAAAAAACTATGGCTTCAATGACCTTGACCTATCTCTTACCACGGTATTTAATTTAAAACAATCAGGATAGGTGTTATGGCTGTGGGTTTTCACTATATAGGAGTTATGTAGCTAAGTCTTATACCTCTGTAGATCGAAAATTTCGAAAGATTTAAAAAAAGCAAGGTGGGTCTTATTTTTTTAATAAAATATGAACTTTGTTGGTGGAAGTGATTGTAGGGTACCATATGCTTTTGGTCTGTTTGATTTAAACGTAATTTCTTTTGTTCCTTCATGCATGACAGGCGTGGGAATATTACACTTGACAGTATTCTTAATGAATTCAAATATTTAATAATCTTATGTTTCCTTATAAGTTTAAGCTTAAATTAGAGTATTTTTTTAAAAATTTAAAATTTGTGTGCAAATTCTTTTAAAAAATTTATATTTGGTTTTCAGAGGATTTTTTTTTAACAAAACATTTATGATTTGATTTAAATTTATTGAACTATCAATTTATGATTTGATTTAAATTTATTGAACAATCAATTTATGATTTGATTTAAATTTATTGAACAATCAATTTATGATTTAAATTTATTGAACAATCAATTTATGATTTAAATTTATTGAACAATCAATTTATGATTTAAATTTATTGAACAATCAATTTATGATTTGACTTAAATTTATTGAACAATCAATTTATGATTTGATTTAAATTTATTGAACAATCAAATGCCCTAAAAATTATTGATATTATTAAGTATGGTAATTGTCATTTACAAAAATCTGCTCCAATGAAGAGGTCTTCACTGTTGATGTTACTAAAAATGGTTTTAAAAAAACCTCTATTTGTCCATATACATGCCTACTTTGAAACATAACCTCTTGATAAAACTGACTCTCATCCTTCCTACCACAAATATAGTTTCCTATATACAACACCCACCCCCCCTTTTTTTTTAAAATAATTTTTATAAATGCTTCCTTTTTTTTTCTTTATCTCTTCCATTTAGTTTATCTGTGCTTCCAAATAAATATATATTTATTACTTTTATTTTAAAATTGTACTCTGAAATTTGAATAAAGAAATGATTGATTAATTCAGTCGTTCATGTCTTTATCTACTATCCTGTACATGTGTTGTTGTTGTTTTACAAATATAAGTTCTATAAAAAAATGTCCCATAAAAATTGTTTCAATTTAATCCGCAATAGAATAAAACCAAAGTTTGACATAATAGGTCAAACTTGTCTATGTAGACATGACTACGCTAAAGGTCAATGTTCTAGGGGTTTATGTATCTAAAGAGGTGCCTTCCTTAGGCTGTTTCCCAAAGGAAATGCTGTATGGAGCTGTGGCAGAAGGGGCCAGACTTTTTAACCAGGAGTTAAGGTTCTCCTGCCAGAAGTGCAGCCGTGACTGCCATTCCTGGATAGACCTTGTAAGCCATTTGATGAAGTCAAGTGTTAACAGCTACACTCCATCGTCATTGTATCTAAATTATCACAACTCTGTATTTATATGAATAAAGATAATTGTCTTTAAAACTTTATATATATATATATATGTATAATTAAAATGTCTATAATATAGTATATATATAAACGGTCAATAACATAATGTATATACATGTATATCTTATTACTGTGAGTATAAAGTGTAAACTGTGAAAACTAAAGTACGTCTATCACAGACGCAATGAAACAACACCACACTTCAATCAACCCACACCACACTTCATTCAACCCACACCACACTTCAATCAACCCATAAAAGGCTGAGACAATGCCAACAGGACCAACCGCAGGCTTTGTGCTAGTTCAAGCAAACAGATCCTTGATCAACCAGGACAAGAATTTTAACAGCTGTTATTAAGTAATGGTGCTACCACAGTCAATAGGTTTGCAAAATAACACAAAATGAACCTAGTCCACACATAGTCCATGATGGCTTGGTCATCCGACATGGCTTGTCAATCCATTTTGGCTTGTCAATCCGTTTTGGCTTGTCAATCTGTGATGGCTTGGCAATATATGTTTTAAATAGAATGCCTGCAATGTATCTAAATGCTTACGGAAACATTGCTTCAAAATGATCAAAATACATGATGGGAAAAATTCACAACCATGAACTACACAAGATTTCCATGAAAAGGACATCCCAGTTGGCGATCCGACTCTAGTTAAATGGAATCAAATCTGAAAATAAAAATACAAGGGTATATTATACATATTTTTTACTTATTTTTATTCTATAAATATTTTGTATAAATGGTCAATTAAATTAATTTTTATTTAAAAAATTAAACAAAGATGGCTTTTCATTTTCAAATGGAGTTATGCTCCTTTGCTTAAGTATATGTGAAGGTTTACATCGAAAGCACAGTGGGACATCGGATAACAAGCTAAGGTTCACCTTTTCTCCTCTGCTTTAGTGAAAGATTTAATCTCGTCCATGGACAGTCCCCGACCCAACAAATGAAGCACTCGGAGGTAGTTGATGGCGATGAACATCAAGAGTTTGTGTTTGACGTTCTCCCTAATGACCCGACAGTCATAGACACACCTGGTCCACCAGGCCCAGAGCACGCCTCTCACTGTGCTGGTTGTTGGGTCATCCAGGTGGGAACCTACAATGGCACTGTGAGTGGAGACACAAGATAGAAAATAACAGCTCCTCTACAGTAACCCATGTTTTCCAATATTTGAAATGTGCTCCTCTATTATTTCAACATTTTCCTGTTGACTTCTAGCGAGCTTATCTTTGATTCTCTGTTGTTTTTGTTGCTGTCGCATGCTTCCAGCCGAAGTGTCCAGTGTTTTTTGTGTCTTTTTTTTTTTCAGGATTACCTCCCCTGTATTTTATATTTCTCAATGCTTCAACCTGAATGCAGTCCTCATATCACACTCTACACTACCAGACAATCGGCAGTCCTCATATCACACTCTAGACTACCAGACTTAGAAATAATAGTAATTTAAAATCTAGCATTCTCCTACATCAGGGGTCACCAAACTTCTTTCCCGGCGAGCTGGATAACGGGAAAAAATAACGAGCGCGGACGGATAATAATTCTGTTCAATACTTGCACGCCAGAAGTCGAAAAACTAAGTTTAATATTCCATGTTAATCATGGGTGAGTGAAGTTCAATGCAAAAAAGCAAAGACAACCAACATATTTATTTACTAAAAAAGTTATCAAAGAAGGCGACGTTAGCAAAAAGATTGTTACATCAGACCTAAAGGCGACATTAGCAAAAATATTGTTACATCAGACCAAGTGCGCACATATTAAAATCTCACAAACTAAGCAGCAAAAAAGGTTAGTGAGATTTGTGAAACTGTGGTTTGTTTTGGAATTGCTGCATCCAATTAAATGTTCATCAATCCTGCTCGTTCGATGTGTTGACTTCACATACTTTATTTTTGAAAAAGTTTGCTCACTGACATAAGTTGCATGCCAATTCTTTTGTTAATTAATTCCTATTTAAATACATCTTTTTTTATGCTGATATGAGTTTGAACCACATTAAATTTCACCAGTAACTTTATTTTTACCAATGATAGACTGTGATAATGTAATCTGTACCTCCACTCAATATAAATTAATATCAAAAGCAAGTAGACATCCGCAAAACAAAATGACCACAGATTGTATTATAGACGTTGGTAGTTAACTTTTCTTGAAGCCAACTTAACTCGATCCCACTAGGCACTGCAATGCAATTAGTTAATGCATTCATTTTACATACTGTATGTTTATTTACTATTAAGATACTGTATTGTACAATTTTGAGACGATAGTGTACAATTTTAGGAGTTCGAGGGTAAAAAGGTCTGTATAAAGAGGAAAATCTAGATACAATAATTTAAAATGGCAAATTTTGGCGCATAGCTAACAAGAGGTCTCCGCGCGTGGGAAGATCTCCTAATATTCTAGACATAATATTGAAATTTAAGTTGTATAACTACGTCTCCTGTTCCATAAATTTTATCAAGTAAGTACTGTTGGTGTGCAGGATAAACTGGCTTCGCGGGGCGGATCCTGCCCGCAGTTTGGTGACCCCTGTCCTAAATGTACACAAAACAATTCTATTAGAGTAAGTCAACTGTACAATGGTCTATCACCCAGCATTGACTTCTTTGCAACCTGAGCATTTTGACAATGTGCACGCATGGACACACAGACACACACACACAGATGCAGAAAACAAGGAATTCATCGTTATAAGTTTGATGAAAACTTTGTAAGATTTCAAATTTTTTAATGAAATTGGTTAGAGTTTTGATGGGCAGGGAGCTTCATGCACCCATACCAACAAGGACACTCAAGAAACACACACCAGCCAAATATAAGGCACATCTCAGAGACACACGCCAGCCAAATATAAGGCACATCTAAGAGACACATGCCAGCCAAATATAAGGCACATCTAAGAGACACACGCCAGCCAAATATAAGGACACACAAGAGACACACGTCAGTCAAATATAAGGACACACAAGAGACACACACCAGCCAAATATAAGGCACATCTCAGAGACAAACACCAGCCAAATATAAGGCACATCTCAGAGACACACACCAGCCAAATATAAGGCACATCTCAGAGACACACACCAGCCAAATATAAGGCACATCTCAGAGACACACACCAGCCAAATATAGGACACACAAGAGACACACCAGCCAAATATAAGGCACATCTCAGAGACACACACCAGCCAAATACAAGGACACACAAGAGACACACCAGCCAAATATAAGGACACACAAGAGACACACACCAGCCAAATATAGGACACACAAGAGACACACACCAGCCAAATATAAGGACACACAAGAGACACACACCAGCCAAATATAAGGCACATCTAAGAGACACACGTCAGCCAAATATAAGGCACATCTCAGAGACACACACCAGTCTAATATAAGGCACATCTCAGAGATACACACCAGCCAAATATAGGACACAAAAGAGACACACACCAGCCAAATATAAGGACACATAAGAGACACACACCAGCCAAATATAAGGACACATAAGAGACGCACACCAGCCAAATATAAGGCACATCTAAGAGACACACACCAGCCAAATATAAGGCACATCTAAGAGACACACACCAGCCAAATATAAGGACACACAAGAGACACACACCAGCCAAATATAAGGACACACAAGAGACACACCAGCCAAATATAAGGACACACAAGAGACACACACCAGCCAAATATAAGGACACACAAGACACACACCAGCCAAATAACAGTTTTTAACTTCACCACACTAAGATTACCTCCTGGCCATGATCCCGTATCTGTCCACTGTGTTGCCATGGTCACGGAGAATGGCCCGAATGGTGTTCAGGTTCCTTTGTCAATCAGACAAATAAAAAAAACAGTTGTAACTTTTTTTTGAAAAGGTTTTAGATTGCTAAGTCATTGTAGTCACCTTATTGACAAATTGGATTTCCAAAGTCCATAAAATTGAAATAAGAAATGTTTCTTTTATTTTCCTTTGTTGGCAACAAGATACTGAGGCCAAGCAGATGTTAGTGAAGACACTTTCATGAATGAAATGACCAGCAACAATAAACATATGCTTCAATGATGGTGTTAGATGATTATAAAACTGGTGCTAGGGTCTAGATGTTCAAACTCCATTTGAAAACAGAATCATTGCTTTTATAATAATGTTAATTTTAATCATAATCACTCGGGAGTGTGATAGATCTTGTTCCATATTGACAAGTACATACAACCAATATTATGATAGGTCTTGTTCCAGTGTGGACAAGAAATTCCAGCAAACAATTAACAGAAAATTAACACACAAATTCCACCAGATGACCAACATATAAATCCCACCAGATGACCAACATATAAATTCCACCAGATGACCAACATATAAATTCCACCAGATGACCAACATATAAATCCCACCAGATGACCAACATATTAATCCCACCTGATGACCAACATAAAAATCCCACCAGATGACCAACATATAAATCCCACCAGATGACCAACATATTAATCCCGCCAGATGACCAACATATAAATCCCACCAGATGACCAACATATTAATCCCGCCAGATGACCAACATTTAAATCCCACCTGATGACTAACAAAAGATTCCTTGGCATTGCTCTCAAGACCACCATTATCTTATCAAAGCGGTTTTGGGCCATCTTCTGCATGTAAGCTATGTCGGCACTGGTCATGGCGGAGGGGAGGAAAATGGTGTTACGTTTCACTGGACGCTGCACTAGAATCTCACAGAACATTTCATATTCTGGAAATAGACGTGAGACTGGGATGATAGAAATCTGGATTCCAATAGTTACCATGATCTGAAACTCTTCTACAAGCTGAAATAGTTACCATGTTCCTAAACTCTTCTATAAGCTGACATGCTGACATAGTTACCATGTTCCTAAACTCTTCTATAAGCTGACTTGCTGACATAGTTACCATGTTCCTAAACTCTTCTATAAGCTGACATGCTGACATAGTTACCATGTTCCTAAACTCTTCTATAAGCTGACTTGCTGACATAGTTACCATGTTCCTAAACTCTTCTATAAGCTGACTTGCTGACATAGTTACCATGTTCCTAAACTCTTCTATAAGCTGACATAGTTACCATGTTCTTAAACTCTTCTATAAGCTGACTTGCTGACATAGTTACCATGTTCCTAAACTCTTCTATAAGCTGACTTGCTGACATAGTTACCATGTTCTTAAACTCTTCTATAAGCTGACATGCTGATATAGTTATCATGTTCTTAAACTCTTCTATAATCTGACATGCTGACATAGTTACCATGTTCCTAAACTCTTCTATAAGCTGACTTGCTGACATAGTTACCATGTTCCTAAACTCTTCTATAAGCTGACTTGCTGACATAGCTACCATGTTCCTAAACTCTTCTATAAGCTGACATGCTGACATAGTTATCATGTTCTTAAACTCTTCTATAAGCTGACTTGCTGACATAGTTACCATGTTCCTAAACTCTTCTATAAGCTGACTTGCTGACATAGTTACCATGTTCTTAAACTCTTCTATAAGCTGACTTGCTGACATAGTTACCATGTTCCTAAACTCTTCTATAAGCTGACTTGCTGACATAGTTACCATGTTCTTAAACTCTTCTATAAGCTGACATGCTGATATAGTTATCATGTTCTTAAACTCTTCTATAATCTGACATGCTGATATAGTTATCATGTTCTTAAACTCTTCTATAAGCTGATATAGTTACCATGTTCTTAAACTCTTCTATAAGCTGATATAGTTACCATGTTCTTAAACTCTTCTATAAGCTGATATAGTTACCATGTTCTTAAACTCTTCTATAAGCTGACAATAAGCTTTGGGCTCACTAGGAACAAGACTTACTTTTACTTTATTTTAAGCAGCAGTCATAAACACTTAAGTATGTCATCAATGTATCATTTATAAAAATTGAGTCCTGTCATTTAGATTATTAAAAACTGTAGCTATGCCTTGATATAACCTGTTGAGATGGCCAAGACTTATGTTGAGATGGCCAAGACGTATCATGTTGAGATGACCAAGACTTATCATGCTGAGATGGCCAAGACTTATCATGCTGAGATGGCCAAGACTTATCATGCTGAGATGGCCAAGACTTATCATGCTGAGATGGCCAAGACTTATCATGTTGTCTCTCTAAACACCTTTACTTTAGTTTGATATATTGGGAACTGGTGTCTCTGGAAGTTCTGATCTTCACTGAGAGATGAAGCCAATTATTTGTGTTGTTCTGTCTTAGCCTAAATGCAGGTTTAAAAGAATTCTATTGGGAAAATAGAACAAATCTTAAGTGCTATCAGAACAACTTATGGGTGCTATTAAAACAACTGATGGGTGCTATTAGAACAACTCTTAGGTTTTAATAAAAAGTTTTAAAACAGAGCTTTATTAGAACTTCTGTAACAGAAGAGTTTAACTACAGACATATTCAAAGAACTTTTGTAACAGATGAGCTTCACTTCAGACATATTCAAAGAACACTGTCTAAAAAACTACAACGATCAAATATATTTATCTAGTGTATGAGTTGATATAGATTTCAACAGTGTATAGATACTGTTTTACACCACGTCAAACCAACCCATTTGGAACAGTAAAAGTTTCAACTATAAAACAATGACAAAATGGTCGCCATGATTCTGTTTTCAAGGAGAGCATGGAACTCATTCTACCGGAAAATCCAGAACAGCGGAGAGGGCATCGCTTTCATGACGGTCAGGACTCGGCCATGAATCTCTTGAAACTTCTCCTTCCACACCGACTTCTCCTCCTGATTCATGAGCACCCACTCCTCATGCGTCGGAGGTTTGATATCGAACAACCTCCTGGTCTTCATGCGCACTGGTCTTTGCATGATCATTATAGCAAATATGAGAGAGTCTGTTCCCACATGGAATCAGATGGGAAAAATACTTCAATGATTATAGAGAATATAAGGTTACAAGAGTCTTGATGCAGGACAAGATAAGAACAGAAGAGGTGTTATAAATAGCTGTAATATCCACCCATCCCCCCCCCCCCCCCCCATGCCCCGGCAGATGCTTTGATAAATTGGTTTTGGTAAATTAGATTTGGTAAATTAGATTTGGTAAATTAGATTTGGTAAATTAGATTTGGTAAATTAGATTTGGTAAATTAGATTTGGTAAATTAGATTTGGTAAATTAGATTTGGTAAATTAGATTTGGTAAATTAGATTTGGTAAATTAGATTTGGTAAATTAGATTTGGTAAATTAGATTTGGTAAATTAGATTTGGTAAATTAGATTTGGTAAATTAGATTTGGTAAATTAGATTTGGTAAATTAGATTTGGTAAATTAGATTTGGTAAATTAGATTTGGTAAATTAGATTTGGTAAATTGGTCTAATGTAGTTTTCTCTTGCCAGACAATCAAAAATACTGTAGGATTTGTTTTGTGGACATAAATAAATATGGACAATAAATATCTGAGCTCAACATTTTAACAAAGTTTTTGAAAAGAACATGAATACCAACTAAAGTTTGTGATTTTTTTTGTTTGAAGGGATTTGTAAAAAAAAACAATGTTAGCCTTATTGGAGATTGGACCACCTACATTTAAGTATGATGACTGTGTTGTCAAATCTTGACAATATCAATGACTAACATTTGCATTTAAATAAAGTTTATCTATCAGATTTTATAGTATAGAATTGCTTGATGCATACACTAGAAATAGTTAATACTTGAGGTAAATGAAGGCTTTTTTCATAAATTGAATATTTTAAATTTCAGCAAATAAAAAATCATAACTTTTTGGCACTAAAAGAAGAACTCTGGGATACGCCTAGAGAAATTCGAAAAACTATAAACTGTCCAAATAAGGACGACCTTAATAAATAAACTAAGGATTTAGAAAAAACAATAAATGCAATTACCATTAACCCCAAGTTTGTAAGAGTTCTCATCCATGGCTTCCTCGTCATTCATAATAATCGCTTTGTAGAGTTGACACAGGGCCCTGCGGTCATCACCCTTCAAGGAATCGTAAAGTCCATGATCCAGGAGCACAAGCTGTGCCTTCCCATCATGCCCTTTTCTGACAAACACTGGACAAAACAAGTGAGGAAGTGAGGTCAATCAAGCGCAGATATTGATCAAACATGGGACACAAATGAGACCCCCATTAAGGGTCCATAATTTATGAAGGGAGCGAATAGCACAATGTCAATAGGAAAAGTGCATTTCTTACAAACTAATTCTTAAAATGAAACACATTAGAACGCCGTACTCAAACAACTGGAAAAACCATATAACAAACCAAAGTAAATTACCATTGCCAGGATGTGGATCAGCATGGACAAAGCCAGTCAAAAAAATCTGGTCTGAGAAAGACTTGACAAGTTTAGTGTCCACCTGTAGGGAAATAATGCGTTGACATGAGTGACAGAGTCTTATGGTGGAGTCTTATGGTGGAGTCTAATGGTGGGGTCTTATGTTGGCAGACCAGTTTACCCCCAAACTCTTAAAATCGTACAATCTCATCACAAAATCGTTTAATACATTATTTAAAACTAAAAAGCATACAGTATATATAATGTATAAACCTCAAAATCGTACATTGTACGCCAAAATCGTAAGAGTAAACAGGTCTGTGATGGAGTCTATTGGTGGAGTCTAATGGTGGAGTCTAGCAGTGGAGTCTAATGGTGCAAACATAAAGTGGAGTCTTACAAAGCCAACCAACAATCACTACCATTATATCACTACCATTATATCACTACCATTATTGTCACATGTTCATTGAAGACAACAATAATACTAAAGGGAGAGCACTCACATCTTGTAGACTGAGCCCCATGCTTTTGATTCCCTCCAAGTTATTGATCTTGACGCCATCAATGTACTCTGCCGTAAGCACACGCTGATGAGACAACGCAATAGAAGACTTGAGACTTTTAGTTTTATTATGGGACCTGGTGTTCCAGCAATAGCTTGCTTGTTCTTTAAGTTACAGAAAACAAGTTTGAAAGACTTAAATCACTTTTGATTGGGTGCGTTTTGAAAAGTAATATCTTAAAACTTATTTGTGAACCACTTTTGCATAAACGGTTCGTGTTGAAAAGAAAAAGAACCATGAATGTGTCTCTTAACTATTGATCAGTGATGTGGAGGTTGAGGTTCATGGTTTTAGTTAATATCCAACCTTTGTTGTCATTGCCCAGTAGACTTTGGGCACGTGGATAAACTTTAAATGGCCCAGGTCTCTCTGACACCGTTCAGCATTCCTGCCCTCATTCTCAAAGTCCAGCTCTTGTCGAAGTGTTTCTTTTAAATCCTGGAATGACGGAGTTAACAATAAACTCATGGCAACTAGAAGCACAACTATAATTTAAATAGCAACAGTGGAATTTTATCCATAGATTAGTCCGACTAGAAACACAACTAAATTTTAAATAGAAACACCTGTATTTTATCCATAGATTAGTCCTACTAGAAGCACAAATATAAGTTAAATAGCAACTCCTTGATTTCATCATTAGTCAGCTTAGTCATAGTATTTGTTTGGTACAGAAGTTGTGCAATGAGTTCAAGCCAAAAGTTAACAATCAGCAACACAACAAAATGTAATAATTTTGACCCCTTACATTTTCAGCAAAACGTTCCCTTTATTTTTAACAAAACCATTTCTTTATATATTTTTGTTGATTTTTCCCTTTTTTGTTTTTTCTTGCATGCCGACAAATACCTTCTGAGCAGAAATTGTTAAGCTGTTCATCTCTTTCCCTGTATTTTGTACCTTGGTGTTTATTTTATTGTAATAAAGATAATTACACGTTTCACAGTGAGATGTAGTATTTAACTTCAGTCATGTAGGAGGGGACATCTATTGTCTACAATATGGTATTAATTTTTTTTAAAGCTTACACTATTTTCTAATCAATCATATAATCTAAAATTACTACAATGCATTATGTTAACCAAAACCCCAGAGGAAAATGGCAGACCAAGACTTAGATGGATGGATCATGTGGAAAAAGATCTACAGCAGGGAAAAGAAAAGCATTAGTTAGGTCTAAGTGGAAGGAAATGGTGAGGCAGGCCAAAGCCCTACATAGGCTGTAAAGCCACAGGTATGGATGGATGGTCTAAGTGGAAGGAAGTGGTGAGGCAGGCCAAAGCCCTACATGGGCTTTAACGCCACAGGGATGGACGGATGGTCTGAATGGAAGAAGGTGGTGAGGCAGTTCAAAGCCCTACAAGGGCTGTAACAGTTATGGATGGATTATATTAAGTAATAAATTTTAATTCAATAAAAAATGGTCCTCCTAGATAAAATCTGGCAACATCAAATACTGAGCTTTTTTTTTTACCAGAACCAGATCCTAAGTATGATAAAGTTTTGTGTGTTTACCTTTATGACCCAGGCAAACGCAAACTTGGGGTGAACCCAAGCGACCAGTTTGAGAAGGATTTCACATGTCGTCATGTCCCCAGCAAACCTGTCTCTGAGGTCAATGTACTGGACCTGGTAGAGGAGATTTCACATTATCTGGTATTGCTTAAATTTAAACAATTATACATAAAATAAAACTCAAAATTATTTCACAATATAAAATTGCTCATAAAATTTCATAAGGAAACAGACAACAAGAGAATGAAGGATAGATTGGCAAAGAAAGGGTTGAATCAAAGGAAGGGTTCAGTCAAAGAAAGGGTTGAATCAAAGGAAGGGTTCAGTCAAAGAAAGGGTTGAATCAAAGGAAGAGAGGATTTTTGCTTTCTTAAAACTATCTTTATACTACTGCTGTTTAAACTTGACTACCTTTTCAATTATAAAGTATATTTGTTAAAAGAAAAAAACATTTTCAATTTGAACACTTGATACTAAACATGTGGTGAAGAAATCCTTGGCAGGTTCCAGTAGAGATAGAATACCTGGATCAATAGTTTTCCTGTAGCATATACATTAGCTGTGCAAAACATATGTAATGACTTAATAGCTGTACAATAAATATGTAATAACTTATTAGTGTACAATACATATGCAATAGCTTAAGATCAAATACAATTATAAAGAAAAAAAGTGCTGGAAATTTGAACAGAAGAATTTGGAGAGAACATAGTGATCCAGATACGTGAGAAAGCTTGCAAGTATTGTACAGAATGATTATCCGCCCGCACTCGTCTTTTTTTCCAGTTATCCTGCCCGCCGTGAAAAAAGTTTGTCGACCCCTGGTCTAATTAATAAGCAGATAATCCATAAACATTGTAAGAGATCCTTTTGCCAATCAGAGCAGCCCACAATAGTTTGAAATGAAATGTTTTACTGACATTGTGGTCTCAATTGTGTGGCAAGAAATGTTTCCAAGACATCATTCTACCTTCACAGCAATTGTGTGACAAGAAATTTTTCCAAGACATCATTCTACCTTCACAGCAATTGTGTGACAAGAAATGTTTCCAAGACATCATTCTACCTTCACAGCAACTTTGTCCCCATCATGGGTTGTGGCCCGGTGGACCTGAGCCAGACTTGCAGCGGCGATTGGTTCTTCTCCAAACTCTGCAAAAATTTCTGTTGGTTTCTTTCCAAAGTCTTCCATAAATAATTGTTCAACCTGTATAGACAACAGGAAATATTTAAGTTTTAGTGATAAGTTTTTGGCATATGTGTTGACATTAGATGGATCTGTTGATGTATACAGTAATGAATGATTAAATTGGTTGATTCATGACATTAGATGGATCTGTTGATGTATACAGTAATGAATGATTAAATTGGTTGATTCATGACATTAGATGGATCTGTTGATAAATACAGTAATGAATGATTAAATTGGTTGATTCATGTTATTAGATGGATCTATTGATGTGTACAGTAATGAATGATTAAATTGGTTGATTCATGTTATTAGATGGATCTATTGATGTATACAGTAATGAATGATTGAATTGGTTGATTCATGTCATTAGATGGATCTATTGATGTATACAGTAATGAATGATTGAATTGGTTGATTCATGTTATTACCTAGACAACAAGGCAGAAATTCTAAGAAAACAACAAAAATTTATGAAGAAAATATGATATGTAGAAGTTCTGGTGTGGATGAGGTGAATATGCATTAGTTTTTGTTTTGTCTCTATACAGCTCTTCTTTATTACATACATGTATTTTATGTTATTGTCAGGATTATGTCTCTTTTTCTAATATTTTTATGTACAGCGCAGTGAGCCCAGCCCTAGGCTGGGGTACAGCGCTATATAAGACTACAAATAATAATAATAATAATATCAAGATAGATAATGGACTATGATGTGAAATGATTATATTGTTGTGTAGTTTAAGTGAAGACATGATTAAATTTTGGTATAGTTTAATTGAACATAAAATAAATAAATTTTTGTGTAGATTAAGTGAAAACAAAATGATTATTGAATATCCACCCCTCAAAAAAATAAAATTTCTGCTATTTATTGTAATATTTACTTTTAAGCTTTTGAAAACTATTAAGCAATATCTGATATGGTCCATGTCAGTTATGTTATAAATGTCAGCTTATATCATGTGGCTGTCTAGTCAAGGCTTATGTCAGCTTACATCATGTGGCTGTCTGGTCAAGGCTTATGTCAGCTTACATCATGTGGCTGTCTGGTCAAGGCTTATGTCAACTAACCTCATGTGGCTGTCTGGTCAAGGCTTATGTTAACTTACATCATGTGGCTGTCTGGTCAAGGCTTATGTCAACTTACATCATGTGGCTGTCTAGTCAAGGTGTATGTCAACTTACCTCATGTGGCTGTCTGGTCAAGGCTTATGTCAGCTTACATCATGTGGCTGTCTGGTCAAGGCTTATGTCAACTTACCTCATGTGGCTGTCTGGTCAAGGCTTATGTCAGCTTACATCATGTGGCTGTCTAGTCAAGGCTTATGTCAGCTTACATCATGTGGCTGTCTAGTCAAGGCTTATGTCAGCTTACATCATGTGGCTGTCTGGTCAAGGCTTATGTCTGCTTACATCATGTGGCTGTCTGGTCAAGGCTTATGTCAGCTTACATCATGTGGCTGTCTGGTCAAGGCTTATGTCAGCTTACATCATGTGGCTGTCTGGTCAAGGCTTATGTCAGCTTACATCATGTGGCTGTCTAGTCAAGGCTTATGTCAGCTTACATCATGTGGCTGTCTGGTCAAGGCTTATGTCAACTAACCTCATGTGGCTGTCTGGTCAAGGCTTATGTTAACTTACATCATGTGGCTGTCTGGTCAAGGCTTATGTCAGCTTACATCATGTGGCTGTCTGGTCAAGGCTTATGTCAACTTACATCATGTGGCTGTCTGGTCAAGGCTTATGTTAACTAACCTCATGTGGCTGTCTGGTCAAGGCTTATGTCAACTTACATCATGTGGCTGTCTGGTCAAGGCTTATGTCAACTTACATCATGTGGCTGTCTGGTCAAGGCTTATGTCAACTAACCTCATGTGGCTGTCTGGTCAAGGCTTATGTTAACTTACATCATGTGGCTGTCTGGTCAAGGCTTATGTCAGCTTACATCATGTGGCTGTCTGGTCAAGGCTTATGTCAACTTACATCATGTGGCTGTCTGGTCAAGGCTTATGTCAACTTACCTCATGTGGCTGTCTGGTCAAGGCTTATGTCAGCTTACATCATGTGGCTGTCTGGTCAAGGCTTATGTCAACTTACATCATGTGGCTGTCTAGTCAAGGTGTATGTCAACTTACCTCATGTGGCTGTCTGGTCAAGGCTTTGTCCTGCAGCACTACTAGTGTACTGAGATATTCCTTGGGTAAGATGTGGTTAAATGAAACCAGACCTGAAGAAAGGATTCAGTGAAACTCCTACATAAATATTATCAAATTTTATTTTAAACATATTTAAATATTATACAAGTCTATTATAATAAAAAAAATAAAAAAATATACAAGCCTATTATAAAAATATGATCAGTCTATTTTAATTCATTTAGTTATGAGGAAGCTGAGAAAGTTATTCACCCTATTTAAAACGTTTTCAATTGACCTTTTCAAAAACTGTCGACATTTAGTTTAAGGACAGCTGAGACAGACTTCTGTCAACATTTAGTTTAAGGACAGCTGAGACAGACTTCTGTCGACATTTAGTTTAAGGACAGCTGAGACAGACTTCTGTCAACATTTAGTTTAAGGACAGCTGAGACAGACTTCTGTCGACATTTAGTTTAAGGACAGCTGAGGCAGACTTCTGTCGACATTTAGTTTAAGGACAGCTGAGACAGACTTCTGTCAACATTTAGTAATTGTATGAGTGTGTCATGAGATAAAAATATTTATCATCATCATCATCCTTTAGCACCTCAGTGCAGCATAGACCTGTAGCACCTCAGTGTGGTAAAGAATGGTAGCACCTCAGTGAAGCACAGACCTGCAGCACCTCAGTGTGGTAAAGAATGGTAGCACCTCAGTGTGGCAAAGAATGGTAGCACCTCAGTGTGGCAAAGAATGTAGCCCCTCAGTGAGGCACAGACCTGCAGCACCTCACTGAGGCATAGGGCTGTAGCACCTCACTGAGGCATAGGGCTGTAGCACCTCACTGAGGCATAGGGCTGTAGCACGTCACTGAGGCATAGGGCTGTAGCACCTCAGTGTGGCATAGGGCTGTAGCACCTCAGTGTGGAATAGGGCTGTAGCACCTCAGTGTGGCATAGGGCTGTAGCACCTCAGTGTGGAATAGGGCTGTAGCACCTCAGTGTGGCATAGGGCTGTAGCACCTCAGTGTGGCATAGGGCTGTAGCACGTCACTGAGGCATAGGGCTGTAGCACCTCAGTGTGGCATAGGGCTGTAGCACCTCAGTGTGGCATAGGGCTGTAGCACCTCAGTGTGGAATAGGGCTGTAGCACCTCAGTGTGGCATAGGGCTGTAGCACCTCAGTGTGGAATAGGGCTGTAGCACGTCACTGAGGCATAGGGCTGTAGCACCTCAGTGTGGCATAGGGCTGTAGCACGTCACTGAGGCATAGGGCTGTAGCACCTCAGTGTGGCATAGGGCTGTAGCACCTCAGTGTGGAATAGGGCTGTAGCACCTCAGTGTGGCATAGACATTCATTAACATGGCAAAATGGAGATATATTTTTGATTGTCTATGCCTCATTCTTGTGCTAGAGGACATGATATCTTCATTCCAATTTATGAATTTATTTAATTACAGATTTCATTTAATATATATATTTTTATCATACACTGGGTTGGACAAACTCTATAAATAGTAATTCCCCCAGTAAATCAATGGACACATAATACATCATCAGAACACAGGTTTTTACCTTGACCTAATTTAATGTAGAGACCTCCATTTTTTAAGCATCCTACAAGAAGCCTGTCTGCTGCCCTCTGATGACATGTTTTTATCAACCTGTTGTACTCTTCAGACTCCTCATCAACGTTATACAGAGTCCACTTGTAGTCTAGGGATATTACAGTGCCTATGAGAAGAGATCTGAAAGAAAAATGTCTTACCTAGAATCAGTCTGTGTAGAAACTATTAAGTGTGAGACGTTCATGAAAAATATCAAGCTATATATAATATTTATATTTCTGGGATTAACTAGGTGTCAAATTTTGTGGGTTTTTGGCTGAATCCAATTAAAATGATATCACTTGAAATGAAAAGGAATTTGACGAGGCAGTGACTGTACCAAGCTGATGATTGGACACTAAACGTGTATTACGATACAGTATGGTAATAAG
Organism: Omphiscola glabra; assembly: GCA_964017045.1. Lineage (NCBI taxonomy): Eukaryota > Metazoa > Mollusca > Gastropoda > Lymnaeidae > Omphiscola > Omphiscola glabra. Next base: position 5,439,820 of record OZ024800.1, read on the forward strand.
GGAAGGGACTGCAATCTGGTTAGCAAAATAGGAAATGAGTAAATTTCCTATAACGTTAGACATTTTGTGATATTTAATGGATGAAAGCTTGAAGTTTAAATTTTATTCAATTAATAGTGGGTCACAAAGATTTATTTGTTTAAATAGTCTAGAAAAGGAGCTTATCATTTGAAATTTAGATCATAATTCAGTTATAAGATCAGGTTCTAGTTACATTATGAGAGTAAAAATTGACAGCTTTAAAATAAATATACTGAAAAATCTTGTCACCAAATCATAATCTGGTGTTTTTTGTACGGGGATAACTTAATTTTAACAATAAAATTATTTATATTAAATGTAAAACTACTCAATCTTTGAATCAACAGAAAAAGAAAAAAAATTAAAGATGAAGAGATTAAAGCAATTCTCCAAATGAATCAACCTTTTTTGTAAAATGTTACAAATTTATTTTGAGCTCACCTGATGCCTCTTAGCGTAAGGAATATAAAAAACTATCACCGTACCGTAAAAATCGCTGTATACCACCAGCAAAAACTATCAGTTTTCTCCTATCTTGTGATTCAAAAGTATAATACGATATTGTCCCAGTGACAGTGATAGCTGCTGTTAACAAAGCGAGTATTTTCAACTTGCTTCGTTTAGTGGTATTCTGGGCCTTGATAGATAGTTGCCTTGCTATCACTAGTGCAAGAGCTTCTTTTAAACTTGAGCCATTTCCATTACTTTTATAATGGAATAAAGAAGTTCTACATGATAACAAGTTGTTTGGACTGGCTCTTGATGACAAAAGCTTTGTAGATCTGTTAAGGAGACAAAAGTTTCTTTGTACTCGTAATGTCCTTAAGCACATGGTGCAGCCTGATGAAACGACTTTGAGATGGCCATATAGTGACATTGTTAAACTTAATGGAATGTTATTTTTGAAGAATTCTTCATTGAACTTAATGAAAAATCAGGCATCAAAAGCTGGGCCAAAAAAATTGTGAAGTCTTGCTAGTGCCACTGATAGTGAGTAATCTGTAAAGAGAGATATATTTATGAAATATGTTATTGAGACTTTAACTATAATGAACTGAAGCAGTTCAAAATCAAAATTTGAAGTAAGTCATTAATTAAGGCCATTGGGCGTAACCTCAAACTAATGTTATTAATCATTTCTAATTTAGTTGTTATGGGGTTTATGAAAGTTATTGTAGTAAATAGAATCTCAATCTGTTGTAGGTGATACACTTACAAAGGAATATATAACTAATGTTACAAACAAAGGATAACTACACTACATATTATATATGTCAAAGGCTGTAGGGCAGATAGGGGTACTTGGCTAACACAATCATTCACAGTGCAGGTGAATTTTGAAATGTGCACAGAGTAGAATATTAAATTTTGCAAGCTTAAGTTCAGTACTATGACTATGATATTGGAAGGGGTGGCAAAAAAAATTGGCCTGCTCCTGGTAGCACTAACAGTAGCTTTGCCACGGCCACTGATCCTTGGTAGTCAAGTGTAGGCTTTTTGTCAATAAATTTTTTAATTTTAAATTGAATAATTGGTATAATTTTGTTCTATAATTTAAATGATAGCCCCCCCCCCCCCCCCCGGACCATCCATTTTCGACTTCACATGTCTAGTGCGGAGGGGGGTTTAAGCAATGTGACTTCACATGAAAAGCAGAATATTGTAGTGTAAAATTGGACATTTTTTACATAATTCTCTGATACAAAAGTTATAATTACTTTATTTTTAAACTAAAATCACTGAGAGAATCAGTACAGGTATGCGAGGTCCAAGAAATGGCCTCTGATCAAGCTACAGGAAGCCATGGAGGAGGAGAATCCGGGTGTTGTAACATTGACAGTCGTGAGAATTTATGTCGAAATGTGGAGATGTGAGTCATAGATATAGGACTACCACGTGAAGTGGGATGGAATGAAAAATGGTTGACAAGGGACGGGGGGAGCCTTGATGTTAGTAAATGCTCTAGGGCAGGGATTCTTAGCCTTTTTACGGCGCTGCAGTCCGACTCAGTTTTAAACATTTCCAGCACCAACCCACCACAAATCATATAAATTATATTGTAATTAAATTTAAAATATGATAATAATTAAATAATTTTGTTATCGTAGTTTTATTTCTTTAATTAGCTTCCTATTAATATTAACAAGGGAAAGAAAACAATACAAGTAATGCGTAAAAAAAAGCATTTACTGCTGCTAATTAACATGAATAAAAACTTAATTTTTTAAGGCATCAAGAACTAGCAATGGCAGCAAATACAATTTTCTGGGTCTTCCACCCCTCAGGGGGTGCTTTCACCTCTGGTTAAGAGCCACTCTTCTAAGGAAATGTTTCTTACACAGGTGCAGTAATTTGATATTGATAAAAGGGGAATTTTTTAAGTGTTTGTAAAGAGCAGTAATGGACGGTGGGATTTTTATAAGGGGGGGGGGGATGCAGAGATTTGTGACATTATTATTATTATCAGTAGTAGTAGTTTTATACAGCGCGGTGCCTCAGCCTAGGGCTGGGCTCACCACGCTAGACATACAATTCAAAAAACATAATCATGAACTTAAAAATTAATTTACATTAATTAAATTTAAAAAAACAAATAGATATTCACTCCACCAATTCCATAACACTTACATGTCAAGCCATGGACGGCACCCAGCAGCATCGTAGATGTGTCAGAGGGGGGAATCAGTCAGGATACTAGAGTTTAAAGAGATGTGTTTTGAGTGCAGTTTTGAAGGCTGTGATGTTCGGTATATTGCGGATTTGTAGTGGAAGAGAATTCCATTGCTTGGGGCACAGAAAGAGAAAGATCGTTCACTGTATGTTTTTGTGCGAGCCTTGGTTACAGAAAGAATACCCAATGCTGCAGAGGAGTGAAGCTGTCGAAGGGGTGAATAGACAGAGAGAAGTTCGGTTAGATAGGAAGGGCATGAATTTGAGAAAAAGTTGTTGCAGAAAACAGAGAGTTTGTAATCAATCCTTGCTTGTACAGGGAGCCAATGAATTTATATGAAGTAGTGGTGTGACATAATAAGGTTTTTTGCCTTTAGAACTAGCCTAGCAGCTAAGTTTTGAGCCTTTTGTAATTTTTCTAAGAAGTTTTTAGGTGAATCTGACAGAAGAGAGTTGCATTATATTTATGGGGGACTATGGGGGGGGGGGGGGTAAAAAATTGTCAAACTTGCATGATGTAATTTATGGACTAACATTATTATTTATAAATAATACTATTCACAATCTTAATCTAAGGTCTATAATTAAAATACTTAGGCTAAAATAGGATTAGGAGTAGTAGCAGGGGTGTCATTTCAGGTCTCTACAAAAGGGGGGGGGTGGAACCAAAACTTGGTAGGGTTGAAAAAAGTTTGTTTAATTTAATGGAGGTGCAACAGTTTATCAAGGGGGGGGGGGGCAAATGCCCCACCCAAATAAGGTCCATGAGTAGTAGTCAGCCTATGACTAGTATGACCTGTGTAGGGTATACAAAGTAAAAATACGACTAACAAGGTAAATGAGTAAATGATAAATGCTTGAACCAACACTAGCCATGTAGTTAAGTCATAAAGACAAGTCACTAACTGTATACTTTGTTGTCCTTTAAATCTTTGTGTCCTTTTAAAAATAAAAGTTACGTAACTTAGTTAAAGTTAGTTATCGTCTTAAAGTCTTATGAGATTATTAAATAAGACGATTTCAGTCCCCAGTTGTTAACGAAATAAAAGTAAAACATTTGACAAACAGTTGTATAAGCATAGATTATAATTAGGCCACGGTTATGGAGTAACATATATTTCAATAATAGTTAATTTTCACAATTTCTAAAACGTTTTCTATTTAGTATTTACAAAACAGAGTCACGGTGACGTTTTCAGCCGAACGCATTCAATTTTACCATTTAGAGCTTTTTCATGATTCGAAACGAGAAAGAGCGTATCTGTATTGTTTTTGTTTTTCGTTCTGAAGAGCCGACGAGACCAATATTCGCACCTAAATATCTTTCTTTTTTTTCTTCTTTTTTTAAACATCTAATCTATTTAAAATAAATATTTAATTACTATGTGACTTGATTTAGAATGTACAACATGGTATTATTTTGCATATTAAATGAATATAACATACATAGTAATGATAAGTGATTGAAGATCTTAAAGGTTGTGTATTTTTCAAAATATGATGTGGTCATTGTGGTGTCCATGGCCATGGCTCTCTCTCAGACAAAAAGATTCCCGAACCCTGCCCTATATCATCTGACCATTAGGCCTACATATGACCATATTTTTAAGTGAAGTGTATTGTGAACAATTTGTCAATTTTAAAAATATCCAGAGATCCGGAAATTTTTAATATCAATCGATTTTAAAATTTATAAAATAAGTTAGATCACAAAAACTCAGCAAACCTGCTCCCCATTTCTTTTTAAAGAAAGTTAAATTGCCTTATGATACATATGATATTTAATTTTCACTAACAATGGGGCAACTTGATGCTCCAAGAAGCCTGAGGCCCCTTAGTAGCGTGAGGTCACCTAGAAACCTGAGGCCCCTCAGTGATCCATTAAAATTTGTATGGCTTATTCTGGAAAATAGGTAACATAAAACATAGTTGAATGTTCATACAGTTATTATGTTTAATTTTTTTTGAAAAGCATGACCCAAACAAAAGATTAAATGAATTATTTTAAAAAATGGTAAATAATTTATTGATGAGGACATCCTAACACTTCTCAAAAATACATTGTTCGCCTGCTTGCAATGGATTGGCCAGGGCTAGTGTCGCCCAGGGAGGGTCAAGCTATTTGCCACCCAACCAATCCATGGAAAGCTCTCCAGGCCGCCAAAAATGCTGCCCCTCAATGTAAGGGAAAGGAAGTGCCGCCCCGGGGATTACCGCACCCTCCGTACCCCTTTCAAACACCTCTTGCTGCCTGTCTTTATCACGGACAAGCTGATGTTTGAACTAATTAGCTGATAATCATAAGGCAGCGAATCACCCACTTCGCTAGTCCAGATGCAACGATAGTTTCTTGTTATTTTAGGATTTTGTAGTAGAAAAAAAAAATATAAAAAAAAAAAAACACCTAACTAAATTGAGGATTTTTTGGCGACCCAGTAGTTTAGAATTCTTGGCCCGGTACCGGGCCCCAACTCGGCAATTGGGAAAAACTGCATTAAATAGAATAAAGTGAATTTAAATATATTTTATTAAGAGTTTGAGAAAATTATTGAGAGGAAGATGTTTTTATAGAGAGATTAATTTTATTTGAATTGTTTGCATGCGGCAATTTGATGCCTGTGTATAGCTGTCAGGGAACTGATGATCAACAACTTACTCATTGCCTTTTGATTCATATGACATTTCATTGCCTCATGATTCATATGACATTTCATTGCCTCATGATTCATATGACATTTCATTGCCTTATGATTCATATGACATTTCATTGCCTTATGATTCATATGACATTTCATTGCCTTAGGATTCATATGACATTTCATTGCCTTATGATTCATATATTTCATTGCCTTATGATTCATATGATATTTCATTGCCTTATGATTCATATGATATTTCACTGCCTTATGATTCATATGATATTTCATTTCGGTAACCCCCATGCGGCACTTTTCCTTCGGATGACCAAAAATTTTAAAAATCTACGCGATCTACAATAGAGAAATACAGCTTGCGAGCCCATGTCCCAGACAGGGCTGTAGCCCATGTCCCAAACAGGGCTGTAGCCCATGTCCCATACAGGGTCGTAGTCCATATCCCAGACAGGGCCGTAGCCCGTGTCCCATACATAGCCGTAGCCCATGTTCCATACGGGGCCGTTGCTCATGTCCCATATGGGGGCCATAGTTCATGTCCCAGACAGGACCATAGCTCATTTCCCAGACAGGGCCGTAGCCCATGTCCCAGTCAGAGCCGTCAGAAGGAAAACTGAAAATGACGTTAAGTACATGTGATTTTTATCGTCTAATTGACTATTAAGGTCATATCTAAAGCCATTTTTGTCGCCCCCTGATGTTGACACATCATTCATCACCACATAGTCCACTCTGACATTCATCACCACACAGTCCACTCTGACATTCATCACCATATTGTCCACTCTGTCCTTTATCACCATATTGTCCACTCTGACATTCATCACCACATTATCCACTCTGTCCATTATCACCACATATTCCAATTTGTCCTTTATCACCACATATTCCACTCTGTCCGTTATCACCACATAGTCCACTCTAACATTCATCACCACATAGTCCACTCTGACATTTGATCACCACTTATTCCACTCTGACCTTAACTGGGGTAACATAGCAGTACCACAGTAAATGATAAATTCTGTATCTTATAATATAACATAGCAGTACCACAGTAAATGATAAGTTCTGTATCTTATAATATTAATATAAACAATTCTAAAGATTTACAAATAAAACAAAACAAGAAAATAATAATTGAAAAATCTTTTTATTTTTTTATTATTATTTTTATGTTTTTGGTTTTTTTTTGTTGATTATTCTGAATGTGAAGTAGGAACTGAAACTGTGTATCAAACATTTTTAATGGGTAAACTAAGTGGGTATGGTTTTTAATTGTTTACAATTCTATGTCTGTCTGTAAGAGTTAAATAAAAAAAATAGTTATCATACAAGGTTCTTTAGTTTTCTGCATCTTGGAATGTCACTGGATGAAGATCATTAAGCCAATTCATTCAAATATAAATTATTATTGGAAAAATGTTCCGATGATTATAAAAACGATAGCTAGTTGTTGTACAAATTAAGTAATAAAACATGTGTTAGAATAAAATTTTGTTTTTCTCTAGCAGACAATGTTTATCTATTAGAAAAGAGAGGGGGGGGGTGGTTGCTGGGAGATGGGATCATTAGGAGCTTCCATCAGAGAGGACGAAGGGCAATAAAGGAAATTAATTTTTTTTTTCTCATTTAGTTTTTGGGTGTTTTTAGCTTAGAATGGAGTTAGGTTTTGATAATCCAGGATTTCATTGACCGATGTGGTCGACCAACCATTTCACTTCACATTCTTACAATCTCTCTCTCTCTCTCTGTTGATTCTTGTTCCCTCTTATTAATTGGAAACAACTTAATATAAAGCACAATTAGCTCATGAAAAACACTGAAGGAGAAATTAGATAATTATACATAATAAAATTGATATTATACTCATGTGATGGGTACTCAAACAATGCATGGGAAGAGAACCGCTGTTGATGGACATTAAAGAGCTTAATGTAAACTTAAATTTAATGATGACCTCCGACATTGTGATGAGGAATTTTAGCACTTTCATGTGTCCAGACATTAGAGACAACTTGTATTAAACAAGGGAGGCGACCTTTGGAGAAGAGTTACATGTTTAAATTATTGTGCAGTTCCATCCCCTTTGAAGGTCTGTTCAGCATACCAGCAATTCAAGTTAAATGCAGGTTTTTAGATAAATGTACTTCACGCAATCAATGTACCTACTAATACTACTAATAGGGCAACAATTTGCCTACTAATAGGGCAACAATGTGTCTACTAGGTGCAGAAATCTGCCTACTGGGTAAAAAAGTTTAACTCCAGAGATGGGAAATTAAAATGCCAACTGACGTCTTAAAAACCATAATATGACTCTGCAGTTTTAGATGTGATTTACCAACATAAGAAAATCAAATCTTTCTTGATCAATTCTTATTCAAGTAAAAACATTAAATATTATATGAAGTAAATAGCTAAGAAAATATTTTGTCTCTTACTCAACACTATCCTCTTATGCTCTATTTGCATTTTTAAAAAAAAATTACCAATGGTTAGCATGGATGGTTCACTATTTAAGTAACATATGGTTAGCATGGATGGTTCACTATTTAAGTAACAGATGGTTAGCATGGATGGTTCACTATTTAATTCACCAATTTAAAGCATACATGACTTACAATTTGATTGAACTTTTGATAGACTGTTTTTTTTTTCTTATGTATAAAATAATATATCACAATTTGAAAAAGAAAATTTATATACTTGGGAGGATAGTTAGGGTAGGACTCCTTCAAGTGAGGACCCTCGTTTATATATGCGGGAGGATAGTTAGGGTAGGGCTCCTTCAAGTGAGGACCCTCGTTTATATACGCGGGAGGATAGTTAGGGTAGGGCTCCTTCAAGTGAGAACCCTCGTTTATATACGCGGGAGGATAGTTAGGTAGGGCTCCTTCAAGTGAGGACCCTCGTTTATATACGCGGGAGGATAGTTAGGGTAGGGCTCCTTCAAGTGAGGACCCTCGTTTATATACGAGTGAGGATAGTTAGGGTAGGGCTCCTTCAAGTGAGGACCCTCGTTTAAATACACGGGAGGATGGTTAGGGTAGGGCTCCTTCAAGTGAGAACCCTCATTTATGGCGGTGTTGTCCTGCATGTGTCAGTCTAATTAACCTACTTAAGCAAAAGTTAAAATAAAGTCCATTTGAGGTCACATGACATCTTTACATCAAAGAATTTGAATTAATTTACATGTATAGTTACAATAAATCAACTCCATTCCCGTTATGGATATGTAATGGCAGTAATCTTATGGGTCGAAACATTAGAGGAAGTAACCTATTTGCAGATAAATAAATTATTAATTTTAAAAAACCATACATACCCATATCTCAGAATGCATACAATAAATAACACACTCGTACAATTAAGAAATTCATTTTCAATTTCAGGAAAGTTATATTCTTCAATAAATATTGACCATTGTGTTGGACATCCCTCATGATCGTTATCATGATCAGTCAAACTATATATAGCCTTAGATTGTGAACACTGACAATATCAGTCCAACTAAAACCTTAGATTGTGAACTATGACAATAGATCATTATGTTATATTGCTACAAATAGAATACAAGTAAAATCTGTACATCTGTCAGTGATGGAACCAGCCAACAATAAACTCTAATGTCTATACATCATTGTGTTTCAGTTTCTTGAAGATGACTTGTAAATGGATCAAAGATGACTTGCCATTGAATCAGAAATGACTTGTGAACATATCAAAAATAAAATTGAAATTAACATGAAATAATGTGAGATCAACTCCACATAACAATGTTAAGATGGACACTCTTATAGACCACACGTCAATGTTATGATGGACACTCTTATAGACCACATGTCAATGTTATGATGGACACTCTTATAGACCATATGTCAATGTTATGATGGACACTCTTATAGACCACATATCAATGTTATGATGGACACTCTTATAGACCACATGTCAATGTTATGATGGACACTCTTATAGACCACATGTCAATGTTATGATGGACACTCTTATAGACCACATATCAATATTATGATGGACACTCTTATAGACCACATGTCAATGTTATGATGGACACTCTTATAGACCACATATCAATGTTATGATGGACACTCTTATAGACCACATGTCAATGTTATGATGGACACTCTTATAGACCACATATCAATGTTATGATGGACACTCTTATAGACCACATATCAATGTTATGATGGGCACTCCTATAGACCACATGTCAATGTTATGATGGACCCTCTTATAGATCACATGTCAATGTTATGATGGACACTCTTATAGACCACATATCAATGTTATAATGGACACTCATATAGACCACATGTCTATGTTATGACTGGATCATGGCCAGTTGCTTAATTACTAACAAGACTCATCAATATTAAATGTTTTAATGCAAGCTAATTAACAATCAAGCTCTTACACCAACACCAATGACCATCCCTGGGCATAAAATGGGCACTGGTCACATCCTAAATGCCCTCTAGCAGTCTCTTGTCTTGATTTCTTTTGAGTTTTTGGGTTATCAACTTAAAAGAAATATACTTGGAAATCACTGTCACAGTGCATAATTGAAACTTTACAATCACAATAAATCTCCCCTATATTGCGTCATCATTTCTTGCTGACGGGAAATGTCAACGTTTTTTAGCAGCAGGCATCTTGTGAAAGGGGAGGTAAACATTTTTGAAGTGTTTAATTTCTCCTAATAATTCATTGATAGGTTGTGTGCTCCTGTTGACATTTCAACTCTTTTAAAAGTGCATTTATCCCACGAGCCCGTGGATGCTAAGAGTACCAGTGGGTGAATAAGTCTTGTTTGAGACCCATCCTAAGGAATTGTTTAGCAATGGAGTCCGAGTGTTGAGATTTCGTGTGCATTGTCTTCAGGATGTCTACGTCCGTGAGCGCACAAGCTGCCAGAGTTATCGTCGATTGTAGACTGGATAATCCGGATATTGCCATGTTGACGTCTAAACCTGGAAACAGAAAGCACAGCATGTCAAATAAAGGCTACACCATACATCATAGAGTTATTCACTCCGATGATATTAATGAAAATCTATTTTGATGAATCATCATATACTGGTACCCAAAATAGAGTTCACTTTGTTAGTGATGTAACAGTAATTTAGTTGGCATATCAGCTGAGCGATCGCTTGTGTTGAATCCAAATCCAATGGACAGAGACGATTTTTAAAACATATTTCATTGTTCATCTTCTAATGTCTAAAAATTCAATGATTCAAAATGAAAATGGACAAATAGCACAGAGGAATGCATACCCACCAATGTCTATAAAATGTAAAGATTATAATGGATAAGATAAGATTAAGATAATATATTATTATTGTACCCGTATAGGATAAATTCAATTATCTTTGAGTTTGAGAGTATCTATGTTAATATTATATGATTTTTTTAAAAACAGAAACAAATTTTTATGAAAGCAAACTGCAAAGATGCTTTGACTTAAACATGGCTGCCTTGTCTTTTTCCTGTTGGGTTTTTTAAACTTTACTTCCACTCACTTCCTTTCCGTTCCTCTGAATTTTGTATTTATCATCGACTTGCGCCCACTCTTATTCTTTTCTCTCATTTTTTTAAAGGTAGGTGTAGGATACATGTATAAATATATTATGTAAATTTAAATTATACTTAATTTTTAATTTTAATTAAATTTTTTTAAAAATAATACTTATTAAAGCTGAAATTGTTTTATTTACACAAATAGTTTGTGTCTAATTAATTTAAACAAGAGACAAAGTAAGTTCACGCGTTCAGTGTTACCTGTGTGGAAGTTGCAGCACCTGGCTGCCTCGCCCTCCACCAGGACAAACATGTCCGTGTCCTGGAAGTAGGACACCGTTTCCAGCCTTTGGAACAGCTTGATGTCGAACAGACGAGGGCTGAACTTGAGGTTCCTTAGCGCCCAGGCCTCCGTCAGCTCTGCCTCGCTTGACCACTTGCACGCATTGAAACACTTGATGAAGATGTTGCGCATCATCTGTTGGGGTGGAGAGAGAGAGGATGTCTGTTGGGAATATGATCCGAGTGGGAATATGATCCGAGTGGGAATATGATCCGAGTGGGAATATGATCCGAGTGGGAAAATGATCCGAGTGGTCATATGATCCGAGTAGGAGTGAAAAGAGAAAATGTCTGTTGGGAATAGGATCCAAGTATGCGTGAAACGTGTCTGTTGTCTGTCTAGGGTCTTCCTGGCGTGATAATTAAAGTCTACACAACAACGGTTATTTTAGGGAGAGCGCACCTTTGGCAAGTCTGTGACTTCAAATATATTCAATAATAGAAATATAAGATAAGATGTTATATTTTGACCCCACCAAAAATTATAAAACGCCATGCGCCATAGGTGTAACCCTATCCGATCTAGATTTGACCATATTCTAGCTAGATGTGACCATATCCGATCTAGATGTGACCATATCCGATCTAGATGTGACCATATCCGATCTAGATGTGACATACCCGATCTAGATGTGACATATCCGATCTAGATGTGACATATCCGATCTAGATGTGACATATCCGATCTAGATGTGACCATATCCGATCTAGATGTGACTATATCCGATCTAGATGTGACCATATCGGGGGGGGGGGATAACTCACCGATCTGTCTAGTATAAGCCTCATGTGTCTGACCAGTGTACTCTCTGACCTGGGCAGTGCCAGGCTCATGTACCGATGCCTTGTGCTGCCAAACATCTTTAAAGAAAAACCTGTGGACAGTAGAACAAAATAAATCATTTCAGACATGGCTACATGGTAGCACATTTCAGACACGGCTACATAGTTGCACATTTCAGACATGGCTACCTAGTGGTACATTTCAGACATGGCTACCTAGTGGTAAATTTCAGACATGGCTACCTAGTGGTACATCTTATTTTTTACATTTATGGAAAGGTAGCTGTTATTTCAGCACTAATCTTTACAAATTAAGCCTTCTGATTTCATTTTAATTAAGCCAGGTTCGTCGGCATTTTTTGAGTAACTTATATCTTTTAAGAGAATATCTTTGGAGCCGCATCTGTTTCTTCAAAGAGACGCGGGCTGTTCTAGAAACACGGGTTGTCGACGACATACCTGAGTTGACATCCATGTCTCCCATTTCAACGGCTTTTACGTTATCCACATACCTGAGTTGAAATCCAGGTCTCACATTGCAATGGGTTAAGTTATCCACATACCTGAGTTGACATCCATGTCTCCCATTTCAATGGCTTAAGTTATCCACTTGCCTGAGTTGACATCCGTGTCTCCCATTTCAATGGCTTAAGTTATCCACATACCTGAGTTGACATCCATGTCTCCCATTTCAATGGCTTAAGTTATCCACATACCTGAGTTGAAATCCAGGTCTCCCATTTCAATGGATTAAGTTATCCACATACCTGAATTGACATCCAAGTCTCCCATTTCAATGCCGTATGCCGAAAGGTCAAACAGGAGGCCGTGAATTCTCCGCTCGGCCAGGGGAATTGAGCTGAGCTCCGACCTGTCCATCGAGGCCACGGCGCCGAACGCGTGGCAGGAGCTGTGGAGGAACTCGTCACTGAGGCCCAGCAGCCTGGCCGACTGACCACTCGACCCATCGGAAGCGATCACCAGTTTTCTGCCAGGGTGGTGCTCGATCTCGGAGATTTTGTCACGACTGAACTGGGAGCGGAGGACGGTCGGGGAATGAGGGGGTGGGGGGAGATTGGGAAACAAATATTGTAAACATATTTTGAAAGGAATTGAACCTACAGTAACAAGAAAACTCTTTAACTATTTTATCTTAACAGCAATTATATATCTGACAAATATGAAAGCGTGCGACTACAACTCACATGCCATATATTCTGCCACATGACACACACACACACACACACTCGCATATGTCATGACATTAAAAAGTAGGCATTAAGGACAAGCGTGATAATGTCATTTTATCAATTAGTTAATAGTGTAGTATGAATACAATTATTGTAGTCATAGTGTAGCATGTACACACATATTGTAGTAAGAGTTAGCAGGTATACTAATACAATATACTAACAGTGTAGTAGATACACAATAATGATAGAAATAGTTTTCCAGGTATACAAATATTGTAGTAATAATGTAGTGGGTACAGAAATATTATAAAAATAGTGCGGTAGGTATACATTTATTGTAGTAATAGTATATCAGGTATACAATTATTAAAAATGTTATACATAGAAAAAGTGACCAAGTTTTTTTTGCTTGAAATAACTTTTGAATAGTTCTCCCATAACACGTCACCAGTCTTCTATGACATGTACACAGACTCACATGACATGTACATAGTCTCACATGACATGTACACAGAATCACATGTACACAGACTCACATGACATGTACATAGTCTCACATGACATGTACACAGACTCACATGACATGTACACAGACTCACATGACATGTACATAGTCTCACATGACATGTACACAGACTCACATGACATGTACACAGACTCCCATGACATGTACACAGGCTCACATGTACACAGACTCACATGACATGTACACAGACTCACATGACATATACATAGACTCACATAACATGTACAAAGACTCCCATGACATATACACAGACTCACATGACATGTACACAGACTCCCATGACATGTACACAGACTCACATGACATGTACACAGACTCGCATGACATGTACAAAGACTCCCATGACATGTACACATACTCCCATGACATGTACAAAGACTCACATGACATGTACACAGACTCACATGACATGTACACAGACTCACATGACATGTACAAAGACTCCCATGACATGTACACAGACTCACTCAACTACAGAAGACCCTAGCTTCAGTGAAACTGTTTCCTATTCTCCCAAACATCATTAAGTGAAAATGTTCAATCAAACGTGACCAGGCAGCTTTTCATCGTTATCAAATGTCACAGAGTACAGACTTCACTATTGACTATATCAACAGACTTGACTACTGACTATATTAACAGACTTGACTATTGACTATATCAGCAGACTTGACTATTGACTATATCAGCAGACTTGACTACTGACTATATCAACAGACTTGACTACTGACTATATCAACAAACTTGACTACTGACTATATCAACAGACTTGACTACTGACCAAATCAACAGGCTTGACTATTGACTATATCAACAGACTTGACTATCGACTATTTCGTCTCATTACGCAAGCCAAAATTTCATTAGAAACTTAAGATTTAGTTCCCATTATTCACCATGATTTTTTTTTGGGGGGGGGGGGGGGTTGGGATGCGGGTGGGGGGTATAAGTGGGGTCAATGCAACATTGCCAGTGACGTCACTAGTCTCATAATAATGGGGAATGGGGCGTTGGGGGTGGGGGTATTAAATCCCCGTTAACCAGTGGGGACAGGGCAACTCTTTAGAAAGGAAGGCAATAAAGCAACACATTATTTGGTAGTGAATTCAGTGCTGATATGGGACCTGATTGGGTCTCCCAACTTAATTATATAGACGGCGCAGTAGCCAATTGTGTGTAGGATACAAGTGTGACATGTGTATGATGCAAGTGTGACATGTGTATGATGCAAGTGTGACATGTGTATGATGCAAGTGTGACATGTGTATGATGCAAGTGTGACATGTTTATGATGCAAATGTGACATGTGTATGATGCAAGTGTGACATGTGTATGATGCAAGTGTGACATGTGTATGATGCAAGTGTGACATGTGTAGGATATAAGTGTGACATGTGTATGATGCAAGTGTGACATGTGTATGATGCAAGTGTGACATGTGTAGGATACAAGTGTGACATGTGTATGATGCAAGTGTGACATGTGTATATTGCAAGTGTGACATGTGTATGATGCAAATGTGACATGTGTATGATGCAAGTGTGACATGTGTATGATACAATTGACCATGTGTATGATACAAGTGACCATGTGTATGATACAAGTGTGACCATGTGTATGATGCAAGCGTGACTATGTGCATGATACAAGTGAACATGTATATGATACAAGTGAGGCCATGTGTATGATACAAATGTAACCATGTGTATCATACAAGTGCGACTATGTTTATGATACAAGTGACCCTGTGTGTGATACAAGCGTGACTATGTGTATAATACAAGTGACCATGTGTATTATACAAGTGACCATGTGCATGATACAAGTGAGGCCATGTGTATGATACAAGTGTAACCATGTGTATGATACAAGTGTGACCATGTGTATGATACAAGTGCGACCATGTGTATGATACAAGTGAACATGTGTATGATACAAGTGATCATGTGTATGAAACAAGTGTGACCATGTGTATGATACAAGTGTGACCATGTGTATGATACAAGTGTGACTATGTGTCTGATACAAGTGACCATGTGTATTATACAAGTGACCATGTGCATGATACAAGTGAGGCCATGTGTATGATACAAGTGTAACCATGTGTATGATACAAGTGTGACCCTGTGTATGATACAAGTGTGACCCTGTGTATGATACAAGTGTGACCATGTGTGTAATACAAGTGAACATGTGTATGATACAAGTGGCCATGTGTCTGATAGAAGTTGTGTGACCATGAAAGAAGACTCCAATGATCAAGTTATCCCCCCCCCCCCCACCCATACGCTCCCATCTAGAAACTTCTAACGAGACTGGTCAAATATTGGCCACTAACCCCCCACTAACCCCACAAACACACACACACACTAACCCCCTCCCCACCCCCACATCCCTCTCCCTAATCCGGCCACCCCCACTAAACCCGACTAATACCACACCCCATCTGACTAACTCTGTCAAATTGCGTTTCCTCACCAGTCAAAATGGCGGCTTGCTCTGAGCTTAGTTTCCCAGTGCTGAACGATTCCATGCATTAGGGTCACGTGAGGAACGTTCGCATTGCTTGATACCTAGGGAGTTGGCGGTTTATTAGAAAGTGCTAAGTTGGTGGAGAGAGAGTGGGTAAGGCGAGGGAGGGACATAAAGGGAGAGATGGGGAGTGAGATATAGGGAGGGATATGGAGAGATGTTGACGGAAAGGGGCATATGGTAAGGGAGGTGGAGAGAGGGCAAGGGAGAAATAGCAAGGTTGGAGATGACAAGGGAGAGATGGCAAGGTAGAGATCGCCAGGTAGAGATGGCCAGGTAGAGATGGCAAAGGAGAGCTGGCGAGGGAGAGCTTGCGAGGAAGAAATGGCAAGGTAGAGATGGGTCGGAGAAGGGGAGAAGGAAAGGGATAGATCGGGAGGCAACAGGCTTGAGATGACTTAAGTCGAGCCAATGGAACTCATGATTTTAATTCTATTTAGGTACCTAATCTATTTATAGTTAAAGCCCCTTGTTAAAAAGAATTTCTTTTTGTTTTTATGTCTCTTTGGTCACACAATATTTTATGTCTAAATATAGAACTATTATTGCACAATTTTTTAATGATAAATTTCATTTTTATGCAATTAAAATTTTCTGTTTTTAAGAAATTAGAAATCGACAATTTGTTTTAATATAGGTTTTGGTGGAATCGAATAGCATTGACCATAGACGATATATTGGTATCGATTATTTGAAATAGTGAAACTGATTTAAAATTGGTTTTACTATAGTTTCGATACATATAATAATATATAGACTTTCACTAGCGTTGATTATAATTTTTAAAAACTTTTTTTAGCTAATTATTTCACACTACTATCACATTTAGATTCATACATTACCATTAGATTTAGATTCATACATTACTATTAGATTTAGATTCATACATTAATATTAGATTTAGATTCATACATTATTATTAGATTTAGATTCATACATTACTATTAGATTTAGATTCATACATTACTATTAGATTTAGATTAATACATTACTATTAGATTTAGATTCATACATTACTATTAGGTTTTGATTCATACATTACTATAAGATTTAGATTCATACATTACTATTAGATTTAGATTCAAACATTACTATAAGATTTAGATTCATACATTACTATTAGATTTAGATTCATACATTACCATTAGATTTAGATTCATACATTACTATTAGATTTAGATTCATACATTACTATTAGATTTAGATTCATACATTACTATTAGATTTAGATTCATACATTACCATTAGATTTAGATTCATACATTACTATTAGATTTAGATTCATACATTACTATTAGATTTAGCCTCATACATTACTATTAGATTTAGATTCATACATTACTATTAGATTTAGATTCATACATTACTATTATATTTAGACTCATACATTACTATTAGATTTAGATTCATACATTACTATTAGATTTAGACTCATACATTACTATTAGATTTAGATTCATACATTACTATTAGATTTAGACTCATACATTTCTATTAGATTTAGATTCATACATTACTATTAGATTTAGATTCATACATAACTATTATATTTAGATTCATACATTACTATTATATTTAGACTCATACATTACTATTAGATTTAGATTCATACATTACTATTAGATTTAGACTCATACATTACAATTAGATTTAGATTCATACATTACTATTAGATTTAGACTCATACATTACTATTAGATTTAGATTCATACAATGCTATCAGATTTAGACTCATACATTACTATTAGATTTAGATTCATACATTACTATTAGATTTAGATTCATACATTACTATTAGATTTAGACTCATACATTACTATTAGATTTAGATTCATACATTACTATTAGATTTAGCCTCATACATTACTATTAGATTTAGATTCATACATTACTATTAGATTTAGATTCATACATAACTATTATATTTAGATTCATACATTACTATTATATTTAGACTCATACATTACGATTAGATTTAGATTCATACATTGCTATCAGATTTAGACTCATACATTACTATTAGATTTAGATTCATACATTACTATTAGATTTAGATTCATACATTACTATTAGATTTAGATTCATACATTACTATTAGATTTAGACTCATACATTACGATTAGATTTCGATTCATACATTACTATTAGATTTAGATTCATACATTACTATTAGATTTAGACTCATACATTACAATTAGATTTAGATTCATACATTACTATTAGATTTAGATTCATACATTACTATTAGATTTAGACTCATACATTACGATTAGATTTAGATTCATACATTACTATTAGATTTAGATTCATACATTACTATTAGATTTAGATTCATACATTACTATTAGATTTAGATTCATACATTACTATTAAATTTAGATTCATACATTACTATTAGATTTAGACTTATACATTACAATTAGATATCGATTCATACATTACTATTAGATTTAGATTCATACATTACGATTAGATTTAGATTCATACATTACTATTAGATTTAGATTCATACATTACTATTAGATTTAGATTCATACATTGCTATCAGATAAGAAAGTGAGAGGCTTGGATTCCACCAATGTATTTGTCCGGTGCGTCGTTGAGCGGGGAGAGGAAGGTATTTTATCATGAAAACCAGCCGTTAGAAAACGGGTTGGACGTTGGTTCTGTTGTATCCTAAGCTCACTGGATGTAGCACGATTAATCGAATCGAATTAGCCCCGTGCGGGGCGACAGTCACGGATACAAGATCTCGCCAAAATAAATACCAATGAGCACGGACACAAAGTCAACTGTCGGACAGTCCAAGCAAAACAGCAAGACGGCAAGAGGAGGGCTTACAAGTGATCGAAAGTCTTTGTTCGTGATTGGGAAATTTAACACCAAGGTCCGTTTGAAATACATCGACAAGGCTCACCCGAGATACATGTCTCAATGTGACATAGTGACAGAATGTGACATAGAGTCAAGAAGCTAGAACAAGGCGCACCAGTGACACAATGACACAGTGTGACTTATCTAGACGGGATCTAGAAGAAGGCTCACCAGAGACACGGGTCACATTTGTAAACTATGCGGTTGACAAATCTCAATGATCACTCATTAAGTCATTACTGTAACTAAATGAGTTCATTTATGGCTCATTTCTACTCCAGAGAAACACTTGGCATGTCTTGTGTTAAAATTGTTCTAATTGTCAAATATTATCTTGGTTAAAAATATGTATTTGTTTATCTGCTGAAAATGAATAAGACGCCAATATGATCAAAAAACATGTCCATTGATTTTGATCAACAACAAAATTCGCCCTGATTGAACTGATCTCAGGAAACTTATGATTCCCTCTGATTGAACTGATCTCAGGAAACTAATGATTCCCTCTGATTGAACTGATCTCAGGAAACTAATGATTCCCTCTGATTGAACTGATCTCAGGAAACTAATGATTCCCTCTGATTGAACTGATCTCAGGAAACTAATGATTCCCTCTGATTGAACTGATCTCAGGAAACTAATGATTCCCTCTGATTGAACTGATCTCAGGAAAGTAATGATTCCCTCTGATTGAACTGATCTCAGGAAACTAATGATTCCCTCTGATTGAACTGATCTCAGGAAACTAATGATTCCCTCTGATTGAACTGATCTCAGGAAACTAATGATTCCCTCTGATTGAACTGATCTCAGGAAACTAATGATTCCCTCTGATTGAACTGATCTCAGGAAACTAATGATTCCCTCTGATTGAACTGATCTCAGGAAACTAAAGATTCCCCCTGATTAAACTGATCTCAGGAAACTTATGATTCCCCCTGATTGAACTGATCTCAGGAAACTAATGATTCCCTCTGATTGGACTGATCTCAGGAAACTTATGATTCCCTCTGATTGAACTGATCTCAGGAAACTAATGATTCCCCCTGATTGAACTGATCTCAGGAAACTTATGATTCCCTCTGATTGGACTGATCTCAGGAAACTAATGATTCCCCCTGATTGGACTGATCTCAGGAAACTAATGATTCCCCCTGATTGGACTGATCTCAGGAAACTGTGATGAAGTGCGTGGGTTTTATCATCCAAAATTCTTCTTCATATAGTTCTCAAGTGAAAGATCTTTTAGTTTGTGTGATGATACAAGTCTATTTAATCAGTGTTTGGTGTCAGTATTTTCAGACGATGAATTCCCACACCAGCAGATAATGCTGAAGTTTAGGATGCTTCCAGTTGTTGCACTGTAGAGTAAGTTAATGACTTGTTTGTTTACGCCGAAATTGTACACATTTCTTAAAATAGAAAAGTCTATGGTTGACTTTTGTACACAGACTTTGGCCGTGTTCATGTCATGTCAGCTTATTATTATGGTGACACCCAAGTACCTATATGTCTCTACTTGCTCTAAACTGTGATTATTATTGTGAGATCTACTAGAATATATGCCTCGTTGTGTTAGCATATATGACCCTTTGTGCTAGTACATATGCTCCTTTGGGCTAGTATATATGCCCCTTTGTGCTAGCATATATGCCCCTTTGTTCTAGTATATATGCCCCTTAGTGCTAGTATATTTGCCTCTTAGTGCTAGTATAACTTTCAAATTCAATTTAAGCATGATGTTTCTGTTAAGCACTGTCTGAATGTGCCCATTACGTTAAGATAGAGTCTGAGCTTTTCCTCATATTCGAGTATCATATATCTTTAGAACAAACAGTCGGTCAGGTATTCGAAGAATCGATACTTGATATACTCAATCATAGGTATTCGAAGAATCGATACTTAATATAGATAGTTGGTCATAGGTTTTCGAAGAATCGATACTTGATATAGTCAATCATAGGTATTCGAAGAATCGATACTTGATATAGTCAATCATAGGTATTCTAATAATCGATACTTGATATAATTAACCATAGGTATTCGAAGAATCAATCGTTAGTAACTGTGGAAAGGAAAATAATTGAGTCAATGCAGTATCAGTATCAATGCAGTATCTCTCCATGACATTCACTACAAAGAGAGTGCATCAAAAGACTGCCGATGTCACCATTGGGCTCATTAATGTGCAGTCATCTGTCTCTCCATTATGAGAGTTCACGTGCGCCTAACAGGCAGCAGTGAGAGACCTCTCGAACATTTTCGCACATCGGAGCGCCGTGAGCATGCTATCATAGCATGGAAATGAGCGCTATATAAGTACTCCAATCAATCAATCACCAACCTTAGAGCCGACCAAACTAAAAGAAAAAGATCCATTCTTTGCTCTAAGCCAGAACAACAACGCCATGATTTTTTCTATTGCTGAAAGACGTTTCAAAAGAAATATCATGGGAAGTATCAGGGTTAAAAAAGAACTCATTTTTTCCCGAGGCTAAACAAAAACAAAATTGAATACAATGACACTCGGCACTCCGTCTTCTCATGACTACCATCTTTTATTCTCATCGGCTTCTGGTAATGACTCGTTAGGTCTTTGCACCGTTCGTTTTTGTTTCTTGTCTGTTGCCATGGCGATGGCAGACATTAGCCTGGAGTGCCAAGGGAAATAACAACTGAATGCAAGAATTTAAAAGTTTGGTAAAATAGGCCAGACAGTTGAGGAATGAACCGACATAGTAAATTGTGGGACAAATATCATGGAATCTCTTCACAAATAATAATTCTCTATGTATGTATGTATGTATGTATGTATGTATGTATGTATGTATGTATGTATGTATGTATGTATGTATGTATGTATGTATGTATGTATGTATGTATGTATGTATGTATGTATGTATGTATGTATGTATGTATGTATGTATGTATGTATGTATGTATGTATGTATGTATGGCTGTAACGCAGTGTTCAATAGCCGCGCAAAATAAAATTGCCAGAAATTAACACTAATCGAGATTCTTGTAAATTGCGTTACTTGATCGCCAGTTTTGTCAAGTGACTTGAGTAGATGGGAAGTTCACGCATTGCAGCCGCAATTTTTTGGTGGGTTATTCATAGTGATCCTATAAACAATAAAAGTCTCAAGTGGTTGTAAAATAGGGACAAATGTTGACTTTAAGTACGTACAATCATTGCCTGTCAAGCACAAGTACAATCATTGCCTGTCAAGCACAATCAATCTTTAAAGGCGGGAGTGATTTTCATTCGACTTATCTCCCCATGGCCGGATTAGGGAGAGGGATATTTTTGTATGATCAAATAGTTCACCACCACCAAATCATAGGAAAGACTTCTAAATGGAACTCATCTTTAAACAGAGGACACTAGGTCACAGGAAACTAGGTCACAGGAAACTATGTCACAGGAAACAAGGTCACACGAAACTAGGTCAAAGGTCACTTTGTCATAGGACGCTGGGTCTCAGGACACAAGATCACAGGACACAAGGTCACATGAAACTAGGTCACATGAAAATAGGTCACATGTCACTTTGTCATAGGACACTGGGTCCCAGGACACAAGATCACTGGACACAAGATCTCAGGACACAAGATCACAGGACACAAGATCACAGGACACAAGGTCACATGAAACTAGGTCACATGGAACTAGGCCACAGTTCACTTTGTCATAGGACACTGGGTCCCAGGACACAAGATCAAAGGACACAAGATCACAGGACACAAGGTCACATGAACCTAGTCACAGGTCACTTTGTCATAGGACACTGATTCACAGGACACAAGATCACAGGACGCAAGATCTCATCACACAAGATCACAGGATACTATGTCATAGGACACTAGGGCACGCCCGACAAACTCAGCAGAGATTCACCTAAACTGATCAACATAGTTATCAGAGATTTGAAATAACTTCCCAACAATGACCACGTGACTGAACTATGCAAAGTTTAGACTAGAAGGTAGCTGGGCAAAGTTTAGACTAGAAGGTAGCTGGGCAAAGTTAAGACTAGAATGTAGCTGGGAAAAGTTTAGACTAGAATGTAGGTGGGTTGCATTCTTTTGTCGATTCTTTTCTCACTGGCCATTGATTGGCTCATGGTACAAATTATGGGATCACTGGTACAAATTATGGACTCAGTGGTACAAATTATGGACTCAGGGGTACAAATTATGGACTCAGGGGTACAAATTATGGACTCACTGGTACAAATTATGGGCTCACTGGTACACATTATGGGCTCACTGGTACACATTATGGGCTCACTGGTACACATTATGGGCTCACTGGTACAAATTATGGGCTCACTGGTCCAAATTATGGGATCACTGGTACAAATTATGGGCTCACTGGTACAAATTATGGGCTCACTGGTACAAATTATGGGCTCACTGGTACAAATTATGGGATCACTGGTACAAATTATGGACTCAGTGGTACAAATTATGGACTCAGGGGTACAAATTATGGACTCACTGGTACAAATTATGGGCTCACTGGTACACATTATGGGCTCACTGGTACACATTATGGGCTCACTGGTACAAATTATGGGCTCACTGGTACAAATTATGTGCTCACTGGTACAAATTATGGGCTCACTAGTACACATTATGGGCTCACTGGTACAAATTATGGGCTCACTGGCACAAATTATGGGCTCGCTGGTAAAAATTATGGGCTCACTGGTAAAATTATGGGCTCACTGGTACAAATTATGGGCTCACTGGTACAAATTATGGGCTCACTGGTACACATTATGAGCTCACTGGTACAAAGTATGGGCTCACTGGTGCAAATTATGGGCTCACTTGTACAAATTATGGGCTCACTGGTTCAAATTATGGACTCACTGGTACAAAGTATGGACTCACTGGTACAAAGTATGGGCTCACTGGTACAAATTATGGGCTCAATGGTACCACAAGAGATAACATGAACTTTGTATGATACCACCAGGTCTAACATGACCTTTGTATGATACCACCAGGTCTAACATGACCTTTGCATAATACCACAAGTGCTAACATGACCTTTAAATCTCTGCCCACGCCACAAAACATTGACGTGTCCAGCCACTATTCTAACGTGTCCAGCCACTATTCTAACGTGTCCAGCCACTATTCTAACGTGTCCAGCCACTATTCTAACGTGTCCAGCCACTATTCTAACGTGTCCAGCCACTATTCTAACGTGTCCAGCCACTATTCTAACGTGTCCAGCCACTATTCTAACGTGTCATCTTAAGGAACACAACTCAAACATTGCGACCAGCGGTTCTTAGCAATTTTTGCACTGACGCACCCCCCCCCTCTCCATTTTAAAAAATAGTTCCCACACCCCAACGATTTACCCGATTTTCAGTGTCTTCCTGCACCCCATACTCATCTCCTGCACCCCATACTCTGCCACCCGCATCCCGTACTCTTTCTCCTGCACCCCATACTCTTCCACCCGCATCCCGTACTCTTTCTCCTGCACCCCAAACTCTGCCACCCGCATCACGTACTCTTTCTCCTGCACCCCATACTCTGCCACCCGCATCCCGTACTCTTTCTCCTGCACCCCATACTCTGCCACCCGCATCCCGTACTCTTTCTCCTGCACCCCATACTCTGCCACCTGCATCCCGTACTCTTTCTCCTGCAACACATACTCTGCCATCCGCATCCCGTACTCTTTCTCCTGCACCCCATACTCTGCCATCCGCATCCCGTACTCTGCCACCCGCATCCCGTACTCTGCCACCAACATCCCGTACTCTGTCACCCGCAGCCCTGTTTAAGAACCCTTGTATTAGACCAATCAGCTTGCTGGCAGGCGACACGACCCAGTATGATATTCTCAGACTGATTAGATTTATTTATGAAAATAGACTGGCACTTGCTGGACGACATAAAAGTACATTTTTTTAAATGATAAAATATTACTATTTGAGAAGATTATTTCCGTAACATTGTTGAAGCAATTTAACCTTTACGACTTGTCAACCAAATTAAGCCTACTTTGGACATTTTGTTGGGTTTCCATTATTACAGAGGTCCTCAAACTGCAAAAATTAACGCAACCCAATACGATCCGTCTCAAGGGTGCATAATCAGCCATAATTAACTAGGCTGAATTCGGTCCGATTCTGAGGGGCCTAAAAAGCCAAAATTTTCATAGGTGAATAATTAGCCATAATGAACAGGTTTACAATCAGCCATAATCAACATGTTTACAATCAGCCATAATCAACAAGTTGATAATCAGCCATAATGAACAGGTTGATAATCAGCCATAATGAGCAGTTTGATGATCATCCATAATGAACAGGTTGATAAGCAGCCATAATGAACAGGGCTACAATCATCCATAATCAATAGGATGATAATCAGCCATAATGAACAGGTTGATAATCAGCCATAATGAGCAGTTTGATAATCATCCTTAATGAACATATTGATATTCAGTCAGAATCAACAGGTTGATAATAAGACACAATCAACAGGTTGATAATCAGCCATAATCAACAGGTTGATAATCAGCCATAATCAATCAGTTGATAATCAGCCATAATCAATCAGTTGATAATCAGCCATAATCAACAGGTTGATAATCAGCCATAATCAATCAGTTGATAATCAGCCATAATCAACAGGTTGATCACGGGTCTTAATGAAAGGAACATCTCGCCTGTAATTATTGATTATTTAGATTGGCTACATGAGACTCACACCACCCTCCAAGAGAAGCTGACCATTGGTCAAGTTATGCTATACGCTCGTGGTACACTGGTTTCTGGTCACGTTGTGCCATAAGCTTGGGATGCACTGGCTTCTCTGTGGTTTATACCAATCAAATAAATTATTTAATATAGAGAAGGCTGCGAAAATGGCGAATATATTTGCATAAAATTATCAACGGAAAATCAACATTACTTACAGACTTCATTGACGGGAAATATCAACATTACTTACAGATTTCAGTGACGGGAAATATCAACATTACTTGCAGACTTCATTGACGGGAAATATCAACATTACTTACAGACTTCATTGACGGGAAATATCAACATTACTTACAGACTTCATTGACGTGAAATATCAACATTACTTACAGATATCAGTGACGGGAAATATCAACATTACTTGCAGACTTCATTGACGGGAAATATCAACATTACTTACAGACTTCATTGACGGGAAATATCAACATTACTTACAGACTTCATTGACGTGAAATATCAACATTACTTACATACTTCATTGACGGGAAATATCAACATTAAATACAGACTTCATTGACGGGAAATATCAACATTACATACAGACTTCGTTTACGGGAAATATCAACATTACTTACAGACTTCATTGACGGGAAATATCAACATTACTTACAGACTTCATTGACGGGAAATATCAACATTACTTACAGACTTCAGTGACGGGAAATATCAACGTAACCAAGAGACAGTGTGCAGGACAAAACGAAACCATTAAAAGCCGTTAGGTCTCATAAGATAGTACACCAGGGGCGTCTCACTTTCTATTCACTTTAAAATCGTGGGAAGTTTTTTTAACCTTCCCATGAGTACACAGGGGTATCAGCAGTAGCTCATACAACATGTCACATAGTGACATCTAAACATGTGCTTCTCGTAACCATTCTGCTCTATTTATTTTTCATAAATACATAAACAAACCACAAGCACCACTACCAAACAGACACACCCCTCTATCAAGAACCACTATCCATCAGACATACACCCTCTCAAGCACCCCTACCAATCAGACACACCCCTCTCTCAAGAAACACTATCCATCAGACACACACCCACTCAAGAACCACTATCCATCAGACACACACCCTCTCAAGAACCACTATCCATCAGACACACCCCTCTCTCAAGCACCACTACCAATCAGTCTGGAGGACAGGTCTATTGTACAAGTTACAAATGCTCCGAGTAACTGCCAACTGGTGGATTCATTCTTGTCTATCAAATCGTACGATATCCACCCGTGTTGAGTACAAGGTTTCGAACATGTGTGCACTCGAGGGTGGTCTACCACAGAGGCCGGCCTTGAGCTGCACTCTGTTCCTGGCGTACGTGCACAAACTGCAGTCACTCTTGGTAACAAAGAACACAATGTTCGCAGATGATTTGGCAATTTGGAGCTTGGTCTAATCCATCCAGCTGTTGCAGAGCCGGCTGGGAAATGATCTCACTCAGATACAAGATTATGCTCAGAAATGGAGATTGGTGGTGAATGCGGAGAAAACTGTTTACTCATTATTCAACAATGGACGGAAAGCTTTAAAGAAGAAATTGATCTTCACATCTGCGGGAAATCGCTCAGATGGGACAAATCACACGCGTATTTGGGAATAAAGCTGGACCAGAAACTCCAGCTGCATAACCATGCGCGGGAAGCTCGAGCAATGTCAAAACTCAGCCTGGTTAAAAAAAAACTTGCAAGCATTACTTGGGGAGCTGATGCAAGACTCCTGAGAACGCTCTATATCGGGAGTGTAAGAGGTGCCCTGGACTACAGCCTCCCGGTGCAGGGCTTCGCAGGCCGTACGGCTCTAGAGGGACTGGATCAGATACAACATCTAGATCTAAGATTTGTATGGGGCGCGCTGCGTACCACACCCACGGCTGCTGTGGACATTATCTCAGCATAGAACCACTCAAAATCAGAAGGGACAAGGCAATCCTAACGACCGTAGAGCGTTACCGTCGAATGGAAAAGACGGAACCCTGTTTTCAACTCCAAGACCGCTGAGTAAGGAGGACACGGCTTAAAAGACCCTCCTTCATGGACGCGGTCTATTCACTTGAGAACAAGCAACCTTTACCAGGAAACAGGGAGAAAATACGCTTGATCCAGGAGCGATCACCACAGGATAGCTGCGAACCACCTGATGTACGTCTGACCCTGTCAAACACAGCAGTTAACAAGTCGAGCCCGTAAGACATTGTTTTGTTATCTACATTTGATGTTCTCAGTTGTACATCAAATGTAGAGATCAAGACAATTTCAATGGGGCACCAATTTCAATGGGGCAACAATGTCAATGGGGCACCAATGTCAATGGGGCAACAATGTCAATGGTGCAACGATGTCAGTGGCGCAACAATGTCAGTGGCGCACCAATGTCAATGGAGCAACAATGTCAATGGGGCAACAGAATCAGTACGATAAGAATGACATTTCGAAGACATTTCATGTGTTTTCTAGTTGGTAATGCTGAAATTTCAACTGTCTCACCCACCCTCCTCCATCACCACCCACTCAGTCATATCAAACTTTTATAGTGGACTTGTCAGTTCACAAGTGTTCCACATGGACGGCTCCTCACGGTCCATTGGCTACTGTGAAGATGTTTCATTCTACGGGAATACCCCATTCGGTTGTTGGATAAGGATGTAGATCATTTAAGAAATGTCTGAAAACGGTGCGCGCGTGTGTGTGGTTGGGGGGGGGGGGTCCTCATTGTTTGTTGTGAGTGAGACAATAACACAAAGAATATGATGTTTACAAAAGTGAACCGTTCATATTGTAAACAACGCCATCATGCAGTGCACTTCAATGTAATATCAGGGCCGGCGCATGGTGATGGCGAACAAGGCGACCTCTCGGTGACCCACGCTTGTGTGTGTGTGTGGGGGGGGGGTCCCACGTGAGGCCATTATAACAATATATTATTAATAAAACACGGGCCGAACTCAGTGCCCAGGCTATGGCATTTTTTCAGCGTCCGAACGAGACATAGGCAGAAGAAAGATATTATATAATCATGTTATACTGTGGCAGGATGGAATTTTTCATCTAAGCGAAAGGCAAACTCTGAAATCCAATCCGAAGATGGAGTCCCGTGGGTGGTATGACATTGACACAATGAAAATCCGACAACTCCTGCGACAGGGAACGGTAAAGAACACAGTGGGACACACACACACAAACACTGCTGGTCACTACTGCATCCTGGTCTCTTTCCCGTCGTCTTGACTAAATCTTCAAATTAGATCAAATAGACGTGGACGAGAGAGTGAGGCTGACGAATTGAGCAACTCTCCCTCACTTTAAACCTAATGCAGCCCAAGCCAGGGTGGCGAAGGACGAGCAACACTCACGCTCCTTAAAGAAATTATCCCAGGACACGTACAGACAGCACAACAGTGGCTCTCAATTCCTTGCGCCGCTGGAAGATTTGTTTCCGGATGCCGCGACCTAGTACAAAATAATGTTGACAAGTAAAGTTAACAGATATGTCAACATATAAAGTTAACATTGCGAGAACCGTAGCAAGTGCAGAAACAAGTTGTCCATTGAAAGTTGATAAAAACTCATCATTGAGATCATCGATGTCTTCTGTTCGCTTGAATTGACTGACGTCATTGACTGACGTCATTGGATTACGTCATTGCCTATGACGAGCTCATGCACGTGCTAGCCACCAAGAAAGCAAACGAGTTGATATCTGGCTGCAAGAAATTGACAGTATTTTACTTGCCCGTACTTTTTTTCTGTTGCATGTATCGATTACAATCCTGTATATTACAATCCAGTACCTTACAATCCAAAAAATATATATCCTATAGATAACAATCCTGGCATAACAATCCTGTACATTACAATAATGTAGCATAACAATAAATGATTGTGTTTCAGTGGCTCTCTATGTGTACTCTGCCAATCCATTAATGCGGTTAGAGATCGTTGTGGAGACGTGCCGGATGAGAACACGGTTGTATCAGTATCTCCCGTGGTTCCAGAGTTACGCAATGACCCGGATCTCGTAGCTAATCAGTTCAATTCTATCTAGGTTTTACTTGACGCTAACGCGATAATAACTGTCTCTTTTTTTTCTTCTAACTCAGATTCCACATTACCATCTGTCAAAAGATCTAATTTTTACATGGTGCTGTCCCTTTGATGGCGTCTTCCTCATTCCGCTTTGAGATTTTCGGAATGTGTGTCTGACTATTATTAGGGAAACTGAACAAATCCCCCATGACCTGTCTCATTATGACCAGTAGGTCCAGTTAGAACTATGACCTGTCTCATTATGACCAGTAGGTCCAGTTAGGACTATGACCTGTCTCATTATGACCAGTAGGTCCAGTTAGGACTATGACCTGTCTCATTATGACCAGTAGG
Organism: Omphiscola glabra; assembly: GCA_964017045.1. NCBI lineage: Eukaryota > Metazoa > Mollusca > Gastropoda > Lymnaeidae > Omphiscola > Omphiscola glabra. Next base: position 5,470,134 of record OZ024800.1, read on the forward strand.
TCCAGTTAGAACTATGACCTGTCTCATTATGACCAGTAGGTCCAGTTAGGACTATGACCTGTCTCATTATGACAAGTAGGTCCAGTTAGGACTATGATCTTTCTCATTATGACCAATAGGTCCAGTTAAGACTATGACCTGTCTCATTATGACCAGTAGGTAGTTAGGACTATGACCTGTCTCATTATGACCAGTAGGTCCAAGTAAGACTATGACCTGTCTCATTATGACCAGTAGTTCCAAGTAGGACTATGACCTGTCTCATTATGACCAGTAGGTCCAAGTAGGACTATGACATGTCTCATTATGACCAGTAGGTCCAAGGATGACTATGAACTGTCTTATTGTGACCAGTGGGTCTCAGCATGACCATGAATTGTCTTCATATCCAATCAGCATATGTATAAAATGTCTACGCCCCTGCACAATTCAATTTGCCCTCTTAATATCGCATTAATTACCCTTACCTGATCTGTCAACATCTCCTTACACCCCCTCCCCCCCACACACACAAACACACATTTTCCTTGATCTCTCAACATCTCCTTATCTCCCCTTCCTTGATATCACTCGAACTCTTCTTCAAGACCTAATATTCTTATTAATTCCCAGACAAAGTCTGCTGACATCCAAGCTGATTTGGGATTGTGTTTTGCTAAACATAGTGACCGTGTCTGTGTCAGTAATCAGCCAATCAATGGCAGGAGATCAAGCTGTGGCTCGACCTTGACCCCGAATCCTGCCCAACCGAATCAACTAGAAAGGGGATTAACCTCTGAATCTTTTAAATATCCGATCTAGTGCTAGCGTTATTGACCCACTGCCAGCATATTGAAATGTCCGGTTTATGCAAGTGCACTGCCAGCACATTGAAATGTCCGGTTTATGCAAGTGCACTGCCAGCACATTGAAATGTCCGGATTATGGAAGTACACTGCCAGCACATTGAAATGTCCGGTTTATGCAAGTACACTGACAGCATATGGAAATGTCCGGTTTATGGATGATGTTAATTCTGTCAACAATCTAATCCAGGATTGGTTTCGTCAAAACACAAATTTGGTCGGACGCAACACATCCTTCTGAGATAACGGGAAAATCGTACAGCCGGGACCGCTAATGACCACTGGTCAGTTATATGGTCCTAGAGATGATCCCAGCAAGGGAATAGTCTAGACCTGGTGGCTCCACGGCAAGAAAATGGCGGGAACGTTGAGAATAACAAGAAACGTTTCTGGATATTGTGGTAATGTGTGTAGAGTCGAATGGATATTGTGGTAATGTATGTAGAGTCGAATGGATATTGTGGTAATGTATGTAGAGTCGAATGGATATTGTGGTAATGTATGTAGAGTCGAATGGATATTGTGGTAATGTATGTAGAGTCGAATGGATCTTGTGGTAATGCATCTAGAGTCAAATGGATCTTGTGGTAATGTATCTAGAGTCGAATGGATCTTGTGGTAATGTATGTAGAGTCGAATGGATATTGTGGTAATGTATGTAGAGTCGAATGGATCTTGTGGTAATGTATCTAGAGTCAAATGGATCTTATGGTAATGTATGTAGAGTCGAATGGATCTTGTGGTAATGTATGTAGAGTCGAATGGATCTTGTGGTCATGTATCTAGAGTCGAATGGATCTTGTGGTAATGTATCTAGAGTCGAATGGATCTTGTGGTAATGTATCTAGAGTCGAATGGATCTTGTGGTCATGTATCTAGAGACGAATGGATCTTGTGGTAATGTATCTAGAGTCGAATGGATCTTGTGGTCATGTATCTAGAGTCGAATGGATCTTGGGATCTGAACAGATCAGAAACACTGTGGCTTTATAAAATACGTGGATGTTTAATGTTGACTTGTGGGAAAATGTTTGTTTTCATAAAATACTTGGATGCTTAATGTTGACTTATGGGTTAAGACTTGCTCTCTTGTTTGAACTGAATTCTTAACTGTTATGAATTGTAGCACTCACTCGCTGGCACGCTGTTCAGATGAGAGGTTCCCAACACCTTGTGACTTGCACCCCGATATTGAACAGTTACAATCTTGGCTCCAAGAAATAGTCGTAAAATATGGGACACATTTTAATCCGGCTCATTAAACTATAAAATATGGGACACATTTTAATCCAGCTCATTAAACTATAAAATATGGGACACATTTTAATCCAGCTCATTAAACTATAAAATATGGGACACATTTTAATCCGGCTCATTAAACTATAAAATATGGGACACATTTTAATCCGGCTCATTAAACTATAAAATATGGGACACATTTTAATCCAGCTCATTAAACTATAAAATATGGGACACATTTTAATTCAGCTCATTAAACTATAAAATATGGGACACATTTTAATCCAGCTCATTAAACTATAAAATATGGGACACATTTTAATCCGGCTCATTAAACTATAAAATATGGGACACATTTTAATCCGGCTCATTAAACTATAAAATATGGGACACATTTTAATCCGGCTCATTAAACTATAAAATATGGGACACATTTTAATCCGGCTCATTAAACTATAGAATATGGGACACATTTTAATCCAGCTCATTAAACTATAAAATATGGGACACATTTTAATCCGGCTCATTAAACTATAAAATATGGGACACATTTTAATCCAGCTCATTAAACTATAAAGTATGGGACACATTTTAATCCGGCTCATTAAACTATAAAATATGGGACACATTTTAATCCAGCTCATTAAACTATAAAATATGGGACACATTTTAATCCAGCTCATTAAACTATAAAATATGGGACACATTTTAATCCGGCTCATTAAACTATAAAATATGGGACACATTTTAATCCAGCTCATTAAACTATAAAGTATGGGACACATTTTAATCCGGCTCATTAAACTATAAAATATGGGACACATTTTAATCCAGCTCATTAAACTATAAAATATGGGACACATTTTAATCCAGCTCATTAAACTATAAAATATGGGACACATTTTAATCCGCCTCATTAAACTATAAAATATGGGACACATTTTAATCCAGCTCATTAAACTATAAAATATGGGACACATTTTAATCCGGCTCATTAAACTATAAAATATGGGACACATTTTAATCCAGCTCATTAAACTATAAAGTATGGGACACATTTTAATCCGGCTCATTAAACTATAAAATATGGGACACATTTTAATCCGGCTCATTAAACTATAAAATATGGGACACATTTTAATCCAGCTCATTAAACTATAAAATATGGGACACATTTTAATCCGGCTCATTAAACTATAAAATATGGGACACATTTTAATCCAGCTCATTAAACTATAAAATATGGGACACATTTTAATCCGGCTCATTAAACTATAAAATATGGGACACATTTTAATCCAGCTCATTAAACTATAAAATATGGGACACATTTTAATCCGGCTCATTAAACTATAAAATATGGGACACATTTTAATCCGGCTCATTAAACTATAAAATATGGGACACATTTTAATCCGGCTCATTAAACTATAAAATATGGGACACATTTTAATCCGGCTCATTAAACTATAAAATATGGGACACATTTTAATCCGGCTCATTAAACTATAAAATATGGGACACATTTTAATCCGGCTCATTAAACTATAAAATATGGGACACATTTTAATCCGGCTCATTAAACTATAAAATATGGGACACATTTTAATCCGGCTCATTAAACTATAGAATATGGGACACATTTTAATCCAGCTCATTAAACTATAAAATATGGGACACATTTTAATCCGGCTCATTAAACTATAAAATATGGGACACATTTTAATCCAGCTCATTAAACTATAAAGTATGGGACACATTTTAATCCGGCTCATTAAACTATAAAATATGGGACACATTTTAATCCGGCTCATTAAACTATAAAATATGGGACACATTTTAATCCGGCTCATTAAACTATAAAATATGGGACACATTTTAATCCGGCTCATTAAACTATAAAATATGGGACACATTTTAATCCAGCTCATTAAACTATAAAATATGGGACACATTTTAATCCGGCTCATTAAACTATAAAATATGGGACACATTTTAATCCGGCTCATTAAACTATAAAATATGGGACACATTTTAATCCGGCTCATTAAACAATAAAATATCATCAATAGTATTAACGTGGACCCAGATTCTTTTCTTCTTTTAAGTGAACGAATTACTTTTGGTATTCTAGTTATATCCTACACTTCACTTGCTCTAGATAGATAGATAGATATATAGACGAGTAGATGGGTAGGTAAGTAGGTAGGTAGGTATATAGGTAGATAGGTAGACAGACAGATAGGTAGGTAGGTAAGTAGGTAGGTATTGAGGCAAGCACGCAGACAGACAGACAGTAGATAGATTGATAGATAGATAGATAGATAGGTAGGTAGGTAGGTAGGTAGGTAGGTAGGTAGGTAGGTAGGTAGGTAGGTAGGTAGGTAGGTAGGTAGGTATATAGGTAGGTAGGTAGGTAGGTAGGTAGGTAGGTAGGTAGGTAGGTAGGTAGGTAGGTAGGTAGGTAGGTAGATAGATAGATAGATAGATAGATAGATAGATAGATAGATAGATAGATAGATAGATAGATAGATAGATAGATAGATAGATAGATAGATAGATAGATAGATAGATTGGTAGATAGATAGATAGATAGACAGATAGACAGATAGATAGACAGACATACCACAATTTCGTTATTAGCATGCCTGGTACCATACTGAGCAATCTTTGATTATGTACGAACAGACCAATATTTACACCTCTACAATCTGAACAATTTTTACAGAAACTGACCAACATTTACAACTGTACAAACTGACCTTCACCCCTATCCGTAAGGTGACGGGAACGGCTCTCCAGGTGAGCATGCCAAGCACGTGCTCCAGGAAGACGCCAGTTCTCGTGTGAAAGATGTTGTTCTCCAGACAGCCCTCCAGACTGTCAAAGTCCACGCCCAGGCAGGTGAGGAACTCACGGGACTTCCGGTTGAATTCTACCTGGTGAGCAGACGAAAACTTTCTCAACTACCGTCAATAATAAAGTGAACTAGTAGAGAAGACTGGCAAATATCTGTCCTTAACCGTCTCAGATGATTGACAAATATATGTCCTTAACCGTCTAAGATGATTGGCAAATATCTGTCCTTAACCGTCTAAGATGATTGGCAAAAATCTGTCCTTAACCGTCTGAGATGATTGGCAAATATCTGTCCTTAACCGACTAAGATGATTGGCAAATATATGTCCTTAACCGTCTAAGATGATTGGCAAATATCTGTCCTTAACCGTCTGAGATGATTGGCAAATATCTGTCCTTAACCGTCTAAGATGATTGGCAAATATATGTCCTTAATCGTCTGAGATGATTGACAAATATCTGTCCTTAACCGTCTGAGATGACTGGCAAATATCTGTCCTTAACCGTCTGAGATGACTGGCAAATATATGCCCTTAATCGTCTGAGATGATTGACAAATATCTGTCCTTAACCGTCTGAGATGACTGGCAAATATCTGTCCTTAACCATCTAAGATGATTGGCAAATATCTGTCCTTAACCGTCTAAGATGATTGGAAAATATCCGTCCTTAACCGTCTGAGATGATTGGTAAATATCTGTCCTTAACCGTCTAAGATGATTGACAAAATTATGTCTGTGCCATTAAGAATGATTGGCAGAAATATGTCTATGTCAGTAAGATAAATTAACAAAAGTCTGTCTATGCCATCTAAGATGATTGGCAAATGTTTGCAACTAACATCTTAGAAGACTGGCAAAAGTCTGTCCCTAACTGTGTTAAATGAATAATCTCCCCTGACTCAAACAACAGTACACTGTACAATAGGGCACCCTAAGGGTTTAAGTCAGACTTATTTACCCCCGGGCTAGTGTCATGTCAGCCAACCCCCGGGTTAGTGTCACGGCAGCCAACCCCCGGACTAGTGTCACGGTAGCCAATCCCCGGGCTAGTGTCACGGCAGCCTACCCCCTGCCCAGTATCACGGTAGCCAACCCCCGGGCTAGTGTCACGGTGGCCAACCTACGTGCTAGTGTCACGGTAGCCAACCCCCGGGCTAGTGTCACGGTAGCCAACCCCCGGGCTAGTGTCACGGTAGCTAATCCCCGGTCTAGTGTCACGGTAGCCAACCCCCGGGCTAGTGTCACGGTAGCCAACCCCTAGCTAGTGTCACGGTAGCCCACCCCCGGGCTAGTGTCACGGTAGCCAACCCCCGGGCTAGTGTCACGGTAGTTTTCAGCTCTCAAAAACTTAGTTTCAAACTCCGAAGAATAGTTGCTGCTTATATAAGTAACCATAAGAGTCATACAAGTTATGTTTCTGCAATATATTGAAGGATTTCGTTCTTATCGGATCGCTTACTATGTTAACACAAAAACGTTCAACTCAAAACACCCCAATTCTTTTTTTTATTTTTATTAAGAACAAAGCAAACCGACGATCTTAACTTCACCATTTCCTTGGACTGTTCGGGTTATCCATTGAATGTCTTATCCGAACAACCCACTGTCACAATTAATTCGGATAATCGGTGTCCTACTGGTGACAATCGGCATGGCTGAATAAAAGATTCACGAATGAACTAAAATCATCATCATTTAGAATCAGTGCATTGAGCCCTACGACCCAATGAACTACAATGACCGAACTCTTTCGTGCCCTATGCAACTAAATGATCGATGAGTCAGCTGGCCATTGCGCCCTAGTGTTCTCCCTTAAACTAAAGTGCTTTGCTGGCTTTGAATGGGACAAATGAGTTCATCGTGACATGCTGCTCACTTGTAGTCTTTGCCTGGAGTTACCCTTGGAGTCTTTGCCTGGAGTTACCCTTGGAGTCTTTGCCTGGAGTTACCCTTGGAGTCTTTGCCTGGAGCTACCCTTGGAGTCTTTGCCTGGAGTTACCCTTAGAGTCTTTGCCTGGAGTTACCCTTGCAGTCTTTGCCTGGAGTTTCCCTTGGAGTCTTTGCCTGGAGTTACCCTTGGAGTCTTTGTCTGGAGTTACCCTTGGAGTCTATGCCTGGAGTTACCCTTGGAGTCTTTGCCTGGAGTTACCCTTGGAATCTTTGCCTGGAGTTACCCCTGGAGTCTTTGTCTGGAGTTACCCTTGGAGTCTATGCCTGGAGTTACCCTTGGAGTCTTTGCCTGGAGTTACCCTTGGAGTCTTTGTCTGGAGTTACCCTTGGACTTTTACTCCGATCCTGAAACTACGTCATCTGGAGTTATCTCCCCGGGGTTTTCATTCCTTTCTTGTTTTTATTTTTTTTTAAATAACATTACTAGGGCATATATGTTATTATGATGCCCTAATGATTCCCATACTTATGCCCCACCCATGTCCATGGCCTAGCAGGGCTGCCACTCACTTTTTTAAAATTTCCCAAGATTTTGTCATATAAATATATAAGAGTTTTCTTTAAAAGGGGTTTTTCTATCTAGTAATTAATGTAAAAATAGCTTGAATTAATGCCACTGAAACTCGGGGTATAGTAATTGAATGAAATTAATTTTAAAAGACATTTAAAAAAAAATCTTAATCACAAAAAAAAATTTTATTTTTGAAAAAAAAATATTTTAATTTATAATCCAAATTATCAATACCCCATTGGAGTTAGGCTACTAAATTAAATATTACCTCCAAATTTTCTGGTAAAAATATGATCTACGTGTGTAATATAAGTCACTTTGAAACAAAGCTCACAGGGCTAATCAACACATAAATCTCTTTACAACTATTACAGGGGCAAAAGGTTCATCATCAAAACATGTTTTTTTCTTATTGTAAGTCTTTAGATTAGTAATGGGGTTTGCAAAGCAATAAAGCAGAATTTAATAATAATAATTGTAGTTAAATGGATTGATATTATATGAAGACAATAAGTATTTTTTAAATTGTAAATTTACATTATACTTATAATAATTTTTTTTCAAACAAAATACTGTTTAAATGAACTTTTCAGTTATAATCCTACAATGTACCGGTATAATTTTAATATCTTAATTACCTGTGAGTAAATGCACAACTATTTTTTTTTTGCCAATTGATGAAAATTGGGCTGAATTTTTTAACAGATGCACCGTATCATAGTTTGAACACATTGTAGAAGTAACTGAAATTCATCATATTTTACTATCGATTCTTGATTGAACACTATCGTTACCTCTTTGGCTTGTACTGATAAAGTTTCCGAGCCTACTGCCCCCCCCCCCTCCCTCATAAAATCTATAATATCAATAGTCTATATTGATTTCCTTTGAGATTTCAAGATTTATGATCAGTTTATTTATTGTTGAGACTGTTCTATGCATATGGTGTACAAGGTCAATTTGATAAACTTTCAACACCTGGATGTAATTTTTAGTATTCAATGTAACAAAAAATGAAGAGAAAATTGAATTTCTTTAATTATTAACTTTTTAATACTTCACAATATTAACTTTAATTTCAGAAGATTTCTTATTTATTTATGAATGGTTCTGGTTCTGGTTCGGTACGTTGCTGCATCCATATACTGGCATATGTGCAACGGTTGGGGAAGCGATGTTGCCAATCTAACGGCCCCTAGCAGATGCCAGGGCGGCCTTGAATCTTTCGATCGTTAAAACAATACATTTTTTCCTTGTTACTTTAAAAAACTATTTTGCTTTATTTTCACTTAAATTTTATCACATATGTTGTTTGCATTTTTTCAAAATATGTAAAAAAATCTTCCCCCTGTCAATATTTCCCAAGGTTTTGCCTGATTTTCAAAATTATTCCCCAGATCCCAATGGGGGTCGTGAATTCCCAAGATCTTGGGAAATTTCCCAAGGTGTGGTAGCCCTTTCAGGGCCTAGTAATGCCCCACTAGTGCCCTCTCAATGCTTTAATAATTTCCCACCTATCCCCTTACTCCCGTTGTTCTCATTATGACGGTCTCATGAAGCGTTTGTTGTGATACATTTCTATTTTAGGCCTTGTGGGTCACCCAACAATCATTGCCAACAACATTCAACACAAGCTGTCAACACAATTCCCCAAATTAGACGAGAGCGTAGAAATGATAGTTTTTTGTTTTTTTTAAAAACATATCCCACATCCTTTCCTGTTTTATACTCCGCCCCCACCCCCCACCCTCCACACACACAACACACAAACCTACACCAGCAAGCTACACTATTTGTTGTGACAGCTTTTCCTTTGTCCCCCGAGAGTATCCGTGGCAATGTTTATGCGTTTTTAGAGCTAAATGGGGAAAAATTGTCACGTGACGTGACAGAGAGAATGAACGTCACCCGCTGGGCTGACGACAATAGGCGACCCAAGGGGAGACTACAGCGAGAGAGATAGGATTGGTTCTCTACCTTACACTGCGCAATGTAAACAATGTGATCCTGTTGTAGTACATCGGAAACTTAAGGGGACATTTCTAGTACATCATCTACTTAAGGGGACATTTGTAGCACATCATCTAGCCAAGAGGACCTCTGAAGTACAGCATCTACCCAAGAGGACCTCTGAAGTACAGCATCTACCCAAGAGGACCTCTGAAGTACAGCATCTACCCAAGAGGACCTCTGAAGTACAGCATCTACCCAAGAGGACCTCTGAAGTACAGCATCTACCCAAGAGGACCTCTGAAGTACAGCATCTACCCAAGAGGACCTCTGAAGTACAGCATCTACCCAAGAGGACCTCTGAAGTACAGCATCTACCCAAGAGGACCTCTGAAGTACAGCATCTATCCAAGAGGACCTCTGAAGTACAGCATCTACCCAAGAGGACCTCTGAAGTACAGCATCTACCCAAGAGGACCTCTGAAGTACAGCATCTACCCAAGAGGACCTCTGAAGTACAGCATCTACCCAAGAGGACCTCTGAAGTACAGCATCTACCCAAGAGGACCTCTGAAGTACAGCATCTACCCAAGAGGACCTCTGAAGTACAGCATCTACCCAAGAGGACCTCTGAAGTACAGCATCTACCCAAGAGGACCTCTGAAGTACAGCATCTACCCAAGAGGACCTCTGAAGTACAGCATCTACCCAAGAGGACCTCTGAAGTACAGCATCTACCCAAGAGGACCTCTGATGTACAGCATCTACCCAAGAGGACATTTGAAGTACAGCATCTACCATAGACATGGCGTGTGCCCTTCGGTTGCAGAGGTTCTCCTATATTTATGGGGCCCAAAGTTGTGATGCGGACTAAACAAATAAAATGCAGACTTTAAACGCCAAAGTGGCGGAGGGGGGGGGGGGGCGAAACCGCAAAAGTAAAATGGTTCCTTAAAAATCCACACATTGCAGCCAAGGTTTTATCTTTATATTTGTGTCACTCTTTGTTTGTTCGCCGACGAAGGCTCTCTGCCGATACCTTTGTTGTTTTGTTGCGTCCATCTTTTCAGGTCCCCTATACCTTGTTTCACAGGTTATTTCCTCGTACCTTAATCCGATTGCATTCTTTTGAACGTTAGTTTCGTATTACCTTAGATTTATCATAAGTCCCATGTGGTCTAGTGGTTAGGATTCCTGGCTTTCACCCAGGCGGCCCGGGTTCGATTCCCGGCATGGGAATTTTTTTATTTTGGACAATCTATTTTGACTCTTTTGTCGACTTTGCCGTTTACCTGTATACAGTCTTTTTTTCACAGTCCGCCAGGCTTGCTTTGAATTGATGGCTGACCTCTGTGACTACAAGGAACAGAGTCTAATTTATATACTCGTGTTTGTGTATATATATTTATATCTGTACAAGTTTCGGTGTATATACATTAATATATGTACAATTTTCCGTGTATCTAGATTAATATCTGTACAAGTGTATGTGAGTAGATATTAAATATGTACAAGTGTATGTGAGTAGATATTGAATATGTACAATATATGTGAGTAGATATTGATACGGTGTGTAAAATATGGAAGGTTTATGGTTTGACTTTCATGAGGTCATTGTCAGCCAGTCATTGTCAGCCAGTCAATGTCAGCCAGTCAGTGTCAGCCCGTCATTGTCAGCCAGTCATTGTCAGCCGTCATTGTCAGCCCGTCATTGTCAGCCCGTCATTGTCAGCCCGTCATTGTCAACCAGTCATTGTCAGCCAGTCATTGTCAGCCCGTCATTGTCAGCCCGTCATTGTCAGCCAGTCATTGTCAGCCAGTCATTGTCAGCCCGTCAGTGTCAGCCCGTCATTGTCAGCCAGTCAGTGTCAGTCCGTCAGTGTCAGCCCACCAGTATCAGTCCGTCAGTGTCGGCCCATCTCCGATACTATATTTCAGCAGTTATTTTATTGAATTCTTTCATCTTTTTTGTTTGTTCGCTGATGAAGGCTTCTTGTCGACACGTTCGTCGTTTTGTTGCGTTCTTTTCTTCCAGGTTTTCCCATACGTTGTTTCGCTCATTTCCATAGTTTGACCCAGAGTAATCACCCCCCCCCCCCTCACTTCGCCCCATCCTAGGTACGCCACTACCGACACCAAAGCTACATTCATTATTCAGTACCAATCACTACCGCCCCACACACACGGTACTCTGCTGATAATCTAACATCTAGGACAGTCCGTAACAAACAAACAAACCAGACATCCATCGCACTGAAATCTGTTACCCCAGCCATTAGGGACACGCCCGTTCTGGGCGAGCATGCGATCCCAATAACAGCAAATCACATGAGCTTTAACGAGGGACATGAAACGTGAAATATGCATTTAATCACCCGTTAAAGCGGGCGCGCGCCCGACGCAAGCCATTTTCATTACGGCCCAGCGTTCAATTATTCAAGACGCCTCATGAGGCGAGCTATTCATTTGGGAAAGCCGCTCCTTATCGTCTGCTGTTCTGTCGGCCGATATTCTGTCTCTTCGATTCTGTATTTAAATAGAAATTAAGTCGAATTTTTTAAATGTTGATGTAGATTTTATCTTTACAAAATGGAATTATTGACTGATGGGGGGCGGGCAGGGATGGGCTGGTGATGGAGTTGTGATGGTTGGTGATGGGCTGGGGCGGGCAGGGGTCGGCTGGGGGGAGGGCATGGGTGGGCTGGGGAGGGCAGGGTGGGCTGGGCTTGTGATGGGGTTGTGGGGTGGTTGGAAAAGTCAATAATTGGGGACAAAATGTCGTTATATTTGACAGACTAATTACAAGAGTGTGGGACTGCGATAAAGCTTTGAAATAGATTAATTAGCCACGAACAATCTGTCTCAATAGAACAATATATGTTCAGCTTTAATAAATAATTTTACACGCTACACAAGTAAACGTTTCGGTTTTTAGCCTTCATCAGTACAGCAACAAAACATTGAAATAAGAATAAATTAAAACATATATAAATCTACCCTACCTTAAATATAGAAAAGAATTGGAGTGGGTGCAAAAACCAGACAGAAACAAAGTAAAGAAGAACGGAACGGAAGTGATTTGAAGTGAAATGTAAAAAACCAAACAGGAAAAAGACATGGGATGTACGTAAAATTGTGGATTTGGTTTATATCGTATGGAGTCAAGGTACCAAATCTTGTTATTAATTTATTTTCCATATAAATTCTATCCGGTGTGTTACTTGTGTACAGTTTACCAGTAGCTGCGATGTCTAAAACTCCATCATGGTTAGTGCTATAGTACTATTGAAATGTTTGAAGACCGGACAAGAGCTTGCTTATTTATGTTAAAGAAGTGTTCTCTAAAACGGTCTCCAAGGCGACAGAGGATGGTGTAAATCACATTGCTGCTTGTGCAGGTGACGCCATCTTTTATTCCGAATATTCAGTTTTTTATCAGACGAAGCACACAAACAGACACATCATACAAACAGACACAGCATACAAACAAACCTCACATTACAAAGAGACACAGCATACAAACAGACTCAGCAAACAGACACAACATAAAAACAGACGCATCATACAAACAAGCATACAAACAGATATCAGCATACAAACAGACACAACATACAAACAGACGCATCATACAAACAAGCATACAAACAGATATCCGCATACAAGCAGACACAACATACAGACACATCATACAAACAGACACATCATACAAACAAGCATACAAACAGACACATCATACAAACAAGCATACAAACAGACACATCATACAAACAAGCATACAAACAGACACATCATACAAACAGACACAGCATTCAAACAAATCTCACATTACACCACATCAGATACAGTTTCCCAGACTTGGAAAAATAAAGTAAAAACACAGTTTGTTATCGTTCTTGTCGTTGTCGTATAAAGTCTGTAATCAACAAAATTCTCGTGGCCAAATCGTAAAGGAGTTCAAGTTAATTGCCAGAGTACAGCCGTCTTTATGGACTCTTATTATGGTTGAAAGGGAAATCCCGATAGGATGTTTGTGTTCCAGTTCTGGTTAGGAACCAGGTGAGGGGAAAAAAAGTGGGGGGGGGGGGGGGGCACTGATTGGATCAGCTTTAGGGCACTGATTTGATCAGCTTTAGGGCACTGTTTGGATCAGCATTATGGCACCGATTGGATCAGCTTTAGGGCACTGATTGGATCAACCAAGAAAAAAAAGGATTTAAAAAAGAAGATCTGTCCTTCCTGGTCTAAACCTGTCCACCCACGGACACCCTAAGAGATGTATCTACAGACACCCTAAGAGATGTATCCACGGACAACCTAAGAGATGTATCCACAGAAACCCTAAGAGATGTATCCACGCACAACCTAAGAGATGTATCCACAGACAACCTAAGAGATGTATCCACGGACAACCTAAGAGATGTATCCACGGACAACCTAAGAGATGTATCCAAGGACAACCTAAGAGATGTATCCACGGACAAACTAAGAGATGTATCCACGGACAAACTAAGAGATGTAACCACGGACAAACTAAGAGATGTAACCACGGACAAACTAAGAGATGTATCCACGGACAAACTAAGAGATGTATCCACGGACAAACTAAGAGATGTATCCACGGACAAACTAAGAGATGTAACCACGGACAAACTAAGAGATGTATCCACGGACAAACTAAGAGATGTATCCACGGACAAACTAAGAGATGTATCCACGGACAACCTAAGAGATGTATCCACGGACAACCTAAGAGATGTATCCACAGACAACCTAAGAGATGTATCCACGGACAAACTAAGAGATGTATCCACGGACAAACTAAGAGATGTAACCACGGACAAACTAAGAGATGTATCCACGGACAAACTAAGAGATGTATCCACGGACAAACTAAGAGATGTATCCACGGACAAACTAAGAGATGTAACCACGGACAAACTAAGAGATGTATCCACGGACAAACTAAGAGATGTATCCACTGACAACCTAAGAGATGTATCCACGGACAACCTAAGAGATGTATCCACGGACAACCTAAGAGATGTATCCACGGACAAACTAAGAGATGTATCCACCGACAAACTAAGAGATGTATCCACGGACAACCTAAGAGATGTAACCACGGACAAACTAAGAGATGTATCCACGGACAACCTAAGTGATGTATCCATACAACATTAAATTAGGGAGGCATCTTAACCCAACCGGGGTGTAGGGTGGTGGCACAGATTATAACCCTTAGATCCGACCCTGAGATGATGGTGGTAGCACATATTACAACCCTTAGATCCGACCCTGAGATGATGGGGGTGGCACAGATTACAACCCTTAGATCCGACCCTGAGATGATGGGGGTGGCACAGATTACAACCCTTAGATCCGACCCTGAGATGATGGGGGTGGCACAGATTACAACCCTTAGATCCGACCCTGAGATGATGGTGGTGGCACAGATTACAGCCCTTAGATCCCACCCTGAGAAGATTGTGGTGGCACAGATTACAACCCTTAGATCCGACCCTGAGATGATGGTGAACAGACAGTATATTGTGTCCTGTAGTCATCTGGGCAGTAGAATGTGTCGTGTAGAAATTATGGAAGTAAATTGTGTCCTGCAGACATCAGAGCAGTAAAATGTGTCCTGGCTGGCCAAAGAAGAATTAACCTATTGCAATGATAAAAGTAGATGTTCAGAGAATCAACGCGAGAATATCCTGGTTGGTCAGAGAAGCATTGACTTAAGACACCAATAACTCGTCATTCCAGATTGCAGAGCACTATGTCCAGATCACTATGTGCTGAGCACTATGTCCAGATCACTATGTAGAGAGCACTATGTCCAGATCACTATGTGCAGAGGACTACGTCCAGATCACTATGTCCAGATCACTATGTCCAGATCACTATGTCCAGAGCACTATGTGAAGAGCACTATGTCCAGAGCACTATGTCCAGAGCACTATGTCCAGATCACTATGTAGAGAGCACTATGTCCAGATCGCTATGTCCAGAACACTATGTCCAGATCACTATGTGTAGAGCACTATGTAGAGAGCACTATGTAGAGAGCACTATGTAGAGAGCACTATGTAGAGAGCACTATGTAGAGAGCATTATGTAGAGAGCACTACGTAGAGAGCATTATGTAGAGAGCACTATGTAGAGAGCACTATGTAGAGAGCACTACGTAGAGAGCACTATGTAGAGATCACTATGTAGAGAGCACTACGTAGAGAGCACTACGTAGAGAGCACTACGTAGAGAGCACTACGTAGAGAGCACTACGTAGAGAGCACTATGTAGAGAGCACTATGTTGAGAGCACTATGTAGAGAGCACTATGTAGAGAGCACTACGTAGAGAGCACTACGTAGAGAGCATTATGTAGAGAGCACTATGTAGAGAGCACTATGTAGAGAGCACTATGTAGAGAGCACTACGTAGAGAGCACTATGTAGAGATCACTATGTAGAGAGCACTACGTAGAGAGCACTACGTAGAGAGCACTACGTAGAGAGCACTATGTAGAGAGCACTATGTTGAGAGCACTATGTAGAGAGCACTATGTAGAGAGCACTACGTAGAGAGCATTATGTAGAGAGCACTATGTAGAGAGCACTATGTAGAGAGCACTATGTAGAGAGCACTACGTAGAGAGCACTATGTAGAGATCACTATGTAGAGAGCACTACGTAGAGAGCACTACGTAGAGAGCACTACGTAGAGAGCACTACGTAGAGAGCACTATGTATAGAGCACTATGCTGAGAGCACTATGTAGAGAGCACTATGTAGAGCACTATGTAGAGAGCACTATGTAGAGAGCACTATGTAGAGAGCACTATGTAGAGAGCACTATGTATAGAGCACTAAGTAGAGAGCACTATGTAGAGAGCACTATGTAGAGAGCACTATGTAGAGATCCCTATGTAGAGAGCACTACGTAGAGAGCACTACGTAGAGAGCACTACGTAGAGAGCACTATGTAGAGAGCACTATGTAGAGAGCACTACGTAGAGAGCACTATGTCCAGATGACTATGTCCAGGGCACTATGTCCAGATCACTATGTCCAGAGCTCTATGTCCAGATCACTATGTCCAGATCACTATGTGCAGAGCACTAGGTAGAGAGCACTATGTAGAGAGCACTAAGTAGAGAGCACTACGTAGAGAGCACTATGTAGAGAGCACTATGTAGAGAGCACTACGTAGAGAGCACTACGTAGAGAGCACTATGTAGAGAGCACTACATAGAGAGCACTACGTAGAGAGCACTATGTAGAGAGCAAAGACAAGGGGATTTTTTTAAATTAAAAAACGAATGAGACTAAGATGGACACTGATAAGAGGATGGGGAATGTTAAAAAAATGTCTTGTCTCAAACAAAACGACATAAAAAAAGAAGATGGATTATTTGAGAGTTTTCGGATTAGAATCTCTTGCCCATTAAAGAAAACAATGTTGTTGTTGTCGATGTGTTTGTTGTTGTTGTGTATTCAAAAAGAAAATTCTTGCATAAAAAGATTTTTGTTTCTGATGCTTATCCTTTCTCTCAACGAATAGTGCCGTGATTTGTCATTTGGAACAAAATGATGACTCAAATACCATTTAAATATCTAATATCATGATACATTGGATCAAACTGATGACTCAAATACCATTTAAATATCTAATATCATGATATATTGGATCAAACTTGTGTCTCAAATATTTAAATATCTAATATCATGATATATTGGATCAAACTTGTGTCTCAAATATCATTTAAATATCTAATATCATGATATATTGGGTTAAATTGATCCATCACATCTCATTAATGTTTCAAATCTCGTGAGACATTGCGCCATTGTGCAAGACAAACGTTATATCTTAGCAGGATTACAAAATAAATTCAATAAATTTGTTTACCGTTTAAATCATGTACAAGCTGTACCAGTATAAAATCAAGTTGTACCAGAAAACTATCATAGTATTTGTACCTGTATATTGTCAAACAATGTGTACTTTTATAACGTCGCATAAGTTGTAGCTGAATACTATCATACCAATTGTAGCAGTACAATATCGCACAAGCTGTACTACAGAAGGGCTGTCATGATAAGTTCTGGGTACGGGAACAGGTCCAGGTGTTTCCCTAGTGCAGACAGGTCACACATGCCCTAGAGTCTTAACGGTGCACCGGTCTGGTTGTGCCAAGATACACAAACAATTCGTTTGGTGTTGAAGAGCTGTGGTTGAGGCCACTGCTTGGGAGACTTGGATACTTTTAGCTCCACGTTAACAACATGAACAGCGTGTATGTTAAACTGGGTATTGTATACAGTGTGTGTGAAACCTATTACTTGTATGTTAAACTGTTAGTTGAAAGTTTAAATAGGAGCTGTATGTTGAATTAGGAATTATTTATTAAACTATGAGCTGTATGTTAATCTAGGAGTTGTATGTTAAACTAGGAGTTGTATGTTCAACTGTTCGTTGTATGTTAAACTAGGAATTATTTGTTAAACTATGAGTTGTATGTGAACTATGAGTTGTAAGTTAAAATGTTGGTTATATGATAAACTTTGAATTATTTGTTAAACTATGAGTTGTATTTTAAACTATGAGTTGTCAGTTAAACTATGAGTTTTTTGTTTAGCTATGAGTTGTATGTTGAACTAGAAGTTGTCTTTTAAATCAGGAGTTGCATGTTAAACTATGACATGTATGTTAAACTATGAGTTGTATGTTACTTAGGAGTTGTAAGTTGTATCACGTGCACAATGTTTCTGCCACGTCATTACAGCCTCCCTGGGTGGCGCAGGGGGGCGGTGGTGGTTGGAGCCTGTGGTGTATTGCAAAAGTTGTGATTTCTTATATCGATTACGACAACCGTGCCCCCACCAGAGACGGTCGCCCTGCGGCAAGATGGGTTCGATAATATTACTGATATGATCGCTATGTGCGCCGCTTAGAGTTAAGCACAACTGATAAAAACACAGACATGCTCCCTTGTGTACAAGTCATGTGACCCCATGCACCAGAGACAACGACCACAGAACACCATAATATGCCCCGTGGTGTGCAGACAAAGTCCTGAAAGAGAAACAAGTCGACTATGGATTAAACAAATCCATTCATTCTCCCATCATTGCCGGCTTTGTTATTGAGATGATTTTCTAAAATTTATAAATAAAAACAAACTAATTGGAACAGTGGCGTAGCGAGCTTAACTCGCGCCCGGGGCACAATACCCTTTTAGCGCCCCCCTAATACCTTTTTAGCGCCCCCCTATTCGAAAACCATACAATATTATAGTAAAATATACCATTTGGCGCCCCTTTGTGAGTAGCGCCCGGGGCATGATGCCCCCCTTGCCCCCCCCCTCACTACGCCACTGAATTGGAAGCATAGATATTGGAATGTTTGATTGACTTTGTCTTGTCTATGGGATACATTGACTTTGTCTTGTCTATGGGATACATTGACTTTGTCTTGTCTATGGGATACATTGACGTTGTCTTGTCTATGGGATACGTTGACTTTGTCTTGTCTATGGGATACGTTGACTTTGTCTTGTCTATGGGATACATTGACTCTGTCTTGTCTATGGGATACGTTGACTTTGTCTTGTCTATGGGATACATTGACTTTGTCTTGTCTATGGGATACATTGACTTTGTCGTGTCTATGGGATATATTGACTTTTGTCTTGTCTTTGGGATAAATTGACTTTGACTTGTTTATGGGATACATTGACTTTGACTTGTCTAAGGGATACATTAACTTTGTCTTGTCTATGGGATACATTGGAAAGATTGTTTGTGAAACTACCTAGTGCAGTTGCCTTCGCCAAAATACATGAACGATTCTAAGAATGCTGTTAACATTTTTTAATGACAGAGAGTGTGAGAGACAGTGACAGGAGTAATGTAAGGGGCAGCGGTAATGTCATAGGCAGTGGCTATGTCAAGGGCAGTGGTTATATCAGGGGCAGTGGTAATGTCATGGGCAGTGGTAATGTCATGGGCAGTGGTTATGTCAGGGGCAGAGGTAATGCAAGGGAAGTGGTAATGTCAGGGGCAGTGGTAATGTCAGGGGCAGTGGTAATGTCAGGAGCAGTGGTAATGTCAGGGGCAGTGGTAATGTCAGGAGCAGTGGTAATGTCAGGGACTGGGCTACAAGACATGCTATCAGCCAACTATCGCTTACAGAATCCTTTAGATATATATTTAAAAAATGAAATATAGTAGAGTTCCAACATGGCGATAGCACCAGTGACGTCATGTCCTGTCCAACAATCAATCTGATTTAGCCGCGAGTCATCGTTGAACTTATCCAAGTCTCTCATTACGCGACACCTGGCGATTTTAAAACAGCGGTATTTGATGACCTAGATTAAGAGTCACTCAGTGTAATGGCCTACACACAAAAATCAACATTTTAAAGGTCCCACCTCCTCACTGTGTTGCTTTTTTGGATCACGAAGAGAGATGGCAAGCGTCAGTTGTGATCTGCACAAGAAGGATGGCAGTACATGCCTGGTTAGGGGAACTCTTGCAACAGTCACTGCAAGAAAACTTCCCACAAATCAACAAGTCTTGAAGTGGTTCTCTCATCTTCACAAGGTTGATTCGCAGACTATTTCGGCGAGTGGCAAAGCAACTATGAAGGAAGTTGTTCCGTTCTGGGACAAGGCATTTATTCCTATTCACTAAACTCTCTACTCATGACTCATGGGTTCAAGTATCGACCAACTCAAATCGACATAACCCTGCACTCATGGTTTCTACACCCAGACCGAGAACGCTATACATTGTGATCTGAGAACGCTATATTGTGATCTGAGAAAGCTATATTGTGGTCTGAGAACCCTATATTGTGATATGAGAAAGCTATATTGTGATCTGAGAAAGCTATATTGTGGTCTGAGAAAGCTATACACATATACCTCGCTATACGGCCGCTCTTTATACGGCATTTCGCTTTACGGCCAACTTTAAATTATGGCACTTTTTCGGTTTACGGCCCACGATGTTTCATTATACGGCCAATAGATATCCTCTCTTTAGTTTCAGCTTCTCCCCTTAGGCGGCTCTGCCTTAGTAGTTTGCCTTATTTCCTGTGCTATCCCACCTTATTCCTATTCGGTGACTCAGTAAGTTGACGTGTTTGTTTCTGTTTTGTTTGTTTGGATTAATTGGTGAATTTTATTTTATGTATAAATATGTGCATATGATTTCTTTTGTTTTTTAATTTATATGTTTATTTTTTTTAATTTCTGTTTACTATTACAATGTTTTGTACTTTTATTTTTATAGGAAATGAAAAGAATAAAATGATTTATGAACTAACGACTTTATTATTTTATACAAAAATTGGAAAAGATCAAATTAAATTTGTATGGGTTTGTCTCAAAATTATAGATTCATTATACGGCTTTTCGCTTTACGGCCAACTTTTCCGGAACGTATCTAGGCCGTAAAGCGAGGTATGGGTGTATTGTGGTCTGAGAAAGCTATATTGTGGTCTGAGAAATTTATATTGTGGTCTAACTCTATATTGTGATCTGAGAAATCTCTATTGTGATATGAGAACGCTATATTGTGATCTAAGAAAGCTATATTGTGATCTGAGAACGCTAAATTGTGATCTGAGAACGTTATATTGTGATCTGAGAACGCTACAATGTGATCTGAGAACGCTATATTGTGATCTGAGAACGCTACAATGTGATCTGAGAACGCTACAATGTGATCTGAGAACGCTACAATGTGATCTAAGAACGCTACAATGTGATCTGAGAACGCTACAATGTGACCTGAGAACGCTACAATGTGATCTGAGAACGCTACAATGTGATCTGAGAACGCTATATTGTGATCTTAGAACGCTACAATGTGATCTGAGAACGCTATATTGTGATCTGAGAACGCTACAATGTGATCTGAGGACGCTAGTATGTGATCTGAGAACGCTACAATGTGATCTGAGAACGCTACAATGTGATCTGAGAACGCTACAATGTGATCTGAGAACGCTACAATGTGATCTGAGAACGCTACAATGTGATCTGAGAACGCTACAATGTGATCTGAGAACGTTATATTGTGATCTGAGAACGCTACAATGTGATCTGAGAACGCTATATTGTGATCTGAGAACGCTACATTGTGATCTGAGAACGCTACAATGTGATCTGAGAACGCTATAATGTGATCTGAGAACGCTACAATGTAATCTGAGAACGCTACATTGTGATCTGAGAACGCTACATTGTGATCTGAGAACGCTACATTGTGATCTGAGAACGCTACAATGTGATCTGAGAACGCTACATTGTGATCTGAGAACGCTACATTGTGATCTGAGAACGCTACAATGTGATCTGAGAACGCTACAATGTGATCTGAGAACGCTACATTGTGATCTGAGAACTTAAGTTGTTCAATTTCCAATACTTTGTTTTTCTTATTTTTGCATTGTCTGCTGAAGAAAGCGTCTTTTTAATAATTGTTCTGTCTTGTTTACAAGCCTAAAAATATCTTGTTCTAATATTTATTGACGCCAAATCTTTGACAAGAAGCAAGATGGCAATCCTTAAATCGGAAGTGAAGCAATAGAAGGACCGCGCTTTGTGGTACATGACACCAGGGGCAGTTAACTCAGTAAGGAACAAGATAATGAGATCATGAATAATATATATTACCACTTTGTCATTAACAGTAAACACCATTCGGTGCATGTTATTAAGTACATATTATTGGGCAAATGTCATCAAGTCATTCTGAAAATCTGGACAACGAAGAATCTTTTATGACTACCGAGAACCAAATATAATTACAAAAGTGGAGGCAGACCCTATGAGGGATACAAGGGAACCTGTGAGGAATACAAGGGAACCTTTGAGGAATACAAGGGAACCTGTGAGGAATACAAGGGAACCTTTGAGGAATACAAGGGAACCTGTGAGGAATACAAGGGAACATATGGGGATACAAGGGAATCAATGAGGGATACAAGAGAAACGATGAGGGATACAACGGAATCTATGACAGATACAAGTGAACCTGTGAGGGATAAAAGGGAACATATGGGGGATACAAGGGAATCAATGAGGGATACAAGAGAACCTATGAGAGATACAAGGGAACCTATGACCGATACAAGAGAACCTATGAGGGATACAAGGGAACCTATGACGGATACAAGGGAACCTATGAAGGATACATGGGAATATATGGGGGGAACCAATGAGGGATACAAAAGAACATATAATAATAATAATAATGTATATTTGAAAAATCACGCTTCATCCCCAAAGGCTCGAAGCGCTTTACAAAGTCAAAACTAGGAGATTGATTGATTGATTGGAGTACTTATATAGCGCTCATTCCATAGCATGCTCACGGCGCTCCCGCTGTTCGATGTTCGAGAGGTCTCACTGCTGCCAGTTAGGCGCACGTGAACTCCATCTCCCATCTCCGGGTTTTGAATTTCAGAGTTGCCTTCTCTTAGATGGGTTGCCGTCTAAGGTTAACGAGTCCCATCTCTTAGATGGGTTGCCGTCCAAGGTTAACGAGTCCCATCCACCCGGCGTGCTGGTGGTGTTTTTTTGCTTGACTGGGCTTTGGCGGGGATTGAACTCCTGACCATTAGCTTGAGATTTGCTCAGTTCAGACCACTCGGCCACCCAGCACCCAACCCAGTATATGAGGGATACAAAAGAACATATGAGGGGTACAAGGGAACATATGGGGGATACAAGGGAACCAATGGGGATACAAGAGAACCTATGAAGGATACAAGGGAACCTATGAAGGATAAAAGTTAACTTTTGGGATAAAAGGGAACCTATAAGTGTACAAGGGAACATATGAGCGATACAAGGGAACCTATGAGGGATACAAGGGAATATTTGAGGATACAAGGGAACCTATGCCGGATACAAGGAAACCTATGAGCAATACGAGGGAATCTATAAAGGATACAAGGGAGCCTATGAGGAAACAAAGGAACCTATGAGGAATACAAGGGGAACTATGGGGGATACAAGGGAATGATTGGAAGAAATAAGTTCTTCAGCTATGTATGCCATACACTGCATGTTGTAACAGGTGAAGGTCTTTTTCAGTGGACAGTAATGCCATTTGGACTCATAAGTTCAACCGCCACATTATCGTGATTAATGAGAGCAATGTTGGCCAGAGTCCCACATGTAGTACATTTTGTAGATGACATGTTATCCAGAGTACCACATGTAGTACATTTTGTAGATGACATGTTATCCAGAGCCCCACGTGTAGTACATTTTGTAGATGACATGTTATCCAGAGTCCCACATGTAGTACATTTTGTAGATGACATGTTATCCAGAGCCCCACATGTAGTACATTTTGTAGATGACATGTTATCCAGAGCCCCACATGTAGTACATTTTGTAGATGACATGTTATGTACTCACTGAAGACTGAAAATCTCATTTAGAAACATTAAGAGAAGTGCTTGAAAGACTAAGAGTGCAAGGCGTTACCATGGCAACAAAGAAAATACAATTTTCCCAAGAACAAACTGACTCCCCAGGGTTTCAAAATAGGACAGAGGGTAATACAGAGGGTAATGCAGAGGGTAATGCGAGGGTAATACATTGGTAATACAGAGGTAATATAGAGGTAAAACAGAGGGTAATACAGAGGGTAATACAGAGGGTAATACAGGGGGTAATAAAGAGGGTAATACAGAGGGTAATGCAGAGGTTAATAAAGAGGGTAATACAGGGGGTAATACAGAGGGTAATATAGAGGGTTATACTATACAGAAGGTAATACAGAGGGTAATACAGAGGGTTATACAGATGACTATACAGAAGGTAATACAGAAGGTAATACAGAGGGTAATACAGAGGGTTATACACCAACTGATTTCTATAGAAATAAAATAGTATACATTAAAACCCAGAAGAATCAAAAAGATGGGAAAAGAATTTACAGCATATTCAAAGTTTACAGTAACTTCATTTCAAAATTTTTTATCATTACACTATCACTGAGACAGTTCATCAAACGTGTCAATCATATTTCTTCAAACATGTCAATGATTTCATCAAACCTGTCAATGAATTCATCAAACATGTCAATGATTTCATCAAACCTGTCAATGATTTCATCAAACATGTCAATGATTCCATCAAACCTGTCAATGATTTCATCAAACCTGTCAATGATTTCATCAAACCTGTCAATGATTTCATCAAACCTGTCAATCATTTCATCAAACCTGTCAATCATTTCATCAAACCTGTCAATCATTTCATCAAAAATCACTTGATCGTAGCTAGCATTCTTCACCTCATCCCTTTCAAATGTCAACTGACAAAATCTCAAGACCAGAAAGCCTGTTTAACATTAGATCGCAAATAGCTTTCTAGAAGTTGCATTTTTTTAAACTCTCCTTTTCCATGAAGCCACGGCTACACATTTTGTGAGTGATAATTGTTGGCCTATAATTAGAGGAGAAGGAGATTCTGTGAAAACCGATTTAGTTATGAATTATAACACTTCAATGTATTGACCAATCTTTGGCCTACTCGCCTGGCCGGGAAATTCTTGTGCCTTGGGCAAGAAAAGATTCAACGTATAAAAAAAAAGATGACAATAATGATTATAAACAAAACAGAGACGTTTGCAGATCGTTTCAAACAACACTTTGTAAAGGGAATATAATAGGAGATGTGTTTCTGAAGTAGCGCCGTTAAATCATGAGCCGCTTAGTGCGTTACAAACTTAAAGCTACGTCATTAAACGAACGGAAAAAACGCACTAGACACTCTGGCGGAACACTGTTCTGGCGGCACCCTGCTCTGGTGGCACACTGCTCTTGTGGAAACCTGTTCTCGAGGCACTCGGTTATGTTGGCAGTCTGTCTGATGGCACTCTGGTGGCATACTATATTTTGGCATTCAATCTGATGGCATTCTGTCTGGTGGCGCTCTGTGTGGTGACATCATGTTATGTGGCACTCTGTTTTGTGGCCTATGTCAGGAAGTATTCTTTCTGGTGGTAATATTTCTGGTGGCATTCTTTCTGGTGACATTCTGTCTGGTAGCATTCTGTGTAGTGGCGTTCTGTATGGTGGCATTCTGTGTGGTGGCGTTCTGTATGGTGGCGTTCTGTGTGGTGGCGTTCTGTGTGGTGGCACCATATGGTGGCATCCTGATTTTGTATTTTCCTTGAGATACTTTATGAAAGCGACTCCAGCGAGTTATGTCTAATCTTCAGATTTCTGCTTGTTGTCACCAGGGGTTCTCAACCCTCCGTAAGTTTACAAACAGTCCCTAAAAATGTTACCTAATTAACTTGTCCCTAAATGTCCCTAAGGACGTTGGTATTCCTTTAAAAAAATGCGACACTGGAAAAAGATGTGTTGAAGCTTTGAACTCTTAAAGTCATAATGACGAGACAACGGGGTGAATGTCATACAATCATTTATCGCTTAAATTGAGCTCATGTCTAATCTTCTTCTATATATATAAAAATGAATGTATGTATGTATGTATGTTTGTCTCGTATGCGCTCCCACACCATTCATGCGATTGCAACAAAACTTTGGTGAGTTGTTGGCCACCTACCTGGGCATTTAACTGCGACATTAAAAAACTTTTCAATTATTTCGTTTTCGGCCGTTGGCCATTCATTCGTTTTTTTTCTTATACGAGCTTTGTAAAAAATATTTCCGTCTGCGCTCCTACGCCATTTGTCTGAATGCGCTAAATCTTGGGTAAAATGTTACAAGCACGCCAACAAAGGTTTGGAAATAATTATAAACGTTTTAAAATATTCCGTTTTGAGCCAGGGGCCCCATGTTCGTTTTTTCTTATATGAGCTATATAAATATAGTTTCAAACCGAATGCGCTCCTACACCATTCATGCGATTGCGACAAAACATTGGAGAGTTGTATTCCATAAGCTCGCGCATTTTACTGAGTCATTATAACACTTTTAAAATATTTTGTTTTGGCCGTTGGCCCCAAAATCGTTTTTTTTTCATATATGAGCTTTGTAAACTATAGGTTTCGTCTGCGCTCCTACACCATTTATTCGAATACGCTAAAACTTTGACTAGATGTTGCGATCATGCCCACAAAGGTTTCTAAATTTTTACAACCATTTTAAAATATTCCGTTTTGAGCCAGGGGCCCCATGTTCGTTTTTTCTTATAGGAGCTATATAAATATAATTTCAAACCGTATGCGCTCCTACACCATTCATGTGATTGCAACAAAACTTTTTTGAAAGGTTGTCCATAAAGTCGCGCATGTTAATGGGTAATTACAATACTTTTAAAATATTCCGTTTTCAGCTGTTGGCCCCAAATTCTTTTTTTTCTTATATGAGCTTTGTACAAAATAATTTCGGTATGCGCTCCTATACCATTCTTCTGAATGCGATAAAACTTTAGTTAGATGTTTTTCCCACGCCCGCAAAGCTTTTCCAATTATTACAACCGTTTAAAATATTCTGTTTTGAGCCAGGGGCCCCATGTTCTATTTTTCCAATATGAGCTATATAAATATAATTTCAAACCGTATGCGCTCCTACACCATTCATGCGATTGCAACAAAACTTTGTTGAAAGGTTGTCCATAAGGTCGCCCATGTTAATGAGTAATTACAATACTTTTAAAATATTCCGTTTTCAGCCGTTGTTCCCAAATTCTTTTTTTTTCTTATATGAGCTTTGTACAAAATAATTTCTGTATGCGCTCCTATATCATTTATCTGAATGCGATAAAACTTTAGTAAAATGTTTTACCCAAGTCCGCAAAGCTTTTCAAATTATTACAGCCGTTTAAAATATTCTTTTTTGAGCCAGGGGCCCTATGTTCTATTTTTCCTATATGAGCTATACAAATACAATTTCATACAGAGCTAATGTGTGGATGGATAGATTTTTTATAAAATACAAATAGCGACATTAAATTGTGTGTGTCACATAGTAATTAGGTTTCTGAAGTAGTTACAACACTTTTAAAATAATCCGTTTTTGGCCGTTGGCCCCAAAATCGTTATTTTTCTTATATGAGCTTTGTAAAAAATAATATCCGTCTGCACTCCTATACCATTTATCTGAATGCGATACAACTTCAGTAATATGTTTCTCTTTTTTTAATTTTGTGATATAATAAGTAGGTTTCTGAAGTAATACAACAATTCTACAATATTCCGTTTGTGGCCGGGGGCCTTAATTCGTTTTCCACCATTTATTATCTATATAATTATCGTATGCATTCCTATACCATTCATCCGATTGCGATAAAAACTTTGGTGAATTGATATGCGCGCTCCCGCAAATGTTTCTAAATTAGAACAACATTTTACAATATTTCGCATGGGCCGATGTCCTTGAATTCGTTTTTTTTTCTTTAACAAACTTTATCAAAATAATTTCAAACGGATCTATCAACTCAACCGCCCTTGAACAAATGCCAACAGACATCAATTTGTAGCGAGAGCAGAGAAAACACGTTTTTGCATGTTTAGTGTAGAGAGTATTTTTGTTGTTTTTATTAATAAGCTTGAATTTTGTGACGTATTTTAGAATCGGATATAGCTTTGTAAACGTGTTGTGATTTTGAATAGCAATGATGTAGTAATACATCTATTATATAAGAATGATCTATGCTGACCGTAACTCACAAAGAAACGATACGATTTAAATACGTTCCCATTTTTTAAAACAATCATAGTTTTCTTCTATTATTTTAAGGAACTCGAATCAATGGTAATGCGTAAAATATATTGTATATTCGCTTTAATTTTAATAAAATTTTAAGTATTAATAATATAAATTACAAATAAATCTGGAGTAACAACTAAGGAACTATTTTAAACATTTTATATGTGGTTGAAAGTTATGAAAATTAATAAAACAAATTATAATCAAAGAATTACACTGTAATCACATTTATCGGGGAAACCAAAACATCTGTTGATTGTAGTGCATTTTTTAAGTACGTTCCAAATATTGCGTAATAAAAGTAAAATTAATTTGTTCTAAATAATAACGCAAATGACCTCAGAACTAAAATTGTCTATTTATTCAATGCAAAAATTTATCTGATTTAATAACCGCGCCTAATAAAATTGATAATGTATTTCCCCCTTCCTAAAAGTAAAATTAATAAATATAATAGATTGCTTTTTAAATTGCTACAATTTAAAAAATGAAATAAAATTTTTGCTTTTTATTTTTAACGTTTAATAAATTTTTACTTTTATTCTTTTCAAATATATACATTTATGAAATTTATAAATTAGTAAAAAAAAAAAAAAAAAAAAAAAACCTAACCTTTAAATATACTTTTAATACGAAAATGCCGTTTAATGCAATCAGTGCAGCGAAACTACATATCCAAATAGCATCCACTAATGCACTTATCACTCATTTAAATAAGAACAAAGCATTTGAAATGCAAAAAAATTGTTTTTGCGTAAGTAAGTGGATTACAATCCCGTGGATGATTTTATTAATTTCTTTAAAACTCTGTTTGGGGGAGGTGGAAGTTGACAAAATGAATTTGACAAATAATTTGCCTTCTTAGATACATATATATGGGGGTTAGGAAATAGGGTGTGTACAATTTTATATCTTTAAATCCAATGATATTACTGTTGTGAAAAATAGATGCTATATTCTCATTTTACGAATTAAGAAAATCAATGACGTTAACACAACTTAAGTACATTTACAAAAGTATATCCATGAATATCAAAACCCATTCATTTTACAAAGAATTACCAGTTTTGGACCGGGGCCCTATAGTAGTTTTTCTTTCTAATATGAGCTATTTAAATATAATGTCCGTATGAGTTCCTATACTATTCATCTGAATGCGATAAACTTTCAGTGAGTTGTTGTGTGCAGGCCCGCATTAGGTTTCTAAAGAAGTGCAAATATTTTACAATATTCCGCTTTGGGCCGGGGGCCTTAAATTCTTTTTTTATTCTTATATGAGCTATGTAAATATAACGTCAAGCAGAGCTATTGCATAAGTGGGTGGAATTACATTAAATATAAACTGTGACATTTCATTTTGTATATGTGACTTAATAAATAGGTTTCTGATTTAGTACAAATATTTCACAATATTACTTTTGGGGCCGGGGGCCCTGAATTTGTTTATATGTAATAAATTAGCCATATAAATATAATTTCAAACATAGCTATTGCATGGGGGGATCAATCGCTATAAGTTTTGGGACTAAATTTGGAAAATCCATGCTTCCCACACGGACAGCTGCGTGTGGTCTGCTGACACTTCTTAAAACCTTCTAATTAATTCGAATACGCACAAGACGGTTAAAAAAAGGTGGTTATTAGAAGAACTTACAAAAAAATTATTAAAACACAGACACTTTATTTCGATGAGTGGCATTGCAACGCATGCCGGGTAATCGCTAGTATATATATAAAAATGAATGTATGTATGTATGTCTGTTTGTCTCATATGCGCTCCCACACCATTCATGCGATTGCAACAAAACTTTGGTGAGTTGTTGGCCACCTACCTGGGCATTTAACTGCGACATTAAAAAACTTTTCAATTGTTTCGTTTTCGGCCGTTGGCCATTCATTCGTTTTTTTTCTTATACGAGCTTTGTAAAACATATTTCCGTCTGCGCTCCTACGCCATTCGTCTGAATGCGCTAAATCTTGGGTAAAATGTTACAAGCACGCCCACAAAGGTTTGGAAAGAATTATAAACGTTTTAAAATATTCCGTTTTGAGCCAGGGGCCCCGTGTTCGTTTTTTCTAATATGAGCTATATAAATATAGTTTAAAACCGTATGCGCTCCTACACCATTCATGCGATTGCGACAAAACATTAGAGAGTTGTATTCTACAAGCTCGCGCATTTTACTGGGTCATTATAACACTTTTAAAATATTTCGTTTTGGCCGTTGGCCCCAAAATCGTTTTTTTTTCTTATATGAGCTTTGTAAACAATAGATTTCGTCTGCGCTCCTACACCATTTATTCGAAAACGCTAAAACTTTGACGAGATGTTGCGAGGATGCCCACAAAGGTTTCTAAATTATTACAACCGTTTTAAAATATTCCGTTTTGAGCCAGGGGCCCCATGTTCGTTTTTTCTAATATGAGCTATATAAATATAGTTTCAAACCGAATGCGCTCCTACACCATTCATGCGATTGCGCCAAAACATTAGAGAGTTGTATTCTACAAGCTCGCGCATTTTACTGGGTCATTATAACACTTTTAAAATATTTCGTTTTGTCCGTTGGCCCCAAAATCGTTTTTTTTTCTTATATGAGCTTTGTAAACAATAGATTTCGTCTGCGCTCCTACACCATTTATTCGAATACGCTAAAACTTTGACGAGATTTTGCGAGGATGCCCACAAAGGTTTTTAAATTATTACAACCGTTTTAAAATATTCCATTTTGAGCCAGGGGCCCCATGTTCGTTTTTTCTAATATGAGCTATATAAATATAGTTTCAAACCGAATGCGCTCCTACACCATTCATGCGATTGCGACAAAACATTGGAGAGTTGTATTCCATAAGCTCGCGCATTTTACTGAGCCATTATAACACTTTTAAAATATTTTGTTTTGGCCGTTGGCCCCAAAATCGTTTTTTTTCTTATATGAGCTTTGTAAACTATAGGTTTCGTCTGCGCTCCTACACCATTTATTCGAATACGCTAAAACTTTGACGAGATGTTGCGATCATGCCCACAAAGGTTTCTAAATTATTACAACCATTTTAAAATATTCCGTTTTGAGCCAGGGGCCCCATGTTCGTTTTTTCTTATAGGAGCTATATAAATATAATTTCTCCTACACCATTCATGTGATTGCAACAAAACTTTTTTGAAAGGTTGTCCATAAAGTCGCGCATGTTAATGAGTAATTACAATACTTTTAAAATATTCCGTTTTCAGCTGTTGGCCCCAAATTCTTTTTTTTCTTATATGAGCTTTGTACAAAATAATTTCTGTATGCGCTCCTATATCATTTATCTGAATGCGATAAAACATTTTAGTAAAATGTTTTACCCAAGTCCGCAAGGCTTTTCAAATTATTACAACCGTTTAAAATATTATTTTTTGAGCCAGGGGCCCTATGTTCTATTTTTCCTATATGAGCTATACAAATACAATTTCAAACAGAGCTAATGTGTGGATGGATAGATTTTGAATAAAATACAAATAGCGACATTAAATTGTGTGTGTCACATAGTAATTAGGTTTCTGAAGTAGTTACAACACTTTTAAAATAATCCGTTTTTGGCCGTTGGCCCCAAAATCGTTATTTTTCTGATATAAGCTTTGTAAAAAATAATATCCGTATGCACTCCTATACCATTTATCTGAATGCGATACAACTTCAGTAATATGTTTCTCTTTTTTAAATTTTGTGATATAATAAGTAGGTTTCTGAAGTAATACAACAATTCTACAATATTCCGTTTGTGGCCGGGGGCCTTAATTCGTTTTCCACCATTTATTATCTATATAATTATCGTATGCATTCCTATACCATTCATCCGATTGCGATAAAAACTTTGGTGAATTGATATGCGCGCTCCCGCAAATGTTTCTAAATTAGAACAACATTTTACAATATTTCGCATGGGCCGATGTCCTTAAATTCGTTTTTTTTTTCTTTAACAAACTTTATCAAAATAATTTCAAACGGAGCTATCAACTCAACCGCCCTTGAACAAATGCCAACAGACATCAATTTGTAGCAAGAGCAGAGAAAACACGTTTTTGCATGTTTAGTGTAGAGAGTATTTTTGTTGTTTTTATTAATAAGCTTGAATTTTGTGACGTATTTTAGAATCGGATATAGCTTTGTAAATGTGTTGTGATTTTGAATAGCAATGATGTAGTAATACATCTATTATATAAGAATGATCTATGCTGACCGTAACTCACAAGGAACCGATACGATTTAAATACGTTCCCATTTTTTAAAACAATCATAGTTTTCTTCTATTATTTTAAGGAACTCGAATCAATGGTAATGCGAAAAATATATTGTATATTCGCTTTAATTTTAATACAATTTTAAGTATTAATAATATTAATTACAAATAAATCTGGAGTAACAACTAAGGAACTATTTTAAACATTTTATATGTGGTTGAAAGTTATAAAAATTAAAAAACAAATTATAATCAAAGAATTACACTGTAATCACATTTATCGGGGAAACCAAAACATCTGTTGATTGAAGTGCATTTTTTAAGTACGTTCCAAATATTGCGTAATAAAAGTAAAATTAATTTGTTCTAAATAATAACGCAAATGACCTCAGAACTCAAATTGTCTATTTATTCAATGCAAAAATTTATCTGATTTAATAACCGCGCCTAATAAAATTGATAATGTATTTCCCCCTTCCTAAAAGTTAAATTAATAAATATAATAGATTGCTTTTTAAATTGCTACAATTTAAAAAATGAAATACAATTTTTGCTTTTTATTTTTAACGTTTAATAAATTTTTACTTTTATTCTTTCCAAAAATATACATTTATGAAATTTATAAATTAATAAAATAAATTAAAAAAAACCCTAACCTTTAAATATACTTTTAATACGAAAATGCCGTTTAATGCAATCAGTGCAGCGAAACTACATATCCAAATAGCATCCACTAATGCACTTATCACTCATTTAAATAAGAACAAAGCATTTGAAATGCAAAAAAATTGTTTTTGCGTAAGTAAGTGGATTACAATCCCGTGGATGATTTTATTAATTTCTTTAAAACTCTGTTTGGGGGAGGGGGAAGTTGTAATTCAATAGTTTAATTTGCACATGGCAGCACACTATACGTCTCAAAATAAATTTGACAAATAATTTGCCTTCTTAGGTACATATATATGGGGGTTAGGAAATAGGGTGTGTACAATTTTATATCTTTAAATCCAATGATAATACTGTTGTGAAAAATAGCTGCTATATTCTCATTTTACGAATTAAGAAAATCAATGACGTTAACACAACTTAAGTACATTTACAAAAGTATATCCATGAATATCAAAACCCATTCATTTTACAAAGAATTACCAGTTTTGGACCGGGGCCCTATAGTAGTTTTTCTTTCTAATATGAGCTTTTTAAATATAATTTCCGTATGAGTTCCTATACTATTCATCTGAATGCGATAAACTTTCAGTGAGTTGTTGTGTGCAGGCCCGCATTAGGTTTCTAAAGAAGTGCAAATATTTTACAATATTCCGCTTTGGGCCGGGGGCCTTAAATTCTTTTTTTTTCTTATATGAGCTATGTAAATATAACGTCAAGCAGAGCTATTGCATAAGTGGGTGGAATTACTGTGACATTTCATTTTGTATATGTGACTTAATAAATAGGTTTCTGATTTAGTACAAATATTTCACAATATTACTTTTGGGGCCGGGGGCCTTAAATTTGTTTATATGTAATAAATTAGCCATATAAATATAATTTCAAACATACATATTGCATGGGGGGATCAATCGCTATATGTTTTGGGACTAAATTTGGAAAATCCATTCTTCCCACACGGACAGCTGCGTGTGGTCTGCTGACACTTCTTAAAACCTTCTATTTAATTCGAATACGCACCAGACGGTTAAAAAAATGTGTTTATTAGAAGGACTTACAAAAAATTATTAAAACACAGACACTTTATTTCGATGAGTGGCATTGCAACGCATGCCGGGTACTCGCTAGTGGTCAAATAACGGAGAGTCACAGTCAGAGAAACATATGTATTGGATATTTGACACTGTGCGTAGAGTCATATAAATATAGTGGGTTTATTTTTTGTTTTTTTAAATTGGAACTTAATAGTTTCAACAACATAACAGTGTGACCTTCTAATAACGGTGTGACCTTCAAATGTTTGCATGTCCGTACAAGTGTGAGGAGCTTTGACCTGTAAATTGCATTTTATTTCTTTGGTAATCCCTGGGGGCACCTCCAGTGAGAGCGGCACCAGGTGCGTCCCGCGTTCGCGCACCCCCCTCTAGTGACGCCACTGTTTGTTGGGACCAGTGAAATTGGGATCAGCTAAAAACTTCATGAAATATTCTGCTAAATAATTATAGTTTGAGGAGCCCTGTTCTCACTCAAACCATTAAGTAGTCTGTTACAAAATGTCCAATCTGCTTTTGTTCTTTAAAAAAAGATTAACCCTGAATTATTTTATCCTTCAATCGAAGTGTTCCTTTGTCCTTGACCCCGTTCTCCGGCGTCTCTTAATGGTTTGTTAACTTAAGCATTAGCTCCCCTTTCTTTGAATGGCGTGCACGAGCGATTTGACGCAACTTCCTTGTTTATAAAACATAATGGGACGAAAGCCATATCAAAAACAGTGGACACCTGGATTACTCTGGATCTGTACCAGACGTAGCCAGGAGCCGGGAACGTGTGAAAAGTATTTCCGGCAATGCAATATCATCAAGTATGTCGGAGATCTGGAGTCGAAAGACGAATCCTAAAATGTAACGACACCACATTCTTATTTGATATCCACAATGGGGGTCGGCAAACCTTTTTTTTTAAAGGACCGTTCAGAAGATCACGTCGGGCTCTGGGGGACAGGTGGACTATGTCAAAATCAAGGTGGCCTGTAGAGACCGACCGAAAGTGATTTTCTGATTTCGACCGAAACCAGGCCGAAAGTTAAAAAGGACTTTCGGCCGAAACGAAACTAAAAGCTTACCGAGACTTTCGGCGGAAACCGAAGCCGAAACCAAAAGCTTACCAAGACTTTCAACCGAAACCTAAGCCGATTGCAAAATATTTAGATATCTTGAAGGTCACTCCTCAAAGTAGATGACTGGCGTTTATATATTTATATACAGTGTATTATTACAGATGAAAATGTTGCCCGTCATTCGCCACTTTGATGGACGAAGATGTGGTGGGGGAGCGGAAATTGAGGACGTCCGCCGAAGTCACCTTACCAAAAGGGGGGTGGGGTTTGTGGAGGAGGTTGAGCCCCCTGCCCAGGGATGCCCGTTTGCGTGTATCCAAATCTAGTTTTACCGCATTCTGGACGTAATCGTAATGTTGGTGAACAATGAGGTTCCCCTTAAATTGCTTTGTTTACAAAAATCCATTGTAGTTTAGTAGTTAATAATTACTATTTAAAAAAAATATTACGCATATCGTTCAATTTTCAATCTATCAGTTCTAATAGGGACAGGTACACCAAAATGGCTTCCACCAAAAATTGATGTATATAGATATAATAACAAATTTTCGTTTGCGCAACAAATTAAAATAATCGCTATTTTAAAGAAGAAATAAGTTCATTTGTAATACTGTAAAGAACCTTCGCCGTCTCTAGTCTATAACTAAATTTATCTGGTTGATAACCTTGCTCACTCGTACGGCACAATTCCGACAACTCAATGATGGTTATAGTCTTTGAACATTTATTAGTCTTATCCTTTGACTTCACTTTCTTTCGCTCTCTCTGTCGTACTCAACTCCGACAGTCCCGGTACGTCTCTATCTCCTTCGTTCTCAGTTTCTCGCGTCTGTTTTATACTCCTGTCCGTCGGAGTCTCCCATGTGTTCACTTGCCTGCCCGGCTGAGTTCTGCCCCTAGTCCCGTCTAACTGTCCCTTTTATAAATCCCGCGACCCTAGAGATTCTTCCCAGGGCCCCAATCCCATTCCTATCTCACACCGCGAAATAGGTCATCCATCCCGTCACAGGCAATCTGACAAGCTTGACCCTTTGTTTGATCGGTTGGTCTTAGGTCATAAAACCAACGCCATCATCCCATCGCGAGCAGTCTGACAAGATTGACCCTTTGTTTGATCCGTACCGATGTGGGACTCCCCCCCCCCCCACCCCTTACGTGTCGACTACAGGTCTGGACATACCACAATACTTATAACGGGCCACAACATTTAACGCGGCGGGCCGAGGGTTATCCACCCTTGCATTAAGCCTAGGAGCAGGATTTTTGTCCAATAAATAATAATGGAAATATTACCATTCCCTGGGATTATTCAATAGTAGTCATATTTGCCTATGACAACATTTATGAGCAGGATAATGATAAATCAAAATGAATATCGCAAATGAATGAATTGAATAAACCTAGGGTTCCCACAATAAAACAAAAATAATAAACATATATATTCATTCCCGTAGTAGAGGCAAAGAGTCTAACTTCTGGTAGATGACAGAAAACCTCAATCACTTTCGTCCGTAACCGAAAATATACCAAAGGTTAACTTTTATTTTTGTGGCCGAAACCGAAAGTTAACTTTTTTGTCTCGGCCGAAACCGAAACTAGGTCGAAGTGATAAAATGGCAATATGCGGCAACGAAACCGAAAGGTAGTCTACAAACACACATTTAGCTCACGGAAACATTTTATTGACATAGACATCAGATTTGAGTTTTAGGTGATTAGATTCAAGATTGACACAAAGAGTTATCTCACCTGGTGCGGCTTTTCAATTAAGTCTGCCCTCGTCATCTCCTCGTAGACTATCACTTCCGTCACGTGGGGATTCTGGGAGGCAATGAGTGCTGACGTAAGACCGGTCGGCCCTGCGCCTGTAGACGGAAGACGGAAGGCACTGATTTTATTGATGCACTTGGTGCCTTTCAGGAAAAATCAGAACACAAGACTCACCAATGTGACAAGTACAGGTACACACAATACTTACCTGTGTGACAACCACAGGTACACACAAGACTTACCTGTGTGACAACCACAGGTACACACAAGACTCTACTATGACAACCACAGGTACACAAGACTCACCTGTGACAAACACAGGTACACACACGCCTCAACCATGAAAAACACAGGTACACACATGACTCACCTATGAAAAGCACAGGTACACACAAGACTCACCCATGACAACCACAGGTTCACACAAGACTTATCTATGACAAACACAGGTACACACAAGACTCACCCATGACAACCACAGGTTCACACAAGACTCACCTATGAAAAACACATGTACACACAAGACTCAACCATGACAAGCACAGGTACACACAAGACTCACCTATGAGAAACACAGGTACACACATGCTTCAAGCATGACAAGCACGGGTACACATAAGACTCATCTATGCCAAGCACGGGTACACACAAGACTCACAAATGACAAACACAGGTACACTCAAGACTCACCTGTGTGACAACCACAGGTTCACACAAGATTCACCTATGACAAACACAGGTACACACAAGACTCACCTATGACAAGCACAGGTAAACACAAGACTCACCTATGACAAGCACATGTACACACAAGACTCACCTATGACAAGCACAGGTACACACAAGACTCACCGATGACAAGCTCAGGTAAACACAAGACTCACCGATGACAAGCACAGGTACACACAAGACTCACATATGACAAACACAGGCACACACAAAACTCACATATGACAAACACATGCACACACAAGACTCACCTATTACAAGCACAGGTACACACGACTCACCTATGACAAAGACAGTGCACCTCGCCATCTGCCGACGGACGTGGTTGTAGTAAGACTTGGTCACCATGAACATGGTCAGTATCACGAATGTCACCAGCAGATTCTGGCTGACCACTGAGGCCTGGGCCGACCGAATGGCCTGGACATCACAGGTAACCATGGTGACGGATACAGGGTCAGAGCCTACAGCAGAAGGTTGCCGGAGAATGCCATCTGCTGGTAGCTGAAATATCTCGACGGTGTTCCTATTGTCATGCGTTTGGTAGCAGAAATTCATTTGTGTTGTGCAGTGAGTCTAAAACTTGCAGACCCCATGCGTAGAGTTATCCATGCAGTACGGGGATCCCCGAAGTCTGTTAATCCTATGCGTGCAGAAAGAAAAGTAGGTCACGTGATCTGTTCGTGGTTTTTCTGTCAATGATTGACACAAATTAGAGTTGAATTATTTTTACACCTAAAAAAAGTTGAATTAGAATTTCTACAATTATCTTGTATAGGGTTTGTCATTTAATGGCGGAAATCTATAAATAGAACATCCGGGCCTACAGTATGGCCAATCTTTTTAAGATATTAATAAAACATCCGGGTATTCCGTTTGGCCAATCTCTCAACAGCTGATCAGTACTCCTACGCTAAAGTGAGCCAGCATAGTGGGTCTTAACCTAGATGAAAACTTGTTACAACTTTATTTTACAAAATATTTTACGAGCAAATTGTTTCTGCTATATGTATGCGGAAGTACATTGTTAGAAGCTATGTTTCACGAAAATATTTTCTAAAAATAGTAACATGGCGTATTGCGATGTGACGTTTTACGGTCTTAGAAATGACAAACCCTATCTCCAATGGCGCATATAATTATTTATTTTTTTGTAAAATATATTTCTCCAATAAAAGTTGTTTTTAAAAAAATGTTGCCCAAAGATAGAAGTCTGATAAAGTAAAAACCAGGAAGTGTTTAAATGCATTGGCTAAAAGAAACCCGGCAACATTAAATGGTCGCTAGCTGTAGATCAAATCAAAAAGGTTTATTTAATTAAACTTTTTTTAATATTTTTTTTTTCAAACCACTTCTCAATGTTGACATTATTAAAAATAGATTGTATGATGAATGTGTGCATGATGCACGACACGCCTCGGGCAGGAGAATGAAATGTTTTATGCCATGAAATTCTCGGCTTAAACTGCTGACCTCCTTCTGCTACGATGACTTGCATTCATTTAAAAAGGATAAAACAAACCGGAAGTAATAAGGAGATAAGGGAAATTACTCTAACGTCTCCAGATTTTTCTAAGGTGAAAATGGACTAAAACATGATTTAAATGGAGTCTTTACTCCCCCCCCCCTTAAATCATTTATTAACACACATGCCTGCAGGATCTCACAGTGATATCTCTCACATGCCTGCAGGATGTCACTGTGATATCTCTCACATGCCTGCAGGATCTCACAGTAATATCTCTCACATGCCTGCATGATCTCACTGTGATATCTCTCACATGCCTGCAGGATCTCACTGTGATATCTCACACATGCATGCAGGATCTCACTGTGATATCTCACACATGCCTACAGACTCTCACTGTGATATCTCACACATGCCTGCAGAATCTCACTGTGATATCTCACACATGCCAGCAGGATATCACTGTGATATCTCACCCATGCCTGCAGAATCTCACTGTGATATCTCACACGTGCCTGCAGAATCTCACTGTAATATCTCACACATGCCTGCAGAATCTCACTGTCATATCTCACACATGCCTACAGAATCTCACTGTTATATCTCACATGTGCCTGCATGATCTCACTGTGATATCTCACACATGCCTGCAGAATCTCACTGTGATATCTCACACATGCTTGCAGAATCTCACTGTCATATCTCACACATGCCTGCAGATTCTCACTGTCATATCTCACACATGCTTGCAGAATCTCACTGTAATATCTCACACATGCCTGCAGAATCTCACTGTAATATCTCACATATGCCTGCAGGATCTCAACGTAAAGAGGAAAATTAACTTAGATGGATGGAGAGAAAATGTGATGGACTTCAAGGCTGAGCTAAATACAAAATATGATGTATTTGTGAGCGTATGTGTGTCTGGCAGTATGTGTGGCAGTTTCTGGTAGTGTGTGAGTGTGTCTGGTAGTGTGGTGTGGGTAGTGGTAAAGAGAGGTATACGACAGATATAAGAATGAAGATAGAAAGAAAAAAAGGGGAAGGGAGAGAGAGAACAATGAGAAAGGTTTTACGGCAGTGGGTCTCAGAGTGGGTGGTAGCAGCCTGTAAGGGGGCGGTGGCATAGCCCGGGTGGGGGGCGTTGGAAAGACCTTGGACTCCCGAAATGGGCGCTGGTGAATTAAGAGGAAATCCGATTTTTTTTTTAAAAAGTACCTTTTATTTTTGAAAAAATAATAAAACGCTGTTTCCACTTTTGTCTAGATTGCCATCATGTATTGTTGTATTCCCCACCCAACTAAGAGAGAGAAGATCTTTGATCTAACTGACGGTACACTTGGCGGTGATTGCCATCATGTATTGTTGTATTCCCCACCCAACTAAGAGAGGGAAGATCTTTGATCTAACTGACGGTACACTTGGCGGTGATTGCCATCATGTATTGTTGTATTCCCCACTCAACTAAGAGAGAGAAGATCTTTGATCTAACTGACGGTACACTTGGCGGTGATTGACACCAAAGCATTTGATCGGACTAAACTTGATAGTGCTAACTTCTAACTTGACTGCACAAAATTATACAAGATTATCAAGTGTGTCTTTTTTTTATGATTTCCCCCCCCCCACACCCCCCCCCCTAAAGGGGAAAAAATACATCGTTTGATATAACCTTGCATTGTCGATTGCTAAGTCTGGTAAGTACCAAGCTTACGGCTAAGAGCTCATCTCACCAACTATTAATGATTTAAGCTTACGGCTAAGAGCTCATCTCACCAACTATTAATGATTTAAGCTTACGGCTAAGAGCTCATCTCACCAACTATTAATGATTTAAGCTTACGGCTAAGAGCTCATCTCACCAACTATTAATGATTTAAGCTTACGGCTAAGAGCTCATCTCACCAACTATTAATGATTTAAGCTTACGGCTAAGAGCTCATCTCACCAACTATTAATGATTTAAGCTTACGGCTAAGAGCTCATCTCACCAACTATTAATGATTTAAGCTTACGGCTAAGAGCTCGTCTCACCAACTATTAATGATTTTCCAATTTCATAGACACAAGAGTGGGAGAATGGAATGTTAGCTGGATAGAAATCCAGAGTCTACAGAGCTTGCCTAACAGCTGGATACATTATCAGAATCTACAGAGCTTGCCTAAGAACTGGATACATTGCCTACTGTCTATCCAGACAATATTAATCGACATTGCACGTTAGAATATAAAAGTTTGGATTCAAGAAAAGAAAAACTTAATTGAAAAGACAGGAAATAAAAAATATTTTCAAAACTTTTAAAAAAAGAATTTCTTTTGAGACGAGAAAATTATAAAATAATGTTATTGTAATTTCTTAAAATGCATTGCGCAAAGAAATTCTGTGCAGAGGGTAGTAAGGTGCTCCATTAAGCCACATGATTCGATTACAATTCAAAATAAATGTAGACTAAATCTATTTTTTTCCTTTAATTTTTGATAATATTTTCTGCTCAAAATTTATTATTGCATAATGAATTTTAAGAAATTTTAAGAAAATTCAAGGATTACGGACAAAGCGCCGAGTGCCCAAATGCCCTATTGATCCCAGGTGGGATGAAGGAAGGTGGCGGTTAGAAATGGGTCTCTCGCAATAGTGTTGATTAGTTGACCATTATTTTAGCCCTTGCGTAATTGCTTGTGAAAATGGACCGAAAGTTGACAGAGTTTGAAAATATATTTCTGGGCGAGATTTAAGAGAAGGCACCAAGTAACACTAGAAGGCACCAAGTAACTCTAGAAGGCACCAAGTAACTCTAGAAGGCACCAAGTAACTAGAAAGCACCAAGTAACTCTAGAAGGCACCAAGTAACTCTAGAAGGCACCAAGTAACTCGGTTATGCTGCCTTTTGATAAGAAAAATCGCCGTACCGGAAAGCCAGACAGTAAAAATTTGTATGACCATTCGGATGACCACACATTCCAATGTCAATCTGCACCCTTGTACAACATGGCTGAAAATGCCAAAACATAATCATCCAGGCTCACGTATCTGGCTCTGTCCGGCATTTTCCAAGCCGATCCTGTACCAAACCCGCCTATATAGATACACCTATCTACTTAACATTATAGGGACACATTCAACACATGCTGGTGAGTGGTGACACATGCTGGTGAGTGGTGACACATGCTGGTGAGTGGTGACAATATAGGGACGCATCGAACACATGCTGGTGAGTGGTGACACATGCTGGTGAGTGGTGACAGATGCTGGCGAGTGGTGACACATGCTGGTGAGTGGTGACACATGCTGGTGAGTGGTGACAGATGCTGGCAAGTGGTGACACATGCTGGCAAGTGGTGACACATGCTGGTGAGTGGTGACACATGCTGGTGAGTGGTGACACATGCTGGTGAGTGGTGACTCATATTGGTCGACAAGACATCCGCTTCCGTATACACAGCCACAGTTCACTTCCAGACCGATCAAATTTCGTGCAAATAGACACCAAATAGTCACCAAATAAACACCAAATAGTCACCAAACAGTCACCAAAAAGTCACCAAATAGTCACCAAATAGACAGCAAATAGTCACCAAATAGTCACCAAATAGACACAAAATAGACACGATATAGTCACCAAATGGTCAGCAAATAGTCCCCAAATAGACACCAAATAGACAGTAAATAGACACCAAATAGACAGTAAATAGACACCAAATAGACAGTAAATAGACACCGAATAGACAGTAAATAGACACCAAATAGACAGTAAATAGACACCAAATAGACAGTAAATAGACACCATAACTGTCCTACAAGT
The DNA here is from genome assembly GCA_964017045.1 of Omphiscola glabra. Classification (NCBI taxonomy): domain Eukaryota; kingdom Metazoa; phylum Mollusca; class Gastropoda; family Lymnaeidae; genus Omphiscola; species Omphiscola glabra. The sequence continues at coordinate 5,512,985 of OZ024800.1, forward strand.
GCCACCTTTATTAAATCTCATCTGCAATACTTCTGACAGTTTATTTCATGCATGCCGACCCCCCTCCACGCTCCCCCCCCCCCCCACACTTTTTTTATGACCACTTAGGTATAGAAGCGAAAGTAAATGGTCAACCGTCAATATTCTTTCCTCAGTTACGTGAACCAATCTCAGGAACCAATCTCAGGAACCAATTGCCCAACACATGTTCCTTACCACTGCCTGGAACAACTTGCTGATAGAACTGTCTGCAGTTGACAAACGAATGTATGCGTAACAGATGACGGTGTTTCTGTACTGATAGGTTTGGCGCATACTGTATGTGTGCAGCACGAGAGAGTGGATTAGGAAAAGGATGGTGGGTTGGGACAGATTAGGATGGGGGGTTGGGACAGATGAGGGTGGTGGCTTGGGCAAGATGAGGGTGATGGGTTGGGACAGATGAGGGTGGTGGGTTGGGACAGATGAGGGTGGTGGGTTGGGACAGATGAGGGTGGTGGGTTGGGACAGATGAGGAGGGTGGGTTGGGACAGATGAGGGTGGTGGGTTGGGACAGATGAGGGTGGTGGGTTGGGACAGATGAGGGTGGTGGGTTGGGACAGATGAGGGTGGTGGCTTGGGCAAGATGAGGGTGGTGGGTTGGGACAGATGAGGGTGGTGGGTTTGGACAGATGAGGGTGGTGGGTTGGGACAGATGAGGAGGGTGGGTTGGGACAGATGAGGGTGGTGGGTTGGGACAGATGAGGGTGGTGGGTTGGGACAGATTAGGGTGGTGGGTTGGGACAGATTAGGGTGGTGGGTTGGGGTGGATGAATATGGTGTTTTTTCATTGTCAAGTTTACATGATTTCAGTGTGAGGTGAGTGAGTAGTGAGTTGTGCTTAGGTGCGTGAGCTATGGTTAGGTGAGTGAGTAGTGAGTTGTGCTTAGATGCGTGAGTTATGGTTAGGTGAGTGAGTAGTCAGTTATTTTTAGTTAAGTGATTAGTGGGACATTGCTAGTCGAGAGAGTAGTGAGTTATGGTTAGGTGAGAAAGTAGTGAGTTATGGTTAGGTGAGAGAGTAGTGAGAAATGGTTAGGTGAGAGACTAGTGGGTTATGGTTTTGTGAGAGAGAGTAATGAGATATGGTTATGTAAGAGAGTAGTGAGTTAAGGTTAGGTGAGTGTGTGGGGAGTATATCGTTGGATGCACATTGACTACACATTGTTAGACAGGTAAGAGACCTACATTGACTACACATTGTTACACAGGTAAGATACCTAAATTGACTACACATTGTTAGACAGGTAAGAGACCTACATTGACTACACATTGTTAGACAGGTAAAAGACCTACATTGACTACACATTGTTAGACAGGTAAGAGACCTTCATTGTCTACACATAGTTAGACAGGTAAGAGACCTACATTGTCTACACATTGTTAGACAGGTAAGAGACCTTCATTGTCTACACATAGTTAGACAGGTAATAGACCTACATTGACTACACATTGTTAGACAGGTAAGAGACCTACATTGACTACACATTGTTAGACAGGTAAGAGACCTATATTGACTACACATTGTTAGACAGGTAAGAGACCTACATTGACTACACATTGTTAGACAGGTAAGAGACCTACATTGACTACACATTGTTAGACAGGTAAGAGACCTACATTGACTACACATTGTTAGACAGGTAAGAGACTTATATTGACTACACATTGTTAGACAGGTAAGAGACCTACATTGACTACACATTGTTAGACAGGTAAGAGACCTATATTGACTACACATTGTTAGACAGGTAAGAGACCTATATTGACTACACATTGTTAGACAGGTAAGAGACCTAGTCTAGGTTGTACAGTACTTCAATTATTCCAATTATTTTATTGGGTCGTCTGCTCGAGTTGAAAAACCCGTACCACGCACCGCCGTGATTTATGATCTCTGACATTGATAGGCCAATAACTTAACGAACTTTAACTTACATACTCTGGATAACACTCTGGATAACACTCACTAATATTTTAACGTTTTTTTTTACTCGTGTAATACTCGACATGTCCTCAAAACTGAACGTAATTGCTGGCAGATGACAGTTGATTTCTAGAAAATAAATCTCATGTTTTGTGTAGTGTTGAAGCAAGTTGATAGGGCAGGGGCTTTTTAAATGTGACCAAAGGATTATGGGATTATTTCCAAGATGGCAGGATGGTTTTTAAGATAAAGTTGCCTGTCACACATCATTCGTTTAATTATAGTTCTAGGATTATTCCCCCTACGAGAAAATTTCCTTAACGAAAATATTCTGCACTTGGTCAACCCTCACTCGAAAATCGCGAACACAGAAAACTCCCCAAAAGAAATATGCCCAAAAGAAAACTCCCCAAAATAAAACTCCCCAAAGAGAAATATCCCAAAAGAAATCTCCCCAAAATAAATCTCCCCAAAAGAAAACTCCACATAAGAAATCTCCCCAAAAGAAATCTCCCCAAAAGAAATATCCCCAAAAGAAATGTCCCCATAAGAAATCTCCCCAAAAGAAATCTCCCCAAAAGAAAACTCCCCATAAGAAATCTCCCCAAAAGAAAGCTCCCCATAAGAAATCTCCCCAAAAGAAAACTCCCCATAAGAAATCTCCCCAAAAGAAAACTCCCCAAAAGAAATATCCCCAAAAGCAATGTCCCCATAAGAAATCTCCCCAAAAGAAATCTCCCCAAAAGAAAACTCCCCATAAGAAATCTCCCCAAAAGAAAGCTCCCCATAAGAAATCTCCCCAAAAGAAAACTCCCCATAAGAAATCTCCCCAAAAGAAAACTCCCCAAAAGAAATCTCCCCAAAAGAAATCTCCCCAAAAGAAATCTCCCCAAAATAAAACTCCCCAAAAGAAAACTCCCCAAAAGAAAACTCCCCAAAAGAAAACTCCCCAAAAGAAATCTCCCCAAAAGAAAACTCCCCAAATGAAAACAATCTCCCCAAAGTAGCATCGGTTAAAGATCTCAGTTATGCCAAATGTCAGAGAGATGAATTACATGATAAGTGACAATAAATATTTGAAAACCTCTCAAAGAGTAGATCACTTATTGCCACACCCCCCCCCCCCTTTTTCCCAACGTCGATATAGAAATGATATGATCTTTTCTTTTACGGCTATTTTTTATAAAGCTATATCCAGCTTCACGTGACATCTGTCGTTATGTGAACTCTAACCTCTAAAGGGTATATTTCAAGATTGAATGGTCTCTTTATTGTATGTCGGTGAGAGATGATTTTTCAAATAATGTTTAACATCATGAAAATTCAGTGACCTACCGATAAGCGCAAAAGTTCAAATTCTCTGCAAAGTTAAGCTTGAGACTTTAAGATCCCGGATTGAACAATGAACAAATGAAATCAGTCAAGTATAACCATAACATTGACCAAGGGAAACTATTCAACAGGAGTCGAGGTAGTTTGATATCACTATAGTGATATAATAAGTGGTTAATAAGTACGGCCAAGTTTATCGGCTGCTGTTCCTCGAGGGCGAAGAGGCGAAAAGAAGAGCTAATAAAGTTCCAAGCTATGGACGGGTGACACGGTTTCTTTTCTTCTTTCGTTTCTTCGTCCTCGGGGAACAGCAGCCGATCTTCAACGACATCTGTGGTCCTTCCTAGGACATAGGCCGCCTACAAGAGCCCTTCAGGCATCACGATCCTGAACCAATCTCTCCATCTTCCCCCAAGTGTGGCAAAGTTTCTTGGTATCTGCTTCCACTTCACGGCACCAAGTGTTCCTCGGCCTGCCTCTTGTCCGTTTTCCTTGAGGGTTCCAGTTCAGGGCTTTATAGTTATGCTGGAGGCAGGTTTCCTGAGTGTATGGCCTATCCATCTCCATCTTCTATGGAGGATCTCTTGTTCTACAGGTTTCTGCTTTGTCCGCTGCCACAGTTTCTGGTTGCTGATTCTGTCGGGCCAGTGAATCCCGAGAATCCTTCTTAGGCAGTTATTGATGAAAGACTGGATTCTCTTCATATTCACAGCAGTGGTTCTCCATGTCTCTGCACCATATAGTAGAAGAGGTTTCACCATGGTGTTGAAGGTTCTGATCTTTCGGTTGTTACTCAAGTGTTTGGAGGCCCAGACATTCTTGAGTTGTTGGAAGGCTGCCCGTGCCTTTCCTACCCTTATTTTGACATCAGCATCCGTCCCACCTTGCTTGTCCAAGATGCTGCCAATGTAGACAAAGCTCTCTACCTCTTCGAGCGCTTCCTCTTCGAGCCTGATGTGTGCTGTGTTGTGGCATTGACCTTGAGGACCTTGCTCTTCCCTTTGTGTATATAAAGATAAATACGTGCAGAAGTGGCTGCAATAATTCTGGTTTTCGTCTGCATCTGTTGTTGGGTATGGGAGAGAAGGGCAAGATCATCAGCAAAATCGAGGTCATCAAGCTGATCCCACAAGGTCCATTGTATACCATTTCGCTTCTGCTGTGTGGATGCTTTCATCACCCAGTCAATGGTCAATAGACACAGGAAAGACGAAAGCAAACATTCTTGCCTTACACCGGTCCTCACCTGGAAAGCATCTGTCACCTGATGACCATGGACAATTCGGCAGGCCATTCCTTCATAAGAGTTCCTGATTAAGTCCGTGCGTTTCCAGGGCACCCCATAATGTCTCAACAGTCTCCAGAGGGTTTGCCTATCCACACTGTCAAATGCTTTCTCAAGTCAACGAAGTTGATGTAGAGGGGCGAGTTCAATTCCAGTGATTGCTCTAGGATAATGCGCAGTGTTGCAATTTGGTCTGTACAGGATCTGTTGGTCCGGAAGCCAGCCTGTTGGTCCTGAAGCTGGGGGTCAACAGCTTCTTTTATTCTGTTGAGTAGTACGTGGTTGAAAACCTTGCCTGGGATGGACAGTAAGGTGAATCCTCTATAGTTGCTTGGGATGGAAAGTAAGGTGATCCCTCTATAGTTGCCTGGGATGGACAGTAAGGTGATCCCTCTATAGTTGGAGCAGGAGCTTAAGCCCCCCTTCTTTGGGATTTTATTGAGGTGTCCCTCCTGCCACTCAGAAGGTACATGTTCCTCCTCCCAGATCTTCATGAACAGAGGATGTAGCATCTCTACACTAGTGTTCACGTCAGTCTTCAGAGCCTCTGCTGTGATGCCATCTGGTCCTGCAGCCTTGCCATTTCTAAGTTGTTTGATAGCAATACGGATCTCTTCTTTCGTGGGTGTATTGCAGTCAATAACCAGGTCACTGTCAGTTGGATAAATATCTGGTGGGTTACTTGGCTCTGGCCTGTTAAGAAGTTCCTCGAAGTGTTCTTTCCACCTGCTTCTCTGTAGCTCCTCATATTTGGTAAGCTCTTACCATCTTTGTCCTTCACTGATCTCTCTTGCTTCCTGAACTTCCCAGACAACTTCTTGATGGTAGCGAACAATTCCCGCATATTCCCAAAGTAGGCTGCTTCTTCCGCTTCTTTGGCAAGCATGTCTACAAAGTTCCTTTTGTCCATCTTAGCGCTTTTCTTTACTTTCTTATTTGCTTCTGAGTACTCTTTTTGGAACCTAACTTTCTGTCCTCGTGTACGGCTGTTGTTAATTTCTGCCTTCTTCCCTTTTCTCTCTTCTATCACTTTCAATGTCTCTGCTGTTATCCATTCTTTGTTTGTATGTTTCCTGTTTCCCAACACTTCCTGACATGTTGATTTGACGGCTTTCTTTACTCCCTGCCACTTTCCATCGATCGTCTCGTCTCCTAGCAGTTCCTGTAGGACTTGGAACTTGTTGGATAGTGATCTTGAACTCGTCCTGTTTGGCCTTATCTTTCAGGAAGGGGATGTTGTAGCGCAAGCTATATGATGTCTGCTCAGTGTAATGCCTTTTCAGTTTTAGTCTCAGCCGGGCCACTAGGAGTTGGTGATCTGAGGCAACCTCTGCTCCTCTTCTGACACGTAAAACTTGAAGAGATCGCCTGAATTTTTTCCCAATACACACATGATCTATTTGGTTCATCGTTTGGAGGTCCAGTGAAACCCATGTGGCCTTGTGTATCCTCCTGTGTTGGAAGAAGCTCCCGCCTATGACTAGATTTGTTGTGGCACATAGGTCAGCAAATCTTTCTCCATTATCATTCATCTCTCCTATCCCCTGTCGCCCCATGGCTTCTTCGTAGCCCGTGTTGTCCCTGTCGATCTTGGCATTGAGGTCTCCCATGAGGATGACAATGTCTCGCCTAGGGCGACCCTGGGTAATGGTAAGCAATCTGTTATAGAATTCATCTTTGTCTTCCTCCTCACTTTCGTTTGTTGGTGCGTAGCACTGGATAACATTCAAATTGATTCTGTCTTTTTTGGTCCGAAAGGTTGCTGTGAGGATTCTAGGTCCATGCGCCTCAATATCCAATGAGTGCTCCTTGGGCTGTCCTGGGTATTATCAGGGCCACACTAAAGTGTGTGGTGCATCGTCGTCCTCGTGACCTGAGAATAACAGTATCTCTCCTGAGGCTTGTCTCTTCTGTCCGCACCCCATCCATCTTGCCTCGCTGATTCCTAGTATGGCGAGGTTATAGTTCCTCATCTCAGCGGCTACTTGTGCAGTCTTTCCTGTCTCATACATGGTGCGTACATTCCATGTGCCAATGGCGGTGGTGGTCCTGGTGGAGATGATGGTCGTCGGCCTAATAGTTTCCAGATTCTGGCTTTCACTACTTGGCCTCATGCATTCCTCAGCTGGGAATCTATCTTCTCCCAGGACCGAAAAGTCTTTTGTTGCTCTTGTCTGCGTTTTTGTAACAAAGAGTTTTTACGTGGCAGAGTTGTTAGCCCTGCGCACAATCGTCGGGGTGAGGGATGCCCCTCAAGACTCTCTGGAGAGCTGCCCTTAATTTTGGGAAGGGTACCCAAGCTTTTGTGGTTTCGTCCACTTCCTGCAAGGCAGCAGGCTCTGATTTTGGTTCACCCTGGGTATATGATTTCCCCAGTACCTACCATAACTGGTGGGCATTCCCCTATCCGCCAACTGGGGAGGTGCTCGATGGAAGATCAGAAACTCCACACGAGGATGACACAGCTAGTTAGAAATAAAAATTCCAAGCTATGGACGGGTGACACAGCTAGTTAGAAATAAAACTTCCAAGCTATGGACGGGTGACACAGCTAGTTAGAAATAAAAATTCCAAGCTATGGACGGGTGACACAGCTAGTTAGAAATAAAACTTCCAAGCTATGGACGGGTGACACAGCTAGTTAGAAATAAAAATTCCAAGCTATGGACGGGTGACACAGCTAGTTACAAATAAAAATTCCAAGCTATGGACGGGTGACACAGCTAGTTAGAAATAAAAATTCCAAGCTATGGACGGGTGACACAGCTAGTTAGAAATAAAAATTCCAAGCTATGGACGGGTGACACAGCTAGTTAGAAATAAAAATTCCAAGCTATGGACGGGTGACACAGCTTGTTAGAAATAAAAATTCCAAGCTATGGACGGGTGACACAGCTAGTTAGAAATAAAAATTCCAAGCTATGGACGGGTGACACAGCTAGTTACAAATAAAAATTCCAAGCTATGGACGGGTGACACAGCTAGTTAGAAATAAAAATTCCAAGCTATGGACGGGTGACACAGCTAGTTAGAAATAAAAATTCCAAGCTATGGACGGGTGACACAGCTAGTTAGAAATAAAAATTCCAAGCTATGGACGGGTGACACAGCTAGTTAGAAATAAAAATTCCAAGCTATGGACGGGTGACACAGCTAGTTAGAAATAAAAATTCCAAGCTATGGACGGGTGACACAGCTAGTTAGAAATAAAAATTCCAAGCTATGGACGGGTGACACAGCTAGTTAGAAATAAAAATTTTAAGCTATGGACGGGTGACACAGCTAGTTAGAAATAAAAATTCCAAGCTATGGACGGGTGACACAGCTAGTTAGAAATAAAAATTCCAAGCTATGGACGGGTGACACAGCTGTTAGAAATAAAAATTCCAAGCTATGGACGGGTGACACAGCTAGTTAGAAATAAAAATTCCAAGCTATGGACGGGTGACACAGCTAGTTAGAAATAAAAATTCCAAGCTATGGACGGGTGACACAGCTAGTTAGAAATAAAAATTCCAAGCTATGGACGGGTGACACAGCTAGTTACAAATAAAAATTCCAAGCTATGGACGGGTGACACAGCTAGTTACAAATAAAAATTCCAAGCTATGGACGGGTGACACAGCTAGTTACAAATAAAAATTCCAAGCTATGGACGGGTGACACAGCCAGTTAAAAAAAATGAATATTGCTAAAACGAATAGATTATAATACAGAACCAACAACGGTGAATGACGTAGTTGGCCATCAAAACTAGACGCCTCACTAAAATTCCTCACTAGAAGACTAACTAGAAATCAAGTACTGTTAGACGCATTATATAAAAATTTCACAATCGTAGAGGCGTCACTGAAAATCAAATAGTAGAGTTACCTAGAAGCCTCCGTGAAAATCCCACAATGCCGGACGTCTCATAGTAAATATCGTAGAACTAGACGCCTCACAGTAAATCTCGTACAGCTAGACGCCTCAAAGTAAATCCGACATATTTGTCTTCCCGTCAATCCATCCGACACAATGCCATCGTCAATGTCAGCATCCAGACATCGGAATACTTACAAATACCATGAGAATATGAGCACAATGAATCCTTTCAGATGTAGAAAAATTCCTGGGGACCAGATCCAAGACAGGGGCGGCGTTAGATGAACTCTCACCCAAAGGTCACGGCGTCCCGCAGCAGAGGCGGTTCAGACTTGAGAGGAAAGGCTGCTACCCCCGATCAACTTTTACAAACAATGTTGACTTCTTTACGTGGGGTAATTGTTTCAACGTAAGGCGGTGAAGTCACGTGAGGGGGATAGGGGAGGGGGTGGGGTTAACGGTAAACAGAAATCCTTTCACACACACACACACACAAAAGCCAGAAAACTTGGGCCTGGTTTGTTGTTCAACAGTTGTCTGCCCTTCCACTAACCTGTCGTTTAGTGCATGTGGTGGGTGTCGACAACTCGGGGAGGGATCAATAAATATGTTCACTTTGTGAACGGTTCACTTTAGGAGCGGTTCACCTTATAAACGGTTCACTTAATGACAAGTAGTGAAATCTGGGATCTTAGTTCGAACAGCCGATTAGGCTAATAGCTCTATATCCACATTGAGGTGACACATTACAAGGTAGCTCTGTCATAGAACTGATGACACGAGAGATGTACCACTATAACGGAAACTCCATCATAGCTGCAACACCATCATAGTTGTAACACCATCATAGTTGTAACACCATCATAGTTGTAACACCATCATAGCTGCAACACCGTCCTAGTTGCAACACCGTCATAGTTGTAACACCATCATAGCTACAACACCATCACAGTTGTAACACCGTCATAGCTGTAACACCATCATAGTTGTAACACCATCATAGTTGTAACACCGTCATAGCTGTAACACCATCATAGCTGCAACACCATCATAGCTGCAACACCGTCATAGTTGTAACACCATCATAGTTGTAACACCATCATAGTTGTAACACCATCATAGCTGCAACACCGTCCTAGTTGCAACACCGTCATAGTTGTAACACCATCATAGCTGCAACACCATCACAGTTGTAACACCGTCATAGCTGTAACACCATCATAGTTGTAACACCATCATAGTTGTAACACCATCATAGTTGTAACACCATCATATCTGCAATACCGTCATAGTTGCATCACCGTCATAGCTGTAACACCATCATAGTTGTAACACCGTCCTAGTTGCAACACCGTCATAGCTGTAACACCGTCCTAGTTGCAACACCGTCATAGTTGCAACAACATCATAGTTGTAACACCATCATAGCTGTAACACCATCATAGTTGTAACACCGTCCTAGCTGTAACACCGTCATAGTTGTAACACCATCATAGTTGTAACACCATCATAGCTGCATCACCATCATAGTTGTAACACCATCATAGTTGTAACACCATCATAGTTGTAACACCATCATAGTTGTAACACCATCATAGATGTAACACCATCATAGCTGTAACACCGTCCTAGTTGTAACACCATCATAGCTGTAACACCGTCCTAGTTGTAACACCATCATAGCTGTAACACCATCATAGCTGTAACACCGTCCTAGTTGTAACACCATCATAGCTATAACACCATCATAGTTGTACCACCGTCCTAGTTGCAACACCGTCATAGTTGCAACACCATCATAGTTGTAACACCATCATAGCTGTAACACCGTCCTAGTTGTAACACCATCATAGTTGTAACACCATCATAGCTGTAACACCGTCCTAGTTGTAACACCATCATAGCTGTAACACCGTCCTAGTTGTAACACCATCATAGCTGTAACACCATAATAGCTGTAACACCGTCCTAGTTGTAACACCATCATAGCTGTAACACCATCATAGTTGTAACACCGTCCTAGTTGCAACACCGTCCTAGGTTTAAAAAGAAAGGATGGAAAGCGAGACAATAACTTAAGGACTCCGTCTTAGCCGTTTTGGTGTGTGATCCATTTGGGATTTTGAGGGGGTGGGGGTGAGAACAGAAGTTTTCAAAAACTGGTTAGCACCTCTCAGAGTGCCGCCACTGGGTCCTCCTTGACAAGGATGTAGTCTCCCTTATCCCAAGCGTGACACACACCCGCGCGCACACTCATACACAAATAGACAGTCGCACACATATTTTAAAAACTGTTGTCTTCGTGTGAATGGGCGAATTTAGTACCCCTTGATGTTGGCGCCCCGGCGGGTGTCTTTGTATTACGTTTGTTATTGTCCTCTTTACATCAACACCCCCCTCACCACGCCCCCCCCCCCCCCCAAATTCCACCGCGATCCTTCAACCTTAGCTAATCCTCGTGGATATCACTTTGACACAATCAATAATTATGAAAGCGTTAAGCGTGTGCGGCCCATTAAGCCGGTATGCTTCCTCTGAAATTGTAAAAACAAGACCTTAACATTGCGGTTCTCAACCAGTGGGTCGCGACCCCTTTAGGGCTCGAATGACCCCTTCACAGGAGTCGCCTAAGACCGTCGGAAAACACATATACTCTACACGTATGAAGATGCAACGAAAGTAATATTGTGGTTGGGGGGTCGCCACAACATGAGGGACAGTATGAAAGGGTAGCGGCATTAGGAATGTTGAGAACCACTGCCTTAACAGAAGCACTTCATCGATCAGAGAAACAATTCTGTTTTGAAATGAAAAGAAAGAAGGAACCAGGGCATAGAGAGTATGGTGTCCAGCATTATGTTTAATAAACCTAACATTTTTATCCTAAGCTTAGTGTTCACGTTGCGCAAGTCAAGCGACAACGACATATTAGGACAACGACATATTAGGACAACGACATATTAGGACGGGCGCAGTGGCGCCCTTTTTGTCAAGGAAATCTGCACCATTTTTTTTTTTACATTCACGTCATTGAGGAATTTTAAGCCTCGCGGGACAATCAAATTATTGAACAACAACTCATTCACGCTTGAGTGAACGCATTAGTGATCGGATTACACACAACATGTTTGACTGCTTAAAAACAAATAGGTCAGTCAGGTGTTAGTTTGACACGAGTGGCTTATTACTTATCCACAATGGGCTCGTTTGAAACAGAGATTTGAGGACCAGGACCCAAGTGATGCGCCCGGCTCATTGTCCGAAAATCTAATCAGGCTACCTCATGAACTCAGACCACCTCATGAACTCAGACCACCTCATGAAATGAACTTAGAACACCTCATGGAACTCAGATAACCTCATTAAATTCAGACCACCTCATGAACTCAGACCACCTCATGAAACTCAGACCACCTCATAAAACTCAGACCACGTCATGAAACTCAGACCACCTCATGAAACTCAGACCAACTCATAAAACTCAGACCACCTCATGAAACTCAGACCACCTCATGGAACTCAGACCACCTCATGGAACTCAGACCACCTCATGAAACTTAGACCACCTCATAAAATGAACTTAGAACACCTCATGAAACTGAGACCACCTCATGAAACTCAGACCACCTCATGAACTCAGACCACCTCATGAAACTCAGACCAACTCATAAAACTCAGACCACCTCATGAAACTCAGACCACCTCATGGAACTCAGACCACCTCATGAAACTCAGACCACCTCATGAAACTTAGACCACCTCATAAAATGAACTCAGACCAGCTCATGAAACTCAGACCACCTCATGAAACTTAGACCACCTCATGAAACTCAGATCACCTCATAAAACTCAGACCACCTCATGAAACTCAGACCACCTCATAAAAGTCAGACCACCTCATGAACTCAGACCACCTCATGAAACTCAGACCACCTCATGAAACTCAGACCACCTCATGAAAGTTAGACCACCTCATGAAACTCAGACCACCTCATAAAACTCAGACCACCTCATGAACTCAGACCACCTCATGAAACTCAGACCACCTCATGAAACTCAGACCACCTCATGAAAGTTAGACCACCTCATGAAACTCAGACCACATCATAAAACTCAGACCACCTCATGAAACAGACCACCTCATGAAACTTAGACCACCTCATGAAACTCAGACCACCTCATGAAAGTCAGACCACCTCATGAAACTTAGACCACCTCATGAAACAGACCACCTCATGAAACTTAGACCACTTCACGAAACTCAGACCACCTCACGAAACTCAGACCACCTCACGAAACTCAGACCACCTCATGAAACTCAGACCACCTCATGAAACTCAGACCACCTCATAAAACTCAGACCACCTCATGAAACTCAGACCACCTCATGAAACTCAGAACACCTCATGAAACTCAGACCACCTCATGAAACTTAGACCACCTCATGAAACTCAGACCACATGTTACTTTCAATCAGCTAACATCAGTCTTTATAATTCATTGATACAACCATGGTATCCATCGTTAACAGAAACCTGCCCTCCACCATTTCAACACTACCATCAACGTTGATACAACCCTACCATCCAACGTTGATACAACCCTACATTCCAACGTTGATACAACCTTACCATCCACCATTGATACAACCCTATCATCCACCATTGATACAACCCTACCATCCACCATTGATACAACCCTATCATCCACCATTGATACAACCCTACCATCCACCATTGATACAACCCTACCATCCACCGTTATACAACCCTACCATCCACCGTTATACAACCCTACCATTCCAACGTTGATACAACCTTACCATCCACCATTGATACAACACTACCATCCACCATTGATACAACCCTATCATCCACCATTGATACAACCCTACCATCCACCATTGATACAACCCTATCATCCACCATTGATACAACCCTACCATCCACCATTGATACAACCCTACCATCCACCGTTATACAACCCTACCATCCACCGTTATACAACCCTACCATCCACCATTGAAACAACCCTACCATCCACCATTGATACAACCCTATCATCCACCATTGATACAACCTACCATCCACCATTGATACAACCCTACCATCCACCGTTATACAACCCTACCATCCACCGTTATACAACCCTACCATCCACCATTGACACAACACTACCATCCACCATTGATACAACCCTACATCCACTATTGATACAACCCTATCATCCACCATTGATACAACCTACCATCCACCATTGATACAACCCTACCATCCACCATTGATACAACCCTACCATCCACCGTTATACAACCCTACCATCCACCGTTATACAACCCTACCATCCACCATTGATACAACCCTATCATCCACCATTGATACAACCTACCATCCACCATTGATACAACCCTACCATCCACCGTTATACAACCCTACCATCCACCGTTATACAACCCTACCATCCACCATTGACACAACCCTACCATCCACCATTGATACAACCCTACATCCACCATTGATACAACCCTACCATCCACCGTTGACACAACCCTACCATCCACCGTTGATTCAACCAGCTAACTATCCTCACATTACTCAGACATCAAGGCAAGACATGTCTCGTGTTATTGATGTCCCCATCCATTGTGGATAATGGTCAGTTCTGGGAATTCTGTCCGCCTGGGGAGCATTTTTCTCCCTTCTCGTCTTGACATTCGGTTTCCCCGCCCCCAGGCGTGGTTTAGAAGACCAAAAATTACAGAGAACATAAGCTCCGGAGATCTTGGTACGTGACGTGTGGAGTAGAGAGTAGTCAGGGTTTTAACCAGCCCACCTATGTTATTACGTCATCAATTGAGTGGCAAAGATGAAAGGTCTGGCGTACTTCATGGGGTAACAGTTTTCACTCATTCGAAAATGTATGTCACTGTCTCGTACGTTTTAGCAGAAGATAACTAGGACATTTACAAGGTCGCAGATAAAGTATTGCTGATACAAGATGGCGATTACAAGATGGCTGATGCAAGATGACAGACATAAGAGCGCGGATACAAGATGGCTGATAAAAGATGGCTGATACAAGATGGATGATACAAGATGGCAAATAAAGATAGAGGATACCACATTACCGAAGGAATATGGCAGGTGTTAAATTCAAAGATTGCAGCTAATGTGTCCTTGATACAAATGCCCCTAACTAGGTTATGTTAGACCAATGGTCGGCAAATCACAGCTCGCGAGCCACATGCGGCTCTTTAGCGACCTGAGATTTTGACTGGGAAAAAACATGGTTCTCGACAGATTCTTGTAGGGAAATTTGGCTCTGAAAACTTTTTTATTCGCCCTGCTGCTGATTTTTGGCTCTTTTGACTAATGAGTTTGCCGACCACTGTGTTAGACCACCGAGAACATATCAGACGAATAGCGCTCATCAATTGTGTGAATAGGTGAACAATCATTGTGTGAATAGGTGAACAAACATTGTGTGAATAAGTGAACAAACATTGTGTGAATAGGTGAACAAAAATTGTGTGAATAGGTGAACAAACATTGTGTGAATAGGTGAACAAAAATTGTGTGAATAGGTGAACAAACATTGTGTGAACAGGTGAACAAACATTGTGTGAATATGTGAACAAACAATGTGTGAATAGGTGAACACACATTGTGTGAAAAGGTGAACAAACATTGTGGGAATAGGTGAACAAATATTGTGTGAATAGGTGAACAAACAGTGTGTGAATAGGTGAACAAACATTGTGTGAATGGGGGAAGAAACAGTTCTTGCTATGTTTAACTTAGTGTGTATTGTATATAAGGACTAATTTTTGTAACGGTTAAAATCAGAGTCATGATTATTTTGTTGAACTAAAGATTACAACAACTGGGAATCCAAGCATGGAAAAGAAAAGCATTACATAGGTCTGAGTGGAAGGAAGTAGTGAGGCCGGCCAAAGCCCCTAATGGGCTGTAGCGCCACGGGGATGGATGGATGGTCAGAGTGGAAGGAGGTAGTGAGGAAGGCCAAAGCCCTACATGGGCTGCAGCGCCACGGGGATGGATGGATGGTCTGAGTGGAAGGAAGTGATGAGGCAGGCCAAAGCCTTACATGGGCTGCAGCGCCACGGGGATGGATGGATGGTCAGAGTGGAAGGAAGTAGTGAGGCAGGCCAAAGCCCTACATGGGCTGCAGCGCCACGGGTAATGGATGGATGGTCTGAGTGGAAGGAAGTGGTGAGGCAGGCCAAAGCCCTACATGGGCTGCAGCGCTACGGGGATGGATGGATGGTCAGAGTGGAAGGAAGTAGTGAGGCAGGCCAAAGCCCTACATGGGCTGCAGCGCCACGGGGATGGATGGATGGTCTGAGTGGAAGGAAGTAGTGAGGCAGGCCAAAGCCCTACATGGGCTGCAGCGCCACGGGTAATGGATGGATGGTCTGAGTGGAAGGAAGTGGTGAGGCAGGCCAAAGCCCTACATGGGCTGCAGCGCCACGGGTAATGGATGGATGGTCTGAGTGGAAGGAAGTGGTGAGGCAGGCCAAAGCCCTACATGGGCTGCAGCG
Source organism: Omphiscola glabra (assembly GCA_964017045.1). Classification (NCBI taxonomy): domain Eukaryota; kingdom Metazoa; phylum Mollusca; class Gastropoda; family Lymnaeidae; genus Omphiscola; species Omphiscola glabra. The sequence goes on from OZ024800.1 coordinate 5,528,993, forward strand.
CTACGGGGATGGATGGATGGTCAGAGTGGAAGGAAGTAGTGAGGCAGGCCAAAGCCCTACATGGGCTGCAGCGCCACGGGTAATGGATGGATGGTCTGAGTGGAAGGAAGTGGTGAGGCAGGCCAAAGCCCTACATGGGCTGCAGCGCCACGGGTAATGGATGGATGGTCTGAGTGGAAGGAAGTGGTGAGGCAGGCCAAAGCCCTACATGGGCTGCAGCGCTACGGGGATGGATGGATGGTCAGAGTGGAAGGAAGTAGTGAGGCAGGCCAAAGCCCTACATGGGCTGCAGCGCCACGGGTAATGGATGGATTGTCTGAGTGGAAGGAAGTAGAGAGGCAGGCCAAAGCCCTACATGGGCTGCAGCGCCACGGGTAATGGATGGATGGTCTGAGTGGAAGGAAGTGGTGAGGCAGGCCAAAGCCCTACATGGGCTGCAGCGCCACGGGTAATGGATGGATGGTCTGAGTGGAAGGAAGTAGTGAGGCAGGCCAAAGCCCTACATGGGCTGCAGCGCCACGGGTAATGGATGGATGGTCTGAGTGGAAGGAAGTAGTGAGGCAGGCCAAAGCCCTACATGGGCTGCAGCGCCACGGGTAATGGATGGATGGTCTGAGTGGAAGGAAGTAGTGAGGCAGGCCAAAGCCCTACATGGGCTGCAGCGCCACGGGGATGGATGGATGGTCTGAGTGGAAGGAAGTAGTGAGGCAGGCCAAAGCCCTACATGGGCTGCAGCGCCACGGGGATGGATGGATTGTCTGATTGGAAGGAAGTGGTGAGGCAGGCCAAAGCCGTACATGGGCTGTAGCGCCACGGGGACGGAGAAACGGAAAGATTACCTTGTTACTGTCACAACATACGTCATGACTGTCACAACATACGTCATTACTGTCGCAACATCCTTTATTATTGTTTTTATTATCATTATTAAAGTGCTCTTATATAGTGCGGTAACCCAGCCTAGGGGGCTCACCGCACTACACATAAAATTAGCTGACCTGTCGGATAGCGGTGTACGCATAGCGATAGATGAGAGAAATTTGATTATTGAGAGACATGTCAGAAAGAATGTAACCAAGACACCCTAACCAAGGATGTGAGCTGGATGTCGGAGCTATCTGCTTGGAACGCGATGGGGAGAGCTGAGTTAGGGGATGATTCATGATTGTGAACGAGGAGTGCTTCCGTTTTGTCATCGTTCAGCTTTAACTTGCTGAGAGTCATCCATGACTTGACATCGCCTATGCCCTCCTGCAAGTTGTGGATAGTAGAATTGACAAGAGAGGGGTGGTTATGCTTGTAAAGCTGCATGTCATCTGTCACAACACACGTCATTCAAAATGGAGAAATAATATTTCAAGAATAATGTACCTACAACTTGCCCAATGCATTATAATTTGATACAGTTGCCATTGAGATGTAGATGTCCCATGTTTTAACATTTGGTACAGTTGCCATTGAGATGTAGATGTCCCAATGTGTTAACATTTGGTACAGTTGCCATTGAGATGTAGATGTCCCAATGTGTTAACATTTGGTACAGTTGCCATTGAGATGTAGATGTCCCAATGTGTTAACATTGGTACAGTTGCCATTGAGATGTAGATGTCCCAATGTGTTAACATTTGGTACAGTTGCCATTGAGATGTAGATGTCCCAATGTGTTAACATTTGGTACATTTGCCATTGAGATGTAGATGTCCCAATGTGTTAACATTTGGTACAGTGACCATTGAGATGTAGATGTCCCAATGTTTTAACATTTGGTACAGTGACCATTGAGATGTAGATGTCCCAATGTTTTAACATTTGGTACAGTTGCCATTGGGCCGTATTTGTGTCATGCCCACGCATGCAATCTACCCCCACCACCCACCCTCCGACTTCCTCCGATAGGTCAATTCGATTATCTTAGCGACAGCTGTGGCAGGAGCTGCAACTTCATTGAACATTTTTATTGAGCTGGGTATTGTCGCCATTACCAACTTCAGCCCTCTCAACCCCCAAAACCTGTCCAACCACAAAGCAATCTAATCAAAGAACCTACTTTTATCGCAACACATTATGTTTGTCTTTCACAAACCAATTCCATCGTGAGTTGTTTGTTTCGTGGGCACCAGATGATGTTGAAATAAATTTGCTTTGTTGTCGAGTGGCCGAGTTTTGTCACGTGATTCATTTCCACCACACAACAACCAATGGAAAATCTGTTGTGATGGGGGCGCCATCTCAGACAAGTACTGAAATATTACAGACATCGGTAGGTCTGCTTTACGGAGCTTTCTCGTTTCAACAGTGACTTAGTTTAGATACAACCCAGCCAACCCCACTAACAACCCTTACACCCAACTGTCACAACCTTGCCCCGCCCCTGTAACATCCGTGCCACCTCCTATACAGCAATGGGCTCTGCAGTGCCAACCCCAGTGGCAACCCTTCCACCCACTGTACTAAACCTGCCACCATCTGTAACCAAAGGTGGGCCATGTCCTGCCACCTCTCTAACAAATTATGGGCCCCCACCCCATGTTTCAACAAGGTGCGCCCTGTTTGTGTACATAGATTGTGTACGTAGAATGTGCAAATAGATTGTGTAAATATATTGCGCACGTAGAATGTGTAAATATATTGTGTACATAGATTGTGTATACTTAGAATGTGTAAATAGATTGTGTAAATAGATCATTAATAACTTTTTTATCATTATCATAAGATCATATGTATACTTCCGGTCAAACAGAGATGTCTGTGTTTGAGGGAAGAGATGTCTGTGTTTGAGGAAAGAGATGTTTGTGCTTGTAGGCAGAGATGTTTGTGTTTGTAGGCAGAGATGTTCGTTTTTGAGGGCAGATATGTTTGTGTTGGACAGCAGAGATGTTAGGATAACATTGTAGAACTTGGCAGTGTAGGTTTTGTTATTGGACACGGTGACAGAATTGGTTACTGGACACGTTGGTAGAATTAGTTACTGGACATGGTGGTAGAATTAGTTACTGGAAATGGTGGTAGAATTAGTTACTGGACATGGTGGTAGAATTAGTTACTGGACATGGTGGTAGAATTAGTTAATGGACATGGTGGTAGAATTAGTTAATGGACATGGTGGTAGAATTAGTTACTGGACATGGTGGTAGAATTAGTTACTGGACACGGTGGTAGAATTGGTTACTGGACATGGTGGTAGAATTAGTTACTGGACATGGTGGTAGAATTAGTTAATGGACATGGTGGTAGAATTAGTTACTGGACATGGTGGTAGAATTAGTTAATGGACATGGTGGTAGAATTAGTTAATGGACATGGTGGTAGAATTAGTTAATGGACATGGTGGTAGAATTAGTTAATGGACATGGTGGTAGAATTAGTTAATGGACACGGTGGTAGAATTAGTTACTGGACATGGTGGTAGAATTAGTTAATGGACATGGTGGTAGAATTAGTTACTGGACATGGTGGTAGAATTAGTTACTGGACATGGTGGTAGAATTAGTTAATGGACATGGTGGTAGAATTAGTTACTGGACATGGTGGTAGAATTAGTTAATGGACATGGTGGTAGAATTAGTTACTGGACATGGTGGTAGAATTAGTTACTGGACATGGTGGTAGAATTAGTTAATGGACATGGTGGTAGAATTAGTTACTGGACATGGTGGTAGAATTAGTTAATGGACATGGTGGTAGAATTAGTTAATGGACATGGTGGTAGAATTAGTTACTGGACATGGTGGTAGAATTAGTTACTGGACATGGTGGTAGAATTAGTTAATGGACAGGGTGGTAGAATTAGTCACTGAACACGGTGTTAGAATTAGTTACTGGACATGGTGGTAGAATTGGTTACTGGACATGGTGGTAGAATTAGTCACTGAACACGGTGTTAGAATTAGTTACTGGGCATGGTGGTAGAATTGGTTACTGGACAGGGTGGTAGAATTAGTCACTGAACACGGTGTTAGAATTAGTTACTGGGCATGGTGGTAGAATTGGTTACTGGACATGGTGGTAGAATTAGTCACTGAACACGGTGTTAGAATTAGTTACTGGGCATGGTGGTAGAATTGGTTACTGGACAGGGTGGTAGAATTAGTTACTGGACAGGGTGGTAGAATTGGTTACTGTACACGGTGGTAGAATTAGTTACTGGATATGGTGGTAGAATTACTTACTGGACACTGTGGTAGAATAGTTTCCGAAAAAAGAGGGTAGTTAAATCCACAAACAAAACAAGATGACTGCATAAAAATATTGACCAATGAGAATAACGTATGGATGCCAAGAAAGCCATAACACACTGTGGTATTCCACACATGCCCTACACACCACATTCCCTACACACCACATCCCTTACACACCACATCCCCTACACACCACATCGCGATATTGAAAGTTTGGCTGATAAACGATTCGAATTTTTTTAATTGGGCCCTCTATGAAAACGATTGGTCGTATTGGTTGATTTCTTGAGATAAACCGCCATTGAAGGCGATTATGAGGAGATTGTCGTCTCCATTAGCAGGAGTGGTTCAATTACCATGGACATTGTCACAGAGCTGTATTTACCATGGACATTGTCACAGAGCTGCAGTTACCATGGACGTTGTCACAGAGCTGCAGTTACCAAGGACATTGTCACAGAGCTGCAGTTACCAATGACATTGTCACAGAGCTGCAGTTACCAAAGACATTGTCACAGAGCTGCAGTTACCATGGACATTGTCACAGAGCTGCAGTTACCAAGGACATTGTCACAGAGCTGCAGTTACCACAATGTCACAGAGCTGTAGTTACCATGGACATTGTCACAGAGCTGTAGTTACCATGGACATTGTCACAGAGCTGTAGTTACCAAGGACATTGTCACAGAGCTGTAGTTACCATGGACATTATTATGATATAAATATCAATATACCATGTTTTGAATCAAGTACACACAACTTTAATATCAATATTGCATTGTTGAGTCAAGTACACAAGTCAAGTACACATGTCAAGTACACATGTCAAGTACACAAATCAAGTACACAAGGCAATGGCGTCCACCGCATACGACTTGAAAGCAAATAAAACTATTATTAGATCGATTGTTGTCAAGGTTAGGAGAGAAGTGTCATTGCCAGACACGCCAACAGTCAGATGTCACTGACATTTTAGCTAAAACCGTGTGACTATTATTCACTATGGAGTCGGTGAAAAGTATGACTCTGGTATCGATACCCTATTTCCCGAACCATACTTTAATAATGAGTACGAAACCAATTTGACTTGTTTCTGCGAATTCTATCGCTGACAACACAACATTCAGAACATGGCCGACTACATGAGGGGATCGATCCAAAAACTTCTGTTCCAGCCGACAGCAAGAGTTTCTTGACTCCGATGGTAAGTTCCTGGATGACGATCAATAAAAAAAAAGTCTTGACCTACTTATTTGCCTGAGGGGCAATTTCTCAGGCAAGTAGCAGCAGATAATAAACACCACAGATACTTAACACATGGAGTAACAACATAGAGTATCCGTTCAGTAAGCTCACAGAATGATTTTCAAACTAGGTCAAAGATTTTCAGACTAGGGCACGCATTTTCAAACTAGGTCATGTGTTTTCAAACTAGGTCATGTTTTTTCAAACCTTTTTGAATAACAAACACAATTTAGAAAAGCAAAATGGCCCGCGATAGCATTACATCAAAAACCCTTTGACTGAGAAGTGTAGGATGAAATGGTAGTGTTGTGGCAGGATGAAATGGTAGTGTTGTGGCAGGATGAAATGGTAGTGTTGTTGTAGGATGAAATGGTAGTGTTGAGGCAGGATGAAATGGTAGTGTTGTGACAGGATGAAATGGTAGTGTTGTGACAGGATGAAATGGTAGTGTTGTGGCAGGATGAAATGGTAGTGTTGTGGTAGGATGAAATGGTAGTGTTGTGACAGGATGAAATGGTAGTGTTGTGGTAGGATGAAGTGGTAGTGTTGTGGTAGGATGAAATGGTAGTGTTGTGGTAGGATGAAATGGTAGTGTTGTGGTAGGATGAAATGGTAGTGTTGTGGTAGGATGAAATGGTAGTGTTGTGACAGGATGAAATGGTAGTGTTGTGGTAGGATGAAATGGTAGTGTTGTGGTAGGATGAAATGGTAGTGTTGTGGTAGGATGAAATGGTAGTGTTGTGGTAGGATGAAATGGTAGTGTTGTGGTAGGATGAAATGGTAGTGTTGTGACAGGATGAAATGGTAGTGTTGTGGTAGGATGAAATGGTAGTGTTGTGGCAGGATAAAATGGTAGTGTTGTGGTAGGATGAAATGGTAGTGTTGTGGCAGGATGAAGTGGTAGTGTTGTGGTAGGATGAAGTGGTAGTGTTGTGGTAGGATGAAATGGTAGTGTTGTGACAGGATGAAATGGTAGTGTTGTGGTAGGATGAAATGGTAGTGTTGTGGCAGGATAAAATGGTAGTTTTGGGGTAGGATGAAATGGTAGTGTTGTGGTAGGATGAAGTGGTAGTGTTGTGGCAGGATAAAATGGTAGTGTTGTGGTAGGATGAAATGGTAGTGTTGTGACAGGATGAAATGGTAGTGTTGTGACAGGATGAAATGGTAGTGTTGTGACAGGATGAAATGGTAGTGTTGTGGTAGGATGAAATGGTAGTGTTGTGGTAGGATGAAATGGTAGTGTTGTGGTAGGATGAAATGGTAGTGTTGTGGTAGGATGAAATGGTAGTGTTGTGGTAGGATGAAGTGGTAGTGTTGTGGTAGGATGAAATGGTAGTGTTGTGGTAGGATGAAATGGTAGTGTTGTGACAGGATGAAATGGTAGTGTTGTGGTAGTATGAAATGGTAGTGTTGTGGCAGGATGAAATGGTAGTGTTGTGGTAGGATGAAATGGTAGTGTTGTGGTAGTATGAAATGGTAGTGTTGTGGTAGGATGAAATGGTAGTGTTGTGGTAGGATGAAATGGTAGTGTTGTGGTAGTATGAAATGGTAGTGTTGTGACAGGATGAAATGGTAGTGTTGTGGTAGGATGAAATGGTAGTGTTGTGGTAGGATGAAATGGTAGTGTTGTGACAGGATGAAATGGTAGTGTTGTGGTAGGATGAAATGGTAGTGTTGTGGCAGGATAAAATGGTAGTGTTGTGGTAGGATGAAATGGTAGTGTTGTGGCAGGATGAAATGGTAGTGTTGTGACAGGATGAAATGGTAGTGTTGTGGTAGGATGAAATGGTAGTGTTGTGGTAGGATGAAATGGTAGTGTTGTGACAGGATGAAATGGTAGTGTTGTGGTAGGATGAAATGGTAGTGTTGTGGCAGGATAAAATGGTAGTGTTGTGGTAGGATGAAATGGTAGTGTTGTGGCAGGATGAAGTGGTAGTGTTGTGGTAGGATGAAGTGGTAGTGTTGTGGTAGGATGAAATGGTAGTGTTGTGACAGGATGAAATGGTAGTGTTGTGGTAGGATGAAATGGTAGTGTTGTGGCAGGATAAAATGGTAGTTTTGGGGTAGGATGAAATGGTAGTGTTGTGGTAGGATGAAATGGTAGTGTTGTGGTAGGATGAAATGGTAGTGTTGTGGTAGGATGAAATGGTAGTGTTGTGGTAGGATGAAATGGTAGTGTTGTGGTAGGATGAAGTGGTAGTGTTGTGGTAGGATGAAATGGTAGTGTTGTGGTAGGATGAAATGGTAGTGTTGTGACAGGATGAAATGGTAGTGTTGTGGTAGTATGAAATGGTAGTGTTGTGGCAGGATGAAATGGTAGTGTTGTGGTAGGATGAAATGGTAGTGTTGTGGTAGGATGAAATGGTAGTGTTGTGACAGGATGAAATGGTAGTGTTGTGGTAGTATGAAATGGTAGTGTTGTGGCAGGATGAAATGGTAGTGTTGTGGTAGGATGAAATGGTAGTGTTGTGGTAGGATGAAATGGTAGTGTTGTGACAGGATGAAATGGTAGTGTTGTGGTAGGATGAAATGGTAGTGTTGTGGTAGGATGAAATGGTAGTGTTGTGGTAGGATGAAGTGGTAGTGTTGTGGTAGGATGAAATGGTAGTGTTGTGGTAGGATGAAATGGTAGTGTTGTGACAGGATGAAATGGTAGTGTTGTGGTAGTATGAAATGGTAGTGTTGTGGCAGGATGAAATGGTAGTTTTGGGGTAGGATGAAATGGTAGTGTTGTGGTAGGATGAAATGGTAGTGTTGTGACAGGATGAAATGGTAGTGTTGTGGTAGTATGAAATGGTAGTGTTGTGGCAGGATGAAATGGTAGTGTTGTGGTAGGATGAAATGGTAGTGTTGTGGTAGGATGAAATGGTAGTGTTGTGACAGGATGAAATGGTAGTGTTGTGGTAGGATGAAATGGTAGTGTTGTGGTAGGATGAAATGGTAGTGTTGTGACAGGATGAAAGGTAGTGTTGTGGTAGGATGAAATGGTAGTGTTGTTGTAGGATGAAATGGTAGTGTTGAGGCAGGATGAAATGGTAGTGTTGTGACCGGATGAAATGGTAGTGTTGTGGTAGGATGAAATGGTAGTGTTGTGTTAGGATGAAATGGTAGTGTTGTGGTAGAATCAAATGGTAGTGTTGTGGTAGGATGAAATGGTAGTGTTATGGTAGAATCAAATGGTAAAGTTATGGTAGAATCAAATGGTAGTGTTATAGTAGAATCAAATGGTCTTTTTATGTTAGAATCGAATGGTAGTGTTATGGTAGAATCGAATGGTAGTGTTATGGTAGAATCAAATGGTAAAGTTATGGTAGAATCAAATGGTAGTGTTATGGTAGAATCAAATGGTCGTTTTATGGTAGAATCGAATGGTAGTGTGATGGTTGAATCAAATGGTCGTGTTATTGTAGAATCAAATGGTAGTGTTATGGTAAAATCAAATGGTATTGTTATGGTAGAATCAAATGGTCGTGTTATGGTAGAATCGAATGGTCGTGTTTTGATTTATTCAAACTTAAGGACAGCTGCTACATCCCGTGGTAAGATTAGAGAATTTAATCTCTTATTGGTATAAATAGCTCGTTGACACACAGTACGCAAGAAAAGACGGTACAATAACTTAAATACAATATCAAAGAAACCAATACTTAATATAGGGCTAATTACAATTAATCATTTTATTAAGTAAATTATAATTTTAAAAATCAAAAAGATAAAAAAACTGAAGGTATTGTTTTACAGTATAATGTTGGCTTGTACCGGTCTAATCTACCATTTTTATCAAAGATTTTTGAGAGGGTCGTTCTTCGACAGCTCTTGGATCACCTCACTCAGTTTGAGCCATTTCAGTCAGCATACAGAATGCATCACTCGACTGAGACAGCCCTGTTGTGCGTCGTAAATGACCTTCTGTCGTCTTGTGGTGAGGGTCAGGTATCCCTTTTGTCGTTACTGGATCTATCGGCAGCGTTCGATACGCTTGACCACGGCATACTTCTCCAACGTCTGCAAAATACGTTCAGTTTCATCAATACCGTCCTGAGATGGTTCCGCTCATATCTGACAAATTGGGCCCAATCAGTCATTGCAAACAGCTTGACCTCCAAGAAATCCATTATTGAATTCGGAGTACCCCAGGGCTCGGTCTTAGGCTCGGTGCTTTTCACTATGTACGTTCAGCCCCTGAGTGCAGTGATCAAGAAGTTTGATATGGTATATCATATGTTCGCGGATGATACCTTCTCAGTTCCCTCAGCTTCTTATGACACAGAAGACAGTGGAGTCAGTTAAGCACTGGATGACAATAAACAAGCTCAAATTGAACGATGAAAAGATTGAGCTGATCCCCATTGCTACCGCTCAAAAACTAAAATCTTTAAAAATACACCATCCTTTACTTTCTCAGGCGTGCAGATTGAGTTTGCTCAAACAGTGCGAAATCTGAATGTCTACTTAGACAGAACACTAACTATGGAAAATCACATTAACATGATTTGCCCAGAATTAGTCATATCAGACCTTTCTTAACTTTGAATGCATCAAAGAGGCTGATGTCTGCATTCGTTCTATCACGCATGGACTACTGCAATGCTCTCATGGTGGGTCTTCCAGCTACGCTCCTGGATAAAATTAAAAAAGCACAGAATAATGCGGCTCGAATTGTTCTTCGTAAACGCAAATTCGACCATGCTAAAACTCTTCTGAGAGAACTGCATTGGCTGCCGGTCCAGGCTCTCATAGAGTACAAAATTGCAACTCTGTGCTACCGCTGCTTGCATGACCTGGCGCCGTCCTATCTCCAAGCGCTCTTGACGCCTTATGTACCCACTAGACAACTCTGCTCATCCGATAGTGTCAAACTCTCGATACCGCGTGTTCGCCTTGAGACTTACGGAAAGCGCACGTTCGCATTTGCTGACCCAACCATTTGGAACACCCTTCCTGACGCTCTCAGACACAGCCAGATGCTGGAGTCCTTCAAAACAAATTTAAAAACTCATCTATTTCGCAAACATCTGCTTGGGTGATGTTGTCTACAATCTTTTCCAGCTAGTTATTTATTATCTCCCAGCTTTGTTTTTGTACCGCGCTTCGAGCCTTTGGGGATGAAGCGTGATTTTTCAAATAAACTTCATTATTATTATTATTATTAATGTTGAAGATGATACCATGTTGTAAAAGGAACAAGATTGAAAAAGAAAGTACATGCACACAGAGAGTAAATGTAAACTCAGAAATCTTCGTCTCGTAATCGTGTTAGAGAATATCGCTGCCGTAATAGTGTGGGCACAAAATCTCCCTAGGCGTTTCTAGAAAGGGCTTACACATTGTATTCCTTTCCTGATTAGACTCGATTGTTCTACAGAATTCTAATATTACAGGCTATAGATTTTAGTTAGTTGTATACAAGGTCAAAGAGACTATTTTTATTTAGCCACACCCTAACTTGGGGTCAGCTAGAGTTCATTTACGGGGAAAGATGACGTAAACACGTCGTCTACATAACAACAGCTCGTAAAAAAAAAAAAAAAATACAGTTTTCTCCTTTAGCCCTCGATCCCACATAACACCCGTGGTGTCCCCGTACATAACACCTGGTGTCCCCGCACATAACACCCTTGGTGTCCCCATACATAACACCCTTGGTGTCACCACACATAACATCCTTGGTGTCCCCACACATAACACCCTTGGTGTATCCACATAAAACCCTGGGTGATCTCACATAAAAGCCTTGGTGACCCCACATAAAACCCTTGGTGACACCACATAAAACCCTTGGTGACACCACATAAAACCCTTGGTGATCCCACGTGAAACCCTTTGAGACCCCACACAAAACCCTTGGTGACCCATAAATTCTACAACACCACTTAGGGCTACTAGAATAACTGCAGAGCGTTAGTAAGCAGAGTAACCACTAAGTCAATCTACCAAAGGAACTGGGGTTAGCTTAAGTTTAGCTTAGAATTCAAGTTCTTCCAGTACTTCTTGCCGCAACAAAAGATTCTTCTTCCAGTCCACAGCTGGATATCAGCAGAACTGAAAAGTCCCCTGTTTGAAACAATGCGCCGTTCTGTCTATTGTACCCCACCCTCCACAGCCATCTATTCTAGCTACCAGATAGTTATGAAATACCCAATTCACGTCATCAATGACGTAATGGACGTGCGTCAAATGTTCATCTTAGCACGACAAGAAAATTTCAATGCACTATTTCAGGCCAATGTTTTTTGTAATGTTTTCCCTAGGGGTAACATCGACTCAACTGCGCATGCGCTCTCGCATCTATGTGAAATCAGGGCGTCTTTTCATTCAGCAACTGCTTGTCACATTCGACAGCGCAAATGTTTCAACAGAGCATACGAGCATTAATGTCAATTTCTCAACTTTGTTGGCTGATTGACAGCTGGCCTTCTCGCTGGAACGATTGATTGCATCAAAACGTCTTTATGAGTGACCCATATCGGCAGGGTTGGAGAATGCAGGGTAGGGGCCCCTTTAACCCTGTTACCTTTAGCGAGCTTGCAGCCCTCTCTTCATTGGACAGTTAAACTGAGCTAAGATTGGACAGTTAAACTGAGCTAACATTGGACAGTTAAACTGAGCTAACATTGTACAGTTAAACTGAGCTAACATTGGACAGTTAAACTGAGCTGACATTGGACAGTTAAACTGAGCTGACAGTGGACAGTTAAACTGAGCTAACATTGGACAGTTAAACTGAGCTAACATTTGACAGTTAAACTGAGCTAACATTGGACAGTTAAACTGAGCTGACATTGGACAGTTAAACTGAGCTGACATTGGACAGTTAAACTGAGCTGACATTGGACAGTTAAACTGAGCTTACATTGGACAGTTAAACTGAGCTAACAGTGGACAGTTAAACTGAGCTGACATGGGACAGTTAAACTGAGCTGACATTGGACAGTTAAACTGAGCTGACATTGGACAGTTAAACTGAGCTAACAGTGGACAGTTAAACTGAGCTGACATTGAACAGTTAAACTGAGCTAAAATTGACCTCAGTGAAATTTTGATTTTAATTTCAACCAAGCTGGAGGTTTCTAAATCAAACTTACGGGAGGCAGTCAGCTGTCCAGACGGGAGGCTAACAGCCGTCCAAGCGGGAGGCAGGAACCCATCCAAACGGAAGGCAGGCAGCCGCCCAAATGGGAGGCAGGCAGCCGTCCAAACGGGAGGTAGTCAGCCGTCCAAACGCGAGGTAGGCAGCCGTCCAAACGGGAGGTAGACAGCCGTCCAAACGGGAGGCTAACAGCCGTCCAACATGGAGGTAGTCAGCCGTCTAAATGGGAGGTAGAGAGCAGTCCAAACGGGAGGCAGGAAACCGTCCAAAATGGGTTTTACAAAGCAATGTTTAGAAAAGTAATAAATGAGAAGAGTATCTTTATATATTATCTTATCTTTATATATTATCTTATCTTTACATATTATTGATAAATAGTATTGGAACGAAAAAAAAAAAGAGGAAAAGTTATATTTCTTAAAAATCTGTTTTCCACGAAAAAAAAAATTAGTTTGAAAAACGTAATCTGCATGAAAAACTTAAAGTTCACTAAAACTAGAAATTCTCACGTCATATTTTTGGTTTGTTTTGTTGAATTATTGGAATGCGTTGTTGTGCTGATTTCACGTGTCGTCATGGCAACTCAATTGTTGGACTCTAAGAGAATATAATATTCTGGAGATATTGTATTCATCCTTAGGATTTCTGTTTTAGCTACCGTCCCATACAGTGGCGTAGATGGGGTTGGTGCCCCCCGCCGGGGTGAGCCAAGCTTTTTAACGCATCCCCCCCCCCCCCCCTTATCACGAAAAAATCTACAGGCAGCCAATAATACCTCATCTCCATATAAGGAAAAAATTGTGCTTTCAAATAACCAGTGCTCTCTTTGAGATTTTTGAAAAAATACTGCTCCATATGAGTTTTTTTCAAATAACCAGGGCTCCTTTACTTTGTTTCTGTCTGGTTTTTGCGCCCACTCCTATTTTTTCTCCTTATTTAGGTAGGATATATGTATATATATATTATGTAAATTTAATGAAACGTCTACTTGTGTATTATGTAAAATTTTTATTAAAGCTTAACATATATTGTTATATTGACACAAATTGTTCGTGTCTAATTATCTCCATATGAGTGCTTTCAAATAACCAGTGCTCCATATGAGAGCTTTCAAATAACCAGTGCTCCATATGAGTGCTTTCAAATAACCAGTGCTCCATATGAGTGCTTTCAAATAACCAGTGCTCCATATGAGTGCTTTCAAATAACCAGTGCTCCATATGAGTGCTTTCAAATAACCAGTGCTCCATATGAGTATCTTCGTATAACCCAGTATAAGGAGTCGTAAAATATCTCACTCCGAAATGACATGTGATTAAAAATATTATTTTTAAAAAAGAATATTCCATGACGACCTCCGTCAAGTCTGCTTTGATGTCCAGTATAAGACAAACACAGCAGGAAAGCATTGTAGATATGACAGATTTAATGTTGGCTTGTTAGTAGATCTAGTTGGACGCAGCTCTGTAAACACAACAAAGTAGAGGGGAAAAAATATATTTTTCAAATTACTAAACTCTTGAAGTTACTGGGGCGTACGAAATGTTGCAACTTCTTCAAGGACAGCACATCTTGTCAAATGGCCCATGTGTCATGAGCATATTGATCTATGCAGGAGCGTCTAGTAGAGGGGAGGGGAAGGAAGCCGCTGCTTTCAATCTTAATAAAACCCTTATAATCCCTTCTTTTTTTTTTTTTTTTGGCAAACCCGGTTTTCAATTTCTACAAATAGCAAAATTAATATGGAAAAGACAAAAAAGGAAAATGATAAAAATATGGGAGTGGAGGGGAAGGGAGATTGAATCCTAGTTCAAGCACTTTGGTAGGATACAGATCTTGCCACCTCGACCACTACGCCACGCTTGGACACCGAGAATTAAAAATAAAAACTAAACAAAAGAATTCATCGCCAACTAAATTTCATTTTTTGAACAATTTCTGGAATCGAATATTTATTTCCCTAAAAGTCTCAACAACTATTGAGCTACTGGCCAAATTGTAATCGATTGCTATCAATATCTTTATTGAATGGTCTACAATGCTCTAACAATTTTTGAACTCTATATTTTTGTATTAGTAATATTCCTAGTGAACTTCCAAATTACATACATTGCAGAAATGACCCCTCAGGAGATGATAGACTTCCCTGGATCCATGTCCATATCCTTATGCCACCATTAAACTACAGATCACGCCCTGGCAGCCCCCAAAATATTAAGTATGATCACGCCCTGGCAGCCAACAAAATATAAAGTATGACCACGTCCTGGCAGCCACCAAAATATTAAGTATGATCACGTCCTGGCAGCCACCAAAATATTAAGTATGATCACGTCCTGGCCGCCACCAAAATATTAAGTATGATCACGTCCTGGCAGCCACCAAAATATTAAGTATGATCACGTCCTGGCAGCCACCAAAATATTAAGTATGATCACGTCCTGGCAGCCACCAAAATATTAAGTATGATCACGTCCTGGCAGCCACCAAAATATTAAGTATGATCACGTCCTGGCCGCCTTCAAAATATTAAGTATGATCACGTCCTGGCAGCCACCAAAATATTAAGTATGATCACGTCCTGGCAGCCACCAAAATATTAAGTATGATCACGTCCTGGCAGCCACCAAAATATTAAGTATGATCACGTCCTGGCAGCCACCAAAATATTAAGTATGATCACGTCCTGGCCGCCACCAAAATATTAAGTATGATCACGTCCTGGCCGCCTTCAAAATATTAAGTATGATCACGTCCTGGCCGCCTTCAAAATATTAAGTATGATCACGTCCTGGCCGCCACCAAAATATTAAGTATTATAAAACATAAATTATGTATTTCCTTCTCTTGTATAAACTTTTCATAAGGAATCTTGAATAGCCCCGCTGGAACACTCGCGGGAACCTGACGTTTCATGATCCCCCTCCCGGGGAACAACTCTAAGCCATTTCCCAAAACATAGAGCCAGAACATAGGCCCTTAGAGATTGGATCAAGATTGGAAAAAGGAATGGGCTTTTCTTTAAAGAGAATTCGATTCTTGTCAGTGTCTCCACGGGATGTTCTCTAATTGAAAGATTCCATGAGTATTAGCGCCATCTTAATATTAGCGCCATCTGGATATAACTGCCATCTTTATATTAGCGCCATCTTTATTTAAGCGCTTTCTTTATGTTAGTGTCATTTTTATATTAGCGCCATCTTTATATAGGATCAAAAATCTCATCTAGCCCCATCATCTAACTTCCCCATCTAAATTATTCATCAAATCAGGCCAATCTAATCCCATCTTAACCCATCATCTTCCCATATAAACTGATCTCCATCTTAACCCATCATCTTGATCTTCCCATATAAACTGATCTCCATCTTAAACCATCATCTTGATCTTCCCATATAAACTGATCTCCATCTTAACCCATCATCTTGATCTTCCCATATAAACTGATCTCCATCTTAACCCATCATCTTGATCTTCCCATATAAACTGATCTCCATCTTAACCCATCATCTTGATCTTCCCATATAAACTGATCTCCATCTTAACCCATCATCTTGATCTTCCCATATAAACTGATCTCCATCTTAACCCATCATCTAGCCATGCCCATCTAATGCTGGTTGTAAGAATAACTCTGCGTTTGTACATTTATTCTATCGTGATAAAACCAATTACCAACAGACTGGGGGGGGGGGAGGAAAGGGGAGGGGCGGGGGCATTGGGGAATAATGGCGATCATTACAATGGGTCTCATATTTATTTTAGGTTTAAAATGTTAAATTTATTAAAGCCAAATTGGAAAAGAGCGGAAATATCCAAGGTTCTAGCTAAATAAAAGGTACAGTGGAACCTCTCATAACGAGCACCTCTCATAACGAGCACCTCTCATAACGAGCACCTCTCAAAACGAGCAAAATTAAATGTGAAGAAGTTGCTCCCTTAACGAGCGACATTTCGCATAACGAGTTACGCAGATAGGGGAAGTCCCTTTTTCTACGAAACAGTTACGTATTCTTAATGATGTTGGGAGGTTGCTGCTAACATGGATAAACGAGAAGCGATTACAAGGCAACACTATTAACGAAAACATTATTTATGAGAAGGCGAAACTTATTTTCGCTGAACTCGTTAAGCAAACACCAGGATCATCTACTGCCGAAAAAGAACTACAATTCAAGGGAAGTCGTGGACGGTTCGAGAAGTTTAAGAGAAGAACCGGCGTCCGCAGCGTTGTGAGGCACGGTGAAGCAGCAAGCTCTGACACAAAAGAAGCAGAGAACTTCATCAGTGACTTCAAGAAGCTCATAGATCTTGGCACGGTGAAGCAGCAAGCTCTGACACAAAAGAAGCAGAGAACTTCATCAGTGACTTCAAGAAGCTCATAGATCTTGGCACGGTGAAGCAGCAAGCTCTGACACAAAAGAAGCAGAGAACTTCATCAGTGACTTCAAGAAGCTCATAGATCTTGGCACGGTGAAGCAGCAAGCTCTGACACAATGGAGGAGGAAGTAGCAGAGCAACAATCTTCTAGCGCAATAAGAGAAACGCTGAAGGCATGGGAAACTGTTGCATCGAACATTGAGAACCATCACCCAAATAAGGAGGTGGCTATTAGTGCTACAAATTTATCCAATGATAATATTGTGACACATTTTAGTCAAATTTTGAAGCATCGGCAAAAACAAATGTCTTTAGACAGTTTTCTAGTTAAAATGGATTAATTATTTGTCATAAACTCATATTTTTATTTAGGTTTTTGGTTTCAAATCTAAATTGTTTCGCTTAACGAGTACGATTCTGGAACGAATTAGGCTCGTTATGAGAGGTTCCACTGTATATGTATTTGTATATATTTGAATGTATTTGTTCTAACTAAACCATCATATTTCTTATAACTTAACCATCATATTTCTTATAACTTAACCATCATATTTCTTATAACTTAACCATCATATTTCTTATAACTTAACCACCATATTTCTTATAACTTAACCACCATATTTCTTATAACTTAACCATCATATTTCTTATAACTTAACCACCATATTTCTTATAACTTAACCACCATATTTCTTATAACTTAACCACCATATTTCTTATAACTTAACCACCATATTTCTTATAACTTAACCATCATATTATACAAAACCGACAACTGGTTTTTGTTTCACATCTTTAGTTGCGACCCGCCGCCTTTGGGAAAAGTTCTTCTAACTCTTTACAACAATAAAACTCTAGGAACGTTGCTAAATTCATGCGCGACCTCATAACGCCCTGTCAATAACTGGCTGGTTTAATGAGATTGGCTGGCTGCGCCCAGTAAAATAAATATAGGAGTTATGAAACTGAATTACATAATAACGATCGTCTACAAGTGGCTCGATTTTTTTAATAGATGGAATCTTTACATAAGACTTGATCCCAACAGTAAATACGGCAGTGAGTGGATGGAGCTAGGTAAGATGTCAGTCGCTGAGTGGATGGAGCTAGGTAAGATGTCAGTCGCTGAGTGGATGGAGCTAGGTAAGATGTCAGTCGCTGAGTGGATGGAGCTAGGTAAGATGTCAGTCGCTGAGTGGATGGAGCTAGGTAAGATGTCAGTCGCTGAGTGGATGGAGCTAGGTAAGATGTCAGTCGCTGAGTGGATGGCGCTAGGTAAGATGTCAGTCGCTGAGTGGATGGAGCTAGGTAAGATGTCAGTCGCTGAGTGGATGGAGCTAGGTAAGATGTCAGTCGCTGAGTGGATGGAGCTAGGTAAGATGTCAGTCGCTGAGTGGATGGAGCTAGGTAAGATGTCAGTCGCTGAGTGGATGGCGCTAGGTAAGATGTCAGTCGCTGAGTGGATGGAGCTAGGTAAGATGTCAGTCGCTGAGTGGATGGAGCTAGGTAAGATGTCAGTCGCTGAGTGGATGGAGCTAGGTAAGATGTCAGTCGCTGAGTGGATGGAGCTAGGTAAGATGTCAGTCGCTGAGTGGATGGAGCTAGGTAAGATGTCAGTCGCTGAGTGGATGGAGCTAGGTAAGATGTCAGTCGCTGAGTGGATGGAGCTAGGTAAGATGTCAGTCGCTGAGTGGATGGAGCTAGGTAAGATGTCAGTCGCTGAGTGGATGGAGCTAGGTAAGATGTCAGTCGCTGAGTGGATGGCGCTAGGTAAGATGTCAGTCGCTGAGTGGATGGAGCTAGGTAAGATGTCAGTCGCTGAGTGGATGGAGCTAGGTAAGATGTCAGTCGCTGAGTGGATGGCGCTAGGTAAGATGTCAGTCGCTGAGTGGATGGAGCTAGGTAAGATGTCAGTCGCTGAGTGGATGGAGCTAGGTAAGATGTCAGTCGCTGAGTGGATGGAGCTAGAATTTTCGGAATTTTCATTGTGTTAAAGTCATACCGTCTATGGACACTTCATCTCCAGGTTTGGTTTCAGTCTGCCTTCTCTTGGAAGAGTTGCCATCCAAGGTGAACGTGTCCCATCCAAGGTCAACGTGACCACTCGGCCACCCAGCATCCAGGCTACGCGTAGATGTGTTAGACCACTTGGCCACCCAGCATCCAGGCTACGCATAGATGTGTTTGATAGTGATGTGTTGTCAGGATGATATGAGGCAGTTGAAATGGTTGGAAGAGAGATAAAGAGAGAGAAAGAGATGGAAAAGAGAGAGAGAGAAAGAAAGAGATATAAAGAGAGAGAGAGAGAGAAACAAACAAAAAAGAGAACGAGAGAGCGAGAAGGTGAGAGAAATAGAGAGGGAGTGAGTGAGAGGGAAAGAAAGGAAACTATAAGCAAAAAATTAAAAGATGAGATGTTTATTGACACATCCATTGTGTACAGATGATATGTTTATTGACACATCCATTGTGTACAGATGAGATGTTTATTGACACATCCATTGTGTACAGATGAGATGTTTATTGACACATCCGAGCGTGACCCGTCATTTAGGTGCCTCATTGTGCGACAGACACGGGCGGTATCGATCTCATTAAAATCGTTAGGGAGTGACGAGTACAAGATTCTTGAGGGTGTTTCTTTTAGGACTGAGCCGGTCGCTGAACCGGGTGGTGTGCCAATACTGAGCCGATCGCTGAACCGGGTGGTGTGCCAGTACTGAGCCGGTCGCTGAACCGGGTGGTGTGCCAGTACTGAGCCGGGTACTGAGCTGGGTTCTGACCCGGATATGTGAAAATGTCCCTGCACCTACCCGGACCAGGCAAACACAAAACGGAACCTGATAAGGGTGTTAAAAAAAGATTGATCTTCTTGTCTTCTATAAAATATTCCACATAAGGGAGAAAAGTAGAGAGTACATATGAGAGAAGTAGAGAGAACATATGAGAGAAGTAGAGAGAACATATGAGAGAAGTAGAGAGAACATATGAGAGAAGTAGAGAGAACATATGAGAGAAGTAGAGAGAACATATGAGAGAAGTAGAGAGAACATATGAGAGAAGTAGAGAGAACATATGAGAGAAGTAGAGAATACATATGAGAGAAGTAGAGAGAACATATGAGAGAAGTAGAGAGAACATATGAGAGAAGTAGAGAGAACATATGAGAGAAGTAGAGAGAACATATGAGAGAAGTAGAGAGAACATATGAGAGAAGTAGAGAGAACATATGAGAGAAGTAGAGAATACATATGAGAGAAGTAGAGAGAACATATGAGAGAAGTAGAGAGAACATATGAGAGAAGTAGAGAATACATATGAGAGAAGTAGAGAGAACATTTGAGAGAAGTAGAGAGAACATTTGAGAGAAGTAGAGAGAACATATGAGAGAAGTAGAGAGAACATATGTACAGAGGCGGTACATTTTTAGGACATCATTTATTTTTATTTTTACTTTTCAGCTGATTTTTTTTAAAAGAAAAAAATAGAAAAGTGATGAGCGATTGGTGCGAAACTAAGCTAATTGAAACTAAATGTAAGCTAAATGAAACTAAATGTAAGCCAATTGAAACTAAATGTAATCTAAATGAAACTAAATGTAAACTAAATGAAACTAAATGTAAGCTAATTGAAACTAAATGTAAGCCAATTGAAACTAAATGTAAGCCAATTGAAACTAAATGTAATCTAAATGAAACTAAATGTAAGCTAAATGAAACTAAATGTAAGCTAAATGAAACTAAATGTAAGCTAAATGAAACTAAATGTAAGCTAATTGAAACTAAATGTAAGCTAATTGAAACTAAATGTAAGCCAATTGAAACTAAATGTAATCTAAATGAAACTAAATGTAAGCTAAATGAAACTAAATGTAAGCTAATTGAAACTAAATGTAAGCTAATTGAAACTAAATGTCTGACTGGCTGATGATACTGAGAAGTTTGCGTGTTTGTGTTTGTGTTTGTTTGTGTGTGTGTCCGTCTGTCTGTCTGTCTGGGTGTGTGTGACATTTCTAAGTACTGTCATAAATCAATGATATTAATGTAATTTTATGTTCATTTAATATGTGAAACATATGATTTAAATAAAGGATGGTCGGGATGGTATCAGGGCAAAGATGGTATCGCCATCATGAAGATATAAAAAATAATATGCGTACGTTGGTATCGGAAGAACAAGAACCGCTACCAACCAGCGACAACCAACCAGCGATCAGCAACCATCAACCAGCAACCATCAACCATCAACCAGCGACCATCAACCATCAACCATCGACCCTCAACCATCAACCATCAACCAGCAACCAGCAACCAGCAACCATCAACACTCAACCATCAACCATCAACCAGCAACCATCAACCATCAAGCATCAACCAGCAACCATCAACCATCAACCATCAACACTCACGCATGTAGCAAAGCTACGCTCCACGTTTGATTTCCTTATGATTATTGGTTAGAGCAGTGGTTCTCAACTTGTGGGTCACGGCCTTCATATGTGGGGGGGGAGGGGGTCACCTTACTTAATGTCAGGGGCTGCTTGCGAATTTCAGAAATTTGGGGTGGGGGTGGGTATAAAAATGTGCATTTATTTTATTCTTATCTAAATTTTCATTTTCAAATTTAAATTTTATTTACAGGATCAGATTAGTTTCTAAACGTTACTACACTCTGACTACATTATCTTTACTACACTCTGACTGCACTCTGACTACATTATATTTACTACACTCTGACTACACTCTGACAACATTATCGTTACTACACTCTGACTACACTCTGATTACACTCTAACTACACTCTGACTACACTCTGACTACACTCTGACTACATTATCTTTACTACACTCTGACTACAATCTGACTACACTCTGACTACACTCTGACTACATTATCGTTACTACAGTCTGACTACACTAAAGCTACTATTTTTTAAACAATGGTTTATTTGGTAGATGTCAGCAATTCATTTGATATAGTGGTAGGAGCTAAAGAGGGGGTAGTGGTGGGAGGTAAAGAGGTAGTAGTGGTGGGAGGTAAAAAGAGAGCAGTGGTGGGAGGTAAGGGGAGGGTTTTAGGGGAGGTACGGAGAGGGTAGAGTTGGGAGCAGGGCCGCATTTTCCATAGGGCAAACCTAGGCCATGGCCTGGGGCGCAGCGGCCAGGGGCGCAGATAGAGAAGAAATTACAACTAAATGTTTACAAATGTGTAAGCAATGTTTTGGAAAAATTCAAATAAGCTACAATGTTATTATACTGTAGATCTGAATGTAAAAATACAACATTAAAGTGGTTCAAAGATAACATAGATTGTAATGTGATTATCTTTCAAAAATAAACCATTATATATTAAATTGGATGTCATACATACACTTGGGGGGGGGGGGGGGGTGAAGCACAGTTATGTGTTATGACCAAGGGCGCAGAAATGTATTAATCCGCCCTCGTTGGGAGGAAAGGAGGTGGGGGGGGGGTTAAATGCGATATAAGGAAATCATATTAGGAAAATGTTTTGTAGAACCGTCAGATCTGTATTAGTGGTGTCTACACACATCATCGCGTGTCTACATCTTCCAAGAAAACATGATGTTCGCCCGGCTTTGTTTGGCCACGGGCAGAAGTTGCGAGTTAGCCACTCCTGTCCAACTCCAGCACTTCACGTCATTAAAAAAGCAAAAGTGCCTTCTTTTAAAGTGCTAGAAACGAAACAAACAAAAAACAAAACAACAAACGAAAAACAACAAAAAACAAAACAGCGAAAACCAAAAGTCCACTCGAGGAGCCTGAGACGATGTCGTGGGGTAATTCAGGAAAGGGAGATGAGAATTCCCACATGTTAAATTAAGCATCTGGTAAAAGTTTAAACAAAGCATCCTCATCCCTCCATCCCACCACCCCTCCACAAGTGTGAAACGTGGAATGTACACACATCGATTGCTTTTCTTTTTCTCGGTCATTGTCTCGGAGCACGCGCGAGAAATGGTCGTAACGAGTTTAACAGCTTCAGCTTCAAGTGCGTGGAGCATAATCTTTGGTCTCTGTGTTTTAGAAGAGTTGGCATTCCTAGTTCTAAACAACACCCCCCCCCCACACACACACACAACCATACCACCGCACACAACCCCACCACAGCCACCAAGACTTTGGATTTTGGATCTCGACTCAATATACGTTCCCCGGGCATTTGTGTAAGGGTGAGGGGGGGTAGGGGGGGTGAAGCAATGGAAGTGTAATTTTGTCAACATGAAATAATCTGTAATGAAGAAAAATACAAACCACATTTTCAAAATAATGGCCATAAACTCTGTTAGCTGGTTTGGCCAATGCGCCCCGCTTCCCCACCCCCCTCAAGCTGGGACTGTTATCCATGACAAATCGTATACGGCGAGGGCGGGAGGGGGTTCTTAAATTTGTACAGTTCCCGTGGGACTATTTTACAATTGGTTTTCATCCGCCCATGGCGAACAGAAATCACTTAAAGAAATCAGGATCTCCCGTGTTGAGGGCGGCCTTGACAAGCAGACGATACATTTCTTTATTGATGTGTCATTTCTAGTGTTCTAGTTGGCAGCATATTTAACATGTTTCTTCCTAACGTTATTTCATTAAGACAGACGACTAAATCTGGGGGTGGCCAGGAGAACGTTATTTCATTAAGACAGACGACTAAATCTGGGGGTGACCAGGAAAGCGTTATTTCATTACGACAGACGACTAAATCTGGGGGTGGCCAGGAGAACGTTATTTCATTAAGACAGACGACTAAATCTGGGGGTGGCCAGGAGAACGTTATTTCATTAAGACAGACGACTAAATCTGGGGGTGGCCAGGAGAACGTTATTTCATTACGACAGACGACTAAATCTGGGGGTGGCCAGGAGCTGTGAGGGGGGGGAGTAGGAGGTAGGGTTGAGTGGGCTGTACGAAAAATGAAAAGAAGAAGTGGCCAGCGGGTCAGAGATTAGGTCTATGCAAGGTCAGAGATTACGTCAATGCAAATGTAACGTCAGAGATTGGGTAAAAGGAAAGTCGGAGATTACATCAATGCAAGGTCAGAGATTAGGTTATTGAATGGTAAGAGGTTAATGCAAGGTCAATGTAAGGATACATATTAGATAAATACAACGTCAGAGATTAAGTAAAAAAATAGGATCAGAGATTAGTTCTATGCCAGGTCTTTGCAAAGTTAGAAATTAGGTCAATGCAAGGTAATAGATTAGGTCAATTCAAGGACAGAGATTAGGTTTGTGCAATTACATTTAGTTTCAATTCATGCATTTCCGGTTGTTTCTTGTTTAGTCTCGTCTGCGGAAGAAGGCATCTCGCCGAAACGTCCGTTCAGCTGTCTGTTTTTTGTTTGTTGTTGTTTTGTTTTTGTTTTCAAGCCTAAAATATTTTGTTCCATAATTTCTTGATTTATTTCTTGATTTAATCAACACACGGCACTTTTTATATTTTTCAAATTAAAAAAGTCAACAAACAATTGTGTCCAGGACCGTGCGAACAGGGATGGCGAAGAGGACGGTCGCCCCCCGCGAGCCAGCATCAATGGGGGGGGGGGGGGGGAATGCCAAAGTCGTAATCTATTCATATATATATATATATATACACCTGTATTTTATATCATTTGTTGGTGAAACGTTTGATGCGCCCGGGGCGTAGATTGTCATCAGCACGAGACTGAATTTGTCTTCTGCAGGAGAACTGTACATTCCAATTATAATTGTGAAATCGATTACACGGAGATTCTCCTGTAATGTGTGCATCATAACATACACCAATGACTACGAAAAAAAAAGACGACTTTTCAATGTTCGATACTGTACCGCATTCTTTTTTGTTTTTTTTATTTTTTTTTTGTTAACAACTGAGGATTTTAATTGTATTACTTCCTGGATTATTCGGCTAAGAATACTTGCACTTTCATACTTCTAGCTCGATTACTGTGAGGGTTTGAGATGCTCACAATGAGTTGTCCAATAATGGAGTGAAAACAGTGGCGATATATGAGCTTTGAAATCAAATTAAAAACTTCCCAACAATAAGTTCATTGCAATTGTATAACATTACAATGAATGGGGAGAAATCAATATCTTTTTCAGACAATTTTTTCACGGGGGTGTGGGGCACTTTAGATGTTCGGGTGAACATTCACAGTGGCGAAAGAAAGATGGCTCCGCCCCCCCCCCCCCCCCGGAAGGGGGTCATTTTTTGGAGGGCGGCATTTCGGTCCTGCTGCAGAATCTTTTTTAGGAAGGGGGTCACAAAAGTCTCAGCCCCCCCCCCACCGCAAGGTCGGGACTTAACCGACTTGACAAAAATACGCAAATGGGTATAACAACCCAACTATGTAGACCAACTATGTAGACCAACTATATAGACCAACTATATAGACCAACTATGTAGACCAACTATATAGACCAACTATGTAGACCAACTATATAGACCAACTATATAGACCAACTATATAGACCAACTATGTAGACCAACTATAAAGACCAACTATATAGACCAACTATATAGATCAACTATATAGACCAACTATATAGACCAACTATATAGACCAACTATGTAGACCAACTATGTAGACCAACTATATAGACCAAATATATAGACCAACTATGTAGACCAACTATATAGACCAACTATATAGACCAACTATATAGACCAACTATGTAGACCAACTATAAAGACCAACTATATAGACCAACTATATAGATCAACTATATAGACCAACTATATAGATCAACTATGTAGACCAACTATGTAGACCAACTATATAGACAACTATGTAGACCAACTATGTAAAACCAACTATATAGACCAAATATGTAGACCAACTATGTAGACCAACTATGTAGACCAACTATGTAGACCAACTATGTAGACCAACTATGTAGACCAACTATGTAGACCAACTATGTAGACCAACTATATAGACCAACTATGTAGACCAACTATATAGACCAACTATATAGACCAACTATATAGTCCAACTATATAGACCAACTATATAAACCAACTATGTAGACCAACTACATAGACCAACTATATAGACCAACTATATAGACCAACTATGTAGACCAACTATTTAGACCAACTATGTAGACCAACTATGTAGACCAACTATGTAGACCAACTATGTAGACCAACTATGTAGACCAACTATGTAGATCAACTATATAGACATACTATATAGACCAACTATATAGACATACTATATAGACCAACTATGTAGACCAACTATGTAGACCAAATATATAGACCAACTATATAGACCAAATATATAGACATACTATATAGACCAACTATAAAGACATACTATATATACCAACTATGTAGACCAACTATGTAGACCAACTATGTAGACCAACTATATAGACCAACTATGTAGACCAACTATGTAGACCAACTATGTAGACCAACTATGTAGACCAACTATGTAGACCAACTATGTAGATCAACTATATAGACATACTATATAGACCAACTATATAGACATACTATATAGACCAACTATGTAGACCAACTATGTAGACCAAATATATAGACCAACTATATAGACCAAATATATAGACATACTATATAGACCAACTATAAAGACATACTATATATACCAACTATGTAGACCAACTATGTAGACCAACTATGTAGACCAACTATATAGACCAACTATGTAGACCAACTATGTAGACCAACTATGTAGACCAACTATGTAGACCAACTATGTAGACCAACTATATAGACCAACTATGTAGACCAACTATGTAGACCAACTATGTAGACCAACTATGTAGACCAACTATGTAGACCAACTATATAGACCAACTATGTAGACCAACTATGTAGACCAACTATGTAGACCAACTATGTAGACCAACTATGTAGACCAACTATGTAGACCAACTATGTAGACCAACTATGTAGACCAACTATGTAGACCAACTATGTAGACCAACTATGTAGACCAACTATATAGACCAACTATGTAGACCAACTATGTAGACCAACTATGTAGACCAACTATGTAGATCAACTATATAGACATACTATATAGACCAACTATATAGACATACTATATAGACCAACTATGTAGACCAACTATGTAGACCAAATATATAGACCAACTATATAGACCAAATATATAGACATACTATATAGACCAACTATAAAGACATACTATATATACCAACTATGTAGACCAACTATGTAGACCAACTATGTAGACCAACTATATAGACCAACTATGTAGACCAACTATGTAGACCAACTATGTAGACCAACTATGTAGACCAACTATGTAGACCAACTATATAGACCAACTATGTAGACCAACTATGTAGACCAACTATGTAGACCAACTATGTAGACCAACTATGTAGACCAACTATATAGACCAACTATGTAGACCAACTATGTAGACCAACTATGTAGACCAACTATGTAGACCAACTATGTAGACCAACTATATAGACCAACTATGTAGACCAACTATGTAGACCAACTATGTAGACCAACTATGTAGACCAACTATGTAGACCAACTATGTAGACCAACTATGTAGACCAACTATGTAGACCAACTATGTAGACCAACTATGTAGACCAACTATGTAGACCAACTATGTAGACCAACTATGTAGACCAACTATGTAGACCAACTATGTAGACCAACTATGTAGACCAACTATGTAGATCCAACTATGTAGACCAACTATGTAGACCAACTATGTAGACCAACTATGTAGACCAACTATATATACCAACTATGTAGACCAACTATGTAGACCAACTATGTAGACCAACTATGTAGACCAACTATGTAGACCAACTATGTAGACCAACTATGTAGACCAACTATGTAGACCAACTATGTAGACCAACTATATATACCAACTATGTAGATCAACTATGTAGACCAACTATGTAGACCAACTATGTAGACCAACTATGTAGACCAACTATGTAGACCAACTATATATACCAACTATGTAGACCAACTATGTAGACCAACTATGTAGACCAACTATGTAGACCAACTATGTAGACCAACTATGTAGACCAACTATGTAGACCAACTATGTAGACCAACTATGTAGACCAACTATGTAGACCAACTATATATACCAACTATGTAGATCAACTATGTAGACCAACTATGTAGACCAACTATGTAGACCAACTATGTAGACCAACTATGTAGACCAACTATGTAGACCAACTATGTAGACCAACTATGTAGACCAACTATTAGACCAACTATGTAGACCAACTATGTAGACCAACTATGTAGACCAACTATGTAGACCAACTATGTAGACCAACTATGTAGACCAACTGTGTAGACCAACTATGTAGACAAACTATGTAGACCAACTATGTAGACCAACTATGTAGACCAACTATATAGACCAACTATATAGACCAACTATGTAGACCAACTATGTAGACCAACTATATAGACCAACTATATAGACCAACTATGTAGACCAACTATATAGACCAACTATGTAGACCAACTATGTAGACCAACTATGTAGACCAACTATGTAGACCAACTGTGTAGACCAACTATGTAGACCAACTATGTAGACCAACTATGTAGACCAACTATGTAGACCAACTATATAGACCAACTATATAGACCAACTATGTAGACCAACTATGTAGACCAACTATATAGACCAACTATATAGACCAACTATGTAGACCAACTATATAGACCAACTATATAGACCAACTATGTAGACCAACTATATAGACCAACTATGTAGACCAACTATATAGACCAACTATGT
This sequence comes from Omphiscola glabra, assembly GCA_964017045.1. Lineage (NCBI taxonomy): Eukaryota > Metazoa > Mollusca > Gastropoda > Lymnaeidae > Omphiscola > Omphiscola glabra. Next base: position 5,557,681 of record OZ024800.1, read on the forward strand.
AGACCAACTATATAGACCAACTATATAGACCAACTATGTAGACCAACTATATAGACCAACTATGTAGACCAACTATGTAGACCAACTATGTAGACCAACTATGTAGACCAACTATGTAGACCAACTATGTAGACCAACTATGTAGACCAACTATATAGACCAACTATGTAGACCAACTATGTAGACCAACTATGTAGACCAACTATGTAGACCAACTATATAGACCAACT